>OX421962.1:1257500-2515000 GCA_949128115.1 Anaspis maculata
AGATAACGTGAAATCGAGGTGACTAGGACTGAACGGCATAACGACGATCGCGTGTGATGATGACGTGAAATTGACCATAAATGTTGTGACATTCCCCCCTCCTCTAAAATGCCAATTCAGCATCCAAAGGGTCCCGAAATGTTCATTATTTCTGTGAATATTGCACTTGAAACCGATGGTGAACAGAAGACATGGTCGATCTAGACAACGGTGTAAACAGAAAGGAGAAAGGAATAATAAATTGAAGGGAGAAGCCAGATGATCGCAAGGAGTAAAGAAAACTCATCGAGCTATGGGCCTGAAAAAACACTAGAACACTTTTTCATTTATTACCTTCGTCCTGGGGAAACAGCTGACGTCAGAGCATACACGTGGTGACATTCCCTCTCCCCCAAAATGCTGACTCGTCATTCGAAAGGCCGTCACCTCCCAACATTTTTGTAAAAATTGATTTATTGAACCGTACTGGATTCTATGGGAGGGACTTTTGGTATGTTATAGCCGCAAACCGTTTGGGTTGCATACTTTTAGCCGGTCATTTTTATTTTTTTTCAATAGCACTTGAAATACCTGGTTTAGATGAAGTATAGTCCAAGGTTATCTTGGTGATTTTGTCTGAATACCAGCCGAATTTGTCTTGTATTCCTATTAATGTTTTGTGAATTGCAGGTAGCAACCGGCGGAGCTTAGTAACTAGCCATTGTCGCCTTTGCATTTGCTGATCATGCAGCACATCATCTTCACAACTCTCGGAAAATGGTACCTGACGGCATCGTCCCAAGAAACAAAACAAAAACTAAACCAAGGCAACACCATAAACTAGCAAAACGAAAAAGAAGAAAATAGTGTTCTCGATGCGCGCGCACACACACACACATTTAAGTTTACTCTCTTCTTATTCATAATCTTAATATAAAACTTAAAAACTATGACTGTACATATAGATTGCCGTACTGTCCTGTCTATATATTTTTTTTATTAGTCTCTTTTATCTAGTATATAATAATTATGTATATTATATGATTTTACTTGATTCGCCTGTGATTTATATACACCTAATATCTTTTTTGTTTTGTATAGTTGAAAACTATTGCGCATGTATGTACAGTCATATTTCTTTTGACGTTTTTCACACCCGAGTCGTACGTTTAAACAAAACCCGTGTTCTTTATTAATATTTTTAAAGAGAAACCTAATATATTAAAAAGGGAAATTATTTCTATTATATCTAGTAATGATGTTTTTAAAAATGATGGTCATCGCTTTAAATTAGTTAAGTTGTATGGATATAGTAGAGAATTGTGCATACTTCAAAAGTGTTCACCTCCCCCCCTGTACTGTACTTTTCCGCGTCTACTTCCCAGTATGTAAAATTGCCCTTTATCTCTCTATCTCTGGTGTAATGATAGCTGAATAGTTGTGTTATTAAATTTATGGTTGAAAAAGTACGTATTTTAAAACAAATTTTATGTAAACTCTGTACTAGTAGATTTTTTTATTTTAATTATATAATTATAAATATTTATTATTGATAGGAAAAGTCGATGATGCGGCTATCGAGCACGCGCCCCCAGTTATTTGTGTATATTCGAGACGTTCGTTGAGAAAATTTCGTGTACATTGTATTTATATTAACCCATTTATATTAATATTTAATTTAATTGCGGTGATATTTGTGTGATTAGTAGGATTTCTTTCCTATTTGCCGGATGATAATACATATTTTTAGCACGCCCCCCCCCCCCCCCCGAAGCCCGCCCCAATCAAGTCTTTCGCTGTGTAAATAAGTTTTTAAACCAAAAATAACTTCGTTTCTCAGTTATAGTTTCTATCTTCTCGTATAATAATTATTTAGTTTTTAACTTCTTGTGTTGTACAAAAAAAAAAACACAAAACTTGAAAATATACTGACTTGGATAAACATTCTTGTGAACCTTTCAAGGGTTATTTTTATACAACAGCCAAAATAGTTCTCTCCATTTTTCATACATAAGTACGTATAAACGATAGTGAAATTATACTTATACTCTGTAGTAATTATTTTATACTGTATTGCATCGTATTGTCAAGACATAGTTTTCGATACTGAAGTTTAATCAAAAATGTACATATTGAACAATAGTTATGTACGACTGTGTACATATTGAATATTTTAATTTTAAAAAGCCGCAACAACTCAGTAACGAAAGCCATGCGAAAGCAATTTTTGGGGATTGCAGTTGAATTTTAGCAATAGCCAGTTTAATGTGCAATGAAATCTGTACCAGTTAAAAAATGAACAAAGCAAAACGCAGATTTCGTTGTGTTATCACCATCCTGTTCAGTAGTTTATTTTACGCTTAATTGTTGTAGTGAATGATGATTGTTTAGCAGTGTTCTCTTTACAAAAAACAAAAAAAAAACAAATTGAAGAAAAACAGGCCTAAGAAAGCGCGTTTTTCGGTGTTCTCTTGATGCAAAATATTCTCGGACTTGATTTGATGCTGACAACGAGTAAAAATTCAAAATTTGTTTAGTTGTAAGAGAGACGCTCACTTCCCTTTGGTTTTGCGTTAGGTACTTAAATCCGTTTTCCGTCGGAACTCGATTTTTCGATTTTTTTTTCTTCAGCTAGAGAAAAGAAACAAAGCCCAGATCTCAAGTTTTTCGTGCGCAAAAGTAATTTTGTTACATCTCTTTGGTAGTGCTTATGGTAATGGACAATGGTTTTAACGTAATTAAGTTTTAATTCTTAGGTGTTCTTTAACATATATTTATGTAAAATAGTACGAAAATAAATACATAAAATACTTGGACCAGTCCTGTTTGTTTCCTTTTTAGTATTGTTACGAATTTCGCGTGCGGGTTCGATTATGATTGAGACGATCGTTTTGAAACACACACTGTTTATTACTGCGCACTACAATAAATACACGCCAACAATTATTTACTTGGGAATATCGCTGTGATTCCTACTCGCTTTCAATTCGCTCGCTGCCACTTCGCATTCCAATTCATAACTGCCCGTGAGCTGACGGTTGATGCCTTATATCGGCCTCCAAACAGAGTTCCCGAACTTTTCATCATCTTCCAGGAAACTCGACAGTAACCCGGCATACGATTTTCTAGGCGACTCCCGCGAATAATCCCATACATTTCGCGTATAATTCTGCCGTGCTCTGGAGCCGGCGCCGCCGCCAAATGGTCAGATGTGTCTTGATCAGGCGTTGGAGTTTCCATGTATTCCAATGTCATCACGTATACTCTAGAAATGTCCAGAGTTCCGCGCATTTGTACACTGCGGCTGTGGAAGAGTCGAGAAATATCGCGTGTTTACCAGATTGCACGGGAATCGTCGCTCGTAGCAGTATGAATCGCCTTGTGCACTTTGAGAGTCAGGCGAAAATCGAATTGCTAGGCCTCAAATTAGTCGGAAACGACACATGATTCTTGAAAATGGCTTTTGGTCATTTTCACAGAAAGGAAAGCAAGTACGGTATTGCTTCCAACTAAATCGACTATGACAATCACGAATCTGAAGCTAGTTTCACGGTAAAATTGCCCCGGCAGAAATTAATCAGAACATGACTGATGAAAATTACATGTGGAAACTTGAGAATAATACTTTTGCATTTTTTATGATCCATTTATTGTAAACAAACACGTGAAACTTTGATTACATGCATTGTACCTATATTTATGTTTGAGCTGGAAATAATTTTGTCAAAAATTGTCAACAGTGGAAAAAACAATCGAGGCTGCCAACAGATGGCTGATGATGGAGCAGTAATCAATCAACTTCCACCAATTGCAGATTTCTTATTAGTCATATTTATCTTGCATTGTTCTGAGAAATGTAAACAACGAAAATATGGTTTTGGCGATCTACAATAATGAACAAAACAAAATTCAGTGGAATGTTCAAATCACAATGCAATATATTGGGTGTTCTAAAACATACCAGCTCAATTTGCTCAAAAAATGAATCGTACAGATGTTATCGCTTGGAATGGCCTGAGAGTTGCTGCTCGTGGTATCTCGATGCCATCCGGCAAGATTGTCATATGAACCAATGTCTCTCTACGATGGTAACCCCTTTGCAGATGCCTACAGGGTAATCAAAAATCGAGAAATTCCGTTTTATGAACCAAAATAGGTCGGAACATGAAAATTATCACACTTAGGTACTCCTTATCTGATGCTTATTAATATGGAACAAACCATTTCGAGATATCTCAAACTGTTTCTCAAATGTACCTAAAATACAAGTGTTATACTCATCACAAAAGTAGGGACCTAAAATTCGCCCAAACCAAATAGTGTCCAGCACTGCATTTTTTTTAATTCGCGAAATATGCAAGTTTCATTTTGAACAAATCACCGTTGGGAACTGAAACCGTGTCTAGTTTGGAAATAAGCATACACGACGCCCAATGCAATCTACTTTCGATATCAGTCGGAATTTTCTAAAAAAAAGCGATCTACGAGCAGAAAAGAGCATCTGAGTAGAGTTCTGCACCAAACGCGGGTATTCCTAGTCAAAGCCAGGGTGAGCGGCCGTCTCGGGTAGCAACGGCCAGGAAAAAGGCGTTTTTGTGTGGAGGCATGCGGGCAACATTTAATGAATATGATTTCCTACACGTTTCGTTACAAATTTCCCATGTTTCTTTCTTAAGATTGAAAAAGAATTATTCAAATATTTTGAAAAACAAAAAAGTTATCGACATTTCAAAACCTACCTACTACCCACCTGATGTGAGTCTAGGCCCAGTTAGGGGCTTTTTCTCTTCTTCAAATTAATCACTTCGAAAACAACCGGGCAGTGGAAAATCATGCATGAATGTTTAAAATCACTACCTTACGAACATTTCGATTTGATATAAGCAAATACGGCAGCTAATCGACCACAATTTGAGAAAAACCTATTGAGCCGGGCATAAAATTTGCCCAAACCAGATAGTGACCAGCACTGCATTTTTTTTTAATTCACGAAATGTGTAAGTTTCATTGTGAACAAATCACCGTCGGAAAACTGAAACCGTGTTGAGTTTGAAAATAGGCCTTCACGACGCCCAATGCAATCTACTCTCGATATCAGTTGAAATTTTTCGAATAAATAAATAATAAATAATCCACACTTATTGATTCATACATTTTCTAGAAATTGCATTTTTATTGATAAGCCAATTACTGATGTGAGACGGGACTTGCTAATGAAAAATATTCCCGGCGATTTTCTTGCAAAATAAAATTGTCTCCACACCAAATTTTATTTGGGTGTGGCGCAATTTTTTGTTGACATTCGGGAGGCGGGGAGTGGACCCCCCGCGAAAAATTTTCGCCCGCGGCGTCATTTCTATTTTTGATTTTTAGTCGGTAGCCCGCCTGCTGGATATCCCCGAGATTTCCTTATTTGACCCGCATTCAACCTCATTCCCTTCAGCTCGGATCGAATAAGGTTCAATAGGGTTACAATAATTGACCTAATTGAAACCTTCGTTTGTGGTTACAATGCTGAATAATACACAGAAAATTTCTATGGGCAAAGATGATAGGGGGCTCTCTCCCTTTTTCCCCTATTTTGTACTCCCCTAATTATATATTTTTGGGAATCGTTTCAATTTTTGGACTTCACTTTCAATTTAAGGAAGAAAGTTACTTTGGAAAATTTTGATAAGAGGCTTTGTTTCCGAGATTTTTGGGTTTGAAACTTCGGAAAACATCTCGAAAACACTGCTTTCAAAGACCTAAAAATTAAAATCCAAGAAAACTCATGATTCCTTTATTCAAATAGGTTTTCTAGGTGTTTCAAGTTGATAAACTAGCATTTTTCTCTGAAAACGAAAGTTTTCACGAAAAAAACAATTGGTCTCTTGAAAGTGCATGGTGATTTTGAGATTTTTTCCGAAATTTCAAACCCAAATAGTTATCTCAAAAACGAAGCCTCGCTAATCAAAGCTTTGCACGAGTAGCTTTCTTCTCTAAATTGAACGGAGAATTCAGCAATTGAAACGATTCTCAAAAATAATCGAGGGAGAAAAAATAGGGAGAAAAAGGGGAGGGTACCCCCTATTAGGTTTGCCCCTGAAAATGTTTGATGGAATTCGTTATCATTCTTCGATGGAGACCTATTTCAGTAAGCTTTGGTTAATTTTAAGCAAAATCAGTTGAAGGCAGTGATGTAAAATACCCGGGTTTTTATATTTACCCAGGGTAAATACCCGATATTTACCCCTTGGAACTTGAAAAAAGAAATCATTTAACCTATAACCGTCAACACTGTCAACCGAGCTGTCAACAGTGTCAACTTTTCTGTCGGACTGGATAGAGTGGGTAAATATCGCTCGGGAAAATACCGGGTAAATACCCGATTTATATTTACCTACCTACCTACCCGGTAAATACCCGACTCACATCACTGGTTGAAGGGTTCAAAATTTATGAAAAAAAAAACACGATATTTCAATTACAACTTTATTGAAGGCCTGTATCTCCGTTATTGTACGTTTGCAAACCTTCGCAATGTTTATTCAAAAAAGTTCCGTTATTTGTCAATTTTCAGTAATCAAGTTTAGCTCAATTATTCATCACAGAATTTCCAGACGTGCTGAAACCAGCTAGCGATAAGAATTAGTTCATTCAAGTTTACATTCGGTTCCTGGAAGAAAAAAATACACCCTAATTACGCGTGAACCTATTCAACCCCTGCGACTAATTAATTCAACACTTCCAATTTAATTCCGTGTTGCATTCTTCCTAATTTTCAGAACTATTGATGAATCAATTTCCTAACACACCAGAGCTTCAATTCCCTGCCTAATAATTAATTTAAGACCTCGTGGATATTTGAATTTTGACCCCTTCTCCTATCTAGTCCATCTTTCTTGTACGAATAGAAATCTGGATTATTGCACTTAGAGAGAGATGGTTGTTCATCAAGTATTGTCTAGGTATTTCGGAATTATAGCCATTATTTCAATTATCGATCAAGTAATTTACATAAAAATTGAGTGTTTACCTTTTATAAATTTGTTATGGCCGGCTGGTGCTGTAGTTTCGAACTTACAGAGTTATCCAGCAGCTCCATGGCCCGTATTCATAACCGGATCTTATTTATAGGGTGGTCTCAAGACCATGTTATTCAGACACAGGCTTGAACCAAAATGGTTTTATACACACAGTTATCATCCTGTGAACATTTCATAACATAATAAAATACCCCTACATCTTCTCAAGGTTGTGTTCGGGAGAAATCAGCGTATCAAAATTGAATAAGGTCGTCTTAAGACATAAGATCTGACTATGAATACGGGCCTATGTCAAGCCGGGCCAATTGAACGCTAGCTTCAATTGCTCATAAATTCCTTGTCGTGCAAAAAGTGTTAAATATTTTATTCTATTAGGGAAAAAAACGCGTGGTCGAGATTTTCGCCCAGATTTGATTTGCATGAATACTGCTAGTGCTTTGTCTGAAGCTAATAGAGTCCACAGAATCATGCTCTGTAGGAAACTAGATCTCTTCGAAAGGGTTACTGAGGTTTTCACCTTTTTTCTGGTTTCTTGAAGGTAGGTAGCTGAAAACAAGGTACCTATTTAAAAGCTCATAGCTATTTCAGGGTATTCAATTGGTAGGTATGACGTTTCCTATGGCTGTTCGAAATATCAAGAACAAAACCTACTATCATTTTCGAAACCAAATAATTTTTTCAACCCTAATTAACAATTAGCATTGGATTACAATGGGAATCACACTTGCCTTAATATTTTCCTTTCTCGTAACTGATACACTACAACTATTAACAATGGGTTTTTCCACTCTTAGGACTTATTCTTGTCGAGTAATAATTTTTTTCTCTACACACGTCTCTCGTTGACGAGCACTACCACGCCAATCTCTCATCCCCGTCCCTATTCTCGGACCGATCCTCTTTATTACCACCCCCGTCTCACGTCTAAAACTCCTGGCCCACAAACATACCACTCAGGAAGGCGGCGCGAGTGCAGTATTCTTCCATATCCCATTTCTCTCCTTCCCTATATCGCCCGTATTTCTACTGTATTCCTACATATTTAATTCCCTTTTATTTATATAATTTTAAGCTGTCCCATTACAGTACCTACTACTATTATATCACAATGGTAATATATCTAAGTAATAACATTAATTGGTGCAATTCTCGATTCTCTGAAAAATAACATAACATTCACATAAAAAAATAAGCGTTTATAGAAAGTAATTTTTCACAGAATCGCGTTTAACATTGTTGCGTGGATGATAAGCTGTCTAAAACACTCTTACAATAAATTAACTGTTGTAAGTATAGGTATACGTATACCGGGTATACCTATATCTTCTGCTCGATAGGTATGGGCTTTTTATAATTATGGAATAGTGATTTTTGGAAAAATAATACGAAATTTTTGAGGGCACCTACCTACGCTAAAAGACCCCGCACGATTCTTATGGAAAATGGCTCCCGGTTGAATTTTCTGAATTTTTGATAATTATGTTGTAGCTCATGAGATCCTACTAATCAAATATCGTGAACCCCAAACTCAAATAATGGACAGTTTTTTATCCACTGGGGGTTGGAGTTGGAGGTTTTGACGGCTTCAAAATGATATCATGACGTTAATAAAAGCTTTTTATTCGGTTTTTCTTCAAGTTGAGTTGTTGAGTTTCATGCTGTGAGAAACCCCCTTTCTCTAAATTATTCTGATTAGCTGTGATACGTCTAGCTTGACCCTACATCATGTTTTGTTGTGCCGTGTATTTCAATTACCTTTACCCAAGTCATTTGAATCAATTACCCCTACCTCGATTTACCAGTCATGGCCTAATACCCCTATCATACGAGTAACGTCAGTTCTATGAAAGAGGATGAATTGAATAAATATTGAGAGATAAACAGAGTCATCTAACCACACCTCACGTTTATTACAAATTCTTCAATCATCGCCAATTTAATTAAGTTCATATTAATTATTCATTACATAATTTCCAGACGTGCTGACATCAGCTAGCGTTAGGAATTAGTTAATTCAGTTTACATGCGGTTTCTGAAAGACAAACGCACCCTAATTACGTGCGAAAACCCTGCGACTAATTACCCAATCTTTTCAATTAAATTCTGTTTCGCGTTTTCCTAATTTTCAGACCTATTGGTGAGCCCGTTTCCCAACGCACGTGAGTTTTAATTCCCTGCTCAATTAATTTGAGACCTCGTCGAGATTCAAATTTTAGCCCTTCTCGATTATTCTCTCGAAATCTTCTCGAAATTTCGATTATTTAATTGTACTTAGAGAGAGATTGTTGCTCACTGAGTTTTGTCTTGATGTTTCAAATTTATATTCATTATTTTAATTATCGATCAAATAATTTACATAAAATTGAGTGTTTACGTTCCATAGAATTTATATCCGGCTGGTGCTATAGTTTGAACTCACAGCCTTATCTAGCAGTTTTATTGCACGCTGGATTGAGTACCTTCACACAAATCTGCAATCAGGTGAGGTCAGGTCGTCATAAATTGTACTTATTTGCGGTGAGCCTCTAATTGAACAGCCTGCAAAATGATGTTTCAGGTAGGGATGTCCAACTTCGATTCGAATCATAGGTACTTGAATCGATTCAATGGAAACGATGCATCTGAAAAGTTGAATCGATTCAACTGTATACGATTATTTAGTGAATCGATTCAAACTAATGTGATTGTTGTTTCGATTATTAGGCACGCGACAGCACTCGTTAATGCCGAAAAGTCGTTCAATTTTTTAGAATCAAACTATTGATTACGATTCGATTCGATTAGCACTAATCGATTCACCGACAACATTTGAACATCCCTAGTTTCAGGTTCCGTTCTGTCTTGAAGTGTTTTCGGAACGACACTGAATTTTCTTGGCAAAGCTCAGGGGTTCTCTTTAGACTGCTGGTGCTTATCTAAAGCTAATATAGTCTACAAAATCATGCTCTGTAGGAAGCTAGATCTCTTCGAAAGGGTTACTGAAACTTTCACCATTTTCCTGGTGGTTTGAAGGTAGCTGACTTCCGAAACTTTTTAATTTTATACACTTAATGATCTTGAGAAAGAGTTAAAATAAACTCGAAACGTTGATCATCAAGTAAAGTTTTTATATACCTTGTCCTATACCCAAAAAATCACATTCTACAATTTTATAAAGGACGAAAAAAAAAAAAAACAAATAAGCATTTGATTACAATAGAAATCAGACTTGCCTTAATGTTTTTCCCTTCTCGTACCTGATGCACTACAACTATAAGCAATGATTTTTCTACTCTAGTCACTTATTTCTTCTTTGTGAATATCAATTTTCTATTATCACACGTCTGGCGTTGTCGAATTCTACCACCCGAATCCCTCACCCCCGTACCTATAGGGTGATTGCATGCAGAGGGAGTTTATGGCAAAATGTCAATAGTGTCATTGTCATCTGTCAAGTTTCATCCATGTCGGAGTCAGCGTCAACCGGACTAACCTGTATTGTAACCTGTAATTTGCATACTTGTTACTGGGACTATATCAGATTATTTGACCCGTATTACCTCTTTTTCATAGCTCGGAATCCAAGATGGCGGCCGATTTCGAAGGTGACATCCGCCGGCCAGAAAAAAGTGTCAGATACTTTGCTAGATCAATGTCATTATTGAATTAAATGAAATGCATGGCTTCGGCTGAAAAATAGTATGTGCTGTTCGTACAGAAAGTGGCTTCCAGGCCTCCGCCGCGCCGGTTGCAGTCCTCGGCTGGCGCCTCGGAGACTGCAAGATTCCGTCGTCGGCCAGGAACGAGGCCAGGAATATGACACTTTCCGTACTAACCACAAAATATATAATTTTTTGTGATCCATTTATCATGAACAAACACGTGAAACTTTGATATTGCATTGTAGGTATATCTGCGTTCAAGCTAAAAATTATTTTGTCAAAAATGGTAAGAGTGGAAAAAACAATCGAGGCTGCCAACAGATGGCTGATGAGCAGCAATCAACTCCCACTAATTGCAGATATCTCATTATTCATATTTATCTTGCATTGTTCTGAGAAATGTGAACAACGAAAATATGGTTTTGGCGATCTACAATAAACAAAACAAAACTCAATGAAATGATCAAAATCAGAATAAGGTATATATTGGGTGTTCTACAACATACCAGCTCACTTTGCTATAAACTGATGAATTTTTGCTGCAATTAAATTAATTTGATGAAAATAGTTGAATTTTTGTTGGAATTAGGTACTAAATATTTGCTAAAACTTGCTAATGTTTGGTTTAAAATTGCTGAATTGTTGCCAAAGCTTGGTCAGTTTTGTTAAAAATCGCTAAATTGTGGCCAAAAATAGCTAAAATTTGTTAAAAACGTGAACAATTTTAGTTGAATATCGCTACCAAATACAAAAAGTTGCTAAAGTGTTGAAACTTGGCTGTGTTGCTGAATTCTGCCAAATTCGTCGTCAATTTTTTTCAGCAAATTGATGAACATTGATAACTTTTGCTAGAAACTGGCAAACATTGGTCAAAAGTTGCTGAATCCAGCAAAAACTGTCTAAATTATTGAATTGTTCTTGAAAATAGTTCGATTTTGCTGAGCACTGCTGAATTTTGCTGAAACTTTTCACATTTTCTTTGCAAATCGTTCTATTTTCAGGCAAAACTTGCCAAATTTTGTTGAAAGTTATGGAACATTTCGACTGGAAATTGCTGAATTGTTGCTAAAAAAATTTATTGTTACGAGCGGCGATTCTGAAGAACCTTCAACGCTCGATCAATACACATCTGTCCATTTTGGCGGAGGTGCAGATTCCCGAACACACGGAAAGCACGCGAAAGGTGTGTGTTTATTCAGGAGTCGTCTAGAAACCGCATATGTCGGGCCATTATGGGAATTGCTGGAAGATGATGGAAAGTTCGGGAACACTATTCGGAGGCCTATATGAGGCATCAACCGACAGCTCACGGGCAGTTATGAATTGGAATGCAAAGTGGTAGCGAGCGGATTAAAAAGCGAGCGATAATCACAGCGATATTTCTAAGTAAATAATAATTGTTGTCGTGTATTCATTGTAGTACGCAGTAATAAACAGTGTGTGTTTTAAAACGATCGTTTCAATTATATTCGAGCCCGTACGCGAAATACGTACCTAACAATATGTTGCTTGAACTTGATGATTTTTTGTTGAAAATTGCTGAATTATTGCTAAACATAGGTACCTGAAATTTGCTGAAACTGTAATTTCGATTAAGATTTCCAGATTGTTGCTGAAAACTGCAGAATTTGCTACAGTTTTCTCAATTTGATTTGAAGCTGCTGAATCATAGCAAGAAATTGCTGAATTTTGCCGATCTTGCTAAAGTTTTAATATGAATTGCTAAATAGTTGCTGCACATTGCTGAAACAACTCAAACTTGGTTGAATTTAGTTGAAAATTGTTAAATTGTTGCTCAAAACTGCTGATATTTGCTTAAACTCCTAAAACCTGTTGCAACTGTTGAAAATAGCCTCGAAAATAGCTAAACCGATGCTGATAAGATAAATGTTGAACTTTGCTGAATTGGTGTTGAAAATTGCCAAATTGCTGCTAATAATTGATGAGCTGATATGTTTTAGCTAAGATAACTTTAGTTCGTCCTTTTTAGGGTGATAACTGGTAGTACTCACATTGAGCGCAGTTCTGTTACTCATCGGTAAAATTTTGCTTGTCACGATAACGACTTCTTGTTGACTTTTCATCAAAATAACATGAAAATTTCGTTTATTGCCCGCGCTGGCTTCGAACCATTCGGACATGTACAGAGATTCCGACAGCTTTTCAACCTTGAAAGAAAAAACAAGAGGTTTTTTGCAGCTGCTCCAAGTAAAAATCGTCGTTGTTACTTCGCTGCTTAGTAGCTGAGAAGGAATAAAATACATTAAGAAAAGCGAAATCACTAGGCAGACCACACTCAATAAATTTATAATGTTCGATGTTGTGTCTTGATCGCTGAAAATTGTTTCCGTCAAACTCGCCGTCAAACGTTCATATATTCCAATCAACGTTCGTTTCAAATTTTTATTTCGACTCACCTGTTAACTAAAGTAGAAACATACAAGAATATACAAAACAAAGCCACGCACGTCCAGATCAATGTCAACAGCATTGGACCGTAAATGTTGCCAATTTTTCGAATTTGGCTACAAAATAGATTTTGTAGCATTTTGTCGTGATAATGACATAAAGGACCTAGATAAAAGTTCATCCCTGGAATATAACAGAAAAGGCACGTGCAGCCCAGAATGTAAGCGGATCGTCCAAATCAGCAATGCGGTGCATTTTCCATAAAAATGAAATGCTGACAAAGACTTGGCACAAACACAGCCAATAACACCTACCGAAGACGTCACTGATCTGATTTGGACGATTCGATAAAAAGCTTGCAATGTTGTGACACTACCTCTTCGATTTTAGCTGTGCTAAAACAACAATAACAAGCAACCCCAGTTCACGAGTAGGAAAAGGGCTAGACCTTTTTCTATTCGTGACAATATCACGTGAAGAGTTGTTGGTGAACAGGTGCTGCAACCAACTGCCATACCTCAGTATAAGATTGTGATGATCCACGTAGATCTTGAGATGAGCATCGTTCGCATCATCGCCGGTTTTGAAGTATTCAGCGAATCTTTTATTTAAAATTTTCATTTGAATTTTCAATATCATCACACATGCTATATAAACGTAATCGAATGCCACACACATAATGGTCAGGGAATAATAAAAACCGTGATACCAGATGAGATATAAAGGCCGAGTCAGGAATTTGGGTTGGTACATTGTGTACAAAAGAGGCGCTTCGAAAAAAGCGGACATGATAAAACATAATGTAACGGCCATGAAGGCAGCGGAAGCGAAAGCGTACGCCAATATTTTGGTCCTTTTCAAAATGGTACGGCAATCATCCGCCAGGGGCGCTCCGTCGTCATCTGTGATGGACCAAAACCCGTTCAGGCTAGACGTGAAGTCGATGATGTTTGGCTTTTTGGAAATCAACGTCAGCAAGCGTAAAGCAATCTGCAAAACTTCAAATATATATTTCACATTCAAAACAACAATTATTTGAAAACGCGCTTGAACGAAGTACGAACTGGAATGCGTGCGAATAAAGTCTAATTTGAAGTTTTCTCCTTATCGCTATTTTTATGGGCAGAGGAGTTTTGTGCATTTCATTTTGAAGTTTACCTATAAGCTGAAAAATTCCGTTTACACACAACACCCAGACATTCTGTGCCCGGGAATCGAACCCGGGAGCTCTGCTTGCCAAACGAACTGCAGTCCACTCGACTAG
Organism: Anaspis maculata; assembly: GCA_949128115.1. NCBI lineage: Eukaryota > Metazoa > Arthropoda > Insecta > Coleoptera > Scraptiidae > Anaspis > Anaspis maculata. The sequence continues at coordinate 1,271,822 of OX421962.1, forward strand.
CTTTAGCGAGTTTTAATAAGAGTTCCAACCGTTGAACATTGCGTGTAAGCAACGCTTTAGTTGAGTGAGCTGAAAGCTATTTCGTTTGTTGCGATTCGGTTTTGAATTAATCGTATCGAGTAAAGCCCAGTTCACACTTGAAAACGCGTTGAATTCACTTGAATGAACAATAAATCCGTGCGTTCATGCTTTAATTTAGCGAGTTTTATTGAATTCCAACCGATGAGCATTACGTGTAAGCAACGCTTTAGCTAGCTAGTAAGGTTAGCTCAAAGCTATTTCGTTTGTTGCGATTCAGTTTTGAATTGATCGTATCGGGTGAAGCCCAGTTTACACTTGAGAACGCGTTGAATTCACTTGATTGAACAATAAATCTGTGCGTTTATGTTCTAATTTTGCGAGCTTCAATAAATTCCAATGGTTCAGCATTGCGTGTAAGCAACGCTTTAAGTGAGTTAGCTCAAAGCAATTTCGTTTGTTGCGATTCAGTTTTGAATTGATCGTATAGGGTAAAGCCCAGTTCACACTTGAACACGCGTTGAATTCACTCAAGTGAACAATAAATCCCGTGCGTTTATGCTCTGATTTAGCGAGTTTCAATGAATTCCAACTGTTCAGCATTGCGTGTGAGTAACGCTTTAGTCGAGTTGGCGCAAGACTATTTCGTTTGTTGCGATCCAGTTTTGAAATCATCGTATCGTTTAAAGCTCTGTTTGTACTTGAAAACGCGTTGAATTCTCATAAATGAACAATAAATCCATGCGTGTAAGCAAAGCTTTAGTTGAGTTAAAGCTTTGAAGCAATTTCGTTTGTTGCGATTCAGTTTTGAATTATTCGTATCAGGTAAAGCCCTGTTTACACTTGGAAACGCGTTAAATTCACTTGAATAAACAATAAATATTCACGTTTAAGGTCTAGTTTAGCGAGTTCTAATGAATTACAGCTGTTCAGCATTGCGTGTAAGCAACGCTTCAGTTAAGTTAGCTCAAAGCTATTTCGTTTGTTGCGATTCAGTTTTAAATTGATTATATCGCGTAAAGCCCTGTTCATACTTGAAAACGCATTGAATTCACTTGAATGAACATATAATCCGTGCGTTTATGCTTTATTTAGCGAGTTTCGATGAATTCCAATCGTTGAGCATTGCGCGTAAGGAACACTTCAGTTGAGTTAGCTCAAAGCTCTTTTATTTATTGCGGTTCAGTTTTGAATTAATCGGATCGGGTATACCCTGTTTACAGTTGAAAATGCGTTGAATTCACTTGAATGAACAATAAATCCGTGCGTTTATGCTCTAATTTTGCCAGTTCCAATAAATTCTAAATGTTCAACATTGCGTGTAAGCAACGCTTTAGTTGAGTTAGCTCAAAGCTACTTCGTTATTTGCGAATCAGTTTTGAATTCATCGTATCGGGTAAAGCCCTGTTTACACTCGAAAACGCGTTGACTTTATTTGAATGAACAATCAATCCGTGCGTTCATGCTCTAATTTGGCGAGTTTTAATGAATTCCGACCGTTGAGCATTGCGTGTAAGCAACGCTTTAGTTAAGCTAGCTCAAAGCTAATACGTTTGTTGTGATTCAGTTTTGAATTAATCGTATCGAGTAAAGCCCAGTTCACACTTGAAAACGCGTTGAATTCACTTGAATGAACAATAAATCCGTGCGTTCATGCTATGATTTAGCGAGTTTTAATGAATTCCAACCGTTGAGCATTGCGTGTAAGCAACGCTTTAGTAGAGTTAGCTCGAAGCTATTTCGTCTGTTGGGATTCAGTTTGAAATTAATCGCATCAAGTAAAGCCCAGTTCACACTTGAAAACGCGTTGAATTCACTTGAATGAACAATAAATCCTTGCGTGTATGCTCTAATTTTGCAAGTTTTAATGAATTCCAACCGTTGAGCATTGCGTGTAAGCAACGCTTCAGTTGAGTTAGCTCAAAGCTATTTCAATTGTTGCGATTCAGTTTTGATTCAATCGTATAGAGTAAAGCCCAGTTCACACTTGGAAACGCGTTGAATTCACTTGAATGAACAATGAATCCGTGCGTTTATGCTCTAATTTGGCGAGTTTCAATGAATTCCAATTGTTCAGCATTGCGTGTAAGCAACGCTTTAGTTGAGTTAGCTCAAAGCTTTTTGTTTGTTGCGATTCAGTTTTGAATTAATCGCATCGAGTAAAGCTCAGTCCACACGTGAAAACGCGTTGAATTCACTTGAATGAACATAAATCCGTGCGTTTATGCTCTAACTTAGCGAGTCTCGATGAATTTCAACCGTTCATCATTGCGTGTAAGCAACGCTTTAGTTAAGTTAGCTCGAAGCTATTTCGTTTGTTGCGATTCAGTTTTAAATTAATCGCATCAAGTAAAGCCCAGTTCACACTTGAAAACGCGTTGAATTCACTTGAATGATCAATAAATCCGTGCGTTTATGCTCTAATTTAGCGAGTTTAGATGAATTTCAACCGTTCAGCATTGCGTGTGAGCAGCCTAAGTTGAGTTAGCTCAAAGCTTTTTGTTTGTTGCGATTCAGTTTTGAATTAATCACGTCAAGTAAAGCCCAGTTTAGACTTGAAAACGCGTTGAATTCACTTGGATGAACAATAAATCCTTGCGCGTATGCTCTAATTTTGCGAGTTTCAATGAATTTCAACCGTTGAGCATTGCGTGTAAGCAACGCTTGAGTTGAATCAGCTCAAAGCTATTCCAATTGTTGCGATTCAGTTTTGGATTAATCGTATCGAGTAAAGCCCAGTTTACACTTGGAAACGCGTTGAATTCACTCGAATGAACAATAAATCCGTGCGTTGATGCTCTAATTTCGCGAGTTCTGATGAATTTCAACCGTTAGCATTGCGTGTGAGCAGCTTAAGTTGAGTTAGCTCAAAGCTATTTCGTTTGTTGCGATTCAGTTTTGAATGATTCGCATCGAGTAAAGCCCAGTTCACACTTGAAAACGCGCCGAATTCACTTGAATGAACAATAAATCTGTGCGTTTATGCTCTATAATTTAGCGAGTTTGATGAATTTCATCCGTAAAGCATTGCGTGTAAGCAACGCTTTAGTTGAGTTAGCTCAAAGCTATTTCGTATGTTGCGATTCAGTTTTGAATCAATCGTATCGCGTAAAGCCCTGTTTACACTTGAAAACGCGTTGAATGCACTTGAATCAACATTAAATCCGTGCGTTTATGCTCTAATTTGGCGAGTTTTAATGAATTCCAATTGTTCAGCATTGCGTGTAAGCAACGCTTTAGTTGAGTTAGCTCAAAGCTATTTTGATTGTTGCGATTCAGTTTTGGATCAATTGTATCGAGTAAAGCCTTGTTTACACTTGAAAACGCGTTGAATTTACTTGAGTGAATAATAAATCCGTGCGTTTATACTCTAATTTAGCGTCTACTGATTAATTTCAACCATTCAGCATTGCATGTAAGCAACGCTTTAAATAAGTTAGCTCAAAGCTATTTCGTTTATCGTGATTCAGTTTTGGATTAATCGTATCGGGTAAGGCCCTGTTTACACCTGAATGCGCGTTGAATTGAATTCACTCGAGTAAGGAATAAGTGAATACTGGAATAGTGAAGACTGGTTATAGCTCATAAAAATATAGGGTTCGCACTCGCAGGCCTTGTATAAGACATTTTTTTGCACAATAATAATAATGAGTAGGTACATACTTGTATCAGTGCATTAGTGGTATACTCGGAGTGCGCCATCTGGCGGACACGCTGTTTCAACTCGACAATCTTTTCCAAATAAATGAATTGAAATTCCAGAGAAACGACCCAGTGCAACACAGCTGTAGCTTTTGGACAAAAATTTCATACTCACAAAAATCAAAGCGGCAAACCCGTTGGTTGTGTTGCAGAAATCTACAAAAGTGAGATTTGAAATTAAGAAATAAGTTGCAATCGAATTCGCCAGCATGACGCCCAATGCCACCGCGGTGGTCAATAAAAGCGGCCTTCTTTGTTTTTTCGGGCTCAATCCGAAGCAGTTCAGAACTGCGAAACCTGAATCCAGCACTTCCAGATAGCAGTTGTCGGTCATTTTGACGTGCGTGACCGAAGTGACCAACTTTACAACTGAAGAGGCGAAAAGGTGGGTGCAACGTGATATTATGATCAATTATTTCATTAGTTTCTTTCGATTCACTTGGTGTCATTAAAAAAAGGTAAAACGACGGGGCAAATTAAATTTTCAGCGCGTTCGTAATCCATATTTAACACTTATCGGTTTTTTACTGAAAATCAGTTTCACGGGGGTTCGACATCGGATTCGGAAACATATAATTTATTATTGTTTTGTAAACACAGAGCATCGAAAGACGAAAGAAGCTATACAGCGTTATTATCTATTTGTATACCTAGCATTCATCTTGGGACAATTAGCCCGAGGAAAACGCTTGCGAAAATCATCTAGGAAAATTTCAAGCGCGGGTGAAATTTGGCTGATTATTGCAAAAAAGTACGAAGTGACGGCCGTCAGATTTTGTTGTTTACATCCATTTTATTCGGTTGTCTTTGACAGTGGGAAATAGGTAAGTGATTATTTATTATCTATGTAGCTCTAATAATCAAGGGCGTTGTATGTAATAATCAACAGTAATATCACAAGTGCTTAGATTTTCACGATAATTTTGGTCAGGCGATCGCGAGTGCTGATTGTAGCGATAAATGCCCGACTCCGTAGGAGGAGGGCATTTATCCAGAGACAATCAGCCCGAGGGAAACGCCTGGCCAAAATTATCTGGGAAAATCTCGAGCACGAGTGATATTTTGAAGATTATTACATAAAAGAAGTCCGAAGTGACAGCTGTCAGATTTTGTTGTTTACATGAATTTTATTCCGTTGCTATTGACAGTGGGATTTAGATAAGTGAATATTATCCTTGTAGGTCTAATAATCAAGGGCGTTGTATGTAATAATCGACGAAATTGCACTTCATTTCAGAGCAAAATCATGGAATTTTTGAATGGCAACTTCTACACCCTGTACCTATCTTTTTTTCGCGCACTTTCCCAAAAAATGGGGCAAAAGCGCTTTTCAGTTTCACTTTGTCCGTCCGTCTGTACCCGGGATAACTCCCCAGGGAAAAAAGATATCGATGTGGTGTAAACGCTGATCAATAGTACATATGTCCAGGGCGTCAGGTTGACTTTTAGTTTTTTGTTACTTTGCCGCCATCTTTGATCCGCCATTATGAATTTTTCTGAAAGTGGTCCGATTTGAGTGAAATTCGCAGGCGATGTGAACTTAATCAGAATACATCTGATTTTGGACAAATGATGCTCTGCCGACATCTTGAAATCTCTTATTAGTGGAACGATTTCTATGAAACTTGGAACTTACCCTTGTCCAGCAGGTAGTAGGTATGATCATTCTGATTTTCGAACCATCATTACATACCTGATTAACATCTTGCGTTCACCAATCCTTCAAAAAGGAAGTGCGCTACTGAGCCCCACGCCCATGAGGCATATTCGCTTGTTTCAAGCTAAATTCAAGCTGAACCGAGTCTTGTATTAGCCTCACCTCAGCGCACTGCATAGAAGAGAATGGAACGGCGTAGATAAACATTTTAATAAAACAAAAGGACTGTACAAGAATTTGTTAGGTATTCACTAGAAATCGCCCGGGGGCCGGGCCTTAAGAAACGGAAGCGGGCGCCAAGTTGATCAGCTGGCTGCTGTTCTCGGCCAGCTCGGTCAGCGACACCCGTCCCCTCTGCTTGATGAACTTGGCGATGGCGTGCAGCTCCTCCTCCGACACGTAGATGAACTTGCCGCGGTCGTCGATGATCCCCGTCAGGATGCCGTCGTTCTGCAGATCCCTGATGCGGTCGATGGCGTTCTGCGTCTTCAGCTTGAAGTGCGCCGCCAGATCCTCGATGACCACCACCTTGTTGCGCTTGATGTGGTCGACGAAGTCCTGCAGCAGGTTGCGGTCGTCGCCGCCGTCGCCCTCCTCGAAGCCCTCCTCCTCGACCATGAAGGCCGCCTTCATCTTCAGGTACTCCTCGTGCTCCCGCCGCTCCTTCTCCTCCTTCGCCTTGCGTTCGTCCTCTTCGCGTCGCTTCTCCTCGGCGCGCTCCTTTTCCTCCAGCTTCTTGCGCTCGTCGTCGGCCTGCCTGTCTTTCTTGCGGCGCTCCTCGCGCAGGTGCTCTTCGGCCTCGCGCTGCGCCCGCTTTTCGGCCTTGGCCTCCAGCTTGGCCTTCTTCTTGGCGCCGATCTTGTGGCCTTCTTCGTCCACGTCCGGGACCGGCTCGTGAGCGCGCGGTTCTTCCTCGGCTTCGACCTCGTTCTGACGAGCGGCTGGAAAACAAAATAGCTATAGCTCAACTGAAGCATTTCTTACACGCAATGACTGAACGGTTGAAATTCATTGGTACTTGCTAAATTAGAGCACAAACGCACGGATTTGTTGTTCGTCCAAGTGAATTCAATACGTTTTCAAATGTAAACTGGGCTTTACGCGATACGATTAATTTAAAACAGAATCGCAACAAACGTATTAGCTTTGAGCTAACTCAACTGAAGCGTTGCTTACACGCAATGCTGAACGGTTGAAATTCATTGGTACTCGCTAAATTAGAGCATAAACGTACGGATTTATTTTCACGCAAGTGAATTCAACGCGTTTTCAATTGTGAACTGGGCTTTACGCGACACGTTTAATTCAAAACTGAATAGCAACAAACGAATTGGCTTTGAGCTAACTCAACTGAAGCGTTGCTTACACGCAATGCTGAACGGTTGAAATTCATCGGTACTCGCTAAATTAGAACGTACGGATTTGTTTTCACGCAAGTGAATTCAACGCGTTTTCAATTGTGAACTGGGCTTTACGCGACACGTTTAATTCAAAACTGAATAGCAACAAACGAATTGGCTTTGAGCTAACTCAACTGAAGCGTTGCTTACACGCAATGCTGAACGGTTAAAATTCATTGGTACTCGCTAAATTAGAGCATAAACGTACGGATCAATTTACACGCAAGTGAATTCAACGCGTTTTCAATTGTGAACTGGGCTTTACGCGACACGTTTGATTCAAAACTGAATGGCAACAAACGAATTGGCTTTGAGCTAACTCAACTGAAGCGTTGCTTCCACGCAATGCTGAACGGTTGGAATTCATTGGTACTCGCTGAATTAGAGCATAAACCTACGGATTTATTTTCACGCAAGTGAATTCAACGCGTTTCCAATTGTGAACTGGGCTTTACGCGACACGTTTAATTCAAAACTGAATAGCAACAAACGAATTGGCTTTGAGCTAACTCAACTGAAGCGTTGCTTACATGCAATGCTGAACGGTTGAAATTCATTGGTACTCGCTAAATTAGAGCATAAACGTACGGATTTGTTTCCACGCAAGTGAATTCAATGCGTTTTCAATTGTGAACTGGGCTTTACGCGACACGTTTAATTCAAAACTGAATAGCAACAAACGAATTGGCTTTGAGCTAACTCCACTGAAGCGTTGCTTACACGCAATGCTGAACGGTTGAAATTCATCGGTACTCGCTAAATTAAGAGCATAAACGTACGGATTTATTTTCACGCAAGTGAATTCAACGCGTTTTCAATTGTGAACTGGGCTTTACGCGACACGTTTAATTCAAAACTGAATAGCAACAAACGAATTGGCTTTGAGCTAACTCAACTGGAGCGTTGCTTACACGCAATGCTGAACGGTTGAAATTCATTGGTACTCGCTAAATTAGAGCATAAACGTACGGATTTGTTTTCACGCAAGTGAACTCAACGCGTTTTCAATTGTGAACTGGGCTTTACGCGACACGTTTAATTCAAAACTGAATAGCAACAAACGAATTGGCTTTGAGCTAACTCAACTGGAGCGTTGCTTACACGCAATGCTGAACGGTCGAAATTCATTGGTACTCGCTAAATTAGAGCATAAACGTACGGATTTGTTTTCACGCAAGTGAATTCAACGCGTTTTCAATTGTGAATTGGGCTTTACGCGACACGTTTAATTCAAAAGTGAATAGCAACAAACGAATTGGCTTTGAGCTAACTCAACTGAAGCGTTGCTTACACGCAATGCTGAACGGTTGAAATTCATTGGTACTCGCTAAATTAGAGCATAAACGTACGGATTTATTTTCACGCAAGTGAATTCAATGCGTTTTCGATTGTGAACTGGGCTTTACGCGACACGTTTAATTCAAAACTGAATAGCAACAAACGAATTGGCTTTGAGCTAACTCAACTGAAGCGTTGCTTACACGCAATGCTGAACGGTTGAAATTCATTGGTACTCGCTAAATTAGAGCATAAACGTACGGATTTATTTTCACGCAAGTGAATTCAAGGCGTTTTCGATTGTGAACTGGGCTTTACGCGACACGTTTAATTCAAAACTGAATAGCAACAAACGAATTGGCTTTGAGCTAACTCAACTGAAGCGTTGCTTACACGCAATGCTGAACGGTTGAAATTCATTGGTACTCGCTAAATTAGAGCATAAACGTACGTATTTATTTCACGCAAGTGAATTCAACGCGTTTTCAATTGTGAACTGGGCTTTACGCGACACGTTTAATTCAAAACTGAATAGCAACAAACGAATTGGCTTTGAGCTAACTCAACTGAAGCGTTGCTTACACGCAATGCTGAACGGTTGAAATTCATTGGTACTCGCTAAATTAGAGCATAAACGTACGTATTTATTTCACGCAAGTGAATTCAACGCGTTTTCAATTGTGAACTGGGCTTTACGCGACACGTTTAATTCAAAACTGAATAGCAACAAACGAATTGGCTTTGAGCTAACTCAACTGAAGCGTTGCTTACACGCAATGCTGAACGGTTGAAATTCATTGGTACTCGCTAAATTAGAGCATAAACGTATGGATTTATTTTCACGCAAGTGAATTCAACGCGTTTTCAATTGTGAACTGGGCTTTACGCGACACGTTTAATTCAAAACTGAATAGCAACAAACGAATTGGCTTTGAGCTAACTCAACTGAAGCGTTGCTTACACGCAATGCTGAACGGTTGAAATTCATTGGTACTCGCTGAATTAGAGCATAAACGTACGGATTTATTTTCACGCAAGTGAATTCAATGCGTTTTCAATTGTGAACTGGGCTTTACGCGACACGTTTAATTTAAAACTGAATAGCAACAAACGAATTGGCTTTGAGCTAACTCAACTGAAGCGTTGCTTACACGCAATGCTGAACGGTTGAAATTCATTGGTACTCGCTAAATTAGAGCATAAACGTACGGATTTATTTTCACGCAAGTGAATTCAACGCGTTTTCAATTGTGAACTGGGCTTTACGCGACACGTTTAATTCAAAACTGAATAGCAACAAACGAATTGGCGTTGAGCTAACTCAACTGAAGCGTTGCTTACACGCAATGCTGAACGGTTGAAATTCATCGGCACTCGCTAAATTAGAGCATGAACGTACGGATTTCTTTTCACGCAAGTGAATTCAACGCGTTTTCAATTGTGAACTGGGCTTTACGCGACACGTTTAATTCAAAACTGAATAGCAACAAACGAATTGGCTTTGAGCTAACTCAACTGAAGCGTTGCTTACACGCAATGCTGAACGGTTGAAATTCATTGGTACTCGCTAAATTAGAGCATAAACGTACGGATTTATTTTCACGCAAGTAAATTCAACGCGTTTTCGATTGTGAACTGGGCTTTACGCGACACGTTTAATTCAAAACTGAATAGCAACAAACGAATTGGCTTTGAGCTAACTCAACTGGAGCGTTGCTTACACGCAATGCTGAACGGTCGAAATTCATCGGTACTCGCTAAATTAGAGCATAAACGTACGGATTTATTTTCACGCAAGTGAATTCAACGCGTTTTCGATTGTGAACTGGGCTTTACGCAACACGTTTAATTCAAAACTGAATAGCAACAAACGAATTGGCTTTGAGCTAACTCAACTGAAGCGTTGCTTACACGCAATGCTGAACGGTTGAAATTCATTGGTACTCGCTAAATTAGAGCATAAACGTACGGATTTATTTTCACGCAAGTGAATTCAACGCGTTTCCAATTGTGAACTGGGCTTTACGCGACACGTTTAATTCAAAACTGAATAGCAACAAACGAATTGGCTTTGAGCTAACTCAACTGAAGCGTTGCTTACACGCAATGCTGAACGGTTGAAATTCATTGGTACTCGCTAAATTAGAGCATAAACGTATGAATTTATTTTCACGCAAGTGAATTCAACGCGTTTTCAATTGTGAACTGGGCTTTACGCGACACGTTTAATTCAAAACTGAATAGCAACAAACGAATTGGCTTTGAGCTAACTCAACTGAAGCGTTGCTTACACGCAATGCTGAACGGTTGAAATTCATTGGTACTCGCTAAATTAGAGCATAAACGTATGAATTTATTTTCACGCAAGTGAATTCAACGCGTTTTCAATTGTGAACTGGGCTTTACGCGACACGTTTAATTCAAAACTGAATAGCAACAAACGAATTGGCTTTGAGCTAACTCAACTGAAGCGTTGCTTACACGCAATGCTGAACGGTTGAAATTCATTGGTACTCGCTAAATTAGAGCATAAACGTATGGATTTATTTTCACGCAAGTGAATTCAATGCGTTTTCAATTGTGAACTGGGCAACGGACACGTTTAATTCAAAACTGAATAGCTACAAACGAATTGGCTTTGAGCTAAGTCAACTGAAGCGTTGCTTACACGCAATGCTGAACGGTTGAAATTCATTGGTACTCGCTAAATTAGAGCATAAACGTATGGATTTATTTTCACGCAAGTGAATTCAACGCGTTTTCAATTGTGAACTGGGCTTTACGCGACACGTTTAATTCAAAACTGAATAGCAACAAACGAATTGGCTTTGAGCTAACTCAACTGAAGCGTTGCTTACACGCAATGCTGAACGGTTGAAATTCATTGGTACTCGCTAAATTAGAGCATAAACGTATGAATTTATTTTCACGCAAGTGAATTCAATGCGTTTTCAATTGTGAACTGGGCAACGGACACGTTTAATTCAAAACTGAATAGCTACAAACGAATTGGCTTTGAGCTAAGTCAACTGAAGCGTTGCTTACACGCAATGCTGAACGGTTGAAATTCATTGGTACTCGCTAAATTAGAGCATAAACGTATGGATTTATTTTCACGCAAGTGAATTCAATGCGTTTTCAATTGTGAACTGGGCAACGGACACGTTTAATTCAAAACTGAATAGCTACAAACGAATTGGCTTTGAGCTAAGTCAACTGAAGCGTTGCTTACACGCAATGCTGAACGGTTGAAATTCATTGGTACTCGCTAAATTAGAGCATAAACGTATGGATTTATTTTCACGCAAGTGAATTCAACGCGTTTTCAATTGTGAACTGGGCTTTACGCGACCCGTTTAATTCAAAACTGAAAAGCAACAAACGAATTGGCTTTGAGCTAACTCAACTGAAGCGTTGCTTACACGCAATGCTGAACGGTTGAAATTCATTGGTACTCGCTAAATTAGAGCATAAACGTATTGATTTATTTTCACGCAAGTGAATTCAACGCGTTTTCAATTGTGAACTGGGCTTTACGCGACACGTTTAATTCAAAACTGAATAGCAACAAACGAATTGGCTTTGAGCTAACTCAACTGGAGCGTTGCTTACACGCAATGCTGAACGGTCGAAATTCATCGGTACTCGCTAAATTAGAGCATAAACGTACGGATTTATTTTCACGCAAGTGAATTCAACGCGTTTTCGATTGTGAACTGGGCTTTACGCAACACGTTTAATTCAAAACTGAATAGCAACAAACGAATTGGCTTTGAGCTAACTCAACTGGAGCGTTGCTTACACGCAATGCTGAACGGTCGAAATTCATCGGTACTCGCTAAATTAGAGCATAAACGTACGGATTTATTTTCACGCAAGTGAATTCAACGCGTTTTCGATTGTGAACTGGGCTTTACGCAACACGTTTAATTCAAAACTGAATAGCAACAAACGAATTGGCTTTGAGCTAACTCAACTGAAGCGTTGCTTACACGCAATGCTGAACGGTTGAAATTCATTGGTACTCGCTAAATTAGAGCATAAACGTACGGATTTATTTTCACGCAAGTGAATTCAACGCGTTTCCAATTGTGAACTGGGCTTTACGCGACACGTTTAATTCAAAACTGAATAGCAACAAACGAATTGGCTTTGAGCTAACTCAACTGAAGCGTTGCTTACACGCAATGCTGAACGGTTGAAATTCATTGGTACTCGCTAAATTAGAGCATAAACGTATGGATTTATTTTCACGGAAGTGAATTCAACGCGTTTTCAATTGTGAACTGGGCTTTACGCGACACGTTTAATTCAAAACTGAATAGCAACAAACGAATTGGCTTTGAGCTAACTCAACTGAAGCGTTGCTTACACGCAATGCTGAACGGTTGAAATTCATTGGTACTCGCTAAATTAGAGCATAAACGTATGAATTTATTTTCACGCAAGTGAATTCAACGCGTTTTCAATTGTGAACTGGGCTTTACGCGACACGTTTAATTCAAAACTGAATAGCAACAAACGAATTGGCTTTGAGCTAACTCAACTGAAGCGTTGCTTACACGCAATGCTGAACGGTTGAAATTCATTGGTACTCGCTAAATTAGAGCATAAACGTATGGATTTATTTTCACGCAAGTGAATTCAATGCGTTTTCAATTGTGAACTGGGCAACGGACACGTTTAATTCAAAACTGAATAGCTACAAACGAATTGGCTTTGAGCTAAGTCAACTGAAGCGTTGCTTACACGCAATGCTGAACGGTTGAAATTCATTGGTACTCGCTAAATTAGAGCATAAACGTATGGATTTATTTTCACGCAAGTGAATTCAACGCGTTTTCAATTGTGAACTGGGCTTTACGCGACACGTTTAATTCAAAACTGAATAGCAACAAACGAATTGGCTTTGAGCTAACTCAACTGAAGCGTTGCTTACACGCAATGCTGAACGGTTGAAATTCATTGGTACTCGCTAAATTAGAGCATAAACGTATGGATTTATTTTCACGCAAGTGAATTCAACGCGTTTTCAATTGTGAACTGGGCTTTACGCGACACGTTTAATTCAAAACTGAATAGCAACAAACGAATTGGCTTTGAGCTAACTCAACTGGAGCGTTGCTTACACGCAATGCTGAACGGTCGAAATTCATCGGTACTCGCTAAATTAGAGCATAAACGTACGGATTTATTTTCACGCAAGTGAATTCAACGCGTTTTCGATTGTGAACTGGGCTTTACGCAACACGTTTAATTCAAAACTGAATAGCAACAAACGAATTGGCTTTGAGCTAACTCAACTGAAGCGTTGCTTACACGCAATGCTGAACGGTTGAAATTCATTGGTACTCGCTAAATTAGAGCATAAACGTACGGATTTATTTTCACGCAAGTGAATTCAACGCGTTTCCAATTGTGAACTGGGCTTTACGCGACACGTTTAATTCAAAACTGAATAGCAACAAACGAATTGGCTTTGAGCTAACTCAACTGAAGCGTTGCTTACACGCAATGCTGAACGGTTGAAATTCATTGGTACTCGCTAAATTAGAGCATAAACGTATGGATTTATTTTCACGGAAGTGAATTCAACGCGTTTTCAATTGTGAACTGGGCTTTACGCGACACGTTTAATTCAAAACTGAATAGCAACAAACGAATTGGCTTTGAGCTAACTCAACTGAAGCGTTGCTTACACGCAATGCTGAACGGTTGAAATTCATTGGTACTCGCTAAATTAGAGCATAAACGTATGAATTTATTTTCACGCAAGTGAATTCAACGCGTTTTCAATTGTGAACTGGGCTTTACGCGACACGTTTAATTCAAAACTGAATAGCAACAAACGAATTGGCTTTGAGCTAACTCAACTGAAGCGTTGCTTACACGCAATGCTGAACGGTTGAAATTCATTGGTACTCGCTAAATTAGAGCATAAACGTATGGATTTATTTTCACGCAAGTGAATTCAATGCGTTTTCAATTGTGAACTGGGCAACGGACACGTTTAATTCAAAACTGAATAGCTACAAACGAATTGGCTTTGAGCTAAGTCAACTGAAGCGTTGCTTACACGCAATGCTGAACGGTTGAAATTCATTGGTACTCGCTAAATTAGAGCATAAACGTATGGATTTATTTTCACGCAAGTGAATTCAACGCGTTTTCAATTGTGAACTGGGCTTTACGCGACACGTTTAATTCAAAACTGAATAGCAACAAACGAATTGGCTTTGAGCTAACTCAACTGAAGCGTTGCTTACACGCAATGCTGAACGGTTGAAATTCATTGGTACTCGCTAAATTAGAGCATAAACGTATGAATTTATTTTCACGCAAGTGAATTCAATGCGTTTTCAATTGTGAACTGGGCAACGGACACGTTTAATTCAAAACTGAATAGCTACAAACGAATTGGCTTTGAGCTAAGTCAACTGAAGCGTTGCTTACACGCAATGCTGAACGGTTGAAATTCATTGGTACTCGCTAAATTAGAGCATAAACGTATGGATTTATTTTCACGCAAGTGAATTCAATGCGTTTTCAATTGTGAACTGGGCAACGGACACGTTTAATTCAAAACTGAATAGCTACAAACGAATTGGCTTTGAGCTAAGTCAACTGAAGCGTTGCTTACACGCAATGCTGAACGGTTGAAATTCATTGGTACTCGCTAAATTAGAGCATAAACGTATGGATTTATTTTCACGCAAGTGAATTCAACGCGTTTTCAATTGTGAACTGGGCTTTACGCGACCCGTTTAATTCAAAACTGAAAAGCAACAAACGAATTGGCTTTGAGCTAACTCAACTGAAGCGTTGCTTACACGCAATGCTGAACGGTTGAAATTCATTGGTACTCGCTAAATTAGAGCATAAACGTATTGATTTATTTTCACGCAAGTGAATTCAACGCGTTTTCAATTGTGAACTGGGCTTTACGCGACCCGTTTAATTCAAAACTGAAAAGCAACAAACGAATTGGCTTTGAGCTAACTCAACTGAAGCGTTGCTTACACGCAATGCTGAACGGTTGAAATTCATTGGTACTCGCTAAATTAGAGCATAAACGTACGGATTTATTTCCACGCAAGTGAATTCAACGCGTTTTCAATTGTGAACTGGGCTTTACGCGACACGTTTAATTCAAAACTGAATAGCAACAAACGAATTGGCTTTGAGCTAACTCCACTGAAGCGTTGCTTACACGCAATGCTGAACGGTTGAAATTCATTGGTACTCGCTAAATTAGAGCATAAACGTACGGATCAATTTACACGCAAGTGAATTCAACGCGTTTTCAATTGTGAACTGGGCTTTACGCGACACGATTAATTCAAAACTGAATGGCAACAAACGAATTGGCTTTGAGCTAACTCAACTGAAGCGTTGCTTACACGCAATGCTGAACGGTTGAAATTCATTGTTACTCGCTAAATTAGAGCATAAACGTACGGATTTATTTTCACGCAAGTGAATTCAACGCGTTTTCAATTGTGAACTGGGCTTTACGCGACACGTTTAATTCAAAACTGAATAGCAACAAACGAATTGGCTTTGAGCTAACTCTACTGAAGCGTTGCTTACACGCAATGCTGAACGGTTGAAATTCATTGGTACTCGCTAAATTAGAGCATAAACGTACGGATTTATTTTCACGCAAGTGAATTCAACGCGTTTTCAATTGTGAACTGGGCTTTGCGCGACACGTTTAATTCAAAACTGAATAGCAACAAACGAATTGGCTTTGAGCTAACTCTACTGAAGCGTTGCTTACACGCAATGCTGAACGGTTGAAATTCATCGGTACTCGCTAAATTAGAGCATAAACGTACGGATTTATTTTCACGCAAGTGAATTCAACGCGTTTTCAATTGTGAACTGGGCTTTACGCGACACGTTTAATTCAAAACTGAATAGCAACAAACGAATTGGCTTTGAGCTAACTCAACTGAAGCGTTGCTTACACGCAATGCTGAACGGTTGAAATTCATCGGTACTCGCTAAATTAGAGCATAAACGTACGGATTTATTTTCACGCAAGTGAATTCAACGCGTTTTCGATTGTGAACTGGGCTTTACGCGACACGTTTAATTCAAAACTGAATAGCAACAAACGAATTGGCTTTGAGCTAACTCAACTGAAGCGTTGCTTACACGCAATGCTGAACGGTTGAAATTCATCGGTACTCGCTAAATTAGAGCATAAACGTACGGATTTATTTTCACGCAAGTGAATTCAACGCGTTTTCAATTGTGAACTGGGCTTTACGCGACCCGTTTAATTCAAAACTGAAAAGCAACAAACGAATTGGCTTTGAGCTAACTCAACTGAAGCGTTGCTTACACGCAATGCTGAACGGTTGAAATTCATTGGTACTCGCTAAATTAGAGCATAAACGTACGGATTTATTTTCACGCAAGTGAATTCAACGCGTTTTCGATTGTGAACTGGGCTTTACGCGACACGTTTAATTCAAAACTGAATAGCAACAAACGAATTGGCTTTGAGCTAACTCAACTGAAGCGTTGCTTACACGCAATGCTGAACGGTTGAAATTCATCGGTACTCGCTAAATTAGAGCATAAACGTACGGATTTATTTTCACGCAAGTG
The DNA here is from genome assembly GCA_949128115.1 of Anaspis maculata. Lineage (NCBI taxonomy): Eukaryota > Metazoa > Arthropoda > Insecta > Coleoptera > Scraptiidae > Anaspis > Anaspis maculata. The sequence continues at coordinate 1,288,496 of OX421962.1, forward strand.
AATTCAACGCGTTTTCAATTGTGAACTGGGCTTTACGCGACACGTTTAATTCAAAACTGAATAGCTACAAACGAATTGGCTTTGAGCTAAGTCAACTGAAGCGTTGCTTACACGCAATGCTGAACGGTTGAAATTCATTGGTACTCGCTAAATTAGAGCATAAACGTATGGATTTATTTTCACGCAAGTGAATTCAACGCGTTTTCAATTGTGAACTGGGCTTTACGCGACACGTTTAATTCAAAACTGAATAGCAACAAACGAATTGGCTTTGAGCTAACTCAACTGAAGCGTTGCTTACACGCAATGCTGAACGGTTGAAATTCATTGGTACTCGCTAAATTAGAGCATAAACGTATGGATTTATTTTCACGCAAGTGAATTCAACGCGTTTTCAATTGTGAACTGGGCTTTACGCGACCCGTTTAATTCAAAACTGAAAAGCAACAAACGAATTGGCTTTGAGCTAACTCAACTGAAGCGTTGCTTACACGCAATGCTGAACGGTTGAAATTCATTGGTACTCGCTAAATTAGAGCATAAACGTATGGATTTATTTTCACGCAAGTGAATTCAACGCGTTTTCAATTGTGAACTGGGCTTTAGGCGACCCGTTTAATTCAAAACTGAAAAGCAACAAACGAATTGGCTTTGAGCTAACTCAACTGAAGAGTTGCTTACACGCAATGCTGAACGGTTGAAATTCATTGGTACTCGCTAAATTAGAGCATAAACGTACGGATTTATTTTCACGCAAGTGAATTCAACGCGTTTTCAATTGTGAACTGGGCTTTACGCGACACGTTTAATTCAAAACTGAATAGCAACAAACGAATTGGTTTTGAGCTAACTCAACTGAAGCGTTGCTTACACGCAATGCTGAACGGTTGAAATTCATTGGTACTCGCTAAATTAGAGCATAAACGTATGAATTTATTTTCACGCAAGTGAATTCAATGCGTTTTCAATTGTGAACTGGGCAACGGACACGTTTAATTCAAAACTGAATAGCTACAAACGAATTGGCTTTGAGCTAAGTCAACTGAAGCGTTGCTTACACGCAATGCTGAACGGTTGAAATTCATTGGTACTCGCTAAATTAGAGCATAAACGTATGGATTTATTTTCACGCAAGTGAATTCAACGCGTTTTCAATTGTGAACTGGGCTTTACGCGACACGTTTAATTCAAAACTGAATAGCAACAAACGAATTGGCTTTGAGCTAACTCAACTGAAGCGTTGCTTACACGCAATGCTGAACGGTTGAAATTCATTGGTACTCGCTAAATTAGAGCATAAACGTATGAATTTATTTTTACGCAAGTGAATTCAATGCGTTTTCAATTGTGAACTGGGCAACGGACACGTTTAATTCAAAACTGAATAGCTACAAACGAATTGGCTTTGAGCTAAGTCAACTGAAGCGTTGCTTACACGCAATGCTGAACGGTTGAAATTCATTGGTACTCGCTAAATTAGAGCATAAACGTATTGATTTATTTTCACGCAAGTGAATTCAACGCGTTTTCAATTGTGAACTGGGCTTTACGCGACCCGTTTAATTCAAAACTGAAAAGCAACAAACGAATTGGCTTTGAGCTAACTCAACTGAAGCGTTGCTTACACGCAATGCTGAACGGTTGAAATTCATTGGTACTCGCTAAATTAGAGCATAAACGTACGGATTTATTTCCACGCAAGTGAATTCAACGCGTTTTCAATTGTGAACTGGGCTTTACGCGACACGTTTAATTCAAAACTGAATAGCAACAAACGAATTGGCTTTGAGCTAACTCCACTGAAGCGTTGCTTACACGCAATGCTGAACGGTTGAAATTCATTGGTACTCGCTAAATTAGAGCATAAACGTACGGATTTATTTTCACGCAAGTGAATTCAATGCGTTTTCAATTGTGAACTGGGCTTTACGCGACACGTTTAATTCAAAACTGAATAGCAACAAACGAATTGGCTTTGAGCTAACTCAACTGAAGCGTTGCTTACACGCAATGCTGAACGGTTAAAATTCATTGGTACTCGCTAAATTAGAGCATAAACGTACGGATCAATTTACACGCAAGTGAATTCAACGCGTTTTCAATTGTGAACTGGGCTTTACGCGACACGATTAATTCAAAACTGAATGGCAACAAACGAATTGGCTTTGAGCTAACTCAACTGAAGCGTTGCTTACACGCAATGCTGAACGGTTGAATTTCATTGGTACTCGCTAAATTAGAGCATAAACGTACGGATTTATTTTCACGCAAGTGAATTCAACGCGTTTTCAATTGTGAACTGGGCTTTACGCGACACGTTTAATTCAAAACTGAATAGCAACAAACGAATTGGCTTTGAGCTAACTCAACTGAAGCGTTGCTTACACGCAATGCTGAACGGTTGAATTTCATTGGTACTCGCTAAATTAGAGCATAAACGTACGGATTTATTTTCACGCAAGTGAATTCAACGCGTTTTCAATTGTGAACTGGGCTTTACGCGACACGTTTAATTCAAAACTGAATAGCAACAAACGAATTGGCTTTGAGCTAACTCAACTGAAGCGTTGCTTACACGCAATGCTGAACGGTTAAAATTCATTGGTACTCGCTAAATTAGAGCATAAACGTACGGATCAATTTACACGCAAGTGAATTCAACAAGTTTTCAATTGTGAACTGGGCTTTACGCGACACGATTAATTCAAAACTGAATAGCAACAAACGAATTGGCTTTGAGCTAACTCAACTGAAGCGTTGCTTACACGCAATGCTGAACGGTTGAATTTCATTGGTACTCGCTAAATTAGAGCATAAACGTATGAATTTATTTTTACGCAAGTGAATTCAACGCGTTTTCAATTGTGAACTGGGCTTTACGCGACACGTTTAATTCAAAACTGAATAGCAACAAACGAATTGGCTTTGAGCTAACTCAACTGAAGCGTTGCTTACACGCAATGCTGAACGGTTAAAATTCATTGGTACTCGCTAAATTAGAGCATAAACGTACGGATCAATTTACACGCAAGTGAATTCAACGCGTTTTCAATTGTGAACTGGGCTTTACGCGACACGTTTAATTCAAAACTGAATAGCAACAAACGAATTGGCTTTGAGCTAACTCAACTGAAGCGTTGCTTACACGCAATGCTGAACGGTTGAATTTCATTGGTACTCGCTAAATTAGAGCATAAACGTACGGATTTATTTTCACGCAAGTGAATTCAACGCGTTTTCAATTGTGAACTGGGCTTTACGCGACACGTTTAATTCAAAACTGAATAGCAACAAACGAATTGGCTTTGAGCTAACTCAACTGAAGCGTTGCTTACACGCAATGCTGAACGGTTAAAATTCATTGGTACTCGCTAAATTAGAGCATAAACGTACGGATCAATTTACACGCAAGTGAATTCAACAAGTTTTCAATTGTGAACTGGGCTTTACGCGACACGATTAATTCAAAACTGAATAGCAACAAACGAATTGGCTTTGAGCTAACTCAACTGAAGCGTTGCTTACACGCAATGCTGAACGGTTAAAATTCATTGGTACTCGCTAAATTAGAGCATAAACGTACGGATCAATTTACACGCAAGTGAATTCAACAAGTTTTCAATTGTGAACTGGGCTTTATGCGACACGATTAATTCAAAACAGAATAGCAACAAACGAATTGGCTTTGAGCTAACTCAACTGAAGCGTTGCTTACATGCAATGCTGAACGGTTGAAATTCATCGGTACTCGCTAAATTAGAGCATAAACGTACGGATTTATTTTCACGCAAGTGAATTCAACGCGTTTTCAATTGTGAACTGGGCTTTACGCGACACGTTTAATTCAAAACTGAATAGCAACAAACGAATTGGCTTTGAGCTAACTCAACTGAAGCGTTGCTTACACGCAATGCTGAACGGTTGAAATTCATTGGTACTCGCTAAATTAGAGCATAAACGTACGGATTTATTTTCACGCAAGTGAATTCAATGCGTTTTCAATTGTGATCTGGGCTTCACGCGACACGTTTAATTCAAAACTGAATAGCAACAAACGAATTGGCTTTGAGCTAACTCTACTGAAGCGTTGCTTACACGCAATGCTGAACGGTTGAAATTCATCGGTACTCGCTAAATTAGAGCATAAACGTACGGATTTATTTTCACGCAAGTGAATTCAATGCGTTTTCAATTGTGAACTGGGCTTTACGCGACACGTTTGATTCAAAACTGAATAGCAACAAACGAATTGGCTTTGAGCTAACTCAACTGAAGCGTTGCTTACACGCAATGCTGAACGGTTGAAATTCATCGGTACTCGCTAAATTAGAGCATAAACGTATGGATTTATTTTCACGCAAGTGAATTCAACGCGTTTTCAATTGTGAACTGGGCTTTACGCGACACGTTTAATTCAAAACTGAATAGCAACAAACGAATTGGCTTTGAGCTAACTCAACTGAAGCGTTGCTTACATGCAATGCTGAACGGTTGAAATTCATTGGTACTCGCTAAATTAGAGCATAAACGTACGGATTTATTTTCACGCAAGTGAATTCAATGCGTTTTCAATTGTGATCTGGGCTTTACGCGACACGTTTAATTCAAAACTGAATAGCAACAAACGAATTGGCTTTGAGCTAACTCAACTGAAGCGTTGCTTACACGCAATGCTGAACGGTTGAAATTCATTGGTACTCGCTAAATTAGAGCATAAACGTACGTATTTATTTCACGCAAGTGAATTCAACGCGTTTTCAATTGTGAACTGGGCTTTACGCGACACGTTTAATTCAAAACTGAATAGCAACAAACGAATTGGCTTTGAGCTAACTCAACTGAAGCGTTGCTTACACGCAATGCTGAACGGTTGAAATTCATTGGTACTCGCTAAATTAGAGCATAAACGTACGTATTTATTTCACGCAAGTGAATTCAACGCGTTTTCAATTGTGAACTGGGCTTTACGCGACACGTTTAATTCAAAACTGAATAGCAACAAACGAATTGGCTTTGAGCTAACTCAACTGAAGCGTTGCTTACACGCAATGCTGAACGGTTGAAATTCATTGGTACTCGCTAAATTAGAGCATAAACGTACGTATTTATTTCACGCAAGTGAATTCAACGCGTTTTCAATTGTGAACTGGGCTTTACGCGACACGTTTAATTCAAAACTGAATAGCAACAAACGAATTGGCTTTGAGCTAACTCAACTGAAGCGTTGCTTACACGCAATGCTGAACGGTTGAAATTCATTGGTACTCGCTAAATTAGAGCATAAACGTACGGATTTGTTTTCACGCAAGTGAATTCAATGCGTTTTCGATTGTGAATTGGGCTTTACGCGACACGTTTAATTCAAAACTGAATAGCAACAAACGAATTTGCTTTGAGCTAACTCTACTGAAGCGTTGCTTACATGCAATGCTGAACGGTTGAAATTCATCGGTACTCGCTAAATTAGAGCATAAACGTACGGATTTATTTTCACGCAAGTGAATTCAACGCGTTTTCAATTGTGAACTGGGCTTTACGCGACAAGTTTAATTCAAAACTGAATAGCAACAAACGAATTGGCTTTGAGCTAACTCAACTGAAGCGTTGCTTACACGCAATGCTGAACGGTTGAAATTCATTGGTACTCGCTAAATTAGAGCATAAACGTACGTATTTATTTCACGCAAGTGAATTCAACGCGTTTTCAATTGTGAACTGGGCTTTACGCGACACGTTTAATTCAAAACTGAATAGCAACAAACGAATTGGCTTTGAGCTAACTCTACTGAAGCGTTGCTTACACGCAATGCTGAACGGTTGAAATTCATCGGTACTCGCTAAATTAGAGCATAAACGTACGGATTTATTTTCACGCAAGTGAATTCAATGCGTTTTCAATTGTGAACTGGGCTTTACGCGACACGTTTGATTCAAAACTGAATAGCAACAAACGAATTGGCTTTGAGCTAACTCAACTGAAGCGTTGCTTACACGCAATGCTGAACGGTTGAAATTCATCGGTACTCGCTAAATTAGAGCATAAACGTATGGATTTATTTTCACGCAAGTGAATTCAACGCGTTTTCAATTGTGAACTGGGCTTTACGCGACACGTTTAATTCAAAACTGAATAGCAACAAACGAATTGGCTTTGAGCTAACTCAACTGAAGCGTTGCTTACATGCAATGCTGAACGGTTGAAATTCATTGGTACTCGCTAAATTAGAGCATAAACGTACGGATTTATTTTCACGCAAGTGAATTCAATGCGTTTTCAATTGTGATCTGGGCTTTACGCGACACGTTTAATTCAAAACTGAATAGCAACAAACGAATTGGCTTTGAGCTAACTCAACTGAAGCGTTGCTTACACGCAATGCTGAACGGTTGAAATTCATTGGTACTCGCTAAATTAGAGCATAAACGTACGTATTTATTTCACGGAAGTGAATTCAACGCGTTTTCAATTGTGAACTGGGCTTTACGCGACACGTTTAATTCAAAACTGAATAGCAACAAACGAATTGGCTTTGAGCTAACTCAACTGAAGCGTTGCTTACACGCAATGCTGAACGGTTGAAATTCATTGGTACTCGCTAAATTAGAGCATAAACGTACGGATTTGTTTTCACGCAAGTGAACTCAACGCGTTTTCAATTGTGAACTGGGCTTTACGCGACACGTTTAATTCAAAACTGAATAGCAACAAACGAATTGGCTTTGAGCTAACTCAACTGGAGCGTTGCTTACACGCAATGCTGAACGGTCGAAATTCATTGGTACTCGCTAAATTAGAGCATAAACGTACGGATTTGTTTTCACGCAAGTGAATTCAATGCGTTTTCGATTGTGAATTGGGCTTTACGCGACACGTTTAATTCAAAACTGAATAGCAACAAACGAATTGGCTTTGAGCTAACTCAACTGAAGCGTTGCTTACACGCAATGCTGAACGGTTGAAATTCATTGGTACTCGCTAAATTAGAGCATAAACGTACGTATTTATTTCACGCAAGTGAATTCAACGCGTTTTCAATTGTGAACTGGGCTTTACGCGACACGTTTAATTCAAAACTGAATAGCAACAAACGAATTGGCTTTGAGCTAACTCAACTGAAGCGTTGCTTACACGCAATGCTGAACGGTTGAAATTCATTGGTACTCGCTAAATTAGAGCATAAACGTACGTATTTATTTCACGCAAGTGAATTCAACGCGTTTTCAATTGTGAACTGGGCTTTACGCGACACGTTTAATTCAAAACTGAATAGCAACAAACGAATTGGCTTTGAGCTAACTCAACTGAAGCGTTGCTTACACGCAATGCTGAACGGTTGAAATTCATTGGTACTCGCTAAATTAGAGCATAAACGTACGTATTTATTTCACGCAAGTGAATTCAACGCGTTTTCAATTGTGAACTGGGCTTTACGCGACACGTTTAATTCAAAACTGAATAGCAACAAACGAATTGGCTTTGAGCTAACTCAACTGAAGCGTTGCTTACACGCAATGCTGAACGGTCGAAATTCATTGGTACTCGCTAAATTAGAGCATAAACGTACGGATTTGTTTTCACGCAAGTGAATTCAATGCGTTTTCGATTGTGAATTGGGCTTTACGCGACACGTTTAATTCAAAACTGAATAGCAACAAACGAATTGGCTTTGAGCTAACTCAACTGAAGCGTTGCTTACACGCAATGCTGAACGGTTGAAATTCATTGGTACTCGCTAAATTAGAGCATAAACGTACGTATTTATTTCACGCAAGTGAATTCAACGCGTTTTCAATTGTGAACTGGGCTTTACGCGACACGTTTAATTCAAAACTGAATAGCAACAAACGAATTGGCTTTGAGCTAACTCAACTGGAGCGTTGCTTACACGCAATGCTGAACGGTCGAAATTCATTGGTACTCGCTAAATTAGAGCATAAACGTACGGATTTGTTTTCACGCAAGTGAATTCAATGCGTTTTCGATTGTGAATTGGGCTTTACGCGACACGTTTAATTCAAAACTGAATAGCAACAAACGAATTGGCTTTGAGCTAACTCAACTGAAGCGTTGCTTACACGCAATGCTGAACGGTTGAAATTCATTGGTACTCGCTAAATTAGAGCATAAACGTACGTATTTATTTCACGCAAGTGAATTCAACGCGTTTTCAATTGTGAACTGGGCTTTACGCGACACGTTTAATTCAAAACTGAATAGCAACAAACGAATTGGCTTTGAGCTAACTCAACTGAAGCGTTGCTTACACGCAATGCTGAACTGTTGAAATTCAATGGTACTCGCTAAATTAGAGCAAATTCAACGCGTTCTCCAATGTAAACAGAGCTTTACGGCTTAATGTCCCAAAATTTGAACCTTTTGTTCGATCAAAGCCGGGAAGATCGTCCGCGCTCTAAGCTCGACACAATTAAATGCGATTACACACCCGCACTTTAGATAATCAAATAATTCTCTCGGATGTTACGCATTACGCCAAGTGAATCTGCGAGAAATAGGTGGAAATACCAGCCAGCGCAGTGGGTCAAAATGCGCAGATAATTCAAGTCAACCAGAAAATTGCCTGCATCATAACAGGATGGATTACTTGGGAAAGGTGAAAAGAGAAACAAATCCCAAACAGCATGCGAATGTGCTTTCGAAACTTCTATTTTGGTAATACCTGTGCCTGATATTTGAGATTTGAGTGAGACGTAACAAACCATTTTATAGTTATACGGCAGGGCTGTTCCGGAAGGGATACAAGAAAGAGCTCGAAGAACAGGATTTGTATGTGGTATTGCCTGCTTACCGATCGAAAAAGCTCGGGGACCGAGTGGAAACGGAATGGAAAACCAGAAAAGAACAGTCGATTTTTCGTTTGCTATGTAAAAGTTTTGGCAAAGAGTACCTTGTGTTGGGACTCGTCAAGATTCTTTATGAAACACCGATTTTGTAAGTTTTCTCTAATTTGCATTATCAGTGCAGTGCAAAACGCAGAGTATACTTGATCCTCTTCAAGGATACATCAACCTAAAAGATTAAGTTTTGTAGTTAAATATTACTACTTGGCTGAAGCACGTGATTACCTGATTGAAAGCAGGCAAGAGCAACCTATTTTGGTAGGGGTCATGGATTTACCCCCTTAAAATTAGTGTTTCGGTTTCGAAAAGTTTATCAAACATACCTGATGCGTCAAATTTTGATGAATTCGTCAACTTAGTAGCAAAAGTTTTGCTGAATTCATCCAATTGCAATAAGAAGTGCTTTTTAGCGTGAGAAAATCATGGAAATTCACAACTTTTTGGAATTAACCGAAGTTATAGCAAAATTATTGTTGAATTCGTCAACTTGATAGCGAGAATTTCGTTGAATTCGTGAGGAAAACATGGCGATTTCCTACTTACAGAGATTGAATTCAAAAACTCCATAACAAAAATTTCGTTGAATTCATTAATTTCATTCCAAGATTTCGTTAAATCTGTCGACTTTATAGGTAAAAATTGAACAAATTTGTTGGATTCAGAAAGAGAGAAAATTCATCAACTTTATAGCAAGAAGTTCGTTTTTTGCTCAATTTATACTTTTTCAACTTTCGAATAAAGATATTACTAGCGGTTAAGGTGTGAATTCAGTGAAAAAATTGGAGAATTTGCAATTTCATTCTGTAAATCAGGTTGAAAGTGCTTTTCAGCGTGAAAAAATCATGAAAATTTCCAACTTGATAGAGAGAAATCCATTGAATTCATCAACTTCATAGCGAAAATTTCGTTGAATTCATCAACTTCATTGCGAGAATTCGTTGAATCTACTGCCTTCAAAGCAAACAAAATCACTGAATTTGTTAAATTCAGAGAAAGAATTTCGTCAAATTCAGAGGGAGAATTTCGTTAAATTCATCAACTTTATAGCAAGAATTTCGTTTTTTGCTCAATTTATCAACTTTCAAATAGAAATATCACTAGCGGTTAAGGTGTAAATTCAGAAAAAAAAAATTGAGAATTAGCAATTTTATTCTGCAAATCAGGTCGAGAGTGCTTTTCAGCGTGAGAAAATTATGGAAATTTCCAGCTTGATAGAAAGAAATCCATTTAATTCATCAACTTCATTGCGAGATTTTGTTGAATCCACTGACTTTATAGCAAAAAAATCGCTAAATTTGTTCAATTCAGAGACACAATTTCGTCGAATTCATCAACTTTATAGCAAGATTTTCGTTTTTCGCTCAATTTTTCAACTTTCAAATAGAAATATCACAAGCGGTCGAGGTGTAAGGCGTAAGAATGTCATGCAAATTTCCAACTTGATAAAGAGAAATCCATTGAACTCATCAACTTCATAGCAAAAATTTCGTTGAATTCATCAACTTCATTGCGAGATTTCGTTAAATCTACTGACTATATAGCAGAAAAATTCACTGAATTTGTTGAATTCAGAGAGAGAATACCGTTAAATTCATCAACTTGATAGCAAGAATGTCGTTTTTTGTTCAATTCATCAACTTTCAAATAGAAATATCACTAGCGATTGAGGTGTGAATTCAGGGAAAAAATGAAGAATTTGCAATTTCATTCTGCAAATCAGGTTAAGAGTGCTTTTCAGCGTGAGAAAATCATGTAAATTTCCAACTTGCTAGAGAGAAATCCATTGAATTCATTAACTTCATAGCGAAAGTTTCGTTGAATTCATCAACTTCATTGCGGGATTTCGTTGAGTCCACTGACTTTATAGCAAGAAAAACACTGAGAGAATTTCGTTGAATTCATCAACTTGATAGCAAGAATTTCGTGTTTTGCTCAATTTATCAACTTTCAAACAAAAATATCACTAGCGGTTGAGGTATGAATTCAGGTGAAATAAAATGGAAAATTTGTAATTTCATTTTGCAAATAAGGTCAATAGTTTTTTTCAACGTGAGAAAATCATGGGAATTTCCACCTTGATAGAGAGAAATCCATTGAATTCATCAACTTCATAGCGTAGATTTTGTTGAATTCAATAGCTTCATTGCAAGATTTTGTTGAATCCACTGACTTTATAGCAGAAAAATCACCAAATCTGTTAAATTCAAAGAGAGAATTTGTTGAATTCAGAGAGAGAATTTCGTTAAATTCATCAACTTTATAGCAATAATTTCGTTTTTTTGCTCAATTCATCAACTTTCAAATAGAAATATCACTAGCGATTGAGGTGTGAATTCAGGGAAAAAATGGAGAATTTGCAATTTCACTCTTCAAATCAGGTCAAGAGTGCTTTTCAGCGTGAGAAAATCATGGAAATTTCCAACTTGGTAGAGAGAAATCCATTAAATTCATCAACTTCATAGCGAAAGTTTCGTTGAATTCATAAACTTCATTGCGAGATTTCGTTGAATCCACTGATTTTATAGCAAAAAAAAATCAGTGAATTTGTTAAATTCAGAGAGAGAATTCCGTCAAACTCATCAACTTTATAGCAATAATTTCGTTTTTTCGCTCAATTCATCAACTTTCAAATAGAAATATCACTAGCGATTGAGGTGTGAATTCAGGGAAAAATGGAGAATTTGCAATTTCATTCTTCAAATCAGGTAAGGAGTGCTTTTCAGCGTGTGAGAAAATCAAGGAAATTTCCAACTTGATTGAGAAAAATGCATTGAACTCATCAACTTCATAGCGAAAGTTTCGTTGAGTCCACTGACTTTATAGCAAAAAAGTCACTAAATTTGTTGAATTCAGAGAAAGAATTTCGCTAAATTCATCAACTTTATACCAAGAATTTTGTTTTTTGCTCAATTTATAAACTTTCAAATAGAAATATCACTAGCGATTGAGGTGTGAATTCAGGAAAAAAATTGGAGAATTTGCAATTTCATTCTGCAAATCAGGTTACGAGTGCTTTCCAGCGTGAGAAAATCAAGGAAATTTCCAACTTCATAGAGAAAAATGCATTGAATTCATCAACTTCATAGAGAATGTTTCGTTGAATCCACTGATTTTATAGCAAAAAAAATCACTGAATTTGTTGAATTCAGAGAGAGAGTTTCGTTAAATTCATCAACTTTATAGCAATCATTTCGTTTTTTCGCTCAATTCATCAACTTTCAAATATAAATATCACTAGCGATTGAGGTGTGAATTCAGGGGAAAAATTTAGAATTTGCAATTTCATTCTTCAAATCAGGTTGAGAGTGCTTTTCAGCGTGAGAAAATCATGAAAATTTCCAACTTGCTAGAGAGATCTCCATTGAATTCATCAACTTCATTGCGAAAGTTTCGTTAAATTCATCAACTTCATTGCGGGATTTCGTTGAGTCCACTGACTTTATAGCAAAAAAATCACTGAGAGGATTTCGTTGAATTCATGACCTTTATAGCAAGAATTTTGTTTTTTGCTCAATTAATCAACTCTCAAACAAAAATATCACTAGCGATTGAAGTATGAATCCAGGAAAAAAAAATTGGAAAATTTGTAATTTCATTTTGCAAATAAAATCAAGAATTTTTTTCAACGTGAGAAAATCATGGGAATTTCCACCTTGATAAAGAAAAATCCATTGGATTCATCAACTTCATAGCGAAGATTTTGTTGAATTCATTAACTTTATTGCAGGATTTTGTTGAATCCACTGACTTTATAGCAGAAAAATCACTGAATGTGTTGCTTGCTAGAAAGAAATCAATTGAATTCATCAACTTTATAGCGGAAGTTTCGTTGAATTCATCAACTTTAAAGCAAGAATTTCGTTTTTTGCTCAATTTATCAACTTTAGAACAAAAATATCACTAGCGGTCAAGGTATGAATTCAGGTGAAAAAAAATGGAAAATTTGTAATTTCATTTTGCAAATAAGGTCAAGAGTTTTTTTCAACGTGAGAAAATCATGGAAATTTCCACCTTGATAGAGAGAAATCCATTGAATTCATCAACTTCATAGCGTAGATTTTGTTGAATTCAATAACTTCATTGCAAGATTTTGTTGAATCCACTGACTTTATAGCAGAAAAATCACAAAATGTGTTAGATTCAGAGTGAGAATTTGTTAAATTCAGAGAGAGAATTTCGTTAAATTCATCAACTTTATAGCAATTTTATTCTGCAAATCAGGTCGAGAGTGCTTTTCAGCGTGAGAAAATGATGGAAATTTCCAGCTTGATAGAAAGAAATCCATTCAATTCATCAACTTCATTGCGAGATTTTGTTGAATCCACTGACTTTATAGCAAAAAAATCACTGAATTTGTTCAATTCAGAGAGAGAATTTCGTCGAATTCATCAACTTTATAGCAAGATTTTCGTTTTTCGCTCAATTTTTCAACTTTCAAATAGAAATATCACAAGCGGTTGAGGTGTAAGGCGTAAGAATGTCATGAAAATTTCCAACTTGATAAAGAGAAATCCATTGAACTCATCAACTTCATAGCAAAAATTTCGTTGAATTCATCAACTTCATTGCGAGATTTCGTTAAATCTACTGACTATATAGCAGAAAAATTCACTGAATTTGTTGAATTCAGAGAGAGAATACCGTTAAATTCATCAACTTGATAGCAAGAATGTCGTTTTTTGTTCAATTCATCAACTTTCAAATAGAAATATCACTAGCGATTGAGGTGTGAATTCAGGGAAAAAATGAAGAATTTGCAATTTCATTCTGCAAATCAGGTTAAGAGTGCTTTTCAGCGTGAGAAAATCATGTAAATTTCCAACTTGCTAGAGAGAAATCCATTGAATTCATCAACTTCATAGCGAAAGTTTCGTTGAATTCATCAACTTCATTGCGGGATTCCGTTGAGTCCACTGACTTTATAGCAAAAAAATCACTGAGAGAATTTCGTTGCATTCATCAACTTGATAGCAAGAATTTCGTGTTTTGCTCAATTTATCAACTTTCAAACAAAAATATCACTAGCGGTTGAGGTATGAATTCAGGTGAAAAAAAATGGAAAATTTGTAATTTCATTTTGCAAATAAGGTCAAGAGTTTTTTTCAACGTGAGAAAATCATGGGAATTTCCACCTTGATAGAGAGAAATCCATTGAATTCATCAACTTCATAGCGTAGATTTTGTTGAATTCAATAACTTCATTGCAAGATTTTGTTGAATCCACTGACTTTATAGCAGAAAAATCACAAAATGTGTTAGATTCAGAGAGAGAATTTGTTGAATTCAGAGAGAGAATTTCGTTAAATTCATCAACTTTATATCAATAATTTCGGTTTTTTGCTCAATTCATCAACTTTCAAATAGAAATATCACTAGCGATTGAGGTGTGAATTCAGAGAAAAAATGGAGAATTTGCAATTTCACTCTTCAAATCAGGTTAAGAGTGCTTTTCAGCGTGAGAAAATCATGAAAATTCCCAACTTGGTAGAGTGAAATCCATTAAATTCATCAACTTCATAGCGAAAGTTTCGTTGAATTCATAAACTTCATTGCGAGATTTCGTTGAATCCACTGATTTCATAGCAAAAAAAAACAGTGAATTTGTTAAATTCAGAGAGAGAATTCCGTCAAACTCATCAACTTTATAGCAATAATTTCGTTTTTTCGCTCAATTCATCAACTTTCAAATAGAAATATCACTAGCGATTGAGGTGTGAATTCAGGGAAAGATGGAGAATTTGCAATTTCATTTTTTAAATCAGGTTAATAGTGCTTTTCAGCGTGAGAAAATCGTGGAAATTTCCAACTTGGTAGAGAGAAATCCATTAAATTCATCAACTTCATAGCGAAGGATTCGTTGAATTTATCAATTTCATTGAATCCACTGACTTGATAGCAAAAAAAATCACTGAATTTTTCAAATTCAGAGAGAGAATTTCGTTGAATCTTTATAGCAATAATTTCGTTTTTTCGCTCAATTTATCAACTTTCAAATAGAAATATCACTAGCGGTTGAGGTGTGAATTCAAGGAGCAAAATGCAGAATTTGCAATTTCATTCCGCAAATCAGGTTAAGAGTGCTTTTCAGCGTGAGAAAATCATGAAAATTTCCAACTTGCTAGAGAGAAATCCATTGAATTCATCAACTTCATAGCGAAAGTTTCGTTGAATCCACTGACTTCATAGCAAGAAAAATCACTGAATTTGTTAAATTCGGAGAGATAATTTCGTTAAATTTATCAAATTTATAGCAAGAATCTCGTTTTTCCTCAATTTATCAACTTTTGAATAGAAATATCACTAGCGGTTAAGGTGTGAATTCAGGAAAAAAATTGGAGAATTTGCAATTTTATTCTGCAAATCAGGTTAAGAGTGCTTTTCAGCGTGAGAAAATAATGGAAATTCCCAACTTTATAGAGAGAAATCCATTTAATCTATCAACTTCATAGCGAAAAATTCGTTGAATTCATCAACTTCATTGCGAGATTTCGTTGAATCCACTGACTTTATAGGAAAAAAATCACTAAAATTGTTAAATTCAGAGAGAGAATTTTGTTGAATTCATCAACTTAATAGCAAGAATTTCGTTTTTTGCTCAAATTATCAACTTTCAAATGGGAATATCACTAGCGGTTAAGGTGTGAATCCAAGGAAAAAAATGGAGAATTTGCAATTTCATTCTGCAAATCAGGTTGAGAGAGCTTTTCAGCGTGAGAAGATATTGGAAATTCCCAACTTGATGGAGAGAAATCCATCGAATTCATCAATTTCATAGCGAAAATTTCGTTGAATTCATCAACTTCATCGCGAGATTTCGTTGAATCCACTGACTTTATAGGAAAAAAATCACTAAAATTGTTAAATTCAGAGAGTGAATTTTGTTGAATTCATCAACTTAATAGCAAGAATTTCGTTTTTTGCTCAAATTATCAACTTTCAAATGGGAATATCACTAGCGGTTAAGGTGTGAATCCAAGGGAAAAAATGGAGAATTTGCAATTTCACTCCTTGCAAATCTTTCAGAATACTGAAACCTACAGCTTTTGGCAAGCTGGTTTCCTACTTCTCTGCGGGCCAAACCGAAGTTACCAAAACAGACGCCATTCTATACGCAGTCCTGGTAGTGAGTATCCAATTGGCTGAATCGGTCTGTGTACACAACTATTTCCTGTCGATAATTGGATTGGGGATAAGAATCCGGACCGCTTGTTGTTCGTTCATGTACAGGAAAATTTTGAAAATGACGCCAGAAAGGCTACAGCAAATTTCCATAGGAAAAATTGTCACCATGATGACCAGAGATATTGACAGCCTTGAAGTTTTCCTGGACAATGCGCATGACTTGTGGATTGGACTTTTCAAAGTTGCCGTGATGACTTACATGATGTACAGCAAAGTGGGATATCCAGGTTTGATAGGCGCAAGCCTGTTTTTGTTCATACTACCCATCCAAGGTAACAGTTTTTTCGTTTTCAAATCGATTTCGTCATCAGCAATATTTACAGTGTGTTCTGGTTTCATCACAAAAACTCTGCGGCAAAAGATGTGCGAGCAGAGCGACCAGCGATTGAAGGCTACCCATGAGACAGTATCGGCCATCAAAGTTGTTAAAATGTACGGTTGGGAAAACTTCTTCGACTCCAAAATCACCAAGTATAGGAAAAAAGAGATAGTTCTTCTTAATCGAATGTTTTTGATCAAATATTTCGTCTTAGTTCTTGGATTTTTCACGAAACACATGGGATTTTATCTAGTTCTGATGTCTTACGTCTGGTTTGGTAATTCACTAACGGCTGAAGTTGTTTATTTTATTACTAGCTGTTTCACCCAAATCAGAGAGGTGCTCATGATTCATCTGCCAAACGCAATCTGTCATTTTGGTGAACTCATCGCTTCCGGCAGAAGAATTGAAAGCGTCATTAATGCTATGGAGGGTGCAGATTTTTGTCGCAGAAAAACAAATCCTGAAGTGATTTTGAATAATATTTCAGTCTCGATTGGGAATAAAGAAGTTCTAAACATCAACAAAGAATTCTTTGTTGGGCTTAATGTCATTTACGGACCCGTAGGAAGTGGCAAGACAATTCTGCTGAATACTGTCATAGGACAATGTCGCATTACGGATGGTTCTTTGCAAGTCAAAGGCAGGATGTCGTATGCTTCGCAAGAGCCTTGGGTTTTTCCTTCGACAATCAAGCAGAATATACTTTTTGGCGAAAAGTATGACGAAAAACGATATCGAAAAGTGCTCAACGTGTGCGCTCTGGTGTTCGATTTGGAACTCTGGGAAAAAGGGGAAATGACCATAGTGGAGGATCGAGGAATCAACTTGAGTAAAGGGCAGAAAACTAGAATCAGCTTGGCCAGAGCGGTGTACCGAGATGTTGAAATATACTTGCTGGACGATGTTTTGGCTACGTTGGATGCCCACGTCGGTGATTTTATATTTAAAGAGTGCATCAAGAAATTCTTACATGGAAAGCTTGTGATTTTGGTAACAAATAAACAATCTTTGGATGCAAGCAACGTCATAGTAATGGATAAAGGTAAAGTCGCTGCTGATGATCATCGGAAGCTTACAAAACCCGTAGAGGACGACACTGAAGAAGATCGATTGATAGAAACAGAACAGTTTGTTACAAAAAAAGTGTATCACGAAACGAAGAAAGAAGGCGTAGTTGACTGGAGTAACTACAGAAAATATTTCGAATTCGGAGGAGGATTGCCTAAATTCTGTGTTATCATATGTGTGTATGTAATTGGACAGTTCCTGGACAGCGCAGTTGATAAGCTTGTGTCAGATTGGTACGTTGGTAAGTTTATTTACTATAATAATCGAAGCCCATTCCATACGGCATTTGATTTGAAGAATTTCTTTTGCTTGTTTCTGATTGGTCAGTGAGGTGTGACTGTCGGCCATTGTAAAAAATTTCTTGTGATAATCGTTAAAATAGGTAATTTAGGTCAATCTTATTCCAGAATTCCAAAACAGTTGATACGAGATAATGCAAATCTCCATAGCCCCGCTCTCTAAGCCAATCCCCCAGCATGTGCCGAATGCAAGCTCCTCCTCCGTGGTTTCTGATTGGTCAGTGAGGTGTGACTGTCGGCCATTGTAAAAAATTTCCTGTGCTAATCGTTAAAATAGGTAATTTAGGTCAATCTTATTCCAGAATTCCAAAACAGTTGATACGAGATAATGCAAATCTCCATAGCCCCGCCCCCTAAGCCAATCCCCAGCATGTGTAGAATGCAAGCTCCTCCTCCGTGGTTTCTGATTGATCAGTGAGGTGTGGCTGTCGGCCATTGTAAAAAATTTCCTGTGCTGCGATTGGTTGTCGTCCATTGTTAAAGAACTGGCGGCCATTGTAGAAAATTTCCTGTGCTGCGATTGGTTATTGTAAATTGTTCGTCGTCTTGGCTTCTGATTGGTCAGAGAGGTGTGACAAGCGCGATGATAGATGATTGTCTGTGCTGCGATTGGCTGGTGGTAATTGTTTGAGAAAAAATACTGTGTTGTTATAGGTTCTATCGTTTATGTTTTAGTAAGACTTCTTTTTTTATATCACGAATTCTTAATATCGTAACTATAATCGTTAAAATAAGTAATATGATGAACAAAATCCCTATTACATTATATAGATTCAGAAACGATAGTAGATCTTCCGTAGCTTGGTCATACTGATCAAAATTGGATGTTATTGATGAGTTATTATTGTAAATGATGAAGGATTCAAGTAGATTATCTTCCATTGGCTGTCACCAAAACTTCGATCGGAGTATATGTATTTCAGTTTATATTCAAAAACTGATGTATTTCTTAGAGGTACGTTAATTACCAGCTTGGAAAATTGGGATACCATCTTGTACTAATGGTTGTAGTTTCATCCATTGAGAGGGACAGCTTTCATTTTGTTCATTGAAACAAACAAATGCTTCGGATACTTCTGAATGATGATGAAGTATAAAATTGTTTTTAACTAGAACAGCAAGAATAAGGAGACTTGCTTTAAGTTGCGCCATCGTGTTTAAACTGAATGTTTGACACGTGGATTATATGATAATATTTGCTTCTCTTAATTCTTCTAGTATTGAGATAATTGCATTATTATGATTAGTATGACCTGCTTGTTTGGACGCCAATAAAAATCGAAGCTTATTGACTAACTCGTTAGGATTATCCCAGTGGATATAGGTCGGCTTTTTTGTTGTCAGCTGCATCTGCAACATTCCTGATCCTTCATGAGAATGTTCATTATGAAGTTTCTTGAACAATTTATACTTTGTACTTTTATTTCCATCTAGCTGTTGTGCTTCATCAAAGTTACGATGAAGCAAATTACTCACACGATCTCTAAATAAATTGAAATATCGCTTGCAGTACTAAGTTCTAATTTGGGTTTCTTCAAAAATAGTAAATTAATCAATCCTGGAGTTGAAGTGTAGACTTCATCATTCATGAAAATATTCGTATTTGTGATTGTGAAGGGAAAGCTCCCAATTTTTCAACATCCAGTAGTAAAATCGAAGTAAGGACCATATTTGTGATCCAAGTCAGAGACATCGAACTCAAGTGATTGCATGAAACTATTTGTTGGATGTAACGCATTCAGTTGTGAAATTGCTCGAGTCTGTTGTCGTACATCATCTAAAGAGACATCAGTTAACTGCTCATCAAAATTCAACTTCTCGTTAGGCGTCGATTCAAGTTATCTCTTTTTCGAATGTGATAATTCACGCAAAGGCGTGTTGCTATGACTGCTACTCTCATATGTCTCATCATTATTTGAGGGAGTGAAAATTCCAGAGTTATCATTGAATTTCTTTTTTTTTCCTTTCTTTTCTTTTCCAAAGAGAAAGGAGCTACGGGAGAGCAATTTATTGGTTTCTGGATGGTTGATAGTTTCTCTATTGAAGTTGTGATAGGCTCAAAGATACGAGTGAAGTGTGGTGGTTCATCGAATCTACCAGCTTTTAGGGATTCATATTTTTTTCGAATTATATTTCGTGTTTGTATGAGATCCTTGACTATTTTTTTCATTCATTTTCCTATCCATTTATGAGAAATACACTATCACACTCCGAACAGCTATTCTCCCCAGTTTTGAACAGCTTGATCAGCTATTTTCCCAGTTCTGAACAGCTTGATCAGCTTCTTCAACAGCTCGAACAGGTTCAACAGCCTAAAACAGCTTTTTTTCACAATTTTGAATAGCTTAAACAGCTTGAACAGCTTGAACAGCTTGAACAGCTCTTGATTAGCACTAACACCTTTCTAACACTTCGGTCCTTGCAGTTTAGTAATGAGAGACGAAATGAGAATGTTATAGTGAGCTTCTGCTATTTATATCACAATAAAGATATCGAAACCTTTCCGAAATCGTCCTTTATCCATCGAACAATCTTTATTTATAGTTAAAAACCCATATTCATCCTTCCAGCACTCAGAATCCAGTTCTTGAAATTTATCAAAAGTCATATCTGTACCGACGTGATCTTCGAAAATATGTTCAAAATTAGTTGAATCGCCAGGGGGCGCCAGCATCAGAGCTCCAAAAACAGCAAGAAAATTTGTATTATCTCGTATCAACTGTTTTGGAATTCTGTAAAATATTGACCTAAATTACTTATTTTAACGATTATAGTTACGATGTTGAGAATTTGTGATTCAACAAAAAAGTCTTACTAAAACATAAGGAATGAAAAATAATCAACAATTCCATTAGTTTTATTCCATCGGAAACAAGTAGAGCCTATGCCTCCACCGGGGTCACGGCCTCCGCCTCAACGCCAGGGGGCGCCAACATCAGAGCTCCAAAAACAGCAAGAAAATTTGTATTATCTCGTATCAACTGTTTTGAAATTCTGGAATAAGATTGACCTAAATTACTTATTTTAACGATTATAGTTACGATGTTGAGAATTTGTGATATAACAAAAAAGTCTTATAGTCAGGGGGCATAGGGTCAAAAAAAGGTTGGCCGTGTGCAGCTTCGTGAAGATATATAGGGATATGTCCTAATCGATTCCTGGGCGATCAAGGACCATGAAAAATTATGGTGGAATATTGACATCTGCTGCAGGCAAATATGGTGGAGGCGCCAAAATGGGCTTCATCTGATGATAAGAAACTGGCTGTAGCTCGTTTGTTTTTTAACGGATTTCAACATCTGAAACATCATTTTGTAGACAAAAAAATTCTCTTCTTATTTTATGCCTGAGTTTACAAACGTCATTCCGGGAAACTGTCAAAATTGTCTTCATAAGATATGCTAAATTCCGGCCTTTTTTCAAGGTTATCTGATATTTTTGAAACTTGGCAGTATTATAGATCTTGAGGTGTCCTTTCCGAATTTTCACTTTTCCACTTCGTATATTTGCCGTTTTGGCCGCCATATTGGAAAGATGGCGCCCAAAAAACAGTTTTTTGTCAATATCTTAATTTCAGTCAATGTGAGGTGGAAGCGTTTGTATGCGAATGAAAGCTTATTCAATTACCTACAATTGACACCTTACTCGTGTACGTGCTATTTCCGGTTCTTGGGTTATGGCTTCCAGAGCTCCCTGAAGCATCAACTTTTGTCATCCAATCAGCATGTCAAGTTGAGCTTAGCTCCACGTGGCAGTCAAATTAACCATAAATAATGATAAATTGTCAACCACAGACCATTATTTCATTATCCAGAAAATCAAGCATGGTAACGGTTGCTATGCAACTACAGGGTGAACTCTAAGGGAAAATTAACTTTGAGAAGGTATAGCTTGAGAACTGTAAGTCGCACATGAGTGATTCAGACGTCAAATTATAGACAATTTGATAGACCTTCACTTTTGATATGAATTCTCAAGTTTTATGACAAATTTTCGAAAAAAATCGAAAATATGTTTTTTTGGGCGCCATTTTTTCAAAATTATCGCCAGAACAGCAAAGATACAAAATGGAAAAGTGAATATTCTGAATGATGACCCCAAATCTCATCATAATAATGAGTTTCGAATGTATCTTATATCCTTCAAATGCTATATTACCTTTATTTCTTTCTAAAGTCAGTTTGCTTTCACAGTTCACCCTGTAATTACACAAATAACATCACCATGATCGATTTTCTAAATTTTTATCATCTATGGTTAATGGCCAAGAGCTATTGATGGGTTATTTGCCTAC
The DNA here is from genome assembly GCA_949128115.1 of Anaspis maculata. Lineage (NCBI taxonomy): Eukaryota > Metazoa > Arthropoda > Insecta > Coleoptera > Scraptiidae > Anaspis > Anaspis maculata. Next base: position 1,310,520 of record OX421962.1, read on the forward strand.
TACATGAGGATGGTATCAATTTAACATGCTGATTGAATGCCGAAAGTTGATGCTTCCGGAAGTTCTGAAAGCTCTAACTCAAGAACCGTAAATCGCACATTAATGACTGATATGTCAAATTGTAGAGATTGGAATGGGCTTTCCTCCGCATACACACATTTCAATCTTGAGTCAGTTGAATTCAAGATATTGACAAAAAACTGTTTTTTGGGCGCCATCTTTTCAATATGGCGGCCAAAACGGCAAAGATACGGAGTGGAAAAGTAAAAATTCTTAAAGAGCACTTCAAGATCTATGATACTGCCAGGTTTCAAAAATATCGGATAACCTTCAAAAAAGGGCGGAATTTAGCATGACTTATAAATACAGATTTGACAGTTTCACGAAATGACGTTTGTAAATTTAGGTATGAAATAGAAAGAGAATTTTTTTGTCTACAAAATGACGTCCCAGATGTTGAAATCCGTTGGAAAACAAACGAGCTACAGCCAGTTTCTTATTACCAGATGAAGCCCATTTTGGCGCCTCCACCATATTTGCCTGCAATGGATACGAATATTCCACCATCATTTTTCATGGTCCTTGACCCCCCAGGAATCGACTTAGACATATCCCTATATATCTTCACGAAGCTGCACACAGCACGACCTATGCCCCCATACTATTACTAAAACATGACGAATTAAAAATAATCAACAATTCCATCAGTTTTATTTCATCGGAAACAACTAGAGGCTATGCCTCCGCCGGGGCCACGGCCTCCGCCTCAACGCCAGGCAGCGTCAGCATCAGAGCTCCGAGAGAAAGAGAGAGAGAGAGAGAGAGAGACAGAGAGAACGATAGAACCAATAACAACACAGTATTCTTTCTCAAACAATTACCACCAGCCAATCGCAGCCCAGACAATTATCTGTCATCGCACTTGTCACACCTCTCTGACCGATCAGAAGCCAAGACGACGAACAATTTGCAACAACCAATCGCAGCACAGGAAATTTCTTACAATGGCCGACAGTCACATCTCACTGACCAATCAGAAACCACGGAGGAGGAGCTTGCATTCGACGCATGCTGAGGATTGGCTTAGGGGGCGGGGGCCATGGAGATTTGCATTATCTCGTATCAACTGTTTTAGAATTCTGGAATAAGATTGACCTAAATTACCTATTTTAACGATTAGCACAAGACATTTTTTACAATGGCCGACAGTCACACCTCACTGACCAATCAGAAACCACGGAGGAGGAGGTTGCATCCTGCACATGCCGGGGATTGGCTTGGGGGGCGGGGCCATGGAGATTTGCATTATCCCGTATCAACTGTTTTGGAATTCTGGAATAAGATTGACCTAAATTACCTATTTTAACGATTAGCACAGGAATTTTTTTTAGAATGGCCGACAGTCACACCTCACTGACCAATCAGAAGCCCCGGTGGATGAGCTTGCATTCTGCACATGCCGGGGATTGGCTTGGGGGAACGGGGCTATGGATAGGTTACCACCCATATTTTAGGCTCCACGGTCGCCATTGCTTGATGCTCCACCCTGACCATTGTCTGAAGCTTCACCTCATTTTGGCTCCACCCACGGTGCCTATCCCCGCCCGTGCCTGAGGTGAAGCAGAACATACACATCCTATCTACTGTGGAGGGATAATCGGAATTCGGAATAATTTTCTCCTGTCGTTGTCGGTCTATGGGTGCCCTTCGAATATCTCGCGATCACGGCCCGCCACGCAATCATGCTGGATTAGATTGCAACACTTCGGTTTGGTTGCTTGCAACCGAGACAGTCTTGTTTTTGGTGATGGGAGGTGTCTTTACGGGTGGGCGATGTACAGCCGCCGATTTATTGGCCAAGACCGGCATTCAGGCGCCTCTTTGGCCTATCCTTGACGGAGAGAGAACAAAGCTGTTTTACTTTCGACTCACGTATATGCCGTCCACGTTTTAAATTCAGTATAGAATGACTTTTTGGAGCAAAAAAAAAAGTGACAAGCTGAAGGGCTACGGCTACGGCTGATGGCACCAGCAAAGTTTTGGAACCGAGCTATCAGCGGCCATCAGCGGTGGAGCGCTCCAGTTTGTCACTTCAATTTTGCTCTAAAAAGTCATTCTACTAAAGATAAAAAGTAAACGGGATATAGGGAAAGTCTGGCCAATTTCCTCGGTGGCCGCCTCCATCTGGCGTATCTCAGCCTGGTCCGGGAGTATTTCGTTGAAGTTGTACTGAACCCCGGAATATTTCACGTCTACAACTGTGGAAAACTTCCACTGCTTCCCAAGAGATATCTTCACGCGAGTGTTCACGTCTCCTGAAATACGACCTTAAAAAACAACTTTATTAAAGCAATTTCCCTCGACTTTTTTCCATACCGTATTCCTACCGCGGCTACTATACTCAAAATACTGACATCATTTTTCTACAGGGTCAACATGGAAGAGGAATACACAAATTCAACTCGTTCAAATTTAGATGACGAACTGGCACAAGAGTTGCAGAAAAAAAGATCGCATATGGCATACGTCTACACTGGGATGAACATTGCACTGCATGTTGCACTTTTCTTACGTGTTGTCACTGTAATTTGGTTCACGAGGACCGCTTCCATCAAACTTCACAAATACATGACAAAAAATATAATCAACGCAACAATGCATTTCTTCGACGTGCATTTTATTGGCAATATTTTGAACAGGCTATCGAAAGATTTGATGGTGATCGATGAGTTTATGCCGTTCGCTTTCTACCACGTTATTGATGTGAGTTTCTTTGATTCTATTGAGTAGTTTGTTTCAAAAAGATCTAGTTTTACCTGAAAAATAGCTATAATGAATTACTCTTTCAGGAGTTCATCTCTCTTTTTGGGTATCTTTACCTCATAGCTACAGTCAATCCGGTCTTGATGATACCAGCAGCCGTGTTCTTTGCGGCATTGTTTTACTGGAGACGATACTACATTAAAACTGGGAGATGTCTCAAACGATTGGAAGCAGCAGGTTATGAATACCTCATACAGAATACGTTCAGTTCAAACTACAACATGTGAATTTCAGTTCGGAGCCCCATGATCGGTTACTTGAACTCAACTCTAGAAGGATTACCTACAATTCGCGCTTCCAGAAAAGAAGACGTATTGCGAAACGAGTTCGACAGACACCAAGAATTGTACACCTCAGCTTCGGTTATCGTTCCGTCACTAGAAAGAGCTTTCGCGTTTGTAATCGACTGCTTTGGTGCCCTGTTCATGACCATCATCACTACTACGTTTTTGATCATCGACGACGGTATACCTGGCAAATTCGACGTTTTATGGCAAATTTAGTTTTCATCAATTCGACCGTTGCAGGTACAAAAGCTGGGAGTGTAGGTCTGGCTCTGACCCAAGCAGTTCGACTGGCCGAAGCACTCCAGTACGGAATCCATCATTGGGCTTCGATTGAAAATATGATGACTAGCACTGAAAGAGCTTTGGAATATACTGGAATCCAGCAAGAAAACCGCAATGGAATCGTAGCTGAGATCCCAAGCAACGCCGAAATTGTCTACGAAAATGTATCGCTGACTTATCCAAACACCAGCGGGAAAGTCCTCAGAAACATCAGTTTTGCAGTAAAGTCGAACGAAAAAATCGGAATAGTTGGCAGGACCGGCTCGGGAAAATCGAGCATAGCTTCCGTTCTGTTCAAGCTGTACGACATAGAAGGCAGAATTTTGGTCGGAGGTGTGGACATCAAAACCCTATCTTTGGACTTCCTCCGCTCCAAAATCTCGATCATACCACAAGATCCGGTTCTGTTCGGCGGCGACATCAGGAGCAACATCGATCCGACCGGAAATCACAGCGACCAGGAGATCTGGAGGGCCATCGAAGCGGCAAATTTGAAGGAACTCATCGACAGTTTGGAGTTTGAGATACGCGAGAACAACCTGAGCATAGGGCAAAAACAGCTCGTCTGCATGGCCAGGGCCTTGGTGCGGAAGAATAACATCATCATTTTGGACGAGGCCACGGCCAACATGGATTTGGAAACGGACAAATTGATCCACGACACGATCAGGAAGTGCTTCGGTTCTTGTACGATTATTGTTATAGCACACAGGTTGAGTTCGGTCATGGATTCCGACAAGATTGTCGTGATGGTTAAGGGAGAAATTGTTGAAATGGGTGCGCCAGATCAGCTGATGAAAACGAGTGGGATATTCTCTGGAATGGTGCAAAAATCGAAGCAATAATTGTTCAAAGTAATTACAGATCCAAATAAAAAAAAAACCGGTTGTGTCACCCCAAAAATTTCCCGACCAGTATCCAGGAACCTATGGAAATTTTGGTTCGAAACGTCCCTTCGGGTGGGAAGTTGCAATTAGAGAGAAAGATTTAAAATAATTTGCAGGGAATTGAACATTTTGTCAGGAAAATTCAGGGTTGGAAAATATCATGATATTTATATAAATATCAAAATATCATAATATCGGATATTTATTGATATATTCGATATAAAGTGCTCAACAATGAAAGTGTTACAAAGCAAAAATTCACCCAATTTTGAACCGCTGTAACTTTTGATTGGCACAAACGATTCTGATTTTGTCTTAAGTACTGAAAAGCCCAATCTTTTGGCCATCTTTCTTGTCAATATGAAATCCATAGAGCCCCTCATGAAATTTCTACAGGGTGATGAACAGAGCAGTGCAAAATTGATGGAAGTTCAACATACCCCCGTTTTCGTTAAAAATTTTTTTCGGGAGTATCAACACCAAATTTATGAAGAATGATGTGTTCCCTCGAAACGGTTTTTGAATTTTCGGGATTCCAGTCGAAACAGCCAAAATGTGATTTTTTATTGTGAATACTGTATATTATTCTTGTAGCAACGCGAAAACATTAGAACTTTTCATATCAAGATGACGCCACTTGGTAGGCTTGTTCACTGAACAATTCTGAGCAATTTGACTTGCAACACGTTCCTATTGTCTAGTGTAGGGGTGAAGAAAAGCCCAATTGGCAGTGTACTTTTTGGTACTACTCCTAAAATTCGAGTTTTTAGCATTGAAAAAAGGTTAGTTTTTGCTCTCTTTAGTCAACATGGGGCAACGTCATCAGAATTGGATCAACAACATTTCCGCCATTTTTGAATTTTTTAGCCTTTACCTCAAATTTCAAAACATAGGCATGTTTGGCTTCATTTCTTGAAATGTTGGTCCCCTTAATGAGATTCTGTCAATAAGATCTGTCTATCTGTTTGTTTATCTGTCTATCTCTTTCCGAAAAAATATTTATACAATTTTTAACCCCAACCCCCTTCTTCCTGAAATTCTCTGAGTGTCCAATTTGATATTCTTGACCTCTCAATTCTTTTCAATGCAGTCAACGTCATCCTGCATAGCATCGGAAGAGATAATTTTCTGTGGAAAAAATGCCACCCAAATTTCACCCTTTCGCTCCCCCCACCTCATCTCAAAAATCTAAAATGGCAATACCTATTTTGTGATACGAGAAGGAAGTTAAATTCTCTCCATGATCAAAATTTTTTCAAACTTTCTGAAACCCCCATTTTCCTCACAAAACACCCCAAATGTCTAATTTATTAGGAGAGGGGGTTGAAAATTTCAAAAAAATTGTTTTCGGAAGGAGAATCCAATTCCCTTCAATTTGATGTATCACAAAGTAGGTAGTGTTTCATAAAATTTTGAAGCTGAGGTGGGGGAGAGCAAAAAAGTCAATTTGGGTAGCACTTTTTCCACCGAAAATTCTTTTCTTCGATGTTTTCTATGATGACGCTGACTGAATTAAAAACAATTGAGAGGTCCAGAATCAAAAATAAGACAGTCAGAGAATTTTTAGGGCGAAGGAAGGTGGGGTTAATATTTTTGTGAATATTTTTTTCAGAAAGAAAATTTAAATCTCTTCAATTTAATGTATCGCAAGGTAGGTCATGTCGTTTGAAATTTCAAAGTTGGGGTGAGTGGGGGCGAGGGGGCTCAAGATAGAAATTTGCCAATTTATGTTTTAGATGTCTCCTTTGATATGAAAATCGACCTGTTTTTGCTCGAAGAAATATTCACTAGGAATCGGGAGTTATTGCAGGTGGATAGTTTTCAAATGGTCACCCGGTGCAGTATTCACAATAAAAAAATCACATTTTGGCTGTTTCGACTGGAATCCCGAAAATTCAAAAACCGTTTCGAGGGAACACATCATTCTTCATAAATTTGGTGTTAATACTCCAAAAAAATTTTTTTTGCGAAAACGGGGGTATGTTGAACTTTCATCAGTTTTGCACTACTCTGTTCATCACCCTGTAGAAAATTTATGAAAAGCTCTATCCATTTCATATTGACAAGGAAGATGGCCAAAAGATTGGGCTATTCAGTACTTGAAACAAAATCAGAATCATATGTGCCAATCAAAAGTTATAGCGGTTCAAAATTGGGTGAATTTTTGCTTTGTAACACTTTCATTGTTGAGCAGTTTATATCCGATATTCTCATATTTACTTGAAATTTTGATTTTTAAATATTGTTCAAGTCTGAAATTAAAACAAACACTACTTGGACCAAAATTAGATAAAACATATATAGATTCATGAACAAAAATCAATCATAATATTATCAATGTAATTTATATTTACAATAAATGGAAATTAAGTTCATTCTGAAAGGAAAACAAGTCGAGACAAAAAGACGTGCTGCATGCGTAAAGCACGAAGCCCAATTTCGCAGATCACAAACTTGAATTAAACTTCATTGCGCAACATTTTTGTCGGATATACAGGGTGTTGAAAGTGGTGTTTTTGAGATGTTCTCCAAAGTTTCAAACCCAAATATCTCAAAAATGAAGCCTTGATTCAAAAATTGCAACTATTTTTAAAAATATTCAGGGGGGTGAAGAAGAGGGGGAAAAGGGGGAAGGTACCCCCTATTATCTTCGCCCCTGAAAATGTTTGCTGAAATGCGTTATCATTGTTCGATAGAGACCTATTCGAGTAAACTTTGGTTCAAATTTGAATAATATCGGCTCAACGGTTCAAAAGTTATGCAAAAAAAACTGTTTAAAAAACCAACTTTGAAGGCCTGTATCTCCGTTATTACGTTTGCGAGAGTATTTTCAATTAGAAAGTCTCCTTATTTTTCAATTTTCTACCTCCCTGTAAATTTTGTGGAATTAATTTCGGGACACATGTACAGGGTGGTCCAGGTTATAATAGCAATAATTCACCATTCGATGGTCCATCAAAAACTAGGTCGACATGCATAATGTAATTTTTCTCCAAAACGCTTCCTAAGGGAGATAGAGCCCTTCAAAGTTCAGTTTTCAAAATCTTTTTTTTGCAATAACTCTCAAGTCATTCGAGCGATTTCGACCAAATTCAGCACAATTGCTCACGAAATAGATATTCATCACTTGACGTAGATGACTTTTGTCAAAATTGTCCAGTGGCGTAGTTACGGGGGAATTGTTCAACTTCCCCCACCCCATTTTCGACGTCACTAGATATTTTTGGACAATTATACTTTTTCCAAATTCCTTCTTCAATTTAGAAAAAAAAAGTTACTCTTGTAAAATTTTGATAAGAGGCTTCATTTCTGAGATATTTGGGTTTGAAACTTTGGAAAACGCCTCGAAATCGCGACTTTCGAAGGCCTAAAAATTAAAATATAAGAAAACTCATGATTCTTCAGCTGGATTATAAGTTTTCTAGGTCGTTTAAGTTGATTCACTGCCATTGTTTGCTAAGAAACGAGGCGTTTTCAGAAAAAAACAATTTGGACTCTGGAAAGTGGCGATTTCGAGATGTTTTCCAAAGTTTAAAACCCAAATATTTCGGAAATCAAGCTTCTAATCAAAATTTCACAGGGGTAACTTTTTTCTCTAAATTGAACAAGAAATTCGAAAAAAGCATAATTTTTCAAGAATATTCAGTGGCGTACGGAATAGGGTGTGAGAAGTGAAACAACTCCTTCGTATCTACGCCACTGGACAATTTTGACAAAAGTCATCTACGTCAAGTGATGGGTATTTATTTCATAAATATTTGTACCAAATTTGGTCAAAATCGCTCTGGTGACGTGAGAGTTATTGCAAAAAGATGATTTCAAAAACTAAACTTTGAAGGGCTGTATCTCTGTTAGGAAGCGTTTTAGAAAAAAAAAATTAGACATGTCGACCTGGTTTTCGATGGACCATCGAATGGTGAATTATTGCTACTATAACCTGGACCACCCTGTACAGTGTGGTATTCCCCCTTTGTCTTGTTTGTACGTTGGTACCTGAAGTAGGTACGGTCGTTGACGTTCGTAGCGTTTGCCGATGGGAGGGGGAGATGGCGCTGCGCTAGGCGAGCCGGCCGAGCGGCAGCCGCGGGCAGACAGAGAAGAGAATCAGCTGTGGTGAAGAACACGTGATTTGGCAGTGCAACGAGTGTACGTCGGTTTCTCCTAATTTAAGGTCGGTCTTTCTTTGATTATTGTATCGTAATTTTGGCTTCCACCCACTCACCAAATCATGCATTTCGATATCTATTTTGTCCGCAAAATTATTGTACCTAACACGAAATTCTTTGTTATCTTTGTTCTCAACGGGCTTGCATAACCCGCAGTTTTTCCCCTTTGAAATCAAGGAGCTTTGCACTGCTTTGAATTTTGTGTAATTTATCTACTCCCAAATGATCTTAATATTGATGGCACAGGCCGAAATCTAGTGGGTGTGCTTTTTGCGCACTCATGACGTGACCTCAAGGCCGCGCTATCGCGCGTACTTCGAGGCTTGATTAATTGTTTCTTTCCACAAGTTACGTCACAAACAGTAAGACGACAAAAAGAAACTCCACTACGCCAAAATCAGCCGCTAAGTAGAGAGCAGTACTTTTTATGATTCATTCACATTTCATTGTTCATTGTCGGGTTATACCTGAAAGTAAACGAAGGAAAGAAGACTTGCACGCTTCTCCGTGTGGGGGTTCCACCTGCTCGTATGAATCTGCCTTGTTGAGTCTACTAACCTTTTCCTATTTGGGGGGGGGAAATTATGTATAACGACGAAGAGAGGGCCACAGGTTGGCTCGAGTCGATTTTCTTGTATTTACTGTTATTTCTTGTATGTGATTACTGTTTACTAACCATTGCTCTGTTTTGAATGTATATATGTTTCTGTGAGGTTTGCGATGGGTAACTTCTGGGGAATTTCGGGCGAATGCGTTATAGATACTTCTTTCTTCCAATTGCTCACAAAAAGTCTGACCAACTTCAAGTTCCCTACTTATTTACCTCTCACCTGTTTCTTGTTTATTTATCCACCTATTTATCTCGCATTGGTTTTCTTGTTTATTTATCTACCTGATTATCTCTTGTTTGTTTCTTGTTTATTTACCCACACTATTACTTATCATTTGTTTCTTGCTGATTTATTAACTTGTTTATCGATCGTTTCTTTATTGTTTACTCATCTATCAATTTGACTTCTTATGTTTGTAAATTGTAAAAATTAATTGCTGAGCGTAAAGTTTCTTTTGTTGTTACGTGAATAACTTGTAAACGAAACAATCTTTCAAAGATGTTCAAGCACCGATTCACGCTGACTTGATCCATGCATTACTGGAGTGACTTCTCTGTCAACTCGTCATGACTCATTCACACTTGACTTTTGTTCAGATCATTTGGGAAGAGATTTTTCAGCAATCAACCAGGCGATACGCATGGGTTTCTTTGACGTGTTCTTCCCATGTGTGCCTGTCAGCGAATACGTCACTTTTCTTTTGCGATTAAATTGACAGTTTGCCATGTTTCATGATTTCTTGTTTTGTTTTGTTAATCTGATTTTGTGTTCATTTCATTATTGTAAATTCCTGCATTGTCTGAATAATTTGTAATGATTTTTCTTGTTTCATTTGTTTGTGTTTTTTTGTTCTTCAATCATGTTGTGTCATTTTCATTACTGTCAATTTCTTGTTGTGAGGTGTTTTGAGAAAAGAAACAAATTCATTCAAAAACTTTGCCATTGATTTCCAATAAAACATTCATTTTGCTTGCATTTCATTCGCGTTTCATTCAAGAATCAAACCTCATCCCCAACGACACATTCTCATCTCGAGTAAGAACTCAACACAACGTAGGTAAAATGTAAACGACGTGGGGGAGGGAAGAAACAACGACGATCACTGCCAAACATCGAAAACAGGGTTACACTACAGAAGTGGTGCCGTGACCAAGGGGGTTACACTACAGAGTGGTGCCGTGACCAGGATACACTAGGATACACTACAACAGGGTGTCCCGAAATTAATGCAATAAAATTTACAGAGAGGTAGACAATTGAAAAATAAGGGGACTTCCTCATTAAAAATACTCTCGCAAACGTAACAACGGAGATACAGGCTTTCAAAGTTGGTTTTTGAAAACAGTTTTTTCTGCATAACTTTTGAACCGTTCGGCCAATTTCACTCAAATTTGAACCAAAGTTTACTAAAATAGGTCTCTATCGAACAATGATAACGCAATTCATCAAACATCTTCAGGGGCAGAGATAATAGGGGGTACTTTCCCCCTTTTTCCCCTCTTTTTTACCCCCCTAAATATTTTTGGAAATGGTTGCAATTTTTCAATTCTATGTTCAATTTAGAGAAAAAAGTTACTCCTGCAAAAAATTTATTGAAGGCTTCATTTTCGAGATATTTTGGTTTGAAACTTCGGAGAACATCTCGAAAACACCACTTTAAGGCCTTAAAAATTAAAATTCAAGAAAACTCAAGATTCCTCAACTGAAATAAGTTTTCGCGGTGTTTCAAGTTGATGGATAAACTACCATTTTTGCTGAAAAACATGGAACTTTTAAAAAAAAATAAAATTTAGGCCCTTAAAAGTGACGATTTTAGGATGCTTTCAAAGTTTCAAACACAAATACCTCGAAAATGAAGCGTCTAGTCAAAATTTCGCAAGAGTAACTTTTTTCTCTAAATTAAATGTAGAGCCCGAAAACCGGAACCACTTTCAAAATTATTTGGGGGGGGGGGGGGTGAAAAATAGTGGAAAAGGAGGAAGGTTATCTTCGCTCCTGAAAATGTTTGACAAAATGCGTTATTATTTTTCAATAGAGACTTATGTTAGTAAACGTTGGTTTAAATTTGAATGAAATCGGTTCAACGGTTCAAAAGTTATGCAAAAAAAAACTGTTATTAAAAAACAACTTTGAAGGCCTGTATCTCCGCTTTAACGTTTGCGAGGGTATTTTTAACAAGGAAGTACCCTTACTTTTCAATTTTCTACCCCCCTGTGAATTTTGTTGCATTAATTTTGAGACACCCTGTACAGGACACCCATTAATGCAACGAAATTCACACCTAATTGAAAAATAAGGGTACTTCCTTAATAAAAATACCGTCTCAAACGTTATTACGGAGATACAGGCCTTCAAAGTTGGTTTGTAAAATCAGTTTTTTTTTTGCATAACTTTTGAACCGTTGAACCGATTTCATTCAAATTTGAACCAACGTTTGCTTAAATAAGTCTCTATTGAAGAATTATAACGCATTCCATCAAACATTTTTGGGGGCGAAGATATTAGAGGGTACCTTTCCCCTTTTCCCCCTATTTTTCACCTCACTAAATAATTTTGAAAATGGTTCCAGTTTTCGGGTTCTACATTCAATTTAGAGAAAAAAGTTACTCCTGCAAAATTTTGCCTAGACGCTTCATTTTCGAGATATTTGTGTTTGAAACTTTGGAAAACATCTCCAAATCGGCAATTTTAGGGCCCGATTTTTTTTTTCTGAAAAGCTTCATGTTTTTCAGCAAGAATGGTAGTTCATCAACTTGAAACACCTAGAAAACTCATTTCAGTTGAGGAATCTTGAGTTTTCTTGAATTTTTATTTTTAAGGCCTTGAAAGTGGTGTTTTCGAGATGTTCTCCGAAGTTTCAAACCCAAATATCTCAAAAATGAAGCCTTCAATCAAAATTTTGCGGGAGTAACTTTTTTCTCTAAATTGAACGTAGAATTCAAAAATTGCAACCATTTCCAAAAATATTCAGGGGGGTGAAGAAGAGGGGGAAAAGGGGGGGTGAAGAAGAGGGGGCAAAGGGGGAAGGTACCCCCTATTATCTTCGCCCCTGAAAATGTTTGCTGAAATGCGTTATCATTGTTCGATAGAGACCTATTCGAGTGAACTTTGGTTTGAATTTGAATAAAATCGGCTCAACGGTTCAAAAGTTATGCAAAAAAAAACTGTTTTAAAAAATCAAGTTTGAAGGCCTGCATGTATCTTCGTTATTATACGTTTGCGAAGGTATGTTCATCAAGAAAAGTCCGCCTATTTTTCAATTTTCCATCTCCCTGTGAATTTTGTACACTTATTCCGGGACCCCCTGTATAAATTTTTGAAAGAAACTTACGCCCAGATTGACCAGATTTGGTAAACCATCTAGGCTATAACAGGATCCAAAACTGTGACGTTAACACCTAAAGGGTTGCTCACACGCAATGCTGAACGGTTGAAATTAATTGCTACTCAGTAAATTAGAGCATAAACGCACGGATTTATTGTTCACTCAAGTGAATTCAACGCGTTTTCAAGTGTAAACTGGGCTTTACCCGATACAATTCCTTCGAAACAACCGCAACAAAAGAAATAGCTTCGAGCTTCAACTAAAGCGTTTCTTACACGCAATGCCTGAACGGTTGAAATTCATTAGTATTCGCTAAATTAGACCATACGATGATGTCCGTTCAAATGAATTCGACGCGTTGTCAAGTGTAAACTGGACTTTATCCAGCACAGTTTTTTATTTTCAAATCTGTACCTATCGCAACAAATGAAACAGCTTTGAGCTAACTCAACTAAAGCGTTTTTCACAAGACGCCTAAACTGATTTGATATCTATTAGAGCTCCACAGTGGCCAAGTAAACATATTACTTGGTTATCAACATTTTTCAGGTTGTGTCCTGTCTGTTCGCTACTAAAACATGAAGGGTCCTTGGCTTAAGGTTAAATTTAGGGCCGAGCGACGGGTCTAAAGCATAAATACTGGCGAATAAACTTGGCCAAGTAGGTACACTTTGGCAGCAATTCTTGATCTTGATGCCCAAAACCGAGACCTAACGGCAGTGAATTTTAACAATTTCAAAGCATACCGTTGGCTCTCAGGCGAGCCCCGCGGTTCCTCTGCAGCTGGGCCCGTCTCTGGACGTCACGCGGGGCCGGTCTGGCAGCTGGACGCTCCGGTTCATCTGAAATCCCATACAATTACCACTGATGTGAATCAATCAAGCATATGGCCAATTCCACTCACCGTTCTTGGTGGCGCGTTTTAAATATAGGGAAAGGGCCACCAGGCCCAGCACGGACAGCAATATCGCTGCCACCACCAGCTCCAACGCCACCATATTTTCGTTCTGTATGTGTGTTGTTTTGCGACTTTCCACAAAGTCTAACCTCGAAACGATGAAACGTCAGGCTGACGTCTGTCAATGTCGTGTGAGAAAGTGTCAAGTTTGACGTTTGCAGCGTCGCCGATATCTGGGGACTTTGGTTTTGCATGTGTTGCATTTGCAGCAGGAAACAAGAAAATTAGCAATGCGAAACACAAAATGCTAAGGAAATGTTCCATTTGCACTTTTGCCTGCCTGCCTGCCTCTAATCCGAACCGTGCAAACTGCCTGCAAATCAGGAAACTTGACAAACGCATGCGGCATGCAAATTGCATGCGGGGCACAAGGGCCCCTCCGACGGGGCTGATTTTTTGCACACGTGTGCTGCAAGACCTGCAGAGTCTATCCACAAAAAATCAGCCCCCTACCTCTAACATAAGGGTAGTTTACTCGAAATTGAAGGGGTATAGGCAACCAACAATACACCAACAGGGCTATATTTGGGACTACTGGTTCAATGATGGAAATTCATGTAATTTCTACGATCGCTCCAGCCATTGACACTCCCCCCCCCTTGCCGCACTCACCCCTTCATCGTGGAACCACCACCACCGCCCCCCTGCCCCCACTCACCCACTGACCACTGCCCTCTGCCCTCTGTCTCACCTAACTTTTATAACACCCCCTTTATCAATTCGCCTTCTTGCCGTAACCACTATGCCTTCCCCCCCCTCACCCCCACACCGCACCACCTCCACGCCCTTATAACTCTATAGAATAGTTTCCCCCAAAAAATTGAAAATTACAATTTCATCTGAGAGGTTGTAGTTTTTTCATCTATTTTTTCAGCGTATGGTGCACAAGCAACTTATAAAAGGAAATGCCAAAAATCAACCCCGCGCAGCAGCCGAAATAGTGTTTCACCCCAGCTTGTCTATTCTGCATGCGGGTTAATAACTTTCGAAGAAAAAATACCAGCGCCTCCAGATTTTTACAGAACCTCTTCATCAGGCTGCAGCACCTTTTGGCATAGAAAAACTCCCCCTGAAGCCACCCCTTGGGAGGGGTGTTTTTGAAAAAAATCCCTATCTTCCAAGACGGTAGCCTTTTTATATGCATTTTTTCGCCAAAAAATACACAACCGACTGATCCAAGAAAATGCCAAGAATCAACCCCGCAAGTCTGATGCAGCCGACGCAGCAGCCGAAATAGTGTTTCACCCCAGCTTGTCTATTCTGCATGCGGGTTAATAACTTTCGAAGAAAAAATACCAGCGCCTCCAGATTTTTACAGAACCTCTTCATCAGGCTGCAGCACCTTTTGGCATAGAAAAACTACCCCTGAAGCCACCCCTTGGGAGGGGTGTTTTTGAAAAAAAATCCCTATCTTCCAAGACGGTGGCCTTTTTATATGCATTTTTTCGCCAAAAAATACACAACCGACTGATCCAAGAAAATGCCAAGAATCAACCCCGCAAGTCTGATGCAGCCGACGCAGCAGCCGAAATAGTGTTTCACCCCAGCCTGTCTATTCTGCATGCGGGTTGATAACTTTTGAAGAAAAAATACCAGCGTCTCCAGATTTTTACAGTACCTCTTCATCAGGCTGCAGCACCTTTTGGCATAGAAAAACTCCCCCTGAAGCCACCCCTTGGGAGGGGTGTTTTTGAAAAAAATCCCTATCTTCCAAGACGGTGGCCTTTTTATATGCATTTTTTCGCCAAAAAATACACAACCGACTGATCCAAGAAAATGCCAAGAATCAACCCCGCAAGTCTGATGCAGCCGACGCAGCAGCCGAAATAGTGTTTCACCCCAGCTTGTCTATTCTGCATGCGGGTTGATAACTTTTGAAGAAAAAATACCAGCGTCTCCAGATTTTTACAGTACCTCTTCATCAGGCTGCAGCACCTTTTGGCATAGAAAAACTCCCCCTGAAGCCACCCCTTGGGAGGGGTGTTTTTGAAAAAAATCCCTATCTTCCAAGACGGTGGCCTTTTTATATGCATTTTTTCGCCAAAAAATACACAACCGACTGATCCAAGAAAATGCCAAGAATCAACCCCGCAAGTCTGATGCAGCCGACGCAGCAGCCGAAATAGTGTTTCACCCCAGCTTGTCTATTCTGCATGCGGGTTGATAACTTTTGAAGAAAAAATACCAGCGTCTCCAGATTTTTACAGTACCTCTTCATCAGGCTGCAGCACCTTTTGGCATAGAAAAACTCCCCCTGAAGCCACCCCTTGGGAGGGGTGTTTTTGAAAAAAATCCCTATCTTCCAAGACGGTGGCCTTTTTATATGCATTTTTTCGCCAAAAAATACACAACCGACTGATCCAAGAAAATGCCAAGAATCAACCCCGCAAGTCTGATGCAGCCGACGCAGCAGCCGAAATAGTGTTTCACCCCAGCTTGTCTATTCTGCATGCGGGTTAATAACTTTCGAAGAAAAAATACCAGCGCCTCCAGATTTTTACAGAACCTCTTCATCAGGCTGCAGCACCTTTTGGCATAGAAAAACTACCCCTGAAGCCACCCCTTTGGAGGGGTGTTTTTAAAAAAAATCGCCATCTTCCATGCGGGTGGCCTTTTTATATGCATTTTTTCGCCAAAAAATACACAACCGACTGATCCAAGAAAATGCCAAGAATCAACCCCGCAAGTCTGATGCAGCCGACGCAGCAGCCGAAATAGTGTTTCACCCCAGCTTGTCTATTCTGCATGCGGGTTAATAACTTTCGAAGAAAAAATACCAGCGCCTCCAGATTTTTACAGAACCTCTTCATCAGGCTGCAGCACCTTTTGGCATAGAAAAACTTCCCCTGAAGCCACCCCTTGGGAGGGGTGTTTTTGAAAAAAATCCCTATCTTCCAAGACGGTAGCCTTTTTATATGCATTTTTTCGCCAAAAAATACACAACCGACTGATCCAAGAAAATGCCAAGAATCAACCCCGCAAGTCTGATGCAGCCGACGCAGCAGCCGAAATAGTGTTTCACCCCAGCTTGTCTATTCTGCATGCGGGTTAATAACTTTCGAAGAAAAAATACCAGCGCCTCCAGATTTTTACAGAACCTCTTCATCAGGCTGCAGCACCTTTTGGCATAGAAAAACTACCCCTGAAGCCACCCCTTTGGAGGGGTGTTTTTAAAAAAAATCGCCATCTTCCATGCGGGTGGCCTTTTTATATGCATTTTTTCGCCAAAAAATACACAACCGACTGATCCAAGAAAATGCCAAGAATCAACCCCGCAAGTCTGATGCAGCCGACGCAGCAGCCGAAATAGTGTTTCACCCCAGCTTGTCTATTCTGCATGCGGGTTAATAACTTTCGAAGAAAAAATACCAGCGCCTCCAGATTTTTACAGAACCTCTTCATCAGGCTGCAGCACCTTTTGGCATAGAAAAACTACCCCTGAAGCCACCCCTTGGGAGGGGTGTTTTTGAAAAAAAATCCCTATCTTCCAAGACGGTGGCCTTTTTATATGCATTTTTTCGCCAAAAAATACACAACCGACTGATCCAAGAAAATGCCAAGAATCAACCCCGCAAGTCTGATGCAGCCGACGCAGCAGCCGAAATAGTGTTTCACCCCAGCCTGTCTATTCTGCATGCGGGTTGATAACTTTTGAAGAAAAAATACCAGCGTCTCCAGATTTTTACAGTACCTCTTCATCAGGCTGCAGCACCTTTTGGCATAGAAAAACTCCCCCTGAAGCCACCCCTTGGGAGGGGTGTTTTTGAAAAAAATCCCTATCTTCCAAGACGGTGGCCTTTTTATATGCATTTTTTCGCCAAAAAATACACAACCGACTGATCCAAGAAAATGCCAAGAATCAACCCCGCAAGTCTGATGCAGCCGACGCAGCAGCCGAAATAGTGTTTCACCCCAGCTTGTCTATTCTGCATGCGGGTTGATAACTTTTGAAGAAAAAATACCAGCGTCTCCAGATTTTTACAGTACCTCTTCATCAGGCTGCAGCACCTTTTGGCATAGAAAAACTCCCCCTGAAGCCACCCCTTGGGAGGGGTGTTTTTGAAAAAAATCCCTATCTTCCAAGACGGTGGCCTTTTTATATGCATTTTTTCGCCAAAAAATACACAACCGACTGATCCAAGAAAATGCCAAGAATCAACCCCGCAAGTCTGATGCAGCCGACGCAGCAGCCGAAATAGTGTTTCACCCCAGCTTGTCTATTCTGCATGCGGGTTGATAACTTTTGAAGAAAAAATACCAGCGTCTCCAGATTTTTACAGTACCTCTTCATCAGGCTGCAGCACCTTTTGGCATAGAAAAACTCCCCCTGAAGCCACCCCTTGGGAGGGGTGTTTTTGAAAAAAATCCCTATCTTCCAAGACGGTGGCCTTTTTATATGCATTTTTTCGCCAAAAAATACACAACCGACTGATCCAAGAAAATGCCAAGAATCAACCCCGCAAGTCTGATGCAGCCGACGCAGCAGCCGAAATAGTGTTTCACCCCAGCTTGTCTATTCTGCATGCGGGTTAATAACTTTCGAAGAAAAAATACCAGCGCCTCCAGATTTTTACAGAACCTCTTCATCAGGCTGCAGCACCTTTTGGCATAGAAAAACTACCCCTGAAGCCACCCCTTTGGAGGGGTGTTTTTAAAAAAAATCGCCATCTTCCATGCGGGTGGCCTTTTTATATGCATTTTTTCGCCAAAAAATACACAACCGACTGATCCAAGAAAATGCCAAGAATCAACCCCGCAAGTCTGATGCAGCCGACGCAGCAGCCGAAATAGTGTTTCACCCCAGCTTGTCTATTCTGCATGCGGGTTAATAACCTTCGAAGAAAAAATACCAGCGCCTCCAGATTTCTACAGAACCTCTTTACAGGCTGCAGAACAAATTTTGCCTACAAAAACTACCCCTAAAATCACCCCTGTGGAGGGGTGTTTTTGAAAAAAAATCCCTATCTATCAAGAGGGTGGCATTTTCTAATGCGTTCTTTTGCCAAAAAATACACAACCGACTTATCCAAAAAAATATCAATGATCAATCCCGCAAGTCTAATGCAGCCGACGCAGCAGCCGAAATAGTCATTCACCCCAGCTTGTCTATTCTGCATGCGGGATAATAACTTTTGAAGGAAAAACAGCACAGCCTCCAGATTTCCACAGGAGTTCTTTACCAGGCTGCAGCACCTTATGGCATAGGAAAACTACCCCTATAATCACCCCTGGCGAGGGGTGTTTTCGAGAAAAATTCATATTTATCGAGGGGGTGCTTTTTTTGTGCATTCTCTCACAAAAAAAATACACAACCGACTAATCCAAGGAAATGTCAAGAATAAACCCCGCAAGTTCGATGCAGCCGACGCAAGCCCTTCTTTCAATACCTTCCCCCTCTCCGAGCTTTCCTCATCCTCCCTCTTAATTTTTGTTCAAATTTTTAATACAGGGTGGACCAACGAAAACACAACAGAGGGTTTTCAGGGCATTTCACCTCATTTTTTTGAAGAAAGCTTGAACAGGTCGATTTTCATATATGTAGAGGGGGACATCTTGACATCTAAAAGTACATTGAGTAATTCCCATCTTCGCCAGCCCCCTCATCCCCACCCACTCACGTCCATAATTCAAAATGACACCACCCACTTTACGATAAATCAAATTGAAGAGAATAAAATTCTCTTGCTGAAGAAACATTTCCATAATTTTCAACCCACACCCTAAAATTATCCGAGTTTCCAATTCAATATTCCTAACCTCTAAATTTTCTTCAGTACAGTTATCATTCCGCACAGCATCGAGGGAGAAAAATTTTTGTGTAAGAAGTGCCACCCAAATTCCTTCACTCCCCCACCCCAACCTCAAAATCGAAAATAGCACTACCTACTTTGTGATACATCTAATTGAAAGAAATTAAATTCTCTTCCCAGATGAAATATTTTTAAAATTTTGAAAAACCCGCTTTTTTCTCCTAAAATACTCCGAATGTTCAGTTTAATGGGGGAGGGGCTGAAAAATTGTTTTCAGAGAGATAATCCAATTCCATTGACTTCGATGTATCACAAAGTAGGTGGTGTCTTGTTAAATTTTGAAGTTTGGGCGGGTGGGTGGCGGTAAGGGGGTTAGAGGTGGAAATTCATCAATATACGAGGTGGTCCATCCTAGCGTAATTATCCAATAGCGGACTTACCGTTCAAGATAGAGAAAAAGATGTGGGAGAAACGTTATATGGTTTGATAAGACCCATAACCTAAAATTATCTTCAGCTATACAGGGTGTCCCATTTTGACGGAATTAGCGAAACGTCAATTTTTTTAAATGGAACACCTATATCTTTTGCATTTTTCTGTTCAGAGTGTTCAGCTTCTTCAATTGTCTTATGCCTGTATTTCTGTTCTTGAATTGTGTGACAGTGCGTCTTCTATGGACAATGCTACCAACAAAAAATTAAAAATTGAAAGAAATCGCATTTTCACAGTTTTCTTGAAAAAATCGTAGCGGCCTTGCTTTCCAAAACTAAGAGATGAAAGTTGACATGGTGATACTCAAGTGGAAGACCAATATCTCATTGTCAAAGAATTCCAATTCACAAAAAAAATCAAACTTTATAATTTTCAAAGTACATATTTATCATGACTATTTTTTTTTTCAAACGTCATGCCTCTAATTTTTTAATGTTATCTGATAGCTTGTTTTATCCTCTTTCATTTTTATTGGGAGTAACTCACCCTCAAACTCCATTTTTTCGAGATAATCGGAAATATTCACAAAATTTGCTATATTTTAGTTTTTTTTTTCCAAAAATTGAGTTGACCGCAAGGATGTCTATACATTAACTGGATAAGAAGCTTGGCTGCTTTTGACGCAAATAGGTGAAGCCGGGATTTGACACTAAGCCAGGGCAATGGCCGCATTCGTAAGTCACAACAGTTGTGGAGCACTTGTACGCCATTGGTCAAAATTAAAATTTCGACGAATCGCGTGGAAGTGCTCCACAACTGTTGTGACTTACGAATGCGGCCATTGTGTAGGACTGGGGACTGACCTTGAGAACTGAGGACCGTCAATTAAAACTTTGGCTGTCGTCATTTTGACGTTTTCGGGTTCCGCTGGTGAGAATTCACTGTTGAATATTGAAGTGACCTCCACTTAACATGGAACAAAACGTGTTCCAGGGCTACCCCTCTGAATCAAGAAGAGATAGAGGCTGTGGCCACATGCAGTAGATAGATGATGGGTGAACTTCGTGGAGTGAGAACGAGAATGAACGCGGAGGCAACTCTTTTGAGCAGGCCAAGAATCACAAAGGATCTGTGGAGCCCTGGTAAGTCCACAGCTTTACATATTAGGGCTCTCACACAAGTTAGCAACATTACAGAATTACAGATTAGCAGAATTCTCACCATTCATAGAACATTTATTCCAGGTCAACCTGATGGAAGAATAAGCTTTGCAGCCTGTCACCGAGGGGGTAACCACTAGGACTTAAGGCGTCCCACACATGCAATATTGCACAAATATTGCATGTATTGCATGAATATTGCATGTATTGCATGAATATTGCATGTATTGCATGAATATTGCATGTTTTGCATGAATATTGCATGTATTGCATCAATATTGCATGTATTGCATATATATTGCATAACTATTGCATGTATTGCATCCATATTGCATAGATATTGCATAAATATTGCATGTATTGCATCCATATTGAATAGATATTGCATAAATATTGCATGTATTGCATGCATATTGCATACATTTTGCATTACTAATTGCTATCAAAATAACACGGTAACCGGCACTTAAATACCTACATGTAGGTAAGTACCTGCAGGGAGGTAACCTACAAACAGCCTACAGTTCATATTTCTCATACCCTCAACACTCATTTGACGAAGATAGGTAAATCTCGAGGTAAATGTAGAGGAGAAGCAATTATACAACAATTGAACAATGATAAAAAACTGCAAAGAATAATAACAGGCGAGATAACAGGTAGATAACTGGTATTAGTCGATGAGCCAGGAGCCAAAAATCACGATTTTCACCCCGGGGGCTTGACGTGTCATACCTTTTTGGATTTCCCACAACACCAGCATGAAAATAAGCCATGATACGTTTTTGTATCGAGTAGCTTAAGGCCGCCATCTTTGAAAAACCGCGCTAAATATGTAGTTCTTGTGGTTTTTATTTTTTTTTATCAACGGTACCTCCAATTAGAAAAATGAAACTAAATAAAATTAAACAACAAAATTTACCATAAATATCGTTTAGCACCGTTTCTCGACAGGTCTCGTTACTCCAAATATGACAGTTCATAGTTAAGCTATGGCAAATTTCTTTATCTAACATTTTCGAGTTCACCCGATGATATTTATACAAACCGAACTTCACGTCATTGTTTTTCTAGCGTACTTCACTAGAAATGCTGCTCTTAGCGGCATTTCGATGTCCGTCTGTCCGTCTGTCCATCGGTCCAACTGTCTGTCTTATGAATTAATTGCCTCTGAACGAGAAGACCTAGCGAAAATCGACTTCTTGTGTGTAACATGTAGTCACCGGAGAATGGTAATTGGAAAAAAAAATTCTCAAACCGTCGCCATCTTGATCCGCAATGTCAAATTTTCTTAAAAGTGATCCGATTTCCATGAAACTTGGAATACACTCATGTTTCATATGTTAAAGAATGATTCCAATGTTTTCTTTTTGATCCGCCGCCATTTTGTCCGCCATGTTGAAATTGCTTAAAGTGGTCCGATTTTGATGAAAACTGGAACCTAGTCGTGTCTTGTGTATGCACTGATACTGATGGTTTTTATGTCAGTTCAACGATTTGCGCCATATTGACGTGTCACATGGAAATTAGTTTGTTGAACGTTGTGCGTTAACAGAGAAAATTTTTTTACTCATCATCCTTAAACCCTCAAAATTCGCCGAACTATAATTTAATCCAATAAGACAAAAATACAAACGAATGGAAATTAATCTGCAGCTGTCCGTGGAGGAAACCATTTATCACTTTAGTACGAGATACAGCGACAAAATGTCATCGCATCCGAACACGCTTGCCAACCAACTCTTAACCAAAGTGACGTCGTAGTACAAAGACTGAATCGTCTTCAGCCAATCGACCTGATTGATGGACTCAGATAACGAAGAATCACCCAAGTGTATTAGTCGCATTGTAATATTTATTATTCATTATTGAGGCTACTCACTGGAGCACCTTCTAAATGTCATGTACCTATAATGTTTAAAAAGATATGCTTATTGCTCGATGGGCAGATTGCTGTACCAAGGAGAAATAAAAAAAAGTTTCATGAAAATCGGATCACTTTTGAGAAAATTTGACATTGCGGACCAAGATGGCGACGGTTTAAGAATTTTTTTTCCTAATTCCATTCTCCGGTGACTACATGTTACACACAAGAAGTCGATTTTCGCTAGGCCTTGTCGTTCAAGGGCAATTAATTGATAAGACAGACAGTTAGACCGATGGACAGACGGACATCAAAATGCCGCGAAGAGCAGCATTCCTGGTAAAGTACGCTAGAAAGACAATGACGTGAAGTTCGGTTTGTATGAATATCATCGGGTGTACTCGAAAATGTTAAATAAAGAAATTTGCCATAGCTGAACTATAAACTGTGATATTTCGAGTACCTAACGAGACCAGTCAAAAAACGGTGCTAAACGATGTTCATAGTAAATTCTGTTGTTTCATTTTATTCAGTTGCATTTTTCCAATTTGAGGTGCCGTTGATGTGAAAAAAAAATACAAACCACAAGAACTACATATTTGGCGCGGTTTTTCCAAGATGACTGTCTTAAGCTACTTGATACAAAAACGTATGATGGCTTATTTGTATGCTGGTGTTGTGGGGAATCCTAAAAGATTTGACACGTCAAGTCCCCAAGGTGAAAACCACTCGAGTCCCCTGGCTCAACGACCCACACTTACGATATGGTGACATCTGAGCATGCGCGATGTGCTCTACTGCGTATTCATTGCATGCTTATTGCACACTTATTGCATACTTATTGCATATTTATTGCATACTTATTGCGCCTTTATTGCATACTATTGCAACCTATTACATAGATATTGCACACTTATTGCATACTATTGCAACCTATTGCATACTTATTGCATACTTATTGCATATATTGCACACGTATTGCACACGTATTGCACACATATTGCAAACAAGGTGTCCCACATATTGCATGAGTGGTTACCCCCTCGCCTGTCACCAACAGCGACTCTTCGAAAGCCTAGAGAACTACGAATATGACCTATAAATGCTACAAGAAGGTGACAGTATCTAAAGATAGACCGACCTGTAAGAATTTGCCAGACTATCGCGGACGTAACATTTGAAGAGGGTCTGGGAGCATCTCTATTGCGACCTGAAGATGCTTCAAAAAGGTTCATAAGTTGTTGAGGATAAGAAAAGATTTGTAGCAATGTTGGAAGCAAGGAGAAGGGTAGCGAATCGACGCTTCATCCTCATCATTGATACCTAGTTGATAATACCAAAAAAAAAGGAAATAAAGGCGGAAATATGTTGTGTATTTACCAAAGATGTAATAATTAAAGTATTAGTACAAGGGAGTATAAATAAAGATGTCATCAGTAATCAGTATTTCTGAAATCATCAATTCAAAATCAAAACCTAGATACAGTGCGTGGCACGCACCTTGATAGGTATAGGTACACACTTGCTCTTAGAGCCCCTGAACTCGCACAGACCTAGAAATCGTCCCGCCAATCCGTATCTTGTTTAGTGTAAAATTATCTACACAAGACTCTGCAACCTTGTCGGAGCGCATCCGCCCATTTGCTTCAAGGTTCTGGTAACCCCACAGGAACTGACTCAAAAGCTGATGGAACCACCCCACCATCCAACTGGTCGTCGGCTCACCGACGCACATCGCAGTAGACCTAGAAATCGCCTCGCTAATCCGTATCTTGTTAAGCGTAGGATTTTCTACATAAGACTCTGCAAGCTTGTCGGAGCGCCATCCGCCCATTTGCTTCAAGGTTCTGGTGACCCCACAGGAACTGACACACATACTGCACACGTGGCGGGCATGACGTCGAGAGAAAACGCCCACAGAATAGGAGAAGGAGATCGAGTCGATGCTGTGAATCGATTTCGTTCGATGACTCTGATGCTGGATTGCTGACAATGACCATACAATGACCATACAATGACGCTTGATGTCGTTTTGTGAAATGTCATTTATTGCAGGGCAAGGCGTCAGATTATGATGCAAGATGGCGGCCAAGCTTCCTATCCAGTTTATGTATAGACATCCTTGGTTGACCGTGATGAATGACAGACAAGCCAAAAAGGACGCAGCTGTCAGTTAGTCACTCGAATATTGTCGAACAAAAAAAAATGGCTTCAACGCAGAAATACAACAAATTGGAATCTTTTCAATTTGATGTATCACAAAGTAGGTAGTGTTATTTTAGATTTAGAAGTTGGGGCGAGGGAGTGAAGGAGTGAATTTGAGTGGCACTTTTTGCACAAATTTTTTTCTCCCTCGATGCTGTGCGGTAGGGTTGGGGTTGAAAATTATGGAAATGTTTCTTCAGAAAGAGAATTTGATTCTCTTCAATTTGATTTATCGTGAAGTGAGTGGTGTCATTTTAAATTATGGAGTCTGGGTGGGTGGGGGTGAGGGGGCTAAAGATAGAGATTCCTTAATGTACCTATGTTTTAGATGTCCCCCTCTACATATATCAAAATCGACCTGTCCGAGCTTTTTTCTAAAAAATGAGGTGGAATGCCCTGGAAACCCTCTGTTGAGTTTTCGTTGGTCCACCCTGTATTGAAAATTGAAACAAAAAATTAAGGGGGAGGATGAGGAAAGCTCGAAGAGAGGGAGGGTATTAAAAGAAGGGCTGAGTATGGGGATGTTGCTGCTGGGGATGGGGTTGTTGGGGTTGAGATAGGGATATTAAGTGTTGCTAAGAGAAAGCAGGTGATGAGCTATAGAGAAGATCGTCGACCGTAAAGACGTATACGGCTGAACGCGGATGGTCAAGAGGAACAGAAAACCCAAGAAACATTTTTTCCTTCCAACAAGGAGGATGCACAAGGTACCTACCGAGTGTTTTTTTAAGCCAGTCTGATTGGACGTCTTATTTTCGAATCTGTCACTACGTCTCATTTCCGCGACGATTCAGACGTCTTATTTACGTAACATTTTCAACATTTCACTTCTGCGACGATTCCGACATCTTATTTACGCGACGATTCTGACGTCTCATTTCCGCGACGACATCGAAGACGATGATCACGGTTTCGTTTTCTCATTCACGCGCCCGACCCGCGCAACGAGAATTTCAATCCCAGCAAGTACATCTATCTGCTATTCCCTTTTTCCTCAGCTTTCCTGGAATTACATCATCTTCCCTATGTCCCTCCTTGCTTTTCATCTCCCCTCCTTGCCCCTCCCACCCTTTTATCAATTTACCACCACACTCCTTTACTCCATGCCAGAGTGTTACTCATACTTTTATCTCATTTTCCCTTTTCTTCTTCCTGTAACCTAACCCAGTTGCCCCCCCACCTTCAGGCGACTCACATTCCCTTCCCCAGCCTCATATTACCCTCCTTTCCTGTTTCCTCCCTGACTTTCTCTACCCTTTCTTTTCTTCCCCCTTCAACTCTTCGTTCACATTACCGTTCCCCCCCATTTTCTACAACCCACCTTTCCTTTCCCTCCCCTACTACCGCCCCTACCGCCCCCTCCTTATTCCCTCCCTACCCTTTCTCCTTCTCCCCTTTTCGTTCCCTTTTTTCTCTTCCTTCACATTGCCAACTTCGTTTCCCCCCTTCCTCCAACCCTCCCCGCTTTTTGCCTCTTCACTCTTTTCACTCCATTCTCTTTTCCCTTTTCATCTTCCTACACCTTGCCTACTCCGTTTCCACCCCTTCCTTGTCCTCTTATCTCTTTCACCTTTTCACCTACCTTCCTTATTCCCTTTCTATCCCTACTCTTACCGTCCAACCCTTCCCTTCCACCTGTCGCTCATTTCTGTTTCACTTTTTTTCAATTTCGTTATTCGAAAAAAAGCAACTCCCTCCTTAGATATGAATTATTCTTGAAAAAAACACCCCTCGCCAGGGGTGGTTCTAGGAGTAGTTTTTGTTTGCCAAAAGGTGCTGCAGCCTGATAAAGAGATTCTGTGAAAATCTGGAGGCGCTGGTATTTTTTCTTCGAAAGTTATTAACCCGCATGCAGAATAGACAAGCTGGGGTGAAACACTATTTCGGCTGCTGCGTCGGCTGCTGCGTCGGCTGCATCAGACTTGCGGGGTTGATTCTTGGCATTTTCTTGGATCAGTCGGTTGTGTATTTTTTGGCGACAAAATGCATATAAAAAAGCCACCCTCTTGGAAAATAGGGATTTTTTTCAAAAACACCCCTCCAAAGGGGTAGCTTCAGGGGTAGTTTTTCTATGCCAAAAGGTGCTGCAGCCTGATGAAGAGGTTCTGTAAAAATCTGGAGGCGCTGGTATTTTTTCTTCGAAAGTTATTAACCCGCATGCAGAATAGACAAGCTGGGGTGAAACACTATTTCGGCTGCTGCGTCGGCTGCATCAGACTTGCGGGGTTGATTCTTGGCATTTTTTTGGATCAGTCGGTTGTGTATTTTTTGGCGAAAAAATGCATATAAAAAGGCCACCCTCTTGGAAGATAGGGATTTTTTTCAAAAACACCCCTCCAAAGGGGTGGCTTCAGGGGTAGTTTTTCTATGCCGAAAGGTGCTGCAGCCTGATGAAGAGGTTCTGTGAAAATCTGGAGGCGCTGGTATTTTTTCTTCAAAAGTTATTAACCCGCATGCAGAATAGACAAGCTGGGGTGAAACACTATTTCGGCTGCTGCGTCGGCTGCATCAGACTTGCGGGGTTGATTCTTGGTATTTTTTTGGATCAGTCGGTTGTGTATTTTTTGGCGACAAAATGCATATAAAAAGGCCACCCTCTTGGA
Organism: Anaspis maculata; assembly: GCA_949128115.1. NCBI lineage: Eukaryota > Metazoa > Arthropoda > Insecta > Coleoptera > Scraptiidae > Anaspis > Anaspis maculata. The sequence goes on from OX421962.1 coordinate 1,337,873, forward strand.
AGATAGGGATTTTTTTCAAAAACACCCCTCCAAAGGGGTGGCTTCAGGGGTAGTTTTTCTATGCCGAAAGGTGCTGCAGCCTGATGAAGAGGTTCTGTGAAAATCTGGAGGCGCTGGTATTTTTTCTTCAAAAGTTATTAACCCGCATGCAGAATAGACAAGCTGGGGTGAAACACTATTTCGGCTGCTGCGTCGGCTGCATCAGACTTGCGGGGTTGATTCTTGGCATTTTTTTGGATCAGTCGGTTGTGTATTTTTTTGCGAAAAAATGCATATAAAAAGGCCACCCTCTTGGAAGATAGGGATTTTTTTCAAAAACACCCCTCCAAAGGGGTGGCTTCAGGGGTAGTTTTTCTATGCCGAAAGGTGCTGCAGCCTGATGAAGAGGTTCTGTGAAAATCTGGAGGCGCTGGTATTTTTTCTTCAAAAGTTATTAACCCGCATGCAGAATAGACAAGCTGGGGTGAAACACTATTTCGGCTGCTGCGTCGGCTGCATCAGACTTGCGGGGTTGATTCTTGGCATTTTTTTGGATCAGTCGGTTGTGTATTTTTTGGCGAAAAAATGCATATAAAAAGGCCACCCGCATGGAAGATGGCGATTTTTTTTAAAAACACCCCTCCAAAGGGGTGGCTTCAGGGGTAGTTTTTCTATGCCAAAAGGTGCTGCAGCCTGATGAAGAGGTTCTGTAAAAATCTGGAGGCGCTGGTATTTTTTCTTCGAAAGTTATTAACCCGCATGCAGAATAGACAAGCTGGGGTGAAACACTATTTCGGCTGCTGCGTCGGCTGCATCAGACTTGCGGGGTTGATTCTTGGTATTTTTTTGGATCAGTCGGTTGTGTATTTTTTGGCGACAAAATGCATATAAAAAAGCCACCCTCTTGGAAGATAGAGATTTTTTTCAAAAACACCCCTCCCAAGGGGTGGCTTCAGGGGTAGTTTTTCTATGCCAAAAGGTGCTGCAGCCTGATGAAGAGGTTCTGTGAAAATCTGGAGGCGCTGGTATTTTTTCTTCGAAAGTTATTAACCCGCATGCAGAATAGACAGGCTGGGGGTGAAACACTATTTCGGCTGCTGCGCGGGGTTGATTTTTGGCATTTCCTTCTATAAGTTGCTTGTGCACCATACGCTGAAAAAATAGACGAAAAAACTACAACCTCTCAGATGAAATTGTAATTTTCAATTTTTTGGGGGAAACTATTCTATAGAGTTATAAGGGCGTGGAGGTGGTGCGCTGAGGGGGTGAGGGGGGGGGAAGGCATAGTGGTTACGGCAAGAAGGCGAATTGATAAAGGGGGGTGTTATAAAAGTTAGGTGAGACAGAGGGCAGTGGTCAGTGGGTGAGGGGGTGAGTGGGGGCAGGGGGGCGGTGGTGGTGGTTCCACGATGAAGGGGTGAGTGCGGCAAGGGGGGGGGGAGTGTCAATGGCTGGAGCGATCGTAGAAATTACATGAATTTCCATCATTGAACCAGTAGTCCCAAATATAGCCCTGTTGGTGTATTGTTGGTTGCCTATACCCCTTCAATTTCGAGTAAACTACCCTTATGTTAAAGGTAGGGGGCTGATTTTTTGTGGATAGACTCTGCAGGTCTTGCAGCACACGTGTGCAAAAAATCAGCCCCGTCGGAGGGGCCCTTGTGCCCCGCATGCAATTTGCATGCCGCATGCGTTTTAGAAAGTCCCCTATACTAGCACTAAAAGTCACTAGATTAGCTGTCATCGACAGAGCTGACACTGACACTACTGACAGCTTTCATAATTTTTGAGGTTAGAATAAACTTTTGTTGTTGATCAACAAGAAGAGAAAATAAATCGAAATGGACAAATGCCGCTTGTGCAATTCGCAGCCAGGGTTTCACCCTTTAAATTCCGACAAAGCTGTACTGATAGCCATCACTGATTATTTAGAAATAAACGTAAATAATTTTTTTCTAATGCCCATTTTGTTGCCTCTCAATTTTCAAAGTAACTAAATTTATAGGTGAACGACGACGAAACGAGGATGGTTTTATCGAAAAAAATATGCCAGACGTGCAGTTGTACCATAAACAAATTCCTGACTTACAAGCAGTACGTCGTGAATGTGGACAAATTGCTTCGAAAAGCAGCCGAAGCAGTTAAACTTGAAGCTGAACTAACAGCTTCGAATCCGCTACACATCTCCCCTGAAAGGTGAGCCAAATAACCACGTTTTTCTCCCATTCAACAATATTTGTCTGTACAGAATTACAAGAAAACCGAAAAGTCCTACGAAAAGTGTTAAGCTAGAAACACGTGAAGACAGCGAAAGCTCGGACACGAACCCCGAACCGCCGGACGATGCAAACGCCGAAGAGCCGATCGAAGCAAAAGCCGCCTGTTCGTATCTCTGCGTGACCTGCGGTATGTAACGCTCCGAGCCGTCCGAACCGGTTTTCCAAGCTTCCGTTCCAGGCAAGGGCTTCAGGACGAAGAACTCGCTGTCCTGCCACGAGAAGATCCACCTGGCGGTGAAGCCGTACTGGTGCGGGCCGTGCAACATGGGCTTTTCGGTCAGGAGCAACCTGAGGACGCACGAGAAGAAGCACCACGAAGGCGTCCGGTTTTATTGCTCGCAGTGCCCGAGGGCGCTCATATCGAAGAGCAGCTTGGAGCGTCACGAACGCACCCACACCGGCATCAAGGAGTTCAAGTGCGGCTCCTGTACCGCCGCATTTTACACCAAAAAAGAACTGAACAAGCACGGAAGGTATCACACTGTGAGTACAAATTAGTGTTCATACCGATTATTCATTATTATGGCTATACAAGGTTTCTCAGAAATAGCTCGCTTAATGTACAGTGTCAAGCTCTTGGTTGAATCAATAACTCCCTGTGGAGGCTTTTTTTTAAATCTGTCTGTTTTTTAATGACAGCTTAAGCCTGTCTAACTTTGGAACCCCTGGTTGGATTTTAATGAAACTCGACTAATGAAAAGGTAATTATTCAACACGATTCTCAGGCAAATTTCAGCTAGATACCTCAATCTGTTCAAAAAGTATAAATACTTGAAAAATGGTGGAAAGACAAAATTTCTTGTATCTCGGCTAATGTTGAGTTCTGAGGAACATATACATTATGCGAACTATTTCTGAGACACCCTGTACAGTGACAACTGTAGAGCTGTATCTGCATTGCTTACGTCAACTTTATACTACGTCTCCAAGCTAAAGCTCGCTTTACATTGGTACTTACCAGAAACCTCACTACATTTTTCCATGATTATTATAAGGCTCAGTTCAAACATTATAACAAAAAATTTGACGCTGTGGAAACCCAGCGCCACCAATATTGGCTTTGGCAATTTTGAAATTTGTGTGCAAACGAGGCTTTATCTGTTAAAGCTTTAAATAATTCAGTTGATAAAAGCGAGTTACTTGAGCGTTATTGATGGCTTTAAAGCTCAGTTTACATGATAAAGTCAGTACAATTTGACGCTGTAGAAACCCAGCGCTACTAACATTGGCTTTGGCAATTTCGAAATTCGTGTGCAAACGAGGCTTCACCAGTTGAAACTTCAAATAATTCAGTTGATAATAGCAAGTGACTTGAGCATTTTCAACGGCTATAAAGCTCAGTTTTCACGATAGAGCCGGTGCAATTCGACGCTGTAGAAAGGCTGCGTGACCAATTTGGTCTTTGTCAATTTTGAAATTCGAGTGCAAACGAGGCTTTACCAGTTGAAACTTTAAACAATTCAGTTGATGATAGCAAGTGGCTTGAGCATTTTTAACGGCTATAAAGCTCAGTTAACACTAAAAGGCCAGTACAATTTGAGACTGTAGAAAGGCTGCGCTACCAATATGGGATTTGGCAATTTTGAAATTCGAGTTCAAACGAGGCTTCACCATTTGAAACTTTAAATGACTCAGTTGATAATAGCAAGTGGCTTGAGCATTTTCAGCGGTTATAAAGCTCAGTTGACACGATAAAGCCAGTACAATTTGAGGCTGTAGAAAGGCTGCGCTACCAATTTGGGCTTCGGCAATTTTGAAATTCGAATGCAAACGAGGCTTTCACAGTTGAAATTTTAAATAATTCAGTTGATGATAGCAAGTGGCTTGAGCATTTTCAACGGCTATGAGGCTCAGTTTACACGATCGAGCCAGTACAATTTGAGACTATGGAAACGCTGCGCTACCAAAATTGACTTTGGCAATTTTGGAATTCGAGTGCAAACGAGGCTTTACCAGTTGAAACTTTAAATAATTCAGTGGATAATAGCAAGTGGCTTAAGCATTTTCAAGGGCTATAAAGCACAGTTCACACGATAGAGCCAGTGAAATTTGACGCTGTAGCTTAAAGGCTGCGCTACCAATATTGGCTTTGGCAATTTTGAAAGTCGAGTGCAAACAAAGCTTCACCAGTTGGAACTTTAAATAATCCAGTTGATAATAGCAAGTGGCTTGAGCATTTCCAACGGCTATAAAACTCAGTTTACACGATAAAGCCAGTATTATTTGACGCTGTAGAAACGCTGCGCTACCAATATTAGCTTAGGCAATTTTGAAATTCTAGTGCAAACTAGGCTTTACCAGTTGAAACTTTAATTAATTCAGTTGATAATAGCAAGTGGCTTGAGCATTTTCAACGGCTATAAAGCTCAGTTTACACGATCGAACCAGTACAGTTAGACGCTGGAGAAAGGCTGCGCGACCAATTTGGTCTTCGGCAATTTTGAAATTCGAGTGCAAACGAGGCTTTACCAGTTGAAACTTTAAATAATTCAGTTGATAATAGCAAGTGGCTTTAGCATTTTCACCGGCTATAAAGCTCTGTTTTCACGATAGAGCCAGTACAATTTGACGCTGTGAAAAGGCTGCGCCACCAATTTGGGCTTTGGCAATTTCGAAATTCGAATGCAAACGCGGCTTCACCAGTTTGAACTTCAAATAATTCGGTTGATAATAGCAAGTGGCTTGAGCAATTTCAACGGCTATAAAGCTCAGTTCACACGATCGAGCCAGTACAATGTGAGACTATGGAAACGCTGCGCTACCAAAATTGCCTTTGGCAATTTTAGAATTCGAGTGCAGACGAGGCTTTACCAGTTGGAACTTTAAATAATCCAGTCGATAATAGCAAGTGGCTTGAGCATTTTCAACGGCTGTAAAGCTCAGTTCACACGATCGAGCCAAAACAATTTGAGACTATGGAAACGCTGCGCTACCAAAATTGCCTTTGGCAATTTTAGAATTCGAGTGCAAACTAGGCTTTACCAGTTGAAACTTCAAATAATTCAGTTGATAATAGCAAGTGTCTTGAGCATTTTCAACGGCTGTAAAGCTCCGTTTACACGATCGAGCCAGTACAGTTAGACGCTGGAGAAAGGCTGCGCGACCTATTTGGTCTTCGGCAATTTTGAAATTCGAGTGCAAACGAGGCTTTACCAGTTGAAACTTTAAATAATTCAGTGGATAATAGCAAGTGGCTTGAGCATTTTCACCGGCTATAAAGCTCTGTTTACACGATAGAGCCAGTACAATTTGACGCTGTGAAAAGGCTGCGCCACCAATTTGGGCTTTGGCAATTTCGAAATTCGAATACAAACGAGGCTTCACAAGTTTGAACTTCAAATAATTCAGTTGATAATAGCAAGTGGCTTGAGCAATTTCAACGGCTATAAAGCTCAGTTTACACGATAGAGCCAGCACAGTTTGACGCTGTAGAAACGCTGCGCTACCAATATTAGCTTGAGCAATTTTGAAATTCTAGTGCAAACGAGGCTTTACCAGTTTGAAACTTTAAATAATTCAGTTGATAATAGCAAGTGGCTTAAGCATTTCAACGGCTATAAAGCTCAGTTTACACGATAGAGCCAGTACAATTTGACGCTGTAGAAACGCTGCGCTACCAATATTAGCTTAAGCAATTTTGAAATTGTAGTGAAAACGAGGCTTTACCAGTTGAAAATTCAAATAATTCAGTTGATAATAGCAAGTGGCTTGAGCATTTTCAAAGGCTATGAAGCTCAGTTTACACGATAAAGCCAGTACAATTTGACGCTGTAGAAACGCAGCGCTACCAATATTGGCTTGAGCAATTTTGAAATTCGAGTGCAAACGAGGCTTCACCAGTAGAAACTTTTGATAATTCAGTGGATAATAACAAGTGGCTTGAGCAATTTCAACGGCTATAAAGATCAGTTTACACGATAGAGCCAGTATAATTTGACGCTGTAGAAAAGCTGCGCTACCAATTTGGGCTTTGGCAATTTTGAAATTCGAGTGCAAACAAGGCTTCACCAGTTGAAACTTTGAATAATTCAGTTGATAATAGCAATTAACTTGAACATTTTCCACGGCTATTAAGCTCAGTTTACATGATGGAGCCAGTACAATTTGACGCTGTAGGAAAGCTGCGCTACCAATTTGAGCTTTGGCAATTTCGGAATTCGAGTGCAAACCAGGCTTTACCAGTTGAAACTTGAAATAATTCAGCTGATGATATCTAGTGATTTGAGCATTTTTAGGGGCTTTAAAGTTCAGTTTACTCGATAAAGCCAGTACAGTTCGACCCTGTAGAATCGCTGCGCTACCAAAATTGGCTTTGGCAATTTCGGAATTCGAGTGCAAACGAAGCTTAACCAGTTGAAACTTTTAATAATTCAATTGATAATAGCAAGTGGCTTGAGCATTTTCAGCGGTTATAAAGCTCAGTTAACACGATAGAGCCAGTACAATTTGACGCTGTAGAAAGGCTGCGCTACCAATTTGGGCTTTGACAATTTCGAAATTCGAGTGCAAACGAGGCTTCACCAGTTGAAACTTTGAATAATTCAGTTTATAATAGCAAGTGGCTTGAGCATTTTCAACGGCTATAAAGCTAAGTTTAGACGATAGAGCCAGTACAATTTGACGCTGTAGAAAGGCTGCGCTACCTATATTGGCTTTGGCAATTTTGAAATTCGAGGCAAACGAGGCTTCACCAGTTGAAACTTCAAATAATTTAGTGGATAATAACAATTGGCTTAACCATTTTCAACGGCTATAAAGCTCCGTTCACACGATCGAGTCAGTACAGTTAGACGTTGTAGCAAGGCTGCGCTACCAATTTGAGCTTTGGCAATTTTGAAATTCAAGTGCAAACGAGGCTTCACCAGTTGAAACTTTGAATAATTCAGTTGATAATAGCAAGTAACTTGAACATTTTCAACGGCTATTAAGCTTAGTTTACACGATAGAGCCAGTACAATTTGACGCTGTAGAAAGGCTGCGCTACCAATTTGGGCTTTGGCAATTTAGGAATTCGAGTGCAAACGAGGCTTCACCAGTTGAAACTTTGAATAATTCAGTGGATAATAACAATTGGCTTGAGCATTTTCAACGGCTATAAAGCTCCGTTTACACGATCGAGCCAGTACAGTTAGACGCTGGAGAAAGGCTGCGCGACCAATTGGGTCTTTGGCAATTTTGAAATTCGAGTGCAAACGAGGCTTCACCAGTTGAAACTTTGAATAATTCAGTTGATAATAGCAAGTAACTTGAACATTTTCAACGGCTATCAAGCTCAGTTTACACGATAGAGCCAGTACAATTTGATGCTGTAGAAAGGCTGCGCTACCAATTTGAGCTTTGGCAATTTTGAAATTCAAGTGCAAACGAGGCTTCACCAGTTGAAACTTTGAATAATTCAGTTGATAATAGCAAGTGGCTTGAGCATTTTCAACGGCTATAAAGCTCAGTTTACACGATAGAGCCAGTACAATTTGACGCTGTAGAAAGGCTGCGCTACCAGTTTGGGCTTTGGCAATTTTGAAATTCGAGTGCAAACGAGGCTTCACCAGTTGAAACTTTGAATAATTCAGTTGATAATAGCAAGTGGCCTGAACATTTTCAACGGCTATATAGCTCAGTTTACACGATAGAGCCAGTACAATTTGACGCTGTAGAAACGCTGCGCTACCAATATTGACTTTGGCGATTTTGAAATTCGAGTGCAAACGAGGCTTTACCAGTTGAAACTTTGAATAATTCAGTTGATGATAGCAAGTGGCTTGAGCATTTTCAACGGCTATAAAGCTCAGTTTACACGATATAGCTAGTACAATTTGACGGTGTAGAAAGGCTGCGCGACTAATTCGGGCTTCGGCAATTTTGAAATTCGAGCGCAAACGAGGCTTCACCAGTTGAAACTTTGAATAATTCAGTTGATAATAGCAAGTGGCTTGAGCATTTTCAACGGCTATAAAGCTCAGTTTACACGATCGAGCCAGTACAATTTGAGATTATGGAAACGCTGCGCTACCAAAATTGGCTTTGGCAATTTTGGAATTCGAGTGCAAACGAGGCTTTACCAGTTGAAACTTGAAATAATTCAGCTGATAATAGCAAGTGGCTTGAGCATTTTCAACAGCTATAAAGCTCCGTTTACATGATCGAACCAGTACAGTTAGACGCTGGAGAAAGGCTGCGCGACCAATTTGGTCTTCGGCAATTTTGAAATTCGAGTGCAAACAAGGCTTTACCAGTTGAAACTTTCAATAATTCAGTTGATAATAGCAAGTGGCTTTAGCATTTTCACCGGCTATAAAGCTCTGTTTTCACGATAGAGCCAGTACAATTTGACGCTGTGAAAAGGCTGCGCCACCAATTTGGGCTTTGGCAGTTTCGAAATTCGAATGCAAACGAGGCTTCACCAGTTTGAACTTCAAATAATTCAGTTGATAATAGCAAGTGGCTTGAGCAATTTCAACGGCTATAAAGCTCAGTTTACACGATAGAGCCAGTACAATTTGACGCTGTAGAAAAGCTGCGTTACCAATTTGGGTTTTGGCAATTTTAAAATTCGAGTGCAAACGAGGCTTCACTAGTTGAAACTTTAAATAATTCAGTTGATAATAGCAAGTGGCTTAAGCATTTTCATCGGATATTAAGATCAGTTTACACGATAAAGCCAGTACAACTTGACGCTGGAGAAAGGCTGCGCTACCAATTTGGTCTTCGGCAATTTTGAAATTCGAGTGCAAACGAAGCTTTATCAGTTGGAACTTTAAATAATTCAGTTGATAATAGCAAGTGGCTTGAGCATTTTCAACGGCTATAAAGCTCAGTTTACACGATAGAGCCAGTACAATTTGATGCTGTAGAAAAGCTGCGCTACCAATTTGAGCTTTGGCAATTTTGAAATTCGAGTGCAAACGAGGCTTCACCAGTTGAAACTTTGGATAATTCAGTTGATAATAGCAAGTGGCTTGAGCATTTTCAACGGCTAATTAGCTCAGTTCACACGGTAGAGCCAGTACAATTTGGCGCTGTAGAAAGGCTTCGCTACCAATTTGGGCTTTGGCAATTTTGAAATTCGAGTGGAAACGAGGCTTCATCAGTTGAAACATTCAATAATTTAGTTAATAATAGCAAGTGGCTTGAGCATTTCCAACGGCTATAAAGCTCAGTTCACACGATAGAGCTAGTACAAATTTGAAACTGTAGAAAGGCTGCGCTACCAATATTGGCTTTGGCAATTTTGAAATTCGAGTGCAAACGGGGCTTCACTAGTCGAATCTTCAAATAATTCAGTTGATAACAGCAAGTGGCTTAAGCATTTTCATAAAATATTAAGATCAGTTCACACGATAAAGCCAGTACAACTTGACGCTGGAGAAAAGCTGCGCTACCAATTTGGGCTTTGGCAATTTCGGAATTCGAGTGCACACCAGGCTTCACCAGTTGAAACTTGAAATAATTCAACTGATAACATCGAGTGATTTGAGCATTTTTAGGGGCTCTTAAGCTCAGTTTACTCGATAAAGCCAGTACAGTTTGACCCTGTAGAATCGCTGCGCTACCAAAATTAGCTTTGGCAATTTCGAAATTCGAGTGCAAACGAAGCTTAACCAGTTGAAACTTTAAATAATTCAGTTGATAATAGCAAGTGGCTTGAGCAATTTCAACGGCTATAAAGATCAGTTTACACGATAGAGCCAGTATAATTTGACGCTGTAGAAAAGCTGCGCTACCAATTTGGGCTTTGGCAATTTTGAAATTCGAGTGCAAACGAGGCTTCACCAGTTGAAATTTTAAATAAGTCAGTTGATAATAGCAAGTCGCTTAAGCATTTTCAGCGGCTATAAAGCTCAGTTTACACGATAGAGCCAGTACAAATTTGACACTGTAGAAAGCCTATGCTACTAATTTGGGCTTTGACTATTTTGAAATTCGACTGCAAACGAGGCTTCACCAGTTGAAACTTTGAATAATTCAGTTTGTAATAGCAAGTGGCTTGATCATTTTCAACGGCTATTAAGCTCAGTTCACACGATAGAGCCAGTACAATTTGACGCTGTAGAATGGCTGCGCTACCAATTTGGGCTTTGGCAATTTTGAAATTCGAGTGCAAACGAGGCTTCACCAGTTGAAACTTTAAATAATTCAGTGGATAATAACAATTGGCTTGAGCATTTTCAACGGCTATAAAGCTAAGTTCAGACGATAGAGCCAGTACAATTTGACGCTGTAGAAAGGCTGCGCCACCAATTTGGGTTTTGGCAATTTTGAAATTCGAGTGCAAACGAGGCTTCACCAGTTGAAACATTCAATAATTCAGTTAATAATAGCAAGTGGCTTGAGCATTTTCAACGGCTATAAAGCTCAGTTCACACGATAGAGCCAGTATAATTTGACGCTGTAGAAAAGCTGCGCTACCAATTTGGGCTTTGGCAATTTTGAAATTCGAGTGCAAACGAGGCTCACCAGTTGAAATTTTAAATAAGTCAGTTGATAATAGCAAGTCGCTTAAGCATTTTCAGCGGCTATAAAGCTCAGTTTACACGATAGAGCCAGTACAATTTGACGCTGTAGAAAGGCTGCGCTACCAATTTGGGCTTTGACAATTTTGAAATTTGAGTGCGAACCAGGCTTTACCAGTTGAAACTTGAAATAATTCAGCCGACAATATCGAGTGATTTGTGAATTTTTAGGGGCTTTAAAGCTCAGTTTACTCGACAAGGCCAGTACAGTTCGACCTTGTAGAATAGCTGCGCTACCAAAATTGGCTTTGGCAATTTCGGAATTCGGGTACAAACGAAGCTTAACCAGTTGAAACTTTAAATAATTCAGTTGATAATAGCAAGTGGCTTGAGCATTTTCAACGGCTATAAAGCTCAGTTTACACGATAGAGCCAGTACAATTTGACGCTGTAGAAAGGCTGCGCTACCAAATTGGGCTTTGGCAATTTCGAAATTCGAGTGCAATCGAGGCTTTACCACTTAAATCTTGAAATCTTTCATCTGATTATAGCGAGTGGCTTGAGCATTTTCGATGGCTAGAAAGCTCAGTTCACACAATAAGCCAGCACATTTTGACGCTGTAGAAACCCTCCGCTACGAATATTGGCCTTGGCATATTCGAGTGCAAAGGTGCCTTTACCAGCTTGATCTTCAAATAATTTTCAGATGATAATAGCGAGTGGCTTGAGCATCTTCAACGGCTATAAAGCTCAGTTTACACGATAGAGCCAGTACAATTTGACGGTGTAGAATGGCTGCGCTTCTAATTTGGGCTTTGGCACTTATGAAATTCGAGTGCAAACGAGGCTTCACCAGTTGAAACTTTAAATAATTCAGTTGATAATAGCAAGTGGCTTGAGCATTTTCGATGGCTATAAAGCTCAGTTTACACGATAGAGCCAGTACAATGTGACGCTGTAGAAACCCTACGCCACCAAAATTGGTGGTAGGAGGGAGAGGTGAGTGGGAAGTAGAGGGAGAGGGAGAGGGAGAGGGAGAGGGAGAGGGAGAGGGAGAGGGAGAGGGAGAGGGAGAGGGAGAGGGAGAGGGAGAGGGAGAGGGAGAGGGAGAGGGAGAGGGAGAGGGAGAGGGAGAGGGAGAGGGAGAGGGAGAGGGAGAGGGAGAGGGAGAGGGAGAGGGAGAGGGAGAGGGAGAGGGAGAGGGAGAGGGAGAGGGAGAGGGAGAGGGAGAGGGAGAGGGAGAGGGAGAGGGAGAGGGAGAGGGAGAGGGAGAGGGAGAGGAAGAGGGAGAGGGAGAGGGAGAGGGAGAGGAAGAGGAAGAGGAAGAGGGAGAGGGAGAGGGAGAGGGAGAGGGTAAGGGGGAGAGAGGGAGAGGGAGAGGGTAAGGGGGAGAGAGAGAGTGTGAGGTGGTGTGAGAAAGATAGAGGGGGGGTGAGAAGGAGATATAGGGAGGATGGGTGGGGTATAGAGAGGGTGTGGGGGGAGGGGTGAGGATTAGATAGAGAGAGGGCGAGGAGGAGAGAGAGAGGGTGAAGAGGAGATATAGAGATGGTGAGGCGGAGAGAGGGTGGTGGTGTGGGGAGAAAGAGAGAGTGAGAGAGCACATCTTCAGGTTTTGTTTTGCTCAACAGTTGATTTGATTTTGTGAATGTATTTCGAAAAGGTGAATTCATAAAACTATATATTTAGTTGGATCAGGCTATCACTAATTCACTACTACAAATTTACAATTGAACTACGGGCAATCAGATCTTTCCTAAAATCCAAGAAAGGGGGCCTTTTTGGCCAAGCAAACTGCGTCGATGTCCAGGTCCACGGTGATAGCTTCGATCAGAACAAACCAAGTCGTTGTTCAATTGGAGTTCGCGATCGTTTCTGAAGAGATACCATCTGACGAGTGACGACGATTCGATTTTCGTGGCCTTGGAAGGCTTCGGTGCAGCTAGCCGCACCCAGGAGGACCACTTTCTGGTGGATCAGCGAAGCCCCGCAACTGTAGCTGGTTTCGTTTTCTTTTTTAGTCTCCAGGTTCCTGGATAGTTCGCCCGGGAACGTGCTGTATTGACGGGAATCCTTCGTTATCCTGTTGCTGATCAGCTTCTGGATGTCGCAGTTTTGCATCTGGCGAAACGAAGACGGCCTCGGAGGGTAGAACGAGGTGGAGTTTTGTTTGATGAGGCCGCAACATTGTTCCGTTCCCGTTTCGCATTGCTCACCGTTGCGTAGCACTCTGCAATTTATAATCAAAATTTAAAAGATGCTCTGCCAAATGAATTGAGCAATAGATAATTTTGATGGGTCATCGTGAAAGGCTTGTATAATGACTCACTTTATTCACTTGTGGATAATAGCATACTCAAGTCACTGAAAGCGGATGTATTATGGAGATTTCATCCACTGCTATAAGCGAGGCTATAAGGTAATAGCAGATTATATTATGAGTGGGAGAAATAAGCCGTTATACGCTAATATGATATCTGATACAGCGCTCCATTTCGCTCACTTGTGATATATAATGTTTTATCTTGAAGTAGTTAGCGGCTCAAGCTTGGCCGCTGCTCAAACTTGGCCGCTATCAGTAAGCAACTGATAGTGAAAAGATATACTGTCAATAAAATCCAGCAATAGAGATTATCATGAAAGACTTGTATAATGACCCGTTTCAGTCACTTGTGGATAATAGGTCACTTTAGTCACCGAAAACAAATGTATAATGGAGTCATCATACACTGCCATAAGATACAGATAATTCATATAGGTACTTGAATAAAAACTCACCTAGGTTTGTGGTTATCTCCATTGTGTTCAGAACTGGTCGGTTCAAAACGGGATTCCTGGCAATTCCCTGGCAACACACACCAGCACCCGTAATCAGGATTTCGATTGACCACAGCTGGCATCATCAGGCTTTGTTTTATCACAATTAAGAAAACGAACAGAGTTTGATACAACATTTTTACCTTTGTTCGGAACACTTTTTGGCAATTTGTCAAGCTGAAAATGACATTTATTACAAGTTTTTTCACGGATGGATTTTCATTAACATCAATAGGTAATGCTTCTATCAATAACCACGTGCACCAGACAAATATGCCTTCATTGGCATCGTGATTTAGGAACATGTTAATAATGACATAATTTCGGACTTGTAATGAAATGATACATTATTTGATACATACCTTCGTTTTACTTGACGTTTCTGGAAATACGCAAATGGTACACAGACTGAACCTAACTAGAACACGTGCATTTGAGAAGTACAACACGTTGCCGCTTTATTCCCTTGCCTACCTGAATTTAGCCCCTTTACATGCCTGCCACTCATCTGTGCCAGTAGGTGCCAACCCAAAGAAACAAGAACTTACCATCGAAGTAGAAGCGCTCAACCAGGGTGACAGAAAAATACTTTTTCAACCAAATTCAAATTCAAGATGGAATTCTAAAGCTCTGTTTTCAATTTTTTCGTGTTTTGTTCCGTATCTATGGTGGAGTGGTCTTTACGTTCGTCCTTGCCAAAAGCCTCACTACATTTCATAAAATCATAAAGCTGTGTTTACATTAGTCCCATCAGGTTTTGTGCTATCTCTCTGGTAAAACTGGCTTTACATTCGTTCTTGTTAAAAGTCTCACTACATTTTATGCAATTATAAAGTTCTGTTCACATTACTTTTGTCAGGTTCCGAGTCAGGTTCATACTGTGTTTTATGTGAAGCTAGCTTGTATTTTGTCAAGCTCTAAAGCTCCGTTTACAATATTCTCGTCAATTTTTGTATTGTGTCGCTTCATCAACTAAAGCTCTCTTCACATTCGCCCTCGCATTCGCCTTTGTCAGAGCCTCACAATATTACGTTGAAACTGTTAAGCTTTGTTTACAATACTATTTTCGTCAGTTCAATACTGTATCTCATACGAGCCGAAGCCCACTTTACATTCGTCTTTGCAAACAGCCTCACGATACATTTCATGAAGCTATAAAGCTTAGTTTGCAATATTTACGTCAGCTTCATATTGTCTCGCTCCATAAACTAAAGCTTGCTTTGCATTCGCCTTTTTCGAAGCCTTGCAGTATTTTGATGAAACTGTAAAGCTTCGTTTATAATAATATTCTCGTCAGTTCAATACTGTGTTTCATAAGAGCTAAAGCTCACTTGACATTCGTTTTTGCAAACAGACTCACAATATATTTTATGAAGCTATGAAGCTTAGTTTGCAATATTTGCGCCAGCTTTATATCTGTATCGCTTCATAAACTAAAGCTTTGTTTACAATACTATTCTCGTCAGTTCAATCCTATATCTCATACTAGCTAAAGCCCACTTTACATTCGTCCTTGCCAGAAACCTCGCTGCAATTCATAAAATCATAAAGCTGTGTTTACATTAGTTCCATCAGGTTTGCGCCATCTCTCCGGTAAAACTCGCTTTACATTCGTTCTTGTCGAAAGTCTCACTTCATTTTATGAATTTATAAAGCTCTGTTTACATTGTTTTCGTGTCTTTTTTCTGTGTCTATGGTAAATTGGTCTTCACATTCGTTCTTGCCAGAAGCCTCGCTGCATTTCATAAAATCATAAAGCTGTGTTTACATTAGTTCCATCAGGTTTGCGCCATCTCTCCGGTAAAACTCGCTTTACATTCGTTCTTGTCAAAAGTCTCACTTCATTTTATGAATTTATAAAGCTCTGTTCACATTGTTTTCGTGTATTTTTTTTTCTGTCTATGGTTGACTGGTCTTCACATTCGTCCTTGCCAGAAGCCTTGCTGAATTTTATAAAATCATAAAGCTGTGTTTACAATAGTTCCATCAGGTTTGCGCCATCTCTCCGGTAAAACTCGCTTCACATTCGTTCTTGTCAAAAGTCTCACTTCATTTTATGAATTTATAAAGCTCTGTTCACATTGTTTTCGTGTATTTTTTTTTCTGTCTATGGTTGACTGGTCTTCACATTCGTCCTTGCCAGAAGCCTTGCTGAATTTTATAAAATCATAAAGCTGTGTTTACAATAGTTCCATCAGGTTTGCGCCATCTCTCCGGTAAAACTCGCTTTACATTCGTTCTTGTCAAAAGTCTCACTTCATTTTATGAATTTATAAAGCTCTGTTCACATTGTTTTCGTGTATTTTTTTTTCTGTCTATGGTTGACTGGTCTTCACATTCGTCCTTGCCAGAAGCCTTGCTGAATTTTATAAAATCATAAAGCTGTGTTTACAATAGTTCCATCAGGTTTGCGCTATCTCTCCGGTAAAACTCGCTTTACATTCGTTCTTGTCAAAAGTCTCACTTCATTTTATGAATTTATAAAGCTCTGTTTACATTGTTTTCGTGTCTTTTTTCTGTGTCTATGGTAAATTGGTCTTCACATTCGTTCTTGCCAGAAGCCTCGCTGCAATTCATAAAATCATAAAGCTGTGTTTACATTAGTTCCATCAGGTTTGCGCCATCTCTCCGGTAAAACTCGCTTTACATTCGTTCTTGTCAAAAGTCTCACTTCATTTTATGAATCCATAAAGCTCTCTTTACATTGTTTTCGTGTATTTTTTCTGTGTCTATGGTGAACTGGTCTTCACATTCGTCCTTGCCAGAAGCCTCGCTGCAATTCATAAAATCATAAAGCTGTGTTTACATTAGTTCCATCAGATTTTCGCCATCTCTCCGGTAAAACTCGCTTTACATTCGTTCTTGTCAAAAGTCTCACTACATTTTATAAAATTATAAAGCTCCGTTTACAGTGTTTTCCTGTTTTATTCTGTGTCTCTTGTAAACTGGTCTATACATTCGTCCTTGCCAGAAACCTCGCTACATTTCATAAAATCATAAAGCTGTGTTTACATTAGTTTCATGAGGTTTTATGCTGTCTCTCTGATAAAACTCGCTTCATATTCGTTCTTGTCAAAGGTCTCACTAAATTTTATGAAATTATAAAGCTCTGTTTACATTTTTCTCCTGTTTTATTCTGTGTCTCTGGTAAAGTGGTCATCACATTCGTCCTTGCTAGATGCCTCACTACATTTCATAGAATCATTAAGCTGTGTTTACATTAGTTCCATCAGGTTTGCGCTATCTCTCTGGTGACACTTGCTTTACCATCGTTCCTGTCTTACTACATAAAGCGCGCTTTACATTCTTTCTTGACAAAGTCTCACTACATTTTATGAAACTCCAAATCTTTGTTTACATTTTTTCATGTTTTATTTTGTGTCTCTGGTAAAGTGGTCTTTACATTCGTCCTTGTCAGAAGCCTCATTCTCATTATATTTTATAAAATTATCAAGCTGCATTTACATTAGTTCCATTAGGTTTTTTGCTATATCTCTGGTAAAACTCACTCTGCATTCCCTCCTGTCTCACTACATAAAACTCGCTTTACATTTGTTCTTGTTAAAAGTCTCACTATATTTTATGAAATTATAAAGCTCTATTTACATTTTTTATGTTTTATTCTGTGTTTCTGGTGAAGTGATATTTACATTCGTCTTTGCCAGAAGCCTCACTACATTTCATAAAATCGTAAAGCTGTGTTTACATTAGTCTCATCGGGGTTTGTGCTATCTCTCTGGTAAAACTCGCTTTACATTTGTTCCTGTCTCACTACATAAAACTCGCTTCACATTCTTTCTTGTCTAAAGTCTCACCACATTTTATAAAACTATAAAGCTCTATTCACATTTTTTCGTGTTTTATTCTGTGTCTCCGGTAAAGTGGTTTTTACATTCGTCCTTGTCAGCAGTCTCACTGCATTTCATTAAATCATGAAGCTGTGTTTACTTCATTTCATCAGGCATGTGCTATCTCTCTGGTAAAACTCGCTTTACATTCGTTCTTGTTAAAAGTCTTACTACATTTTTTTAAATTATAAAGATCCATTTACATTTTTCATGTTTTATTCTGTGTTTCTGGTAAAGTGGTTTTTACATTCGTCCTTGCCAGAAGCCTCACATTTCATAAAATCGTAAAGCTGTGTTTACATTAGTCCCATTGGGTTTTTTGCTATCTCTCTGGTAAAACTCGCTTTACATTATTGTTCCTGTCTCACTACATAAAACTCGCTTTACATTCGTTCTTGTCTAATGTCTTACCACATTTTATAAAACTTCAAAGTTCTATTCACATTTTTTCGTGTTTTATTCTGTGTCTCCGGTTAAGTGGTCTTTACATTCGTCCTTGTCTGCAGTCTCACTACATTTAATTAAATCATAAAGCTGTGTTTATTTCATTCCATCAGGCATGTGCTATCTCTCTAGTAAAACTCGCTTTACATTCGTTTTTGTCAAAGTCTCACTACATTTTATGAAATTATAAAGCTCTATTTACATTTTTCATATTTTATTCTGTGTTTCTGGTAAAGTGGTCTTCACATTCGTCCTTGCCAGAAGCCTCACATTTCATAAAATCGTTAAGCTGTGTTTACATTAGTCCCATCGAGTTTTGTGCTATCTCTCTGGTAAAATTCGCTTTACATTTGTTTCTGTCTCACTACATAAAACTCGCTTTACATTCGTTCTTGTCTAAAGTCTCACCACATTTTATAAAACTATAAAGCTCTATTCACATTTTTTCGTGTTTTATTCTGTGTCTCCGGTAAAGTGGTCTCTACATTCGTCCTTGTCAGCAGTCTCACTACATTTAATTAAATCATAAAGCTGTGTTGATTTCATTCCATCAGGCATGTGCTATCTCTCTAGTAAAACTCGCTTTACATTCGTTTTTGTCAAAGTCTCACTACAATTTATGAAATTATAAAGCTCTATTTACATTTTTCATATTTTATTCTGTGTTTCTGGTAAAGTGGTCTTCACATTCGTCCTTGCCAGAAGCCTCACATTTCATAAAATCGTTAAGCTGTGTTTACATTAGTCCCATCGGGTTTTGTGCTATCTCTCTGGCAAAACTCGCTTTACATTTGTTTCTGTCTCACTACATAAAACTCGCTTTACATTCGTTCTTGTCTAAAGTCTCACCACATTTTATAAAACTATAAAGCTCTATTCACATTTTTTCGTGTTTTATTCTGTGTCTCCGGTAAAGTGGTCTCTACATTCGTCCTTGTCAGCAGTCTCACTACATTTAATTAAATCATAAAGCTGTGTTGATTTCATTCCATCAGGCATGTGCTATCTCTCTAGTAAAACTCGCTTTACATTCGTTTTTGTCAAAGTCTCACTACAATTTATGAAATTATAAAGCTCTATTTACATTTTTCATATTTTATTCTGTGTTTCTGGTAAAGTGGTCTTCACATTCGTCCTTGCCAGAAGCCTCACATTTCATAAAATCGTTAAGCTGTGTTTACATTAGTCCCATCGGGTTTTGTGCTATCTCTCTGGCAAAACTCGCTTTACATTTGTTTCTGTCTCACTACATAAAACTCGCTTTACATTCGTTCTTGTCTAAAGTCTCACCACATTTTATAAAACTATAAAGCTCTATTCACATTTTTTCGTGTTTTATTCTGTGTCTCCGGTAAAGTGGTCTTTACATTCGTCCTTGTCTGCAGTCTCACTACATTTAATTAAATCATAAAGCTGTTTATTTCATTCCATCAGGCATGTAGTCGTAGCGGTACACCAAATTATTCTGCACTTCTAACGATTTCGATTATTTTCGGCACAGATGATCATTGGAGCTATTCAAGCGTTTTGACCCGCAGCACCACCAAATTTGCCCCTCAGGAATGGAGGGGTGGGGGTATCTTCAGAATTCGAAGCTCCAGGTCTAGTATGGTCCAATGAAGACCCACAAAGGAAAGTGAGTAGTCATTTTCGAATGATTTTCATCCGCTGATGTCGATTCTGACGTGAAAAATGAGTTGCGCAATCATTTGACAAAGATAATTGGTAATAATAAGAGATAAAGATGAAATCAAGTGGTCAATTCTACTGAGCTCTGTGGGAACTTGTTTTTTGGTGATAAATACATGAAACTTGGTGTGACTGCTCATTATTACTTACTTCCCAAATATGCAGGGAGCACCACGCGTTTCGACGGATGACGTCGCGACGGAATATCAAAAAACAATCGCCGCCATTTCCAGAACAGTCGATAGGAATATTATAATTTCTTTGATTTCTTTCATCAAGCCATATGCTTTCAAGATTCAATAACATATTTCTGTCGATTTGGGGAAACGGTGGGCTACCAGTGGTGAACCAGGTGCCTGTAAGGGGAACTGTGAGGTTTCTTCACCCCCAAATTTCCGCGGTCAACATCTTCGGATAAAACCGAGGATAAAACTAACTATTTTGAAGTCTGTGCATACGAATATGTTATCTGGTTAACATTTCTCGTGTTTCGTCCTTCTAGGGACTCCTCAGTATGTTTATATAGATCTAGCGATCAAATGAAAGGCACTCAGAAAGGTACTTTTTATTACTGGAAAAAAGTGATCTTTAATGTTGTACCATATTAGGTACATACTCGGTTACAGAACTCTTACAAACTAAACTATAAATTATTATAACGATTAATCGCCTGTTAATATCGATGCCACCGTACTGGAGAAAAGAAATCGCTTTGTATGAGACCGTATCAAATGATTGGACCATTATTGTTCGTTTATTTGTTGTTTTTATCCTTATTGGCATTTCTTTTGTCATACGAGTTTGCTGAATTTGATTCCCAAATATCACAAGCTAAGAAACTTTGTTTATATAGCACAAAGCACTGTGCCGGGAATCGAATTCAAGAATTCAAGTTTTTGATATTGGTGCTTTTTTCAGACGTATTTACTTCATTCATATCCGAGACTTTATTCATACCCTAACACTAGAATCACAGAAATTGCATTTACTCCTTTTTTACCCATTTCAAACAAAACGGTATTCCAGAATCGGTAACTTTACTAGGTAGTCTGAATGATCTCGCGCGGTTGCGAAATCTGTATAAACCATACTGAGGAGTCCTTAGAAGGACGAAACATGGAGAATGTTGACCAGATGACATAGTTATTCGTATAGACAAACTTAAAATAGTTTTATCCGAAGATGTTGACCGTGGAAATTTGGGGGTAAAGAAACCTCACAGCTCCCTCTAGCAGACACCTGACTTACCACTGGTAGCCCACCGTTTCCCCAAGTCGACAGAAATATGTTATTGAATCTCGGAAGCATATGGTTTGATGAAAGAAATCAAATTAACTATGATAATATATCGACTATTTTGGAAATGACGACCACTATGTTTTTTGACATTGCGTCGCGACGTCATGCGTCGGAACGCGTGGTGCTCCCTCCATATTTGGAAAGTAAGTAATAATGAACAGCCCTACTAAGTTTCATGTATTTATCACAAAAAAACAAGTTCCTACAGAGTTCAGTAAATGACCACTTGATTTCATCCTTATCTCTTATTATTACCAATTATCTTTGTCAAATGACTGCGCAACTCATTTTTCACGTGAGAATCGACATCAGCGGATGAAAATCATTCGGAAATGACTACTCACTTGCCTTTGTGGGTCTTCATTGGACCATACCAGACCTGGAGCTTCAAATTCTGAAGATACCCCCACCCTTCCGTTCCTGAGGGGCAAATTTGGTGGTGCTGCGGGTCAAAACGCTTGAATAGGTCCAATGATCATCTGTGCCGAAAATAATCGAAATCGTTAGAAGTGCAGAACTTGGACGATTTTAGGCTCGTACCGCGACGACTAATGTGCTATCTCTCTAGTAAAACTCGCTTTACATTCGTTTTTGTCAAAGTCTCACTACATTTTATGAAATTATAAAGCTCTATTTACATTTTTCATATTTTATTCTGTGTTTCTGGTAAAGTGGTTTTTACATTCGTCCTTGTCAGCAGTCTCACTACATTTCAATTAATCATAAAGCTGTGTTTACTTCATTTCATCAGGCATGTGCTATCTCTCTGGTAAAACTCGCTTTACATTCGTTCGTTTTAAAAGTCTTACTACATTTTTTTGAATTATAAAGCTCCATTTACTTTTTTCATGTTTTATTCTGTGTTTCTGGTGAAGTGGTCTTTACATTCGTTCTAGCCAGAAGCCTCACATTTCATAAAATCGTAAAGCTGTGTTTACATTAGTCCCATTGAGTTTTTTGCTATCTCTCTGGTAAAACTCGCTTCACATTTGTTCCTGTCTCACTACATAAAACTTGCTTTACATTCGTTTTTGTCTAAAGTCTCACCAAATTTTATAAAACTATAAAGCTCTATTCACATTTTTTCGTGTTTTATTTTGTGTCTCCGGTAAAGTGGTTTTTACATTCGTCCTTGTCAGCAGTCTCACTACATTTCATTAAATCATAAAGCTGTGTTTACTTCATTTCATTAGGCATGTGCTATCTCTCTGGTAAAACTCGCTTTACATTCGTTCTTGATAAAAGTCTTACTACATTTTTTTAAATTATAAAGATCCATTTACATTTTTCATGTTTTATTCTGTGTTTCTGGTAAAGTGTTTTTTACAATCGTCCTTGCCAGAAGCCTCACATTTCATGAAATTGTAAAGCTGTGTTTATATTAGTCCCATCACTCCCATCGGATTTTGTGCTATCTAAAACTCGCTTTACATTCGTTCTTGTCTAAAGTCTCACCACATTTTATAAAACTATAAAGCTCTATTCACATTTTTTCGTGTTTTATTCTGTGTCTCCGGTAAAGTGGTCTTTACATTCGTCCTTGCCAGAAGCTCCGCTACATTTCATAAAATCATGAAGCTGTGTTTACATTAGTTCCATAGGATTTGTGCTATCTCTCTAGTAAAACTCGCTTTACATTCGTTTTTGTCAAAGTCTCACTACATTTTATGAAATTATAAAGCTCTATTTACATTTTTCATATTTTATTCTGTGTTTCTGGTAAAGTGATCTTCACATTCGTCCTTGCCAGAAGCTTCACATTTCATAAAATCGTTAAGCTGTGTTTACATTAGTCCCATCGGGTTTTGTGCTATCTCTCTGGCAAAACTCGCTTTACATTTGTTTCTGTCTCACTAAATAAAACTCGCTTTACATTCGTTCTTGTCTAAAGTCTCACCACATTTTATAAAACTATAAAGCTCTATTCACATTTTTTCGTGTTTTATTCTGTGTCTCCGGTAAAGTGGTCTTTACATTCGTCCTTGTCAGCAGTCTCACTACATTTCATTAAATCATAAAGCTGTGTCTATTTCATTCCATTAGGCATGTGCTATCTCTCTGGTAAAACTTGCTTTACATTCGTTCGTTTTAAAAGTCTTACTACATTTTTTTAAATTTTAAAGCTTCATTTTGTTTTTTTCATGTTTTATTCTGTGTTTCTGTAAAAGTGGTCTTTACATTCGTCTTTGCCAAAAGCCTCATTACAATTCATAAAATCGTAAAGCTGTGTTTACATTAGTCTCATCGGATTTTGTGCTATCTCTCTGGTATAACTCGCTTTACATTCGTTCTTGTCTAAAGTCTTACCACATTTTATAAAACTATAAAGCTCTATTCACATTTTTTCGTGTTTTATTCTGTGTCTCCGGTAAAGTGGTTTCTACATTCGTCCTTGTCAGCAGTCTCACTACATTTCATTAAATCATAAAGCTGTGTTTACTTTATTTCATCAGGCATGTGCTATCTCTCTGGTAAAACTCGCTTTACATTCGTTCTTGTTAAAAGTCTTACTACATTTTTTTAAATTATAAAGATCCATTTACATTTTTTATGTTTTATTCTGTGTTTCTGGTAAAGTGGTCTTCACATTCGTCCTTGCCAGAAGCCTCACATTTCATAAAATCGTAAAGCTGTGTTTACATTAGTCCCATTGGGTTTTTTGCTATCTCTCTGGTAAAACTCGCTTTGCATTCCTTCCTGTCTCACTACATAAAACTCGCTTTACATTTGTTCTTGTTAAAAGTCTCACTACATTTAATGAAATTATAAAGCTCTATTTACGTTTTTCATGTTTTATTCTGTGTTTCTGGTAAAGTGATCTTTACATTCGTCTTTGCCAGAAGCCTCACTACATTTCATAAAATCGTAAAGCTGTGTTTACATTAGTCCCATCGGGTTTTGTGCTATCTCTCTGGTAAAACTCGCTCTACATTTGTTCCTGTCTCACTACATAAAACTCGCTTTACATTCGTTCTTGTCTAAAGTCTCACCACATTTTATAAAACTGTAAAGCTCTATTCACATTTTTTCATGTTTTATTGTGTGTCTCCGGTAAAGTGGTTTTTACATTCGTCCTTGTCAGCAGTCTCACTACATTTCATTAAATCATAAAGCTGTGTTTACTTCATTTCATCAGGCATGTGCTATCTCTCTGGTAAAACTCGCTTCTCATTCGTTCTTGTTGAAAGCCTCATCAGATTTCATGGAATTATAAAGCTCCGTTTACATTATTTAATTCAGGTTCATAGTGTGTATCAGGTATGAACTAGTTAGCTATAAGTATAAGCTAGCTAGCTTATATTTTGTCAAGCTATCAAGCTCTGTCTACAGTATTCTCGACTGCTTAATTAATTATATTGTGTCGCTTCATAAACAAAAGCCTCTTTTACATTCGGCTTTGTCACAGCTTGTCAATATTTAGTGACACTGTAAAGCTCCGTCTACAATAACATTCTCATCAGTTTAATACTGTGTCTCATAAGAGCTAAAGCTCGCTTTACATTCGTCTTAGCAAGCAGCCTTACAATATTTTGTGAAGCTATAAAGCTTAGTTTACAATATTTTCCTCAGTTTTTATTGTGACGCTTCATAAACTAAAGCTTTCTTTACATTGGCCTTCGTCAGAGCCTCACAACATTTCGTTAAAACTGTAAAGCTTTGTTTACAACAGTATTCTCATCATTTTAATGCTGTGTGTCTTCAAGAGCTAAAGCTCGATTTACATTCGTCTTTGCAAATGCCTTTAACATTTTGTGCAGCTATAAAGCTTAGTTTACAATATTTTCATCAGTTTTGTATGTCTTGCTTGCTAAGCTAAATCTTTCTCTGCATTCGTTCTCACTAGGAGGCTCACAACATTCCGTTAAAACTCAATATAAAGCTCAATTTACATTATTTTCATTGCTTTTCTGTTTTATACACTGTTGCTCTTGCTCTCTTCATGCTTTAATTAGTTTTATATTTGTCCGCCGACACAGGTTACAGTAATTCGAGCCTTAAAGTAACTGTTGGTAAAGAATGGAATAAAATTAATCATCATCAAGCCTGCCATGCCTCGATTTCTCCCAAAATTATCATAAATAATCGAATACTACCCCTCCGGAGGCTTTTAAATAAACGCGCCACGTCAGTTTGACAGTCGCACCAATCCTGCAAACCAAAAACTCCCCAGTCGCGAGGTGACAGCCGTGACAGTAGTGACACTGATGACGGCCCTGTCATTTCTGACAGTCCGAGGAAGCGCATACACAAAAGCCAAGTCGCGAGAAGAAAAAGCCCAGCGTTTCGATGGAAAACCACGAAAATAAAATGGCAGACGAAAACGAAAACACCGAAAAGCTCGATCCGGAAGTGAACAAGGGCGACAAGATGTTCACGCTGAAGAAGTGGAACGCCGTGGCCATGTGGAGTTGGGACGTCGAGTGCGACACATGTGCCATATGCAGGGTGCAGGTGATGGACGCCTGCTTGAGGTGCCAGGCCGAGAGCAAAAAGGACTCTTACGGCAAACAGGACTGCGTGGTGGTGTGGGGCGAGTGCAACCACTCCTTCCACTACTGCTGCATGTCCCTGTGGGTGAAGCAGAACAACCGATGTCCTCTTTGCCAGCAGGAGTGGTCCATCCAACGGATGGGCAAATAGCTTTTTCGCTTTCTCCCCCGAGTTCACCTGCCTGTTCGTACGCCGCACGCCCGCCCGGCCCACAAATGTACAGCTTTCGTTTTTTTCTTTTGCAGGGCATGCGTCCCAACAAGTGCGATGTGTGCTTCAAGACTTTCTTCGAACGTCACCATCTCACCATTCACCGGCGCGTACACACCGGCGAGCGACCGTACGTGTGTCTCGTCCACGAATGCGGCAAGTCGTTTACGGAAAGCCAGAAGCTGAAGAGGCACCAGCTTCAAGTGCATTCTCCTCAAGCCAAGTGATCCATTTTTTTTTTTTTAGCCAATAAGCATGTGTTTGTACCTCCTTGTTGTACCTATACATAACAATCATGTGATTTTAACTGTATATTTTACATAACGTGTCATCATTGCAGTCAACATGTAATTTTACTTGAATTTATTTATATAAAAAGCAGTGATACATAAAAAAAGCGATTGATTACTACAAACAATGTTTTCAATCACTCTTGCCGTTCTTTTTCGACTTGGTTTCGTTCTCTTCCGACTTGGTTTCGTTCTGTTCATTTTGCCGTGCTTCTTCCTCTTTTTCCCACTCGGCGTTCTTCTTTGAAAGTTCTTCTATGAGCTGGTTGAGATCGTTCTGCTTCCTCTCGGTGATGTCCTTGAGTTCAATTATGCCGGCAGTGTTCTGCTTCAGTTCTTTCAAAGCCAACTGCATCTGCGATTTCAAATCTTCCATCTGCTGGTTTTCGGTGCTGTTCATTTTCACTGGGTTTGTAATGGTGGTTTCGGAGCAAAGTGTGTGTTTTACTAGCGAGGTTGTTCAAGTTTTATTGAATTTTGCACTGCTGCGTATGATTATCAGCTTTTTTTTTTGTTCCTTATCACCAGTTCTTGCAAAAGTCCGGCTTTTTGCGTTGAAGTATTTTTATTCTGCGATTCAGTACAACTCAAACTTGTTATTCAAAGGGCTAAAGCTCTGACCAAACGTAAATTTCAATCTTTTGTAACGTAACGCAAGATTTTTTTTAGCATGAACGTCTCTTTAAGTAGGTTCCAGTGACAGTGCGTCATATTGTGAACGTCGCTTTATTTACTAGTAATGTTGCATTTCTCCCAGTTCAAACTTGTGACTCGCTTTAAGCTCTGCTCACACGTAAGCGTAAAGCTGAATTTTTAAAAACGTAACGCAAGCTGTTTCAAATAGTATGAACGGCGCTTTAGATAGGTTCCAGTGACGGTGCATCGTATTGTGAACGCCTCTTCATTGACTAGTGATGTTGCATCGCTCCAGCTATTACTTGCAACTCGCTTAAAGCTCTGCTCACACGTAAGTGTTAAGCTGGATTTTTTGTAACGTAACGCAAGCTGTTTTCAATTGTATAAACGTGTCTTTATGACAATGCATCGTATTGTGAACGTCTTTTACCAGTGATGTTGCATCGTTCCCCGCCAGCTTGTACTTGCGACTCGCTTAAAGCTGTGCTCACACGTAAGCGAAAGGCAGAATTTTTTGTAACGTAGCTAACGCAAGCTGTTTTAAATAGTATAAGCGGCGCTTTAGGTAGGTTTCCGTGACAATGCATCGTATTGTGAACGTCTCTTTATTTACTAGTGATGTTGCATCGTTCCCAGCTAGTCCTAGCGACTCGCTTAAAGCTCTGCCCACACGTAAGCGTAAAGCTGATTTTTTTGCAACGTAACGCAAGCTGTTTTGAATAGTGTAAACGGCACTTTAGGTGGGTCCCAGTGACAATGCATCGTATTGTAAACGTCTCTTCATTGTCTAGTGATGGTTGCATCGCTCCAGCTAGTACTTGCAACTCGCTTAAAGCTCTGGTCACACGTAAACGTTGAGCTGAATTTTTTGTACTGTAACGCAAGCTGTTTTCAATGGTGTAAACGTGTCTTTATGACAATGGATCGTATTGTGAACGTTTTTTTACCACGGATGGTGCATCTTTCCCAGCTAGTACTAGCGACTCGCTTAAAGCTCTGCTCACACGTAAGCGTGAAGCTGAATTTCCTGTGACGTAACGAAAGCTGTTTTAAATAGTGGAAACGGAACTTTAGGTGGGTCCCAGTGACAATGCATCGTATTGTCTGCGTCTCTTCATTGTCTAGTGATGTTGCATCACTCCAGCTAGTACTTGCAACTCGCTTAAAGCACTGTTCACACGTAAGCGTTAAGCTGGATTTTTTGTAACGTAACGCAAGCTGTTTTCAATGGTATGAACGTGTCTTTATGACAATGCATCGTATTGTGAACGTCTTTTACCAGTGATGTTGCATCGTTCCCCGCCAGCTTGTACTTGCGACTCGCTTAAAGCTGTGCTCACACGTAAGCGAAAGGCAGAATTTTTTGTAACTTAGCTAACGCAAGCTGTTTTAAATAGTATAAACGGCACTTTAGGTGGGTCCCAGTGACAATGCATCGTATTGTGAACGTCTCTTCATTAACTATAGTGATGTTGCATCGCTCCCAGCTAGTGCTAGCGACTCGCCTGAAGCTCTGCTCACACGTAAGCGTGAAGCTGATTTTTTTGTGACGTAACGAAAGCTGTTTTAAATAGTGTAAACGGCACTTTAGGTGGGTCCCAGTGACAAATGCATCGTATTGTAAACGTCTCTTCATTGTCTAGTGATGGTTGCATCGCTCCAGCTAGTACTTGCAACTCGCTTAAAGCTCTGGTCACACGTAAACGTTGAGCTGAATTTTTTGTACTGTAACGCAAGCTGTTTTCAATGGTGTAAACGTGTCTTTATGACAATGGATCGTATTGTGAACGTTTTTTTACCACGGATGGTGCATCTTTCCCAGCTAGTACTAGCGACTCGCTTAAAGCTCTGCTCACACGTAAGCGTGAAGCTGAATTTCCTGTGACGTAACGAAAGCTGTTTTAAATAGTGGAAACGGAACTTTAGGTGGGTCCCAGTGACAATGCATCGTATTGTCTGCGTCTCTTCATTGTCTAGTGATGTTGCATCACTCCAGCTAGTACTTGCAACTCGCTTAAAGCACTGTTCACACGTAAGCGTTAAGCTGGATTTTTTGTAACGTAACGCAAGCTGTTTTCAATGGTATGAACGTGTCTTTATGACAATGCATCGTATTGTGAACGTCTTTTACCAGTGATGTTGCATCGTTCCCCGCCAGCTTGTACTTGCGACTCGCTTAAAGCTGTGCTCACACGTAAGCGAAAGGCAGAATTTTTTGTAACTTAGCTAACGCAAGCTGTTTTAAATAGTATAAACGGCACTTTAGGTGGGTCCCAGTGACAATGCATCGTATTGTGAACGTCTCTTCATTAACTATAGTGATGTTGCATCGCTCCCAGCTAGTGCTAGCGACTCGCCTGAAGCTCTGCTCACACGTAAGCGTGAAGCTGATTTTTTTGTGACGTAACGAAAGCTGTTTTAAATAGTGTAAACGGCACTTTAGGTGGGTCCCAGTGACAAATGCATCGTATTGTGAACGTCTCTTCATTAACTAGTGATGTTGCATCGCTCCAGCTATTACTTGCAACTCGCTTAAAGCTCTGGTCACACGTAAGCGTTAAGCTGGATTTTTTGAAACGTAACGCAAGCTGTTTTCAATGGTATAAACGTGTCTTTATGACAATGCATCGTATTGTGAACGTCGCTTAAAGCTCTGCCCACACGTACGCGTAAAGCTGATTTTTTTGCAACGTAACGCAAGCTGTTTACATTAGTGTAAACGTGTCTTTATGACAATGGATCGTATTGTGAACGTTTTTCACCAGGGATGTTGCATCTTTCCCAGCTAGTACTAGCGACTCGCTTGAAGCTCTGCTCACACGTAAGCTTTAAGATGAATTTTTTGTAACGTAACGCAAGCTCTTTTCAATGGTATAAACGTGTCTTTATGACAATGCATCGTATTGTGAACGTCTTTTACCAGTGATGTTGCATCGTTCCCCGCCAGCTTGTACTTGCGACTCGCTTAAAGCTCTGCTCACACGTAAACGTTAATCTGTATTTTTGTAACGTAACGCAAGCTGTTTACAATAGTATAAACCGCCGTTTAGGTAGGTTCCAGTGACAATGCACCGTATTGTGAACGTATCTTCATTTACTAGTGATATTGCATCGCTCCCAGCTAGTACTTGCGACTCGCTCAAAGCTCTGCTTACACGTAAGCGTGAAGCTGAATTTTTTGTAACGTAACGCAAGTCGTTTTAAACAGTATAAACGGCACTTCAGGTAAGTTCCAGTGATAATCCATCGTATTGTGAACGTCTCTTTATTCACTAGTGATGTTGCATCGCTTCCAGCTAGTACTTGCGACTCGCCTTAAGCTTTGCTCACACGTAAGCGTTGAGCTGAATTTTTTGTAACGTAACGCAAGCTGTTTCAAATAGTTTGAACTGCACTTTAGGTAAGTTCCAGTGACAATGCACCGTATTGTGAACGTCTCTTTAATCACTAGTGATGTTGCATTGCTCCCAGTTCGTACTTGTGACTCGCTTAAATATCTGCTCATACGTAAGCGTAAAGCTGAATTTCTTGTAACGTAACGCAAGCTGTTTCAAATAGTATAAACGGCGCCTTAGGTAGGTTCCAGTGACATTGCATCGTATTGTGAACGTCTCTTAATTAACTATAGTGATGTTGCATTGCTCCCAGCTAGTATTAGCGACTCGCCTGAAGCTTTGCTCACACGTAAGCGTGAAGCTAATTTTTTTGTGACGTAACGAAAGCTGTTTTAAATAGTGTAAACGGCACTTTAGGTGGGTCCCAATGATAATGCATCGTATTGTGATCGTCTCTTTGTTGACTAGTGATGTTGCATTGCTCCAGCTATTACTTGCAACTCGCTTAAAGCTCTGCTCACACGTAAGCGTTAAGATGAATTTTTTGTAACGTAACGCAAGCTGTTTCCAATGGTATAAACGTGTCTTTATGACAATGCATCGTATTGTGAACGTCTCTTTATTCACTAGTGATGTTGCATCGTTCCCAGCTAGTCCTAGCGACTCGCTTAAAGCTCTGCCCACACGTACGCGTAAAGCTGATTTTTTTGCAACGTAACGCAAGCTGTTTACATTAGTGTGAACGTGTCTTTATGACAATGGATCGTATTGTGAACGTTTTTCACCAGGGATGTTGCATCTTTCCCAGCTAGTACTAGCGACTCGCTTGAAGCTCTGCTCACACGTAAGCTTTAAGATGAATTTTTTGTAACGTAACGCAAGCTGTTTTCAATGGTATAAACGTGTCTTTATGACAATGCATCGTATTGTAAACGTCTTTTACCAGTGATGTTGCATCGTTCCCCGCCAGCTTGTACTTGCGACTCGCTTAAAGCTCTGCTCACACGTAAGCGAAAGGCAGAATTTTTGTAACGTAGATAACGCAAGCTGTTGTAAATAATAGAAAGTTTGCGATTCCATTGAACGTACGACGTAACGCAACGTAGAACGTGAAAACTCCCCTGTGACTAAATAATTGCAGATAACAAACTCGCCAATTTTCACGTTGGAAGTTACGTCACGTCGTGCGTACGTGTGAACGCAAACTCCCCAGTATAAACGACACTTTAGATGGGTTACCGTGACAATGCATCGTATTGTGAACGTCTCTTTATTCACTAGTGATGTTGCATCGTTCCCAGCTAGTCCTAGCGACTCGCTTAAAGCTCTGCCCACACGTAAGCGTGAAGCTGATTTTTTTTGCAACGTAACGCAAGCTGTTTGCAATAGTGTAAACGTGTCTTTATGACAATGGATCGTATTGTGAACGTTTTTTACCAGGGATGTTGCATATTCCCCAGCTAGTACTAGCGACTCGCTTAAAGCTCTGCTCACACGTAAGCGTTAAGATGAATTTTTTGTAACGTAACGCAAGCTGTTTTCAATGGTATAAACGTGTCTTTATGACAATGCATTGTATTGTGAACGTCTTTTACCAGTGACGTTGCCTCGTTCCCCGCCAGCTTGTATTTGCGACTCGCTTTAAGCTCTGCTCACACGTAAGCGAAAGGCAGAATTTTTTGTAACGTAGGTAACGCAAGCTGTTTTAAATGGTATAAACGGCGCTTTAAGTAGGTTGCAGTGACAATGCATCGTATTGTTACGTCTCTTCATTATCTATAGTGATGTTGCATCGCTCCCAGCTAGTACTAGCAACTCGCCTAAAGCTCTGCTCACACGTAAGCGTGAAGCTGAATTTTTTGTGACGTAATGAAAGCTGTTTTAAATAGTGTAAACGGCACTTTAGGTGGGTCCCAGTGATGATGCATCGTAATGTGAACGTTTCTTCATTAACTAGTGATCTTGCATCGCTCCAGCTATCACTTGCAACTCGCTTAAAGCTCTGCATGGTCACACGTAAGCGTTGGGCTGAATTTTTTGTAACGTAACGCAAGCTGTTTTCAATGGTATAAACGTGTCATTTTGACAATGCATCATATTGTGAACGTCTTTCACCAGTGATGTTGCATCGTTCTCCGCCAGCTTGTATTTGCGACTCGCCTGAAGCTCTGCCCACACGTAAGCGTAAAGCTGAATTTTTTTTTATGTAACGAAAGCTGTTTTAAATAGTGTAAACGGCAGTTTAGGTGGGTCCCAGTGACATTGCATCGTATTGTGAACGTCTCTTCATTAACTAGTGATCTTGCATCGCTCCAGCTAGTACTTCCAAGTCGCTTAAAGCTCTGCCTACATGTTAGCGTAAAGCTAAGTGTGTCGTAACGCACGCTGTTTTACACAGTATAAACGGCGTTTTAGATAAGTTCCAGTGACAGTGCATCGTACTGTGAACGTGTCTTTATTCACTAGTCATGTTGCATCGCTTTCAGCTAGTACGGAATGATCAAAAACTTTCCTCCTCTAGTCAGGCTGTGGTCTGGTCATTGGCAGGCAAACGAGGCTGATTTTGGCCAGGCCACAGCCCGTCGAGAGGAGGAAAGTTTTCGATCATACGGTACTTGCGACTCGTTTAAAGCTCTGTTCACACGTAAACGTAAAGCTGAATTTTTTGTATTCAGAATTGAGTTTTCCAGGTTCCATCCTATTGTGAACGTCTCTTCATTGACTAGTGATGTTGCATCGCTCCAGCTAGTGCTTGCAACTCGCTTAAAGCTCTGCTCACACGTAAGCGTTAAGCTGAATTTTTTGTAACGTAACGCAAGCTGTTTTCAAAGTATAAACGTGTCTTCATGACAATGCATCGTTTTGTGAACGTCTTTTACCAGTGATGTTGCATCGTTCCCCGCCAGCTTGTACTTGGGACACGCTTAAAGCTCTGCTCACACGTAAGCGAAAGGCAGAATTTTTTGTAGCGTAGCTAACGCAAGCTGTTTTAAATAGTATAAACGGCGCTTTAGGTAGGTTCCAGTGTCAATGCATCGTATTGTGAACGTCTCTTTATTTACTAGTGATGTTGCATCTCTGCCAGCTAGTCCTAGCGACTCGCTTAAAGCTCTGCCCACACGTAAGCGTAAAGCTGAATTTTTTGTGATGTAACGAAAGCGTATAAGCGTATAAGCGTAGTATAAACGGCACTTTAGGTGGGTCCCAGTGACAATGCATCGTATTGTGAACGTCTCTTCATTGACTGAAGATGTTGCATCGCTCCAGCTATTACTTGCAACTTGCTTAAAGCTCTGCTCACACGTAAGCGTTGAGATGAATTTTTTGTAACGTAACGCAAGCTGTTTTCAATGGTATAAACGTGTCTTCATGACAATGCATCGTATTGTGAACGTCTTTTACCAGTGATGTTGTATCCTTCCCCGCCAGCTGTACTTGCGACTCGCCTTAAACTCTGCTCACACGTAAGCGAAAGTCAAAATTTTTTGTAACGTAGCTAAAGCAAGCTGTTTCAAATAGTATAAATGGCAATTTAGGTAAGTTCCAGTGACAATGCATCGTATTGTGAACGTCTCTTTATCTACTGTGATGTTGCATCACTCCCAGCTAGTGTCTGCGACTAGCTTAAAGCTTTGCTTACACGTAAGCGTAAAATTGGAGCTTTTGTAGCTGGATGGGCTCTTTTCTTTAGCTTGTTCCATTATGACATTTTTATAAAATCAATTTCGACCAGCTATGATAAAACGCCAGTGGCAGTGTTTTAATTTATTATTCTATCGTCACAAAATTATAGATACACCGAATATTCATTTTATTCTATCCAAAGTATTTCCTTCTTCTTCAAACCTCAGGTTGCGTTCCGTCAGTCCTTCCTCTTTGGCCTTCAACTCTTTCATGCCGTCTCGAACATGTTCGAGCCTTTTTTCTTGCCAATGATACTGCCAGTAGCGTACTTCATCCATCGATACTCCGGTCAACTTGAATAAACCATACGTTGTACTGCCAGCGATCAAACCCAACAGAGAACCTACAATTTTACATTTGAGTGAAAATCTGATTTTAAATTTTTATACCGAATCTGTACCCAAAGCTCCGCCGACAACCCACCCCCTTGGACCCATGTTGAATTTATACAACGCCCCGCTCACTAATCCTCCTGCCACATATTCCACGATTCCATTTTTACCCCTGTACACAGATATTGTTGTTGATATTCCTCTGCAAAAAAAATCTCAAAATTATAATATCAAGATTTCTTTCCATGCTAACAAAAAGGTTGAATTGAAAAAAGCGAGTCTCCAAGCCGACTTCCAGGCTCCTTTGGCAAAACTCAACGTAACTTTGTCTTGCAATTTTTTCTGAAACGACAAATTATTAAAAGTTGTGGAGGTCATCGCAGTCGGCACACACTTTGGCTTCCATGTGGTCGGTGAAAGACGTCGCCTGATTGTTTTTGATGAAATCACTGTAAGCCACACGGCTGTACATAGTGCCTCCGTAAATGGCTCCCACAAAAACGCTCATGCCGGCCACCGTCATGATCGTCGAAACTTCTCGGCTGGGATTTCCAAAGTCGCTGAAGAAATCAAAATTTAATCAGATTTCAAGCATTATCGTACAAAACAAAAACGCACTCACTCAGTCTGAAGCATTCTCTTCACTCTTTCGTAACCGGTTTCGTTTTCCAAGACCGAGAAGTCGGCTCGTTTTTCGGTTTCGGTGGTGCCTTTCACCACATCAGCTCTTTCGCCGAAAAAGAGTGTGCCCAATGAACAACCGGTCTTTGCCAAATGCTGCAACATCTTGGAAGCAAGACTCTGGGTTGCCGGTCGGGTCTTTGGGGGTTTTGTTGATTTTGTAGGTTATGTTCATTGTTATCTACGCCACTGGTGACAGCTGCCTGCTGATTACGGGCAGTTAGCGCGACAATTTCAAGCGCGACAGGCCACAAGAGCGACAGGTTGAATAAACATGGCAACATGGCCATCTAGTTTGACGGAAATGTCAAAAACTTGAAAAAAATGCAATCCCCTCTCTACAAGCACCCTTCCCACCCTCCAAAAGCGCTAGGCAACGTCGCACTGTCGCGTTTGTTGCTTTATTATTGTTTGATTTGTTGTCCATGTGCCGGTCACATACAGGTCACATAATAATAATGGTTGTGCCATATTATAATATGCCAGTTTATAAACATAAAGGTAGGTAAAAAAAAAATAGAGTTTGGTGAAAAATTGGATTTTTGGTAAAAATTTATGTTGGTAGATATATGATTTAAAGGTGTATTTTTTAGTGGCTCCGGAGGTGCTCCGGAGAGACACAATAGTCATTTCGGGGAAGGATATGTTTCCTGCCTTGGGACTTGAGGCTAGGTTTCTTCCAGAACTGGTTGATATCCTTGTCAAAGACCCTTGTGGTGATAATCCCAGGCTCGCTCAAGGGTGAGCAAGTCGTCGCCACATCGTACCTACTTATTGCATCCAGGACCAGGGCCGCGATTCTGTACTCTCCTACCGACACTTGTCGGTGTCGGTAGCTAGGCAGGAGCGAATTTGATTGGTTCTCACCCTAGCAACCGAGAATCGCGCTCCTGGACAGAAGATAAATAAATAAATAATTTATTTTCACACATATGCGGTCCCTTGAGGCTAAGATGTCAATCGGGAAGGGTGACTGGCAAATACCTAATTGTGGACCATGGTTGTGGACATCGTCACTGTCTCTTATAGGTACCTACATAATTTTGTTGTTTTCAAAAGAATTTTGACTTGCAAGAAAGGCCTCACCGGCTGCTATTACTACCAAATACATTGCTCCAATCACTTGTACTTGACACATCTTATCACCATTTTGCGGCCACTACTTTGGTGGGTAAGATTTTTTAAATCCATCAACTCGTTCAAAAGATATCGGCCAACAAAGTCGCGGTCACGAAATGGTGATGGGTCGAATTATTGGACCAGGTGTAATTATTACTCAAATCAAATAATTGAAAGGCTTTGGATTTATCTACTTATGTGTATTTTTCAGCGCCTAAGAAAAGACACTTATTGCAATGGATGCCTGCTAGCCTCCAGGTTTCGAGAGAGACAAGGAGCTAAGTCATTTCCGGAATAAGGTGGTCATCTCTTGTTCCCAGACGACAGACCTCTGAAGCTGCTGAAAAAATTCATACCTACGCGGGCGGACACCCCCCCCCCCCCTGGATTCACCAAGCTCATAAATTTGATCATCAAATCAAATTTATAAACTCGCAGTGCTGTTGGTCAAACAACAGTGAAATGCCCATGGTTTAGTTGGTGAATCGATAATATTATGAAGGCTTGGTGCAACTGTAGGTCAATTTTTGATTTCAAGTTATCTAAGTAATAGTTCAATAATTCATTATTGTAGATACCTATACTCATTCGATGTCTTTTTGTAATTGCTGATTTTTCATTATTTTAATATACGTTCACACACAAATGCTGTAAACTTTTTTGCTTTTAGTCCTTCACCATAGTTATTTTTCACAACATACTTCTCTGTTACATCCATACCTGATACATACCTCTGCCATACGTACATTTAGCTATAATTCTTTTCAAACATTCACCCAACACGTATAGGGTCTGACTCCAGGATTTTTGTGTAAAGCAATGAGGCTTCCAATTTTACATGTTCTTTATCTATTTCGTCAGCTCTTCTACCAAATTTTGTAAGATGGGTCACAGATTCATCAATAAGATTGTCGTAGTATCCTGCTAAACAATGAGACTTGGATTCAGGGGTGGATGGGCCCAGGCTCTTCTTCCGTCTGGGCTGGTGAGATTTGTGAAAGGGCCGGTAGGATAAAACCAACACTTTTGAAAATTATAAATAAAAGGCAGAGTCTTCCCACAAAACGGTTATAAAAATTCTTATTGCAGTTTCGGGAGCCTTCAGTCTCCCGTCGTCGGAGATAAAATAGTGAAAGCTTGTGAAATATTGTGGTGAGGGAGTAGGAGTGAATATTTGTTTTATTTTTTACCTTATTCACGCTCCCGAAACTGCAGTAAGGAATTTCTTCAAACGTTTTGTGAGAAGACTACCTTTTATTCATTAGTTTTACAATTTTACACCCACTGCGGTGAGCGATGGCGGATACGTTTCTGAAGACCAACACTTTTATTCTACAATAAAAGTTTTGAGAAGAAATATCTGGGAATGAACAAATTTCCAACGCAGTGCACTGAGCGGCACCTCATGCATTCCAACTTTATAACATATTGTCCGTCTAAGTAGGTTTTCTCAACCTCACAGGGGCCACTCGACAGTATGGGCATTTTCATTCCATTCTCTTTGGTACTGCCGCGCTTGACAGCTTGGTCATCATTCTCTTCAGTGAACACCGCTTACAATGTTCCCGCAAGATACCTAGAACTACGTTCTCTACATAAACACTGATAATGATAAATTGACTTTATTTTCCAGGTGGCATTCAGCACAGTGCTGCTCTTCCATATCATCCAGGCAGTTCCCATTGGAGGTGGAGATTTAGTGGTGAATTAGCAGACTCTAATAGACGCTAGTAATTATTGTGCATCAGGGTTGTTGTTGAAGCCGCCCCTACCCCAGGGATACCAGACATCCCGTTTTTTGCGGGATTGTCCCGCAACTAATTCATTTGTCTCGCGTCCCACAAACATCCGAAAATGTCCCGCACACTAATATTTTGGCTTTTTAGCGCATTTTCCATCTTGATGAAAATCGCTATTGCAACCGCTTTGTCCGTCCCTCCGTCCGTCCGTCCGTCCGTCCGTCCGTTCCTCGAACTCCTCCCAAATTAGATGACCTAGCGTTCTAATTTTTTCGCTGTTACATAGCTGCCACTCCCAAAGGAGGGCTAGGCTATATTGGATGTCTATATTGCGCCGCCAACATAGAGAAAACCGCCCCCGATAAACTTAAAATAACATAATATTGCACTTTCTACAAGACCTGATGCTCTGGTGTTCTCATTTTTTGAATAATACATAGTTGCCACTTATAAACGTAAGCCAAGAAACATTCCGTCTTCAATATGCGCCGCCGACATGAAAAAACTGCTAAAAACCACCCCCAGTCACTTTCAAATGAAAAACATAAACCCGAAGACATAGCGATCTGATTCTTTCGGTATATAAATAGCTGACTGAAAATGGGAAAGGATAGGCTACTTATGGTTAGTCGCCGCCCCCAGAT
This sequence comes from Anaspis maculata, assembly GCA_949128115.1. Taxonomy (NCBI): domain Eukaryota; kingdom Metazoa; phylum Arthropoda; class Insecta; order Coleoptera; family Scraptiidae; genus Anaspis; species Anaspis maculata. The sequence continues at coordinate 1,375,839 of OX421962.1, forward strand.
TCCGCCCCCAAACGAAAAAAAGTGCAACTTTCACAAATGTTACTGATTGAGATGTTCCCTAAAACATTTAGGAACTGCCAACTCAAACTGTGCCACAGTTATTTTGCCGAATGCTGCCGCCCCCACACGCTGCCCTCAAAGTGAGAGATGAATGAAAAACATAAACCCGAAGACATAACGATCTAATTCTTTCGCTATATGGATAGCTAACTGAAAATGGGAAAGAATAGGCTACCTTTGACATGGCGCCGCCTCCAACTTCCACCCCCAAAAGAAAAAAGTGCAACTTTCAATAATTTCCACTGAATTACATTTTAATGCTACCCCAAACATTCAGAAACTCCCAACTCAAACTGTGGAAGAATTTCTTTGCCAAACTCTGCCGCTCCCACACGCCGCCCCCAAAGTAAGAGATGAAATGTAAAACATAACCCTGAAGACATAGCGATCTAATTGTTTCGCTATATAGATAGCTGACTAAAAATGGGAAGAGATAGGCCACTTTTGATTAGTCGCCGCCTCCAGCTCCCGCCCCCAAACAAAAAAAAAGCAACTTTCACAATTTTCACTAATTGTCATATTTCCTTGAACATTTAGAAACTCTCAACTCAAACTGTGCAACAGTTACTTTGCCGAATGCTGCCACCCCCACACGCTGCCCTCAAAGTAAGAGATAAATGGAAAACATAAACCCGAAGACATAGCGATCTAATTCTTCCGCTTTATGGATAGCCGACTAAAAATGGAAAAGAATAGACTACTGTTGATTAGTCGCCGTCCCCAGCTCCCGCCCTCAAACAAAAAAATATATTGATAAGTGAAAGAATTTTTATTCAAATCTATCTCATTGGCAAGTATCCCATTCTGATAACACAATATCACAATGAGTTTCGAATGAAGAAAGTGGGCAAGGAATGGTGTTTCTCCTTCAACCAAATTTCTTTACGTTCACAATATACCTCTTTGAGAAAATGCGCTACTGAGACTCAAGCACGTGAAGGCATACTCACTTGTTTAATTTTTTTTTTGATATTCAACAAAATACAATTTAAAATTTAACTTCCAACTTCAAAATTCAGTTCAAATTGATTGAATGGAAAAAAGTTAGTGCGTGCTAAAGTGTAGAGGTTAGACTAGACGTGGACTAGACCTACAGAGATTCAATCTGGCAAAACTAGCTAGGCATACGTTTGGCGCACCAATACCATACCTACCTATGATGTTTGAGAAAAACATTATTATCAACATTATTATTATCATTTCCACAAAAATTTCATCTGCGGCGCTCTTGGGAGAATAAACTTCCCCGGAACCCCCGCTAACCTCGTTATACGTCCCGCGTTGCGATCTCAGAAATCTGGTAACCCTGCCCCACCCATACCCCTGACTGCGCCAAAAGAAGTTTCCAAAAAGTCCTGTGACGTTTTAAACCTTAGTAAATAGTCCATGCTTTATTCACTTCTTATAACTCTGTTAAGCTTTACTATAATGTTCCTCAAATCGATAATGAACCTGAGAAAGCTCGCTTTCCTATTGGTATCCAATAACGGGGTTCCGAAGTAGCTAGGATGAGAAACAAACAACATCGTTCATTTCTAGCTACCGATACCGACAAGCAGTGTCGGTCGGTGTACTGTACAGAATTGTGGTCTTGCGGCCTGATTACGGCGAGTATTTTGCGAGTCTGAATAACATCAGTGTTTATGTAGAGAACGTAGTTCAATACATTTCTGGGTTTCTTGCGGGAAAATTGTGAGCGGTGTGTTCACTGAAGAGAATGATGATCAAGCTGTCAAGCGCAGCAGTACTAAAGAGAAAGGAATGAAAATGCCCACTGTCGAGTGGCCCCTGCTGTGATGTTGAGAAAACAATAAGCTGTAAAGTTATAATACATATGAGGTGACGCTGATTGCACTCACCTCTGCGTTAAGAACTTTTCCATTTCCCCGGCCTAGATCTTTCTTCTCAAAACTTTCACTGTGAAATAAAAGTATTGGTTTTATCCTACCAGCCCAAATTTTATAAATGTCACCGGCCTAGGGGGCAAATTCCCTTCAACCTCCTTGGCCTTGGCCCATCCACCCCTGTTTGGGTTCATCGGTTTTATTTTATCATTTCTTTTTTTCAAATAAATAAAAGTAGTTGATTGTCTATGTTTTTCAAAATCATTCTATTGTTTTTCACCGCCCTCTCCGTCTCTCTGGTTAGTCCTCACCATCCCACAGACAAAATGAAGAACTGACAGGTGAAACCACTGGCAGAATATAATGCATCCTCTTGGTTTGAACGCCAATCCAACACCCTTTGACCCACACCCCACATATATTTGCGTTCCTAAAATGCAAACAACATTTTTCTAGCACTCTTGAATAAATATTGAGGGAACCTGACATTGGCAGGAAGTTCAATTGTTCATGATCCGACAAAGGTAGGTACGCAAGGTGAGCAGACCTCCCGCAAATCCGAATCGGAAACTGTTCATGAAGCAAAGAAATTTTATCCCTTCAAAAATTAAAGAAGTCTCGCCTCGGAAATGATTGAGATAGTTGAGATGGTGATGCTTTGAAAATAGCTACTCTTTCTTGCAATAGAATAAGGTTGCCACGGTCTGGATTTGGAGCTGATGGACATAGTAGAGTTGACGGCACATCACAGGGACCTGTGTGGGCGGAGCTAAACAGAAAAACAAAAATCGTTCTGGACGAGTCCGTGTGTTGAAATAGGGGAAGTAACACCGTCAGCTGAAGTGGTGGACCAATACCAGGTCACAGGCGAACCTAAAATCCCACTGGAAATCTAGGTTCATCACTAGATGAACTCAGTTCGCGTAGTTAGGCTCCGCCCACAGGTCCCTCTGGTATTCCAAGTACTCTACGGCAACTGCTTTGGCAAAGGTTACTGATGATATTGTCCAAGAATATATGATGAAGATCGAGATGAAGATTTACAAAACTGCTCTCATTTTTGTAGGATTTTCCAAAAGCTTTCCATACGCTTGTGATCATATCAAATCTGAAATACTTCGGTTTTAATTCAGCATCTCTCTATCTCTTCTGCAATCCTACTTTTCACAAATATATCAGCATATTGTCGATGACAATCCACCTTGCCCAAGACCAGTTTCACGCATCACACATCACACCTGATGTGAGCGCGGAACTAGCGGTCCATAGTAGCTATTTGCATTAGCGGGAATCTGCGCTCACGGGTATGCGCGTAAGTGATTTCTCGTATGGGAAAGGTGGATTCTCAATCATCGATGTTTTTCTCGATGTTTTTCCTTGCAGTTAAATCTCTCCAGAACTGGTCGATAAGTTTTTAATAAATTATATGAGGAGAAAAGAAGAAAGGAAAAAGAAGGACCCAAAAAACTTTTACTTATACTCAGATCGATTACAGTTTTTACTTTGACGAATGTCTAGCATCCCAAAATATAATCAGTGAGGATCTCGAGCGGATAAGAGTCTTAGCTGAGCTGCTGAACAGCACAATCTGTTATTGAATCCTCTAAAATCTAAAGCACGACTTCTTTTCGGCAGTAAATAACTCAAAACCACATCAAGTGTCAGTCTTAGCCCTATACCTCTCGTCAAGTAGAATAGCATTTGGATGAACTTCGCCATTAAAATCGTTTATCATCATTATATTATTATCTGAGTTATTATCTTTTCCCTACTTGAATTGTTTTAGACTTTTTTTACAGTGGGTTTGGAACACCTGTATAAGTGGCCCCAAAAAATCTATTTGTTATTACTTTATTATAAATAATAATCATAAAATCCTGATTCTCACCGTCTGTTTGCTTACAGTATTTTTCTTCAAATCTTGGGAATGATAGACAGTTTCAGTTTCAAAAAAACGTGTATATCAGCAACCAACGTTTCAACCACGTTGACAGGTCTTTTTCAAATGAATGTAAATTCTTAAAAATACAATATTGAATAATAGTACTCAAAAATGTGATAACACAGAATAAAAGCGTAAATAAAAGAGACTGGTGAAAAATGGCGTGAAAATGTTGACGAGGTGGCACTCTTCATGAAACACGAAACAGCGAGATCAATGATGATGTTATTTCTGGGTCTGGATCTAATTATCCAAATGAGCTGCTATTGCCGGCTAACACTGCTGGGAGTGATGATACAAGCTTTGAGAATGTTGTCTACAGTTCTGTAGAATTCTGTGAGGTGTGTGATGGTTACCTCATGACCAGCTCAGGTTTTCATCCAGGTCTCCTATACTGTAACAAAAGAACACACTGCATTACAATTACAATAATTATACTCGACTGATTTGATAAATTTTGGTTTGGTGTCAGTGACAATAAAAAGGCCAAAATTCATCAAATCAGTACACTCCGTGCGAAACACTGTCCTCGCGTTTATTTTGCTTACGGTGGTACTTTATTATTATTCTGGGAGTTGATAAATATCAGTGATCACATCAGACATGAGACTTGGGTAAAAAGTGGAATATATGATGCATAACTGCGGAGAAGTTGATTCCAAAAGGCGATGTAACTTACGAGATTCATGTAGCCTTGTCATTAGGACTTGGACTTGAGGAAAGCTAACACTCAAAGTATAGAGCCTTCAAGTGAATTTCACCTCAAGTCTCAAGCCTATGATTCTTGGAAATTTGAAATTAGGAAACATGCTCGGAAACATGACTAGCGACCAGGCTTACTATGAGAGGAAATTTACTTCAACGCTTGATACAATAAACAATCCTTACACAAGTGTGTGTAGACTGTAAGTTAGTATAAATCTAACGCAAATAATGAGTCTACCTACCGATTTCCTTTCATATGAACTGACATCCTTGGCTCTTCTGTTGGTTTCATGGATCTTACAATATCCTCGACAATATCCTCCATTTGAAACAGCAATTAGATATAAAGTAATTCGTACTGCTGTAACGAAAAAAATAATTAATTATAGTCTCATGCATACTTGTTTAGACCAAATAACAATAGACTTACTTACTTAATCCGAAGTCTTTCTACCGTTCGGTGTAAGACTAAAGGGCCCGAATTCAGCTTCTGTTTGTTCTGCTCCTCCATTCCATCCTGTTCTGGACCAACGCATCGATTTCCTCTCACCTGATGTCCTTCTCCTCCGCTGCTTGCCTCACCTCCTCCCGCCAGATTTTTCTTGGTCTGCTTCATCTTCTATAGTTCTTCCGAGAGTTCTTCCCCGTGTTCTCACCTCATACACTCTTCTAGGCTTCAACTACTTACTGCTCTTTGAAAATTTTCTTCCCGATTCTGTCCCTTTCTGTCTTCCCCTCTATTTTTCGTGGGAATCTCGTCTCTGCAGCGTTCGCTCGACTCTCGTACTTTCTTATCAGGGTCCACGAGTCGCTCCCATAAAATCAGTGTTGGAGTCACCACCTTCTTCGCCATATCAACCTTTATTTCCTTTGATCTTCTCTCTTCCCGAAAAATGTTGTTCTCATGGAGTTGTATATTCTTCGCACCATAGCAATTCTTTCACTCACTTCTCTGTCCTGTCTTCCGTTCCCTTCAATTATTGTTCCTACATATTTGTAGTGCTCTCCTTGTTCGATGTTCGATAACAATAGACACCAACATAAAATTGCACTTATTGTTGTGGAGCACGTGCATTTTGACACTTCGATGCGGCATTGCCGAATGGTCAAAAGGGTGCAGGGGGAATCAGATTGACAGGTTCACATTTCGCTCTTATGTCTCCAAGATGTGACATTTTGCTTTTTGACAGCCGTGCAGCGTTGCCACGTGTAGCGGTAAGAGTATGTCGCGCTTATGGGCTGTCGCGGTAACTGCCTGTCACCCTGCCTGCTTGCTATGTGTCAGCTGCCACCTGTCAAACTGCGCCACCTCTGCTACGGCGAGCGAACGACTACCCGGTGGATGACAGGTTTTAGTGATGTAAATTCTCGTTACTTTTAAGCTTAGTTCCCAGTTGCGAATATTCGGACAGAAAACGCGAAATTTAATGTCAAAGTCGTCATATTGGCCAATCAGAGCCCTCGAATTCAAAATTTGACATATAAAATTGCATTTTCTGTCCGAATATTCGCATCTGGGAACCCAGCTTTAGGTAATCGTTAGTAATCGGTACTCTTCGATTAAGTAATCGTTACTCAGTAATCGTTACTGATTACTTCGAGGAAAAGCAATAGGGGGGCGATTCCTGACGAAAGAAACAGGGGGGGGGGGCACCAGGTAAAGCGCCGCAGATAATTTTTTTGCAATAATAATAATAATATTGATAATAATAACCAAAATTTAGTATCTTGAGGGGAAAAATAATGCTGCAAATTTATATTTTCTCATTGTAAGAAAGAACTAGAACAGATTAACACAATAATACTGACTCTGAACAGATAGCAATTTTTTTTTTAGTCTACATTATGTCGACCGGTCAAGTTAGTCAAGTCGACCGGTCAAGTTAGTCAAGTCGACCGGTTGAGTTAGTATCTCGACCGGTCGAGTTAGCTATCTCGACCGGTCGACTTAGTATCTCGACCGGTCGACTTAATCAACTCGACCGGTCGAGTTAGTTATCTGTAGGTACCGGTTGACTTCCTATCTCGACCGGACGAGTTAGTCAGCGCTGACGTTTTAGCGCATTTTGGTAAAAAAATACGCTTATACAGGGTGTCCGTTTTTCGAGGCTAAGCATGGGTATCTCGCTTATCTTGAGAGATACAAAGTCGGTTAAATTAGGAAAATGTTGCCCATTTTCATGACGATCAATAATCCAAAAAGAAATTTGACGTATCGATTTTGGTTTTTGAGATATCGTGAAAAAACAGGAATTTGAATTTTTGTTCTTATTTTTTATTCAAAAAACGGTTGAAGGTGGCCTTGTCTAATCTAGACATTGTCGGTCCACTTTTTCAAGGAGAATCCAAAGCTGCCAAAATCTTTATTTTAGCTTTCAAAGCAACCGAGATACGACATTCAACTTTTTTCTCTAATGGGCGCCATATTGGATTTTGATATTTTTGAATACGGTATTCTTTTCTGGTTACAACGATGTGCCACATGTCACTGTTGAATAAATGATCAACATTTACTTTTTTTTTATTGTCGGTGCTGATTTTGTTTTCAAAGCACTCTTAATCAAAAAATTTTTTTGCTCAAAAGCATGAATTCAACAGTGGCATGTGACACATCGTTGTAACCAGGAAATAAAATTGTATCCAAAAATGTCAAAATCCAATATGGCGCCCATAAGAGAAAAAAAAGTTGAATGTCATATCTCGATTGTTTGGAAAGCCAGAGTGAGGATTTTGGCAACATTAAATTCCCCTTGAAAAAGTGCCTCCACAATGTCTCAATTAGAAAAGGCTACCTTTAACCGTTTTTCAAATAAAAAATGAAAACAAAAATTACAAATTTCTGTTTTTTCTCGATATCTCGAAAACTGAAACTGACAAGTCAAATCTCTTTTTGGATCATTGATCGTCATGAAAATTCGCAACTTTTTTCCAATTTAACCGACTCTGTAACTCTAAAGATAAGCGAGATACCCATGCTTAACCTCGAAAACCGAAACTTAACTTGCTTAACCCTGGGCCGTTGTGGAAGATCGGGCCGTTGTGGAAGATCAGCCTCTTGGGCCACCAGGAAAGCTGAACGACGGCCCTGGGGTTTTGCCTAAGTTTCTTAATAAATTACTTACATTGTAAATATTTTTTCTGGCGAAATAAAAAAATACTATACTATACTATACTAAAAACGGACACCCTGTATATGGCTGGTTTGTCTGTCTGTCTGTCTGTCTGTCCGTCCGTCTGTCTGTCCGTGTAGAAAGTAAGAGCATATACTCCTCTTCGGTCCTCGGGGAATGAAGCTAGAGCCTTGGAACTTTTTTCCATGGATAGCTAATGTTCCCTATGGACATTATTTTTCCATCCATACATAATCATCATCATTATTATCAAAAAACAAATATATCCTGTGTGTTCTTCAAAGAAGTTGAGCTCCTCCACAGGGAATGAAGCTAGAGTTCTGGAACTTTTTTCGATAGATAGATTAGGTTCTCTGGGAGTGAATAAGTCGAGCTTGAAAATAAGAATGTTCATACGAGACAAGAGTAAGTTGCAAGTTTCTTGACAATCATTCCACTAATAAGAGATCTCAATATGGCGGCCAAGATGGCGCCCGAATCATGAAATTTAGCTTGAAAATGAGAATGATCATTATGAGACAAGGGGTAAGTTCCAAGTTAGGTACATGGAAATCGTTCCACTAATAAGAAATTTCAATATGGCGGCCAAGATGGCGACAAAATCATCAAATTCAGCTTGAAAATAAGAATGATCATACGAGAGGAGAGTGAGTTACAAGTTTCATGACAATCGTTCCACTAATAAAAGATTTCAAGATGGCGGCGGCAGAATCGTGGAATTCAGTTTGAAAATAAGGATGATTATACGAGACAAGGGAAAGTTCCAAGTTACATGAAAATCGTTTCACTAATAAGAGATTCCAATATGGCGACCAAGATGGTGTCCCAACCATGGAATCCAATCTGCCCACTGGCCACCCTTGAGGACCTAAGTCATCCGTCGGAAAAAGTTCCAGGGCTCTAGCTTCATTCCTCGAGGAGGAGCTCAACTTCTTTGAAGAACACACATGAAATATTTGTTCCTTTGACTATCCATTGGAGGAAACTTCTTTTATAATCAAAAATGAAAAACGGGTCCTTTTTCCTCGATTATTCAATAGGATTAAATGCTACCGGTTCCGCAGTTCGAAACATTTTTTTTATCATCAGGCATGAGCTATCTTGATGTTTTGAACTGCGAAACCGGTAGCATTTAATCCTATTGAATGCCGAGGAAACAAGACCCGTTTTTTATTTTTAATTATGAATATTTGTTTTTTTGATAATAATGATGGTAAATATGTATGGATCCTCCTAGGTATGGATGGGAAAAATAATGTCCATTGGCCACCCTTGGGGACATTAGCTATCCTTTGAAAAGAGTTCCAATGCTCTAGCTCCATTCCCCGAGGAGAAGTACATGTTCTTACTTTCTACACGGACAGATGGACGGACAGACAGACAGACAAACCAGCCATATAAGCGTCATTTTCTCACGAAAATGCTCCAAATTCAGCGTCGACTAACTCGTCCGGTCGTGATACGAAGTCGACCGGTAGAGATAACTAACTCGACCGGTCGAGATACTAACTCAACCGGTCGACTTAACTAACTCGACCAGTCGACATAATGTAAACTCAAAAAAAAATTTGCTATCTCGACCGGTCGAGTTAAAAAAAAATCTTGCTAATATTAAGTCGACCGGTCGAGATAATCAGGGAACAATTTTTTTCCTATCTCGACCGGACAAGTTATTATGTCGACCGGTCGAGTTAGAAAAAAACTTTCTACGTGATCCTTCAGCGCTTCCGTATAATAACACTGATCAAAAAAAAATTAATATTGAGAATTTTTTTTGGGCAGGTACTGAATGCGGAAATGTGGTCGCTTTCGAAGTAGGTAATCATTTATGAAAGTAACGAATACTGTATCGAATGAGTAATCGGTACTTCGGGTCCCGGCGAGTAACGATTACAAAAGTAACGAGTCAGTACTACCCGCCCATCACTAACAGGTTTCGTGTATTTTGTATTTTATGGAGAATTCACTTGGCTGCTCCAGTGCTGCTCGGCCGCACTCGTTGTCAGGGAACAGCTCATCCTATTGGAGTTTCCTTGGCAACGAGTGCGACCGAGCAGCACTGGAGCAGCCAAATGAATTCGCTATTACTTTCCCGGCCCCCCACCAACATGGAAGGGAAAGTATTGTGATCGTGCAGAAGAAGGTTTCGAGATTTCGCGGGATATATCCATTTTGAGAGCGACAGTGTCATAAAAGGGACCTGAAGCCTGAAGCCGCACATTTCACAGTAACGATTCAAGCACCATTCCCTTCCTTATGCAATTTTGAGTCGATGTAGGTACGGAAAAGTGCGATTTACTTACGCTTACTATTCCATTTTTGCACTTGAACATCGCCCAGTTTCCTTACTCGTCGCCACTCCATTCTCGCTGTTTTCAAGTTGTATTGTTGGTTGCCTACCAACTACCCATTTTTCGCGACGTTCTTCCCCTTTCCTGTGTTTTATTCCTTCTTTCCTGAAATAAGCAAGGTCGGAATGTCGCACGTCAACGGAATGTCAAACGTTGACAGTAGTTGTGAATGAAACATCACTAACGTCAGTAGATGATGTTCAAGTTAAGCCTAGGCCCCATCTGCGATATATCGCAGATTTCGGTGACAGTTCAACAGTTTATGGACAGGGAGCTGGTGCATAAAAACTTACGTCATAAGGTACATGATTTTAACCCTGGTAGGTCTAATGTGCGTTGATAGGGTTGTTAAAAATTGCTTTGTCTTACATGTCAGACCGGGAGCTTTAGGCTGGTATGAGCCTGTCAATTTTCGAAAAATGGCCAAAAATTTACGTCATAAGGTAGGTACATGAATGAAACCAACTGGATTTTGTATGGGAGCATCCCCTTGATTGAAAATCTGGTCGTAAGACAACATTTTTGGGGGCTTTCGATCCATAAGACAAGTTTGAAATTTTCAAAAAAGGACCAAAATTCATCAATTTTTTCACAGGCTATTTGTTGACTAACCCACCAAGTGTGATATATATTTGTTATCAGGATGAACAACGGAATCGATTTCCATGTTGAAATACAGGGTGTACGATTTGAGAAAAAACTTTCAAACTTCAAACTTTCCTTTTAATGGTAAGCGATGTACCATTAAAAAAATTTACGGACAGATTCGAAACCTGCGTAAAAAATCATGTGAGAATCGTTTCTCATTCCTAAAATCATGCCAAAGGAGAAGTCTCCAGGAGGAGGTGAATTTTGGTCTTTTTTGAAAATATCAAACTTGTCTTATGGACCGAGAGCCCCCAAAAATTTTGTCTAATGACCCAATTTTTGATTAAGGGGATGTTCCCACACAAAAGCCCGTTGGTTTCATTCATGTACCTCATGACATAAATTTTTGACATTTTTCGAAAATTGACAAGCCTATGGGTGCTTTCCACCTAGACGGTACAAATACCACCAGACGGCACATGTTCCATAGTGTGGCACAAAATTTTGGGTGATCCAATGAACGGCGCAGAACCGAGTAGGAACACGTAGATGGAAAGCACCGTTTGGAACCCGCACATGCGTAAATGGCAAGTGTACCGAACTTGGGGCTAGGTGGAAAGCACGTTATACCAGCCTAAAGCCCCCGGTGTGACATGTAAGACAAAGAAATTTTCAACAACCTTAACTACGCACATTAGACCTACAGGGTTGAAATCATGTACCTTATGACGTAAGTTTTGAGACACCAGCTCCCTGTTCATTACTATACAGGGTGTCCGTTTTTCGAGGCTAAGCATGGGTATCTCGCTTATCTTTAGAGATACAGAGTCGGTTAAATTAGAAAAAAGTTGCGAATTTTCATGACGATCAATGATTCAACAAGATATTTGACTTGTCAGTTTTGGTTTTCGAGATATCGAGAAAAAACAGAAATTTGTAATTTTTGTTTTAATTTTTTATCTCAAAAACGGTTGAAGGTAGCCATTTCTAATTAAGACATTGTGAAGGCACTTCTCTAAGGGGAATTCAATGTTGACAAAATCTTCATTCTAGCTTTCAAAACAACCGAGATATGACATTCAACTTTTTTTTCTCTTATGGGCGCCATATTGGATTTTGAGATTTTTGAATACAATTTTTTTTTCTGGTTACAACGATGTGTCACATGCTATTGTTGAATTCATGCTTTTGAGCAAACAGATTTTTTTTATTTTTCAAAGAGTGCTTTGGAAACAAAATCAGCACCGACAATAAAAAAAAACGTAAATGTAAAACATTTATTCATGAATGACATGTGGCACATCATTGTAACCAGAAAAGAATACCGTATTCAAAAATATCAAAATCCAATATGGCGCCCATTAGAGAAAAAAGTTGAATGTCGTATCTCGGTTGCTTTGAAAGCTAGAATCAAGATTTTGGCAGCTTTGGATTCCCCTTGAAAAAGTGTCTTAACAATGTCTAGATTAGAAAAGGCCACCTTCAACCGTTTGTTGGATAAAAAATGAAAACAAAAAATCAAATTCTTATTTTTTCACGATATCTCAAAAACGAAAATCGATACGTCAAATTTATTTTTGGATCATTGATCGTCATAAAAATGCGCAACTTTTTCCTAATTTAACCGACTTTGTATCTCTCAAGATAAGCGAGATACCCATGCTTAGTCTCGAAAAACGGACACCCTGTATACGGTCAACTACCAAAATCGATTTTTTTTTCAACGATTCTTATTATATACGTCCAGTCAGGTCCTTAATAAAACAAAACGGTTGTCGGCCGCCAGATTCATAACAAAAAGAGATAGGAAATGTGGAAATGATAACTCTATCAATTGGTTGACCGGATAGTAAACTGTTACCTACCACCCCGGTCTCAGTTTACTATCCAGTCAACTATCCAAATTGCATTTATTCGGGGTAATTTTTATTGCACACATTCAACTACGTCCTAAAAATAAGAAAACTGCTGTCGGCCGCCATCAGTTTCATAAAATATTTGGCCCCCTTGTGTCTTCAACACAGTTTGAAGTTCTCTTGAGCCGTCTTACAGTTTCTCGAGGTTTTGAGAGCACTAGTAAACCTCATAGTAAACCTCATAGTAAACCCTTTGTGCCTTTATGTGATAGTCGGCCCCAAATCGGGGGGTCCCTTTTGTGTATTCAAGTATAATTTAAAACCCTAATGAGCCCCCATTATGTGCTTCATGGCGTCCAGAATTCTAATAAGCCCTCATTTGCCGTCTTGTGCTATCTAGGCTCAATTGGACCCCCCCTTATTGTTTTTTCAATGTGATTTAAAGCCCTGCTGAGCCCCCTTGCATTTTCCGTTGCTTTCAGAGCAACATAATCACTTTTGTGCCGTCATGTCATTTGGAGACCTTTCAGGTCCCCTTGTGGCCCTCATGTCTTTTGAGGCCTATAGTCAGCCCACTTATGCTTTCATCTCAATTTTTATTGACTTTCAGAATACCAGTGGACCCCCTGGACCCTCTTGTGTCACCAGGATTGTTTGAAGCCCTCTGTTTGGAGCCCTAATGAGCCCTCTTCTGCTTTTCGTGGCTTTCAGAATTCCAGTAAACCATCTTGTGCCTTATTTCATTGCTGGAAGCACCTCATGACTTCATATGATATTCGGAGACCTATCAGGCTCCCTTGTGTCCCTAAATGTAGTATGAAGCCCCCACTTAGCCCACTTAGTTTTCACTGGCTTCAAGAATAAGTATAATAGGCCCCCTTTTACCTTCATTGGTAATATAAAGCTCGTCCATTGGGCCCCTTGTGTTTTTCTGTGTCATTCGGATCTCTATTGAGCCCTCTTGTGCCTTCATGAGTCGTTTGGAGCCCAAATGAACCCCCTTGTGTTTTTTCGCGGCTTTCAGAGTTCCAGTAAGCCCCCTTGTGCCTTCTTGCGTTGTTAGAAATCCTAGTGTAAATCCCTTGTGCCTTAATGTGATTTACGGAGACCTACCGGGTTCCCTTCATGTCCGCAAGTGTAGTTTGGAGCCCGATTGAATCCTCTTCTGTTTTTTAATCTTTTCGTAGCTTCCGGAGAATTTGTAAACATCAAATTTTCATGTGATATTCGGAGCTCTATAGGACCTCTTGTGTCCTCCAAAGAATATCAAGCCCTTATCAGCCCTCTTCTGTTTTTTTCCTGGCTCTCAGGTTAGCCACCTTTCGCCTTCTTTGTTTAAAGCGACCGGTTTGACGCGAGACAGTTTGACGTCATGTTCATTTCGCCGCCGAGCCGGGCCAAAAGCCACGCAAATTGCAGGGGTGCTCAGCAGGGCTTCAAATGATATTGAAGACACAAGGGGGCCCCAGTGAAGCTTCAAATAACATACGAAGGCAAAAGGGGTCTTACTGGGGGACTCCCTCGGGGACTCCATACTACACTTGAGAACATAAGGTGTCGGTGTCCAAAGTCACATGGAGGCACAAAGTGCTTACCTCCTAACTATAATGCTCCGAAAGCCCTGGAAAAATGTAAGAGGCTTCAGAAGACGTTGAAGAAACAAGGGGGCCAAAGAGAGCTCTGGATAATACAAGACGGCAAAAGGGAGCTTACTGGATTTCTGAGCGCCAGGAAGAAACATAAAGGGGCTGATTGGGGCTTGGGGCTTCATATTCTTTTGAAGGCAAAAGGGGTCCGATAGGGCTCCAAATATCACATGAAGGCTTGAGGTGTTCACTAATGCTCTCAAAGCCACGAAAAATGTGAGGGGAGATCGACAAGGATTCAAGTGATATCATCAAAGACACGAGGGGGCCCAAGGGAGCTTTATGTAATAAATGAAGGCGAAAGGGGGCTTACCGAAATTCTGATAGCTACAAAAAAACATAAGGGGACTAATTAGGGCTCGAAACTACACTTGCGGTTATAAAGGGCAATTATAAAGGATAGGGCGTCAAAGGATCAAACGATATTGAAGACACAAAAGGGCCCAATGGATCGAGCTTTATATATGTTATCAGCTCCCCTTTGACGAGCCGCCCATGGAAGTAGCGTGCGCGGGAGGAGAGGAGAGAAGAAGGAGGAGACGGCCATCGGATCAAGAGAGAGCGTGATTTGTTCATTATTCATTATTACTTTACTTTGTATCTTTCGCGTTTTGAATATAGTTAATTCATAAAAGCGGTGCCGTGTCGAATTTCTATCACTTCAGAAGTGGGATAATCGTTTCGGATTAAATTTTGTGTGGCCACCGAAAAAGAGACCCCCGCCCAGAGACCGTGGTGAGCGCGACGCGACATCGCGAAAAACAAGCTACCTGTGACGAGAGACGAAATTGCGGCTGCGGAACTGACTGTGTTGCCGTCGTGAGAAGACGCAGAGAAGGCGAAAGTGACCTATACAGCCCCCTTGTTCTTCCTGTGGGCCCCCTTGTTCGCGCGCGAAAATTGACGTTTGTGTCGGGTTTGCCGCGCGAAAATTGACGTTTGCGTCGGATTTGGCGCGCTGTGTTGACAGCGACAAGACAAGTGACGTTGACTTTTCGTTGACATTCCGCGCGTGAAAAATCGGAAATCGGAATGTAAAAAAAAAACGAGAAGAAAAACAATGAACGAGTTTGAGGATTTTTACGCTCAGAATTATCTGGAACGAGAACAACGAGAGGACGAGTACGGAAAAACTACGAAGACACCTGAAAAAGCAATTAATGCAGGTAACATGGATAAAGTGTTAGAAGCTATGACGGCTGTGTTGCAGCAAAATGCGACAATGATGACGATGCTTGCGAATAGACCACCGGACCAATCAGACCGGCTGAATTTCAGCGTCCTGCCAGATTTTTCGAAAACGATTGAAACATTTGATGGTACTACTGAAAGTACAGGAAAAATTACAGCTGCAAGTTGGATTCGGCAAGTTACGAGTGCGGCAGAATTGCATAGATGGCCCGACGCATTCACTCTGGAAACTGCACGAAGCCGTTTGACCGGGGCTGCCAGACACTGGTATCTTGCAAGAGAGATTAATGATTGGAACGAGTTTAAGAGAGCTTTTGAGAAGACTTTTGTAATTAAACGTAGTACAACCGAACTGTGGCGAACAATGCAAAATCGGATTCAAGGAAATCAAGAACAAGTTACGTACTATTTCCACGAGAAAGTCAGGTTGTGTAAAGAATTGAACTTGCCCTTCGACGATATCAAGGAACAAATTGCTATAGGCCTGTGGTCTCGCGAGCTCAGCTCGTACATAATGTCAAAAAATCATTATGATTTTGATGAATTATTCCAGGATATTATTCAACACAATCGAATCGAAGGAGCCCGAAAGCAGAGAATTAATGACGGAAGACAGAGCTCAAAACCGAGAACGGAAAAACATGCAACATTTCGTAATGAACCGGAGCCACAAGCAATCAAAAAAGAAACAAAAGATGGAACTCCTAGACTGCCAGCGAGAGATGAAACTGGTAAACCCTTATGTTTTCGCTGCCGGACCTACGGACACGTTGCAAAATACTGCAATAAAGTTGGACAGTCTCAGGAAAAGAGCGTCAGAGTCGAACCAGGCGTACGAATGGTAAATAACGCTGAAGTACCCGACAAGTTCTACAGAACAGTGGCGATTGATGGCAAGGTTACGACAGGATTAGTGGATACGGGAAGCGCAGTGTGCACCGTTCGATCTGACGTCGCTGAACAGCTGGAACTGAAGGCACAGCCATTTTGTCAGCCCCTGTACGGATTTGGAAATTCAGAGGAACCAGCAATCGTGACTACTGGCAGAGCGACCGGCAGAATGACAGTGGATGGAGTGAGTGTCGACAACGTTGAGCTCATGATTGTTCCTGACAGAGCACAGAGAGAGCCAGTTATTATTGGACGTCCGTTCACAGAGCAACCACAATTGGCGTACGTGAGGAAGGGAAATCGACTCACCTTTGGGTATGCTAATGAAACCCCATTTAAAGAATTAGACATCCGAACCATCACAGACGAGGACCAATTGATCTCTGAAGAAAATGTGGCCATAAACCCGAGAACAGGACGAGATACCATCGTGCGGGGACAGACAGCAGAAGATACCCCGAGAGTCATGCGGATTTACAATGCCTCCAGCCAGCCCATTGATCTTGAGAAGGGCCAGTTTATTGGAGTGAAAAATCGGGATGACAATTGTGGCGAGAACAAAAAAATATCTCAGAAGATTGAACCGGGTCAGCTGGTGACAGGTGAGCAATGTACCGAAGAAGAAAGAAAAAGTCTTTGGGATCTTGTTATGGAATTCCGGGACTGCTTCGCCATGGATATGAGTGAGTTGGGCTGCACACATTTGACCAAGATGGAAATCGTTGACAACAATATTCCCGTGAGGTGTGCTCCCTACAAAGTGACTCAAGCGGATCGACAAACCATCGCCGATCTGGTCAACCAGATGAAGAATCATGGTATAGTAGCAGAAACGAACAGCTCCTATGCCTCGCCAGTAATTTTGGTCAGAAAAAAAAATGGAGATCCCAGATTGGTCGTGGATTACAGAAAACTGAATGCGCAGACAGTAAGAATGAACTTTCCCATCGCCAGCATAGATGAACAGTTCGCACAGCTCGCCGGATTCAAGATGTTTGCAACTTTGGATTTGGCAAATGGTTACTTACAAGTCCCGCTTACTACAGAAGCCAGGAGAAAAACGGCCTTCATTACGCCCGACACAACTGGAGAATTCACCCGTATGGTGTTTGGATTGACAAATGCTCCGTACGAATTTGTGAGACTGATGAACCTGGTACTAGGACCACTGAGAAACACGATCTGCTGCTGCTACATGGATGATATAATTATTCCTGCGAAAGATTGGGACCAAATGTTACATCGTCTCAGGTTGGTCATGAATGCTGTTCGAGACGCCGGTCTAACCCTGAACCTGCGAAAATGTGAATTCGGAAAAACAACAATCAAATATTTGGGACACGAAGTAGGACCAGATGGGTTAAAGCCAGGAAGATTGAAAATGAGTGCCATCGAGGATTATGAAACACCTACCACCGTATATGAAGTAAGAAGATTCCTAGGACTCACCGGCTATTTTAGAAGATTTATCCCAAACTATGCTGAAATAGCGAAGCCACTTACTGATTTAACCAAAACAACCGAAACAGCGAAGCCAAACGGGAAAATCAAGTTTGATGAAAAATGCGCTGCCGCCATGAAGAAATTGAAAACCTGCTTGACCAACGCGCCAGTTCTACGATTGTACTCAGCAAATGCACCCACCGAGCTACACACAGACGCCAGCAGTGTGGGAATTGCCGGAATGCTTTTCCAAAGGGATGAAAACAATAAACGCAGACTCGTCTATTGTGTATCAAAGAAAACGACCGAGGCAGAGAGCAGATATCATTCTTCACGATTAGAGCTTTTGGCTATAGTGTGGTGCGTTGACCGATTGAGAGCACTGCTGATTGGCATTGAATTCAAGATTATCACTGATTGCCAAGCATTGATCTATTTGAATTTGCGGAAAACTTCTAACCCACAGCTTGCGAGGTGGTTCGCCATGCTGCAGGAGTATTCGTTCTCGATCGAGCACCGAAAGGGACAGAGCCTTCAACATGTAGATGCACTCAGTAGGGCTCCGACAATGAAGGAAGAAGACACCAATGATTATGTCACAGAAAAACGACTCACTGTTTTTCAGATATTGGGCGAACAGGACAGAGTGAGAATGATACAATATAGTGACGAAAGGCTGAAGCGCCACATAGACGTGTTGATGACGAACAAGAACAAACGAACACCCGAGGAGGAACGACTTGTACGAAGCATGAAATTGGACAATGGATTGCTATTCATTGAAAGGGATATCAATGGAGAAAACCGATTGTTGTACGTGGTCCCAGATGCGATGCGAAAATCGGTTGTCGTACAGAATCACGACCTTTGTGGACATTTTTCGGTTGATAGAACTTGTGCACGCATCCTAGAACGATATTGGTTCAAAAACATGAGAAGATACGTGCGACGTCACGTTTCGGGATGTTTTGAGTGCTTGATGACAAAGCTTCCAGGTGGAAAGCGTCCAGGGGAATTACATCCCATCCCACCGACCACAGCTCCATTCGAGCGAATTCATATGGACCATTTAGGCCCCATCGAGAAGTCCACCCGTGGCTACATGCACATCCTGATTATAATCGACTCGTTCACCAGATTCGTCAGACTTTACCCAGTGAAAACCACAAGAGCTGCATGCGTGACTCGATGTTTGCAAGATTACATAATGAACTACGGATTACCAAAGACAATCGTGAGTGACCGCGGTACGTGCTTCACGTCGGACCGATTCCGTAAATTCTGTCTCGAGCGTGGAATTAAACATGTGCTGAACTCTCCGCGTCATCCTCAAGCCAACGGTATGGTCGAGCGTGTCAACAGAACCATCATACCTGTCATTCAAGCCGAAATGAAAGAGTCTCAAAAATGGGACGAATGCCTCAAAAAGGTTCAATTTGACTTGAACACCGCCATTAACAAAACAACTCGACGCAGTCCCTTCAGGATCCTTCACGGCTACAATCCGAGATTGACCAGCGCCATCGTTGAGGCCACCGTGGACAAAACAGCTTGGATTGATCCCAGAGAAATCCAAGAACAAGCACGAGCCGCCATTTTACAAGGTCAGTCCCAGTATAAATCTCAGTACGATAAAACTAAATATACTGGTGTTTTCTATGATGTTGGCGAGATCGTCGTGGTCAAGGCAGCCGTCCGAGCTACCGGTCAGCCGACCAAGCTTCAAGCGAAGTACAAGGGCCCCTACGTCGTTACCGAGGTGCTGCCGTCCGACACCTATCGTCTGGAAAAGCTAGGATCTGAGAGACTTGGCGAACGAACCGGGACTACTGCCCATGTATCTCAGCTAAAGGGGTACAAGAATCCTAACGAAAGCGACCAGGAGTCAGATAAAGAGGAAGCTGACGAACCCCTGATCGAGACAACGAGCGAGCCCGAAGAAGAGTCAGTCGATGAAGAAGCGCCATCAGAAGATCCCGTCACCGTGGAGAAAAGCGAACCAGTTCGTGAGGAAACTACAGGAAGAAGATCGTCTCGGCGACGGCGAGCCCCAATACACCTACGAGATTTCGAAGACGTCCCGACCTCTGCTAGTTCGAGGACGAACTATAAACCGTAAGAATGGCCGAGTGTTATCAGCTCCCCTTTGACGAGCCGCCCATGGAAGTAGCGTGCGCGGGAGGAGAGGAGAGAAGAAGGAGGAGACGGCCATCGGATCAAGAGAGAGCGTGATTTGTTCATTATTCATTATTACTTTACTTTGTATCTTTCGCGTTTTGAATATAGTTAATTCATAAAAGCGGTGCCGTGTCGAATTTCTATCACGAATGAAGGTAAAAGAGGGGGCTTATTGGTACTTACCTACTCTTGAAGCAAATAAAAGTTGTTTAGTAGTTGACCTTAGTTGACCGACGAATGAAATTTCAATGGTTATATTCATGTTCACCCTTTTGTTGAAGAACATAGATAATTTAAAAAAAAAGTAGGGTAACAGCACCAGTAAACGAGATAACTACATTTTTCCCAACATTTTGTAACGCTTTTTTCTCGACTGCACTGACTGCATCTAATGTAATGTACAATTGGGACTTTTGGCCAATTGGGGTTTTTTAGGGCCTTTGAAGGCAATTAAGACAGGTGGCCAAAGAGAGCCATCGGTGAGTTTAACACAAGGCCCCGAAGACAAGATGGCCGACAAAAATATCGAAATTAATTATTACAATTCGGCTTATATTTTATATTCGACCTACAAATGAAATGGAAACGATTACATCAATATTTGACCTTTTGTTGATAAGCATGATAATTACCTAAAACTCTTGATGAAGTCGGCTGGGTGGCTCAGAAGCATAAACTAACGCGCTCGCAACCCATATTTCATCGCGTCCTCTCAGACCGAGGTTCGAATCCAGCCGGCGGAAGTAAATTTTTCTGGGCCAAACATCGCTAAAAATGTTGAAATAATTGGGTTGCAGAAAAATACTATGTATATGCCGATCAGCTTTTAAATTCAGCACTAGAACGGTAATTTTTGCAGGGAGCGAATAAAATGCAGAACGGTCTGCAATCTGCAGAATTCTGCAGAACGACAAAAAAATTCTCAAAAAATTGCCAGAGCTTGCTGAAACTTCGCACTAACAACCAAAATGAATACACCATATATATTTATACGTGTACCTTCCCTCCCCCCTTCGTTCTGCAGATTGCAGAATGGACATAAAATGTTGCAGACCAGGTCTTTAGAGTAGCACTGGAAGATCGAAACTTGGTAAGCGCAATCAGTCAGTGATCCCACACATAACGAAGAAGACGGAATTCCGATACCTCCCCCCTTTTCCGTTCTGCAGATTGCAGAATGGCCATAAAATGCTGCAGACCAGGTCTTTAGAGTGGCACTAGAAGATCGAAACTTGGCAAACGCAATCAGCCAGTGATCCCACACATAACGAGGGAGACGGAATTCCGATACCTCCCCCCCTTTTCCGTTCTGCAGATTGCAGAATGGACATAAAATGCTGCAGACCAGGTCTTTAGAGTGGCACTAGAAGATCGAAACTTGGCAGACACTATCAGCCAGTGATCCCACACATAACGAAGAAGACGGAATTCCGATACCTCCCCCCCTTTTCCGTTCTGCAGATTGCAGAATGGACATAAAATGCTGCAGACCAGGTCTTTAGAGTGGCACTAGAAGATCGAAACTTGGCAGACACAATCAGCCAGTGATCCCACACATAACGAAGAAGACGGAATTCCGATACCTCCCCCCCCTTTTCGTTCTGCAGATTGCAGGATGGACATAAAATGCTGCAGACCAGGTCTTTAGAGTGGCACTAGAAGATCGAAACTTGGCAGACACTATCAGCCAGTGAACCCACACATAACCGAGTAAACGGAATTTCGACACCTCCCCCCCTTTTCCGTTCTGCAGATTGCAGAATGGACATAAAATGCTGCAGACCAGGTCTTTAGAGTAGCACTAGAAGATCGAAACTTGACAGACACAATCAGCCAGTGAACCCACACATAACAGAGAAAACGGAATTTCGATACCTCCCCCCCTCTTCCGTTCTGTAGATGGCAGAATGGACATGAAATGCTGCAGACCAGGTCTTTAGAGTGGCACTAGAAGATCGAAACTTGGCAGACACTATCAGCCAGTGATCCCACACATAACGAAGAAGACGGAATTCCGATACCTCCCCCCCTTTTCCGTTCTGCAGATTGCAGAATGGACATAAAATGCTGCAGACCAGGTCTTTAGAGTGGCACTAGAAGATCGAAACTTGGCGAACGCAATCAGCCAGTGATCCCACACATAACAGAGAAAACGGAACTCCGATACTTCCCCCTCTTTTCCGGTCCGCAGATTCCAGAATGGACATAAAATGCTGCAGACCAGGTCTTTAGAGTGGCACTAGAAGATCGAAACTTGGCAGACACAATCAGCCAGTGATCCCACACATAACGGAGAAGACGTTAATCCAGATACCTCCCCCCCATTTCCGTTCTGTAGATTGCAGAATGGACATAAAATGCTGCAGACCAGGTCTTATACCAGGTTAGATGAAGTGTTTATTAAGCTTTTTGTGATTGAGCTACAGATCCCTTCAGTTGAACAATGTGGGTCGGAAGAAATACACATGACTGAGTTATAGCTAATGTTTATTCCAACTCAAATAAATTTCACTGACAAAAAAAGTAATATACATAATAAGTAGGTACCTACCGTAAGTTTTTTCTCGGCATATGAGTGACTATTGTTTTCAAATTTCAGGTTCGAATAAGATGGGTATGAAAAATTCAGGTAGTTACTCAATTGATTCATCACTAAATACCAGATATCAACAACAAAAAAATAGAAAAAGGACCGCATGAAAATCGATCGTCTGTTTCATTTCATGCAACTTTCGCAAGTGAAGTCGTCATCGTCGTCGACTTTTCCGTCAATACAGGAAATGTGGTACCAGTGGTCGCAGTCGCTGCAAAAACCAGTTTTCCTCCGACATTAGTACACTTGTTTTTCAAGAAACAGACAGATCCTGTGTCTTCGTCCCAATACGATCCAATGATTCCGGTGAGAAAAGACGCCAGCCTTCCGTTGGTCATGTTCGGTGTCTCTAATTTAAGGTCGTTTACTGCGAGTGTTGGAAGAATCAACTTGGTTCCTGTCTTTTCTTCCGTCTTCTCTGGAAAATTGCTGATAGTGTCTGCCAAGTTTCGATCTTCTAGTGCCACTCTAAAGACCTGGTCTGCAGCATTTTATGTCCATTCTGCAATCTGCAGAACGGAAAAGGGGGGGAGGTATCGGAATTCCGTCCTCTTTGTTATGTGTGGGATCACTGGTTGATAGTGTCTGCCAAGTTTCGATCTTCTAGTGCCACTCTAAAGACCTGGTCTGCAGCATTTTATGTCCATTCTGCAATCTGCAGAACGGAAAAGGGGGGGAGGTATCGGAATTCCGTCCTCTTTGTTATGTGTGGGATCACTGGTTGATAGTGTCTGCCAAGTTTCGATCTTCTAGTGCCACTCTAAAGACCTGGTCTGCAGCATTTTATGTCCATTCTGCAATCTGCAGAACGGAAAAGGGGGGGAGGTATCGGAATTCCGTCTTCTTCGTTATGTGTGGAATCACTGATTGATAGTGTCTGCCAAGTTTCGATCTTCTAGTGCCACTCTAAAGACCTGGTCTGCAGCATTTTATGTCCATTCTGCAATCTGCAGAACGGAAAAGGAGGGGAGGTATCGGAATTCCGTCTTCTTCGTTATGTGTGGGATCACTGGTTGATAGTGTCTGCCAAGTTTCGATCTTCTAGTGCCACTCTAAAGACCTGGTCTGCAGCATTTTATATCCATTCTGCAATCTGCAGAACGGAAAAGGGGGGGAGGTATCGGAATTCCGTCTTCTTCGTTATGTGTGGGATCACTGGCTGATAGTGTCTGCCAAGTTTCGATCTTCTAGTGCCACTCTAAAGACCTGGTCTGCAGCATTTTATGTCCATTCTGCAATCTGCAGAACGGAAAAGGGGGGGAGGTATCGGAATTCTGTCTTCTTCGTTATGTGTGGGATCACTGGCTGATTGTGCTTACCAAGTTTCGATCTTCTAGTGCCACTCTAAAGACCTGGTCTGCAGCATTTTATGTCCATTCTGCAATCTGCAGAACGGAAAAGGGGGGGAGGTATCGGAATTCCGTCTTCTTCGTTATGTGTGTGATCACTGATTGATAGTGTCTGCCAAGTTTCGATCTTCTAGTGCCACTCTAAAGACCTGGTCTGCAGCATTTTATGTCCATTCTGCAATCTGCAGAACGGAAAAGGGGGGGAGGTATCGGAATTCCGTCCTCTTTGTTATGTGTGGGATCACTGGTTGATAGTGTCTGCCAAGTTTCGATCTTCTAGTGCCACTCTAAAGACCTGGTCTGCAGCATTTTATGTCCATTCTGCAATCTGCAGAACGGAAAAGGGGGGGAGGTATCGGAATTCCGTCTTCTTCGTTATGTGTGGAATCACTGATTGATAGTGTCTGCCAAGTTTCGATCTTCTAGTGCCACTCTAAAGACCTGGTCTGCAGCATTTTATGTCCATTCTGCAATCTGCAGAACGGAAAAGGAGGGGAGGTATCGGAATTCCGTCTTCTTCGTTATGTGTGGGATCACTGGTTGATAGTGTCTGCCAAGTTTCGATCTTCTAGTGCCACTCTAAAGACCTGGTCTGCAGCATTTTATATCCATTCTGCAATCTGCAGAACGGAAAAGGGGGGGAGGTATCGGAATTCCGTCTTCTTCGTTATGTGTGGGATCACTGGCTGATAGTGTCTGCCAAGTTTCGATCTTCTAGTGCCACTCTAAAGACCTGGTCTGCAGCATTTTATGTCCATTCTGCAATCTGCAGAACGGAAAAGGGGGGGAGGTATCGGAATTCTGTCTTCTTCGTTATGTGTGGGATCACTGGCTGATTGTGCTTACCAAGTTTCGATCTTCTAGTGCCACTCTAAAGACCTGGTCTGCAGCATTTTATGTCCATTCTGCAATCTGCAGAACGGAAAAGGGGGGGAGGTATCGGAATTCCGTCTTCTTTGTTATGTGTGTGATCACTGATTGATAGTGTCTGCCAAGTTTCGATCTTCTAGTGCCACTCTAAAGACCTGGTCTGCAGCATTTTATGTCCATTCTGCAATCTGCAGAACGGAAAAGGGGGGGAGGTATCGGAATTCCGTCTTCTTCGTTATGTGTGGGATCACTGGCTGATAGTGTCTGCCAAGTTTCGATCTTCTAGTGCCACTCTAAAGACCTGGTCTGCAGCATTTTATGTCCATTCTGCAATCTGCAGAACGGAAAAGGGGGGGAGGTATCGGAATTCTGTCTTCTTCGTTATGTGTGGGATCACTGGCTGATTGTGCTTACCAAGTTTCGATCTTCTAGTGCCACTCTAAAGACCTGGTCTGCAGCATTTTATGTCCATTCTGCAATCTGCAGAACGGAAAAGGGGGGGAGGTATCGGAATTCTGTCTTCTTCGTTATGTGTGGGATCACTGGCTGATTGCGCTTACCAAGTTTCGATCTTCTAGTGCCACTCTAAAGACCTGGTCTGCAACATTTTATGTCCATTCTGCAATCTGCAGAACGAACGGTGAAGGGGGGAGGGGGGGTACACGTATAAATATATATGGTGTATTCATTGTGGTTGTTAGTGCGAAGTTTCAGCAAGCTCTGGCAATTTTTTGAGAAATTTTTTGTCGTTCTGCAGAATTCTGCAGATTGCAGACCGTTCTGCATTTTACGGAGTCCCATTTTTGCACGCCAAGTTGGCAATTCTGCGATATTTGGGGATGTTCAAATTTGTAATGTTGGATCAGTTTTTCCCTAGACGACCTTAAATTCGTACTGTCAATCGAGTACAGCGCTGTTGCAAGATTTTATGTATGCTCTGTTTTTGACTGCAGCTTCAGTGTCCCATATGTCCTTCCAGTGTCTTTTCACCTCGCAATCTGCAGTATGGGGTTCTTCAGCTGTAATTCAGGTTGGGTGTAAACGGCTCGGCACTCTGTCACTTACCTGCCATTCTGACAAGATAACAGTCATAACAGCCAAGACAACACTGTAGCGGAATATGATGCAAGGAAACGCCAGAATGGAGTATTATACTAAAAAAATATTTTGGTTGAAATGAAAACTACATTGAAAAATAATTGACCCGTGTTTTTTTATTCAGTCAAAAACCGTATCGTTTGGGCGCAATAAATAAATAACATCAACTATTTCTGACGTCACAGCGAGACACCGCCTATACCGCCTGTGTAAATGACGTCAGAAATAGGCAGAATATAGGAATTTCGTTTATTTATTGCGGCCAAACGATACGATTTTTGGCTGAATAAAAAATACGGGTCAGTTATTTTCCAATATAGTTTCTGATTCCATCGAAAAAAATGTTTTTTTCAAAAGTATAATACTCTATTGGCATTTCATGTCAAATTTTCCTAACCTCACTGGACTTCGCCACAAAAAGCCCGTTTTCACGTAACTTGGTCTGTCAGCGTCCGTTACACTCTAGGGAACATGGCCAACCGCGTTTTAATTTCTACTGAATTTAAAACGTGATCGGCATATATATAAAACTGTTGAAGTAACGAATACTTGAAATAAAGTGTCAAAACTCCCATGGCCAAATGTGAGGTCGAAAAGAGGAAAATAATATTTATTCATATTTAAAAAAAACTCCTGATGTAGGGTAACAGCACCAGTAGTATATGATAAAAAAAGTCGAGTTTTTTGCAGTTTTCTTTTTTTCTTTAGCAATTTGAATCAGAGTAAGTTGGGTTCTTTCGACTCTAAAACGAATACAGCTATCAGCTATTGTATCCACGGATTGTTGTATCTCTTCAGTAATAAATAAATATTGTCACGATGTCTGAAATAATTCGAAAGTGCTGGAAAGCCAAATAACAATGGATTGAGGAGATGTGCAAATAAGTGAAAGATGAGTGAGAAGTAGGGAAAATGACTTATTTTGGGGATATCGAGCCAAGTATCACTGACATCAAAAACGAGGCAGGAGATATTTTGAGCGAAAATGAAGAAAAGGCAGACAGGTGGAAGGGATACTTTGCGATGGGAAAATTATATAGGGGACAAGAATAATTATAAAATGCATTAGTACTGGAAAAAGTGAGAGAAAAAGGAATAGGTATATGGAAAACAGTGAAGGAAAAGAATAATGGGATAGTAGAATACCTTCTGAGACACAATGGATTACTTAGTTCGAGATGTACTTCAGGCGGGGGTGGGAATAAAAGAGGTAGACCCAGGTTAGATCATTGCTCCCAGACAAGTAATTAGGGATGTAGGTATTTGATATTTGACCTTCAGGGGAATACGTAGGTTAGCACAGGATGGTAAGGGATGGAGGTACGCATGCAACAAGTCTTATAGCGTTTTCGAGTCACTAGAACCAAACCAGTTCGGCTCTAAAATCAGAGGATTCGATTGGTTCTCGGAAATCCTTGCCCAATCAGTGATAGCGATTTTCGAGCTGAACTGGCTCCGTTCTGGCCAGTCGCCAAACGAAACAAGCGAATATGCCTCATGGGCATGAGGCTCAGTAGCGCACTTCTTTTTTGAAGGATTAGTGAACGCAAGATGTTAATTAGGGTTCTACCGTTATTTGGGCAGA
The DNA here is from genome assembly GCA_949128115.1 of Anaspis maculata. Lineage (NCBI taxonomy): Eukaryota > Metazoa > Arthropoda > Insecta > Coleoptera > Scraptiidae > Anaspis > Anaspis maculata. Next base: position 1,403,160 of record OX421962.1, read on the forward strand.
AATTTATATGGCGGCCAAAATAACGTCAGATTCATGAAATTTGGCTTGAAAACCAAAATGATCGTACTATAGACAAGGGTGAGTTCCAAGTTTCATGAAAATCGTTCCACTAATAAGAGATTTCAATATGGCGGTCAAGATGGCGGCAGAATGTTGGAATTTGGCTGGAGAATAAGAATGATCATACGAAACAAAGGTGAGTCCCAAGCTCCATGAAAATCGAGAATACAAGATGGCGGCGGGGCCTCAATTGTCGAAAATTGGATGTATCATGTATCTAATTGAAATTCACATAGCCTGCGAATTTCACTCGAATCAGACAACTTTCAGAGAAATTCAAAATGGCGGATCAAGATGGCAGCCAAATGACAAAAATCATTGGTTAACTTTATATGGTGGACACGTACGCATTTCATTGGCATTTGCACCACATCGATATCTCTCTTTTTGTTGAGGCATAATTCTCCTAGTTCTATCACTTCAAAACATTAAATATGAAGACTACAAGATGGCGGCGGGGCATCAATTGTCAAAAATTGGATGTATCTATTTGAAGTTCACATAGCCTGCGAATTTCACTCGAATCAGACCACTTTCAGAAAAATTCAAAATGGCGGATCAAAGATAGCGGCCAAGTGACAAAAGTCATCGGTCAACTTTATATGGTGGTCACGTACGCATTCGATTGGCGTTTGCACCACATCGATATCTTTTTTCGTTGAGGCATAATTCTCCTAGCTCTATCATTTCGAAACATGTTCAATATGGAGAATACAAGATGGCGGCGGGACATCAATTGTCGAAATTTGGATAGATCTTGATGTGGTTTATACTTTATACTGCCTGCAAATTTCATTTCAATTGGATCGATTTTGGAGAAATTCAAAATGGCGGATCAAAGATGGCGGCAGAATAACAAAAAACTAAAAGTCAACTTGACATCCTGGACATATGTGCTATTGATCAGCGTTTACACCACATCGATATATTTCTTCCCTGAGGAGTTATCCCGGGTACGGACGGACGGACAGACGGACGGACAGACGGACGGACGGACGGACGGACAAAGTGAAGCTAAAAGCGCTTTTTTCCCATTTTTTGGGAAAGTGCGCTAAAAATGCGGAATGCGATTATTTACTGATGCTGGTACTCTACATCCAGATTTTGAAGTCATCTTCATTCATAAGCAAGAGATAAAACAATAAATAATCAGATTAATTGCGATTAATATACAGTATGTTCATTGAAAAATTCAATAATGGGAGGCCGTGGACCGATGACATCCTGGCCGTTTTCGTATCGAATGGCCTGCGTCACAGCCTCCCTTTATTGAAGTTTTCAATGAACATACGGTATATCGTTTAATGAATAATCATTTAAATTTTATTCGTAGGTCGAATATAAGCCGACTTAACTATAATCCGATAGTTTTGACCGCCATCTTGTCTTCGGGATCCTGCAGGAAACTTCCCCGAGACTCACTGTGGCTCTAGGCAGGAGAGAAATACACTAGGTGTTCAGTGCATTGCAAAAAAAACTCGACTTTTTTCAGAGCTCAATCATTTACTACTGGTGATGTTACCCTACAATAAGAGTCTCAAGTAATTATCATGTTCATCAACAGAAGGTGAAACATTGATGTAGGTAATCGTTTCCATTTTATTTGTAGGTCGAATGTAAAATATAAACCGAGTTATAATAATTCATTTCGATATTTTTGTCGGCCATCTTGTTTTTCGGGGCCTTGTGTTGAACTTCCCGGTGGCTCACTTTGGCCACCTGTCCAAATTGCCTTCAAAAGCCCAAAAAAACAGTTGTACATTACATTAGGTGCAGTCAGTGCAGTCGAGAAAAAACGTTACAAAATATTGGGAAAAATGTGGTTCCCTCATATACTGGTGCTGTTACCCTACAAAAATTTTCAATCATCCATTTTCTTCAACAAAAGGGTGAACATGAATATAACCGTTGAAATTTCATTCGTAGGTCAACTAAAGGTCGAGTTGTAATTGTTTCCGATATTTTTGAGCCGCCATCTTGTTTCCGGTGTCCTGCAGAAAACTTCTCAGAGACTCACTTTGGCCGCCCTTCTTGAATGTCTCTAAGGGTCTCAAAGAACAAATTTGGAAGGGTGGCCAAACTTTTACGAGCTTGGTAACTCCAAACTATGATAACACCAAGATTCATACGTACTATATGTGGCCGACGTCTCATAATAAAATTTCCATCCGCCCTTGCTACTCGTCGGAGAAGTTTTGGGGTGACACAACCGACTTTTTATTCAGTGAACAGATTTGTCACTATTTTTTTCAACAAGAAATACCCAGGTCTTGAATATTTTCTTGAAATATCGTGGAAAATATGCAGAGATTGATGCAAAATATTATTTTATACTTATCAATGCCACAGTTATAATAATAATTATTGTTGGGATTTTTCAAATACGATTGTTTTATCTGTGTGTTTCCTAAAGTTCAGCTAAACGGCTCAACATTCGAAATGTCGGTTCGAAAATGTTGCCCTTTTTCAAATCTGTATAACTTTGGATTGTCCCAACCGATTCCGATTTTGTTTTCACGGGTTGTTTAGATACATCTTCCAGCAATCTGCTCGGTTGGCGAGATTTTTTGACTTATGTATTTCAATTACATTCGTTACAGGGTGGAATGTAAAGCATTGTAAAAGTGTGCTTAGTTCAATGGGTCCCCATTTTGCGAACTTTTTTTAGCGCACTTCTCCAAACGGGAAGGCGCTTTTGTCCTCGCTTTGTCCGTCCGTCCGTCCGTCCGTCACAGCATCTAGTCCTAGACGAAAAGGTTTTTGCGAAAAAATTTTACTCCATTGGGTAGCTCATGACCTTGTATCCCGAACCAAGAAAAATCTTGACGAAATAATAATAAACAATGACAATAATAACAATTTAGTGTGACGCAGCATCGCCGTTGAATGCTGCATTTCAGAAGCCGGCCTGATCTCGAAAGTTATCACATGCGAGGAAGTACCCGATCTTATCATTTTACCATAATACATATGCGGAGTTGTATTTAGAGGATGATTTGAACTCCATTTTATTGAAAATTTCACATCGGTGCGAGGTGCAGGCCAATAGTTATTAATTTTTGAAAATGACTCCGAAACTACGGCTCGGCCGCAAATGATTTATTCGTTGCTTGCTGGTGCTTGATATCCTTTCCTCCGAACAAAACGAAATTCAATACAGAAAATATTTCAACTCGAATGGGTAGCTCATGGCCTTGGTACCGAGCTACCGAGCGAATCAAGAAAAATTTTGCCGAAATAATCATGAACAATTACAAAAATAACATTTTGGTGTAGGGCGGCTTCGCCGATCAAGTGCTGGCATTCGCGGTAAGATGTAGAAAGTTGCGATATGCAGGCAACTACAATTTCTTAATGAAATACATCACTGCATGTACGGCATTATATTTAGAGAACAATTTGAACTTTCTTTTGACAAAAACCTCACTTCGATCCGACCGTCGGGTCAATTGTTATCAATTTTTGAAAACGACCGCAAAGCCACGGCTCGGCGCATATTACACGTCCCTACAAATTTAAAATCAGACGTGCCGAAATAGTAATTGAACATTTTGAAATAGCCAATACTAGGTACCTGAAGGATAATGGCACTCAAATTACGAAACATGTTCGCTCAATAACAAAAAAAAAAGTAGGTAGGTATCACTAAAAATCATATGACAGGCTACCATTTTTTCGGTTTTTCGATAAAAAAGAAATGTTCCAATTCAAAAGTGAACCCGATATTCGTGTTCAGGAGGTCAAAATCAGTTGGAGAACATTCTTTTATATAAGTAACAGAATGACGCTTATGTGGCCGGTTTGTCTGTCTGTCTGTCTGTCCGAGTCCGTGCAGAAATTAAGACGCTGTACTCCTTCTCGAGAACTGAAACAAGAGTCTTGGAACTTTTTTCCGATTAATAGCTGATTAATGTCCCCATTAGTGCCCATGTCCCCAAGGGTGGCCAATGGGCACTATTTTTGTTATCCATACATCGTTATCATTATTCTCAAAAAACAGAGATCTCCTGTGCACTTCGATGAAGTTGAACTTCTCCTCGGGAAATAAAGCTACAGCCCTTGAAGATTGAACTTTATCCGGTGGATAGCTTAGGTCCTCAATGACCAAATAGGCAGGTTGGCTTTCATAATTCGGCCGCCATCTTGGCTGCCATATTGAAATTTCTTATTAGTGGAACGATTGTCATGAAACTTGAAACTTACCCTTGTCTAGTACTATCATTCTTATTTTCAAGCCAAATTTCATGATTGCCTCACCATCTTGGCCGCCATATTGAAATCTCTTATAAGTGGAAGGATTTTCATGAAACTTGAGAGTTACGCTTGTCTCGTACGATCATTCCTATTTTTAAGCTGAGTTTCATAATTCTGCCGCCATCTTGGCCGCCATATTGAAATCTCTTGTTAGTGGAACGATTTTCATGAAACTTGGAACTTACACCCTTGTCTAGTACGATCATTTTGATTTTCAAGCCGAATTTCATGATTCTGTCGATATTTTGGCCGCCATATTGGAATTTTTTGCCCAAGACGGTAGAACCCTAATCACTTAACATCTTGCGTTCACTAATCCTCCAAAAAGGAAGTGCGCTACTGAGCCTCATGCCCATGAGGCGTATTCGCTTGTTTTTAATTTAAACGATATAACCATGGAGTCGGATGTCCTATCTCGAATGACATGATATTTTTTTTGTAAAAGTTGTATTTCAGTCATTTCGGTTGGCAATAAAATTGAATTTTTGATAAGAACCTGTAAAATTTTGTTTACCTACGACCACTACCGTAAGTGCCGAATACCGCACAACTCGGAACCTAAGTAAGTTAGCCCTTGCGCACATCGTGACGTATTCTGTAAAGTAAATAGCACAGCGTGCGGTAATGGTAAAGTAAATCGCACACTTAGGGAATTCAAAATTTTCGAAATCGGACCCACGGTTTCCGAGTTTTCATCTCTGGAAAAACTGCAAATGCTCCAACTTTTCATCCCGTGAACAGATTTTCACCATTTTTTTTTTCCAAACAAAAGGTTACTGGCTCTTGAATATTTTTCGATAATTTTCTTCTCAATTTCCCAGGAATTTCCCTGTTGAAAATGTGAAACAGGCCTGGCGGTTATCGAAACCGGACTTGAATGATGGAGCTTAGAGTGAAGACTTGATTGACGATTTTTACAATGAGATGATTTGGGATGAGATTTGAAGTTTTCCCGGAAACTGAAATTTTCCCAAATTCTCAATTTCCTGCAAATGATTTTCAATCTTTCTCTCTTATTCTAACTTCCCACCCGAAGGGACATTTCGACCAAAAATTCCCATAGGTTCCTGGATACTAGTCGAGAAAGTTTTGGGGTAACACGAGGGGTACCACAACCGATTTTTTCCTACTTCGGCGTTATATCACTCTGTGCATAATTACAACAAGAACGATAGATTTTATCAATAAACTTGCATCGCATATTCCATGCAGGCTGGAAAGTACTTTATTCAGATAAGAGAGTTCTTATATAAGAACATTTTGGATGAATGCTCAGATCAGTAACGAGCATTACGTAGTTACCACTTACTGCCCAGTTAATTTCAATAGAATTATAGTCTCACACCCGATTCGAAATGAAGTATTTGGCCGTTTACTGCTTTTGCGTTTTGTTTGCGATAAATTCGGCCCATAAAATCACCGATGCACAATCTGGTCCAGAACTGGAGACTTCTGATCCAGGTCTGCTTGACACCGAGGGGTTTGTTGGCGATGAGGTCGACAAAAAATATATTATCAATAATTACGGTAAGATTTCATTGATACCGATAACAATTGAAACAAGTACCTATACCTATACTGTCATTTCAGGAACCATAAAAAATTTGAAATCAGAAGACGAAAACAGCAATCAAGGCCAATTGGGCTTCAGATTCAAAAAAGATTTTGATTTTGGTATTTCTCTGGGGTAAGCAAAATAAGAGAAATCGGAAGGCAAATATACCCGCGAGGGGTAAACCGCCGTGGGAGTATTAATAATAATAATAGCAATAATAATAATATTTATTCGTTAAGCCGTTACAGCGTTGAACTTAGTTAATATTATGTGTAAAAATAAATAACAAGGAAATAAATTTTCAATAACATGAGCATATAAATCAATAAAAATGTTGAATTTATTATGTTAAGATATGGAAATATATTTGTTATTTATAAAGATACGTGCACGAACATAATTTGTCACATATTATTTGGGAATAAAAACAATAACAACATTCAGTAATAAGTGAGTACCGTATGATCAAAAACTTTCCTCCTCTAAGCAGGCCGTGGTCTGGTCATCGGCAGGCAAACGAGGCTGATTTTGGCCAGGCCACAGCCTGCCTGGAGGAGAAAAGTTTTTGATCATACGGTACTTCTTGAGTTATTAAACGTCGAAGTTTTGTCTTTGACAGCTTATAGCTTTTGACAGATGACCGACATGTTATATTTTCTGCATGTTTTGACTAGAGTTTATAAAGAGCTTCAAAAAGAGCTTACAAGTGTCAAAATTCTTACATTTCAATCTTCTGTCACTTTGACTTCCCGTCTGACAGATCACCAGTGAAAATTTCATTTTTTCCTTCCCACCATCGACCATCAAATTGTGTCTCAATAATTGGTCTGATGGTTCAGAAATAAGAGGGACAAGAAAACTCAGATTATCGAATGGAATTAGTGATTAATATTATTAGAACATGCTACTTTGATTGGAATCTAGTGGACCCAATTCTATGTGCGGTCCTCCAGGGATGAGTTATAACTAGGGATGGGTAGTAAATAGAAGCTGAGTATGAAAGGAAAAATGGGTGGTATTGGAATGTGTAGAAATGGAATAGATTATATGGGTTGGATGAGTATGGGAAAAAAATGGGTGATATGGGAATGTGTAGTATGCATGGGAATGAATGACACGGGTATGGGAGACATGGGTAATTGGGTATAATTTGGGAGGTATGAGCATAGTAATTATATTATTAGGGGTATTATGCATCTAATATTATAATGTGACACCTGTAAAAGTCATGAATAAACATCATTATTATTATTATTATTTCCCGTTGATAGATGATGTTGGAAATCATATTTTTAGTTTTAGCGCATTTTTCATCTTGATGAAAATCGCTATTGCAGCCGTTTTGTCCGTCCGTCCATCCGTCCGTCCGTCCGTTTCTCGAACTCCTCGCAAACAAGACGCCCTAGCTTTCTAATGTTTTCGCTGTTACATAGCTGCTACTCTCAAAGCTGGACTAAGCTATATTGAAGGTCTATATTGCGCCGCCAACATAGAGAAAACCGCCCCCGATCAACTTGAAATAACATGATATTGCAATTTCTCCCGGACCTGATGCCTAATGCTCTGGTGTTCTTATTTCATGAATAATACATAGTTGCCACTTATAAACGTGAGCCCAGAAACATTCCATCTTCAATCTGCGCCGCCGACATGAAAAACTTTCCAAAATTCGCTCCAAAAAAAATTTGAAATGAAAAACATAAACCCAAAATCATAGCGATCTAATTCTATCGCTATATGAATAGCTGACTGAAAATGGGAAAGGATGGGCTACTTCTGGTTAGTCACCGCCCTCAAACTCTTGGAAAACTTGAAGAATTTCAAGAGAAATTGCCTGGGAATGCTTAAGATCTTTGTTTTAAAAACGTTAGTATGAATGTTTGATCTTGCCAACTTTTAAATTTCGCGCCAGTCGCCGTGTTTAAAATACCAACATTTTTCCTTCCCACTCCTAAAGTGCGAACAAGGGGATTTTGGGGTTATGATGGCGTCCTGCGAGTAGCGCGAAAGTACTGTCAAAAATGGTCGGAACAGCTTTTTCCGTGTTCAAATCGCGAAACGACGGCCGTCCGCGAAAAGTGTAATAAAATTCGAAAAAGTCGTCGCAAATCATCCGCGACCCACCCGGGTTGCTGAAAAGTCATCGTCGCCTCGTGAACTGCTGCACTGGTGCATTGGTTCGATCAACAAGTGGTAAGTTCGCACATTTTTCCTTGTTTCCATTCGTTCATTTTGGTCCTTCGAGCCGGATTTTGATCCTTTCGTTGTTGTTTTACTTGTTTTCATCCTTTAACCTGGCGATTGGTTGCGCAGGTCGGATTCAACAAGTTTTCCGTGTCATTATATAGTTAATGATCATTTTCGTTCCCCCTTTTGTTGTAGTTCGTAGATTTGCGTTCACATAGCATTGTTGTGAATCATGGCTAAACTTCGGGAACTTCGTGCATTGCGCAACATGATTTGCAATCAAATAAAAGAAACGTACGAAATTGGTCAAAAGGCAAGTGCAGATTCGTCACTGCGTTTGCTTTTCGAATGTCGCTTTCAAGCTGTGAAAAGTTTAGATCAGGAGTTTCAACAGTGTCACTCGCAAATTATTGCATTATTGGCAGAGGCAAAGCAAGCTGATTTTGAGTCCGAAGAAGCTTTTAGAAAGACTTATTCGGATATGTATTTCAGCATACAAGTAACATTTCGCGAATTATTTCCCCCGCCTGCGCCCGTCGTTACAGCGGCTGGGGGATCTGCGCCTGTAATAGCGTCGTCATCGCAAAATAGGGTAAGGTTGCCCAAACTGGATTTGGTAAAATTTGACGGTGATTTGAAGGTTTGGCCAACTTTTGTTGATACGTTTTCAACTCTGATTCATTCTAATCGGGAATTGTCGAATGTTGAAAAATTCCATTATTTGCTATCCGCTTTACAGGGTGAACCGCTCGCTCTGGTAAAATCCATATCGCTTACGGCAGCGAATTATGAAATTGCCTATGACACTTTGGGTAAAAGGTATCAAAATACCAGAAGGCTCGCTAATTGTTATTACTCGGAAATGGTTAATTTGCGCCCTGCAGTTCCAGATTGTTCGAAATCTTTGCGAAATGTGGTGGATACATTTTCGCAAAATTTGGCAGCTTTAAAAAAGCTACAATTTCCAGTTGATGAATGGGATTTCCCAATTTTCAATTTGTTGCTTAGTAAACTCGACGAAAAAACAAGGTCGGCGTTTGAATTGGAAGTTAGTAATGTCGATCTTCCAACTTTTGGCGAGTTAAAAGCATTCGTTGAGGGTCGAGCCAACGCTCTGCAGTTTTCTGCTCCGTCGGGAAAACCGGTTCGTGATTCACGTTCTGCAAACGTTTCAAAACCTCGATCGTTGGTCACAGCCAAATCGGAAGGTTGTGTTTTGTGCAGCGGCACTCACAAAATTTACGATTGTGCAATTTTTGTGCCTAAATCTCCGCGAGAACGCTATCAGCTTGCAAAAGATAAAGGTCTTTGCATCAACTGTTTGAGTGTTGGGCATTCAATGGTGAAATGCACTTCAAAGTCGACATGTCGGCATTGTGCCGCCAATCATCACTCAATGCTTCATTTTTCGGACTCTGCTAAGCCCAAACCACCTCCTCCGGCCAAGGAAGTTGCTCCGGACAAGGTCACGCCACCAAAGACTGATGGAGGCGTCTCTCTCAGTGCTTCGACAAACGGCACAGCGGTGTTGTTGAGTACAGCACAGATCAGTTTGATTAATCAGGCAGGTGAAGTCACAATTGTTCGTGCACTGTTAGACAGTGCTTCGCAAGTTAGTTGCATAACTGAAAAGTGTTCAATTCGTGCAAGGCTACCCCGTAGCAAAGCTTCGATTTCAGTTTCTGGACTTGGAAATTCGACAACTGCTTCGCGCGGTTCTGCAGTTTGTTCAGTCAAGAGTTGCTCTGGTTCGGGGCCGGGTTTGAAAGTAAATTTCGTTGTGTTGAAAGAGATATGCTCTTCAATGCCAAGTTCGTTCATAAATACTTCAGATTGGGAGTATCTGAACAATGCTTCTCTTGCTGATCCGTCATTTAATGTACCGGGACAAGTTGATGTTCTATTGGGAGCTGATGTTTTTCCTTTGGTATTGAAAAATGGTCAAATTCGAGGTAGTTCTGGACAACCTGTTGCTTTGAATACTGTTTTTGGATGGGTCCTCATGGGCCAAATTCAGCTTCCTGCTCCGGTTGTTGCTCATTCGTTGTGTGCAACTGCTGACGTGTCATTGGACGGTGCACTACGCAGTTTTTGGGAACTTGAGGAGCCTCCTAATTCTAAATCTCAATCTCCTGAAGATATCGAGTGTGAAGAGTTGTACCGCTCAACTGTGTCACCAAGTGATGGTCGATACGTGGTTTCTTTGCCCTTCATCAAGGACAAAGTTGTTGAATTTGAAGAATCGCAAGCTGTGGCCGAACGCAGGTTTTTGATGTTAGAGAAACGGTTAGCTCGAGACCCTTCTCTCAAAAGGGCATATTCTGAATTCATGAATGATTACTTGAAACAAGGTCATATGAGTCTTTGCGATTTCAATTCTGAAAATTCTTCGGAGGAATATTTTCTTCCTCATCATTGTGTACTCAAACCAGACAGTACAACAACCAAGATTCGGGTTGTTTTTGATGGTTCCACGAAGTCCAAGAATGGGCTTAGCTTGAATGACACTTTGTATTCAGGTGCAAAATTACAACCGAACGTAGTTGATGTCTTACTTGGTGTTAGACAACATGAAATTGTTCTTGTCGCCGATATACAGCAGATGTATCGGCAGATATTGATCACTCAAGATCATCGAAAATATCAAAAAATTCTTTGGCGATTTTCACCGAAAGATCCGATTCAACAGTACACTCTGAATACGGTCACTTATGGGGTCTCGTCTGCTCCATATCTTGCTATCCGTACGATCAAACAGCTTGCTCAGGATGAAGGCAAAGCTTTTCCGCTGGCGGCTGAGGTTTTGGAAAAGGAAGTGTATGTTGATGATGTGGTCACCGGAGCCAACACTATTGCTGAGGCTTTTGAGAAGCAATCGCAACTCATGAAGATTTTTGCAGCTGGTGGATTCATTTTGCGGAAATGGGTTAGTAATGCGCCGGAATTGATTGAACATTTACCGCCTGAACTTCAGGAAAGTACTTTGTCTTTTGACGACGAGACTAATATGGTGAAAATTCTGGGACTTCAGTGGTCCCCTTCTTCGGATGTATTTACTTACAAGATCGGTCACGTTGATCGTTCTTGTACAAAAAGACAAATTTTATCGGCAATTGCTCGAACTTTTGATCCCTTGGGATTTCTTGCACCTTTATTGTTTTTTGCAAAAAGGTTGATTCAAGATTTGTGGTGTTCAGGACTTGACTGGGATGACGTCCCTTCTGATCACATTTTGGAAAAATGGAAACTTTACTGTGACGAGATCCACATGATCGAAGGTGTCAGGATTGGACGAAGCCTTTCAGTGGTGAACAATAGATTGACCTTGCACGGGTTTTGTGATGCATCGGAGGCTGGTTTTGCTGCAGTCGTTTACTTGCGCTCTGAAGATAGTTCTGGAAACATTCGGGTCAATTTGTTGTTGGCAAAATCCAAGGTTGCGCCTTTGAAACGTCGCTCATTGCCGCAGCTCGAGTTGTGCGCTGCTCATCTGTTGGCCAAGTTGATGTCTTATCTCGTGGCAGTGTATTCTGAGACAATCAAATTCGAGCAAATTGTTGCTTGGACTGACTCTACAATTGTGCTTGCTTGGTTGAGTTCGCCTTCCTATCGTTGGAAGACATTTGTCGCTAATAGAGTCAGCTACATCCAAGATAAATTGTCTACGGATTGTTGGAGACATGTACGGTCTGAGGACAATGCAGCTGATTGCGCATCACGTGGTCTTTTGCCGTCAGCTCTTGTTGAACATCCACTTTGGTGGAAGGGGCCCACATGGTTGTCAATGGGCTCAGATCACTGGCCTCAGAGTAAAATTGATTTTTCGCAGGTTAACACAGGCGACGAGCAGAGACAGAGACCTGTGGCAATCGCTGCAACTGTTGAGTTGAATGTGCTCGAGGGTCAGATCAAGAGGTTTTCATCTTTGACGAAATTGCAGCGAGTTATCGCATATTGTCTGCGTTTTATAGCGAAATGTCGCAGGAAACAAATTAATTGTTCTCACCTAACAAAGGGCGAGTTACATCAGGCTTTACTGGTGTTGGTAAAGAGCGTGCAGGATTCGGCTTTTTCGGAAGAGATTCTCAAGCTAAGGGGAGGTGATCTGCCTTCGAAGTCGTTCAGAAAGTTGTCACCCTTTCTTGATGAAGACGGGTTTCTCAGGGTCGGCGGCCGACTGGCCAACTCTAGTCTTCAATTTGAAGCCAAGCACCCGTTGCTTTTACCGAGCAACCACCATTTGACAATTTTGATTATTGAGCATTTTCATAAAAAATACCTACACCCTGGTCTTCGTACATTGCATGCACTTCTTATCCAACATTTTTGGATCTTGTCGGCCAAGCGCACGATCAGATCAGTCGTTTCATCATGCAACCGGTGTTTTCGTTGTCGACCTGTTGGTGTAGAACCAACGATGGGTCAATTACCATCCAGTCGTATATCACAAATCAAACCATTTCAGTCAACTGGTGTTGATTACGCTGGACCGTTTATGATTACAATGGCGAAAGTTAGAGGAAGCAAACGTTTGAAGGCTTATCTCTGTTTGTTCGTGTGTTTCTCGACAAAAGCGATCCACTTGGAACTTGCATCTGATCTAACGACCGACGCTTTTTTGGCAGCTCTCCGGCGATTTGTCGCTCGAAGAGGGAGTTGTACTAAGTTGTACAGTGACTGTGGAACAAATTTTGTCGGGGCTTCCCGTCAACTGCAAACTTTCATGAGGCAAGCTGCGGAAGCAGAAAACATTGAATGGTCATTCAATCCTCCATCCGCTCCTCATTTTGGAGGCTTGTGGGAGGCTGGCGTCAAGTCCGTGAAAGCTCACTTGACTCGCGTCGTTGGCGATCAAGTAATGACCTACGAAGAACTTTATACCCTGTTGGTTCAGGTGGAAGCTGTGTTAAATTCACGCCCATTGTACTCTGTAAGTAGCGATCCAAATGATCCAACCGCACTGACCCCAGGGCATTTTCTGTTTGCATCTCCACCAAGTGCCATACCAGACCCTGATTTGTCACATTTAAAATTATCGCGTTTGTCCAGATGGCAACTTATACAGCGTATGTTGCAAGATTTATGGAAACGTTGGCATATGGAATATCTCCATACATTGCAACAAAAATCAAAGTGGACTGTCACCAAATCATCTGTGGCATTGGGTACGTTGGTACTAATAAAAGACGATAATGTCCCGCCATTACATTGGCGGTTAGGACGAATTACTCAATTGTTTCCAGGGCGAGATGGAATATCTCGTGTCGCAGAATTAAAAACCTTACATGGGAAAGTGTTACGCCCGTTGGTGAAACTCTGTCCCCTCCCTAATCAATAGAGAAATATCTGTTGATTATTGCTCTTTTTTGTTGTTTTTTTGTTCGAGTTTGTGAGGTGAATGCATTGATTCACATCATGCAAAAAAAATTTGTGAACTTGTTTTTTTGTTCATTTTGTTTTATTTCCTTTTACATTTATGATCATTGGCTAAAAATGACATAGGCATTTTTGGTCGGCGGCATGTTTGATCTTGCCAACTTTTAAATTTCGCGCCAGTCGCCGTGTTTAAAATACCAACATTTTTCCTTCCCACTCCTAAAGTGCGAACAAGGGGATTTTGGGGTTATGATGGCGTCCTGCGAGTAGCGCGAAAGTACTGTCAAAAATGGTCGGAACAGCTTTTTCCGTGTTCAAATCGCGAAACGACGGCCGTCCGCGAAAAGTGTAATAAAATTCGAAAAAGTCGTCGCAAATCATCCGCGACCCACACGGGTTGCTGAAAAGTCATCGTCGCCTCGTGAACTGCTGCACTGGTGCATTGGTTCGATCAACAAGTGGTAAGTTCGCACATTTTTCCTTGTTTCCATTCGTTCAATGAATCTGTTCACAATAAGCTAAAAAGTTACAAATTTTCAGGTTTTCATCAGGAACCAAGTTATGTAGAAAGAAAAGCGAGTGAGGCAGCTTGACGCATTAGTACATGGATAGAGGTGAATGATCTGAAACTGGCATCACAGAAAGTGTAGTGATGATAATTTGCAAGAAATTGAAAATTTTAAAAATTCGAATTTTTCGAGAAAACCTCAAATCTTTTTCCAAATCATCTTATGATGAAGATCGTCAATTACGGCTTCACTTTAAGCTCCATCATTCAAATCCGGTTTCGATAACCCAGGCCTGTTTAACATTTTCAACGGGGAAATTCCCGGGAAATTGAGAATGAAATTATTGGAAAATATCTCGGAAAATATTCAAGAGCCAGTAACCTCTTGCTTGAAAAAAAAAAAGATGAAAATCTGTTCCCGGGATGAAAAGTTGGAGCATTTGCAGTTTTTCCAGAGATGAAAACTCAGAAACCGTGGGTCCGATTTCGAAAAACTTTTCATGCCGTGAACAAATTTTCACCTTTGTTTTTTTTAACAAGAGGTTACTGGTTTTTGAACATTTTCCAACAATTTTTCTTCAATTCCCCGGGAATTCCCCTGTCGAAAATGTGAAACCGGCTTGGGTTAACGAAACTGGACTTGGATGATTGAGCTCAAAGTCCCAATTGACGATTTTTACAATAAAATGATTTGGAAAGAGACTTGAGGTTTTTCCGGACATGTAGAACAAAAATTTCCATTAGTTTCTGTAAACTAGTCCGCAAAGTTTTGGGGTAACACAACCGATTTTTTCCCAATTTGGCGTTATCGCTCTGTGCATAATTACAACAAGCACGATAGATTTTATTAATAAACTTGCATCGGATATTCCATACAGGCTGGAAAGTACTCTATTCAGATAAGAGAATTTCTATATAAGAACCTTTTGAAAGAAAAATGCTCAGATCAGTTACTAGCATTACGCAGTTACCACTTACTGCCCAGTTAATTTCAATAGAATTATAGTCACACACCCGATTCGAAATGAAGTATTTGGCCGTTTGCTGCTTTTGCGTTTTGTTCGCGATGAATTCGGCCTATAAAATCACTGATGCACAATCTGGTTCAGAACTGGAGGCTTCTGATCCAGGTCTGCTTGACACCGAGGGGTTTGTTGGCGATGAGGCCGACAGAAGAAATACTGTCAATAATCACGGTAAGGTGGATTTCATTGATACTAATAAAAATTGAAACCGGCACCTACTATCATTCCAGGAACCATAAATAACATGATTTTCAAAGGCAATAACAGCAAGAAACAAGATTCGTCTCTATTTGGCTTCAACTTGAAGAAGAGTTTCGATTTTGGTATTTCTCTGGGGTAAGCAAAATAAGAGAAATCAGAAGGCAAATATACCCGCGAGGGGTAAACCGCCGTGGGAGTATGCTAAGACATTATGAAAATATATTTGTTATTTATAAAGATACGTACACGAACATAATTAAATGTACGTACATATAGATTACAAAGTTGTCACATATTATTTTGAATAAAAACAATGCTGAAACAACATTCAGCAAAAAGTAATTCAGCTCGTAATTCAGTCCCCACCTACTGAGAAAGTCCGGTTCAGTCTGGTAAAACCTCCCTGTTCTAAATGACCATCAGGAAAACTATAGATACTCGTATGAACCCCAATGGGTCTGCCGTGATATCTGTGACGTCCATGGGAACCTGTCGGTTCGGTAAAAGTTTCAGTCATAGCTCTGTGTATGGAATTCCCGAGGGAATTCCCAACGAATCTGTGTGTGTTTTTTTTTATGAAATGACTCCCATATGAAAAATCATGCAGGATCCTCCGTAAATCCATAGGCATTTCCTCACAGAAGTCAGATTTCCATCAGCATTGTCCAGACTACCGGTCATCCTCCGTAAGAAAAAATACTACTGAAAATTACAAAAAAAAAACTACCACTACAAGTAGTATTTCGGACCTACTACTGCAGTAGTGCGTGCTCTCCACCTAGCCCCAAGTTCGGTACACTTGCCATTTACGCATGTGCGGGTGCCAAACGGTGCTTTCCATCTACGTGTTCCTACTCGGTTCTGTGCCGTTCATTGGACCACCTAAAATTTTGTGCCACACTATGAAACATGTGCCGTCTGGTGGTATTTGTACCGTCTAGGTGGAAAGCACCCAGTACGACTACAGCCTACTAGTTACCATTGCCAGTACTATTTTGGACCTACTCCTGCAATGGTAAGTATGACTACAGCCAGTAGTAACCACTGGGAGTAGTACCATTGTATAACTATTACTAGTAGGTCAGCCTCGAATTTGAGATTCTGTCACTAGATGTCGCCTAGAGCAATTAGCTCGCAAGACATTATCGGCGCATATGAGAAAAATTAAAATTTCTGTACCAAACCATCAACATCAACATCTATCAGTAAGTTGGGCGCCACGTTGAAATTTGAAGACAGCGTGATTTATAACTAATTTGAGCGACCAAACGACAAATGCTGAACACGCCACCTGCCCGTGCTTTCCGAAAATTGCACAATTAGGCATTTCCATTAAGTTTGTTCCATAAAAAATCCCAAACTAGTCACCGACAGTTCGCAAACTGTAAGCAATACGCATGCCTTACTTCGGACCAGTTTCCGACTGACTGCTGCTCGTTGATGGAACAGCAAACCGTCAATCATAGCTATTGGCTAGGTACTTAATTTTCTATCGTTTGGCAGTTTACAGCTGGAAATAAGCCGTATTTTATAAATTAAATAAATGAATAATAAAACCACCAATCTAACCTTTATTATTTGTAAACATTAACCAGAGAAGGCTCAATGCCAAATAAATGTATTCCGCTGCGCAAGCCCGGACGAGAAGTTTCCGTAAAATCCGCAAACTTTTCTGACCGTCCCGAAACCAGTTTGAGCCGCTGATGGAACAGCGGATCGTCAGTCAGGGGACTGTCCGGGATTTTGATGGAACGCCAAAATCGTAATGCGCATGTCGCTGACGTCCGCGGACCGCAGATATTTTTTCCTTAAGCATCCGCCCGAGTTCTCCCGCCTTACCGAGTGCTCGCTATACCAAGTCCTCCGCCTTACCAAGTCCTCATTGGGGACGCGCTGTGCGCCAGGCTGCGCGAGCCGGCACCATGCAGTTTCATACGTATCGCAAGTTTGCGCGTAAAATCAGAGTGTTAGTAGATATACGACTGTCGTAATAATTATAAATTGTGATAGCCTGTGGTTTTTAATTCACTCTGCTGCTATCAGCGTTGTGTGCTCTCTGTCTCTGTGTTTTTTTTCAGTCTTGCCTAGATAGATGTCGTTTGTTTGTAGGTTTTCTTTTTACCATCGAGGAAACAAAAGCAATTGGCAATGGAATGATATACGAGTATATATTTCAAACTATACGAGCCGAATGCGGAGCAGGAATCCCGAAGAATGGGAGAAAGATTTTGAATTTTAATCCAAGATGAACCAGAGGCTATACATAGGTGGTCCATCCTAGCGTAATCTTCACATAGTAGTCTTACCGTTCAAGATAGAGAAAAAGATGTGGGATAAAAGTTATATGGTTTGATGAGACCTAAAACCTAAAATTATTTCCAGCTATACAGGTGTCCCATTTTGACGGGATTAACGTATATTTTTTGTCATTTTTCTGTTCAGCTTCTTCAACTGTCTTATGCCTGTATTTTTGTTTTTCAATTGTGTGGCAGTGCTACCAACTAAAAATAGAAAAAATCGCTTTTTCAGTTTTCTTAAAAAAATCGTAGCGGCCTTGCTTTTCGAAACTAAGGGATGAAACTTGTCATGGTGATAGTTAAGTCAAAAACCAAAATCTCAATGTCAAAAAATGCGATTTTTTGCGTTCACAAAAAATCAAACTTTTTAATTTTCAAAGTATCATAACTATTTTTTTTTCAAATGGCATGCCCCTAATTTTATAACGTTATCTGATAGCTTTTTTCATCCTTCTATTTTTACTAGGGGCACCCCACCCTCCCTGAACTTTTTTTTAGATAATAGGAAATTTTCACAAAATGTTGCTGTTTTTCTTGTTTTTTTTTTGCAAAAACTGACTTGACCGTGATGAATGACAGACAAGCCAAATGGTACGTAGCTGTCAGCTAGTCAGTCTGAGTATTTTCGAACAAAAAAAAAAGATTTCAACGCAAAAAGACAACCAAGTGGAATCCTGGATATCTGGATTAATACCAGATTATCATATCAATCATTGCCTCTGGCGTAAAGTCATTTTTCTTAGTTCAAAAATATTCAAACTGACTAACTGAGAGCTGCGTACTATTTGGCTTGTCTGTCATTCATCACGGCCAACTCAATTTTTGGAAAAAAACAAAAAATTGGCAAATTTTGTGAAAATTTCCGTTTATCTCGAAAAAATGGAGTATAAGGGTGGGGCACCCTTAATAAAAATAAAAGAGGATAAAAAAAAGCTATCAGATAATGTTATAAAATTAGGGGCATGCCGTTTGAAAAAAAAATAGTTGTGATACTTTGAAAAGTTTGATTTTTTTTGTGAACACCCTGTATCAAAACATCGCATATTTTGACATTGAGATTTTAGTCTTTGACTTGACTATCACCATGTTAAGTTTCATCCCTTAGTTTCTCAAAGCAAGGCCGCTACGATTTTTTTAAGAAAACTGTGAAAATGCGATTTTTTTCCAGTTTTCTATTTTTAGTTGGTAGCACTGCCACACAATGGAAAAACAAAAATACAGGAATAAGACAGTTGAAAAAGCTTAACAGAAAAATGCAAAAAAATTGGGTGTTCCATATAAAAAAAAATGACGTTCTGTTAGTCCCGTCAAAATGGGACACTTGTATAGCTTGAAATAATTTTAGGTTATAAGTTTTATCTAACCATATAACTTTTCTCCTACATCTTTTTCTCAATCTTGAACGGTAAGACCGTTACGGGATGATTACGCTAGGATGGACCATCCTGTACAGTCTGGTTCATCTTGGATTAAAGTTCAAAATCTTTCTTCCATTCCTCGAAGTCTCCTGCTTCGCATTTGGCTCGTATAGTTTGAAATATAACTCGTATATCATTTCATTGCCAATTACTTTTGTTTCCTCGGTGGTAAAAGGAAAACCTACAACCAAACGACATCTAGGCAGGACTGAAAAAAAACACAGAGACAGAGAGCACAGAACGCTGATAGCAGCAGAGTGAATTTTAAACTACAGGCTATCACAAATTTTCAGCTCTTCTCAGCTTGTAACAAACAATTTTTGCGGGAATGTGCTCTTCACCCTCTCTCGTAAGAAAACATGAAGTTTGAATGGGAGAGTTTGGGAAAAATCAGGATTTTATTCGACACAGTCTGCTGGGTCTCTACGCAAATTTTCAGCCTTCCTCGGCGCCAATTGCGATCTGTACTGCGATAAGAGATTTTTTACCCCTCTCTCTAAAAAGACATGACACGTACAATAAAGAGTTTCGAAACTTTCACATATTGTTCGGCTCGCTTTATTGAGTGTGTATGCTAAATTTCAACTTTCTCCGAGTCAAACTGGATGTTTTCAGCAAGAATGTGCATCAGATCTTTACCCTCAAAAAAAACATGACGCGCACATGGGAAAGTTTGGGAATTTCAGTGGGATGTTCAGGACACCTTAGAAAGCCTCTGTATGAAAAAATCCAGCTCCTTTCCAGTTTTATTGAGGTTTAAAACCTAAAATTCCTGGGCTATATCTACTACAACACTTTACCTGTTTGATTTGGCGCGCAAACTTGCGATACACTGCATGGTGTCGGCTCGCGCAGCCTGGCGCACAGCGCGTCTCCAATGAGGACTTGGTAAGGCGGAGGACTTGGTATAGCGAGCACTCGGTAAGGCGGGAGAACTCGGGCGGATGCTTAAGGAAAAAATATCTGCCCGCGGACCGTCAGGGACTGCTGATGGAACAAACCTATTGACGTCACAGCAGTGTTGCCAACTGTCCAGAATTGCCCGCCAAATTTGAACCAAATAATGTTCGGGAACAACCGAACTACAGGGCGCTTATGGAGTTCCAGTTTCTGCATTTTTTCCCTCGGAAGCCGCAGCATCCCCTCCCCAAAAATCAACCCCCTACTGCCAGCCGAAAAGTAGTTTTGAAGAATTTATCTGAATATCGCCTAATGCAGGCAACCAAGAATACACCGGACAAAAATTGGACGGTATGGGACGACCACTGGTACTATATCGATTTATTCAATTTTCATACCAACACCCTCACCTGAGAAATACTGTTGGGCCCAGTATTCACCCAGAAACTACCCCCCCCCCCTTTCCCCTTCTCACTCCTGTTGAACGATTACAGTAGATGATGGAGATGAAATTGAATTCACCCCCGCTACCTAATTTGCAGACGGGCTCATATCTTCGAAACGAGAGGCACTAGCGCCTCGAAACTTTACGAACATGTTCAACAGGTAGAGGCCGAGGTAGCAGCACTAAAAATTTTTCGTTGACACCACCCCTTCGAGGGGGTGGTTTTTAAAAATCATCCGTGACATCGTCAGGGGTGGTTTTTTTCAATTCTTTTTTTGATTTTCATTAGTGCAGCGCCTGGTCAAGGCGACTGCCAAAAATCGACCCCGCAGGACACATACAGCGGGAGCAGCAGCTGGAAAAGTGGATTCGCCCTCACTACCTAATTGACATTTAATTTAAACAGTTTCGACGAATATCATCAACATCGTTGCAGAAATGAGACGTCGGAGTCTTCGTGAAAATAAGACGTCGTGGCCGACTTTGAAGTCAGACGTCGAGATTGCCTCGGAAAGCAGACGTTGGAGCGATCTGGAATAGAAACAAGTGGGTATGCCTTCACGTGCGTGAGTCTCAGTAGCGCATTTTCTCAAAGAGGCATATTGTGAATGTATAGTTTAGTTTTTAGTAGGTATATTAAAGACATCACAAATATATTTTGAAACACGTATCACAGCTACAGTTTTGGGAATGTTTAGGAGAAAGAAAAATGTTTGCAATCTACTGGAATCTGCACCAGACTTAGACTCCACTAGACTATCTTAGATTCCAGACATTTTTCTTTCTCCTATACATTCCCAAAACTGTAGCTGTGATGCATGTTTTAAAATAGATTTGTGACGTCACGAATATACTGAAAACTGAACGAATAGCACTGTTAGATTGAAAACTAAAAAAACTGTTAAAGTGGCATCACTATATTTAAAAAAATACAGGCATAAAAAGCCCACCCAAGTTTCCTTACTGTTATAGTCTGTTCACCGATAGAACGGACTTTTTTGAATTTCAGTGATGTAACCTATAGCAAACAAAGGCACTAAAGACTGTAACAACATCGGTGCGTTTGGAACTAATATTGGTTTTCTTCGGTTGGTAGTCTTACCCGGGCAAATTATTCCTACACCAAGCCAATGGCATTACATTTGGCGAGTTTGACACTTACGTACGATTTTTAACCTCCATTTCTCTATTATGTTTGTCATTTTTAGTCGGCTCGGCTGTTGTGAGTGTGGTGTAATGAAATCAGCTTCATTCGAAAAAATTATTTTCTCATTCATTACAACTTGTATTAAACTGGTGTCATTTAAAATTACCATAGCACTTAGCTGTGATTAGCGGAAATAAGCACCTCTTTCTAACTGGAATTTTAAATTTTGCGGGTAACGCTCGGGGACTACTTTTCAAGCGGAGGAATCTGGTTTACCAACCCTTCAAAAAAGAAAATCGAGAAAAATCTTTCTAACCATGAATATATTCACCGGAGAATTTCAGAAAATATTCTTTGTTACTGTATTTGATGACTGAAAAAGAAATTCTATTCAAATCTATTTCATTAGCAAGTACCACATTTCTATAACAAAATATCACAATGAGTTCCGATTGAAGAGAGTGGGCAAAGAATGGTGTTTCTCCTTCAACAAAATTTCTATACATTCACAATTAATATGCTTCTTTGAGAAAATGTGCTAGGTACTGGGACTCACGTACGTGAAGGCATACTCACTTTTTGAAGTGAAACTTCTATTCTCGCGCCTAGATCACAACACACCACTAACGCAGAACCACACATGGGAGTGAAATTGGTTCATAGCATCAGTGGTTGTAAACGAACGCCTGTAACGATGTGCTGTAACGTTGTCTTGTCTGACCTTGGGGTGACCAGCGTCGTCCCAGGAAATGAAAGAATAAGCTGTTGCAGCGTTGGCCGCGTTCGGTTCTATTTTTTACTAATCGCCGACACTGGACTGCTCTTCGTGTTGTCGAACTGTTGGCCCGACAAGAATGGCTCTCGACTTGGCTTGAATAGATTCGAGCGGATGTGATTTATTATAGCAGGCGTGCAGTGCGTTCCGGCGCGCAGGCGAGTACGGCAGGCGGCAAGTCATAGGGGCGGTAATATAATAATTAAGTTGAATTTCGAAGGATTCTTTTCATTCCCGCATTTGGTGCGGCTTTCCACTGCCGGTGAGGGGGCGGCAATTTTTCGGTGGCACGCAGGCGGCAAATAGGCCAGGCCCGGCCCTGGGTTTATTCTTCAACGGACGTTTACAATTCAAAAATAAAATCGAATGCCGCACACCCACATGTAGACACAACTTTCAGGTACCTATGTACGTACCTATTAAGCAGAAAAGCTGGGGTGGATGATTAAAGCCCAGAGGGGAAAAAGAATTTTCGACAATTGAGGCTAAAACAGTTGCCAAATGTTCTAGATGTCAGCTGATTGTATAGCGATGATATCATACTGGTTTGATAATCAAGTTTTTATGTTTGGATATTGATTTTTGACATTATTCTTTGTTAATTTTTTGAATGGTTTGATTTCACCTCAATTAAATGTGACATTCTAAATATAAGTACGGTGGCGAGCACATAACTGGAAATACTCATATCAATTCTGTCAATATTTCAATTTAACCTACGGCCTTATTTTGATTGGAGAAGATAATATCGTACGAACTCTAGAACCACGTAGTTACCTTAAATCACATTCACGAGGTACCTACCTACATACCTATGTAAATACCTATGTATTTTATATTTTTTCAATTAAAATCAATACCGGATCGAGTTTTCCAAACGACATTCTCATACTTTGTGGAGATTATTAGATAGCCATGCTGTGCCTGCCAGAACACAGTTCCCACCGTGCTGTAATATAACCGGGAAAATCGTACAGTAAGAAAATCCGTCACGATGTCACATTCGCATAATTATTTGTGGAGAATATTATTGATGAAAATAGATATTTATTGTATTAGGGGTATGAGTGAGATTTCATGTGACGGAGAATGGGAGTTTGAGCGCCGAGCGCAGCGAGAAAAGAAATAAAAGAAGTCTAATCGTGAAAAAATCATGTCGAAAGTACTCTGCCCTTTGAGTGACTAATAATAATAATGATATTGAGATTGATAATAAGAAAAACAAGATGATACAAACCGTGAAGGAGCGGAGCGGGAGTACGAAAAGAACACCTCTTCGAACGTTGTTTTGCTGATTGATTCATATCTATAGAAGTTTCACTTCTTCCGAGGGTGACTATGGTCACGCACTCGCGTTTTTTTTATTCCAGACTGTTCCAACGTTTGCTTTCCGAGGCGATCTCGACGTCTGATTTAAAAGTGGGCCACAACGTCTTATTTCCACAAAGACTCCGACGTCTCATTTCTGCAACGATTTGACATTCGTCGAAACTGTTTAAATTGAAGAAAAAGCAGGGTAGCAGCGCCAGCGTCTGAGTGAGGTTTGAACATGCACCTGTTAAACATATCAGTGAAATTTGTAGAGCTAGTGCCTTTCATTTCAAAAATATAAGCCCGTCTGCAGATTAGGTAGTAAGGGTGAATTCACATTTTCAGCTGCTGCTCCCGCTGTATGTGTCCTCCGGGGTTGATTTTTGGCAGTCATCTTGACCAGGCGCTGCACTAATGAAAATCAAAAAGAGAATTGAAAAAAACCACCCCTGATGATGTCACGGATGATTTTTGAAAACCACCCCCTCGAAGGGGTGCTGTCAACGAGAAAAATTTAGCGCTGCTACCTCGGCCTCTACCTGATGAACATATTCGTGAAGTTTCGAGGCGCTAGTGCCTTTCGTTTCAAAGATATGAGCCCGTCTGCAAATTAGGTAGCGGGAGTGAATTCAATTTCATCTCCATCATCTACTGTAATCGTTCAACAGGAGTGAGAAGGGGAAAGGGGGGGGGGGGTAGTTTCTGGGTGAATACTGGGCCCAACAGTATTTCTCAGGTGAGGGTGTCGGTATGAAAATTGAATAAATCGATATAGTACCAGTGGTCCCATACCGTCCAATTTTTGTCCGGTGTATTCTTGGTTGCCTGCATTAGGCGATATTCAGATAAATTCTTCAAAACTACCCTTCAGCTGGCAGTAGGGGGTTGATTTTTGAGGAGGGTATGCTGCGGCTTTAGCAGCACCTCTGTGCAAAAAATCAACCCCTTCGGAGGGGCCCCTGCCTCCCGCCTGAATTTGCAGACCGCCTGCGTTTTAGGTACAACCAAAATCGAGGTCCTCTCTATGACACCGTCTCAAAATCTATTTTTCTTGGGCTAGTGGTGCAAGGGGTGTTGTGGCAATCTTTTTCGTCGCCTGAACGGTTCTGCCTAGCTCACGGCCCGCGGTTTTTCGCACGAGCGGGCCTTCGCTTGCACGTCAGAATGTCACGTATTGACGTTCCATTGACAGGCGTCAAGGAAGCCCCAAAATTTGCATTTCAAGCGCTTCAGCCCCATTTTCCTCCCGTCTATTGCTCTTGAGCCGTTGCGAAGCCAAAATGCGTCAGCGCGGCCGCGCTTTTGCCGTTCGTCCCAATTTTTTTTTGAAAAAAGTGGTTTTTTAATGTCTTGGTGAGAACGGCAATCTCACCACGCAAAACTCCCCAGGATGGAAGTTTACCTACTCGATGCGCGGTTTTAGAAGCAAATTTCTTGCGGTTTCAAAGCTCCGGGGTGGCAGAAACTCTGAGGGGTGGCTCAAAATTGATCCGTGGAGCGGCCGAGAAGGGTTTCCGGACGAAACGCGAGTGATTTGCATCGAAAAAGTTCCTAGAAGTGACAGGACATGACGCCCAGTGATGTCATCTACAGGCGTGGTGCAGAAAGGGGTCGGGGAATGGTCGGTGGTAAAAAAATGTACGGTTGTGTGAAAAACGATGGTGTACACAAATCCTGAAGGTGTTATCGGCCATAACCAGTGACTGGAGCAATCGAGCTTACAGTAAGGTGAGTCGGCCAGCTTCCTCGTCCGCATGGAGTGCGACCATGGAACTACTAGCAGGAAAAGAAGAACCAGAAACAATAGAGAAAGCTGAGTCGAACATAATCTATGACACTGGAGATTGAGAAAGAGGAAGTCGCAAGACAGATACAAAGGCTGAAGAAAAACAAGGCTCCGGGAAAAGACGGAATAGGAAACGAAGCATGGAAGTATGGCTCGGCCGAAGTGGTAGAGATATTGAGAGAGATAATAAATGACGTGTGGTGCGGAAAAGGGTTCCCACATCAATGGAGAGAAGGAATAATATGCCCATTACATAAGAAAGGAGACAGACATAAGGAGTGCGTTCCACTAAACGATCGCAACGACCGCAACGCCCGTCTACCCGTTCCACTTATAGCCGCGGTCGTGTGTTGCGGTCGTTGCTACGTCACGAATGACGTCATACATCGCGACCACTCCAAGCCCACAACGATCGCGCTGAAAAGGTGAGGCGTTGCGGTCGTCTTCTGGTCGTTAGCGGCAATGTTGCCAGCTCTAGCAATTTATATTGGAAATTGCGACTTACTTTTCTGATTTGGCAATGGCGACCTAAAGTGACGACTTTAAAGTTCAATCAGTTCTATAACGATTTTTTTTTTAATTTTGCCTCCTTCCACATGATTTTACGCAACTTCATTTAAAAGATAGAGACCATAGGCGATTTACATTTAAAAAACGCCACCTGGTGTAGAGCTCGGTACTTGATCGTCGAGGACGTTTTTGCGAGGAAAACCTACTCCGACGTCTAGTAGCCTAGGTGGGCACTAGTGGATACCTGTAATACCCACATATTGACATGGAAATTTGACAAGTAGAAATAATCTGAAAAAGGGGTTTGCATTTGTGTCTCTTATTTCATGTTATGGTTAGCGTAGTTAGCAGGTTTTTAGTAGATCTAGCTCCAGAGGTGCGCAGCTGAAAGACTACGCTACGCCTCCAGCAATGCACTACATTATTGCGATAAAAAAAGACAACGTTTACGTCGCGAACACAGAGGTAGCTACGGCGAGCTTGTTAGAATGGAAAATGCGGATCTCCAGCTGAAGTCGAAGCAGGAAATCTTTAGAAAAAAGCGAGGAAAAAAGGTAGGTGGTGGTTGACTCTGCACGGCCAGCCCGAGGTGATTTTTTCTTGGCTGGCAGGCTGGTCGACGGGCTTGTGTGTTTCCCTCCGTGCGGGTGTGACAGAGTCTGTTGCTCTTCCTTGGGCGGAAGCTATGGATGATTTAGAGAAAGGTCTGCGACGACGCTGGTCATCAACATGGGGCCCAATAACGAGCCTATGGGGTCCCAAGGGTTCACAGGAACGAAAGTTTGCTTGTGGCGTACTGCACAAGACAGCAAAGTGACAGTTTTGACATGCCACCAATTGACGTAACCACCGCCGTTGCCGGACGGCAACTTACACCAGTTCTAAAAATTAATGCCCTAAAACTTCCTCGACGAAACGGCCATTTTCCCCAATAAGGTCAATCGCCTATAGAGACGTTACCCTGCTTGATACGGCATACAAAATTTACGCAATGGT
The DNA here is from genome assembly GCA_949128115.1 of Anaspis maculata. Taxonomy (NCBI): domain Eukaryota; kingdom Metazoa; phylum Arthropoda; class Insecta; order Coleoptera; family Scraptiidae; genus Anaspis; species Anaspis maculata. The sequence continues at coordinate 1,429,911 of OX421962.1, forward strand.
AGATACATAAGATAGATAATATTTTATTTGTTCAGTACAAAAAAAAATAATGTACATGTTTTGCCTGTGAGGCGTAAGACGCGTCATGACTAAAAAATAAAGATAATGAAATATAAAATAATCACAAAATAGACAGAAATATATAGAAAATAATTTGTACAAAAACATAAAAACATTACATGAAATTTTCAACAAAATATATACAACATTACAACAGATTCCAAATTTTATATATCCTTGTCAGAAAAAAATTCATCGAGGTCATAGTAGGCCTTCCGAACTAATATGGCATAGAGAGAAACCCGAAGCCGTCTCATAGGGAGACTGCGCAGCTCTAAAGAAAACTTTTTAAAGACTTTTGTTGTCATAAATTCCACGTACTAAAAGGAAGATTGGTGAAAGAGATGGTTGAAAGGGCTGTGTTACCAGACGGACAGGCAGGGTTTAGAAAGGGAAGAGGAATGGTGGACAACGGGTGCTTTTCACCTAGACGGTACAAATACCACCAGACGGCACATGTTCCATGGTGTGGCACAAAATTTTAGGTGATCCAATGAACGGCGCAGAACCGAGTAGGAACACGTAGATGGAAAGCACCGTTTGGAACCCGCACATGCGTAAATGGCAGGTGTACCGAACTTGGGGCTAGGTGGAAAGCACGCAACGTGTATATTCTACATCACATAGTGGAAAGGGAACTAAAAGAGAAAAGTGGACATGTATATGCGCCGCTCATTGACCTAAAGGCGGCATTTTGACAATGTAGATAGAGAAACGACTCTGAAAAGCTCAAGGGAAAAAGGAATAGATGAATATTTAATAAACAAAATTGAGGAAGCATATGAGATAACTACAAGCAAAGTAAGAGTAAAAGGAGAAGAGAGTGAAAGCTTCTGCACCACAAGAGGAGTGGGGCAGGGATGTCCTTTGAGCCCCAATCTGTTTTTTGCATACCTGGCAGATCTAGAAGAAATGCTCAAGAAAGCACAGGCAGGAGGATCGTGGTAAGCAAGGAGAACGTATGGACGACCTTGTCGTTTTTGCGAAATATGAGAGAAGCATGGAAGATATGATGAAAAACCTATGAAGATATATAAGAAGAAAGAAACTGCAACTCAACCGTAACAAAACAAAAATGATGGTATCCGGAAAAGGAAAAACGAGGAAGACAACGGAATGGAAATGGGATCAAGGAAAAATAGAAGAAATTAAAGAAGTTGAATACCTAGGATACATCTTTAACATAACAAACAACCTCAAGGTGCATGTCATAGAAACTGTGCGAAAAGCGAACAGACTATCAGGCCAGGTGGGGGGAATAGGAGAAAGAAAATTCGGTCACGACATTGGAAGAGGATGGGCTTTGTTTGACAGTCTGATAGGCAGTGTGATAACGTATGGAAAAGGGATCTGGGGATGGAAAGAATACGAGGAAATCGAAAGAGTACCAGAAAAATACCTAAAATGGACATTGGGACTGGAAATAGAAACACCGGGATGTATAGTAAGGGAAGAAACAAAAAGATGGAAAATTGAAATAGAAACGGACCGGAGAGCAGTAAAATACTAAAAGAAGATGTACGACAGTGAAGATTGCAAAATTTTACAAAAATGCTTGAAAGAAAAGAGCAGAAGAGCGGAAGGCAAGGGCATGGGAAGAAAGGGAGAAATACTACAGAAGAAACGGATACGCAAGAGAAAAGGTTGCAAGAATAAGAAAAAATTGCGGCTTGCTGATGGAGGAATTGGGAATGCGGGACAGAAATGTCGAAAAGCAAGAAAGGATGGAAAGAATGAAAGAATCAAGGTATCACGGAAAGTATGAAGGGCTAGTGACAAAAGAACGGCCAAAATATCTAGATAGAAAGAAGGCAACAGAAAGAGAGATAATGACAAGATTCAGATGCGGGAATGAAGAAAGAGAAAACAGATATTGGAAGGAGGACGAAGAGCGAATATGTAGAGTGTGTGGAAATGAAGCAGAAACGATGGAACATATATGATGAGAAGATGCACTGAAATGAGGGAGAGAGAGGAAAGTGCCGAAGAAATATTGAACAAGGATGGAAAAGGAATGGAGTGGCTGGAGAAGGTTGTGAATAGAAGAGAAGAGCTGAACCAGGCATAGACAAGAACAATAACAAATGCAATATAATAGCTGTAATAAATGTACTAAAATGGACACACGGAACTATAAACCCGTAGGGTGAATAAACTTGTATTCGTGATTTCAAAAACCCAGTCGCCCTCTGGCGGCTGGAATGGCGAAGCTAGTTTGTGAGTTTCTACGTCATTTATTCTGTTCTGTCGCTTCTGTCAGATAACCAATGACAATCGCGCGAATTGTCGAAATACTCGCATTATTGATCGAGTTATTCAAGAAAATGAGCTTTTGTTGAATAGCGATCAATAATCCACGTTTCCCGAAAGGCTCCCGCGCATACCTGTGGAAGTAGGACGTTGCCATATCTCATATCACGACAACAAGTTGACAACACTGTGATACGGCGTGCGTGTGTAATGTCACGCAAATGGCAGCTGACAGCACTTGACGTCGATTTGACGTTTCGACAGACCAAACCTAATAACGTTCTTGTTTCGGTGATCGCGTTGCAGCTCGTTGTGTTTCGAATCACCTGAATCTTTTCTGCGGCTTGTTGCCATCCGGCACGTAACATTTCATTCTGAACAATATCAATTGTTGAATGATTAGGAGGCTATGTTTGTTTACATTTTGATTATTGATTGACAGTTGCCATTGACAGTGATACTTCGTGCGTCAAAATTGACATTACCGCGCTCTGCAGGCATGCGTTCTCATGGATGCGCTGAAGTGATTGTACGTGATGGTAAACGTGGATTAATTAACTCAAATGCTACAAATACAAGCGGTATACAACTCACGATGACAGGGTGCAGAAAAACTTACAATCCTCCATCTTGTTCACAGCCCCCATCGGTAGTCAAAATCGCGAATACTGCTAGAAAGTGTATGGGATATAGTTTCCTAACTCTCATAATTTTCTTACCGACAGTTTGTGAATCTTCCGCAAAATTTTCTCTTGAAAACCTTCTCGGCCACTGTTTGTAGTCCATTCCTATTTTGGAATGACCAAAATCGAGATCATCTCTATGATACGACCCCAAAACCTATTTTTCCTGGGCTAGTGGTGCAGGGCCGCGATTCTGTACTCTCCTACCGACACTTGTCGGTGTCGGTAGCTAGGGTGAGAACCAATCAAATTCGCTCCTGCCTAGCTACCGAGACCGACAAGTGTCGGTAGGAGAGTACAGAATCGCGGCCCAGGATGTGTTGTGGCAATCTTTTTCTTCGCCTGAACGGTTCCCCCGAGCTCACGGCCCGCGGTTTTTCGCACGAGCGGGCCTTCGTTTGCACGTCAGAATGTCACGTATTGACGTTCCAATGACAGGCGTCAAGGAAGCCCCAAAATTTGCATTTCAAGCGCTTCAGCCGCATTTTCCTCCCGTTTATTGCTCTTGAGCCGTTGCGAAGCCAAAATGCGTGAGCGCGGCCGCGCTTTTGCCGTTCGTCCCAATTTTTTTTTGAAAAAAGTGGTTTTTTAATGTCTTGGTGAGAACGGCAATCTCACCACGCGAAACTCCCTAGGATGGAAGTTTACCTACTCGATGCGCGGTTTTAGAAGCAAATTTCTTGCGGTTTCAAAGCTCCGGGGTGGCAGAAACTCTGAGGGGTGGCTCGAAATTGATCCGTGGAGCGGCCCAGAAGGGTTTCCGGACAAAACGCGGGTGATTTGCATCGAAAAAGTCCCTAGAAGTGACAGGACATGACGCCCAGTGATGTCATCTACAGGCGTGGTGCAGAAAGGGGTCGGGGAATGGTCGGTGGTAAAAAAATGTACGGTTGTGTGAAAAACGATGGTGTACACAAATCCTGAAGGTGTTATCGGCCATAACCAGTGACTGGAGCAAGCGAGCGTACAGTAAGGTGAGTCGGTCAGCTTCCCCAGCCCCTCCAGCTAATTGGACAGGTTGTTGGCAGCTCAGCCACCAAAACTTGTTATTCTGACATTTCCTTTCACTGACCGCCACAGCGAAATATGGACGGAGGCGCTTCGCCTCGTGCCCCATCGCGGCGGCCCCACGAATCTAACGTAATTTTTTTCGATATTTTCCAGAATGAGGAGGCGAAAAGTGAAAACTCATTAGGCCCGGTACAGTGTCATTGGTGGACCATTTTATTTACTAGCAAACCCTCCGGTTCCAAGTGCAAAACTCGCGTGTGAGTGACAATGTCGTTCTTTAACAATATCAAAAAGGCGCTGCATTTCGGCGGCAACGATGCCAAGAAAAAGAAGATCTTCAACAACGTCCGCATGGAGTGCGACCCGGAAGAGTTCTGGGACATGATCGGCGAGCTGGGCGACGGCGCCTACGGCAAGGTGTACAAGGCGCAGCACAAGCACACCGGACAGCTGGCCGCGGCCAAGATGTGCCGGCTGGACGGCGAGGACGACCTGTCCGATTTCATGATCGAGATCGACATCCTGACCGAGTGCAAGCACACCAACATCGTAGAGCTGCACGAGGCGTTCCAGCGGGAGCAGCAGCTGTGGATGCTGATCGAGTACTGCGACGGCGGCGCCCTGGACAGCATCATGACCGAGCTGGAAAAGCCGCTGACCGAACCGCAGATTTCTTACGTGTGCCAGAACATGTGCCTGGGACTGCAGTTCCTGCACAGGAACCATGTGATTCACCGGGATCTGAAGGCAGGGAACGTCCTGCTCACCATGGCCGGCGGCGTTAAATTGGGTGAGTTACGCCGGCAAGTCTACAGGCAATTTGCATGAGCAACATAAAATCAAGGTCACACTTGTTTGCCAAATGTTGATAAAATATGTAACACCGCAGCACATAATTATTTTCTAATGGTTCTGTAATAGACTGTTGTTGGAATTAGCACTTGTTAGGGTCCCATTTGAGCTTCGCAAACCTTCATTAAGAAGGCGTGAAAATTGTTGGGTTTTCAATAGTGAACCTTTCCCTAATCAGCAGAAATGATTTCAATAATAATTACTACAGTGTTTTGTACTATAATAGCTCTCACTACAGTACGTTTTTTAATTGAAAAACCACCAACGTCGCATTCTACCCCCAAAAGAACAACGGCAACGCTGTCTAGTGTGAAAATTTAGGAATATTTTTGACACTGTTGAGAGTACAGACGGTCTGTAATTATTTAGGTTATTGTCGCACTGCACACTGACATAGGTTTATGTCAAAAAAATATGCTGTGTGAAGTTTGTAGATAATTTAAAGCGATATTGTGAATACGATAATTTCCTATTCATGACGAAGAGCCTGGTTGGTTACATGAGGTAGGTACTCATTTATTTCAGATCATACCCCGGCCTCTACCTAGCCCGTGAATACTGCGATCGCGCTAATATCCTCTTCGTCATTATCAGAAGTTCCAGTGGCAACCTCATGTGCATCACCAGCTTTATCTTCAAAGTCTGAAGCAGAAGAATCAGCCAATTCTGCATTTGATGAGTCGGATTCTGCCAAACTTATTATAATTGGTGGAATGTCCCTGATGCTAAAATTTCCCATGCCTCTGTTCCTGTCCGTCTCTATGAATCAATTTTCTGCAGTGAGGGATATTTTTTTGCCACTGTTCTGCTGGAAAACTTGACGAGTGCCTCTTGCCAAAGGTTTGCGAAACGATTTTTATCTTCTGTTCCGACCGTAATAGATTTAACCAACGATATTTTCAAGTCGCGTTTCAACAAATTCCGCGTTTTCTTGGCATACTTGTCAAAGCGGCTTTTTGAGTTTTGAATTTGAATGACCTGACGGGCCTGACATCCCTGACATTTTTTTCTTTTTTGACCTAACGTCAACATAACAACATTAATCGTGCAACAGGAATTTTTTTCTTCTACCAACTGAAAGCAACAGGTCGTGGTTTTTTGATTAAAAAACGTACTGTATGATCAGCTTTTCCTACTTGAAACAATTCAAAATGAGCCATTTTAATGATTCGTGTTTCCATTTTACTTTCCCGACCCCCCACCAACATGGAAGGGAAAGTATTGTAACCGTGCAGAAAAAAAGTTTGAGATTTCACCGGATATATCCATTTTGAGGTCCCCCAAGACGATTAAGACCATTTTCAGAATGATATCTGTCTGTCTGTGATCTTCCACCTCGTCTTCCACGATAACTGCCGAACCGTTGACGCGATCGACTTGAAATTTGGTATGCGGACGTGGTTTACTCTGGAAATAGCCCATTCGTTTTTGGCTGTCATCTGTCAAACGGAAGTGTCACTATCAACAAATGTCAGAAACTATACCTCACGGAACTTGACACGCAGTATGTCGTTTGAAAGCCCTTGAAAAATTGTATTCAGAACACTTGAAAGGTGACCGTGTCGTAAAGGGGACCTCGATTTCGATCATTCCAAAAGTAAACTATCACGGTTCGGCCAAAGTCGAAAATGACAAAAAAAATTGTCCACGAATTTTAATACGTGCAAGTGGTTACTCACATGTTTTTATGCGAAAAAACCGTTGTACCAAAATTGTACCATTGTTAGTTTTTGATTTTTCTAAAAAAACGAAAGTTATGTGTCATTTGATAATGATTATCGCCCTCATCCCCAATTCAGCTAATCAGAACAGCCGAATATGACACACGTGACTCAGTTTAAGCTATCGATTATTGCATACTAGCAAGTGAAAAGAGTACACTAGGTAAAAGGACCATACTAGGGTGATTCAAAATTTTTGAGTTAGGATTTTATGATGATTTTTTCAACTGGCTGGGAATTAATCAAACAAAAACGGTTTTTCTTTTACTATGGCAAGCTTTCAGTCCCCTCTCCAACATATCAAATGTCCTCATCTCTGGGACTGCTACAAATCAGTATACAGGGTGAAAGTTTATTATTATTCTTCACTTTCTCTCTTTCTTCCAGTTTAATTTGTTGAATTTATTTGATTTAAATCTGTGAATAAAAACGCAGCTCTAGAAAAACTCTATATATTTGATGGATATGTTTGACTAGAAACTCTTGAGTTGTCAAAAGAACCATTCGCAGTTGTTGTGTGAGCCGATTTCACCCAGAAAAAAAATGTAAACGTGAAAAAGACTTCCCACCCTGTAAATTAAAATGCATCAGTTACAGGGATGTATTATTTTTATATTATGTTTAGTATGACATCATAAGCTTGCAAAAGAACTAGAACTGGCCTCAATCTAGATCAATCCCACCAAGAAAAAAATTTAAGATCACAAATACTTTTTACCTTGTAGCTTGATACACAGCAGTTGCTGGGTGGTATATTATTGATATATTTATTGGCAGAACATAATAGTCTACAAAACTAGCCAAAAACCGTTTTCCCCAGTTATCAGTCTCTCAAGAAAGAAAGCAAGTAAAGAAAAGTAATAAACTTCCACCCTGTATACTGATTTGTGGCAGTCCCAGAGATGGGCACTTTTGATATGTTGAAGTCCCCTCTTCTGCTGTGTATCAAGTTACAAGGTAAAAAGTATTTCTGATCTTAAATTTTTTTCTTGGTGGAATTGATCTAGATTGAGGCCAGTTCTAGTTCTTTTGCAAGCTTATGATGTCATACTAAACATATAAAAATGATACATCCCTGTAACTGATGCATTTTAATTTACAGGGTGGGAAGTCTTTTTCACGTTTACATTTTTTTTCTTGGTGAAATCGGCTCACACAACAACTGCGAATGGTTCTTTTGACAACTCAAGAGTTTCTAGTCAAGCATATTCATCAAATATATGGAGTTTTTCTACAGCTGCGTTTTTATTCACAGATTTAAATCAAATAAATTCAACAAATTAAACTGAAAGAAAGAGAGAAAGTGAAGAATAATAATAAACTTTCACCCTGTATACTGATTTGTAGCAGTCCCAGAGATGAGGACATTTGATATCTTGGAGAGGGGACTGAAAGCTTGTCATAGTAAAAAAAAACCGTTATTGTTTGATGAATTCCCAGCCAGTTGAAAAAATCATCATAAAATCCTAGCTCAAAAATTTTGAATCACCCTAGTATGGTGCTTTTACCTAGTGTACTCTTTTCACTTGCTAGTATGCAATAATCGATAGCTTAAACTGAGTCACGTGTGTCATATTCGGCTGTTCTGATTAGCTGAATTGGGCATGTGGGCGATAATCATCATCAAATGACACATAACTTTCGGTTTTTGAGTAAAATCAAAAACTAACAATGATACAATTTTGGTACAACGGTTTTCTCAGATGAAAACATGTGAATAACCACTTGCACGTATCAAAATTCGTGGACAATTTTTTTTGTCATTTTCGACTTTGGCCGAACCGTGCTATACAGGGTGAGTCATTGATATGAGCGAGCTCAGTTACACCTACGCCATTAATGATATCGAAATGAACCAAACGGCATTGCAAACGGGAGGTCAAAGTGCAGTTTGTAAAATTATTTTGCTCTATACAGGGTGCCCCATTTTTGCAGAGCAGTTTTTGAACGAGCTTTTTCAAATGGCACCTCCTGTATATTTTTGCATATTTTGATTTGCCCTTTCTCAGGCATTACAAATTCGTTTAGTTTCTGCAATTCGCTTCAACTGTTCGGGAGTTATTAATCTTTTTCTAAAAATTAATGCGTTTGTAGGCACTTACTAAATAAATCGCAAGGCACTTGGTTTTTAGGTTATCAAGTTGGGACTTTACTCATGTTTAAGCAATAGCATAGGGTATTTTTTGGCGGTAATATCGCCTATTTCCGTTTCGGTGTCACCTTGCTGTGACACATTGATTTTGGTAAACTTTGAAGGGCCATAACTTAATTTTTCCAAATAGCACCCCCTGTTTTTTATTTCTTATTCGTATCAAGCATCTCATTTCAATTTTTTTTTACCTCCTATGTTTTTCCTCTAAAGTTGATAGTTTGGAAAATAATTCGGATTCCCTAAAAACTGGACACAAATTTCATCAATTAAACTTAGCGTGCAATGAAAATCAATTAATTCTGACAACTAATGTCAAAGTGACTTCTATTGTACGTCACTTTCAAATTTTGACAAGAAATTATTATGTAAAAATTGAATAAAAACTCAAAATGTCGGAACAAGGAACTAAACAATATTATTTATTGAGGTAGTGCAACAAATCAATAGTAATAACATAATATAAAAATGTACTTCATTTAAAGAATACATAACTGACTGTCCTGAAAAAACAGTTTGCCATTAAGAGACACAGTCTAAAATTAACATAAAATTGAAAAGAAATTTAAGTAAAACAATCATTATACATATACATGTTAAAAACTAATAACTAAGGTAAAATTATCAAATAACAAGGTTTTTTTTTTTAATTTTTTGGAGGACCAAATAAATGATTACGTAAAATATATGTTGACGATTTGAGAATCTTCAAAACGATTTCATGATCTAAAGTTTTTGGCAATTTAAACGTTTTTCGAAATTCTATGTAATTTTTTGTTAAAGTACCGCGAGAACCAAAAAGTAAACCAATTAATTAATAACTACTACATTTGCAATCGTAAAAACTATTTAAAATGACAAAATATCTTGTCAAAATTTAAAAGTGACGTACAATAGAAGTCACTTTGACATTGGTTGTCAGAATTAGTTGATTTCCATTGCATGCTACGTTTAATCGATGAAATTTGTGTCCAGTTTTTAGAAAAACCGAATTATTTTCCAAACTATCAATTCTGAGAAAAAACATAAGAGGTAAAAAAGATGTGAAATGAGACGCTTAATACGAATAAGAAATAAAAAACACCCTATGTTATTGCTTAAACACGAGCAAAGTCCCAACATGATAACCTAAAAACCAAGTGCCTTGCGATTTATTTAGTAAGTGCCTACAAACGCATTAATTTTTAGAAAAAAATCAGTAACTTCTGAACAGTTGAAGCGAATTGCAAAAACTGAACGAATTTGTAATGCCTGAGAAAGGGCAAATCCAAATATGCAAAAATATACAGGGGGTGCCATTCAAAAAAGCTCGTTCAAAAACTTCTCTGCAAAAATGGGGCACCCTGTAACGAGCAAAATAATTTTACAAACTGCACACTTTGACCCCCCGTTCGCAGTGCCGTTTGGTTCATTTCGATATCATCCATGGCGTAGGTGTAATTGAGCTCGTCCATATCAATGACTCACCCTGTAGCATGTTCACTTGTACCGTGATTCTAGTCGGTTGTGAGATTTTGTTTTAAGTTTCCAAATCTAAAATACAGGGTGGTCCATCCTAACGTAATTATCCCATAGCGGTCTTACCGTTCAAGATAGAGAAAAAGATGTAAAAGAGAAGTTATATGGTTTGATAAAACCTATGACCTAAAATTATTTTCAGCTATCCCAGGTGACAGGTGTCCCATTTTGACGGGATCAACGAAACGTCAATTTTTTTAAATGGAACACCCTATATTTTTTTGCATTTTCATCTTCAACTTTTTCAACTGTATTATGCCTGGATTTTTGTTTTTCAATTGTGGGGCAGTGCTACCAACTAAAAATTGAAAACTGAAAAAAAAATCGCATTTTCACAGTTTTCTTGAAAAAATCGTAGCGGCCTTGCTTTTCAAAACTAAGAGATGAAGCTTGACATGGTGATAGTCAAGTCAAAGACCAATATCCCAATGTCAAAAAATTGCGATTTCTTGATACAGGGCGTTCACAAAAGAACTTCAAACTTTATAATTTTCAAAGTATCATAACTCATTTTTTTCAAATGGCATGCCCCTAATTTTATAAAGTTATCTGATAGCTTTTTTATTCTCTTTCATTTTTACTACAGGGGTACCCTACCCTTGAACTTTATTTTTCTCGAGATAATCGGAAATTTACACAAAATTTGCTATTTTTTGTTTGTTTTTGTTTTCTTTCAAAAATTGAGTAGGCCGTGATGAATGACATACAAGCCAATTAGTCCGCAACTCTCAGTTAGTCAGTCTGAACATTGTCGAACAATAAAAAATGACCTTACGCGAGAGGAAAGAATTGACATGATATTCTGGTAATAATCCAGATATCCAGGATCCCACTTTGTTTTCTTTTTGCGTTGAAGCCATTTTTTTTGTTCGACAGTATTCAGACTGACTAACTGACAGCTGCGTACTATTTGGCTGGCCTGTCATTCGTCACGACAGACTCATTTTTTGAAGAAAAAAAAAAAAAAAGCAAATTTTGTGAAAATCTCCGATTATCTGGAAAAAAAATGAAGTTTAAGGGTAGGGTACTCCTGATAAATATGAGAGAAGAAAAAAAAAGCTATCAGATAACGTTATAAAACTAGGGGCATGCCATTTGAAAAAAAAAATGAGTTATGATATTTTGAAAATTATGAAGTTTGATGTTTTTTTGTTAACGCCCTGTATCAAGAAGTCCCAAATTTTTTGACATTGGGATATTGGTCTTTGACTTGACTATCACCATGTCAAGTTTCATCTCTTAGTTTTGAAAAGCAAGGCCGCTATGATTTTTTTAAGAAAACTGAAAATGCGATTTTTTTTTCAATTTTTAATTTTTAGTTGGTAGCACTGCCACACAATTGAAAAACAAAACTACAGGCATAAGACAGTTGAAAAAGTTGAACATGAGAATGCAAAAGAATATAGGATGTTCTATTTAAAAAAATTGACGTTTCGTTAATCCCGTCAAAATGGGACAGCCTGTATAGCTGAAAATAATTTTAGGTTATAGGTCTCATCAAACCATACAACTTTTCTCTTACTTATTTTTCTCTGTCTTGAACGGTAAGACCGCCATGGGATAATTACGCTAGGATGGAGGACCACCCTGTATAGAAAATCCCCAAAACTTTGCGGTTGGCTATTCTGGCTTCATTTGGCACAATAATTCACGAAGGACACGAAGTCGTTCGGACCACTTTTGGAACACATTTTTCACGCATTTTCTCTGCAGATAGACGGAACACTTTTGCGGGACGTGATGTCTGGTTTCGTGATGTCTCGCTTTTTTCCATTTTATTGGAAAATGTAGCAATTTTTCGACCTGTTTTTAATTTTCGCCAATGAACAAATAAAGCAGCTTTGACATTTGACAGGTGTCAAAAAAAAATTCTAACCTCTCGAAGCCGGTTCAACTTTACGTGATTCAAACTGAAAAATTACTAGTCCTTCGTCCAAAAAAGGGGTTCCATGGAATAGTCAATCCTTTCCACTCGTCCAGTCGAAAAGACACGCCGAATCATGGAGAACTATTGGCAAGACAAAGATCATCCCAGCAGGCTTGCTGTTGCAGCAGGATTAACGTGTAAAAAGTTTATTAAACCGAATTTCAAAAACCCAGCCGCTCAAAGTTGCGTATTGAACCGAAATTCATGTGAATACCTTCAGTTTTCAATTAGCTCCCGTTTTGAATCTTGGCGGAACGAGTTTTTGTCGGCCTCGAATGGCCGCCGTCAAGATGGCTTAAATCGAAGGCGGTCCCGTAGGGTTCTGGTGCCTAAATGACGGTAACACTGCTCTGCGCCGTTCTAGTCCCATTTCCACGTATGACAAGGTCAGTTTTCCAAGATTTTAATATCAATTTGATAATAAATAAACTTCACTTCTAGAGAAGTCAGTTTCACACCAGGTAAAAAGGCGGCAAGCCTACAATGCCAAAGTAGAGAATTTGACCAGCCAACTAGAGTCACAGTACAAGTTTTTCAAAGTAAATTTTGAGGAAGATCCACAAAGTTTAGAGGAAAAAATGATGAAAGTTGGGGAACTACGCAGTGTATTTTTAGCGCCGGGCGAATATGCAACCCCTCGAACGGAGTGGAAATTTTGTACTAAATGAAAGATAAAAGACACTAATGGGACCGGGGAGCATAATATGGGGAGAATTCAAAAATAACGCGCCATAAAACAAAAAACAGAGCGAAATATCGCAAGAAATCGTAAGAAAATTACCAAAAGGCGTAGTCACCAACGGGACCAGGGAGCAAAATCGGGGTGTTGGGCGGGGAGAAGCAAAAAAGAACGCGTCGTAAAACAAGAGACAGGGCTAAAAATCGCCAACAATCGCAGAAAAACATCGGAGAAAAGGAATAAATCACACAAAACGGAAAGACGGTCGCAACAAAGGCAGTCGACGCGTGTAAAGAAGCAATGAAATGCAGGAAAAAATGGCGGAATGGCGCTAAACAAACAATAACAACGCATGAAAAGTATCGCGTAAAAGCATAAAAAAGAGTTGAAGTTCATTCATATATATATTTTTTATATTTTTTTTTTTCAAATGGCAATTACGTGCTGCGTTTTGTGGAGCACGTGCGTTTCCATATTTTTTCGCACAGTTCCTATAGGCAAGTAGCAATACAACTCTACAATTTCCTTAGTGTTTTTTATTCTCCGCGCTCAAGTGATATCGGCAACCAACAATACAGCTTTTTTCACTGTTGCCTACGTCAAGTCCGTAGAAGCCCATCGAGAGTTTCGTATCGGCCGTGCATGACACGAAAGCTGAAATATCTGGCATGTATTCGGTTTCGTTCTCTACAGCATACAATTTGAAAGGCACAACAACCTCCAAAAAGCAATGTCGTTTGAAAGGTGTCGGCTAGTTGTCAAACGTTAACAGATGTGAATGAAACGTCAATTGTCAAAAAAATAACAGCGAAAATAGAGTGGTTACCACGGCGACAGACAGGAAAAAAGGCGATGTTCAACTGCGAAAATGGAATAGTTTACGCAAGTGAATCGCATTCTTCCGTACCTAGATCGCTCCAAAATTGCATAAGGAAGAGAACGGTGATAAGAGTCGTTACTGTAAAATGTGCGGCTTCGGGTCCCCTTTATGACACGGTCACCCACTTGAAAGTATTGTCTTATCTGTCAAATAATTAAAAATGTCATAGTTTAAAACTTTACTATTCAATTATTCAAAATCTAGCCGATGAATTGGAACCAAATTTGGCTCGAAGCAACTCAACCAAAGACTCAAATTAAGTCTGCAGTTGCAGTTTTCCACCGTTTTTCAGTCGGGCGTTGTGAATTTTCAAAATTTCTCCTAACCGTTGCCACCCGATTATCGAAAGTAGATTGGATTGGGCGTCGTGTCGCATAGACCCATTTTCAAAATAGACATGGTTCCGGTTTTCCGACGGTGAGTTTTTCAAAATGAAATTTGCACATCCCGTGAATTTTGGAAAAACTGCAGTGCAAACTTCAACATGCGGTGAGCTCGGATCCACGGTTTTCGAGTTTTCCTCTCTGGAAAACTGCAATTTTTCAAACTTTTTATCCCGTCCAACTCACCATTTTACTTCCCCGACCCACCGTCCAACGAGGAGAGGAAGTATTGTGAATGCGCTAAAAAAAAATTCGAGATGAAGACGGATATATCCATTTTGAGGACCCCCAAGTCGATTAAGAACATTTTTGGAGTGATGTCTGTCTGTGTGTGTGTGTCTGTCTGTGTGTCTGTTATCTGCTACGATTACAGCCGCAAAGTTGATCCGATCGACTTGAAATTCGGCATGCGGACATTGTTGGTCCCTCGGAAGAGCCCATTAGATTTTGGCTGTCATCTGTCAAACCGAAATGTCACCATCAAAGAATGACAGATGCTATACATCATGAAACTTGATTTGCAGTTAGTTATCTGAAAGCCCTTGAAAAACAAAGCTGTCGAAAATTTTTGTTCATCTGTCATCTGTCAAATTTAAAAAAAATGTCAAAGTTCAAAACTTGACCATTCAATTATTCAAAATCTATCCAATGAATTAGGACCAAATTTGGCATGAAGCAACATAACCAAGAAATCAACTGCAGTTGGAGTTTCCCATCATTCACAAGACGGGCGCTGTGAATTTTCAAAATTTAGCCTGGCCGATTTCAGCCGGGTTTGCTCGTTCGCGCTACTTTTGGCCTATTTAATTTCCTTTGCAATCAAACCGGCAAGTTTTTGTTACATTGACGTGTCTATGTCAAATTGACAAAATGGTTATAGATGCCGATCTCGGTCTGTTTTCTTGTATCGTTTAAGGCAACAGTGCCATCAGATCCTTTGTGTCTTCAAGTATCGTTTTGGGGCTCCGTAAATACCCCGTTGTGTTTTCTGTAGCTTTAGCAACTTCAGTATGCCCATCCCGTTGGCGCCGTGTACGTTCAAGCTGTCATGTGTGCAGTTCCTTTGTATGATTCGGTACCAGGTGTCTTGATGGATGGTGTCTTATTCCTGATGCCGTTCAAAGCCCCGATGGGGCCCCCACTTGTGACTATCAGGTTTTGCCGTTTCAGGCCACAGCGACGCCGTTGTATCTTCTTGGGTTGGTTGAAGCCCTATAGGCTCCCTGGTGTCCACGGGTGTCACTTGGAGCCCCGCTGAGCCCCCCTCTGGTTTGAGGCTCTAATATGCAAATAATAAGAACGCTGCCTCAGGTATTCGACTCGTGAACCGATTTTCACCATTTTTTTTAACAAGAGGTTACTGGTTCCCAAATATTTTACAACAGTTTTGTTTTAAATTCGTCGAGAATTTCCCCGTTGAGAATGTAAAACCGGCCTGGGTTATCGAGACCGGACTCAAATCATCGAACTCAAAATGAAGCCCTTTTTGAGGAAAATATCTCAGTTGTTCATACTTCTTCTCAAATTCCTACCCGAAGGGACGTCTCATACAAAAAATTCCATCCGTTCCTTTGCTACTCGTCGGGGAAGTTTTGAGGTGACACAACCGATTTTGTTTTTGACCAAGTACCACATAAATATATCAGAAATTCACCAAATAATTCCAGTTAGCTCAAGCAATAATCGTATTTGTTTTTTCTTTTGCTTTGTTCTATTGAAATTTTCTGTTTGCTCAACTCGTTATGACGTTCAAGGTGACGACGACGTATTATTTGTACAAGCCCAGCTGTACACCTACCTGTTGTACAAACTTCCCTGAGTATTTATCCAAAAAATTACATAATAAGGATTCTTCTGATCATCACGGCAGATATTTCTTTCTGATGTTCGAAAAAGAAGCTTAAAAACGTCGCGTCGTTTAGCCGGAGTTCGAAGAGAAGGTTAACTTGCCGGGGTTAAACAACAACACCGTTTTGTCTCCGCAAGTAAACTGGGCAGCCGGCCGCCGTCAATCACTTACGAACAAACGATTTTATATTATACTTTGATGAGATAATTGCCATAAAACATAGACTCGCTTTATCCAAAAGATTCCCTTCTCCTCATTTTAGTTTTAATCGTTTAGTTTCGATCGTTCGAATTTTGATCATGAAGTTTTAAAAATAAATTTTATACAGGTAGGAGCACCGTACCGTTTTATGAATCATCGTGTATCATTACGGAAAAAAATGACATCACGTGTGTACCTAGAGTGAAGATAAAATGCAATAATAAAAGTTTTATGCGGAAGCCAGTGGGAGGCTGATGAAGAGGAAATTCTTTAAATTTTTTATGCCACACTCGCGGCGCTAATCTATGAACGAAAAAGTCATCACTGTTCTAAAATAGATATTGCACTACCGTAATTTTCAATGGCAGTATGCTCGAGTGTAAAAGCTGATAAACGAGACTGATGATACAAAAATTATTGCGTGAAAACAGTTTAGCCGTACCTACCTAATTACTCAAACATTGTATCACGTTTGACAAAAATCCTATTAGAAAGTGGTGGTGGTGGTCAAAATAATAAATGCGCTAACGTAACTTCTTCACGTAACAGCCACTTACGAGTCGAGAATTCCAACAATCCGTCGTCAAATTCAAAGGAAATTAATTTCTCTTGATTTATTTTATTCATCATCCGGAATCAAACTGTCGTCGAACATCACAACCTCCCAAACAAATCAACTCAGCAGGGATGTCACAGCAAACGACTCGTTAACGTTACCAGCCAACCGAATTGTCGTTGCTAAGCGACCAAGCTTTCGTTGCTAAACAACCAAGTTGTTGTTGCTAAGTAACCAAGTTGTTGCTCAGTAATCAAGTTGTCGTTGACCGAGTATAGTATGCTTTTCACAACAGATTTACCTGTATTTTTAAGGCGACCGTTAGAATAATACGTCACTTTTAGTATGTTTTTGCAGCCGACAGGTGTCACTTTTTTTTTGTGTGCATCTATTTTGACCGCCAGTCACTCGTCTTCCAAATCACGGTTATAGGCTTTCTGTCCTAATTTCTGCCACTTGCTCTTCGAATGTTCATGTCGGAAAGAGCACTTATAGCATTTTTAATGGCTTTAAAGCTCAGCTTACACTATAAAGTCACTACAATTTGACGCTGTGAAAGCACTACGCTGCCAATATTGGCTTTGGCAATTTTGAAATTCGAGCGCAAACGAGGCTTTACCAATCAAAACTTTACGATTATTCAGCTGTGATAGCGAGTGACTTGAGCATTTTTATTGGCTATGAAGCTCAGTTTACACGATAAAGCCAGTGCAATTCGCCGCTGTAGGAACCTTGCGCTGATGATATTGGCTTGGGTAATTTTGAAATCCGAGTGCAAACGACGCTTTACCAGTTGAAACTTGAAATATTTCAGCTGATAATAGCGTTGACTTGAGCATTTTCAACGGCTTTATTACTCCGTTTACACGACAAAGCCAGTACAATTTAACGCTGTAGAAACGCTGCGCTACCAATATTGGCTTTGGCAATTTTGAATTTCAAGTGCAAACGGGGCTTTATTGTTGAAAGCCTAATAAATCAGTTGATGATAGCGAGTGGCTTGAGCATTTTTATTGGCTAAGGCTCTGTTTACACGATAAAGCCAGTACAATTTGTCGCTCTAGAAACTCTGCGCTAATGATATTGCCTTGGGTAATTTTGAAATCCGAGTGCAAACGGGGTTTTACCAGTTGAAACGTAAAATAATTCAGCTGACGATAGCGAATGACCTGAGCATTTTTAACAGCTTGAAAACTCAGTTTGCACAATAAAGCCAGCGCAATTTGACGTCATAAAAACACTGCGCTACTAATATTGGCTTTGGCAATTTTGAAGTTCGAGTCCAAACGAGGCTTTATCAGTTGAAACTTGAAATTATTCAGCTGATGATAGCGAGTGGCTTGAGCATTTTTAATGGCTTTAAAGCTCAGTTTACACTCTAAAGCCAGTACAATTTGACGCTGTAGAAATTCTACGCTATCAATATTGGCTTTGGCAATTTTGAAATTTGAGTGGAAACGAGGCTTTACCAGTTGAAGCTTGAAATAATTCAGCCGATGATAGCGAGTGATTTGAGCATTTTTAACGGCTTTAAAGCTCAGTTTACACAACAAAGCCAGTACAATTTCACGCTGTAGAAACGCTGCGCTACCAATATTGGCTTTGCCAATTTTGAAATTTGAATGCAAACGGGGCTTTACCAGTTGAGACTTTGAATTATTCAGCTGTAATAGCGAGTTACTCAAGCATTTTCAACAGCTATAAGGCTCAGTTTACACAATAAAGCCAGTACAGTTTGACGCTGTATAAACGCTGCGCTATTAATATTGGCTTTGGCAATTTTTGAAAATTCGAATGCAAACGAGACTTTACCAGTTGAAACTTTAAATAATTCAGCTAATGATAGCGAGTGACTTGAGAATTTTAATTGGCTATAAAGCTCAGTTTACACTACAAAGCCAGTACAATTTGACGCTGTAGAAACGCCGCGCTATCAATAATGGCTTTAGCAATTCAGAAATTCGAGTGCCAACGAGGCTTCACCAGTTGAAACTTGAATTAATTCAGCTGATAAAGCGATCGATTTGAGCATTTTTACGGCTTCAAAGCTCAGTTTACACGCTAAAGCCAGTACAATTTGACGCTGTAGAAAAGCTACGTTACCAATAGTGGCTTTGGCAATTTTGAAATTTGTGTGCAAACGAGGCTTTACCAGTTGAAACTTTAAATTATTCAGCTGATGATGGCGAGTTAGTCAAGCGTTTTTAATGGCTTTAAAGCTCTGTTTACATAACAAAGTCAGTACAATTTAACGCTGTAGAAAGGCTACGCTACCAATATCGGCTTTGACAATTTTGAAATTCGAGTGCAAACGAGGCTTTACCAGGTAATACTTCAAATAATTCAGCCGATAATAGCGAGTAACTTGAGCATTTTTGACGGTTTTAAAGCTCAGTTTACACTTGAAAGCCAGCACAATTTGACTCTGTAGTTGAAATTCGAGTGCAAACGAGTCTTTACCAGTGGAAACTTTGAATTATTCAGCTGTAATAGCGAGTGACTTGAGCATTTGTGACAGCTTTAAAGCTCAGGTTACACTCTTAAGCCAGTACAATTTGACGCTGTAGAAACGCTACGCTCCCAATATTGGCTTTGGCAATTTTTAAATTCTAATGCAAACGAGGCCTTACCAGTTGATACTTCAAATAATTCAGCCGATAATAGCGTGTGACTTGAGCATTTTAACGGTTTTAAAGCTCACTTTACACTTGATGGCCAGCAAAATTTGACTCTAGTTGAAATTCGAGTGCAAACGAGTCTTTACCAGTGGAAACTTTGAATTATTCAGCTGTAATAGCGAGTGACTTGAGCATTTTTGATAGCTTTAAAGCTCAGGTTACACTCTAAAGCCAGTACAATTGACGCTGTAGAAACGCTACGCTACCAATTTTGGCTTTGGTAATATTTAAATTCTAATGCAAACGAGCCTTCACCAGTTAATACTTCAAATAATTCAGCCGATAACAGCGAGTGACTTGAGCCTTTTCAACAGTTCTTAAGCTCAATTTACACTTGAAAGCCAGCACAATTTGACTCTCTAGAAACTCTGCTAACAATTTTGGCTTTGGTAATTTTTAAATTCTAATGCAAACGAGGCTTTACCAGTTAATACTTCAAATAATTCAGCCGATAATAGCGAGTGACTTGAGCATTTTTCACGGTTTTTAAGCTCAGTCTACACTTAAAAGCCAGCACAATTTGACTCTGTAGTTCAAATTTGAGTGCAAACGAGTTTTTACCAGTGGAAACTTTGAATTATTCAGCTGTAATAGCGAGTGACTTGAGCATTTTTGACAGCTTTAAAGCTCAGTTTACACTCTAAAGCCAGTACAATTTGACGCTGTAGAACCGCTACGCTACCAATATTGGCTTCGGCAATTTTTAAATTTTAATGCAAACGAGGCTTTACCAGTTGATACTTCAAATAATTCAGCCGATGATAGCGAGTAACTTGAGCATTTTTGACGGTTTTTAAGCTTAATTTACATTTAAAAGCTAGCACAATTTGACTCTGTAGAAACTCTGCGCTAGCAATATTGGCTTTGGCAATTTTGAAATTCGAGTGCAAACGAGGCTTTACCAATCAAAACTTTGAATAATTTAGCTGTAAATAGCGAGTGACTTGAGCATTTTTGACAGCTTCAAAGCTCAGTTTACACTCTAAAGCCAGTACAATTTGACGCTGTAGAAACGCTACGCTATCAATATTGGCTCTGGCAATTTTGAAATTCTAATACAAACGAGGCTTTACCAGTTGATACATCAAATAATTCAGCCGATAATAGCGAGTAACTTGAGCATTTTTGACGGTTTTAAAGCTCTGTTCACTTAAAAGCCAGCACAATTTGACTCTGTAGAAACTATGCGTTACCAATATTGACTTTGACAATTTTGAAATTCGAGTGCGAACGAGTCTTTACCAGTGGAAACTTTGAATTATTCAGCTGTAATAGCGAGTGACTTGAGCATTTTTGACAGCTTTAAAGCTCAGTTTACACTCTAAAGCCAGTACAATTTGACGCTGTAGAAACGCTACGCTACCAATTTTGGCTTTGGTAATTTTTTGAAATTCTAATGCAAACGAGGCTTCACCAGTTGATACTTCAAATAATTCAGCCGATAATAGCGAGTGACTTGAGCTTTTTCAACAGTTCTTAAGCTCATTTACATTCAAAAGCCAACACAATTTGACTCTGTAGTTGAAATTCGAGTGCAAACGAGTCTTTACCAGTGGAAACTTTGAATTATTCAGCTGTAATAGCGAGTGACTTGAGCATTTTTGACAGCTTCAAAGCTCAGGTTACACTCTAAAGCCAGTACAATTTGACGCTGTAGAAGCGCTACGCTCCCAATATTAGCTTCGGCAATTTTTAAATTCTAATGCAAACGAGGCTTTACCAGTTGATACTTCAAATAATTTAGCCGATAATAGCGAGTGACTTGAGCATTTTTTACGGTTTTAAAGCTCAGTTTACACTTGAAAGCCAGCACAATTTGACTCTGTAGTTGAAATTCGAGTGCAAACGAGTCTTTACCAGTGGAAACTTTGAATTATTCAGCTGTAATAGCGAGTGACTTGAGCATTTGTGACAGTTCTAAAGCTCAATTTACACTTGAAAGCCAGCACAATTTGACTCTGTAGAAACTCTGCGTTACCAATATTGGCTTTGGCAATTTTGAAATTCGAGTGCAAACGAGGCTTTTCCAGTGGAAACTTTGAATTAATCAGCTGTAATAGCGAATGACTTGATCATTTTTGACAGCTTTTAAGCTCAGTTCACACTCTAAAGCCAGTCCATTTTGACGCTTTAGAAACGCTACGCTACCAATATTGGCTTTGGCAATTTTTAAATTCTAATGCAAACGAGGCCTAACCAGTTAATACTTCAAATAATTCAGCCGATAATAGCGAGTGACTTGAGCATTTTAACGGTTTTAAAGCTCACTTTACACTTGAAAGCTAGCACAATTTGACTCTAGTTGAAATTCGAGTGCGAACGAGTCTTTACCAGTGGAAACTTTGACTTATTCAGCTGTAATAGCGAGTGACTTGAGCATTTTTAACGGTTTTAAAGCTCAGCTTACACGATAAAGCCAGTACAATTTGACGCTGTAGCAACCCTGCGTTACCAATATTGGCTTTGGCCATTTCGAAATTCGAGTGCAAACGAGGCTTTACTAGTTGAAACTTGAAGTAATTCAGCTGATAATAGCGAGTGACTTGATCATTTTTAATGGTTTTGAGGCTCAGCAAGCTCTGCCAATGAAACGTCTAATCAGCCATAAATGCATCATTCTTTTCAGCAAGCGACAAACTTTTTTGTTCACACAAATTTTCTTGTTTCTTCTCCACAGCCGATTTTGGCGTTTCCGCGAAGAACAAGAGCACCATGCAGAAGCACGACACGTTCATCGGCACGCCGTACTGGATGGCCCCCGAGGTCGTGCTGTGCGAGACGTTTCGCGACAACCCGTACGACTTCAAGGTCGACATCTGGTCGATGGGCATCACCCTCATCGAGTTTGCCCAGATGGAACCGCCCAACCACGAAATGTCTCCCATGCGGGTCCTGCTCAAGATCCAAAAGTCCGATCCGCCCAGGCTGGAACAGCCCAGCAAGTGGTCGAGGGAGTTCAACGATTTCATATCCACGTGTCTCATCAAGGATCCCCAGAAACGGCCCAACTGCGACGATCTGCTGCGACATCCGTTCATCAACTGCACGCTCGACTCCAAGCCGATACGCGATCTGCTGCTGGAGTACAGGGCCGAGGTCGTCGAAGAGGAACTGACCGATGACGATCCAGAGGTGAGCCGGCTCTTTTCTACTTCGTATTTTGTGTTTCTGCATTTTTTCAGTTTCACGGCTTGTTTCATTAGAGCAAGCCATGGACGAATGTGTTGAGTTGGTACGAATGCTTGACTGTACGCGCAGTGCTCGAGTCACGGAGCAAAAATCGTTTCTTGTGGTTGGTGGCTCTTCGCTAATGCTGTTAGGTGGTGGTGGTCGCTGAAAAAAATGATGCCCAAGTGCGTTGGTACTTATTAAAATTGATTAAAAATGCCCGCCAAGGCATCATATCACATTTACCAACAACACATTTTTTTTCCCATAGCTCGCTCTAATGAAAAGAGCTGTAAAATTGATTTTTGCTATACTGAACGGTGTAGTAGTCTCCTTTGTATCATGCAGACACCATTCAATAAGTGTTTGAAAAAAAAAGTTGACTATTATAACACGTGCTTCTGTACTTGTATTTTGTATCTTATAGCTGTTTTTGTCTTTCTCTCTCTTTCGAAAATTTCATGCATACAGCGCGGTAGGAAACACCGTAAACATAAAGAACTCTATCAAAGGATAGGTAAGTTTCCCAGTGTTTGCAGTCTAATCGATGGAAGTCCAGTATTATACTAGATTATTGTAATACTAGAATTTGTGTAGAGTCCCATAGTTCTTCTGCATGGTGGTCCTGAACGTTTCGTGTTGATCAATTCCAAACTTTTGCAATAATACCAACTGGCTCGTTCAGGATCGTCCTGTATAAATTCAATACCCTTGCGTGTCGTCGAAGCCGTTTAAATGCCAACGGGGTTATAGTGTCGGGTGTGATACCAGTTATAAAAGATTTGCTGGTTTTAGATGCCTTATAAAAAATAATATATCTAAATTTCCTGCATTGTAAGCCTCGCCAAGGCACGAAAGTATCAACGCTCACGCCAAGTGTGATATTATAATTAACGATTGAATATGCTGTGTGTTTTATCAATAAAACCGCAGAAGCGTCGCTGATTATGCAAAAGAACCTTTACCGCAATCAGCTCATGGTGCAAATCCAAGAATTTTTGTTACAAACTGATAGGCAGTTCGGTTTTCGGTCAAACATTTAATAATTAGTGATCGTTTTATTATTCACCATCAGTAGCAACCGTTCTGAATTTGTTTCAAGACTTTCCCTTCAAATAAATTCTTATCAACCATCCGAGCGAACAAATCGGTGAATTCGTTTGTTTTTGGTCGTAAATTCTACGCCGCTGGGTATTTTCGAAAAATTGATCGAACTGGTCAGTTGTCAAAAAGGAAACTGGCGTAGCTACGTTAGAAGCTTTAATTGGATACGTTTCAGTTTGAAAGTTGAAAACCACTTCGAAACACCGAAAAGTAGCTTCGAGGGACGAAGACGCGTCCCTCGAAGCAACATTGCCGCTTCCCTACTTTCAAAATGATGCCCCGTGATTATATCGATGATCCTCACGGATTTGAACCGAAGAAGGATGAAACTGGACAAACAAAAATGGAACTGGACAAGAAGCGTCCCCCAGGGCGCTGTATTCACCCCTTGTTGCTTCAAAAGCGTCCCTCAGAGCACCGTCCGTGCTGCTTTTCCGATTTTCAAATGATCCGTCGTGGTACTGCATCATGAGTGATTCCTCAAGAGGTTTCTGTGGCCTCGTTTCCTTCTTTGGAGCAAAATGAACAGAACTGACAAGTCCCTCAGCACGGTTATCAAAGAACGGATGCGGGCAAGGAGTCTTCTTTAGAGCACATGCCGATCTTTTTTAAAAAAATTTAAAATTTAAATCGTAATAAAATTCGTAGAGCTTTCTGAAGATCTTCGAAGCTTGCCAAAGGTTTCTGAGAATCTCCACCCAGATTCTCAGTCCCAGACAATTCTGAACATTTCTAACGATTTCTGAAGATTTCTACCAGTTCCTCAGATTTCTGATTGCTGAAGATAATTTCCGGAATTCCTGAAGATTCCTAAAAGTTTTTAAAGACCTCTGAGGATTTATAAAAATTTCTTAAGATTCCTGCGGTTTTTCAAGAATTTCTGATTGTCAAAGATTCTAGGAATTTCCAGGAATTTCTTACGGCTTGTAATGATTCCCAGAGCTTTCTAAAGATCTCTAGAGCTCTTCAAAGCTTTGATAACGCATCCTATTTTGAACGACAAAAGTGTCCCTCAGGTGTTCCAGAATTTCTTAGGGGACTTCCGAAGACTTCTGATAATTTGTGAGCTCTGCCGATTCCTTTCTGAAGATCTGTAAAAATTCTTGAAGATTTTTTAAAATTTAAATCGTAATAAAATTCGTAGAGCTTTCTGAAGATCTCCGAAGCTTACCAAAGATTTCTAAGAATCTCCACTCAGATTCTCAGTCCCAGACAATTCGGAACATTTCTAACGATTTCTGAAGATTTCTACCAGTTCCTCAGATTTCTGATTGCTGAAGATAATTTCCGGAATTCCTGCAGATTCCTAAAAGTTTTTAAAGACCACCGAAGATTTATAAAAATTTCTTAAGATTCCTGCGGTTTTTCAAGAATTTCTGATTGTCAAAGATTCTAGGAAATCCAGGGATTTCTTACGGTTTTCAATGATTCTCAGAGCTTTCTTAAGATCTTTAGAGTTCTTCATAGCTTTGATAACGCATTCTATTTTGAACGACAAAAGTGTCCCTCAGGTGCTCCAGAATTTCTTAGGGGACTTCCGAAGACTTCTGATAATTTGTGAGCTTTGCCGATTCCTTTCTGAAGATCTGTAACAATTCTTGAAGATTTTTTAAAATTTGAATCGTAATAAAATTCGTAGAGCTTTCTGAAGATCTCCGAAGCTTACCAAAGGTTTCTAAGAATCTCCACTCAGATTCTCAGTCCCAGACAATTCTGAACATTTCTAACGATTTCTGAAGATTTCTACCGGTTCCTCAGATTTCTGATTGCTGAAGATAATTTCCGGAATTCCTGGAGATTCCTAAAAGTTTTCAAAGACCTCTGAAGATTTATAAAAATTTCTCAAGATTCCTGCGGTTTTTCAAGAATTTCTGTTTGGCAAAGATTCTAGGAGTTTCCGGGGATTTCTTACGGTTTGTAATGATTCCCAGAGCTTTCTAAAGATCTCTAGAGCTCTTCATAGCTTTGATAACGCATTCTATTTTGAACGACAAAAGTGTCCCTCAGGTGTTGTTCCAGGATTCCTTAGGGGACTTCCGAAGACTTCTGATAATTTGTGAGCTCTGCCGATTTCTTTCTGAAGATCTGTAACAATTCTTGAAGATTTTTAAAATCTAAATCGTAATAAAATTCGTAGAGCTTTCTGAAGATCTCCGAAGCTTACCAAAGGTTTCTAAGAATCTCAACCCAGATTCTCAGTCCCAGACAATTCGGAACATTTCTAACGATTGCTGAAGATTGCTACCAGTTCCTCAGATTTCTGATTGCTGAAGATAATTTCCGGAATTCCTGGAGATTTCTGAAAGTTTTTAAAGACCTCTGAAGATTTATAAAAATTTCTTGAGATTCCTGCGGTTTTTCAAGAATTTCTGATTGTCAAAGATTCTAGGAATTTCCAGGGATTTCTTACGGTTTGTAATGATTCCCAGAGCTTTCTAAAGATCTCTAGAGCTCTTCATAGCTTTGATAACGCCTTCTATTTTGAACGACAAAAGTGTCCCTCAGGTGTTCCAGAATTTCTTAGGGGACTTCCGAAGACTTCTGATAATTTGTGAGCTCTGCCGATTCCTTTCTGAAGATCTGTAACAATTCTTGAAGATTTTTTAAAATTTGAATCGTAATAAAATTCGTAGAGCTTTCTGAAGATCTCCGAAGCTTACCAAAGGTTTCTAAGAATCTCCACCCAGATTCTCAGTCCCAGACAATTCTGAACATTTCTAACGATTTCTGAAGATTTCTACCAGTTCCTCAGATGTGTTCCAGAATTTCTTAGGGGACTTCCGAAGACTTCTGATAATTTGTGAGCTCTGCCGATTCCTTTCTGAAGATCTGTAACAATTCTTGAAGATTTTTTAAAATTTGAATCGTAATAAAATTCGTAGAGCTTTCTGAAGATCTCCGAAGCTTACCAAAGGTTTCTAAGAATCTCCACCCAGATTCTCAGTCCCAGACAATTCTGAACATTTCTAACGATTTCTGAAGATTTCTACCAGTTCCTCAGATTTCTGATTGCTGAAGATAATTTCCGGAATTCCTGGAGATTCCTAAAAGTTTTTAAAGCTCCCGAAGATTTATAAAAATTTCTTAAAATTCCTGCGGTTTTTCAAGAATTTCTGATTGTCAAAGATTCTAGGAATTTCCAGGGATTTCTTACGGTTTGTGATGATTCTCAGAGCTTTCTAAAGATCTCTAGAGCTCTTCATAGCTTTGATAACGCATTCCATTTTGAACGACAAAAGTGTCCCTCAGGTGTTCCAGAATTTCTTAGGGACTTCCGAAGACTTCTGATAATTTGTGAGCTCTGCCGATTCCTTTCTGAAGATCTGTAACAATTCTTGAAGATTTTTAAAAATTTGAATCGTAATAAAATTCGTAGAGCTTTCTGAAGATCTCCGAAGCTTACCAAAGGTTTCTAATAATCTCCACCCATATTCTCAGTCCCAGACAATTCGGAACATTTCTAACGATTTCTGAAGATTTCTACCAGTTTCTCAGATTTCTGATTGCTGAAGATAATTTCCGGAATTCCTGGAGATTCCTAAAAGTTTTTAAAGACCTCTGAAGATTTATAAAAATTTCTTGAGATTCCTGCGGTTTTTCAAGAATTTCTGAAGATTCTAGGAATTTCCAGGGATTTCTTACGGTTTGTAATGATTCCCAGAGCTTTCTAAAGATCTCTAGAGCTCTCCATAGCTTTGATAACGCGTCCTATTTTGAACGACAAAAGTGTCCCTCAGGTGTTCCAGAATTTCTTAGGGGACTTCCGAAGACTTCTGATAATTTGTGAGCTCTGCCGATTCCTTTCTGAAGATCTGTAACAATTCTTGAAGATTTTTTTAAATTTAAATCGTAATAAAATTCGTAGAGCTTTCTAAAGATCTCCGAAGCTTACCAAAGGTTTCTAAGAATCTCCACCCAGATTCTCAGTCCCAGACAATTCGGAACATTTCCAACGATTTCTGAAGATTTCTACCAGTTCCTCAGATTTCTGATTGCTGAAGATAATTTCCGGAATTCCTGTAGATTCCTAAAAGTTTTTAAAGACCTCTGAAGATTTATAAAAATTTCTTAAGATTCCTGCGGTTTTTCAAGAATTTCTGATTGTCAAAGGTTCTAGGAATTTCCGGGGATTTCTTACGGTTTGTAATGATTCTCAGAGCTTTCTAAAGATCTCTAGAGCTCTTCATAGCTTTGATAACGCATTCTATTTTGAACGACAAAAGTGTCCCTCAGGTGTTCCAGAATTCCTTAGGGGACTTCCGAAGACTTCTGATAATTTGTGAGCTCTGCCGATTCCTTTCTGAAGATCTGTAACAATTCTTAATAATTTTTAAAAATTTGAATCGTAATAAAATTCGTAGAGCTTTCTGAAGATCTCCGAAGCTTACCAAAGGTCTCTAAGAATCTTCACTCAGATTCTCAGTCCCAGACAATTCTGAACATTTCTAACGATTTCTGAACATTTCTACCAGTTCCTCAGATTTCTGATTGCTGAAGATAATTTCCGGAATTCCTGGAGATTCCTAAAAGTTTTTAGAGACCTCCGAAGATTTATAAAAATTTCTTGAGATTCCTGCGGTTTTTCAAGAATTTCTGATTGTCGAAGATTCTAGGAGTTTCCAGGGATTTCTTACGGTTTGTAATGATTCCCAAAGCTTTCTAAAGATCTCTAGAGGTCTTCATAGCTTCGATAACGCATTCTATTTTGAACGACAAAAGTGTCCCTCAGGTGTTCCAGAATTTCTTAGGGGACTTCCGAAGACTTCTGATAATTTGTGAGCTTTGCCGATTTCATTCTGAAGATCTGTAACAATTCTTGAAGATTTTTCAAAATTTGAATCGTAATAAAATTCGTAGAGCTTTCTGAAGATCTCCGAAGCTTACCAAAGGTTTCTAATAATCTCCACCCATATTCTCAGTCCCAGACAATTCGGAACATTTCTAACGATTTCTGAAGATTTCTACCAGTTTCTCAGATTTCTGATTGCTGAAGATAATTTCCGGAATTCCTGGAGATTCCTAAAAGTTTTTAAAGACCTCTGAAGATTTATAAAAATTTCTTAAGATTCCTGCGGTTTTTCAAGAATTTCTGATTGTCAAGGATTCTAGGAATTTCCAGGGATTTCTTACGGTTTGTAATGATTTCCAGAGCTTTCTAAAGATCTCTAGAGCTCTCCAAAGGTTTCCAATAATGCCTACGGTTTTTAAGGTTTTCTGATTGTAAAAACGCTGTATATTTCCAGGAATTCCTACAGACTCCCAAAACTGAAGATTTTCACGGATTTCTAAAAAAATCTCGTTATTCTGGAAACTTTTCAAGAATCTCTGAAGCTTTTCAAAGATTTCTATAAATGAGTACAGATTTTTTAGATGTTCTTGTTGTCAAAAACACTGTGTATATCCAGGGAGTCCTAAGGTTTCTGAAAATTGAAGATTTCCACGGATTTCTAAAGATCTTTCGTCATTCTGGGAACTTCTCATGAATCTCTGAAGCTTTCCCAAAATTCCTGAATCTTTCTAAAAGTTTCTAAGAATGTTCACGGATTTTGAAGATTTCCTTGTTGTTGAAAACGTGTGTATTTCCATAGATTTCGAAATATTCTGAAAATTATAGATTTTTACGGATTTCAAAAGATTCTCAGTGATTCTTGAAGCTTTTTGAAGATCTCTGAAGCTTTCCAATGATTTCTAAAAATGTCTACGGATTTTTAAGATGTTCTTGTTGTCAAAAACACTGTATATTTCGAGAGATTTTGGACGATTCCGTAAATTGAAGATTCCCATGGTTTCGTCAAGATCTTTCGTGATTATGGAAACTTTCTAAGAATTTCTGAAGCTTTCCAAAAATTTCTGAATTCTCACAAAGGCTTCTGATAATGCCCACTGATTTTTGAGGTTCTCTGGTTGTCAAAAACCCTCGTTTTTCCATGGGTTCAGAAGGATTCTGAAAACTTGGGATTTCTAGAGATTTCTAAAGATTTTTCGTGATTCTAGAAATTTTTTAAGGATCTCTGAAGCTTTACGAAAACTACTGAACCCGTCCAAAGGTTTCTGAGAATGCCCACGGATTTTGCCCAAGATTGGTTGTCAAAACCGTTATTTCAGGGATTCCAAAAGATTATGAAAACCGAAGATTTACTGATTACTAAATATTTTTAGTGATCCTTGAAACTTCCTAAAGATTTCTGAAGTTTTCTAAATGTTTCTAAAAACGCCCATGGATTTTTGAGGTTTTCTGGTTGGCAAAAATACTGTGTATTCCCAGAGATTCCTAAAGATTCTGAAAACTGGAGACTTTTTCGGATTTCTTATCATTATCGTGATTCCGGAAATTTTCTAAGAATTTCTAAAGCTTTCTAGAAGTCTCTAAAAATGTCCACGGATTTGTAAGGTTCTTGGAAGGTTTGTCAAAATAAACGCTGTTATTCCAAGGATTTCTAAAGATTATAAAAACTGACGATTATCACTGATTTCTAAATATTTTTAGTGATCCTTGAAGCTTCCTGAAGGTTTCTGAAGCTTTCTAAATGTTTCTGAAAATGCCCATGGGTTTTTGAGGTTCTCTGGTTGTCAAAAATGCTGTGTATTCCAGGAGGTTCCTAAAGATTCTGGAATCTGAAGACTTCTTCGGATTTCTAAAGATTTCCGTGACTCTGGAAACTTTCTAAGAATTTCTAAAGCTTTCTAAAAGTTTCCAAAGATGTCAACGGATTTTCAAGGTTCTGTAGTTTGTCAAAAACGCTGTTATTCCAAAGATTCTTGAAGATTATGAAAACTGAAGACTTCTTCGGATTTCTAAAGATTCCCGTGTTCTGGAAACTTTCTAAGAATTTCTAAAGCTTTCTAAAAGTTTCTAAAAATGTCAACGGATTTTCAAGGTTCTATAGTTTGTCAAAAACGCTGTTATTCCAAAGATTCTTGAAGATTATGAAAACTGAAGATTTCTTCGGATTTCTAAAGATTTTCGTGTTCTGGAAACTTTTTAAGAATTTCTAAAGATTTCTAAAAGTTTCTAAAAATGTCGACGGATTTTCAAGGTTCTATAGTTTGTCAAAAACGCTGTTATTCCAAAGATTCTTAAAGAATATGAAAACTGGAGACTTCTTCGGATTCCTAATCATTTTCGTGGTTCTAGAAACCTTCTAAGAATTTCTAAAGCTTTCTAAAAGTTTCTAAAATGTCCACGGATTTTTAAGGTTCTATAGTTTGTCAAAAACGCTGTTATTCCAAGGATTCCAAAAGATTATGAAAACCGAAGATTTTTTACTGATTACTAAATATTCCTAGTGATCCTTGAAGCTCCCTAAAGAGCTCTGAAGCTTTCCAAATGTCTCTGAAAATGCCCATGGATTTTTGAGGGTCTCTGGTTGTCAAAAATGCTGTGTATTCCCGGAGGTTCTTAAAGATTCTAGAAATTGAAGACTTCTTCGGATTTCTAAAGATTTTCGTGATCCTGGAAACTTCACAAGAATTTCTAAAGCTTTCTAAAAGTTTCTAGAAAATGTCCACGGATTTTTAAGGCTCTATAGTTTGTCAAAAACGCTGTTATTCCAAGGATTCCCAAAGATTATGAAAACTGAAGATTTTCACTGATTACTAAATATTTTTAGTGATCCTTGAAGCTTCCTAAGGATTTCTGAAGCTTTCCAAATGTTTCTAGAAATGGCTACGAATTTTTGAGGTTTTCTGGTTGGCAAAAATACTGTGTATCCCCAGATATTCCCTGAAGATTCTGGAAACTGAATATTTCTTCGGATTTCTAAAGATTTTTCGTGGTTCTGGAAGTTTCCTAAAAATTTCTGAAGCTTCCCAAAAATGTATGAATCCTAAAGGTTTCTGAAATCGATGTCCACGGATTTATTTCTTTCGTCAAGTGCCTAATAGTCAGAGCACGCCTAAATGAACTATAGAGATAGTTTCGCAAGTCTCTATTGTTATCAGATCTAGTTGAAATGCTCAAGGATTAAAACAAGTGTTATTTCATCACGCTTTTAACTAAGATTAGCAGTTTTTCTATCTAGTAAAAATGCTGCAGCGTCTAAAATTAATATCCAAACACCCAGAGGCATACATTGATTTTATCTCCCATTCCAAAAATAAACTTTGCACGTGGGTATTTTCATTGCTGCTGCTGCTACTGCAGTTTCTTTCCAACGTTTATTTTTTGATAAGAATTACAAAACCCACAAGAAAAATGTTTGCGGCAAAATTTGATTTTTTCGCAGCTCAACGAAAATAACAGACACTCTTGTACGGCCGGATAGTTTTAACAGTTATGCGATCAAGACCAAGTCCACAAACAGCATAACCGGAAAATTGCAGTGTACGAGCCAGGAAGTAACGTGTTTGCAAATTGAATAAATTAATACATAAACAGTAGTAGTAGCAGCAGCAGAAACAACACCGAGCAAGCAGTGTAATAAACGATCACTTTTGCGTATGATTTATTGATGACAATTATTGTAAACTGTGACGCGATGGCGATGATTGCGAAACAAAAGGCCGCAGTGTCTCTGCTCGTTGAACTTTTATAATGCATGCACGATGATCAGTTTAGTATTACACAGAGACACACATACAAGAGGAAACTTTATACTTGCGGCCCTTTTTTCAATGCACGTGCTAATAATATTCCAGGTAGTACAAGTAGATTCATACAATGGACCCGTTCGGTTTTGAATGGACCATTGTTTTGGATCTTGGAACGGAGGCGCTAGAAACAATAGAAGGCGGCTCAGGTGGTCGCGCCGCATCAGCCACCGTCACCGAAAAAAAGGGCATTCAGTTCGTGAATGCCGAAAGTTTTATTATGAATTCTGGAATTGAATCTGATTCGCGATGCTATTCGCCTGATCAATTGGTTTCCAATACCCGTGACAAACAGCACCTCAATGATCATTAGATGTAATCATTTGATGTAATGATCATTAACGTTAAATGACGATTGCGAATTTGGGGGTGACACACTGCAAATCGTAATAAGCCTATGAGCTTGCGCCGTAGCGCATGGATAAACGTGCCGATCAATTTTCCCCTAAAATGACAATGTCAAATTGTCCAATGGTCCGAAGTATTATTTTATCAATGGTTGCAATGTTCACACCACACCATACTATCTTCATTTGTTGCCAAAATATATGTTGAATTTTTATTGAGTCGAAAGAAATGGAGGAAGAGAAGAATAGGGAACTGATGATTCAGTCAATAATCTGATCAAAATCGCATAGTCCCATAGTCTCAGTAGTCTAACCAACTTTTAATTTCGCGCAGCCCTGGTTTATGTGCGCGGCTAGCAAGTGGCAAGGCAACTGACACATGCATGTTACAGTTCATTATGTTCGTATCTATCGTGTGGTCATTCTAACTTTCTTGAAATTTTTCAACTGCTTTTGCGATTGGTATGGAATAAGGATAAGTATTCATGGGAATAAACACTTATACAGGGTGAGTCATTGATATGGGCGAGCTCAATTACAGCTACGCCATAATGATATCGAAATGAACCAAACGGCACTGCAAACGGGAGGTCAAAGTGCAGTTTGTCAAATTATTTTGCTCTATACAGGGTGCCCATTTTTGCAGGGCAGTTTTTGAACGAGCTTTTTTAAATGGCACCCCCCGTATATTTTTGCATATTTGGATTTGCCCTTTCTCAGGCATTACAAATTTGTTAAGTTTTTGCAATTCGCTTCAACCGTTCAGAAGTTGTTTTTTTTTCTAAAAATTAACGCGTTTTTAGGCACTTACTAAATAAATCGCAAGGCACTTGGTTTTTAGGTTATCAAGTTGGGACTTTGCTAATGTTTAAGCAATAGCATAGGGTATTTTTTGGCGGTAATATCGCCTATTTCCGTTTTGGTATCACCTTGCTGTGACACATTGATTTTGGTAAACTTCGAAGGGCCATAACTTCATTTTTTCAAATAGCACCTCCTGTTTTTTATTTCTTATTCGTATCAAGCGTCTCATTTCACATATTTTTTACCTCCTATGTTTTTTCTTGAAAGTTGATAGTTTGGAAAATAATTCGGTTTTCCTAAAAACTGGACACAAATTTCATCGATTAAACTTAGCGTGCAACGAAAATCAACTAATTCTGACAACCAATGTCAAAGTGACTTCTATTGTACGTCACTTTTAAATTTTGACATGAAATTGTCAAGTGAACATGGAGAATGCTACGGAAAGCCTCTCAAATTATTTCTTTCATATTTTTCTTGGTATTGACTTGAGCTTCATACACCCGATCGTAAACAAAGCCCTGAAGAAAAAATCTGGTTAGTCAAGTCAGGTGACCTCGCAGGCCATGGCACCGGATCAAGTAATCAACTTAAAAATCAAACTAATGCTAAATCCAAACTGCATCAACTAATTCTGACAACCAACGTCAATATGACTTCTATTGTATGTCACTTCCAAATTTTGACAAGAAATTATTATGTAAAAATTGAAAAACTCAGAATGTCGGAACAAGGAACTAAACAATAATATTTATTGAGGTAGTGCAACAAATCACTAGTGATAACATTTACTACTACATTTTCAATCGTGAAAACGTTTTCAAATTACAAAATTTCTTGTCAAAATTTGAAAGTGACGTACAATAGAAGTCACTTTGACGTTGGTTTTCAGAATTAGTTGATTTTCACTGCACGCCAAGTTTAATCGATGAAATTTGTGTCCATTTTTTTAGAAAACCCGAATTATTCTCCAATCTATCAACTTTTGAGAACAAACATTGGAGGTAAAAAAGATGTGAAATGAGACGCCGAATACAAATCAAAAATTAAAAACAGGGGGTGCCATTTGAAAAAATGAAGTTATGGCTCTTTGAAGTTTACCAAAATCAATGTGTCAATCAAATGTCAATCAAATCAAGGTGACATCGAAACAGAAATAGGCGATACTACCGCCAAAAGGTACCCTATGCTCTTGCTTAAACATGAGCAAAGTCCCAACTTGATAACCTAAAAATCAAGTACCTTGCGATTTATTTAGTAAATGCCTACAAACGCATCAATTTTTAGAAAAAAATCAATAACTGCTGAACGATTGAAGCGAATTGCAAAAACTAAACGTATTTGTAATGCCTGAGAAAGGGCAAATCCAAATATGCAAAATACAGGGGGTGCCATTTAAAAAAGCTCGTTCAAAAACTGCTTTGCGAAAATGGGGCACCCTGTATAGAGCAAAATAATTTTACAAACTGCACCTTGACCTCCCGTTTGCAGTGCCGTTTGGTTCATTTCGATATCATTAATGGCGTAGGTGTAACTGAGCTCGCCCATATCAATGACTCACCCTGTATAGGTACCAACCTATATCACGGATACTTACAGAAAAACCTACTCCCTCATCAATACATTCGACCTTGCCAAAATAGATGTCGCCAACCGATATCCAGCTACAAGTTCGCAATGTTCGTATCGTCCAACTTTCGCGAACAGGCGGTCATTTCTCATGTAAAGCGAAAAGGTGTTTCGATTTTTCGTACGCGCTTACACCTACGTGCACGCTACGGGCTTTACATACCCCCCTGTCTCACGGATACTTACGGAAACCTATCTCCTCATCAATAAATTCGACTTTGCCCAAAAATAAACTGCCGCCAATTGATATAGTGCTGCACGCTTGCAGTGTTCGTATCATTCAAATTCCGCGAATAAATGGTCATTTCTTTGGTGAAACTGGGAGTTTTCAATTTTTCGTACGTGCTTATACGTGCACGCTACGGGCATAATCTCATAGTTTGGTACATGAAATGTTGTTGCAAGAGGCAAGACACAAAATCCAGTTTCCCCATTACAGAAATACGTGTCTGACACTCTGAATGGCGTACTGAAATGACAGACTTGATGACAGATATCGCGATTCATTGCAGAAACGCTGGCCAATGGTATTCAAAAATCACGGCGATGATGCACGACCACCGGCGATTATTCGGCGATTATGGTTACTTAGTTAATGATCATTAAGGTTCTAAATGACGTTCTAAATGATCATTAAGTAAATGGCGACGTGACACACTAGTCATTTATATCGTAATTTACGCTTAATTATCATTAAGCTTTCTAGTCTGTCAAGGGTATGAGCGTGTGGTTTTAATTTTTTTCTTCAATTCACACTGGGCAATACAGCTTGTATTGCTGACGAACGAGGTCATATGACCGTACCTTAGATCACCTCGAATCAAACAAGATCGCTGCCGTTCCAAAAATGACGCATTTATAGAAGCAACCAAATCTATCCCCAAAAATCCAGTGCTTCATACGAACATTACGAACATCTCGTAGTATTTGTTAGAAAATCGAATCGCTACTCATGTGAAATTTTTGTGTTATCATGGCTTATTTGTTGTGCATGCGGCTCCCCCGGTCCCCCTTCTTCTTCGCCTGGCTTGCCCATGGTCCAGGTGAGATAATACTTTTCATCGCATCTACATATGATATTTCGGTATTTATAGTCCATTGCGCTTTTTTCCTTTTCCAGTAGTTGCCAGTGTCACATCAATTTTTTTTTTCGTTTTGAACTAGAGTCTAATAATTTTTTTATTCTGTTTACAGGACAACCGCACATCTCAAGTTCCTCTGGACATAGAAGATGACTCCACTTCAGTTCGAAGCAACGAAGTTGACAATAAAGGTGACGCTTGCTTCCATTATTTTATTTCAAGTTGGATTTTTTCTCATTCCAACTGGATTGAACAGTTCGGATAAAAAATTTTGCAAATCAACGTAGACATTTTTACAAGTTAGAATAAGCATTTTTTATGAATTTTTCAATAAGCATTATGCCAGAATAGAATTTTTTCCAAGTCAAAACACTTCAAACCAAAATATACATTTTCCCAAGGTCAAAATGAACTTGTCTAACGAGACATTTTTTCAAGTCAAAATAGACATGTTAGGCTTTTTTTTCTCAAGCCAGGATCGACATTTCTTCGAAGTCGAAATAAACATTTCTTCAAGTCAAAACAGACATATTTTTAATTCAATTTCCAACATTTCTTTGAATCGGGTTGAAATTTTCGAAATTCTTTTTTTTTGCAGCAAATGACTTAGAATCTCCCATCACAGCAGCAGAAACGAACGAAACTACTCAGAAGAACAAAGCGGAAAAGGACAACACGGCAGCTGAAGCAGCACCAGCGCCATCTATTGTTACTAATGCACCGGCGGCGGCGGCTGCAGCAGCAGCAGCAGCAACGACAGCGCCACCTGCACAGACTGAAAAGAAACAGGTTTGTGTTTTGGTAGACCTTAATGCAATCGTTTTTCAAAGGCGAAATATACATGAATACGTAAGTACTGAAGAAGTACGAAATGACGGACGCCGGCTGGTTTTATGCAGGCAGTCTTTTTGATGGAAGCGCCAAAACTGATTCGAAATGAAAAATCGAACAAAAAATGGCACATTGTGTCACCACCGTGCAAGACAGTTTGCATAGTACAGGGTGAAATGAAATTGAACTTGCCTGAAAAGAAAAAATTGAAAAGAAAAAACTTCCCCTAAACAATTTCCAACTTGGAAACAATAATTTTTTACAACCTGTAATGTACAGGACACACACAAAAGGAAGTTCTTCATGAGACACCCTGTTCATTTTAATTGCAATCGATGTAATTTTTCAATTCTGGGTATAACCAATCATAGTGTCATTTCCCAAGATAAATTTTCAAAAAATTAAAAAATCATTTGTTTTGATCTGATCAAATTTTTTTGGCTGAAAAATTTCTCTGATTGGTTAAAAAATATTTTTTGTGGAGAAATATTCTCTTCTAAAACTTGAATATAATGGTGAACAATAAAAATTTGTACAGGGTGAATTTCATCAAAATTCATCCGATTTTGGACAAATTATGCTTTGCCGCCATCTTGGCCGCCATATTGAAATCTCTTATTAGTGGAACGATTTTCATGAAACTTGGAACTTACCCTTGTCTACCGCACGATCATTTTGATTTTTAAGCCAAATTTCATGATTCTGACGCTATTTTGGCCGCCACATTGAAATTTCTGCCCAAATAACGCTGGAACCCTAATTAACATCTTGCGTTCACTAATCCTTCAAAAAGGAAGTGCGCTACTGAGCCTCATGCCCATGAGGCGTATTCGCTTGTTTCTGTTTGAAGCTCTGCTGAGCTCCCTTGCATTTTCCCGTGGCTTTCGGAGCACTAGTAAACCCCTTACATCTTTATGCGTGCGATATTCGGAGCCCTGTCAAGCCCCCTTGTGTCCTCAAGTGTAACTTTGATCCCTACTTATGAGACCCATTCCATTTTCATGGCTTTCAGAGTTCCAGTAAGACCCATTTCGCAAGCTTGACTTCCGGAGCAGCAAGTTCCCTTGAATCCTTGCTTCTGAATGTTCGTCTTGAGTCAGTTGTGACCCTCAAGTTTGTATACCTGAAGTTTTAGCTTCAATATGAGCCGCAAATTTTTAAAATCGGTTAACGAGGAAAAACGTTGTCTCATTGAACACCCTGTACAAAATTTATGTGAATCATCTAGTGTCTTGCAAATCCACGGGCTGATAGCCAAAGGATCAAGTGAACGAACACTTCAAACAGAATACAAATCAATTGTAGCAATCCAAATTTACATCAAATTGAAATAGGACAACATGTTTTGGAACGACGTATTGACTTGTGTGTAGTTTACGTTCCGCACATTTTCAGGTTAAGTAAAGGAGCCCAGGAATTTTATTCCATTTGACATTCGTATTCGTGGTGTTGTTCGTTCGTCATTGAAACTTGTACGGTATTATCATTCCAGTTTAGGTTTAGGTCCATAGGTGGAATGCTTGAAGTGTTCGCGTCGGCTTATTGCTTATTGCGTCATGCGAACACTTCGACTTACCATCTTTCGGGAAACAATCACATTTGGTCATCACGTTTTGGCTCAAGTACAAAAAAACTTGAAAAAGCTATTCTTGTTTCGATTGTCAAATCTTGGAAACGTAAAACGGTAATTTTGAAACGACAACCCAATAATTATAGTCGGAGAGCTGGCAACAAAAAAAAGTGCAACAGTTTTCTAAAGGCTGAAACTCTGGAATATGTTAGATTACTCAATTACATCTATGAAATAAACAGTCATACACCGGTCCATTAGAACCTGCTCAATCGGCAGCCAAAAAATGTCCGAAATGCCCGAACGGACAGTTCTGACAACGCACAGCTTTGTTATCTGACGCACAGCTCTGTTGTCTGACCCACAGCTGTCAGCTGTTTTCTGAGTTACGGCTATGACCACACCTAGGTACTTACCTCTCTTCATTAGATGGTTCCATTACGCAAGGCTTCTCTGATTTTTTCCCCAAATCTGTATGTCGCTACGGGCGATTCATTTGAACCGTAACTCGGACAACAGCTGCAACTGCTGATATATTTGCATCAGACAACAGAGCTGTGCGTCAGACAACAATGCTGTGCGTTGTCAGAACTGTCCGTTCGGGCATTTCGGATTTGTTTCGGCTGCCGATTGAGCAGGTTCTAATGAACCGGTGTCTGACTGTTTATTTCATGGATGTAATTGAGTAATCTAACATATTCCAGAGTTTCAGCCTTTAGAAAACTGTTGCACTTTTTTTTGTCGCCAGCTCTTGGACTATTACCGAGCGTAGCAGTGTTTTAGAAAAAAAAGTGTTTCCGATTGATTGTAAAAATCAACTTGTTTTTTCAGTTTGAAAAGAAAGAGGAAGTGCAACGGAAGACGTCCCGTGACAAGGGCAAGGCGCCGCCGCCTCCGGTCCAGCCGCCCCAACCGGTGCATCCGCCGGCGGCGGCCGTCGCGGCGCCGCCTCCGCCGCCTCCCGTCGTCGCGCCGCTCGTCCTCCAGCCGCTGGTGCCGCCGCCGCCGCCCGCCTTCATCCCGCTCAACCTACCGACGCCGCCGTCTTCGCCCATCACGCCTCCGGCCACGCCGCCCGACCTCAGTCCGGAACGCCGCCAGTCGCCGGACGGAGCCGCGTCCGTGCCGCTGCCGCCGCCGCCCGTGGCCCCGACTCCGCCCGGAGCCGCCGGCGACGTGCGTCGTCTGCGCGAGGCCGAAGAACGGTACGAAGAGGAAAACCTGGACGAATACGTGACGAGACGACCAGGCGGCAGCCGCGGCAACAGCCGCGACTACACGGACAACAGCAGCAGCAGGGCTTCGCAGCAGCTGCCGCCGCCGGTCATGATGGACATTCCCGGCGTCAACGTGGCCAGTATCAAGGAGGCTCTGGAGAAGCAGCTCCACAAGAGGCATTCGCAAGAACGCATGGTGGTGATGCCGCCGACGACGACGACGACGACGACGAGACAACGCGATGCCGACGATTTTACCGTCAATTCTGTTTCGCCGGAGGATTTCGTGATGGTATCGCCGCATGTGCGCACCAACACGTCGACGATCACCATCAACTCGGACCTTCCGGATCCGTCCAACAGCTTGGCTTCCAACATCAGCCAGGTGAGGAATTTGACAGCGCTTCATTACAACGCTACGATTCATTCATGTTTAAATCGCATGCGACAACTCCCCCTAGATCGGGACGTCAGGTGCCCGGCACCTCCACCATGTCACATCTCCAAGGGCTTATGGCTCTTTTAGACGGGAAGGTGCAGATCAGACGGTTAGAGCCAGAGTGTTCTCAGATATATAAATGGGCCACCTGCCTAGCTATGATATCTATTTGGAATGCTCAAACTATTCGAGGAACATGAGACTTCCTGGGATCGTGTAGGTTCCTTGGAGAGGGTCCAGGGCTTTGGGACGGCTTGTCCAAAGCTGGCTACGGGCTAGCTTAGCTAGCTCAGTGAGCGATCAGAAATCTCGAGGAGACTTTTGAGCGTCCACCAGACACCACAAACCCAACGTCTCCTTCAAATTCTACGGCATTTCGGTTAAAAATTCCCAGGCCGGGCCAGACGTTGACGGCGTTTTTCACAAAAACAGACAAGTTACGGGGGCAAAACACGTCTGGGGGGTACTCACAATTTATTTGCAATTTCCAGCGGCTTCACATTTCGAGAAAGGGGCCTTTTCGGTCCTCCAGAGCACATTTCATGTCGGTTACAGGGTTTCTTGTCGCGACTTGTTTTCTACGGAATCCACAATAATTCCATCGGACCTTCTGGCCAGACCTCCAGAAAGGTTCCGTGTTTTGATGTGCCTCCTTGTTTCGGAGTTTTTCTTGTCAAATTTTCCAAAATTTCACTACAAAGATCGGCAACATTATTGAGCGTCGCAGCAGTCACAGCACTCCTTCAAGACAATTTTTCGCGGACTATTTGGGCCTATTTTTCGCGAGTGCTTTTAAATACGTTGGAATGATGCTGACAGTTATAAACGTTTTCGCGAGTAAATGTAGTGATGAAAGCGGAAATCGTTACATGACATTTTTCTATCATCATTACCACAACATCCGATTGGGATTTTGAACCTATGCCAACTTGAAAAAGATTGTCTGAATGCATCTGTCAAATTTCGATTTTTGACGTTTCGAAAAGCCGCCATATTGAACTCTTGCATTTTCAACTTATCCGATTGGGATCTAGAACCTATACCCACTTGGGGTGGACAACCGAGACGCATCTGTCAAATGTGATATTTTGACAGCTCTAGGGTCGCCATATTGAACTTTTGCAATTTTAAACCGATGCGATTGGGATTTTATAGCCATACCCACTTGAGGTTGACAATCAAAATGCATCTGTCTGATTTTGATTTTTGACGATTTTTATATCGAGGGGGACATCTAAAACATACATCAGCAATTTTCTATCTTCAGCCCCCTCCCCCCACCTACCCCAACTTTGAAATTTCAAATAACACTATCTATTTTGCGATACATTATATTTAACAGAATTGAATTTTCTTTCTGAAAAAATATTTCTAATATTTTTAACCCCACCCCTCTTCTCCCCTAAATTCTCTAAGTATCCAAATAAATATTCTTGACCTCTCAATTCTCCTTAAAGCAGTCAACGTCATCCTGCACAGCATCTAAAGAGAAAATTTTCTATGGAAATCTAAAATGACAATACCTACTTTGTGATACATCAAATTGAAGGGAATTGAATTCTCTTCTTGAACACAATTTTTTCAAAATTTTCAAAATCCCCGTTTTCCTACTAAAATACTCCAAATGTCCAGTTGAATGGGGGAGGGGTTGAAAATTCCAAAAAAATTGTTTTTAGAAAGAGAATTTAATTTCCTTTAATTTGATGTATCACAAAGTGGGTGGTATTTTGTTAAATTTTAAAGTTGAGGTGGGGGAGAGCAATGCGGTGAATTTGGGTGGCACTTTTTCCACCGAAAATTCTCTTCTTTGAAGCTATTTGGGATGATGCTGACTAAACTGAAGAGAATTGAGGAGTCCAGAATATTGAAAGGGACACTCGGAGAATTTTCAGGAACAAGGGGGGTAGAGTTGAAATTTTTGAAAATAACTTTTTCAAAAAGAGAATTTAATTTTCTTCAATTTGATGCATCGCAAGGGATGCATCGCAAGGTAGGTAGTGTAATTTGAAATTTTATTCTTGGGATGGGTGGGGGCG
Source organism: Anaspis maculata (assembly GCA_949128115.1). NCBI lineage: Eukaryota > Metazoa > Arthropoda > Insecta > Coleoptera > Scraptiidae > Anaspis > Anaspis maculata. Next base: position 1,472,124 of record OX421962.1, read on the forward strand.
AGGGGGGTGAAGATAGAAATTTGCCAATGTATGTTTTAGATGTCCCCCTCGATATAAAAATCGACCTGTTTTCCCTCGAAGAAATATAGACTAGGAATCGGGAGTTATTGCAGGTGGATAGTTTTCAAATGATCTCCCGGTATGAAAAGGACACATCTCTTTACTGCTGTTTTTCAATTTACACGGTGAAAAGTCATTTTCACGTTTCAATTTTTTTCTTGATGAAATTGGCTCACACAACAATTGCGACTGGTTTTTCTGTAAATTTGAGGTTTCTCGTCAAACATATCAAAATTATATATTTCGGCTACACCTACGTTTTTATTTACCAATTTAAATGTTTCTTTGCGTTCCAAGATTTTTTAGAATTTTTGATGCAATATACCCGAATATACCTAAACATTCAAATTTGTAAAAGAAAACTTAGCTGTAGCAGAAATGTGATACTTTGGTATGTTTGACTGGAAACTTCAAGTTTTCAGAAGAATCAGTCGCAATCGTTGTGTGAGCCAATTTCACTCAGAAGAAAATTCAAACGTGAAAATAACTTTCCACCCCGTAAATTGAAAAGCAGCAGTTGAAAAGATGTATCCTTTTCATGTGTTCAGTATGACATTATAAGCTTGCAAAAGAACTGGAACCGGCTCCAATCTAGATCAGTTCCACCAAGAAAAAAAATTGAAACGTGAAAATGACTTTTCACCCTGTAACTTGATACACAGCATTGACTGGGTGGTATAATTTTTTTTGTTTATTGGAAGATTATGGCCCATCAAACTAGCCTAGAACCGTTTTTCTCAGTCATCAGTTTTTCAAGAAAGGAAGGAAGTGAAGAAAAATAATGAACTTTCACCCTGTATGCTAATTTGTAGCAATCCCAGAGTTGAGGACTTTTGATATGTTGAAGAGGGAACTGAAAGCTAGCCATGGTAAAAAAATCGTTTTTGTTTGAATTAATTCCAGCAGATATTCTATTCCCAATACAGGTGTCCCGTTTTTCAACGCTCACTATTGGTATCTCGGAAACGGTAAGAGATACAGAGTCGGTTAAATTACAAAAAAGTTGCGCAATTTTATGACTATTTCAAAAATGTCAAAATATCAAAGATATCTTTGTTAATTTTTGAAATATCCCTAAAAAACTGAAAAATGCCGAATTCCTAAAATTCAAATAACTTTTTTATTAGGACAGCTATCAATTTAAAAATTGGTATCCTGACATTTTTGAAGGTCCTTGATCGACTGACGTCAATAATTTTTTTCTACACTCACTTGTTTTTGAGATATGACAGTTAACTTAATTTCTTATGGACACCATATCATTTATCCACTCCATAAAACTCATCTTCTCTCTCCCTTTACAAAGATACAAAATACTCGTAGAATTTTTGTCAAAATAACCTGTAAAAATTGAAAAAACCATTTCTGGGGCGAATAAATCTAGTTACCGGTTTGGTTGCCATGCTCTCGTGGCATAATAACAATAGTATTCGGTTGCCATGGTCTGTTGATTTTGGAAAAAGTTAAGTTACATTCCGTTTTTATGTATTTAATAATGATAATAGATGATGATAAAACAAATACAAAACCAAGTATAACACAAAATAACATCGCAATAGCAATAAACATTTATAATTTACAATTACTCGAAATGGGGTCCATTTTGCGGGGAACGCTCAAAGATCGAATTTGTGGTTCATGACAGAACACCCCACAAAGCCACCAAGAGCTGGAAGCAAGGAGTTGATGATGCGTTCCAGTCAATTAACCCACACGATATCAGCGCAGCCGTTGAAAATATGGCTGAAAGGCACACAACTCTTCATAGAGCAAAATGTACTCCAATTCGGACAATTGTAAATGATGAATGTTTATTGCTATTGCTATGTCATTTTGTGTTATACTTAGTTCTGTATTTGTTTTATTGTTATTCATTATCATTATCAAATACACAAAAACGGAATGTAACTGAACTTTTTCCAAAATCAACAGACCATAGCAACCAAATGCCATTGTTTATATGCCACAAGAGCATGGCAACCGAAGCGGTAACTCGATTTTTTCGCCTCAGAAATAGTTTTTCCAATTTTTACAGGTTTTTTTGACAAAAATGCTAAAAGTGTTTTATATCTTTGTAAAGAGGAAGAAAAGAAAAGATAAGTTTTATGGGGTGGATAAATGATATGGTGTCCATAAGAAAAAATGCAGTTGACTGTCATATCTCAAAAACTAGTGAGCGCTGGAAAAAATTATTAACGTCAGTCGATCAAGGACCTCGAAAAATGTCAAGATACCAATTTTCAAATTGATAGCTGTCATAATAAAGAAATGATTTGAAATTTTCGAATTCGGGATTTTTCAGTTTTTTGGGGATATTTCAGAAATGACAGAAGATATCTTGGATATCTTGGGATATTTGAGATAGTCATAAATTTGCGCAACTTTTTTGTAATTTAACCGACTCTGTATCTCTTACCGTTTTCGAGATACCAATAGTGAGCGTTGAAAAACGGGACACCCTGTATACTACTTAGGATTCATTCACGTTCTTTCCGGGAAGACTTCCCAGGGATGGTTTTCCCATTAATTTTTCATTCACATCCTTTCCGGGAAGACTTTTCCCAGGAACGGTTCTCCCTGGAGACATGTGAGAGACATTTTTCCCTGTTCCCCTTGAAACCGGTAGCAAAATCCGATTCTAAACTAAAAAACACCGTTAGGATTATAAATTTCCCGACCAGCAACATGATTGTGATAGAATGGCGACAGATAAGTAAGAAGAAACATGAAACTTCCCAGGTTCGTGTAGGGCCCTTGAAGAGGTGGTTTGGTGTCTGTTCGTGTTGTTACTTCGTCTACGTGATTCACGTCCGTTAACTGCTCGTGACTGAACCGATCCTCTTCTAATGCACTTATTTCATTATTATCCGGCTGACTGAAACCGAAACGTTCACAGGTGACCGTGGTGACCACCCATCCGCCCGTCATCATCGACAACACGCAGAGCCTGTCGCGGACGTCCTCCTCGTCGCCCCAGCACAGCCACAACAGCGCCAACGAAGTGGTGATCGTGGCCAACGAAACGAACAAGACCCACATCGAATCCTCCGACGACGAGTGCTACCCCTCGCTCGACTCGCTGGAATACCCGCCGCCGAGCGAATTCCGCGACAAACCTCCTCCCGTGCATCATCATCAAAGCGGCAGAGACGCCGCTCCCCTTCAAAAAACGAAGAAGCTGGACGAAAGCGAGGTGCTGATCGTCGACTCGTCGTCCTCCAGCTACGTCATCAACGATTCCGGTCTGGAAGTGTCCGCCGACGATTCGCGTCTCCTCGACACGTCTCACGTTTCCGTCGTGAAAATCGACGAGGAAAAGGTACAAGTCAAGGATTCCACGTCGTATCTGGACAAGTCGGACAACTTCCGCAGCTCCACCTCGGACCTGAGCAACGCGTCGTCGTGCAAGACCGCCAGCAGCAGCGGCGCCGAAGCGGAAACCAGAGGAGGAGGAGGAGGCGGTGGCGGCACGTCGATCCTGCTGGAAGGACTGAAAATGAACGGACAGGTCGTCCGAAGCGGACAGCAAGATTTCGACAACAAAAAGAATTTGAACAACGGCGGTAGCAGCAACAACAACAGCAAGAATTATCCGGAGAGTTACGAATCGTCGGCCATGTCGGACAGGTCACACAGCGACTGCGGCAGCGTCCGCAGCAACGATTCGTCGACGCACCGGCGTCCGGTGTCCGGAGCCAGCAAGAGCGACGTGGAGAGCATCTCGATCGCCAGCCACGAGAGCAGGGGCAGCAGCCACGGCTGCAAGGAGGCGAAAAACGACCGGCTGAGCGAACTGGAAGAGAACGAGGATGTGGTGGTGTTGCGGAAGCGACAGCCCAAATCCAAAGAGGCCATCTCGGCCAACCTGAACCGCAAGACCAGGAAGAGGACGCGCAAGTTCGTCATAGGTAATGAATAACACCTTTCCATTCTGAATTAATTTGTATTTGTACAAGAGCATGTGTGCTGGACAATTAGTTTGAGAGCCGGCTGTGTAGGGACGCCACCAGCATCGTTGCTTCTATTTAGAATTTGAGTTCGCTCCGCATTTTTCTGTGTAGAAAACAGCGGAGACAGAGTTGGAACGTTCACATCGGTCCGTTTTATCGATTGCTCGTCACTTTGTCAGGTTATAATGTCAGATCAAAAATATCGAACTGTCAACGTCACATCTCGGCGCTACGAAAGCGCCCTCTCCATGAACATTCTTGTATCGTAAGCTCAAGTTGAAATCTGAATGAATTGGTTCTTGTGTTCGCAGACGGCGTTGTTATGACCACCACCACCAGCAAGGTCATCTATGGCGACGAGGAGAACTACTTCACCAACACCTTGCACAACGACCGCAAGCAGGAGCTTCGCGAGCTGAAGTATCTGCAGAAGCAGGAGCAGAAGCAGTTCCAGGACTTGGCGTTCAAGGTTGGTACACTCGGCAGCAAAAATTGCGCCCAATTCATTCATGACGAAGAAGACGACCTTAACAGTCGAAGTTTGTCAGTTTTTAAATCGAAATTTTGAGTTGAAGTTCAAGTTTTCTTATTTCAAGTCGGGAAGTTTCACATGATATAAACCAAATTTCGCGATAAAAAGTCCAGTTTTTGCGTATAGAGTAGAAATTTCCTGCTTGAAGTCCGAATGTCAAGATCAAAGTCTAAGCAGTTCGTGTTTGGAGTCGAAATTTCAACATTTTAATTAGTGCTGGCGACCGGATCGGTTTTGGAAGCCGGCTCCAAAAACTTTGGTTCTGATAATAGCTGAAAACCGGCTTCCAATACTGGTTTTCGGAGTCGGCTTTCAACACTGGTTTTACCGAAACCGGTATTCGACAACAACCGATATACCGGTTTTCATTTTTCCCAGTTTTTGCCAGCACTACTCGTCACAACCGCAAATTAACTTGTCTGAACCAAAAGAGGCCCTCGTGTATCGATCAAAGCCTTTTCATCAACCGTCAGCCGTGAGCAATTTCTATGGTTATTTTCCATTAGGGTCGATGTGCGATGCAGTTCGCGCCTCGCACCGGAAGTGCACATGTGTTCCTGCAATTCTGTAGTTTTGTGGAAAGTTAAGGGTTGAGCGTATGTAGGCGAAGACGGAATTGGTTTTTACATGTTTATTCTTCGGAGTCGATAATACAAGTCCACTAACTCTAAATTGTTATTCGCTTATTATACTTGCACCGGACGTTGCTCTTTTGCCTAGTCCCTATATTCGCTGAGTAGGTGAAATACCTACATCGCGAAAGTGCATTACACGCGGTTTGTGTGAATGATAAGTGGTTAATAATGCGGCACCACACCTCCCCTTTTGGGAGAATGATACATAGCTGAAAGGTTATGCATTATTCCCCCTGGCAATTGAATTAAAATAAAAAATGCAAAAGACATTGATAGCTTCACCTCATTAAAATTAAATTACATGTTTATGATAATAATTGAAAATTCCTACAAATATTTCACTATATTGGTCCGGTACCGTAAAATAACCAAATATTGAAATAAGTGATGAATTTGACTAACAAAACAAAACAAAAATTAATAAATGCAGTCACTGAGAAAAAAAAGTACAGTAGAAATGTATAAAAATGTATGAACTTTTTCTCAACCTATTCTTGTGTATGGGGAAAGTTTTTCACCATCTCTCAAAACACAATTTGGATCGTCTATCTCAATCACCTCGTATGGTCCGTCCTTTATGCACAGGGTCTAGTTTGTGTCGCGCTTCACTTTTCACTAATACAAAATCACCAAGGTTTAGTTGAATGGGACTTGCTTTACGATCAGATGAACATTTTCTATTTTCTTTGTCTTTCGACAAAAGGTCGTGTGCTCGTTTCTGTGACAGCTGTAAACGATACTTGAAGTCCTTTGCAAAATTATCCATATTGTAAACGGGTTCTACGCCATGGTTTAAAATGTCGATAGGAAAATTTGGTGTCTTTCCAAAAACTAACTCAAACGGAGTGTAGTTATGCGTGGAGCTTGGGGTTGTGTTATAACAGTAAGTGAAATATCTCAACCAAACATGCCAATCAGTCATCGTAGCATTTATGTAGGAACGAACGTATTCATTAAATATTCTGTGGTTCCTTTCTACTGTTCCAACCGTCTCATGTCGATATGGTGTTGACACTTTATGCTCGTACTTTAGCTGGATGGCTAGTTCATCAAATAGCGCATTTTTATATTCAGTACCAAGATCTGCCCTAATTACCTTTGGAAAACCATACGTAAGAAAAACCTCTTGAAATAGAGCTCGCGCTACCGTTTTAGATTCCTTGTCCGGAATAGGAATACTTACGAGATACTTTGACAAATTGCATATTACTGTAAGAGCATACTTATATCCGTCGATGGACACCGGAAGTGGTCCAATTGTATCAATTATCAAAAGCTCAAATGCTTTTTGTGGTGTTTGTGTGATGAATAATTTTTCTAAACCTCCTTTTAAAGGTTTATTCAACTTGCATGACTCGCAATTTCTTATGAAATTTACCAAATCTTTTTTCATGTTTCTCCACTTGAAATACAATTTTAATTTCGACAACATTCTCTTGGAGCCCGCATGACCTCCAAGTAGTGGATCATTATGAAATGTTTTTTACATTTCTTTTCTGTCGTTTTCGTCGGATAGTGTGATTATAGGGGTACAAATCGCGATTTTTACATGTGTGAAGGTTCGATTTCCAATATTTTTAAATGCATTAATGCTTATTACTCCTAAAGTTTCATCCTCGTTCAGAAGCTCCGACATTTTTATTTCATTCTCGCCGGCCATATTATTCAACTTGGTTAGCAGATGCTCTAAAGCACTGTTAACGCTAGCGGGTTCCTTTTTGTTACTCGATGGATTATCCTGTGCTCTTACATCACCGGGCTTTACCCTGGATAACAAGGCCTTAGCTTTGTTATCACTAGTGACTTTTTCATCAAAACTCGCAACACATTGTAAATTGTATTCCTGTATTATCATACTTATTCGATTTTCGAAAACTTTGAACTTAAGATGTGGTAAATTGAAGGTATCTTATCATTGTTTGTTACCTCAAAAACTTCAACTTCATTTTCGCTTATTCTGGTTTCTTTTTCCGATCGGTCAGTTTCTGTAAGAATTTTTTCTTTCCTGGTTTAGGCCCGCGTTACCATTTTTGCTACATTGATATTTAAAACTTCAAGTTCTTCAATATTTACCCTGGACAAAGCATCAGGTCCTACATTGTCTTTCCCCTTTATGTAATTGATTTCAAAATCGTATTCCTCCAATTCGAGGCGCATACGTGTTAGCTTGGAAGTAGGATTCTTCATTGAAAATAAATGAACGAGCGGGCGGTGATCAGATCTCACAATGAATCTCTTTTCATAGACATATGGTTTGAAATAATTAACAGCCCAGTGAATTGCTGTTAATTCTTTTTCAATGGTACTTTTGTTAGTTTCTCCCTTTGTAAATTTTTTAGATGCAAATGCGATTGGTAAATCGTTTCCGTTGTGTTCCTGTGACAAAACTGCGCCACATGCAATATTTGAGGCGTCAGTTGAAAGTATAAAAGTTTTTCAAAAATCTGGATACTGCAATATTGGCGGCATCATCAATGCCTTTTTTAAACTCAAAAATGCACTGTTACAATCCGTAGTTCATTCGAATGGGACTCCTTTTTTTTTGTAAGCTGATTTAGTGGAGAAGTTATTTCAGCAAAGTTTCTCATAAAAAGCCGATAATAATTAGCGAATGCTACGAAACGCTTGGCTTCATCAGCGTTTTTTTGGAATAGGAAAATTTTTAATTGCATCGAATTTTGCTGAGTCAGGTAGGACTCCTTTGTCTGAAATGGTATGGCCGAAATACGTGACCTGATTTTTGAAAAATTGACATTTATTAGGATTTAACTATTAATTGGTACTCCGGCATACTTCAAAAACTTTTCTGAGATTTTGTGAATGTTGCCTTTCTGAACATCCTGTGATTATAACATCATCAACGTACAAAAACGCCACATCGGGTGAGACCCGAAAATGCCATTGTCATCATACGCTGAAAACTGTTACATGACACATTCAAACCGAAGGGCAATCTTTTGAATCTGTATGAAGCACTTTCGATAGAAAAAGAAGTGATATTTCGTGAGTCTTGTCTAACGAAATTTGATGGAATCCGGTCATTAGGTCAATAACCGAGAACCATTTGGCCCTACCCAATGGGGTACTTGCCTAATTTTTTTTTATTGGCTTGATCGATAGTATGGTTAAAAATAATGTACCCGTATTTTTTCTTTTTCCTAAATTCCCAAAATTGCGGCCGCAATGCGTGTTTTAAAAATATATTTGTGACGTCACAAATATATTAGATATAGAACATAGAAGGACTCTTTTTCCTCGTTGGGTTGGCAATGATATAACGTCGCCAAGGTGCCGTTTTCAAACAACAAGATCTGAGTCTGACTGACAACGTCAAACCGCCGACCGTAATTTCTTCCTGTGCCCTTTTTTTGCCTTTGACTGCTTTGATCGAGGCTTTGATCTACGCGGTAAGTACCTACTCGTTTTGTTCATTCCTTGTTCAACCTAACTAGTCTCTTTCTTTAGTCTCCAGTGCTGTCCACCTAAAAGCCTTTCACATGTTTGTCACCCGTGTTCTGACCTGGTTGACCCTCGGCTTCATTTCGGACATCAGTGTTCCTGCTCCCCACATTTTATTTGGAGATCCATCGCGTCCTCCCCACATGGATCTCTTGTAGCTCTAGAGTATTACCTATCCGGAATAGTATGCTAATGATGAACCTATAGAAGCTCACTGTTCATTTTCAGCTTCTTATTTCTGTGCTATTATTGGTGATCCTCCAGATTTTCCCCTCGAAATAAATTATCTCGACTGAGACAGTGTTATAATAGGTTTCTGGAGTCAGTTTCTTCGGAACCTTGTTCGACTTTATTGTCTAAATGCTCATGGTAAAAGAATTCGATAGGAAACCGGTTTTGCGATAGCATGTTCAAAATGACAGTGTCACAGTGACATCCCTGACATTCTTGATTATTTCATTGTCACACAGTCAGACCAACCCCACTCAAAATCCCTGTCCTGGCGCGAAGCTTTTAGGAGGATTTTTCAAATTCGTTTTTTTCTGTAGAAAACGACGGGATTTTTGTGAAATTCTCAGTAGAGTCCCCTTATCACTTATACTAGCAATCAAAAGTATTTCCAGCTAAATCTATTCCATTGGCAAGTACCCCATTCATCTAGGATCGCCTCAATTCTTGGTAATGGGAATTTATCTTGTACCAGTTTTTTATTAACTTGTCTGAAATCAACGACCAAACGCCATTTATTCTCATTAGGGTCTTCCGCTTTTTTGGGGACGAGTATTAATGGAGAATTGAAAGGTGACCTGCTCGCTTCTATCGAGTCTTTTTGTTTCAATAATTCTACCTGCCTTTTTACTTCTTGTTTTTGCGATTGTGGCAGTCTGTATGGTTATATGTAGACGGGTGTTTTATCTGTTAACGTAAGTTCCTGTTCGTAAAAGTTGTTATGTGTTAATATATCCTCCTCTAAACCAAAAATATCCTAAAATTCCTCGCAAATGGCAAATAATTTATATTAAACATAAAGTCTTGGTCTTTCAGAGTCTGACCTAACCTCTGGGGACCTGTCTCGTTTCCCGATTGTGAACACCTGACATTGTGGGTGTTTCCTCGCGTTGTCCTATTCCTACTTTGACCTCTGTAATCGTCGCGATTATTATTCGAGTAATTAGACCGATTTGCATTTCTCGATGAATTACCTTGAATATCTCCCTGAAAATGACTGTTTGAATTATTATTTCGGTAATAATTGCCGCTGCCACGATACTGTCTGGATCCGCGGTTTCCTCGTTGTCGTGAATAATTGTTATTTCGGTAATAATTAACTTGCAAGGGCTCCGTTCCTGTGTTAGCATCTATAAAATCCGTCATAAGTTCTTGAATCGTTTGGGGTTTTGAGGCTTTAACAAGCAATTTTGCTGAAGGCATCGCATTTTTCAACATTGCTTGTTTCGTTTCCATTATAGTATATTTTTCGGCCACATTTTCTGGTACCATCAGTCAAATGTGCATTTTTGAGTTTTTCTGCAAGTAATTCTATTTCTTTCGCATAAACTTTGGCCGTTTTGTGTCTCTGATCAAGGCTTACCAGCTTGGCCCTTACCAAGCCTATACTTTCTGTTTTAATAACAGCTTTGAGCTTGTCAACTACCCTTTCTATTGAATTTTGACTCGTGATATAGATTCTGGTCCTACCTGTCAACCTTGTCTTGACAAACGATAGTGCCAGTGCCTCATGGCCAGTTTTATACGCCTTAATCAGATCCACCGAGTCGACAAATATTTGCAGTTTATCTGGCTCCCCATCGTGAGGACTTTTTAAACTATTGGCACATAAGTTCGAAAATTGCGCTGCGTTTAACACCATATTGACAGTTTTATTTTCTCTCATAGCTTCGAATCTCGAGTTCAATGTATTTGCAATCATATCAATTCAACCTTCAATACGCTTTGCGTACTCTTTCACTGTGTTGAACAATTCTTCGCTATGAGATGTCTTATTGAATAATTCCTTAGTTGCTTTAAACTCTTCCTTTATCCTGTCTAGATAACTTGACTTGTCTTGAATCACACGCAAATTTGTTCTACGCTCTTGGCTATCTTCCTCCAAATTTCGCCTAAAAACATTTACTTCTTCAAACAGGTGTCTAAATGAAGTTGCATCAGACATTCCACGGAAACATTACAAAACGTTTTATTTCGTTTTATTTTTGTTCAAATATCGTCTCAGTTTCAAATTGCATTTTCGCGGTAATTTTGCGGCAAGCCTAATACTGTGTGATTTTGTGCTCACTTTGTTGTGTTTATCGTGTCGGGTCGTTGCATCTTCGGCCTTGATTATGCAGCGTTTCTGCGTGGGTTGGAATGTATTCCGTTGACCAGGTGTGGGGGCATTAGAACAATAGACTCTTCATTTTGGTCTGGTTGTCTCGCCTCTAGGTAATGATGGTTGCTGTACCTGATTCCTGCTTGCTGCTTGCTGTCTTCATTAGCGGTGCTTTGAAAACGTGGCTGGTTCTCGTAGTGCTATTTTGGTGGCCTTAGGCCTTAGGCCACTTGTTCCAAAGTATTTTCGGTGCCTAACTTTGGAATTGGCACTGTACTCTCAGCAGATGACTTTGCACGGTCGCCATGAAGGGTTAAGCGTATGTAGGCGAAGACAGAATTGGTTTTTACATGTTTATTCATCGGAGTCGATAATACAAGTCCACTAACTCCAAATTGTCCGAAAGTCCGAAAATTGCTATCCGGCTGAAAATTTGAACGTTTGACTAATTGAATTTGTTTTCTTTCGCAGGAAAACCTAGCCTTGGAACAGCAAGACAAAAAGTTCGAGCAGGAACGCCTGACCTTGGAGCGCACCTACGAAAACGACCTGGAGATGCTCAGCCGCCAGCAGCGCATGCAGATCGAAAAGGCCGAGGCGCATCAGGACGCGGACCTGCGCGCCACCTCCAAGAAGATCCGCGGCGAGCAGGAACGCGAACTGAAGCTGTTCCGCGACGGCCTCAAGCAGGAGCTGAAGCTGCTCAAGGCCGAGATCGACATGCTGCCGAAGGAGCGCCGCAAGACCGAATTCAAGATACGCAAGGAGAAAATGGACGCCGACCATCTGGAGCGCGAGAAGATCTTCCTGGAAAAGCTGAACGAGAACCACGAGTGCTCGCTGCGACGGCTGAGCGACAGCCATCGCGAGAAGATCGCCCTGATGGAGCGGCAGTTTTTGCAGCAGAAGCAGCAGCTGACGCGCACGCGCGAGGCCGCGCTGTGGGAGATCGAAGAGAAGCAGATACACGAGAAGCACCAGCTGATGAAGCGGCAGATCAAGGAGATCTTCATACTGCAGCGGCACCAGATGCTGACGCGGCACGAGAAGGAAAAGGAACAGATCAAGCGGCGGGCGGCCAGGAAGGAGGAGGACCTGCTGAAGAAGCAGACGGCCGAGAAGCGGTCGCTGCCGAAACGGATAAGGACCGAGATGAAGGCCAGGGAGCTGATGTTCAGGGAGTCGATGCGCATCTCGGTTTCGGGCGCCAACGATCCAGAAATGGAGAAGAACAAGTTCAAAGAGGTTCGTGGTTTTTTTTTGCAAGAACTAGGTTTTTCAGAATGTTGGGTTGCGTAATAATCGTTTTGTTCAAGCCTAGCCACCGTTGTACAAGGCGACTTGAGGGGTTGATCGCAGTTGAAGCGAACCGAGAGGTCGATGATCCGTAATCGTAGTAAATTTACGTCAAAATAGATATCGTCAAATGAAGGGTTTTGCAGGGCCGATGGCTGGTTCTTGACTGCCTAAAAGGCTTTTACTTTTCAATGCCAGCCAGGTGGAAGGTTGCAGGAGAACACAGCTATTAAGCACACTTATTATTTGCACATTGACACCTGAGACTAGCGATGGACTTTTCCACACACACGTTTCAGTTATTGCGAGATCAAAAATCAAACCTTTTGATCAATGCGGACCGGAGTAGTCCGCTCTGTGCAGCAACAGCATTCCAACTTGAATCACCTTGAGGTGGGAACATACAAGTGAGCGAAAACAAGTGCATTGTACAAATCGTGTGATTCACACACGGAAAATACTGAGTTTGGAGCACAATTCACAATAACGCTCGCCGGGCCAGGTACAAGAAACGAGAAGTGAAGCTTCTCGTTTAGAAACACAAACAATGCTGGCAGAGGGCCGCTTACAAACTAAACTGGAAAGAGTAGAAGACTTTTCCAAGTGAAGACGGGGCATAAGGCCACCGCAATGTAACGATTAAATTCAAAACGCAACGGTGCCGGATCTGTGTGGCTTCTAGGTCTGTGGCAAGTATAAGAAAATGACTTCCCTGTGGCCGACGTGCGTTGCCGAAGTCCTTGCGTCTCCATTCCTGCCGCTCCCGCCAGGTCCCGAGCCACTCCGACGGATGTTTCCTGGCGTCGGCCCGTGGTTTCCGGAAGTTCCGCTAGCTCAGCCGGAAAGTTGCCGCTAGTTCGAATAACAGGGCGCCCGGGCCTGACGTAGCTCCGGCCGACGCCTGGTGATGTTCGCCTGAGGAGAAACTCTTCATCCGTCGGGCGTCGTGGACCTGGGGACAGGCAACAGAAACGGGTCAGCACATACACGACGCGTGGCAAAATGGAGTAGGATAAATAACAATGACGGGACCCAAGGCGGCTCTCCGGCACATTTCAGTAGCGAGGCTAGACAATCAACATCAATCGCACTCGAACAATCAACAATCAACTACAACAAGCAAAAATACGGTCGCGTGTCAGCTCCGGTCTTTTTAGGTTATGGTGTTTGACAGTCCATCAACATGACGGTTGGTGACGTCGCGAATCTCGCTCTTATCGACTCGAGCGTTCACCAGCTTTTGAGACTCGCCGAGGCGGGAAGTTTTGCCCATCGATACGTAATAAAACCATTCAACTTTGATTCGGTAGCCGACGATGCAATTGGCGGCGTGAAGTCGACTGCGAGCGCCGCACATTGCTGGTGCGAAATTCGGCCGTCGTGGAAAAATTGCGATGTGCAGTCTTCGACGGCGGAACGGCGATGGTGCTCTTGACGGCTCACGGCATGGGGCAAACTTGAGGCACTCGGCCGTCGCGGAGATGGCGATGGCGTCCTCGATTGGGAAGCCTGCCAGGAGCGTAGAGAAACGGTCCGTGTAATAGATAATCCAGCGGCGGTTGACGATAACATGGGATTCAACATGGGCGGAAAAGGTCCGCAGGCCGGAAACGTGAGCGTAGGGTGGGCAAGGGCCCCTGTCGAAACGAATTAACTGGTTTGCCATTCCGTGGCGCAAGTATTTCTCTCTTCCCTGTCGAAACGAAGCCGACCGTTCGCGTGCAACATTGTCGTTACGAATTCGGCGACAGAAAAGAACAAGTTTTCCGCTCGAAACGATTTATATAGCTTGCGCTTATCGCCGAAAAACTGCACTGAAAAACGCGAGCCTGCTCGACACACGTTAAACGGGTGGTGGCAGTACCGAAAATGCCGTAGAATGTAACCAGGAAATGACACACGCGCGACTGGTGGTGTGCATGAAAGCGAACCACCATTCGTGCGAAAATCCGAACGTAACACAGTTACTTTTACATTCAACACCAAATAATAATTATACAATCTTTCCCCGTCGGGCAGAGCCGAGGGCCGCACCTACAATCATTAGGTGCTTTCCTTTTACAACCTGAACTAAGTATTCTGACATAAGTTGTAGTTGTTATTCCACTTACAAGCGGTGAGGTGGTAACAATTGAACGAAACAAGTGAAACACGGAAATAATGAATTTGAACACAATTTACAACAAACGCCCGCTGGGCCAGGTACATAGTACGAGAAGGGAATAACAATACAGGCAAAAGGCGTCTTACAATTAATCTGGAGAGAGTTGACGACCCTTCCAGTTCAAGACGGGGGCATAAGGCCACAATGTAAACAATCAATTCAGACGCAACACTGTGCCGGATCTACTTGGATTCTAGCTCTCTAGTGAGTAGAATAAAATTGGAAATGACTTCCCTGTGGCCGAAGTGTGATGCTGAAGTCCTGGCGTCCCCGCTCCTGCTGCTCCAGGGCGTCGGCACGTGGTCTCCGGAGGTTGGCTAGCTCAGCGGGATAGCTGTCGGTAATTCAGTAACGGGCGTCCAGGCTGGACGAAGCTTCTCCCGACGCCCCCAAATAGAGGCATGCAGAGCTGGGTAAAATACTTTTCATTTGGCGAAAAAAATATTATTCAAATAATAAAATACTCTATTCCAAGTACGAGTATTTAAATAACAAATAGTATCTTTATTTAAATACTTTTGCCATTCAAATACATTCAAAGTATTTGGTTAACTAAAAGTATTTAAATACCTTCAAAGTATTTAAATAATTTTTTCATTGAAATACCTTAAAAGTATTTGAATACTTTTTTCATTTAAATACCCCCAAAATATTTGGTAAACTAAAAGTATTTAAATACCTTGAAAGTAGGTATTTGAATTACCTAAGAAATTTCTAGAAGACATAATTATCTACAGGGTGTTCATTTGGAAAGTTCTCATCCCTGATTTCTGGCCGCCAAACTTTTTTACAGGAAAACGCCGAAGCAGGTCGATTTTTGTTTTGAAGGGGACATCTAGGACACATTGCTAAATTTTCACCTTCAATCCCTTCGCCCCCACCCTATCCTACTTCAAAATTTCAAATAGCATTACCTATTTTGTGATACATCAAATTGAAGGCAACAAAATTCTCTTTCCGCCAAACATATTTCTAATTTTTTTACACCCTTCAACCCTTGTGAAAATCCTCTATTTGTTGATGAAAGGACAATTTCTCCCCTGTAAAATCCAGATTCTTGAGAAATAGACTTCCAAGCAAAAATAGGTCCATTTTTATTTCAATGGGCTCATCTAAGACACGTGTGGCCAAATTTTCATCTCCAACCCCTTCGCTCCCACCCTACCCTACTGCAAAGGGGTGGTTTAAAAAAAAATAGATATTCAGGGTGTTCGAGTCTGGTTATTAAAAACTTTGAGGGATGATTCCCCATCAAAAATAAAGCCGAAAGAACAAAAAACTCATGGTCCTAAAATGCTTCCTTTAAAAGATACTGAAGTTGGAGTTGACTTTTTTAAATGGTTTTTTCACCGTAACTTTTGAACCGTTAGACCGATTTTAATCAAATTTGAACCAAAGTTTAGTCAAATAAGTCTCCATCGAATAATAATACCACAATTCTTCAAAAATTTCTGGGAGCGTAGATAATAGGGGACTGTCTCCTATTTTCGCCCTTATTTTCATCTCCCCTAATTATTTTTCAAAATTATTAATATTTTCGGATTCTACGTTCAATTTAGAAAAAAAAGTTACACTTGCAAAATTTTGATTAGAGGTTTCATTTTTGAGATATTTGGTTTTTAATCTTTGGAAAACATCTCGAAATCGCAACTTTCCAGAGCCCAAATTGTTTTTCTCTGAAAACGCCTCGTTTCCTAGCAAAAAATGGCAGTAAATCAACTTAAGCGACCTAGAAAACTTATTCCAGTTGAGGAATCATGAGTTTTCTTGGATTTTAATTATTAGGCCTTTGAAAGTCGTGATTTTGAGGCGTTTTCCAAAGTTTCAAACCCAAATATCTCTGAAATGAAGCCTCTAATCAAAATTTTGCAAAAGTAACTTTTTCTTCCAAATTGAACGTAGAATCCGAAAATATCAACAATTTTGAAAAATAATCAGGAGAGATAAAAATAGGGACAAAAATAGGAGACAGTCTCCTGTTATCTACGCCCCCAGAAATTGTTGATGAATTGTGGTATTATTATTCGATGGAGACTCATTTGACTGAACTTTGGTTCAAATATGATTGAAATCGGTCCAACGGTTCAAAAGTTACGGTGAAAAAAACATTTCAAAAAGTCAACTTCAACACCCTGTATCTTTTAAAGGAAGCATTTCAGGACCATGAGTTTTTTGTCCTTTCGGCTTTATTTTTGATGGGGAATCATTCCTCAAAGTTTGTAATAACCAGACCCGAACACCCTGTATGTTTGACAGAAAGAGAGTTTTATTGCCTTCAATCTGATGTATCAGAAGATAGGTAATGCTATTTGAATTTTCAAGGTAGGGTAGGGTGGGGGCGAATATATTTGTGACGTCACAAATATACTAAAAACTAAACAAACAGCATTCTTGGATTGAAATCTTCAAAAACTGTTAGAGTGGCATAACCATATTTGAAAAATACAGACATAAAAATTCCACTGAAGTTTACTTGTTACCAACCATTTGTTAAAAAAAAAACGAAGATTTTTTTTCTTTAACCAATGGATATTTTTTCCGGAATTTTTCAGAAAATAGTCTTTATCACTCTTGGTGATGATTGAAGGTATTTCCAGTCTATTTCATTGGCGAAGTGTACCTCATTGTTCAGAATGAATGCTTCGCTCGGGGCCAAGGTTGATTATCAGTGAAATCTCATCCCAAGCTAGATTCCGGGACAGATGAAACGCCGGGTCACCCTTGAGGGAGCCATACATGTTTAATGTTTTGTTTCCAGTCGACTCTGATTATTATGGGATAATCTTACTTGAGGTTTTAGCTTCAATTTGAGCCTTGGACAAAAATAAAAAAAATTATATCCCCAGAAACCAAGAAATTGCTTTTTGATGCCGCCCTGTGGATAAAAGATGTTGGGGAAATGAATCGAGCAACGTGTCGCGGTACGAGCTCATCTTTTATGCCTCCTGCCTCTTTTCTGCGAGAGCAGAAAACGTATTTAAATACTCAGTATTTAAATACTTTTAAGTATTTATTATTTGAAAAGTATTTAAAAGTTCAAATACTACCCAGCTCTGGAGGCATGTGGGGGGAATCCCATCCGTCGGAGGCACCGTTGACCTGGCGGAAACAGCACCGTACACAACACATGACAAAATGGTGAATAACAACAAGGACGGTACCAATGCGACCGTCCGGCACCTTTCAGTGGCAAGGCCAAACAATTATACAATAATTGAACATGGAAAAAAGCAAAATAGCAGTCGCATGTCAGCTCCGGTTTTCTAGGTCAAGGCATTGACAGTCCGTCAACATGACATTTGGACAAATTTGAATTTGGTTACTAGCACATTCAAACACAAGAAATAATGATTATACAATATTTCACGTCGGGCAGAGCTCAGGGCCGCAATACAATAATTGATTGTGATTCCCTTCCGTTCAGCTCTGGGTTTTTCTATGATGCTCATCGAATCGTCATTTGGTCACATGGGGCCGTGCATTGACTTGTAAACGGCCGACGTTGTATGGAAGTTTTCCTCCGAGCGAAACCGCTGAATTTGCGTTTGTGTATTTTACAGTTCCAAGAAAAGGAAAAGAAGCGCTACCAGGCCGAGCAGCAGCGTTTCGAGCTGAAACACCAGCGCCAGCTGGAAGAGCTGCGGGCGATGAGCGACGCCACCATCAAAGAGCTGGAGCAGCTGCAGAACGAAAAGCGCAAGATGCTGCTCGAACACGAAACGCTCAAGCTGAAGCAGCGAGAGGAAGCTTTCAGCCACGAACTGAGGGAGTGGAAGGCCCAGCTGAAACCCAGGAAACAGGTACATATTCACCCGCGCTCGCCAATCGTTCCCATTTTTCTCTCGCTTGGCATACTTTACATTTTCAAACTGAGAAACTCTGAAGACATTTTTACCTACATATGAGAAACTAACACTTCTGCATGTTTACCCTGTTTTTTTTATAGAAACTAGAGGAAGAGTTGCAGAGAGAAATGCTCACTCTGAAATACATTGCATACTTGCCGAAACTAAACTTTACCGCGCCGGGAAGCACTTCCACCGATTCCCAGTTCATGTCCCACGATCAAATGTCCTCCTCGCAAAGTTCCTCGTCGACTCCTTCCACGCCCACCTTCAGCACGCTGTCGGCGCGACCTAGCTGGGGCCACTCGAGGACCTGGAGCACTTCGGTCGCCGGACGTGAGCTCAGAAACAGTCGCATCTTCTTCCCGCCGGACTCAACTGACGATTCTGCTGTTTGATAACTCAACGCATCCCCACCCGCTCCTCCGCGCCCCCCCTTGTTTTTTTAGTTTTATGTATTTTCGTTTCTGTGAATGTATGAATGTGTTCTTCCTCTGTCTTTCCTTCTTAATAACTCTAATATCGATGGAAGCGTAAGCAAAAGGTTTGGATCACTGGCGCTCGTCCGCCGACTTGTTTTGCTAAAGTTTTGATTTTTGTCCGGCAGAAACTGGAAGAGATCTTCGCCCAACAGCTGGAGGAACAG
The DNA here is from genome assembly GCA_949128115.1 of Anaspis maculata. Taxonomy (NCBI): domain Eukaryota; kingdom Metazoa; phylum Arthropoda; class Insecta; order Coleoptera; family Scraptiidae; genus Anaspis; species Anaspis maculata. The sequence continues at coordinate 1,491,040 of OX421962.1, forward strand.
GAACGGGTGTACGGGCCGATCACTCCGCTGGCGCTTCCGCCGGATCTGCCGGATCTCAACCAGGAAAACTGCAGGATCGGCCTGGGTTCCACCAGGAGCAGTCTGTCGTCCGTGTCCGAAGGATAAAAACCGACCCAAGTTAACGATTATATACTCCAAATGATGTGCCTCTAGGTCTATAAAACGCAGAGTGTTGTACATATTACTTACACAGACTGAATAAATGTAATAATCGTAATTTATCTAGGGACGCGAGATTATCGAAAATCGAAAAACAAGAAAACTTTTTGGGAGAAACTATAGAAAAAGGAACACCACAAATTTCGGGTTGTTTGCTGTATTTACAAAGTCGTTGGATTCAGGATCTGATCGGTAGGTTTTAGAGAATTATTAGTAAAATGCATTTATCATGGACGGCAACAGACTGAATTTGTAAAGTAGCTCGTAGCGTTTCTGTTGTTTTCATTTTGCATTATTAGGACTGTTTTTATTGGCACGTTCAACCTACCGTTTACTACTACCCCTCCATCCCAGTCTGATGTATAAATTTTTTTTTTTTTTGGTAGGTAGGTAGGTAGATTATTATTTAATTATCTTCGTAATTTTTATGAGAGAAATGTATCGATTTAGTATAAGCATGGATTGTATATAAATCAAGTAACTCCATCGAGATGGGACAGTGTGATAAAAATTTTATTGTCTTTAGTTTTCTACTACTAACCTTTGCTCTATTATCATACTGTTGTGTATTTAAAGTATGTACAGTATCATTGTATTTTATTTTTAATGTGCATATTATCAACTACACTAACTATTAAATAATTTAAACATAGCTCTGAGCGTTTTATTCAACCGTTGTTAGTTCAGCCAAGTCTTCAGGACAAAGGACTTCAGCTCCAGAAAACTACTCTTGGCACAAAAGTGGTTATCAGCAATCAACTTGAGTTTTACGATGTATATGCAACCAATAATACACCGTTTCATATTTTCGAACTGCTGAAAAGTCCTGCCTAGAACTCTGTCCCCCCTCCCCCTACGGTATTTTCGTAGCGTGTGAGCAGAGCTTCAGGCGAGTTACAAATAGCACGTGCTTTCCTTTTACCACAAAACTCACTGATCTGAACTAAGTTGAAGAGAGACAGCAAAAAATCACATGCGCGAAAGTGAGATACCACCAACAATTTGACGGGCTATCTCTCCGTTAATAAGCATTTTTGATAGGTGGTTTTTTATTTGTTCATATTGGTTTTTCGTGCTCCATCGATCAATGAATTTTTTCTGATTAATCCAGGACCACCCTGTAGATCGGGAGGTAGGTAGGTAAGTAGGTATATGTATACAGGGTGTGTGCGAACTTTTTTTATTGCAGTACCTATGAAGTTTATTGCAAATGATAGACATTGGGTAAAAAAAAATATCAACAAAAAGAAAAAAGATATTTACAAAGCACAAAACATAGTCAGCTACCCAGTCTAGTCTAGGTATTTTTCAATTATCATGTCAAATAAGGAAATTCCCGCAAAATAATAAATAATAAACAATGACCACGCGGTCACCGAAGTTATAGGTTACGTCACTGTGAAGATTGTGACGTCAACCCGTCGGTTAAGTAATATAGCAAGTACGGTTATCTCGTATACTGAAAGACAATCTTTGTGATTGCACTAGAGATATATTTTCATGATTGAAAACAAGAGAGTCATTATTTCCATATTCAAACCCGAGTTTGAACTAGAGAGATATGACAGAAGGGGTTCGAGCGCTGAGCGAGAGCGTTAGGCATTTATTCCAACATATTTGAGAGTCTAATATCGCGTGGGTATCAATTTACCATTCGGCGTTTCTATACTACGATTTACAAATAACTCTCACATCAATATGGGGATACAAGATAAACCTACCTGCTCGGCTGATCATCTCACTAAAAATGACTTGAACACTTCCGATTCACCGGGGAGTACTTCCGGCTATTCGCGCACTTAGTAACACTAGTATGGAAAATGATTTAGGCTGCATTGGTCGATCTCTACGAGATTCCGCGGTATTTATAAACGGAAGTTCTCTTGCAAGGGAACTTGTTGAAAGAAGGACCGAGCAGTGGCCGGAACCGAGGCTGGAACAGCGTGACCAAAGCTGATCTGTCGCACAACAGGATCGAAGTCTTTTCTTGGGTTCCGTCGAAAATTGAGGTGTGGACTGGTATTTGGAAAGATTTTGTTCCGTTAAAAAAAAATGTTTCAGATGCTCAACTTGGCCAACAATTCCATCAGGAGCTTACCGAGGGATGCTCTCGATAAACTGGAAGAAGTCGACAGTTTGAGTTTGGAGGAGAATCCTTGGAATTGTGACTGCACAGCTCTTGACTTCGTCGCCTTTATTCACCGACACTCGGTACGTTTCGTCCGCAAGATTCTGGTCATAGGTCACCTTGAAGATTATTTTTGAGTCTGCAATAGAATTTCGGTGCTGGATCGCCAGTATTTGAGTCTCCAGAACTGAGTACTAGGCTTGGTCGCCTTCAGAGGAAATTTTTGTGTCCTTTAGCATCAAGTTCTAGTACTGAGTCGGTTTTGGCGATTGTTTTTGGGTCTCCAAGATGTAACTCCACCGCCGAGTCGTTGGTTTTCGAGTCTGCAGAACTAGTTCTAGTACTGAGTCGCACTCAGACAATATTTCTGAGGCCCAACATCAAGTTACAGTACTGAGTGCCTTTTGGCGATTGGTTTTGAACCTCCAGACCTTGTTCTACTGCGGAGTCGTCTGTTTTCAAGTCAAGTCTCCGGAACTCAGTTTTGATGCTGATCACCTGTTTTTGAGTCTGCAAAAAATAATTTTTGGTGCTAGATCGCTTTCAGAAATCATTTTCGAGTCCTCAGCATTGAGTTCCAGTACCGAGTCGCTTTTGGCGATTGTTTTGAGTCTCCAGAGCTCAAGTTCTAGTGCAGATTTGTTTGTCTTGGAGACTCCAGAGTCCAGAACCTTGTTTTAATGCTGACTCGCTTCCAGAGAAAATCTCGAAGTCCTGAGCATTCAGTCGTAATAGGTACTTGAATTGTTCTTGAGTCTCCAGAACTTGGTTTTAGTGTGGAGTTGTCTGTTTTGAGTTTCCAGAACAGTGATAATTAGACGACTTCTGCGACTGTTTTTGAGTCCTTAGCATTGAGTTATAATACTTGAGACAGCGACTGTTTTTTCAGCCTCTATAATCGAGTAGTAGCGTAGCCATAAGTAACTTCCGAGAATTGTTTTTGAGTCTCCAAAACAAAGTTCTAGTACTCAGTCGCTTTCAGTGATTGTTTTTCAGTCTTCATAATAGAATTTTTGCACTGAATTATCTTCGGTGATTGTTCTCAAATTTCTAGAACTCAGTTCTAGTGGTGAGCCGCTTTTATAGAGTATCTTCAAGTCGGTATTAGATTCTAGGACCGAGTCGCTTTTGAAGATTGTTTTGGAGTTACTAGAGATTGATCTCAGTGCTGAGTCGCCTGTTTTGAGTCTCCTGATTTTAGTTTCAGTGCTGAGTCGCATTCAGAGATTATTTTGAAGTCCTTTGCATTAGTTACAGTACTTGAATTGTTTATGAGCAACGATCTTTATGAATCTCCAGAATTTAGTCCTGGTGAGAAGTTGTCTGTTTTTGAGTCTCCAGAATAGTAGTAAGACGGATTTGGCTTTTTAGATCTCCACAATTGGGTTTTAATCTTCTTCCGCGATGGTTTTTAAGTCTCTAGAATCGATTTTTAATATCGATTCACCTCTGGCAATCGTTCTTGAGTCTCCAAAATAAGGTCCTAATACAAAGTCTGTTTTGCGATCATTTTTGAGTCTCTAGAACTTGATCCTAGTGCTGAATCGCCCGTCTGAGATTACAAAACTCAGTTCTAATGCTGAAAGGCTTGTTCTTGCCCAGCACTGAAACTCTATTTCAGTGCTGGACCGCCCGTATTCGAGTCTTCATAACTCAGATCTAGGCTGAGTCGCCTTCAGAGGAAAGTGTGTCCTTAGCATCACGTTCTAGTAGGTACTGAGTCGGTTTTGGCGATTGTTTTTGGGTTTCCAACATATGATTCTAGCGCTGGGTCGTTGGTTTTTGAGTCTGCAGAACCAAAGTTCCAGTGCAGATTTGCCTGTCTTGGAGACTCCAGAGTCCAGAACTTAGTTCTAACGCTGACTCGCTTCCAGAGATAATTTTAAAAGCCCTGAGCATTCAGCTGTGGTACTTGGATTGTTTTTGAGTCTTCAGAAACTAGTTCTAGTGCAAAGCTGCCTGTTTTGAGTCTCCAGAACAGTAGTAATTAGACGACTTTGCGATTGTATCTCAGTGTCTTCAGCACTGAGTTGATAATACTGGAGACAGAGACTGTTTTTGAGTCTTTATAATCAAGTTCTAGCATCAACTAGCTCCTGGAAATTGTTTTTGAGTCTTCAAAATTAAATCCTAGTACCAGGTCTATTTTGGCGATTCTTTTTTGGGTATCTAGAACTTGATCCTAGTGCTGAACAGCCCATCTGAACCTTCAAAACTTAGTTCTAGTGCTGAGTTTCCTGTGTTTGAGTCGGCACAATATTCAAGAATATTTCTTGACCTAACATTGAGTTCCATAAGTGAGTCGCTTTTCCGATTGTTTTTGAGTCTGCATAGCTTGATTTTGGAGCTAAGTTGCCTGTTTTTGAGTCTTCAGCTTCTAGTTATAGTGCTGAGTCGCCTCAAGAGATTATTTTCAAGTCCTCAGCGTTGAGTTCCAGTACTAAGTCACTTTTAGCGAATGTTTTTGAGTCTGCAGACCTGAAGTTCCAGTACGGATACGCCTGTCTTTGAGACTCCAGAGTCCAGAACATAGTCTAATGCTGACTTGCTTTCAGAGATTATTATCAGAGTTCATTGAATTGTAGTATTTGAATTATTGTTTTTGAGTCTCCACAACTTAGTTCTAGTGTTGAGTTGTATGTTTTTGAGTCTCCAGGATACCAGTAATTAAACCGGCTTTGGCGACCGTTCTAGAGATCAAGTTCTATTATTTCAATCACCTCTAGCAATTGTTTTCGAGTCCAAAATAAGGTTCTAGTACTGATTCGGTTTTGTTGATTCGTTTTTATTCTCCAAGATTTAGTTTTAGTGCTTGAACACCTTCAGAATTATCATTTTCTTATCCCAAGTATTGAGGAATTCTAGTACTAAGTGCCCTTTGGCGATTATTTTTAAGTGCCATAACTTGATCCTGGTGCCGAATCGCCCGTCAAAGCCTACAGAGCTTAGTTCCTGGTGCTAAGTCGTCTGTTTTTGAGTCTACAGGAATAATTACTATTTGAGGTAAATTGGAGTTCATCAACCCAAATCATGCTGTCACCACCACTAGTTTCTCCATAGAGGGGTAGGTCACCGTGTTAAATCAAGTTCATCAACGAATCGTTTCAATAAGTGTGGGCCTTGCCGTTTCAACTGCTGGATGTTTCAACGTTACAGATGAAGAACGTAACTTGCGGATCATCCGGAGAAGAGGTCATGCACTTGACCGAACTGGACCTGTGCTTCCAGCCACTCTCCGTCATTTTAGCCGTCACAGCCGTCTTGTTGATTGCCGCTACCTTCTCCGCCCTGTTCTACAAGTACGAAGAAGAAATCCTGATCTGGCTCTGGTCGAACGGCATCGACTTCTGCTGCTTGCAACCGGAGGAAGAGCTGGACAAGCGCAAGAAATTCGACGCCTTCATCAGCTACGCACACCAGGACTCCGGCTTCGTGCTGGACGTTTTGCTGCCCGTTCTGGAATCCGGTCCGAAGCCCTACAAGCTGTGCGTGCACGACAGGGACTGGCCGGCGGCCGGGATGATCATCGAACAGACCGTGAGATCGGTTTCGACAGCCAGACGTACGGTCGTCGTGCTGAGCACCAACTTTATGGAGAGCGTCTGGGGCAAGATGGAGTTTCGAGCTGCACACAGGCAGGCGATGGCCGACAGAAGAAACAGAATCGTCGTAGTGGTTCTGGGCGATTTCGACTTGGATGGCGTCGATGACGAGTTCAAGACGTACTTGCGGACGAACACTTACATCAAGTGGAAAGAGAACGATTCGTGGTTCTGGACGAAGCTCAAGTATTCGCTGCCGCATCCCAGAAGGAGGCGTTGCTGTTGCGGTCGCTATGCTGCTTCCCCAGCTGTTGACGATATCGCGTTGGAATAAGTTTTTTGTAAATTTGAACTTTTTTCACCCACCGGGATCTTTTCGTGACACATGGTGGAGGCCGCCTAGCCCGGCCCTTCACGAAGAAATGTAACATGAACACAGTGTTATGATAGAAGCTTTTTACTTACATAAATCAGAGCATAAAATAACATATAAAGTGGGCGACCAATTGGTCGCCCAGTGACAAAGTTTGGTCGCGTAGTGAAAGTTTGGTCGCGCAGTCAAAAAATATTCCTTCGCTACATTTTATCACTTATTCGTACTTCTGAGATTTTTTTTGTATGAAGCAATAATACTTAATTTCTTTTTAAATCAAAGTGACATCCACAATCAATGTCCACCATTTGTGACGTTGGAATTTCACAGAAAATTGTGATCTAGTCAATAAATCTTATGATGGGAAAAGGTCCTTATCCTAGTGGGTTTGAGGAAGGTTTTTCAGCAGAAGCCAATGGCCTGAATGACGACGATGCATTGGGAGAAACCGAGGGAGAAACTGTTTATAGGGGAAGGGTGACTCCTTCATTTGTATCGTAAATGAAGTTTTATTTTGTCTACCCCAGAATTGTCATCCAACGTACCTACGTCACAAGACCGAGATATTGTGGAAACAATAAAAAAATCGTTAACAACTCCAGGAATCAAAGTGACATAATTGCCACAGCGGGAGCGGAGGTCAAAAATCTTTTCGGTAATAAAGCTGGTTCACCAGTTCACAGATGGTGTCGTTACTCTTTTTGCAAGTGAAAATCTTCCTTCTCCTTTTTCAATGCTCGAGAGTTGCATGGCCTTGCTACCGTTTTTGCGAATTCAGTCGAAGCTTTCATTTTTCCAACACCGCATAGTGCAGGTCCAGAAAAGGGCTGTTTCCGTGCACACGATCATAAAAAGCTCCAAACAGTCGAGCTACTCACAATATTCATTTTACCCATCCAATGTTTTGAATAAATACATTGTTTTGATATTTATCTGAAGCTCTTGGTTCATCATATTAAACAGGGTGTTTGCAAATTTGGGGTAGACAATTAAACCGCAGTTACAGAAAATACGTCAAAAGTATCAGGAAAATGTTGATAAAAAATTCAGGGTTTTTATTTTGGAAAATATGGAGGGTCAAAAGCAAAAGGTGGTCCTCCGGCCCCCTCTGCATGTTGTCATTAATTTGAAAGATTTTAGTGAACTCTTTCAAACAGACCAAAAAGCAATATTTTTGAATCTTTGAATGTGTTCTGTCATTCTTTATTCTATACAGAGTGAGTCTTAAATCCGGAAAATCCATTTTTTTTTTCAAAAATGCATGCAGAAAATTTCATATGAGAACCATTCGTGTTATGTGTTGCTCTACATCAGTTTTATAACCTCTAGAACCTTCCACCGGCATTTTCGAGGCAGATAAATGCTTACGATTTATGACTTACCCTGTACACTAAATACAATTACCAGAACACATTCAAAGGTTGAAAAAATTTGCTTTTTGGTCTGATGGGAAGAGTTTCCTGGAATCTTTTTAAATCTCGAGGATGAAAGGGGCCGAAGGACATCCTTTTGACCATCCATATTTCCAAAAATAAAAATCATAAAAAAAATGTTTAGCTTTTTTCTGGCTTTTTTGGAGCATTTTGCTAACTGCAGTTCCATTAGATTTCTGGAACGACCTCGAATGAATTTTTTTATTGTAATTAAAAAAAAAGGGGGCCGTTTAACTCTCTGGCCCGCCTTAACTTGAAAAAATTTCGCCTGCGGCGCCAAACTGAAGCATCATGACTTTTGGTCGCGCACTTGGAATTCCTTAAAATATGCTCTGACATAAATGCGTATGAATTCGACATCTTATACCTTGCCAGACGCTTTTAAAATTCTAGAACTATAATCTCGACTATAATAAAACTAATCAGCGTAGCGACCACTGGTTTACACCCTCTGTGTGTCGTCCAGCTACTTAGGTACTACCTACTGTCTGGAGTTTTCTGAATAACATTCATAGAATCTCCCTGAAATGATTATTCTAATAACTACGTAAATTCCAACATAAAGTTTTGAATACGATAATAATAGATACCAGAAGCTTTTACAATATATTTAATTAGTAGCGAAGTCGTAGCCTGGTAAATGAAATTCGACCGTTGTCGTTGAGAGAAAAACCCATATTAAAATCTGTAAGTTATAACCATGAGGGCACCAGGGACTTACACACAATGCTATAATGTTACACGCCTTCGTTACATCTACTGATGCTGATGCCATGGACCGAATTCACTCCCATGTGTGGTTCTGCGTTAGTTGTGTGTTGTGATCTAGGCGCGAGAATAGAAGTTCCACTTCAAAAAGAAGTGCGCTACTGAGCCTCATCCCCATGAGGCATACTTGTTTTGGATATATTTAGGTCAGTTTGCAGCATATACCGTTTGCAGACACTGCTAGTAACTCCGGTAACTATTGCCTAATTCAAATTTCCCGCCTCGCAGCTGTCACTTATCTAGGGACTTTGACTTTGATCGGCTTACCGAGACCGCCCTTTTCTCACCACGTGTTGACATCCAATCTAGGTTAGGTCACCGTCCGGCGCTGTTGTAACCACTGTAACCAGTCCGAAATGGAAAAAAGCCCGAAAAACAAGATGATCCTGGAAGAATCCATCGCCCTGGACAAGACGCAACAGAACGCCTTCAAACGCAAAACCAGAGCCATCAAAAAAAGCCTCAAAGTACGTGTCTTAAAAATCCTAACCTCAAATTTGACTTTTTCTCGATTTAATTCGTATTTTCCAGTCCGGCAAAGACGCCAAACCTGCCAAACCGACGCGGGGCCTGATTTACATCGCCCACATTCCACACGGCTTCTACGAAACGGAAATCAAGCAGTACTTCAGCCAGTTCGGCAAAGTGACCAATTTGAAAGTGTGCCGTTCCAATAAAACCGCCAAGAGCAAAGGCTACGGTTACGTCGAGTTCCTTCACGAAGAAGTCGCAAGGATCGCGGCCAGCACCATGAACAACTACCTCATGTTCAAGAGGAAGATGATCGGTGAGTTTCGGATGAAAATTCAGTTCTTGTAAGAGCATGAACGGCTCTCGATTTGGTTGCTGAGAAAGTTTTGATTTCCAGCCGAATTTGTCGAGAAGCGGCCGCAGAATCTGTTCAGAGACCGGTACGAGCCGGGCAAACCCACGCCGGCCGAAGTCAGACGACAGCGAGACATGACGACAAAGAATCGGGAAGTTGACGAAGCACAGCACCTGAAGGAGAGCAGAGTGAGGTGCACGCGGCTACAAAAGAAGCTGGAAAGACTGCGGAATTTAGGCATCGATTACGATTTGAAGCCTGTAGATGTACCAAAGTCCAAATAAAAAATATTATGCAAAAATCCAAATATTTCAACATACGTACAACAAATCAGTAACAATACACAATTATTTATAGTGAATTGAGCTTTAGTTTTTCAAAAGACATCGGCTTGGCAAACGTAAATCAAGCTTTAGTTTTATTCAAGCACCGGCACCGAAGTCAGCTTCAAGTTACAGGAAACTCGTTTTTGATTATAACCCAACAGAAATCAAGCTTTACTGTCGAGCTTCAAGCTGATTGTTGAGCTTCAAGCTTGAAACATGATTATGCAGAACTCAATGCAAATCGGGCTTTAAATTCACAGAATCTCTTGATTCGGTTCTGAGTAAATCAAGCTTTATTGTTCAAAAAGGACTCGGCAGCCATAAACCCAGTGGTGTAAATGAGGCTTGTAGTTTTCTTAGGCGCTTAGTGATGGTCGGAATCTGTTGTGAATCAAGCTTCAGTATCTTCAAAAGAAAACCCTGCAAAACAAGCTCAGTTCAAATGAAGCTTTAAATTCTTGTAAAACTATGAACATGATTTTGTTGTACGTAAATCAACCTTAAGCTTCCGTAAAGACTTTATGACGTAGAATGTAATGTAAGAACACTAGGTCGTAGCTGGAGAAAAGTAGTTCTCAGGTTTGAATCTTGTACGTAAATCAAGTTTAGTATCACTAATGAACTTGGAAAAGAGAGACCCTGTGTAAATAAAGCTTTACATTTTTTTTTGTGACACCAATTTTGATGTAAATCAGGCTTCAATTTTTTGGAAGTACTTTTTCCAAGCTTCAATCCGATTTAAATCAAGCTTTAATTCCTCTAAAAACTCGACAACAGCAGCCAGTATAAATAAAGTTAGTTTTTCCAAAACTTTTACTGCGCATCAAAGTGAATCAAGCTTCAATTTAAAAAAAAAATAATAATAAAAAAAATAGGATCAGGTCTGAGCTAGACTTCAGCTTGTGAGAGCAATTACCACAAGCTCTAGTCCAATCAATCTCCAGTCCCTGTGAAAAAACACGGCGTAACAAGTGTGAATCATGCTTTAATCTTCCAAAAGCTCTGCTGCAAAAGCTTTCTAAGATTGTGCGAGTCTGAGTTGACGTATGTGAATCGTGCTTCAGTCCAGAGAAACTTGACGCGCCAGAGGACCCAGTGTGAATTATTCTCTAGTTTAGTTGTCTTAAGAACTGCCCGTCCGGATAAATCGAGCCTTAGGCTTTCGAAAAAACTCGTCCACAGAACTCGATGGGAACTACAATGATTGTTTTCCAAAAACTTCTATTTTGGGTCGAAGTAAATCAAACTTTAGTATTGTAAAGAAACTCCGCGAGGCAGCACCCATTTCCAGGAATATCAGAGGAAATTAAATTATTTCCTTAACTTCCATTGCGGCCCAAATAAACAAAGCTTCAGTTGCATACAGTAACTCGGCGATACCGGAGCTACTCTAAATCAGGCTTTAGGTGATATTAATATATGGCCTTGAGCGTCGGTTAATATACCAATGAATCGTTCGCAGGCATTTGATAAGTTATCATCGAGGTTTATGACTCACCCTGAATAGAAAATATATAAAGCCTGATTTACACTGATTCGATCCGGCCAAGTTCATATTATGAGAAAATAAAGCTTGATCTACAACAGACTTGGTTTCATCGTAAGTGCTTTTGTGAAACACTAAAGCTTGATTTACATCACGCGCCAGCGGTAGTGCGGATTTATGATAGTTTAAAGCCCGACTTACACTCGATCCTGTCGCCAAGTTTGTGTATAAGACAATCAAGGCTTGAATTGCATCAGACTCGGGCCAGCAGTAATTACGTGTTGGAAACGTAAAGCTTGATTCACACTTTTGAAAAATTTGAAGTCTGATTTACACTCGATTCCGTGTCGCCGAGTTTCTGTACGAATATAAACAAAAAAAACTAAAGCTTGCACTACAAAATTTTTGTTGGGCCCTGTTGGGATTGGGAAAATCAAAGCGACGACACGATCCAATGTAAATCCAGCTCAATTTTTCTTAAGCTTTTAGAACGAGCTAAAGTAAATAGAGCTCTAAATTCTCGAAGGGATTCAGCAGCGGAGCACCAAACGTAAATTAGGCTTTAAGCCTTCCAAAATCACTTACTTCCAGCTCGATTCCGAGGTAAATCGAGCTTCAGTTTCTCAAAAGAACTCAGCTTGACAAGATCAAGTGCAAATCTGGCTTTGCTTTTCCTAAAGCTTTGACCCCGTGAGTCAGTTTTAGATTATCAAGGAAACTTGTCTCGATTCATGACCCAATGGAAATCAAGCTTTACTATTAAGCTCTGAGTAACTTCGAGCTCCGGTTGTCAATTTTTTATACGAGAATATGACTTGATCAACAGCCAGCTTGGGTCTGTAGTAGATGCTTAGAAGCCTTAAGCCTGATTTACACTTACTTCTACGACCTCGAACCTTTGAAAACCACTCGAGCTTGATCATGAGCCAGCAATAGTAAAAATTTATGTTAAAAGCCCGATTTACACTCGGTCGCGTGTTGTCAAGTTTGTGCATAATAAATAAAGCTTCAATCACATCAGACTTGGGCTAGCAGTATGTACGCGTTGAAAATGTAAAGCTTGATTTAGCTCTGCGTCGCCAAGCTCTTCGGAGAGACTGAAGCTTGATTCACGTCACGTTCACGCCTGCAGCACGTGCTTCAAAACATTTCAAAGCCTGATTTACGCTTGCTGCCGAGTTCCTATACAAGTACAAGGAAATAAAGCTTGGATTGTAAACCGTAGGGCTAGCGCTTTTGAGTGGATTGAAGCCTGATTTACACGTAGACCTGTGCCTTTGGGTTTTTTGAAAATTCTCCTGTTTGATTCGCCCAATTCTCTTGGAGCACTTTCGGGCGCAAGTCTGATGGTAAAGCCGGCTTTAGTTGAGATTGGGCGTTGACGTGATTCGGTATAAATCAGGTTTATTTATTCAAAAGCTTTTGCAGCGAGCTAAAGTCTGACGGGCTCGAGTCCGCCGTGAATCGAGCTTCAGTTTTTCAAAAGAAATCGGCTTAGCAAACGTAAATCGAGCTTTAATTTTATTTAAGCAATGGCACCGGAGTCAGCTGTAAGTTACACGAAACTCGCTTTTTATTATAACCCAACGGAAATCAAGCTTTACTGTCGAGCTTCAAGCTGATTGTTGAGCTTCAAGCTTGAAACTTGATTATGCAGAGCTCAATGCAAATTGGGCTTTAAATTTACAGAATCTCTTGATTCGGTTCTGAGTAAATCCAGCTTTATTGTTCAAAAAGAACTCGGCAGCCATAAACCCAGTGATGTAAATGAGGCTTGTAGTTTTTTTAGGCGCTTAGTGATGGTCGGAATCTGTTGTGAATCAAGCTTTAGTACCTACCTTCAAAAGATAACCCTGCAAAACAAGCTCAGTTCAAATGAAGCTTTAAATTCTTGTAAAACTATGAGCTTGATTTTGTTGTACGTAAATCAACCTTAAGTTCCCGTGAAAACTTTATGACTTAGAATGTAATGTATGAACACTAGGTCGTAGCTGGAGAAAAGTAGTTCTCAGGTTTGAATCTTGTACGTAAATCAAGTTTAGTATCACTAATGAACTTGGAAAAGAGAGACCCTGTGTAAATAAAGCTTCACTTTTTTTTTGTGACACCAATTTTGATGTAAATCAGGCTTCAATTTTTTGGAAGTACTTTTTCCAAGCTTCAATCTGATTTAAATCAAGCTTTAATTCCTCTAAAGACTCGACAACAGCAGTCAGTATAAATAAAGTTAGTTTTTCCAAAACTTTTTCTGCGCATCAAAGAGAATCAAGCTTCAATTTAAAAAAAATAATAATAATAATAATAAAAATAGGATCAGGTCTGAGCTAGACTTCAGCTTGTGAGAGCAATTAACACAAGCCCTAGTCCAATCAATCTCCAGTCCCTGTAAAAAAACTCGGCGTAACAAGTGTGAATCATGCTTTAATCTTCTAAAAGCTCTGCTGCAAAAGCTTTCCAAGACTGTGCGAGTCTGAGTTGCCGTATGTGAATCATGCCTTAGTCCAGAGAAACTTGACGAGCCAGACGACCCGGTGTGAATTATTCTCTAGTTTAGTTGTCCTGAGAACTGCCCGTCCAGATAAATCGAGCTTTAGGCTTTCGAAAAAACTCGCCCACAGAACTCGATGGGAACTACGATTGTTTTGCAAAATTTTCTATTTTGGCTTGAAGTAAATCAAGCTTTAGTTTTGTAAAGAAACTCCGCGAGGCAGAACCCCTTTCTAGGAATTTCAGAGGAAATTAAATTATTTCTAAAACTTGCATTGCTGCCCAAATAAACAAAGCTTTAGTTGCATACAGTAACTCGGCGATACCGGAGCTACTCTAAATCAGACTTTAGGTGATTTTAATATAATGGCCTTGAGCGTCGGTCAAGATCCCAATGAATTGTTCGCAGGCATTTGATAAGTTATCATCGAGATTCATGACTCACCCTGAATAGAAAATATATAAAGCCTCATCAACACTCAATTCAGTTCTGCCAAGTTCATGTTATGAGAAAATAAAACTTGATCTGCAACAAACTTGGTTTCATCGTAAATGCTTTTGTGAAACACTAAAGCTTGATTCACATCACGCGCCCGTGGTAGTGAGGATTTATGACAGTTTAAAGCCCGACTCACACTTGGTCCTGTCGCTAAGTTTGTGTATGAGACAATTAAGGCTTGAATTACATCAGACTCGGGCCAGCAGTAATTTCGTATTTAAAACGTAAAGCCTGATTTACACTTTTGAAAACACGATCCATTGTAAATCCAGCTCAATTTTTCTTGAGCTTTTGCAACGAGCCAAAGTAAATAGAGCTCTAAATTCTTGAAGGGATTCAGCAGCGGAGCACCAAACGTAAATTAGGCTTTAAGCCTTCCAAGACCACTTGTTTCCGGCTCGAGTCTGAGGTAAATCGAGCTTCAGTTTCTCAAAAGAACTCGGCTTGACAAGATCAAGTGCAAATCTGGCTTTGCTTTTCCTAAAGCTTTGACCCCGTGAGTCAGTTTTAGATCATCAAGGAATCTCGTCTTGATTCATGACCCAATGGAAATCAAGCTTCACTATTAAGCTCTGAGTAACTTCGAGCTCCTGGCTTAACTAGACGTAAATCAAGCTTTAGCTTAACACACAAAAATCCTGGCATTGAATGTGAGTCAGGCTTTAATTTCACAAAAGCTCTTAAATATTCGACCCAGAGTAAATCAAGCTTTACAGTTTCTGAACACGCAGTAGTATACTCGGGAGTGTAAATCAGGCTTATATTTTTTTAAGTTTTTTTCTTCTACAGCTTGGTTTACAGCAGATTTTGACAAGCATCGAGCGCTTTGAAAAAATATAAGCCTGATTTACACTCCTGGGTACAATGTCGCAAGGACCCTTTCAGGAACTATAAAGCATGATTTACTCAGGACCAAATAAAGAAGTTTTTGTAGAATTAAAGTCTGACTTGCATTGAATTTTGACAATTTTTGTGTGTCAAGCTTAAGCTTGGTTTACATTCTGATCAGGTTAGAAGCTCAACAGTAAGCTTGAACTTCAACAGTTGGAGCGAAGCTCAAAGTAAAGCTTGATTTCCACTAGGTCTTGAGTCAAGACGAGTTTCTCTATGATGAACAAAGTCTGACTTCAGGGCCAGTGTGCTTTAGAAAAGCTGAAGCTTGACGTTCGATTCGAGTCCGAAGTAAGTGCTTTTGGGAAGCTTAAAGCCCGATTTACGTTAGGTGCCATAGAGCTCAAGGACGCAGGCGCTGGTCCACGTGTAAATCAAGCTTTAAATTTTCAAACGTACGTACCGCTAGTCTGACATGAATCAAGCTTCAGTATTTCCAAAGAGCTTGGAGACGTGGAGTTGAATGTAAATCAGGCTTTACGTTTTCAACGTAAAGCTCTGCTGCAAAAGCTTTCCAAGATTGTGCGAGTCTGAGTTGCCGTATGTGAATCATGCCTTAGTCCAGAGAAACTTGACGAGCCAGACGACCCGGTGTGAATTATTCTCTAGTTTAGTTGTCCTGAGAACTGCCCGTCCAGATAAATCGAGCTTTAGGCTTTCGAAAAAACTCGCCCACAGAACTCGGTGGGAACTACAATGATTGTTTTCCAAAAACTTCTATTTTGGGTCGAAGTAAATCAAACTTTAGTATTGTAAAGAAACTCCGCGAGGCAGCACCCATTTCCAGGAATATCAGAGGAAATTAAATTATTTCCTTAACTTCCATTGCGGCCCAAATAAACAAAGCTTCAGTTGCATACAGTAACTCGGCGATACCGGAGCTACTCTAAATCAGGCTTTAGGTGATATTAATATATGGCCTTGAGCGTCGGTTAATATACCAATGAATCGTTCGCAGGCATTTGATAAGTTATCATCGAGGTTTATGACTCACCCTGAATAGAAAATATATAAAGCCTGATTTACACTGATTCGATCCGGCCAAGTTCATATTATGAGAAAATAAAGCTTGATCTACAACAGACTTGGTTTCATCGTAAGTGCTTTTGTGAAACACTAAAGCTTGATTTACATCACGCGCCAGCGGTAGTGCGGATTTATGATAGTTTAAAGCCCGACTTACACTCGATCCTGTCGCCAAGTTTGTGTATAAGACAATCAAGGCTTGAATTACATCAGACTCGGGCCAGCAGTAATCACGTGTTGAAAACGTAAAGCCTGATTCACACTTTTGAAAAATTTGAAGTCTGATTTACACTCGATTTTGTGTCGCCGAGTTTCTGTACGAATGTAAAAAAAATAAAGCTAGCTCTACAAAATTCTTGTTGGGCGCTGTTGGGAAAATCAAAGCGACGACACGATCCATTGTAAATCCAGCTCAATTTTTCTTGAGCTTTTGTAACGAGCCAAAGTAAATAGAGCTCTAAATTCTCGAAGGGATTCAGCAGCGGAGCACCAAACGTAAATTAAGCTTTAAGCTTTCCAAAACCACTTGCTTCCGGCTCGATTCTGAGGTAAATCGAGCTTCAGTTTCTCAAAAGAACTCGGCTTGACAAGATCAAGTGCAAATCTGGCTTTGCTTTTCCTAAAGCTTTGACCCCGTGAGTCAGTTTTAGATTATCAAGGAAACTTGTCTTGGTTCATAACTCAATGGAAATCAAGCTTTACTATTAAGCTCTGAGTAACTTCGAGCTCCTGTTGTCAAATTTTTATACGAGAATATGACTTGATCTACGGTCAGCTTGGGTTTGTAGTAGATGCTTAGAAGTCTTAAGCCTGATTTACACTTATTTCTACGACCTCGAACCTTTTAAAACCACTCGAGCTTGATTATGAGCCAGCAATAGTAAAAATTTATGTTAAAAGCCCGATTTACACTCGGTCGCGTAATGTCAAGTTTGTGCATGAGAAAATAAAGCTTTAATCACATCAGACTTGGGCTGGCAGTGTGCGCGTTGAAAATGTAAAGCTTGATTTACCTCTGCGTCGCCAAGCTCTTCGGAAAGACTGAAGTTGATTCACGTCACGTTCACGCCTGCAGCACGTGCTTCAAAACATTTCAAAGCCTGATTTACGCTTGCTGCCGAGTTCCTATACACGTTCAAGGAAATAAAGCTTGGATTGTAAACCGTAGGGCTAGCGCTTTTGAGTGGATTGAAGCCTGATTTACACATAGACCTGTGCCTTCGGGTTTTTTTTGAAAATTCTACTGTTTGATTCACCCAATTTTTTTGAAGCACTTTCGGGCGCAAGTCTGATGGTAAAGCCGGCTTTAGTTGAAATTGGGCGTTGACGTGATTCGGTATAAATCAGGTTTATTTATTCAAAAGCTTTTGCAGCGAGCTAAAGTCTGACGGGCTCGAGTCCGCCGTGAATCGAGCTTCAGTTTTTCAAAAGAAATCGGCTTAGCAAACGTAAATCGAGCTTCAATTTTATTTAAGCACTGGCACCGGAGTCAGCTATAAGTTACACGAAACTCGCTTTTGATTATAACCTAACGGAAATCAAGCTTTACTGTCGAGCTTCAAGCTGATTGTTGAGCTTCAAGCTTGAAGGTTGATTATGCAGGACTCAGTGCAAATTGGGCTTTAAATTTACAGAATCTCTTGATTCGGTTCTGAGTAAATCAAGCTTTATTGTTCAAAAAGGACTCGGCAGCCATAAACCCAGTGGTGTGAATGAGGCTTGTAGTTTTCTGAGGCGCTTAGTGATGGTCGGAATCTGTCGTGAATCAAGCTTCAGTATCTTCAAAAGAAAACCCTGCAAAACAAGCTCAGTTCAAATGAAGCTTTAAATTCTTGTAAAACTATGAACATGATTTTGTTGTACGTAAATCAACCTTAAGTTTCCGTAAAGACTTTATGACGTCGTAGAATGTAATGTAAGAACACCAGGTCGTGGCTGGAGAAAAGTAGTTCTCAGGTTTAAATCTTGTACGTAAATCAAGTTTAGTATCACTAATGAACTTGGAAAAGAGAGACCCTGTGTAAATAAAGCTTTACATTTTTTTTTGTGACACCAATTTTGATGTAAATCAGGCTTCAATTTTTTGGAAGTACTTTTGCCAAACTTCAATCTGATTTAAATTAAGCTTTAATTCCTCTCAAGACTCGACAACAGCAGCCAGTATAAATAAAGTTAGTTTTTCCAAAACTTTTACTGCGCATCAAAGTGAATCAAACTTCAATTTCTAAAAAAAAGGAGAAATGATAAAAATACAGGATCAGGTCTAAGCTAGACTTTAGCTTGTGAGAGCAATTACCACAGGCCCTAGTCCAATCGATCTCCAGTCCCTGGAAAAAAAAAGCTCGGCGTAACAAGTGTGAATCATGCTTTAATCTTCTAAAAGCTCTGCTGCAAAAGCTTTCTGAGATTGTGCGAGTCTGAGTTGCCGTATGTGAATCGTGCTTTAGTCCAGAGAAACTTGGCGCGTCAGAGGACCCAGTGTGAATTATTCTCTAGCTTAGTTGTCCTGAGAACTGCCCGTCCAGATAAATCGAGCTTTAGGCTTTCGGAAAAACTCGCCCACAGAACTCGATGGTAACTGCAATGATTGTTTTCCAAAAACTTCTATTTTGGGTCGAAGTAAAGCAGGCTTTAGTATTGTAAAGAAACTCCGAGAGGTAGGACCCATTCCCAGGAATTTCAGAGGAAATTAAATTATTTTTAAAACTCCCATTGCGGCCCAAATAAACAAAGTTTTAGTTGCATATAGTAACTCGGCGATACCGGAGCTACTCTAAATCAGGCTTGAGGAGATTTTGATATATGGCCTTGAGCGTCGGTCAAGATACCGATGAATCTTTCGCAGGCATTGGATGAATTTATCATCGAGATTTATGGCTCACCCTAAATAGAAAATATATGAGGCCTGATTTACATTCTCTTTTCTGTCAAGTTCATATTATGAGGAAATAAAGCTTGATCTGCAACAGACTTGGTTTCATCGTGAGTGCTTTTGTGAAACACTGAAGCTTGATTCACATGACGCGCCCGCGGTAGTGAGGATTTATGATAGTTTAAAGCCCGACTCACACTCGGTCCTGTCTCCAAGTTTGTGTATAAGACAATCAAGGCTTGAATTACATCAGACTCGGGCCAGCAGTAATCACGTGTTGAAAACGTAAAGCCTGATTCACACTTTTGAAAAATTTGAAGTCTGATTTACACTCGATTCCGTGTCGCCGAGTTTCTGTACGAATATAAAAAAAACTAAAGCTTGCTCTGCAAAATTCTTGTTGGGCCCTGTTGGGAAAATCAAAGCGACGATACGATCCATTGTGAATCCAGCTAAATTTTTCTTAAGCTTTTGTAACGAGCCAAAGTAAATAGAGCTCTAAATTCCCGAAGGGGTTCAATAGCGGAGCACCAAACGTAAATTAGGCTCCCAGCCTTCCAAAACCACTTGCTTCCGTCTCAATTCTGAGGTAAAGCGAGCTTCAGTTTCCCAAAAGAACTCTGCTTGACAAGATCAAGTGCAAATCTGGCTTTGTTTTTCCTAAAGCTTTGACCCCGTGGATCAGTTTTACAACAAATCAGTAACAATACACAATTATTTATACTTAGTCAATTTATTTAGCAACTACATTCAAGCTAAGAAGAAGAAACACAATCACTGAGCAATCATTATTAGCTACAATAATTTCAGCATTTCGGATCTATGCACAAGTAGTAGTGTTACGCTTTACATTTGTTCAGTTCTAAACATCCAACTACGTTTAATAAAATATTTATTATATACGCTTCTAATAACAGCCTTGAACGTTTGTTCCACAGTTAATACGTACACAGCTAAATTTCAATTTAATGGAAAGAAAATTCAGTACTTGGTGCTAAGGCAAGCACCTTCTTTCATTTCGCATGCATCAAAATTCATTGTTAGTTTTGTTAATCATTCATCTACAAATTTGTTACTTTACATAATCATTATTATTCGTAATAGTAGTTTAGTACTTAGTTATAGTAGTAGTGAGGGAAAAACTCTCAGTTACTGAGAGTAATCGTGGAAAAAACAATTGGCACTTAAAAAACATATATATAAAAAAAATGGAATGATAGACAACCTTTCTGAAAACTGGGTTTATACAAATAATAAATATATCATGTTATGCGTTTATAAAAAGTAGATATGCGTGATGATTGTTTGATCGAGGAACAATAAGTTGATCGCGGGCGAGAAATAAAAATGAAGGGTTCGTTCTTTGGTTTCACATTTGAACTTTGAACATAAAAATGACTAGATATCAGTACGTAAAATTATGGCGATGAGGGAAAACTGCTGTGGCCTTCAACATTTTGTCTGGATCGTGCAGGTTGCGGTAACGTCTCGTCAGGATCAATCCTACTATCTAAAATTCAACGGCATTAGTGGTGAGGCGGTCGATGATCGACCGAAGGGTTCAAATCGAGTCCGGGGCGGAATTTGGTAGGACGATTCGATGAAAGTCCCCACATCTGAGTCTTAGTACTAAGTCGCTTCGTTCTGGAGACTCTGGTGATGAGTTCGTGTACTGAGTCGCCTTGTTTTTGAATTTCCACACTAAAGTCTTAGTAGTGAGTCGCTTTGTCTCCGCGTTTCAACAATTGAGTCGAGTCCCTAGTGCCTACTGAGTCCCTTTGCCTTTCAGTCCATGGAATTAAATCCATGCACTGAGTCGTTTCGTCTTGAAATCCCTAAATTTTAGTCCATGCATTAAACCGCCTTGTCCAAGTTTATACAATTGAGTCTTCGGTGCAAGTTTTTGAATCCCAAAAAAAGGATCTACTTGGTACTGTCGATTGTTTTTGAGTCTCCAAAATCGAGTTTTAGTGATGAGTCACCTATGGAAATCATTCTTGTGTCTCCGAAACTGAGTTTATTGAGTGGCCTTCAGCGATTATTCCTGAGTCTCTACGATCAACCTCTAGTATTAGGTCGCCTCTGGCAATTGTTTCTGAGTCTCCAGGGCTTGCTCTTCTAAGGAAATCTCTGTTTTCAAGTCGAGTTTTCGTAATTTAGTTCTAGCGCTGAGTCGTTAGTTTATGAGTCTGCAGAATTAAGTTCTAGTAGTGACTCGCCTTCAGAGACAATGTTGATGTTCTTAGCACCAAGTTCTAGTAATGACTAAATTTTGGCGATTGTTTTTGTGTCATCAAAATATAGTTCTAGCGCTGAATCGTTGGTTTTTGAGTCTGCAGAAGTTGATTCTAGTACTGAGCCGCCTTCAGAGAAAATGCTGATGTTCTTGGCATCAAGTTCTAGGAGTGACTCAATTTTGGCGATTGTTTTTGTGTCATCAAAATATAGTTGTAGCGCTGAATCGTTGGTTTTTGAGTCTGCAGTAGTTGGTTCTAGTACTGAGTCGCCTTCAGAGAAAATACTGATGTTCCTGGCATCAAGTTCTAGTAGTGACTCAATTTTGGCGATCGTTTTTGTGTCATCAAAATATAGTTCTAGCGCTGAGTCGTTTGTTTTTGAGTCTGCAGAAGTTGGTTCTGGTACTGAGTCGCCTTCAGAGAAATTGTTGATGTTCTTAGCATCAAGTTCTAGTAGTGACTCAAGTTTGGCGATTGTTTTTGTGTCATCAAAATATAGTTCTAGCGCTGAGTCGTTTGTTTTTGAGTCTGCAGAAGTTGGTTCTGGTACTGAGTCGCCTTCAGAGAAATTGTTGATCTTCTTAGCATCAAGTTCGAGTAATGACCCAATTTTGGCGATTGTTTTTGTGTCATCACAATATAGTTCTAGCACTAAATCGTTGGTTTTTGATTCTGCAGAAGCTGGTTTTAGTACTGAGTCGCCTTTAGAATGTTGATGTTCTTAGCATCAAGTTCTAGTAGTGACCCAATTTTGGCGATTGTTTTTGTGTCATCACAATATAGTTCTAGCACTGAATCGTTGGTTTTTGATTCTGCAGAAGCTGGTTCTAGTACTGAGTCGCCTTCAGATGAAATGCTGATGTTCTTGGCATCAAGTTCTAGTAGTGACTCAATTTTGGCGATTGTTTTTGTGTCATCAAAATATAGTTCTAGCGCTGAATCGTTGGTTTTTGAGTCTGCAGTAGTTGGTTCTAGTACTGAGTCGCCTCCAGAGAAAATGCTGATGTTCTTGGCATCAAGTTCTAGTAGTGACTCAATTTTGGCGATTGTTTTTGAGTCATCAAAATATAGTTCTAGCGCTGAACCGTTGGTTTTTGAGTCTGCAGAAGTTGGTTCTAGTACTGAGTCGCTTTCAGAGAAAATGTTGATGTTCTTAGCACCAAGTTCTAGTAGCGACTCAATTTTAGCGATTGTTTTTATGTCATCAAAATATAGTTCTAGCGCTGAATCGTTGGTTTTTGAGTCTGCAGTAGTTGGTTCTAGTACTGAGTCGCCTTCAGAGAAAAAGCTGATGTTCTTGGCATCAAGTTCTAGTAGTGACTCAATTTTGGCGATTGTTTTTGCTTCATCAAAATATAGTTCTAAAGCTGAATCGTTGGTTTTTGAGGTTTTTGTGTAATCAAAATATAGTTCTAGCGCTGAATCGTTGGTTTTTGAGTCTGCAGAAGTTGGTTCTAGTACTGAGTCGCCTTCAGAGAAAATGTTGATGTTCTTAGCATCAAGTTCTAGTAGTGACTCAATTTTGGCGATTGTTTTTGTGTCATCAAAATATAGTTCTAGCGCTGAATCGTTGGTTTTTGAGTCTGCAGTAGTTGGTTCTAGTACTGAGTCGCCTTCAGAGAAAATGCTGATGTTCTTGGCATCAAGTTCTAGTGGTGACTCAATTTTGGCGATTGTTTTTGTGCCATCAAAATATAGTTCTAGAGCTGAATCATTGGTTTTTGAGTCTGCAGAGCCTAGTTCTAATACTGAGTCGTCTTCAGAGAAAATGTTGATGTTCTTAGCATCAAGTTCTGGTAGTGACTCAATTTTGGCGATTGTTTTTGTGTCATCAAAATATAGTTCTAGCGCTGAACCGTTGGTTTTTGAGTCTGCAGTAGTTGGTTCTAGTACTGAGTCGCCTTCAGAGAAAATGCTGATGTTCTTGGCATCAAGTTCTAGTAGTGACTCAATTTTGGCGATTGTTTTTGTGTCATTAAAATATAGTTCTAGCGCTGAATCGTTGGTTTTTGAGTCTGCAGAAGTTGGTTCTAGTACTGAGTCGCCTTCAGAGAAAATATTGATGTTCTTAGCATCAAGTTCTAGTAGTGACTTAATTTTGGCGATTGTTTTTGTGTCATCAAAATATAGTTCTAGCGCTGAATCGTTGGCTTTTGAGTCTGCAGAAGTTGGTTCTAGTACTGAGTCGCCTTCAGAGAAAATGTTGATGTTCTTGGCATCAAGTTCTAGTAGTGACTCAATTTTGGCGATTGTTCTTGTGTCATCAAAATATAGTTCTAGCGCTGAATCGTTGGTTTTTGAGTCTGCTAAAGTTGGTTCTAGTACTGAATCGCCTTCAGAGAAAATATTGATGTTCTTAGCATCAAGTTCTAGTAGTGACTTAATTTTGGCGATTGTTTTTGTGTCATCAAAATATAGTTCTAGCGCTGAATCGTTGGTTTTTGAGTCTGCAGAAGTTGGTTCTAGTACTGAGTCGCCTTCAGAGAAAATGTTGATGTTCTTAGCATCAAGTTCTAGTAGTGACTCAATTTTGGCGATTGTTTTTGTGTCATCAAAATATAGTTCTAGCGCTGAATCGTTGGTTTTTGAGTCTGCAGTAGTTGGTTCTAGTACTGAGTCGCCTTCAGAGAAAATGCTGATGTTCTTGGCATCAAGTTCTAGTGGTGACTCAATTTTGGCGATTGTTTTTGTGCCATCAAAATATAGTTCTAGAGCTGAATCATTGGTTTTTGAGTCTGCAGAGCCTAGTTCTAATACTGAGTCGTCTTCAGAGAAAATGTTGATGTTCTTAGCATCAAGTTCTAGTAGTGACTCAATTTTGGCGATTGTTTTTGTGTCATCAAAATCTAGTTCTAGCGCTGAATCGTTGGTTTTTGAGTCTGCAGAAGTTGGTTCTAGTACTGAGTCGCCTTCAGAGAAAATGTTGATGTTCTTAGCATCAAGTTCTAGTAGTGACTCAATCTTGGCGATTGTTTTTGTGTCATCAAAACATAGTTCTAGCGCTGAGTCGTTGGTTTTTGAGTCTGCAGTAGTTGGTTCTGGTACTGAGTCGCCTTCAGAGAAAATGTTGATGTTCTTAGCATCAAGTTCTAGTAGTGACTAAATTTTGGCGATTGTTTTTGTGTCATCAAAATATAGTTGTAGCGCTGAATCGTTGGTTTTTGAGTCTGCAGTAGTTGGTTCTAGTACTGAGTCGCCTTCAGAGAAAATTTTGATGTTCTTAGCATCAAGTTCTAGTAGTGACTCAATTTTGGCGATTGTTTTTGTGTCATCAAAATATAGTTCTAGCGCTGAGTCGTTGGTTATTGAGTCTGCAGAGCCTAGTTCTAGTACTGAGTCGTCTTCAGAGAAAATGTTGATGTTCTTAGCATCAAGTTCTAGTAGTGACTCAATCTTGGCGATTGTTTTTGTGTCATCAAAACATAGTTCTAGCGTTGAACGTTGGTTCTTGAGTCTGCAGAAGTTGGTTCTAGTACTGACTCGCCTTCAGAGAAAATGTTAATATTCTTAGCATCAAGGTCTAGTAGTGACTCAATCTTGGCGATTGTTTTTGTGTCATCAAAACATAGTTCTAGCGTTGAACGTTGGTTTTTGAGTCTGCAGAAGTTGGTTCTAGTACTGAGTCGCCTTCAGAGAAAACGCTGATGTTTTTGGGACCAAATTCTAATGATGGGTCAATTCTGGTGATTGTTTCTGAGTCTCCGAGATGTAGTTCTAGCGCTGAGTCATTGGTTTTCAAGTCTGCAGAACTTAGTTCTAGTAGTGAGTTGCTTCAGAGAAGATTTTGATGTCCTTAGCATCAAGTTCTGTTGATGACTCAGTTCTGGCGATAGTTTTTGAGTCTCCAAGATATTGTTCTAGCGCTGAGTCGTTCGTTTTGAGTCTGCAGAGCTTGGTTCTAGTACTAAGGCATCTGTTTTGAGTGTTCAGAACGTGGTTTCAAGGCCAAGTCGTTTGTAGCAGGAGTTCTTTAATCTCTAAATTTGAATTTTGGTACCGAATCGCTTCGTTTTTGAATCCCCACAATTTTGTGTCTTTGAATCGTCCTACCAGATCACCTCCCAAGTGAGCGGAAACCTCCGGCTTTTAACTCACGTTCAGCTCAGCACAGTCGATCGATTGCGGCTTCGTGCCGAGCTGAAAGTGTGCCGAATTGGCAGCTCGATGGCAGCGCAACGTCAGATTTGAACCCTTCGTGTGCTACAACAATACGGACAGAAATAGAATACAGAAGAACAAAAACCCACCCATGAGAAGACTGTTTAATGACTAGAGGAAAGCACTGGGGTTAGCCCTGGGATCTTTCTGGTTACGGTATCGTACTGTTAGTAAAACTCCCATGAACTGTAACATGCACCAAAAAACACCAAGACATTATAACAATAATACTCATAAGTAGTATGATTATGATTTGTATGTATGTACACGTAGTTTATCATATTATGGAAAAAGTGTATATATTAATAAATTCATATTTTTATTAATATCAACGTGAAATTTAGCAGGCATACGTACCTCAGTCAAGCTGAAAAACAGGCCGATCCAGCCGCACAATTTGAAGGCATAGTTGATCGTGTCCTGCAGTTTGTTCAGGCACGGCTTGCACACGCACTGCTTGTCTTCAGGATTGGGGCAACATCTTATCTGTTCATGATTAAATCAAATCGATTTCATCGCTTTTTTTTATTAGAGTGAGCAATAAAAATTGTGTTAGTACGAATGATGCGATGCTAACGTCTTGGCAGTTGGTCGGCACGAGAGTCAAATCAAGACGCGCGTGCAACTCACTACCAAGTTATAACCATTAGAACGTTATCTCGACAGTAGGCATTTTCATTCCATTTTCTTCGGTACCGTGCAATTTGGCATCATTTTCTTCGGCGGACACTACTACTTAACAGCATTAGCGAAAAGCCACCAACTAGTAGACAATTAATTTTCGTTGCGTAACAACATTACGTCGCGGGTGATAACTATAGCACATCCTATCAAGACGTTAGCATCAAGTCAGCATGGGATCATCCGAAATGAAAAAGGCCGTGAAACTGATTATGAGTACCAAAATTAATTTAGCCGATAGGGAATCGGTTATGAATTGATGAGAAAAATACGTACAACGATGCTATCACAGGAAGGATGCGGAATGTCCTGGTCGATTGTGGGATCGAAGCCGCAACAGCCGAAGACCTCTTGCACTTGCATCCGGGTGGCGTTGTCGACGCGGCCCCAGCCCTGCTCGGCCAGCTGCTCCTGTTGCGCGTTGTTCACTCCCAGGCAGGCGCACGCCACCGAAAACTGGATCAGGAAGAGCAGGAACAGTATGACCATGTACTGAGGCGAACGGTCAAGGATTCATATTCAGGTTGAACACCCACGGGCCGTTTTATTGGGTCATTCAAGATGGTTCTCATTCCCGCAAGTGTTTTTGTGAAGTTTTATCCTGATTTACACGCAATCCTACGTCACCGAGTGTTTTGAAAACACTAAAGCTTGATTCACATCATGCACCCACGGCAGTAAGGATCCATGATAACTTTAAAGCTCGAGTTACGCTTGGTTCCGTGCCGCCAAGTTTGTGGGTTAGAAAATAAGGCTTGCATTACATCAGACTTGGGCCGGCTGTAATTGCGCGTTGAAAACGTAAAGCCTGATTTACATTCAACTCCACGTCTCCAAGCTCTTTGAAAATACTGAAGCTTGATTCATGTCAGACATTAGCGGTACGTACGTTTGAAAATTTAAAGCTTGATTTACACGTGGACTTGCGCCTGCGTCCTTGAGCTCTATGGCACCTAACGTAAATCGGGCTTCAAGCCTCCCAAAAGCACTCACTTGGGACTCGAATCGAACGTCAAGCTTCAGTTTTTTTAAAGCACAC
Source organism: Anaspis maculata (assembly GCA_949128115.1). Taxonomy (NCBI): domain Eukaryota; kingdom Metazoa; phylum Arthropoda; class Insecta; order Coleoptera; family Scraptiidae; genus Anaspis; species Anaspis maculata. Next base: position 1,517,992 of record OX421962.1, read on the forward strand.
TGGCCCTGAAGTCAGACTTTGTTCATCATAGAGAAACTCGTCTTGACTCAAGACCTAGTGGAAATCAAGCTTTACTTTGAGCTTCGCCCTAACTGTTGAAGTTCAAGATTACTGTTGAGCTTCTGACCTGATCAGAATGTAAACCAAGCTTGAGCTTGACACACAAAAATTGTCAAAATTCAATGCAAGTCAGACTTTAATTCTACAAAAACTTCTTTATTTGGATCTGAGTAAATCATGCTATATAGTTCCTGAAAGGGTCTCTGCGACATTGGACCCAGGAGTGTGAATCAGGCTTATATTTTTTCAAAGCGCTCGATGCTTGTCGAAATCTGCTGTAAACCAAGCTGTAGTAAAAAAGAACTTTAAAGAAAAATATAAGCCTGATTTACACGCCCGAGTCTACTACTGCGTGTTCAGAAACTGTAGAGCTTGATTTACTCTGGCTCGAATAATCAAGAGCTTTTGTGAAATTGAAGCCTGACTCACATTCTATGCCAGGATTTTTGTGTGTTAAGCTAAAGCTTGATTTACGTCTAGTTAAGCCAGGAGCTCGAAGTTACTCAGAGCTTAATAGTGAAGCTTGATTTCCATTGGGTCATGAATCAAGACGAGATTCCTTGATGATCTAAAACTGACTCACGGGGTCAAAGCTTTAGGAAAAGCAAAGCCAGATTTGCACTTGATCTTGTCAAGCCGAGTTCTTTTGAGAAACTGAAGCTCGATTTACCTCAGAATCGAGCCGGAAACAAGTGGTCTTGGAAGGCTTAAAGCCTAATTTACGTTTGGTGCTCCGCTGCTGAATCCCTTCGAGAATTTAGAGCTCAGTTTACTTTGGCTCGTTGCAAAAGCTCAAGAAAAATTGAGCTGGATTTACAATTGATCGTGTTTTCAAAAGTGTAAATCAGGCTTTACGTCTTAAACACGTAATTAGTGCTGGCCCGAGTCTGATGTAATTCAAGCCTTAATTGTCTCATACACAAACTTAGCGACAGGACCGAGTGTGAGTCGGGCTTTAAACTGTCATAAATCCTCACTACCACGGGCGCGTGATGTGAATCAAGCTTCAGTGTTTCACAAAAGCACTTGCGATGAAACCAAGTCTTTTGCAGATCAAGCTTCATTTTCTCATAATATGAACTTGGCAGAACTGAATCGAGTGTGAATCAGGCTTTATATATTTTCTATTCAGGGTGAGCCATAAATCTCGATGATATTTTATCAAATGCCTGCGAACGATTCATTGGCATCTTGACCGACGCTCAAGGCCATTATATTAAAATCACCTAAAGCCTGATTTAGAGTAGCTCCGGTATCGCCGAGTTACTGCATGCAACTAAAGCTTTGTTTATTTGGGCAGCAATGCAAGTTTTAGAAATAATTTAATTTCCTCTGAAATTCCTAGAAAGGGGTTCTGCCTCGCGGAGTTTCTTTACAAAACTAAAGCTTGATTTACTTCGACTCAAAATAAAAGTTTTTGAAAAACAATCATTGTAGTTCCCCTCGAGTTCTGTGGGTGAGTTTTTTCGAAAGCCTGAAGCTCGATTTATCCGGACGGGCAGTTCTTAGGACAACTAAATTAGAGAATAATTCACACTGAGTCCTCTGGCGCGTCAAGTTTCTCTGGATTAAAGCACGATATACATAGGGCAACTCAGACTCGCACAATCTTAGAAAGCTTTTGCAGCAGAGCTTTTGGAAGATTAAAGCACGATTCACACTTGGTACGCCGATTTTTTTTCCACGGACTGGAGATTGATTGGACTAGGATCTGTGGTGATTGCTCTCACAAGCTAAAATCTAGCTTAGACCTGATCCTGTATTTTTATTATTTCTTCTTTTTTTTTAGAAATTGAAGCTTGATTCACTTTGATGAGCAGTAAAAGTTTTGGAAAAACTAACTTTATTTATACTGGCTGCTGTTGTCGAGTCTTTAGAGAAATTAAAGCTTGATTTAAATCAGATTGAAGCTTGAAAAAAGTACTTCAAAAAAATTGAAGCCTGATTTACATCAAATTTTGTGTAAAAAAAAATGTGAAGCTTTATTTACACAGGGTCTCTCTCTTCCAAGTTTATTGATGATACTAAACTTGATTTATGTACAAGATTTAAACCTGAGAACTACTTTTCTCCAGCTATGACCTGGTGTTCTTACATTACATATTCTACGTCATAAAGTTTTCACGGAAACTTAAGGTTGATTTACGTACAACAAAAACAAGCTCGTAGTTTTACAAGAATTTTAAGCTTCATTTGAACTGAGCTTGTTTTGCAGGGTTTTCTTTTGAAGATACTAAAGCTTGATTCACAACAGATTTCGTCCATCACCAAGCGCGTAAGAAAACTTCAAGCCTCATTTACACCACTGGGTTTATGGCTGCAGAGTCCTTTTTGAACAATAAAGCTTGATTTACTCAGAACCGAATCAAAAGATTCTGTAAATTTAAAGCCCAATTTGCATCGAGTTCTGCATAATCAAGTTTCAAGCTTGAAGCTCGACAATAAGCTTGAAGCTCAACAGTAAAGCTTGATTTCCGTTGGGTTATAATCAAAAGCGAGTTTCGTGTAACTTGGAGCTGACTTCGGTGCCAGTGCTTGCATAAAACTAAAGTTCGATTTACGTTTGCCAAGCCGATTTCTTTTGAAAAACTAAAGCTCAATTCACGGCAGACTCGAGCCCGTCAGACTTTAGCTCGCTGCAAAAGCTTTTGCATAATTAAACCTGATTTATACCGAGTCACGTCAACGCCCAATTTCAACTAAAACCGGCTTTATCATCAGACTTGCGCCCTAAAGTGCTCCAAGAAATTTGGGCGAATCGAACTGGAGAATTTTCAAAAAACCCGAAGGCGCGGGTCTACGTGTAAATCAGGCTTAAATCCACCCAAAAGCGCTAACCCTACGGTTTGTAATCCAAGCTTCATTTCCTTGTACTTGTATAGGAACTCGGCAGCAAGCGTAAATCAGGCATTGAAATGTTTTGAAGCACGTGCTGCAGGCGTGAACGTGACGTGAATCAAGCTTCAGTCTCTCCGAAGAGCTTGGCGACGCAGAGCTAAATCAAGCTTTACATTTTCAACGCGTACATACTGCGAGCCCAAGTCTGATGTGATTGAAGCTTTATTTATTATGCACAAACTTGACAACACGCGATCGAGTGTAAATCGGGCTTTCAACATAAATTCTTACTATTGCTGGCGCATGATCAAGCTTGAGTGGTTTTGAAAGGTTCGAGGTCGTAGAAGTTAGTGTAAATCAGGCTTAAGGCTTCTAAGCACCTACTACAAACCAAAGCTGGCTGTAGATCAAGTCATATTCTCGTATATAAAATTGACAACAGGAGCTCGAAGTTACTCAGAGCTTAATAGTTAAGCTTGATTTCCATTGAGTCATGAATCAAGAAGAGTTTCCTTGATGATCTAAAACTGACTCACGGGGTCATAACTTTAGGAAAAGCAAGCCTGATTTGCACTTGATCTCGCCAAGCCGAGTTCTTTAGAGAAACTAAAGCTCGATTTATCTCAGAATCGAGCCGGAAGCAAGTGGTTTTGGAAGGCTTAAAGCCTAATTTAAGCCTAATGTCGAAAAATGACAGAAGCTATATCTCACGGAACTTGACTTGCGATATACCGTTTGAGAGCCCATAAAAAACTGTATTCAGAACAGTTAAAAGTAATTTTTGAGGTTTATGACTCACCCTGAATAGAAAACATATGAAGCCTGATTTACACTCGATTCTGTTTTGCCAAGTTCTATTATGAGAGAACAATAAAACTTGACCTGCATCTGACTTGGGTTCATCGCAAGTGCTTTTGTGAAGTTTTATCCTGATTTACCCGCAATTCTACGTCACCGAGTGTTTTGAAAACACTAAAGCTTGATTCACATCATGCGCCCACGGTAGTAAGGATCCATGATAACTTTAAAGCTCGACTTACACTTGGTTCCGTGTCGCCAAGTTTCTGTATAAGAAAATAAGTCTTGCACTACATCAGACTTGGGCCGGCTGTAATTGCGCGTTGAAAACGTAAAGCCTGATTTACATTCAACTCTACGTCTCCAAGCTCTTTGAAAATACTGAAGCTTGATTCACGTCATACTCAGACTAGCGGTACGTACGTTTAAAAATGTAGAGCTTGATTTACACGTGAACCTGCGCCTGCGTCTTTGAGCTCTATGGCACCTAACGTAAATCAGGCTTTAAACCTCCCAAAAGCACTTACTTTGGACTCGAATCGAACGTCAATCTTCAGTTTTTTAAAGCACATTGACCCTGAAGTTAGACTTTGTCTATGCTTTGTCTTTGTCTTTGTTAAACTAAAGTGCTTTGTCTAAGCTAAAGCTCAATTCACGGCAGACTCGAGCCCGTCAGACTTCAGCTCGCTGCAAAAGCTTTTGGGGAATTTAACCTGATTCATACCGAGTCACGTCAACGCCCAATTTCAACTAAAGCCGGCTTTACCATCAGACTTGCGCCCTAAAGTGCTCCAAGAAAATTGGGCGAATCGAACTGGAGTATTTTCAAAAAACCCGAAGGCGCGGGTCTACGTGTAAATCAGGCTTCAATCCACCCAAAAGTGCTAACCCTACGGTATATAATCCAAGCTTTATTTCATTGTACTCGTATAGGAACTCGGCAGCAAGCGTAAATCAGGGTTTGAAATGTTTTGAAGCACGTGCTGCAGGCGTGAACGTGACGTGAATCAAGCTTCAGTCTTTCCAAAGAGCTTGGCGAAGCAGAGCTGAATCAAGCTTTACATTTTCAACGCGTACATACTGCTAGCCCAAGTCTGATGTGATTCCACCTTCATTTTCTTATGCACATACTTGACAACACGCGACCGAGTGTAAATCAGGCTTTCAACATAAATTCTTACTATTGCTGGCGCATGATCAAGCTTGAGTGGTTTTAAAAGGTTCGAGGTCGTAGAAATAAGTGTAGATCAGGCTTAAGGCTTCTAAGCCCCTACTACAAACCCAACCTGGCTGTAGATCAATAGTCCAGGAATTTTAGCTGTTAAAATCGCAAATAGCGAACAAAAATGAAAGCGAGCCGGATTTTTTTATATAAGCTCAGTTAAGCATGTAGTTTAACATAGTAAAAGTCCTCAAGAATCCGGTGTGAGCTTCGGCCGTTGTGGCCTCGAGAAGAACTTGAGGATCAGTTTTTCGCGTATATCTCGTGAACGATGGCACTTAGGAAGAAAGTGCTCGGAAAAAATTGTTGAAAATTTTATTGTGTATAAGAAAGGTCCTTACACATTTCATCGTCAGTCCACTCCTTCTTCGTCAAAACACAAGAAAATTAAAATAATCCAGATGCTCGATACTGAAGACTGTATGGACCTTGAGTTTCATGATGGCGGAGTGCCACCTCGTAGAGTTGTTGGTTGGTCCACTATTTCTTGATTGAAACTTGAAGCCATCAATACGAACTATGCCAGCGGCATATACAGGGTGAAATAAAAATAAAAAGTTGAACATTTGTACCTCAAGAACCAAAATAGATGAAGACATGTAAATCGCCATAAATAATTCTGATTTCATGGTCATGAAGTCATCGTAAACTTGAATTAGATATCTTGAGCCGTTCTTGAAATATCTTCAAATTACTGAAGTTGTTACCGAAAAAAATAATGTTTTCGCCTACTCATCAGAAAAAAAGTTGACTGTGTTTTTCCTAAAAGTAGTTGGCCTAGAGAGTGTTTTTCACTATTATTTGATTTTAGATGTTATATATCATTGTTTCGATTCGAAACACCAAGTCTCGATTCAATATCTGAAGAATTACTGATATACGGAAAACTAGTTTTTTTTCGTAACGACTTCAGTCTCCTGAAGATATGTCAGAAACGGCTCAACATATTTGATCCTTTACGATGACTTCATGACCATGAAATAAGAAATCTTTTTGTCGATTTATAAGCCTTCACCTATTTTGGTTCTTGAGGTACATTTGTTCAACTTTTTATTTTTATTCCACCCTGTATATGCCGCCGGCATAGTTGGTATTGATGGCAAATAGTTTCAGTCAAAACAGAATAGATCGAACAACACCTCCACCAAGTGACACCCCGCCATCATAAAACTCAAGGTCCATACAGTCTTCAGCATCGAGCATCTGGATTATTTTAGTTTTCTTGTGTTTTGACGAAGAAGAAGTGGACTGACGATGGAATGTGTAAGGACCTTTCTTATAGACAATAAAATTTTCAATAATTTTTTTCAAACACTTTCTCCCTAAGTGTCATTGTTCACGAGATATACGCGAAAAACTGATCCTCAAGTTCTTCTCGAGGCCACAACGGCCGAAGCTCACACCGGATTCTTGAGGACTTTTACTATGTTAAACTACATGCTTAACTGAGCTTATATACAAAAATCCGGCTCGCTTTCATTTTTGTTCGCTATTTTTTCTAAAATTCCTGGACTACAAGTCATATTCACGTATATAAAATTGACAACACAGAACCGAGTGTAAATCAGGATTTATATGGACCCTATACGCCGGGGCGAGTCATTAACCATTAACAAGTGTTTTGAAAACATTAAAGCTTGATTCACATCATGCACCCACGGAAGTAAAGATTCATGATAACTTTAAAGCTCGACTTACGCTTGGTTCCGTGCCGCCAAGTTTGTGGGTTATAAAATAAGGCTTGCATTACATCAGACTTGGGCCGGCTGTAATTGCGCGTTGAAAACGTAAAGCTTGATTTACATCCAACTCCACGTCTCCAAGCTCTTTGAAAATATTGAAGCTTGATTCATGTCAGACTAGCGGTACGTACGTTTGAAAATTTAAAGCTTGATTTACACGTGGCTCTGCGCCTGCGTCCTTGAGCTCTATGGCACCTAACTTAAATCGGGCTTTAAGCCTCCCAAAAGCACTTACTTCGGACTCGAATCGAACGTCAAGCTTCAGTTTTTCTAAAGCACACTGGCCCTGAAGTCAGACTTTGTCTTAGACTCGTCTTAACACAAGACCTAGTGGAAGTCAAGCTTTACTTTGAGCTTCGCCCTAACTGTTAAAGTTCAAGCTTACTGTTGAGCTTCTGACCTCATCAGAATGTAAACCAAGCTTAGCCTTGACACAAAAAAAATATCAAAATTCAATGCAAGTCAGACTTTGATTCTACAAACCCTCATGATTTGGGCCTGAGTAAATCATGCTTTTTAGTTCCTGAGAGGGTCTCTGCGATATTGGATATTGATTTACTTTGAGTCGCATAATTGGGAGCTTTTGTAAAATTAAAGCCCGACTCACATTCTATGCCAGGATTTTTGTGTGTGTAAAGCTAAAGTTTCATCTACGTCTAGTTAAGCCAGGAGCTCGAAGTTACTCAGAGCTTAATAGTAAAGCTTGATTTCCATTGAGTCATGAATCATGAATTGGTACCTTTTTGACTTGTTCTATATGATTTTGTAAGATCATTTCTATGAATCAATAAATATATTATTATTAATCAAGACGAGTTTTCTTGATAATCTAAAACCGATTCACGGCGTCAAAGCTTTAGGAAAAGTAAAGCCTGATTTGCACTCGATCTTGCCAAGCCGAGTTCCTTTGAGAAACTGAAGCTCACTGAAACGTGTCGTCGCTTTGATTTTCACAACAGCCCCCCAACAAGAATTTGGTAGAGCAAGCTTTATTTTCTTTATATTCGTACAGAAACTCGGCGACACGGAATCGAGTGTAAATCAGACTTCAAATTTTTCAAAAGGGTGAATCAGGCTTTACGTTTTCAACACGTAATTACTGCGGGCCCGAGTCTGATATAATTCAAGCCTTAATTGCCTTATACACAAACTTGGCGACAGGACCGAATGTAAGTCGGGCTTTAAAGTATCATAAATCCTCACTACCGCGGGTGCGTGATGTGAATCAAGCTTCAGTGTTTCACAAAAGCACTTACGATGAAACCAAGTCTTTTGCATAATTAAACCAGATTTATACCGAGTCACGTCAACGCCCAATTTTAACTAAAGCCGGCTTTACCATCAGACTTGCGCCCGAAAGTGGTCCAAGAAAATTGGGCGAATCGAACTGGAGAATTTTCAAAAACAGGAAAGCACAGGTCTACGTGTAAATCAGGCTTCAATCCACCCAAAAGCGCTAACCCTACGGTTCATAATCCAAGCTTTATTTCATTGTACTTGGCGACGCGGAGCCTCATCAAGCTTTACATTTTCAACGCGTACATAATGGCAGCCCAAGTCTGATGTGATTCAAGCTTTATTTTTTTATGCACAAACTTGACAAGACGCGACCGAGTGTAAATCGGGCTTTTAACATAAATTCTTACTATTGCTGGCGCATGATCAAGCTTGAGCGGTTTTAAAAGGTTCGAGGTCGTAGAAGTAAGTGTAAATCAGGCTTGAGGCTTCTAAGCACCTACTACAAACCCAAGCTGGCTGTAGATCAAGTCATATTCTCGTATATAAAATTGACAACACAGAACCGAGTGTGAATCAGGATTTATATGGACCCTATACGCCGGGGCGAGTCATTAACCATAACCGAGTGTTTTGAAAACATTAAAGCTTGATTCACATCACGCACTCACGGTAGTAAGGATTCATGATAACTTTAAAGCTCGACTTACGCTTGGTTCCGTGCCGCCAAGTTTGTGGGTTAGAAAATAAGGCTTGCATTACATCAGACTTGGGCCGGCTGTAATTGCGCGTTGAAAACGTAAAGCGTGATTTACATTCAACTCCACGTCTCCAAGCTCTTTGAAAATACTGAAGCTTGATTCATGTCAGACTAGCGGTACGTACGTTTGAAAATTTAAAGCTTGATTTACACGTGGACCTGCGCCTGCGTCCTTGAGCTCTATGGCACCTAACGTAAATCGGGCTTTAAGCCTCCCAAAAGCAGTCACTTGGGACTCGAATCGACCGTCAAGCTTCAGTTTTTCTAAAGCACACTGGCCCTGAAGTCAGACTTTGTTCATCATAGAAAAACTCGTCTTGACTCAAGACCTAGTGAAAATCAAGCTTTACTTTGAGCTTCGCCCTAACTGTTGAAGTTCAAGCTTACTGTTGAGCTTCTTACCTGATCAGAATGTAAACCAAGCTTAAGCTTGACACAAAAAAATTGTCAAAATTCAATGAGAGTCAGACTTTAATTCTACAAAAACTTCTTGATTTGGACCTGAGTAAATCATGCTTTATAGTTCCTGAAAGGGTCTCTGCGACATTGGACCCAGGAGTGTGATTCAGGCTTATATTTTTTCAAAGCGCTCGATGCTTGTCGGAATCTGCTGTAAACCAAGCTGTAGTAAAAAAGAACTTTAAAGAAAAATATAAGCCTGATTTACACGCCCGAGTCTACTACTGCGTGTTCAGAAACTGTAGAACTTAATTTACTCTGGGTCGAATAATCAAGAGCTTTTGTGAAATTGAAGCCTGACTCACATTCTATGCCAGGATTTTTGTGTGTTAAGCTGAAGCTTGATCTACGTCTAGTTAAGCCAGGAGCTCGAAGTTACTCAGAGCTTAATAGTGAAGCTTGATTTCCATTGAGTCATGAATCAAGACGAGATTCCTTGATGATCTAAAACTGACTCACGGGGTCAAAGCTTTAGGAAAAGCAAAGCCAGATTTGCACTTGATCTTGTCAAGCCGAGTTCTTTTGAGAAACTGAAGCTCGATTTACCCCAGAATCGAGCCGGAAGTAAGTTGTTTTTGAATGCTTAAAGCCTAATTTACGTTTGGTGCTCCGCTGCTGAATCCCTTCGAGAATTTAGAGCTCAGTTTACTTTGGCTCGTTGCAAAAGCTCAAGAAAAATTGAGCTGGATTTACAATTGATCGTGTTTTCAAAAGTGTAAATCAGGCTTTACGTTTTAAACACGTAATTAGTGCTGGCCCGAGTCTGATGTAATTCAAGCCTTAATTGTCTTATACACAAAATTGGCGACAGGACCGAGTGTAAGTCGGGCTTTGAAGTATCATAAATCCTCACTACCGCGGGTGCGTGATGTGAATCAAGCTTTAGTGTTTCACAAAAGCACTTACGATGAAACCAAGTTTGTTGCAGATCAAGCTTTATTTTCTCATAATATGAACTTGGCAGAAATGGATCGAGTGTTGATAAGGCGTTATATTTTTTCTATTCAGGGTGAGTCATAAATCTCGATGATAACTTATCAAATGCCTGCGAACGATTCATTGGGATCTTGATCGACGCTCAAGGCCATATATTAAAATCACCTAAAGCCTGATTCAGAGTAGCTCCGGTATCGCCGAGTTACTGTATGCAACTAAAGCTTTGTTTATTTGGGCCGCAATGGAAGTTTTAGAAACAATTTAATTTTCTCTGAAATTCCTGGAAATGGGTCTTGCCTCGCGGAGTTTCTTTACAAAGCTAAAGCTTTATTCACTTCGACCCAAAATATAAGTTTTTGAAAAACAATCGTAGTTTCCATCGGGTTCAGTGGGCGAGTTTTTTCGAAAGCCTAAAGCTCGATTTCTCCGGACGGGCAGTTCTTAGGACAACTAAACTAGAGAATAATTCACACTGGGTCCTCTGGCGCGCCAAGTTTCTCTGGACTGAAGCACGATTCACATACGGCAAACTCAGACTCGCACAATCTTATAAAGCTTATTCAGCAGAGCTTTTGGAAGATTAAAGCATGATTCACACTTGGTACGCCGAGTTTTTTTTCAGGGACTTGAGATTGATTGGACTAGGGCCTGTGGTAATTGCACTCACAAGCTTAAACCTGATCCTGTAGTTTTATTATTTCTTCTTCTTTTTTTAGAAATTGTAGCTTGATTTACAACAAAATTGGTGTCACAAAAAAAAAGTAAAGCTTCATTTACACAGGGTTTCTCTCTTCCAAGTTCATTAGTGATACTAAACTTGATTTACGTACAAGATTTAAACCTGAGAACTACTTTTCTCCAGCTACGACCTGGTGTTCTTACATTACATACTCTACGTCATGAAGTTTTCACGGAAACTTAAGGTTGATTTACGTACAACAAAATCAAGCTCGTAGTTTTACAAGAATTTTAAGCTTCATTTGAACTGAGCTTGTTTTGCAGGGTTTTCTTTTGAAGATACTAAAACTTGATTCACAACAGATTCCGACCATCACTAAGCGCCTAAGAAAACTACAAGCCTCATTTACACCACTGGGCTTATGGCTGCCGAGTCCTTTTTGAACAATAAAGCTTAATTTACCCAGAGAACCGAATCAAGAGATTCTGTAAATTTAAAAGCCCAATTTGCAACAAGTTCTGCATAATCAAGTTTCAAGCTTGAAGCTCAACAATAAGCTTGAAGCTCAACAGTAAAGCTTGATTTCCGTTGGGTTATAATCAAAAGCGAGTTTCGTGTAACTTGGAGCTGACTTCGGTGCCAGTGCTTGCATAAATCTAAAGTTCGATTTACGTTTGCTAAGCCGATTTATTTTGAAAAACTAAAGCTCAATTCACGGCAGACTCGAGCCCGTCAGACTTCAGCTCGCTGCAAAAGCTTTTGCATAATTAAACCTGATTTATACCGAGTCACGTCAACGCCCAATTCCAACTAAAGCCGGCTTTACCATCAGACTTGCGCCCGAAAGTGCTCCAAGAAAATTGGGCGAATCAAACAGGAGAATTTTTACAAAACCCAAAGGCACAGGTCTACGTGTAAATCAGGCTTCAATCCACCCAAAAGCGCTAACCCTACGGTTTATAATCCTAGCTTTATTTCATTGTACTTGTACATAGAGGAACTCGGCAGCAAGCGTAAATCGGGCTTTGAAATGTTTTGAAGCACGTGCTGCAGGCGTGAACGTGACGTGAATCAAGCTTCAGTCTCTCCGAAGAGCTTGACGACGCAGAGCTAAATCAAGCTTTACATTTTCAACGCGTACATACTGCCAGCCCAAGTCTGATGTGATTCAAGCTTTATTTTTTTATGCACAAACTTGACAAGACGCGACCGAGTGTAAATCGGGCTTTCAACATAAATTCTTACTATTGCTGGCGCATGATCAAGCTTGAGCGGTTTTAAAGGGTTCAAGGTCGTAGAAGTGAGTGTAAATCAGGCTTGAGGCTTCTAAGCACCTACTACAAACCCAAGCTGGCTGTAGATCAGGTTATATTCTCGTATATAAAATTGACAAGACAGAACCGCGTGTAAATCAGGCTTTATATGAACCCTGTACGGGGCGAGTCATTAACCTTGAGAATTATTTACCTCTAGAAATGTCTGGAAACGGTTCTTCAGACCCCTTAACCCAAGCTCAGGATTATGCACGCAAGTTGACCATGAATTGGAAAAAATAATACGCTTGATACAGCGTCACGTACACTTTCGTATCAACAAAATTCAGTTGCATTAAATTTTGTAGCTCAACGGGATCGCACCAGTCGGGCTCATTCAAAGTGGAATCAATTGAACTGCATGACAGCATTTCGCAAGAAAGTCAGCTATTTATAAGCCGTACTGGATTAGGGTAGACCTTGCTGTGCGGGGTTCGAGTGCAGGTACCTTTGCTGTAGGTACAAAGCTGGCATGTAGGAAACCTGGAAACCTAGTACGTGATTTACTGTAGGCCATCAAACGTATTATTGAATATATCAAGTGTTGATTTGTTTAGATGATGAAGTATGGAATTAATTAGCGCTGATAAAACCAACATATGGAAAGTAGAGAACTGCTGTTGCAACATTTTGATTAAAATATAAATATGAAAAGAGCTGTGACCGACAAGTGATAATCAGTCCCACATTTGAATATCAAAAGAAACCGGCATGATTCTGCTGTTTACTCAATGACGTTGTAAAGGAATAACGAGAGCTTCTTAAAATTGAAAGGAAAATTACCACCTACACGAACCTTAATCTTAACACCACCACCCACACGGTTCCTCAACTTCCTGTATTTGCTCACGTCGAAACGACAAACTCATCAGCGCAAAAGGATACAAAGAAAAGCATGACTTGGTGGTGCTTGACGGCCCCGAGGAGCCCCAGCACCGAGATCAGGATCAGGATGATTCCGCATGCCAAAATGCCGCCGACGATCGGAAGATTGGTCACCAGAGAGGCCGCCCGGCCGTACACGGCCACTCCAATTAAAATAAACGCGACGACCTGCAATAAATTCAGCTTTTATTCGGGTGCATGCTGTGTGCGGTGCAGGTACTCACGATGTACAAGACATTCAATGCGATCAGTGCATTCTTTGAGCAAGTGAATCCCCCGCACATTTTTGACCCTTACTACATACAGGAAATGCCAATTTTCCAATTGACGTCACTTGAACACAGCAAAAATCAATTTTTGTTCTTCGGTTCCAGCAGTGGTGGACTTTGACGTTTACTAGACAGATCACAGATCAATATTGACGTTCGGTTGACGTTGCCGTCACAGGTGTCAAGTGCGCAGTGCACCTGTCGCTTAGGCAACCAACAAAACACCTGCTGCTTCAATTCAGCTACTATCGTTTATGTGACACGCGTGATCCCTGTGTGACACTAAAACGGGGCTTTCTGGCTGAATTCACTAGCCGCACTTATTCATAGCGTTACACTTGAGCACCACGCTGGATTGTGCTACCAGGCTTTTATGGGTTACAAGTTTTTATCTGGGAAAGCCGCGGCGGAGTGTGGTTCAAATTCAAACTTGCCGCGCATCGTTGACCAATCGCTGCACCGCGATTCAAACCGTGCGTTGCGATTGGCCCAGCTTTTCAAATGTCAGATGTCAGCGCGCACCTGTCACTGTCACAAGAATTATTTTAACGGAAAAACCGATTTGGAACGGATTCCATTGTCCTTCCGCGATCCTGTGGCCGTTTTACCCGAATCGAGTGCTTGTTTTTTGATTTAGTTGACCAAATCCGCGTCAGAACAGCCCAATTCCGGTGAGTACAAACCCGGCGCTTGTCCGGACGTTTTTCTGCCTCGCACCCCGCAAAAAATTGAGGTTAAATCCGCTTTTTTCGCTGCCGTTTCTTCAAGCGTCCCCCCGTTTTCTTGCTTGCAGAGTTTCACACACACACACACAGAACCAACCATGGCCGACGAAAACAGGATCCGTTCGTTCAAGAACAAAGGAAAGGACTCTGAGGTAAAACCGAAACCGGTCTCGAAAAACCCATCTCGACCTTGCGTTTTTGCTTTTGCAGGAAATGAGACGGAGGCGCGCCGGTCAGACCATCGAGCTCCGCAAGGCCAAGAAAGAGGACCAGCTGCTGAAGAGGCGCAACATATCGATGGCGGACAACGAGCTGCCGGAAGATGCCGGGGCCGTGTCCCTCAGCGGAGCCATGTCCGCCGAACAAATTATACTAGGTATCTGCTCGTCGGCGCTGCGTTACGGCGCGAAATAACGTACTGATTGGGAATTGCAGGAATGATGAACCCGGACGAACAGCATCAGTTGAGCGCGACGCAAGCGTGCCGGAAGATCCTGAGCAGAGAAAGGAACCCCCCGATCGACCACATGATCAGGCTGGGCGTCGTTCCGAAATGCGTCGAGTTCCTGGGCAAATTCCACAAGTAATTATAATTTTTTCCTCATCATCATCATCATTATTGATCCTTCTGGCTCCTTGAGGAGCATAGGGCTTCCACAGTCTGCCTCCATTTCACGCGGTCTTTGGCCTGAGCTGTCATTCATGACAAAGTCTAGTTTGCACTTCAGTCTTGCTTGTGCCAGGCAAAAGTTTTTTTTTCTTAGTGTAGCTCAGCTTGCAGTCTAATTTTGTACTGAAGCCTATCTTGCATTTTATTCCAATCTCTGCCAGTCATTATGCCCAAAGACGGCTCAAGGCCAAGAAGTCATTTGAGCTAAAGCCTAGTTCACACTTCAATCTTGCTTGTGCCAGGCGAAAGATTTTTTTTTAGTTGCGCTCAGCTTGCAGTTCAGTTTTGTGCTAAAGCCTAGCTTGCACTCTTGCTTGTGAATGGCGAAAGGTTTCTTCAGTAAAGTTTAGGTTTCAGTTCAGTTTTGTAATAAAGCCTAGCTTGCATTTTATTCCAATTTGCCAATCACTATGCCAAAGGTGACCCAAGGTAAAGTCATTTGTGCTAAAGCCTAGTTTGCACTTTGATCTTGCTTGTACCAGGCGAAAATATTTTTTTGTAAAGCTTTGCTTGCAGTTCAATTTTGTACTAAAGCCTAGCTTGCATTTTATTCCAATATCTGCCAGTCATTATACCAAAGGCAACTCAAGGGCAAGCCAATCGTGCTAAAGTCTAGCTTGCACTTCAATCTTGTGCCAAGTGAAAAAAGAATTTTAGTGGAGCTCAGCTTGCAGTTCACTTTTGTACTAAAGCCTAGCTTGCATTACCTTCCAATCTGCCAGTCACTATGCCAAAGGCGACCCAAGGTGAAGTCACTCGCGCTAAAGCCTAGATTGCACTTCAATCTTACTTGTACTAGGCGAAAGGTTTTTTTTTAATAAAGCTCAGCTCGCAGTTCAATTTCGTACTAAAGCCTAGCTTGCATTTCAATCTTGCTTGTGCCAAGCGAAAGATTTTTTTTAATAATAATAACAAGTCTTGCAGTCTTGCTTTCGCCAAACGATTTTTTTTTTCAATAAGCTCAACTTGCAGTTCAATCTTGTACTAAAGCCTAGCTTGCATTTTATTCCAATCTCCGCCAGTCATTATGCTAAAGGCGACTCGAGGTCAAGTCAGTCGTGCTAAAGCCTAGCTTGCACTCCAGTGTTGCTTGTGCCAGGCGATTTTTTTTTTTTTTATTGAATCTTAGCTTGGAGTTCAATTTTGTACTAAAGCTTAGCTTGCATTTTATTCCATTCTCCGCCAGTCATTATGCTGAAGGCGACTCAAGGCCAAGCCAATCGTGCTAAAGTCTAGCTTGCACTTCAATCTTGTGCCAAGCGAAAAAAGAATTTGAGTCGAGCTCAGCTTGCAGCTCACTTTTGTACTAAAGCCTAGCTTGCATTTCCTTCCAATCTGCCAGTCACTATGCCAAAGGCGACCCAAGGTGAAGTCACTCGTGCTAAAGCCTAGATTGCACTTCAATCTTGCTTGTACTAGGCGAAAGGCTTTTTTTTAATAAAGCTCAGCTCGCAGTTCAATTTCGTACTAAAGCCTAGCTTGCATTTCAATCTTGCTTGTGCCAAGCGAAAGATTTTTTTTTAATAATAATAATAACAATAATAACAATAATTATTTTCTTAAATAATAACAAGTCTTGCAGTCTTGCTTTCGCCAAACGCTTTTTTTTTCAATAAGCTCAAATTGCAGTTCAATCTTGTACTAAAGCCTAACTTGCATTTCATTCCAATCTCTGCCAGTCATTATGCTAAAGGCGACTCGAGGTCAAGTCAGTCGTGCTAAATCCTAGCTTGCACTTCAGTGTTCCTTGTGCCAGGCGAAAATTTTTTTTTATTAAAGCTTAGCTTGGAGCTCAATTTTGTGGTGAAGCCTAGTTTACATTTTATTCTAATCTCTTCCATCATGCCAAAGGCGGCTCGAGGTCAAGTCATGCGTGCTAAAACCTAGCTTGGCACTTCAGTCTTGCTTTTGCCAAACGATTTTTTTTTTCTTCAATAAGCTCAACTCGCAGTTCAATTTGTACTAAAGCTTAGCTTGCATTTCATTCCAATCTCTGCCAATCATCGTACTAAAGGCGACTCAAGGTCAAGTATTTCGTGCTAAAGCCTAGCTTGCATTTCAGTATTGCTTGTGCCAGACGAAAATTTTTTTTTCAGTAAAGCTCAGCTTGCAGTTCAATTTTTTACTAAAGCCCAGCTTGCATTTTATTCCAATCTCTGCCAGTCATTAGGCCAAAGGCGATTTAAGGTCAAGTAATTCGTGCTAAAGCCTAGCTTGCACTTTAGTCTTACTTTTGCCAAACGATTTTTTTTTCATAAAGCTCAACTTGCAGTTCAATTTTGCACTAAAGCCTAGCTTGCATTTCATTCCAATCTCTGCCAGTCATCATGCCAAAGGCGACTCAAGGTCAAGTATTTCGTCCTAAAGCCTAGCTTGCACTTCAGTCTTGCTTTTGCCAAACGATTTTTTTTTTATAAAGCTCAGCTTGCAGTTCAATTTTTTACTAAAGCCCAGCTTGCATTCTATTTCAATCTCTGCCAGTCATTAGCCCAAAGGCGATCTAAGGTCAAGTAATCCGTGCTAAAGCTCAGCTTGCACTTCAGTGTTGCTTTTGCCAAACGATTTTTTTTTTTCATAAAGATTAATTTGCAGTTCAATTTTGTACTAAAGCCTAGCTTGCATTTCATTCCAATCTCTGCCGGTCATCATGCCAAAGGCGACTCAAGGTCAAGTATTTCGTCCTAAAGCCTAGCTTGCACTGCAGTTTTGCTTGTGCCAGACGAAAAATTTTTTGTAGTAAAGCTCAGCTTGCAGTTCAATTTTTCACCTAAGCCTAGCTTGCATTTTATTCAAATCTCTGCCAGTCATTATGCCAAAGGCGATTTAAGGTCAAATAATTCGTGCTAAAGCCTAGCTTGCACTTCAGTGTTGCTTGTGCCAGGCGAAAGATTTTTGTTATTAAAGCTTAGCTTGGAGTTCTGTTTTGTAGTGAAGCCTAGCTTGCACTTCAATTTTGCTTTTGCCAAACGATTTTTTTTTCCAATAAGCTCAACTTGCAGTTCAATTTTGTACTAAAGCCTAGCTTGCATTTCATTCCAATCTCTGCCAGTCATCGTACTAAAGGCGACTCTAGGTCAAGTATTTCGTGCTAAAGCCTAGCTTGCACTTCAGTGTTGCTTGTGCCAGGCGAAAGATTTTTTTTTATCAAAGCTTATCTTGGAGTTCAATTTTGTAGTAAAGCCTAGCTTGCACTTCAGTCTTGCTTTTGCCACACTATTTTTTTTTTCATTAAGCTCAACTTGCAGTTTAATTTTGTACTGAAGCCTAGCTTGCATTTCATTCTAATCTCTGCCAGTCGTCATATTAAAGACGACTCAAGGTCAAGTAATTCGTGCTAAAGCTAGCTTGCACTTCAGTCTTGCTTTTGCCAAACGATTTTTTTTTTCATAAAGCTCAACTTGCAGTTCAATTTTGTCCTAAAGCCTAGCTTGCATTTCATTCCAATCTCTGCCAGTCATCATGCCAAAGGCGATTTAAGGTCAAGTAATTCGTGCTAAAGCCTAGCTTGCACTTCAATCTTGCTTGTGTCAGGCGGAAGATTTTTTTCAATAAAGCTAAGCTTGCAGTTCAATTTTGTACTAAAGCTTAGCTTGCATTTTATTCCAATCTCCGCCAGTCATTATGCTCAAGGCGACTTGAGGTCAAGTCAGTCGTGCTAAAGCCTAGCTTGCACTTCAGTGTTGCTTGTGCCAGGCGAAAGATTTTTTTTTATTAAAGCTTAGCTTGGAGTTCAATTTTGTATTGAAGCCTAGTTTGCATTTCATTCCAATCACTGCCAGTCATCGTACTAAAAGCGACTCAAGGTCAAGTATTTCGTGCTAAAGTCTAGCTTGCATTTCAGTATGGCTTGTGCCAGACGAAAAAATTTTTTCAGTAAAGCTCAGCCTTCAATTCAATTTTGTCCTAAAGCCCAGCCTTCAATTCAATTTTGTCCTAAAGCCTAGCTTGCATTTTATTCCAATATCTGCCAGTCATCATGCCAAAGGCGGTTTAAGGTCAAGTAACTCGTGCTAAAGCCTAGCTTGCACTTCAATCTTGCTTGTGTCAGGCGGAAGATTTTTTTCAATCAAGCTTAGCTTGCTGTTCAATTTTGTACAAAAGCTTAGCTTGCATTTTATTCCAATCTCCGCCAGTCATTATGCTAAAGGCGACTCGAGGTCAAGTCAGTCGTGCTGAAGCCTAGCTTGCACTTCAGTGTTGCTTGTGCCAGGCGAAAGATTTTTTTCATTAAAGTTCAGCTTGGAGCTCAATTTTGTAGTGAAGCCTAGTTTGCATTTTATTCCAATCTCTTCCATCATGCCAAAGACGGCTCGAGGTCATTCGTGCTAAAGTCTAGCTTGCACTTCAGTGTTGCTTTTGCCAAACGATTTTTTTTTTTCATAAAGCTCAACTCCCAGTTCAATTTTGTACTAAAGCCTAGCTTGCATTTTATTCAAATTCCTGCCAGTCATTATGCCAAAGGTGATTTAAGGTCAAGTAATTCGTGCTGAAGCCTAGCTTGCACTCGCTTGTGTCAGGCGAAAGATTTTTTTTAGTAATGGTGCGATTCTCTAAAAAATTAGATTCCTCAAAGTCTCTGCTACGTTGTTATTACTTAGGCAACAGCCAATGGCCGGCACGAATTTTTACATAACAGAGCGTCTATGGAATGTTATTTTTTACAGGATAGCACCATAAAGCTCAGCTTGCAGTTCAATTTTGTACTAAAGCCTAGCTTGCATTATTTTCCAATCTCTGCCAGTCATTAGGCCAAAGGCGATTTAAGGTCAAGTAATTCGTGCTAAAGCCTAGCTTGCACTTCAGTCTTGCTTTTGCCAAACGATTTTTTTTTCATAAAGCTCAGCTTGCAGTTCAATTTTTTACTAAAGCCCAGCTTGCATTTCATTCCAATCTCTGCCAGTCATCATGCCAAAGGCGACTCAAGGTCAAGTATTTCGTCCTAAGCCTAGCTTGCACTGCAGTATTGCTATTGCCAGACGAAAAAATTTTATCTAGTAAAGCCCAGCTTGCATTTTATTCCAACCTTTGCCACTCATTAGCCCAAAGGCGATCTAAGGTCAAGTAATTCGTGCTAAAGCTAGCTTGCACTTCAGTCTTGCTCTTGCCAAGCGATTTTTTTTTCATAAAGCTCAACTTGCAGTTCAATTTTGTCCTAAAGCCTAGCTTGCATTTCATTCCAATCTCTGCCAGTCATCATGCCAAAGGCGATTTAAGGTCAAGTAATTCGTGCTAAAGCCTAGCTTGCACTTCAATCTTGCTTGTGTCAGGCGGAAGATTTTTTTCAATAAAGCTTAGCTTGCAGTTCAATTTTGTACTAAAGCTTAGCTTGCATTTTATTCCAATCTCAGCCAGTCATTATGCTAAAGGCGACTTGAGGTCAAGTCAGTCGTGCTAAAGCCTAGCTTGCACTTCAGTGTTGCTTGTGCCAGGCGAAAGATTTTTTTTATTAAAGCTTAGCTTGGGAGTTCAGTTTTGTAGTGAAGCCTAGCTTGCACTTCAGTCTTGCTTTTGCCAAACGATTTTTTTTTCCATTAAGCTCAACTTGCAGTTGAATTTTGTACCAAAGCCTAAAGCCTAAAGCCGTGACGACGGTGGTGATAACATATGGTCTTCTCTATTTGTATTGTCTATATTTTCACTTGAAGTCCCAAAAAAAAAACACGCGAAATGACAAAAGCTACGATTTTATCATTTTCACAAACGATTGTTTGACAAAATACAGACAAACGTCTCCGCTTTCGACAAGCTTCAACAATCGTTGAATTGAAGCGACAAAAACATAACATTCTTCATTTTGACTGAGGATTGTCCGACAAAATACAATCGTCCCTACTTTTCACAAGCTCCAGCAATCGTTCAAAGAGACACTTTTTTCTCCATTTTGACAATATTTTGACAATATTTTGACCGACAAAATACAGACAAAAGTCCCTTGTTTCGACAAGTTTCAACAATTTGAAGTGACAAAAAACAAAAATTTCTGCATTTCGACGAACGGTTGTCCGACAAAATACAAACGTCCCTGCTTTCGGCAAGCTCCAACATTTTGATCGTTTTCTCCATTCTGACAAGCCTTTGTCCGACAAAATACAGACAAAAGTCCCATGTTTTGACAAGCTTCAACAATTTGAAGCGACAAAAAGCCAAAAATTCTTTATTTTGACTAACGATTGTTCGAAAAAATACAATCGTCCCTGTTTTCAACAAACTTCAACAATCGTCTAAAGCGACATTTTTTCTTCATTTTGACCAGCCTTTGACCGACAAAATACCAACTAAAGTTTCTTGTTTCGACAAGATCCAACAATTTGAAGTGACAGAAAACAACTTTACTGTTTCGACAAGATCCAACAATTTGAAGTGACAGAAAACAACTTTTCTTATTCTGACGAACGATTGTCCGACAAAATAAAGGGTGATCGAATAAATTTCTCCTTGAAGTAGGAAAGTTTTTCCTCGACAATTGTCTGGAGCGACACCGTTTTCTCCATTTCGACAAGCTTACGCCCGACAAAATACAAACAAAAGTCATTTCTTTCGACAAGCTCTAACAATTTGAAGCGACAAAAACAAAACATCTTCATTTTGACCGACGGTTGTCCGACAAAATACAATCGTCCTTGTTTTTTAACAAGCTCTAGCAATCATCTGAAGTGACACTTTTTTCTTCATTTTGACAAGCTTTCGCCCGACAAAATACTGACGAGTCCCTCGTTGTGACAAGCTTCCAACAATTCGAAGTGACAAAAACAAAACAAAAACATTTCCACGACCGATTTTCCGACAAAATTCAACCGTCCCTGCTTTCGACAAGCTACAACAATCGTCTGGAGCGACACTTTTTTCTCCATTTTGACAATCTTTTGACCGACAAATACTAACAAAAATCCCTTTTTAGACAAGATACAACAATTCGAAGCGACAAAAAATTGAAATTTTTCTGTTTCGACGAACAATAATTGTCCGACGAGATACAAACGTCCCTGCTCTCGACAAGCTCCAACAATTGTCTGAAGCGACACTCTTTTCTCAATTTTGACAAGTTTCCATCCGACAAAATACAGACAAAAGTCCCTTCTTTAGACAAGCTCTAACAATTTGACAAAAAGATCTTCATTTTGACAACGATTATCCGACAAAATACAATCGTCCCTGTTTTTAACAAGCTCTAGCAATTGTCTGAAGCGACATTTTTTTTTTCATTTTGACAAGCTTTTGCAAGACAAAATACTGACAAGAGTCCCTTGTTTCGACAAGCTTCAACAATTTGAAGTGACAAAAAACAAACAAAAAATCATTTCAACGAACGATTTTCCGACAAAATTCAACCGTCCCTGCTTTCTACAAGCTACAACAATCGTCTGAAGCCACACTTTTTTCTTTATTTTGACAAGCTTTTGGCCGACAAAATACAGACAAAAATCTCTTTTTTAGACAAGATACAACAATTTGAAGTGACAAAAAATTAAAAATTTTTTGTTTCGACGAACAATAATTGTCCGACGAGATACAAACGTCCCTGCTCTCGACAAGCTCCAACAATTGTCTGAAGCGACACTCTTTTCTCAATTTTGACAAGTTTCCATCCGACAAAATACAGACAAAAGTCCCTTCTTTAGACAAGCTCTAACAATTTGACAAAAAGATCTTCATTTTGACAACGATTATCCGACAAAATACAATCGTCCCTGTTTTTAACAAGCTCTAGCAATTGTCTGAAGCGACATTTTTTTTTTCATTTTGACAAGCTTTTGCAAGACAAAATACTGACAAGAGTCCCTTGTTTCGACAAGCTTCAACAATTTGAAGTGACAAAAAACAAACAAAAAATCATTTCAACGAACGATTTTCCGACAAAATTCAACCGTCCCTGCTTTCTACAAGCTACAACAATCGTCTGAAGCCACACTTTTTTCTTTATTTTGACAAACTTTTGGCCGACAAAATACAGACAAAAATCTCTTTTTTAGACAAGATACAACAATTTGAAGTGACAAAAGATTCAAAAATTTTTGTTTAGACGAACAATAATTGTCCGACAAAATACAAACGTCCCTGCTTTTGACAAGCTCCAACAATCGTCTGAAGCGACACTTTTCTCTCCATTTCGACAAACTTTAGACCGACAAAATACCGACAAAAGTCCCTTCTTTCAACAAGCTCTAACAATTTGAAGCGGCAAAAAACAAAACATCTTCATTTTGACCAAAGATTGTCCGACAAAATACAATCGTCCCTGTTTTTAACAAGCTCTAGCAATCGTCTGAAGCGACACTTTTTTCCTCATTTTGACAAGCTTTTGCCCGACAAAATACTGACAAGCGTCCCTTGTTTCGACAAGCTTCAACAATTTGAAGTGACAGAAAAAATCATTTCAACGAACGATTTTCTGACAAAATCCAACCGTCCTTGCTTTCGACAAGCTACAACAATCGTCTGAAGCGACTTTTTTTCTCCATTCTGACAAGCCTTTGTCCGACAAAATACAGACAAAAGTCCCATGTTTTGACATGCTCCATCAATTTGAAGCGACAAAAAGCCAAAAATTCTTTATTTTGACTAACGATTGTTCGAAAAAATACAATCGTTTCTGTTTTCAACAAACTCCAACCATCGTCTGAAGCGACATTTTTTCTCCATTTTGACCAGCCTTTGACCGACAAAATACCAACTGAAGTCTCTTGTTTCGACAAGATCCAACAATTTGAATTGACAAAAAACAACTTTTCTTGTTCTGACGAATGATTGTCCGACAAAATAGAAGGTGATCGAATAAATTTCTCCTTGAAGTAGGAAAGTTTCTCCTCAACAATCGTCTGGAGCGACACCGTTTTCTCCATTTCGACAAGCTTTCGCCCGACAAAATACAAACAAAAGTCCCCTGTTTCGACAAGCTCCAACAATTTGAAGCGACAAAAACAAAATATTTTTTATTTTGATGAATGATTATCCGACCAAATAAAAGCGTCAATTTTTTTACAATTTCTCCCTATTTTGTCAAGCATTAAAATGCAAACGTCCCTGGTTTTGACAAGCTTCAATAATTTGGAGCGACAAAAAACCAATTTTGACAAACTTTTGTCCGATGACAAGACAATAATACAAACGTCCCTAAAAAAACTATCTTTGTTTTCATCATATGAAACGATTGGCCGACAAAATACAGACAGATGTGCCCTACTTCTGACAAGCTTCAGAACAGTTCGAAGTGACCAGAAACTAGATCTTTTTTATTTTGACAAGCGATTGTCAGATAGACGTTTATGCTTTCGACAAACCTCAGTAAACGTCTGAAGCGACAAAAACATGAATTTTTACAAACGATTGTCCTACAAGATGCAGACGAGCGTCCCTGCTTCCGACAAGCTTCAACAATCTGAAGCGGCAGAAAACTTTTTTTTTTCACTTTGACAAACTATTGGAGCGACAAAATACAGACAAACGTTTCTGCTTCCCACAAGCTCTTGACAATCGTCTGAAGCGACAAAAGAACTAGATATTTTCTTAGATTTATTTTATTTTCCGACAAGATACAGGCTTGTCCCGCTTCAGACTAGCTCCGACAATCACTCAAAGCGACAAAATCGACATCTGTGGTCAAGCTCTATCGAGGTGCAAGCGATGCTTTAGTATTATTGTCGTATGTAGCATGTGGTGCACAGATCCTACTCTTCTGCACTCACTTCCCACGGGTCACTTAGCTATTTACCATCATCTTGTCATCTCATCAGAACGACGAGGAAAATATTTTGTTCAAATATTCAGTAGTAAACCTGAACCACCCTGTGTAAATGAGCCGTGTATTATTGTCTCATAAATATTGGTAAAAATGCAATGTTGAAAGAACCTGGTCATACCTACCTTTAAAATGTTTGGCAATGAATTCCAGTCCGTCTCTTCAGTTCGAAGCGTGCTGGGCCCTGACGAACATCGCCTCCGGCTCGCCCGAACAGACCGCCGCCGTCGTCCAGGAGGGCGCCCTGCCCAAGCTCCAGCAGCTGCTCGCCTCGCCGCGCATGGACGTCATCGAACAGGCCGTCTGGGCCATCGGCAACGTCGCCGGCGACGGTCCCGAAACCCGCGACCTCGTCCTCAACTACGGCGTCCTCACCGACCTCCTGAAGCTGATCAAGCCGAACATTCCGCTGACGCTGCTGCGCAACACCGTCTGGGTGATGTCGAACCTGTGCCGCAACAAGAACCCCTATCCGAACTTCGACCTGGTGCGTCCCGCCCTTCCGTATCTGGCGCAGCTGCTGACGTTCGAGGACAAGGACGTGCTGGCCGACGTGTGCTGGGCCCTCAGCTACCTGACCGACGGCAGCAACGAAAAGATCCAGGCCGTGCTCGACACCGGCCTGATCAAGAACCTGGTCAAGCTGCTGTACAGCGACGAGAACACCGTGCTGACGCCGGCCTTGCGCGCCGTGGGCAACATCGTCACCGGCAACGACACTCAGGTGCGCATCATTTACGCCGATCCCAAAGATAACGTAATGAAAACGCGGTTGACCATGAAGAGGTTGCTTTCCGAGAGCTGTTACTGTTCCCATTTCCAGCTCAAAAATCAACCGAAATGCTCGTTTTGCCTGGCCAAACAGACAACGATGCCGGTTAAAAAAACACTGCGGTGTCGATATGTAAGTTTTCCGATTCGTGCAGCTCTGTTGCAAAATTTTGAACCTAGCTAGTAGTTCCAAAGGGTAAGAACTGGCCAGCGAGCTGGTTGTACAAAAATGTCAAGGGGAAAGGGGTGAACTTGGGCGCCTCCACCACATGTCATGCCAAGATAAAAAGGCGGGGTGGGGTGCCTTGAACGGTTAAGCGTATGTAGGCGAAGACGGAATTGGTTTTCACATGTTTATTCATCAGAGTCGATAATACAAGTCAACCAACTCTAAATTGTTATTCGCTTATTATACTTGCACCCGGACGTTGCTCCATGTCTAGTCCCTATATTCGCTGAGTAGGTGAAATACCTACATCGCGATAGTTGCCTTACACGCGGTTTGTGTAATTAATAAGTGGTTAATAATAATGGGGCACTACACCTCCCCTTTTGGGAGAATGATGCATACCTGGAAGGTTATGCATTATTCCCCCTGGCAATTGAATTAAAATGAAAAATGCAAAAAAATTTATAGCTTCACCTCATTAAAATTAAATTACATGTTTATGATAATAATTAAAAATTCGTACAAATATTTCACTATATTGGTCCGGTACCGTAAAATATCCAAATATTGAAATAAGTGATGAATTTGACTAACAAAACAAAACAAAAATAAATGCAGGCACTGAAAAAAAATGTACAGTAAAAATGTATAAACATGAATCAACTTTTTCTTAACCTATTTTTGTGAATGAGAAAAGTTTTTTCACCATCTCTCAAAACACTATTTAGATCGTCTATCTCGATCACCTCGTATGAACACTTTCTATTTTCTTTGTCTTTTGACAAAAGGTCGTGTGCTCGTTTCTGTGACAGCTGTAAACGATACTTGAACTCCTTTGCAAAATTGTCCATATTGTAAACGGGTTCTATGCCATGGTTTAAAATGTCGATAGGCAAATTTGGTGTCTTTCCAAAAACTAACTCAAACGGAGTGTAGTTATGCGTGGAGTTTGGGGTTGTGTTGCAACAGTAAGTGAAATATCTCAACCAAACATGCCAATCAGTCATCGTAGAATTAATGTAGGAACGAACGTATTCATTAAATATTCTGTGGTTCCTTTCTACTGTTCCAACCGTCTCATGTCGATATGGTGTTGACACTTTATGCTCGTACTGCAGCTGAATGGCTAGTTCATCAAATAGCGCATTTTTGTACTCAGTACCAAGATCTGTCCTAATTACCGTTGGAAAACCATACGTAAGGAAAATCTCTTGGAATAGGGCTCGCGCTACCGTTTTAGATTCCTTGTCCGAAATAGGAATACTTACGAGATACTTGGACAAATCGCATATTACTGTAAGAACATATTTATATCCGTCGATGGACACCGGAAGTGGTCCAATTGTATCAATTATCAAAAGCTCAAATGCTTTTTGTGGTGTTGGTGTGATAATTAATTTTTCCAAACCTACTTTTATAGGTTTATTCAACTTACATGACTCGCAATTTCTTATGAAATTTACCAAATCTTTTTTCATGTTTCTCCACTTGAAATACAATTTTAATTTCGACAACATTCTCTTGGAACCCGCATGACCTCCAAGTAGTGGATCATTATGAAATAATTTTAAAATTTCTTTTCTGTCGTTTTCGTCGGATAGTGTGATACTAGAGGTACAAATCGCGATTTTGACATGTGTGAGGGTTCGATTTCCAATATTTTTAAATGCATTAATGCTTATTACTTTTAAAATTTCATCCTCGTTCTGAAGCTTCAACATTTTTATTTCATTCTCGCCGGCCATATTATCCAACTTGGTTAGCAGATGCTCTAAAGCACTGTTAACGCTAGCGGGCTCCTTTTTGTTACTCGATAGATCATCCTGTACGCTTACATCACCGGGCTTTACCCTGGATAACAAGGCCTTAGCATTGTTATCACTAGTGACTTTTTCATCAAAACTCGCAACACACTGTAAATTGTATTCCTGTATTATCATACTTATTAGATTTCCGAAAACTTTGAACTTGAGATGTGGTAAATTGAAAGTATCTTCATTGTTTGTTACCTGAAAAACTCCAACTTCATTTTCACTTATTCTGGTTTCTTTTTCCGGTCGGTCAGTTTCTGTAAGAATTTTTCTTTCCTGGTTTGGGCCCGCGTCTTTATTTTTGCTACATTGAAATTCGAAACCTTAAGTTCCTCAATATTTACCCTGGACAAGGCATCAGGTCCTACATCGTCTTTCCCCTTTATGTAATTGATTTCAAAATCGTATTCCTCCAATTCGAGGCGCATACGTGCTAGCTTGGAAGTAGGATTCTTCATTGAAAATAAATAAACGAATGGGCGGTGGTCAGATCTCACAATAAATCTCTTTCCATAGACATATGGTTTGAAATAATTAACAGCCCAGTGAATTGCTGTTAATTCTTTTTCAATGGTACTTTTGTTAGCTCTTCTCCCTTTCTAAATTTTTTAGATGCAAATGCGATTGGTAAATCGTTTCCGTTGTGTTCCTGTGACGAAACTGCGCCACATGCAATATTTGAGGCGTCAGTTGAGAGTATAAAAGTTTTTGAAAAATCTGGATACTGCAATATTGGCCATATACTGCCATCAATGCCTTTTTTTAAACTCAAAAATGCACTGTTACAATCCGTAGTCCATTCGAATGGGACTCCTTTTTTTTGTAAGCTGATTTAGTGGAGAAGCTATTTCAGCAAAGTTTCTTGTAAAACGCCGATAATAATAAGCGAATGCTACGAAACGCTTGGCTTCATCAGCGTTTTTTTTTTTCATAATAGGAAAATTTTTAATTGCATCGAATTTTGCTGAATCAGGTAGGACTCCTTTGTCTGAAATGGTATGACCCAAATATGTGACCTGATTTTTGAAAAATTGACATTTATTAGGATTTAACTTTGAATTGCTACTCCGGCATATTTCAAAAACTTTTCTGAGATTTTGTAAATGATGCCTTTCTGAACATCCTGTGATTATAACATCATCAACGTACAAAAACGCCACATCGGTTGGTAGACCCGAAAATGCCCTGGTCATCATACGCTGAAAACTGTTACATGACACATTCAAACCGAAAGGCAATCTTTTGAATCTGTATGAAGCGCCCTCGATAGAAAAAGATGTGAAATTTCGTGAGTTCTCTACTAACGGGATTTGATGAAATCCGGCCATTAGGTCAATAACCGAGAACCATTTGGCCCTACCTAATTCATCTAGGATCGCCTCAATTCTTGGTAATGGGAATTTATCTTGTACCCGTTTTTTATTAACTTGTCTGAAATCAACGACCAAACGCCTTTTTTTCTCATTAGGGTCTTCCGCTTTTTTGGGGACGAGTATTAATGGAGAATTGAAAGGTGACCTGCTTGCGTCTATCAAGTCTTTTTGTTTCAATAATTCTACCTACCAGATATACACCATACACATACAATATACAATACATACAAACTTTTGTACATACTCTTCTATATATACATATACATATATAATGCAACTACAATTAACTATATCACCCATATCTAAAATTATAACTTATAAGTAATTCATGTCTTTTATATACCCACCTACATAATTTATACAGTCATGTATCAATTTTTTCAAGCATAATAAATATATATATATACCTGCCTTTTTACTTCTTGTTTTTGCGATTGTGGCAGTCTGTATGGTTTTATGTAGACGGGTGTTTTATCTGTTAACGTGAGTTCCTGTTCGTAAAAGTTGATATGTGTTGATATATCCTCTTAAGTAAAAATATCTGAAAATTCCTCGCAAAGGGCAAATAATTAATCTTGAACATCATCGGCATATCTTTTTTTAATTTTGATAAAATTGTCTTGAAACGTGTGTCCTGGTTCATCGTTTTCACGCAACGTATGTGAAATTCTGAAAGCGGACGCACTGTCAGCTTTGGTTTAATAATAAGAACTGTTTTATTTGAAGTGTTGACAATTAAAATGTTTGCGTCGTTAGGAGAAATTATGGCGTGTGCTACATGCACACCTTCTGCAATTTCGGTCGCGTCAATTACTGACTCAGAATTAAGGTTATCAATTTTCACCATTTTAACAATTTGGCAACGTGGGGAATTATCAACTTATTTTGCTGTACCGACTCATTTATTGGGATTTCGTGAATTCCATCTCCTAAATTTAGAATTAACATTGATCTGTCGTAGTCCAAAATGCATTTAAATTTTTTCATAAAATCCAACCCCAATATCCCATCAGATGGAATTGGAAAATCATCGTTTACTATATGGAATTCATGATTGATTTCGAATTTCTCGTCAAGAAGTTTTGTTTCCGTAGTCCCTAACGTCTTTAAAACTCCGTCCGTTACTCCTTTGATTTCTGCGCTTCTATGTGGATAAAATATTTGTTTAAGATCAATTTTCTCCCGTTTAAAAACAGATGTGTCGGCACCGTTGTCCAGCATCAAAGTAATTACGTTCCTTTTTTGTCATATCCGTGTTTAAATTGATGAAACTTCCCATAACCAGGTTGAAAAAAAAAAAAAATTACTGTTGGTTGTCTTGGTCTTCCAGAGTCTGGCCTAGCCTCTGGGGACCTGTCTCGTTTACCGATTGTGATCACCTGACATTGTGGGTGTTTCCTCGCTTTGTCCTATTCCTACTTTGACCTCTGTAATCGTCGCGATTATTATTCGAGTAGTTAGACCGATTTGCATTTCTCTATGAATTACTCTGAAAATTTCCCTGAAAACGAGTGTTTGAATTATTATTTCGGTAATAATTGCCGCTGCCACGACAATGTCTGGATCCGCGGTTTCCTCGTTGTCGTGAATAATTGTTATTTCGGTAATAATTGACTTGCAAGGGCTCCGTTCCTGTGTTAGCATCTATAACATCCGTCATAAGTTCTTGGATCGTTTGGGGTTTTGAGGCTTTAACAAGCAATTTTGCTGAAGGCATCGCATTCTTCAACATTGCTTGTTTCGTTTCCGTTATAGTATATTTTTCGGCCACATTTTCTGGTACTCCATCGGTCAATTATGCATTTTGAGTTTTTCTGCAAGTAATTCTATTTCTTTCGCATAAACCTTTGCCGTTTTGTGTCTCTGATCAAGGCTTACCAGCTTGGCTCTTACCAAGTCTATACTTTCTGTTTTAATTACAGCTTTGAGCTTGTCAACCACCCTTTCTATTGAATTTTCATTCGTGATATAGATTCTGGCCCTACTTGTCAACCTTGTCTTGACAAACGATAGTGCCAGTGCCTCATGGCCAGTTTGATACGCCTTAATCAGATCCACCGAGTCGACAAATGTTTGCAGTTCATCTGGCTCCCCATCGCGAGGACTTTTCAAACTATTGGCACATAAGTTCAAAAATTGCGCTGCGTCTAACACCATATTGACAGTTTTATTTTCTTTTATAGCTTCGAATCTCGAGTTTGATGTATTTGCAATAATATAAATTCCACCTTCAATACGCTTTGCGTACTCTTTCACTGTGTTGAACAATTCTTCGCTATGAGAAGAATTCCTGCTTGCTGTTTTCATTAGCGGAGCTTTGAAAACGTGGCTGGTTCTCGCAGTGTTATTTTGGTGGCATTAGGCCTCACTTGTTCCAAAGTATTTTCGGTGCCTAACTTCGGAATTGGCACTGTACTTTCAGCAGATTACTCTGCACGGTCGCCATGAAGGGTTAAGCGTATGTAGGCGAAGACGGAATTGGTTTTTACATGTTAATTCCTCGGAGTCGATAATACAAGTCAACCAACTCTATATTGTTATCTGCTTATTATTCTTCCACCGGACGTTGCTCCATGTCTAATCCCTATATTCGCTGAGTAGGTAAAATACCTTCATCGCGATAGTTGCGTTACACGCGGTTTGTGTAATTAATAAGTGGTTAATAATGGGGCCCCACACTTGCTACCAAATTTGATAGGAAACTGCATTCAGAAAGATGTACGGGTTTATAATACCGATAAATAACCAAGTTGAACCTTTAGAAACACCGAAAACTGGCTGAAATGAAACAATTTTCCAAATCTGACCAGATATGCGGATTCCTTTCCAAAAATGCCGATTTAGGAGGTGTCACAAGCCATACTTCCGGAACATTCAATTTTGAGACACCGTATGAGGTTGTCGGAAAGTCGCGAGGCTTGTCGGAAAATCCCGGGAGGCTCGTCGGAAAAGTTCAATGAAAGTACGCCTTGCGACACCTCCCAGAGAAGCTTTTCGCGAGCGCTTTTCGAACGTCCGCGTCATTTTCGAAATTGAATCGGTCGAATAATCGGATGTCGTTTGTTTTCGTTGCAAGACGGATGCCGTGCTGAACGCCGGCGCACTGGAGGTGATGACGCGGCTGCTGCAGAGCAACAAGCTGAACATCGTCAAGGAGGCCGCCTGGACCATCTCGAACATCACCGCCGGCAACAAGGACCAAATCCAGAGGGTGCTGGACGCCGGCATCATGCCCTGTCTGCTGCACGTCCTGCAGACGGGCGACTTCAAGTCGCAAAAGGAGGCGGCCTGGGCCGTCACCAACTTCACCAGCGGCGGCACGGCCGCCCAGCTGGCCAAGCTCGTCGAAATGGGCGCCCTCAAGCCCATGTGCAACCTGCTGCATTCCAAAGACAGCAAGACCATCATCGTCATCCTCGACGGGCTCAACAACATCCTCCTCGTAAGTTTCAAGCTGCTCTTCTGATCCTCGTCCTTCCGAAGCGAAGAATCCACCCGGTCCCGTTTCTCTTCTCCGCTTTACGACGCCACATGCGTTTCTTGTACAGTTCCTACTTTTGTATTTTGGTGTGTTGTGATCTGTTGATTAATTCTGATTGTAAGTGGTCCTTTGTTACGTCACAGGCGGCGGCCAACATGGACCAGCACGAAAAAGTGGCCATCATGATCGAGGAATGCGGCGGTCTGGACGAAATCGAAGCCCTCCAGTCGCACGACAACGAAAAGGTGTACGAAAAGGCACTTCACATAATCGAAAATTACTTTGCCGAAGTGGTAAGTTTCTTGTTGCCAAATAGTAACGTGGAGTGACCTATCCATTTTTTTTTGCCAACAGGGCGATGATCTTCCACTGCCTCCCGGCGCCAACTTGCAATTCCACGTGCCATTGCCGGAAGACTCCAATTCAAACCAATTCAATTTCTAATTATTAATGTTATCTCGTCCCCCCTTAATGTTAACTACTAGGTTATTATGATTATCCATTTAGGTACTCTCATTTTTATACAACACTACGAATTTATTCTCATTTATGTGATGAACTTATTCCATTACTTTGTTCTTCTTGTTCTTTTTATATTTTTATAACAACGGTTTTTGTTTTTTCAACACTAGTTGCTTAAAATAACAAGGTCTCTTGAATAAAGTCCACTTTTTAATAATTGAAAAAAATTGTTGGTGTCTTTATTGCCACGCATAGTTTACGCACAAAAAATCAAACGCATTTGGCTTTGAGCAAAGAAAATCATTTTTCCTTTGAGAAAGAAGGGCCGGGTTGAGGCGCCTCCACCATGTGTCAGATGGTCCCGGTGAGTAAATTTTCTGCTCAAACCAGATAACTTCAAATACGCAAAACTTATGCCAACGCAATGTCGTCATCAGCAGGGGAAGCAGCATCGCCACCCCGACAGCAACGCCTCCTTCTGGGATGCGGCAGCGAATACTTGAGCTTCGTCCAGAACCACGAATCGTTCTCTTTCCACTTGATGTAAGTGTTCGTTCGCAAGTACGTCTTGAACTCGTCATCGACGCCATCCAAGTCAAAATCGCCCAGAACCACTACGACGATTCTGTTTCTTCTGTCGGCCATCGCCTGCCTGTGTGCAGCTCGAAACTCCATTCTACCCCAGACGCTCTCCATAAAATTGGTGCTCAGCACGACGACCGTACGTCTGGCTGCCGAAACCGACTTCACGATCTGTTCGATGATCATCCCGGCCGCCGGCCAATCCCGGTCGTGGACGCACAGCTTGTAGGGCTTCGGACCGGATTCCAGAACGGGCAGCAAAACGTCCAGCACGAAGCCGGAGTCCTGGTGTGCGTAGCTGATGAAGGCGTCGAATTTCTTGCGCTTGTCCAGCTCTTCCTCCGGTTGCAAGCAGCAGAAGTCGATGCCGTTCGACCAGAGCCAGATCAGGATTTCTTCTTCGTACTTGTAGAAGAGGGCGGAGAAGGTAGCGGCAATCAACAAGACGGCTGTGACGGCTAAAATGACGGAGAGTGGCTGGAAGCACAGGTCCAGTTCGGTCAAGTGCATGACCTCTTCTCCGGATGATCCGCAAGTTACGTTCTTCATCTGTAACGTTGAAACATCCAGCAGTTAAAACAGCAAGGCCCACACTCATCGAAACGATTAGTTGATGAACTTAATTCAACACGGTGACCTACCCCTCTATGGAGAAACTAGTGGTGGTGACAGCATGATTTGGGTTGATGAACTCCAATTTACCTCAATTAGTCATTATTCCTGCAGACTCAAAACTAGACGACTCAGCACCAGGAACTAAGCTCTGTAGGCTTCGACGGGCGATTCGGCACCAGGATCAAGTTATGCCACTCAAAAATAATCGCCAAAGGGCACTTAGTACTAGAATTCCTCAATACTTGGGATAAGAAAATGATAATTCTGAAGGTGTTCAAGCACTAAAACTAAATCTTGGAGAATAGAAACCAATCAACAAAACCGAATCAGTACTAGAACCTTATTTTGGACTCAAAAACAATTGCTAGATGTGATTGAAATAATAGAACTTGATCTCTAGAACGGTCGGCAAAGCGGGTTTAATTACTACTATCCTGGAGACTCAAAAACATACAACTCAACACTAGAACTAAGTTGTGGAGACTCAAAAGCAATAATTCAAATACTACAATTCAATAAACTCTGAAAATAATCTCTGAAAGCAAGTCAGCATTAGACTATGTTCTGGACTCTGGAGTCTCAAAGACAGGCGTATCCGTACTGGAACTTCAGGTCTGCAGACTCAAAAACATTCGCTAAAAGTGACTTAGTACTGGAACTCAACGCTGAGGACTTGAAAATAATCTCTTGAGGCGACTCAGCACTATAACTAGAATCTGAAGACTCAAAAACAGGCAACTTAGCTCCAAAATCAAGCTATGCAGACTCAAAAACAATCGGAAAAAGCGACTCACTTATGGAACTCAATGTTAGGTCAAGAAAGATTGTTGGAATTATTGTGCCGACTCAAAAACAGGCAACTCGGCACTAGAACTAAGTTTTGAAGGCTCGGACGGGCTGTTCAGCACTAGGTCAAGTTCTAGACACCCAAAAAAAAAATCGCCAAAACAGACCTGGTACTAAAATTTGATTTTGGAGACTCAAAAACAATTTCCAGGGGCTACTTGATGCTAGAACTTGATTACAGAGACTTAAAAACAGTCGCTGTCTCCAGTATTATCAACTCAGTGCTGAAGACTCAGAAACAATCGCAAAGTCGTGTAATCACTACTGTTCTGGAGACTCAAAACAGGCAGCTTCGCACTAGAACTAGTTTCTGGAGACTCAAAAACAATCCAAGTAGAACTAAGTTCTGAACTCTGGACTCTCCAAGACAGGCAAATCTGCACTGGAACTTTGGTTCTGCAGACTCAAAAACCAACGACTCAGCGCTAGAATCATATGTTGGAGACCCCAAAACAATCGCCAAAACCGACTCAGTACTAGAACTTGATGCTAAGGACACACTTTCTTCTGAAGGCGACTCAGCTTAGATCTGAGTTATGAAGACTTGAATACGGGCGGAAACTCTATTTCAGTGCTGGACAAGAACAAGCCTTTCCATTCCAAGCCTTAGAGACTCAAAAATGACCGCCAAAACAGACTTTGTATTAGGACCTCACTTTGGAGACTCAAAAACGATTGCTAGAGGTGAATCGATATTAAAAATCGATTCTAGAGACTTAAAAACCATCGCGCAAGAAGACTCAGTATTAAATCCCAATTGTGGAGACCTAAGAAGCCAAATCCGTCTTACTACTGTTCTGGAGACTCAAAGACAGACAACTCCTCACCAGAACTGGATTCTGGGGACCCATAAAGATCGTTGCTCATAAACAATTCAAGTACTACAACTAATGCAAAGGACTTTAAAATAATCTCTGAATGCGACTCAGCACTGAAACTAAAATCAGGAGACTCAAAACAGGCGACTCAGCTCTGAGATCAATCTCTAGTAACTCCAAAACAATCTTCAAGAGCGACTCGGTCCTAGAATCTGATACCGACTTGAAGATACTCTATAAACGCGGCTCACCACTAGAACTGAGTTCTAGAGATTTGAGAACAATCACCGAAGATAATTCAGTGCAAAAATTATATTATGAAGACTTATCAACAATCACTGAAAGCGACTGAGTACTAGAACTTTGTTTTGGAGACTCAAAAACAATTCCCGGAAATTACTTATGGCTAGGACTCGATTATAGAGGCTGAAAAAACAGTCGCTGTCTCAAGTATTATAACTCGATGCTAAGGACTCAAAAACAGTCGCAGAAGTCGTCTAATACCACTGTTCTGGAAACTTAAAACAGACAACTTCACACTAGAACTAAGTTCTGGAGACTCAAGAACAATTCAAGTACCTATTACGACTGAATGCTCAGGACTTCGAGATTTTCTCTGGAAGCGAGTCAGCATTAAAACAAGGTCCTGGACTCTGGAGTCTTCAAGACAAACAAATCTGCACTAGAACTTGAGTTCTGGAGACTCAAAACAATCGCCAAAAGCGACTCGGTACTGGAACTCAATGCTGAGGACTCGAAAATGATTTCTGAAAGCGATCTAGCACCAAAAATTATTTTCTGCAGACTCAAAAACAGGTGACTCGGCATTACAACTGAGTTTCGGAGACTTGACTTGAAAACAGACGACTCCGCCGTAGAACAAGGTCTGGAGGTTCAAAAAACCAATCGCCAAAAGGCACTCAGTACTGTAACTTTAAGTTAGGCCTTAGAAAAATTGTCTGAGTGCGACTCAGTACTAGAACTATTTCTGCAGACTCAAAAACCAACGATTCGGCGGTTGAGTTACATCTTGGAGACCTAAAAACAATCGCCAGAACCGACTCAGTACTAGAACTTGATGCCAAGGACACACTCTCGTCTGAAGGCGACTCAGCCTAGATCTGAGTTATGAATAAATAAATGAAATAAATAATCTTTATTGCTTCTTAAAACGTTAGCTTTTTAGCAAAAGTGATCTGAGTTATGAAGACTCAAATACTGGCGGTCCAGCACAGTGCTAGACAAGAACAAGCATTTCAGCACTAGAACTGAGTTCTGTAATCTCAGACGGGCAATTCAGCACTAGGGTCAAGTTCTAGAGACTCAAAAATGATCGCCAAAACAGACTTTCTATCAGGACTTTATTTTGGAGGCTCAAAGACGATTGCCAGAGGTGAATCGATATTAAAAATTGATTCTAGAGACTTAAAAACCATCGCGGAAGAAGACTCAGTATTAGCACCGAATTGTGGAGACCTAAAAAGCCAAATCCGTCTTACTACTATTCTGAAGACTCAAAAACAGACAACTCCTCACCAGAACTGAATTCTGGAGACCCATAAAGATCGTTGCTAATAAACAATTCAAGTACTACAACTAATGCAAAGGACTTCAAAATATTCTCTGAATGCGACTCAGCACTGAAAATCAGGAGACTCAAAACAGGAGACTCAACACTAAGATCAATCTCTAGTAACTCCAAAACAATCTTCAAGAGCGACTCGGTCCTAGAATCTGATACCGACTTGAAGATACTCTATAAACGCGGCTCACCACTAGAACTGAGTTCTAGAGATTTGAGAACAATCACCGAAGATAATTCAGTGCAAAAATTATATTATGAAGACTTATCAACAATCACTGAAAGCGACTGAGTACTAGAACTTTGTTTTGGAGACTCAAAAACAATTCCCGGAAATTACTTATGGCTAGGACTCGATTATAGAGGCTGAAAAAACATTCGCTGTCTCAAGTATTATAACTCAATGCTAAAGACTCAAAAACAGTCGCAGAAGTCGTCTAATACCACTGTTCTGGAAACTTGAAACAGACAACTCCACACTAAAACCAAGTTCTGGAGACTCAAGAACAATTCAAGTACCTATTACGACTGAATGCTCAGGACTTCGAGATTTTCTCTGGAAGCGAGTCAGCATTTAAACAAGGTTCTGGACTCTGGAGTCTCCAAGACAAACAAATCTGCACTGGAACTTGAGTTCTGGAGACTCAAAACAATCGCCAAAAGCGACTCGGTACCGGAACTCAATGCTGAGGACTCGAAAATGATTTCTGAAAGCGATCTAGCACCAAAAATTATTTTCTGCCGACTCAAAAACAGGTGACTCGGCATTAGAACTGAGTTTCGGAGACTTGACTTGAAAACAGACGACTCCGCAGTAGAACAAGGTCTGGAGATTCAAAACCAGTCGCCAAAAGGCACTCAGTACTGTAACTTGATGTTAGGCCTCAGAAGAATTGTCTGAGTGCGACTCAGTACTAGAACTAGTTCTGCAGACTCAAAAACCAACGACTCGGCGGTGGAGTCACTACTTGGAGACCCAAAAACAATCGCCAAAACCGATTCAGTAATATAACTTGATGCTAAAGGACACAAACATTTCCTCCGAAGGCGACCAAGCCTAGAACTCAGTTCTGGCGACTCAAATACTGGCGATCCAGCACCGAAATTCTATTGCAGACTCAAAAATAATCTTCAAGGTGACCTATGACCAGAATCTTGCAGAGGAAACGTACCGAGTGTCGGTGAATGAAGGCGACGAAGTCAAGAGCTGTGCAGTCACAATTCCAAGGATTCTCCTCCAACCTTAAACTGTCGACTTCTTCCAATTTCTCGAGAGCATCCCTCGGTAAGCTCCTGATGGAGTTGTTGGCCAAGTTGAGCATCTGGAACAGCTTTTTTTTCAACGGAACAAAATCTTTCCAAATACTAGTCAGACCTCAATTTTCGACGGAACCCAAGAAAAGACTTCGATCCTGTTGTGCGACAGATCAGCTTTGGTCACGTTGTTCCAGCCTCGGTTCCGGTCACTGCTCGGTCCTTCTTTCAACAAGTTCCCTTGCAAAAGAACTTCCGTCTCTTTGA
Organism: Anaspis maculata; assembly: GCA_949128115.1. Lineage (NCBI taxonomy): Eukaryota > Metazoa > Arthropoda > Insecta > Coleoptera > Scraptiidae > Anaspis > Anaspis maculata. The sequence continues at coordinate 1,556,351 of OX421962.1, forward strand.
CCGTGTCTCCGATCGGTTGATCCGGAAGCTCAGGTATTTCAGTCAAGTTACTGTACGCACAGTCGTATTGCAAAGACTGGGTGAAAGGTCTCCAAATGCACTTGCAACCTTGCGGGCAAGTTCCGTTCAGCTCTTCCAGAGAACAGTTCAAGAACTGTCTCGTTGCAGCAATTGGCAGCGGGCTGTCACAGTGAACGTTTTCGGCGTCGACGCGTAAAAGCTCGTAATGTTTCAAGGGGCTCGTGAAATGCGTTATGAAATCGTAATTGTGACAATCGCACCGTAACGGATTGTCTCTGACGTAAGTCGTAACTGCGGAACGTGTTCCTTTTTTCGGATTTTGTTCCTTGTACTCCACAGCATCGAAGTAGATGTGCGTAATATTGTTCGAGTCTAAGTAAATGCGAAGCGGGTGTCTTCTGAACATGAAAGAGTCGTAGAACGTGATCGTTTTGATGAAGTTCATGCGCAAATCCAGTTCTGCCAAAGAAAACAATTTGTCTGGATGCAGATGGGCGAAAGAACGAATCGAATTGTTTGCCAGTGATAACTGCCTGAGTGCATATTTACTAGTTCTGAATATGTAATTCAAAGGCATTTCCGGTTGATAATCGTTTTCGCGTAGATCAACAGTCAGCAATCCATCGTTCGGTAGAAACGCATCTGGATCAATGCGTCTGATTCTATTCCCATACAGGTTGACGTATTTGATGTTGCTTCCAAGATTCTCGAATATATTTGCTGGAATTTCTTCAATCAAATTGAACGTCATATCCAGTGAAGATAATGGAATGTCCGGAAATTTCGGTATTTCTTTGAATCTATTGTTCTCCAGGTCTATCTCGCGCAAGTCCGTCAGCATCGTCAAATCCGGCAAAGTTTCCAGCAAATTATGCTCGAGATACAGCCAACCGATGGACGTGGAATTGGCAAAGGCGTCCTCCGGGATGGATTTCAAGTTGCAAGAGTTGATGGAGATTACGGTCAGTCGGGGCAAGTTCGCGAAAATTTCGTTGGTCAGTTCCAGTGCTGGATTGTCATCCAATGTGATGCGATAAATGGCCTTGTTGTGTGCAAAAACGTTCCCTTCCAGCTTTCCAATCGAGTTCCTCTTCAGATTTATTTCCTCCAGGCGTATCAGTTTCGCGAAGGTGTCTCCCGGGACGTGTTTGATCTTGTTGCCGACAAGACCCAGGGCGGTCAAGTTGAGATTGAACTGGGCCCTTTCAGTACTTGTGTGATTGTTGCCTGGAAGTGGAAAGCCTTTAATCAACCTGGAAAAATTACACAGAATCTCGATGTTCTCGTAGTAATACCTAATGGTGGCCTTACATTGAGCATCAAATGCTGCTCAACATGACAAGCAATTTGACATTTTTTCAGCAAATAATTAAAAACTTTGTTCAACTTCGTACCTTTGGGGGGCTGTAACTACTAACTCCCTCAGGAAGCATTTCAGAGAAAAATGTTACTCTTACTTTTTGACTTAGTTTTTTGAGAGGAATCACCTCTCGAAGTATTATGCAAAGTCACTGGAACACCCTGTATGAATTTTCGGTAGAAACTTGAGCCCAAATTGACCACATATAGGTACCTACCTACCCTCCAAAAGTCCAAACTTTGAAAAAATCTGCAAGACTTCTTCGGTGGAATTGCAAAAGGAAACGAGCATCACAGTGATGGACGCTTTTTGGTACTCTTCCAAAGTCTTGTTGAGATCTTGGAGGTTTGCGGATTTGTCACTGATGCACATGACGTCAACAGTCGAATCGCGGAGAAACAAAGTGACTTCGATTTTGCCATCGGCATTTCCCGAACATTCGCCTACATTTGCCAGGCATAAAATCAAGAGAATCGGCTCGAAAATCTGCAAGCACATAGAAATCGGACTGAATGAGAAAAAATATCGTATTTACAATGGGACTGTTGTAGATTGTAGACCTACCTCTTTCCAATAAGCCATTTTCACGGTTCGAGTCATGGTTATCTACTGACACACTGGGTCGTCACCCTTGGAGCAATAAATTTTATCATTATTGCTTTTTAGCTATACTATCACAATAAGTTGCGTGAAATATTTAAATCCAGAATTCGCGGGCAGACCCGCACTTGCGGTAGGTACCTACTCGGAATGTCCCAAAGATGCGCTTTTATTACGGGGAATCCACTCAGGAATGGAATCCATATTGTACGGATTTTTTTTTTTGATATTAACTACTTGTTCCTAAATTCCTAATTACCATAATAATAATGATCTTTATCCAGTTCTATTGAATAATGCACGCATTATCACGCGCATACATGCCTGCATTTTTCAGGCAGCAAAGACAGGATAAAGCATAGTAGGGGAAGGTCGTGTAATTTGGACCCACTTAAGAGAAAATATTCATAGTTTTTTGTGCATTCTACCTGGGTTGTTTATATACACACTTGCTTCAGCTGATGCTGTCGAATTGGACAAGCTCGTCCCCGTTTTTTTATTTGGTCGTGGTCCATGTAATGTTCGCATCATCCGAATGACATTTATCAATACTACGAATCGAGCTAAGCCCTACGTATCCGTTTGATAAAACACCACCCACTGTCAATGGAACAAGCCATTTGGCGTTCTACTTGGCTGTAGTGTGTGGAACACTTGCTTCAGCTGATGCTGTCGAATTGGATAAGCTCGTCCCCGTCATTTATTTGGTCGTGGTGCATGTAATGTTCGCATCACCCGAATGACATTTATCAATCCTACGAATCAAGCTAAGCCCTACGAATCAGTTTGAATTAACACCACACACTGTCGATGGAACAAGCCATTTGGCGTTCTACTTGGCTGTAGTGTGTGGAACACTTGCTTCAGCTAATGCTGTCGAATTGGATAAGCTCGACCCGTCATTTATTTGGTCGTGGTATATGTAATGTTCGCATAACCCGAATGACATTTATCAATCCTACGAATCGAGCTAAGCCCTACGTATCTGTTCGATTAAACACCACACACTGTCAATGGAACAAGCCATTCAGCGTTCTACTTGGCTGTAGTGTGTGAAACACTTGCTTCAGCTGATGCTGTCGAATTGGATAAGCTCGTCCTCGTCATTTATTTGGTCGTGGTGCATGTAATGTTCGCATCACCCGAATGGCATTTATCAATCCTACGAATCGAGCTAAGCCCTACGTATCAGTTTGATTAAACACCACACTTAGGCCTTGTTTACGCGAGGTTTAAAACTGGCGTAAAGGTCCGTAACATCAATGTTATCGTCCGCATAAACACCTCTAAACGCAAGTTTCGTAACAGCTGTTAAACTTAGCTAAACGTGATTTTAAATTGCATTTAGTAAGCAAACAAGTGTTGGCAATCGCACGTAAACGCCCATGCACGTTACGACGCATGTACAAACCAGAAATCGGTTAGATTTATAGCAGATTTATGGGTTGGGTTAGATGTTGAATGACCTGTGAGCACCAGTTTATTAAAATTGATACCTAATTGATGATCAACCATCTTCTTTGAAAGATGTCTCCCTGGGCCGCTATTCTTGAATCGTGTGAGAAAAGTCCCTGGGAGTAAAATCTATTCCGCAGTACACTTCTGTAGCGAAAGTGGCCTAAAAACCACGATTTTAGGCAACATTTGCTACATCAGTGTACTGCGGAATGTATTTTACTCCCAGGGACTTTTCTCACACGATTCAAGATTAGCGGCCCAGGTTAAGGGGCTGCCGGCTGTCATTTTGGTCGGCGCGCGTAAACACCCCCAACTAACCACTGTTGAAATCTCTGCTAAGTCTCGCGTAAACAAGCTCACTGGCCTTGTTTACGCGAGGCTTCAAACTGGTGTTAAGGTCCGTAACATCAATCTTATCGTCCGCATAAACACCTCTAAACGCAAGTTTCGCAACAGCTGTCAAGCTTAGCTAAATGTGATTTTAAATTGCATTTAGTAAGCAAACAAGTGTTGGCAATCGCACGTAAACGCCCATGCCCATCCGCAGTACACTGATGTAGCGAATGTTGCCTAAAATCGTGGTTTTTAGGCAACTTTCACTACAGAAGTTTACTGCGGAATGTATTTTACTGCCAGGGACTTTTATCACACGATTCAAGAATAGCGGCCTAGGTTAAGGGGCTGTCGGCTGTCATTTTGGTCGGCGCGCGTCAACACTCCTAACTAACCACTGTTAAAATCTCTGCTAAGCCTCGCGTAAACAAGCTCACTGTCAATGAGCTTGTTTACGCGAGGCTTAGCAGAGATTTTAACAGTGGTTACTTAGGAGTGTTTACGCGCGCCGACCAAAATGACAGCCGACAGCCCTTTAACCTGGGCAGATATTCTTGAATCGTGTGAGCAAAATTCCCTGGCAGTAAAATACATTCCGCAGTGCACTTCTGTAGTGAAAGTTGCCTTAAAATCACGATTTTAGGCAACATTCGCTACATCAGTGTACTGCGGATGGGCATGGGCGTTTACGTGCGATTGCCAACACTTGTTTGCTTACTAAATGCAATTTAAAATCACATTTAGCTAAGCTCAACAGCTGTTGCAAAACTTGCGTTTAGAGGTGTTTATGCGGACGATAACATTGATGTTACGGACCTTAACACTAGTTTTAAACCTCGCGTAAACAAGGCCATAGAAACAAGTCATTTGGCGTTCTACTTGGCTGTAGTGTGTGAAACACTAGCTTCAGCTGATGTTGTTGAATGGGACAAGCTCATCCCTGTGTATTATTTGGTCGTGGTGGTGGTCCTAGAGATACCGCATCCTAGTACCTAGAGATGCAAAAATACGGTATTTTATAATTTCGGTGTATTATACCTTGTAGGTATTATACCGTACTAAACCGTATTAAATGCTTATTAAAATTCTTAATTTCAAAAACATCAAAATTTTTATTCAGGGTAACACGTGGGGAGGGGTAGAGGTAGGTAACATTATTTAATCTATATGATACCTAATCAGTGATGTGAGTCGGGTATTTACCGGGTAGGTAGGTAAATATAAATCGGGTATTTACCAAGGAGGTTATAATTATAGCAGGAGGGAGCATGAGCTCAAAAAAGTGAAGCCATGTGACGTCACGTTCTGTGTATGCAATCCGCAACATACGAACCACACGAAGGCACACGAGTTACAGAAGTCTATCCCAAGGACGTCTATACTGACTGGACAAGAAGCTTCGCCGGTTTTGACGTAGAAAGGTGAAGCCGAGATTTGACAATCCCGACGGTCGAAGTGTTATTGTCCGCGACTGGTCCGCCACCCGTAACCATAGTCACGTTCAGTCGGAGCACGCTCGAAACTGTCGTTCAGAAGTTTGCTGCTAGGCCCGGTATGGGCCCGGTCTTGTAAAATGATAGCAATTAGTCAATTACCTGCAACAAAAAGTGTGTTACGTTCCGGGGTCCGCTTGTTGCGAACACTATTGGGCTTGCGCGGCATAATCAACGATAATTCGCCATGGATGCACAAGAGGCTGGCGGCGTCCATCACGAATGTCACGATGACAATCCCGACGGTCACAGATTCAAATCAAGCTTCAAGATGGCGGCGAAGTTTCTTATCCAGCCAGTAGTATAGACATCCTTGGTCTATCCCACAGAATTATACAGCAAAGTGACAGCATCGTTCGTTTTTATGGTTAAATTTTTTCATTTGTCAGTTTCTCACTTCAATGTGGCATTTTCAATCGCTTTTAGGGCTTTCGAATGGGAAACCACAGCGGTTGCCGCCTAGAAACAGTTTTTTCAAGCAGAAGACAATCCAAAATAGGAAATACTGTTGCATAAGTAAGTGCACCTAGAGATGATAAATTTTGAAGTTACGAATTTTCCCAATTCAAGGTTTGCATCTCCAAATGATTGATTATATTCTCTGCGACGTGTGCCCTTGTCCAGTGCCTAATTGAAAAGGACATCACCGCCTTGCAAACTCATGGAAGACCAAACAAATGAAAAGCTCGAGCAAGCCAAAGGCCAAAGTATGCGTCCTCTGCACTGCACACTGCACAGCTGCTGTGTACCTACCTGTCAACTCAGTATATGTACCAATATTATTGTACGTACGTACATACGTACCTATGTGTGTGTTGTGCTAGTGTGCACCTACACTGATGCTTCATAATAATACAATGGAAGAAAGTCCAATAATAGGTAAGCAAGAGTCAAAAACTTCACACAAAATTTTGATAATATTGGTTTTATCTTTTCAAATTTAAGGATGCCTATCTTTTAATTCCACATGCACGATTGAAGAGAAGATACTGCCTCCAACTCAAGAAGAAACTAAACAAAGAAAAGAAGTCACTTGAAATATGAGCGCCTCGACCTAGTCCACCTGCAAGTGGATGATTTGATGAAGTGGAAGTGTACTACTGGTGGTCTCTGAAGAAGTAATGGAAAGATGGTGTGAATATTTCCGAGAGTTACTGAGTGCACAACCAAGATACACTGATGAAGACGACATTATTAATTAAGAAAATACGATCGAAGACAGACATGGAAGGACGGTAAGAGAAGACCTGAAATAAGCATTCCTGAAATTATGGAAGCAAAGCTCCTGGACATGATAAATTCACATCAGAGATGATGAATAGCTTAGGAGAAGAAGGAAAAAGGTTGCTGCTAGAAATCTACAATAAAGCATGGAAAGAAAAAGGGATTCCTATAAGTGTGCAAACCATAGAAGCATCATCTTGCTGAACATGCCAATGAAAATATACAAATACTGGTAAAGAAACTGAGTAAGACAATTGAGCCAACGTCACTTAACACTCAGAGTGGACTTCGAAAAGAAGGTAGCGTGCAAAGCTCCATCTTCACAGTGCAACAAATAATTCAGAGAGCACGAGGAGTGAAATAGAAACTAATTAGTGCTATAAGAAGTCTGTATAAGAATACCACCAGTAATATGTACTATGTACTGTACTATGCAATGAACAAGAGACATTAATAAACGAAAAAGAAGTAACAAAGAAGACCATAAGCTGAAAGTACCTATATAAGACGATTTTCAGATAAATACTGACTGATGGCCCACGGAAGTGAGACACAGAGGTCTTATCTTAGAGAATGCAGAAGGAGCGTGAAGCAACAGGAATGAAGTATATACCTGCGAAGTAAAAAAAACATACACTGACACTGAAGAGACACAATTCGTAACCCTGAGTAAGAAAAGAGCTAAAGATGAAGCCTGTGACGAAATTTCTGGATAAGAGACAACTGTCGGTGAGGACGCCTACAAAGCATGAATGAGGAGAGACCAGTAGAACAGATATGGGAAGCAAGAATGACAGGGAAAAGAACCCAGAGAAGACAGAAGGAAACATGGGACGCAACATAAGGACAAATAGTAACAGAAAATTGACTGAGCTGGAATGAAGGAAAAACGCTGATAAAGACAAGAGACGATGAGCCAAGCTCATACATCAAGAAAAAATTGATAATGTCGAGAAAAAAATGAGTTTTATTGTTGATATTTTATGAGAATGTTACATTTTTATTTGTATTATTCACACTACACCGCAAAATAAAAAGATATTGATAGATATAATACAAATATCGACTGCCACATCTTGTCATCATCGGTGTTGCACCTCTTCTGTTTCCTCTCAATCCTTGTCATCCATTCCAGCTACTTTTCGTTCTCTCCCAACAATTGAGTTCTGCCCTCCTTCAGCGATTCCTGACAAGACCTCAAGTGCTCCATCGTCTCTACCTCTCTTCCACAACACGACATACCCTGGTAGCTACTCGACGTCAGTACCCTCATCAGTACCTCATCACCACACCAAAACCTTGCAAATCGTTGCTTCCAGCCTTCAAGTTCGGATTAGACGTGCATCTAGGCACTTTGCCTTGTAGCTCCTTGTATTTTTGGTTTGGAATATCTAGGGTCTTGTACTTATCTTGTTTCACTTCACAAGCTTCTGTTCGTCTCTGTTTCTGCTTTCTACTTCTGCTGCGCTATGCCCTTTCGATTTTTCTGTTTGAAAAATTTGTTTCTGAGCAGCGACCGCTGGTGGTCTCGGCATCCAAAAGCCATAAAAGCGACTGAATCCGTCATTATGAAAATGAGAAATTGGCAAACGAAAAACACAAACACAAAAACTGACTGATTTCTGTCACTTCGCTTTCGCAGTGTCAGATTCGTGATTCTGTGGGATAGACCTCTGTGTCAGTTACTCGAGTGCCTTCGTGTGGTTCGTATATTGCGGATTGCATACCCAAATACCGCTTTCCCCTTACCCCGACCCGCATCAAATTTCCTCGCCTACAAGCTGGGTTACGTTCCCTCCTGCTATTATAACCTCCTTGGTATTTACCTATGGTATTTACTCGGTATTTTCCCGAGCGATATTTACCCACCCTACCCAGTTTGACAGAAAAGTTGACACTGTTGACAGCTAGGTTGACAGTGTTGACGGTTAAAGGTTATGATTTCTTTTCCCAACTTCCAAGGCTTCATAAACATAACCTCCAAAGAACTTATTATTATTTTGCTGCTGCGAGCAAAAAATCATAATTGTTTGTTGTTGTTCCTCCAATTGTTGATAACAATTGATGAAAATAGATACCCTATTAGAGACCCGATTTTGGGTGAATACCGGGTATTTACTATTGTAGACAAAAAAAGCTGAACGACAGATGAATGACTTTTTAAATTGTGTAGAAGGCCCTTTAGGATTATCATTTTTGACAAGCCCATGACAAAATGCCAGTGATTTTTTTGAGTCACAAGACAACGTCAGTTGTGTCTTTGATTTCTTTGTAGCTATGAACCAGGAGTAGAAGAAGGTGAAGATAAAAATGGATCATTTCCACTGAGATTTCTACCCACTGTATCAACACGAGCCCGCAACACGGTGACTTCGTACTGGTTGATTCCATGTAATATGCTACGAGTACATGGCAATGGCGGTCCGTTGCCTTTTGCTTGTAGAAAAATTTAAGCGGCTCGCAGCATGTCGAACATTGGCGAACGAATCGTCCTCTAGCATCTGGACATACCGTGATCTGGACATAGACCATTTGGATCAATGCTTGATCTTCGGCTTCGGTAGTCTGCCAGAACCTGGTTGCCGTGTCAGCGTTGAATTTTTCCGCCACCTGCACATAACGTTGTAAACCGTCCCTTTCCTGTTACTGAAAAGGTCTGCTACCGTCTTCCACGCGATACCACTCTCCACAAGAGGAATAATTTGCACCCTAACAGATTCATTGGACATTCTGTCCCGTTTGACACAGAAAATGATGAAGCATTATTGGTTATGGGTGGCATATTCTTGATGACAGTAAAGCTGATTCACAGGTCAAAAATTAGAAAAGTCATTCATCTGTCGTTCAGCTTTTTTTGTCTACAATAGTACTCTCAAATATAAAAACCCGGGTATTTTACATCACTGTACCTAATATAATTAATATGCATGGAAGTTTGCGGAATGTGTCAAGATCTGATCCAGTTTCAGCAGATATCTTGTCCTTCTTGTCTGAATTGATAATTTTCAACAACTTCTCATTTTCAACTCTCTTATTCACCAAACTGTGACGAGCCAAGAGCTTTTTCTGCATTTAAGAAGGTTTTTCGGCGGTATTATACGATTTAGGATTTTATACCATACAAAAAATACCGGTATAATACACAGTTTTCTTCAATTGTATAATACAACCTCGCATCTCCAGGTCCATGCAATGTTTGCATCATCCGCCGTACTACGACTTTTTCGCTGCAGCCGCCAGCCTGTCTCTGAATGCTTTCGTTCGTACGGTGTTTCGTTACAAAGTCGCCAGTCTAATGTGGTGACATCTGTCACGATGACGTCTGCGTCACCTGGCAAAACGTCAAACATAACCTCTCTGGAGGCTCAAAATCGAAAAACCGCCCGATCAAGCCCCCCGCTGCAATGCCAGGCCCCCCGCCGCAGACGAGGAGCATAATCGCGATGATCTTCCGCAATTTCATCAACTCGCTGAGGCCGCGCCAGTTTCGCGGCGACATGAAGGGCTCCGACGACTTCGGCAACAAGTACTTCGAAATCCCGGCCAACCCCGCCGCCGGCAAGCGCAGGGCCCGCCGCTGGTTCGAGCCCGTCGCCAAGGAGGACGGCTTCGACCAGGAAATGCCCGCCGAGTGGGAAGCGTGGCTGAGAGGGCGGCGCGCCGAACCGCCGTCGGTGGAAGAGATCGCCCGGAACGCCGCCGTCATTGCGCTGAAGCAGAAGAACGCCGTCGCGATCGACGCCAAGGCCGGCAAGCCGACGCAGTCGGACAGGGGCTTCGAAAGCTTCCCGCAGTATCCCGAATACGAACGGATGCCCGGCAAAAAACCCGGAACCAAATAGCACTTGACTAGCTCGTTTTCAAATTTAGCGTATTGTACATATTATTGAAATTTAGATAATAGGGTACCTGAATAAATAAATAATATAAAACGTTGGAAATAACTTTCTTTTTATTACTAGAATGCGTTATAATATGTACACGTTACAAAAACTTAGCTGTTACAAGAAATTAGAAAATTTACAGGGTAGGGTCACATTTGAAGAATTATAATTAATATAAATAAAATTTGCACATTTTTATAAAACTCTCTTTCAAGTTTAATACTTAAGACCACTTTATCTTCTACACAGTAGAAAAACAAAAACAAAATCATTAAAATCTTCGTCGAATGGGAGAGGGGAAGGGGGAGCAGGTGGTAAGTGGGTAATATTTTAGTATGTTTAACCTGAAAAGTCGCTGTGGTCGAAGAGCGTCTGGTCATAGAGGGAGGCTCGAACCATTCGGCCGCCAAAATATCGGCCGTTGAGGGCGTCTCGCGCCTTTTCGGCTTCTGTAAAAAAGAAAACAGCATTAAAATTTCGATTGAAAGTTTTGTTTCGTTGATGTTTTTCAAACCCCACATCCCCTCCTCGGATCAATGCTGAAAAAACGAGATAGTATTCAAATTCAGATAGGTGGCTGTTACTTGACTTCCGGTTGTCGCGTCGCTCCCTTAGTGGCGGAGTCGCTAGGGACTAGTAGTTTTCCACCATTTCGTGAAAGGGCCGAATTGAAAAATGTTGCGCAATAATAATGCATCGAGTTATTACCTGGCGTTTCGGTGAACTCGACGAAGATCTTGACGACCACCTCGGCGTCGTCGTCGTCCTCGGACTGCCTCTCGTTGTAGATGATGACGCGCTCGACGACGCCGAACTTGGTGCACTCCTCCTGGATCTCCTCCTGCAGCGTGTCGTCCACGTCCTCCGGTCCGACCATGTTGCGCAAGATGACGACGCGGCTGTCCACCTTTCGCATCAGCTTCTGCATGACGAAGTGCCTGGCGTTCTGGCCCTTGATCGACATGTTCTCCTGCTGCTGCAGCGTCTGCGGTTCGTTCTGGTCGAGCAGTTTCTTCTGCAGCTCCTCCTGCTGCTTCATCTGCGCCTCCTGCGCCCTCTTCATCGCCTCCTGCGCCGCGCTGCTGACCGTCGGCATGGCCGGCGCCTGCGGGTGGTGGTGGTGCTGGGGCTGGTGCAGGGTCGGGGTCACGATCGTGGGAGGAGCTATCACTTGCGGCGGGACCACCGTGCTCACTACCGGAGCGACGATCTGCGTGGAGAAAAAAAACGACTTTTTTTAGAACTAATTTTCAAATTAGCGCGAGTAACTTATTGCTACAATCGGGTGACTTTTCTCAAGGTATCAGTCCGTATGTTCGCAAAACATGAGATGCTTCACATAATTTCTACGGGGTGTTAGCTGAAGCACTGCAAAATTTCCAAACTGTCAAGAGCAACAGCTGTTGTAGGGTAATTTAAAAAAATATGTCACTCTCGTGTTGAAATGATACGACAGATCGATCGCTGGCGCCCAGTTTACAAAATCTCTGTACTCCATTTGGAATCCAGAAGACGAAAACGCCGCCTCCCCATCCACGGTCGGATGGAATGGCTGAACGGTTCAACAAGCGATGGAGCAGGACCTGTCAAGGCCGTCGCAAAAATAGGTGAGTTCTACTAAACAAGAACTTGAAGAGGTGTTGAGCTGCGTCCTAATTTTTGTCGTTCATCTTCTACAAAGGTCAAGCTGTTCAAGATAAAGCTTAGATCACACTCGTACTTGCAAGTTGAAGTCTCTAGTCTCGCGCGACACTTAACTGAACAAGTAACTTAAGCTACGCTTGTACTTGAGTCTGAACTTGATAATCACCTTTGGTACTGGCCGTAAGCGACACACGGCCGTTTTTTCAAGCTAAAGCGGCGTTTATACTTGAAATTGAGTTGAACAGGTCGCGGTGCTCTTTAGCAGCTTTAGAAACTCTAGAATAGTGTGAAGTAGCTTTAGTTTTGATGGGTCAGTGAAAAATGATTGTAGATTAACTGGCATAACATAAGAGAAAATTTGGACTTACTTAAACGGTGTAAACGTAGCATTAGAGAAACCAAAATTCTGACAAATTAACTGGAGAGTTACCAGAATATTGTAAAAGTAATTTTAGAAACACTGGAGTGATGTAAAAGAAGCTTTAGATTTGATGGATCAGTGTAAAATAACTTTAGACTAACAGGCATAGTATCAAAGCAAATTTGGAGTTACTTGAAAGGTGTAAACGTAGCATTAGACTGATTAAAATTCTCCTGAATTAGCTGGAGAGTTACCAGAATATTGTAAAAGCAACTTGAGAAACACTGGAATAGTGTACAGGTAGCTTTAGATTTAACGAATCAGTGTGAAATAACTTTAGATTAACTGGCATAATATCAAAGCATATTTGTACCTACATGGACAGTGTAAACGTAGCATTAGAGTAACTAAAGTTCCGCTGAAACAGGTGGAGCGTTACCAGAAAATTGTAAAAGCAACTTAAAAACATTGGAATACTGTGAAGGTAGCTTTAGATTTGATAGGTCAATGTAAAATAACTTCAGATCAACTGGCATAGTATAAAAACAAATTTGGAGTTACTTGAACAGTGTGAACATAGCATCAGAGTAACTAAAGTCCTGCTAAATTAGCTTCGGTTGAGCTTTAACGACGGCACAGTTCAAGCTATTGAAATTAAGCCTGGTTTACACTCGCACCCTCAAGTTAAAACCTCTATCTAGCACGCGACTATTGGTGACTAAAGCCCGTTCACACTGGAATCTGGAACTTGGCGTTTTAGGACTCGCGCGACGAACATTCCAAATTGAAAAACTAAAGCCGTGTTTAAAATTACAACTGATTAAAAGTTCCGGTACTTACGGTTGAGCATTAACGACGGCACAGCAAAGCTATTAGAATTAAAGCCTCGTTTACACTAGTACTTGCAGCTTCAAGCCCCTGGCATTCCACGCGCCCAAGTTATAGGCGGCTAAAGCTGCGTTTATTCTTGGATATAAACTCAATGGCACTGGCTAAAAGCGACATCCGTCCAGTTTTTCGGACAAAAAGGGCGTTACTACTTGAACTGGAATCACTGGCAACTGGCTAGATCGTTCTGGCTGCCAAATATTAGTGCAAGTTTCAAGTGTAAGCGTGGCTTGAGCGCTGTTTCGTCTACTACAAACGCTTTTGTGCCATTCGCTTTGTGAAGCCCCATTTACATGAAAAGTAGGCTAGTCATAACCGTCTTCGGTGCGCAACCCCCGAGTTTCATGTGTGAGCGTGGCTTTAACGCTATTATGGGCTGGTAACTGCAGTGGCACCAATCGCGCGACGGGTCGGCCCCGATGGATTTTGCCGTTTTTTCACTCAGCCGTATAAAACCGGCGAACCGTGCGATTTTCTTTCTTCTCCTCTCGCCGCAGCTGTCGACTCTACACGGCGGAATAAAACATTCCCCCGGGCGTTTTTTTTTTTGGGGGGCTCTCTTTGAGCTAGCAACAGCTGTTATAGAGTAATTTTAAAAAATATGTCACTTTCGTATTGAAATGATACGACAAATCGGTCGCTGGCGCCCAGTTTACAAAATGTCTACTCCATTTGGAATCCAGAAGACGAAAACGCCGCCTCTCCATCCACGGTCTGATGGAATGGCTGAACGGTTCAACAAGACGATGGAGCAGAGCCTGTCAAGGTCGTCGCAAAAATAGGTAAGTTCTACTAAACAAGAACTTGAAGAGCTGTTGAACTGCGTCCTAATTTTTGTCGTTCATCTTCTACAAAGGTCAAGCTGTTCAAGATGAAGCCTAGTTCACACTCGTACTTGCAAGTTGAAGTCTCTAGTCTCGCGCGACACGTAACTGAACAAGTAACTAAAGCTACGCTTGTACTTGAGTCTGAACTTGATGATCACCTTTGGTACTGGCCGTAAGCGACACACGGCTGTTTTTTCAAGCTAAACCGGCATTTATACTTGAAATTGAGTTGAACAGGTCGCGGTGCTCTTGAAGACCGGTCAAACCATTAAAATTGAAGCATGGTTTACACTTACACCTACAACTGAACGTCCCTGACATTTTTGCGACATTCAGCCCAATAGACAACTGAAGCTACGTTTACACTCAAATCTCAGCCTGACGAATGTCAATGGCACTAAATGAAGGCGACTTGTAGCCCTGTTTCTCGAACTAAAGCGACGTTTATACTTGAATTTGAATCTTAAGAGAATCCGTTGTTTGAAGGCGGCACACACTAGGTCAAGTTTCTCAAATTGAAGCCTCGTTTACACGGGTACATTCAGCTTGAAGTCTCTGGCACTCGTCAAAAGCAACGTGCCGCTAGGTTTTTGGCGACTAATGGTGCTATTCTGTAAAAAATAACATTCCATAAACGCTCTGTTATGTAAAAATTCGTGTCGGCCATTGGCTGTTGCCTAGGTAATAACAAGGTAACAGAGCCTTTATGGAATGTAATTTTTTAGAGAATCGCACCATTAAGCTACGTTCACGGTGAAACATGAAACTCAATGTCAGTGACACTCCACGTAAAGTCCATTGAAACCAAGGCGGCGTTTATATTTTTATTCGTATCTCGAAACTTCTAGACAATTCTCGATGCGACACAGATCAATCTGTTCAAATTGAAGCCTCGTTTACACTCGCGACTGCAACTTGGAAGTCAGTAGCACTCGTCGAAAGCGAGTTGCCGCCAAGGTATCGGGAGGCCAAAGCTTCGTTCACAGTTGATCTGAAACTGAACGCGAATGCAAGTGGCACTTCACACACGGACCAGTTTTACAAACTAAGCGTCGCTTACACTTGATTCGCAGCTTGAAGTTTGCGCTTCTTTGGAGGGCGTCACAGGTCAAACCGCTTGACCTGCAGCAAAATTTAAACCTCGTTTACACTCGTACCTTCGAGTTCAAATTTTCATCGAGCGCGCGGCCAAGTTATCGGTAACTGAAGCCCGTTCACACTGGAATCTGGAACTTGTTGTCTCCAGAACTCGCGTGACAAACATTCCAGTTTTCAAAACTGAAGCCGCGTTTACAATTGCAATTTACTGTGAAAGGTGCCGATATAGTGTAAACGTAACATTAGAGTGACTAAAATTCCGCTGAATTAGATGGAGAGTGGTGGACAACTTAGTAGAAGCAACTTTAGATTTGATGGATCAGTGTAAAATGACTTTAGATTAACTGACATAGTATCAAAGTCAATTTGGAATTAGTTGAACACTGTAAATGTAGCATTAGAGTAACTCCGATAAAGCATAAGTTCCGATAAATTAGCTGGATAGTTGGCAGAATATTGTAAAAGCAGCTTTAGGAACTTTAGAATAGTGTAAAAGTAGCTTTAGTTTTGATGGGTCAGTGAAAAATGATTGTAGATTAACTGGCATAACATAAGAGAAAATTTGGACTTACTTGAACAGTGTAAACGTAGCATTAGACTGACTAAAATTCTCTTGAATTAGCTGGAGAGTTACCAGAATATTGTAAAAGCAACTTGAGAAACACTGGAATAGTGTACAGGTAGCTTTAGATTTGACGAATCAGTGTAAAATAATTTCAGATTAACTGGCATAATATCAAAGCATATTTGTACCTACTTATACAGTGTAAACGTAGCATTAGAGTAACTAAAGTTCCGCTGAAACAGGTGGAGGGGTACCAGAAAATTGTAAAAGCAACTTTAGAAACACTGGAATAGTGTAAAAGTAGATTTAGATTTGAAGGATCAGTGTAAAATGACTTTTAAATAACTAGCATAGTATCAAAGGACTTACTTGAACAGTGTGAACGTAGCATTAGAGTAACTAAAGTTCAGCTAAATTAGGTGGAGTTACCAAAATATTTTAAAAGCAACTTTAAAACATTGGAATACTGTGAAGGTAGCTTTAGATTTGATGGGTCAGTGTAAAATAACTTCAGATTAACTGGCATAGTATAAAAACAAATTTGGAGTTACTTGAACAGTGTGAACGTAGCATCAGAGTAACTGAAGTCCTGCTAAATTAGCTTAGGTTGAGCTTTAACGACGGCACAGTTCGAGCTATTGAATATAAGCCTGGTTTACACTCGCACCCTCAAGTTAAAACATCTATCTAACACGCGACTATTGGTGACTAAAGCCCGTTCACACTGGAATCTGGAACTTGGCGTTTTAGGACTCGCGCGACGAACATTCCAAATTTAAAAATTGAAGCCGCGTTCACAATTACAACTGATTGAAAGTTTCGGTACTTACGGTTGAGCTTTAAGACGGCACAGCAAAGCTATTAAAATTAAAGCCTCGTTTACACTAGTACATGCAGCTTCAAGCCCCTGGCATTCCACGCGCCCAAGTTATAGGCAGCCAAAGCTGCGTTTATTCTTGGATCTAAACTCAATGCCACTGGCTAAAAGTGACACGCCGTCCAGTTTTTACAACAAGCGCTTTTGTGCCATTCGCTTTGTAAAGCCCCATTTACATAAAAAGTAGGCTAGTCATAACCGTCTTCGGTGCGCAACCCCCGAGTTTCAAGTGAGAGCGTGGCTTTAACGCTATTATGGGCTGGTAACTGCAGTGGCACCAATCGCGCGACGGGTCGGCCCCGATGGTTTTTGCCGTTTTTTCACTCAGCCGTACAAAACGGGCAACCGTGCGATTTTCCTTCTTTTCCTCTCGCCGCAGCTGTCGACTCTACACGGCGGAATAAAACATTCTCCCGGGCGTTTTTAAGGGGGCCCTCTTCAAGCCAGCTCAGCTAGCCCTTAGCAGTCCATAGACGACTTAGGGGGTTTCTGATGCGACTAAAAAAGTTGTTGACGGGAATCGGTTTCATTCAATTTTTTTCGTCAGCAGAAACTCTTCCAAAAAGAAAATGTACGGGTATGGATGTACATTCTGCGTTGCTTGGTGGAGGTTAAACGAGGTGCAGCCAAATACACCGTCCATGCTGATGTACATGACCACGATACAAGAAACAAAGACGGTATCAGGGTGAGTTTCCACCGACTCAAGAGAACAAGGGATGGCGCAACTTTTTATGGTCCGTCTCTTTTTAACTGCTTGCCTGCCTCCGTGAGAGAGCTCGGTTCTGTTCAGTTTAGGAATCTAATAAGAGATTATTTATTGGAAAAAGCCTTCTATAGTTTGGAGGAATGCATAAATCACCGTTTTAGTGACTTCAAACTTTGAAATGAATATTGTCGTATCCTCTCAATGTATTCATCGAGCTAAATTGCCATGTACTTTCAAATTGTTTTGTTGTATGTTTGTTGATTTTTTTAAATTTTATTGAGGGATCCTTTCTCGTGTACTGAATATTTTACATATTGCCATACACTGTACCATGGCTGACTTGTGAAAACAATAATCTTGTGTCATCATCAATAAATCGATCTTATCTTATCTTATAGCTATCAAATTTTGAAAATTTTTGAAATTTTTTGAAAATTCGAGAAATCATTTTTGGGATTTTTTTTTTGAAAATAAAGAGTTTAAATTTGGCATGTGACTTCTCTGAGGAAAGATGCATTGTCGATGCTATCTAGTTTTTGAATTTTCAAAAATCGAAATCAAAATTTTCAAAATTTGATAGCAATGCTCGTAAATTTTCTTTTTGGAAGAGTTTCTACTTGACGAAAAAAATAAAATAAAACCGATTCCCGTCAACAACTTCTTTAATCGCATCAGAAACCCCTTAAGCATTAGGCAATTTGACGTTGCTCCCGACGTCACGATTGGAATCGTACCAGTAATCTCGGAGCTAGCGACTAACCGTATCATTTCAACACAAAAGTGACATTTTTTTTCAAGATTCCCCTGCAACTTCTGATAACCAAAACGGACCTCCACTCCTCCGTTAGCGACTCTCCTCACTTCTCGTCTTATTAAACTCGTATAATTTTTTTTTTTGGGCATTACAGTATTAAAACTACTGGGATGAGATAAAATACAAAAAGATGCATACCTGACTGTTTTGTACCAGCTGGGGTATGGCCAGGCCGGGCGGCGGGATGACGCCTCCGGGGATGGCGGCGAGCGGCGCCACGACGGTCGGGATCGCCACCGTCGGTGTGACGACGACCGCCGCCGCCGGGATGGACGGCGCCGTCGCGGCGGCGCCCTGCCCCATCTTGGGAAGTCCGAAGGCGACCGCGTTGTTGGCCACGGCGTCCATGGCCTGGATCTTGGCGGTGGCAGCGGCGGCGGCCACGGCGGCGGCCGTCGGCATGACGCTGGAACCAGTCGAGGGGCCGAGGAGGGCGTTCGGCGGCGTGATGGCGCGACCGACGCGCAAGTACTGCCCGCCGAGATCGAACAGGTTCATGCTGGCGATGGCCTCGTTCGCCGCCTGAGCCGTTTCGTACTCGATGAATCCGTAACCTTTGTGCTTGTGTCCGGAGCTGCCTTGCGCCAGCTTGCAGTAGATTATCGGACCGAACGCTTCGAACACGCTGGAAATTCGAGACAAATTAGAAGGGTCGTCAATTAGGGTAGTCACCTAAAGTATTAGGTTGAAAGTCAAGCTGTGCTTGAGCTGCTTGGGGAGAGAAAAAGACACGAGAAACTCGAGAGCTTTGCACGGAGATGTGTTGAGTACGCTTGAAGGATATTGTTTAAACGTCTCATTATAATTGTTTATTGTTGTGTACTGTGTGAGTGTACTTTGTAATCAATATCATTTTTATTCATTGTTCGTCCTAGTGCAATCCTATGTCAGGTCAAGTCGAAAACATAAAAAGCGGTCCCCTTTGCCTCATTTCTTGAACGCTGAGAGAACCGTTTTAAATAAAAGAAAATTCTGTAAGATCAAAGTTGTAGAGAATGAAACTGCCTATAATAACGTTATCAAATTTCATAGACTTGTATTTTATGGCTCAAACGTGAGATGCGATTAAAGCACGCGAATTTGCTTGAGAACGATTTGTTACTTGTCGTTCATTGAAGGTTTTTAAAAATATATTTTAATTCAGGAGAATTAATTATTTTTCAAAGCAAAACATAGGAAAATCGCAGGCATACCTCTTGATGTCCTCCTCGGTCAGATCCGGATGTATCGACGCGACGTAGATGCGGTTGTACTGCTTCGCTTCCTCCTGGATCTCATCGATGACGGCCTGGGCCTGCGGCATGTTGCTGGGCCTCCCGACCACCTTGATGTTCCTGCCGCCGATCATGACGCCGTTCATCTGTTCCAGCGCCAGCTGGGCCGCCTCCGGGATCTCGTACTCGACGAAGGCGAAGCCCTTGTGCTTTTGCGTCACCGGATCCCAGCTCATATTGATGGATTTTATCGGTCCGAATGGCAAAAACGACTGCCTTATAGTATCCTCCTTCAGTTCAAATGAGATGCTGCCAACGTACACCCTAAACCCAAGGTCACAAACCTTTCGTCACCGAATCGGCACAACAACTTTCTTATCTATATTATATATTATACGTATATAAGACATCATTAGTGATTTTTCTTTGTACAAAATGGCATTAGTAACTGATCAAAAGACAATTTCGTGTGTGTGTTTTAATTTTTTTTTTTGGTGTGTCAACTCGAAATTATCCAGAGAAAAGGACGGATGGGAAAACGGAATGCGGGAATTGAAATCAGATCTTATCAGCAAAAAGCATCATAAGTCGGAAGAGCTGAAACTCCTCGACGACTTCAACTGAATTGGATCATCATTTCTCGAGATTGCAAAGTGACATGTGGATAATATGAAAGAAAGCGAATGACATGCAAGCATGATCTATGAACGTAAAATAACGAAAAATTATAATAAACGGCGTATACATTGCTGCACTTCAATCAAAATCGAATTAAAACATAAAAAAATAATAATAAAAGAATTGAGAACGAAATCAACAAAAAAAAAAAACAACGAAAGAAAAGGAGATGAAGGCAACAATGTAGTGCACGGTAAAATAAAATGGACGGTGAGCGTGCTAACCTGCACATAAGGGCGAGAGCCTGCTGCCGCTGGACCTGAGTCCTCTGACTAGCCATTTGCTGCAACAGAGGACAAGTGGCATTTGGTCATCACAACTCTTCGAGAGGAGAAAAAAAAAAAGAAACTATAGCTTTGGGGGGCGAGCTCTCGCCCCCGTGAGCGGGCGCGTGCGACCAACACTACGGACCGACGCACTAACCTGCACATTAAAACTAACACTTGGTGTCGCTGGAACGTCTTATTTTTCTGTGAAGTAAAACGTCATTAGTACACACACAGGAACACCAAAAGAATTTAACAAAACCAAAAAAAAATTCTCTTTCGTTCAACAAAATTAAACTCGTGCGGTCTATCTCAGGAAATAACGGATTTTACTGTGGCGAAAAATTTCATGGCCGCCTGCGTCTCGCTCAAATTTACGCGTATATCGAAAATCTGAGCCCAATTTTTCCAAGTGAGTATAGATTTTATTTATATAGGTAGGTACTGCAACAAGTTCTTTGTTCAATTTGGCATGAACAGGTACCAACTTTGCTTCGTTAAAAAAATGTGGCTTGGCTGAAAAACGCCAACAAAAATTGCTAGTTGACATTTTTGAAATTTAATTGAAATTTTGATTCCCGTATTGTATCCCAAATCAAATTTCAAGACATTTGAGGCCAAACTCGAAGAATTTATTTTGAAAAACAACTGAGATATCGTGAAAACCGTCTTGGATTCCAAGGCCGCCTGCGCCTCGTTCACATTAATGCATTTGTAGCGTTCAAAATCGATTTCATTGTTAATTTTGAGGCGTACAACATATTCTTCGTTCAATTCTGCATAAAAAAGCGACTTGATTGAAAAAACGCTAACAAAAATTGCCAGTTGATATTTTTGGAATTTTATTGAAACTTTGATAGCAGTATTGCATTCCCGATAAAATTTCAAGATATTTGAGGCCAAACTCGAAGAATTTATTTTTAAAAACAACCAAGATATAGTGAAAACTCGAGTTCCATGACCGCCTACGTCTGGTTCAAATTAATGCATTTATAGCGTTCAAAATTCATCAAATCATTTTTTTGAGTAGCGGAACACATTCTTCGTTCAATTTTGCATAAACAGGTACCAGATTCGCTTCTTTAAAAAATGTGGCTTGGTTGAAAAAAAAAATGAAAAAATTGACGGTTGGCGTTTTTCAAATTTGATTGAAATTTTGATTCCAGTACTGCATTCTCGATTAAATTTCAAGACATTTGAGGCCAAACTCGAAGAATTCATTTTGAAAAACAACTGAGATATCGTGAAAACCGTCTTGGATTCCAAGGCCGCCTGCGTCTCGTTCAAATTATAGCATTTATAGCGTTCAAAACCTATTTAATCTTTTTTTTTGAATAGTGAAACACATTCTTGGTTCAATTTTGCAAAAATAGTACCAAATTCGCTTCGTTAAAAAAATGTGGTTTAGTAAAAAATTATGAAAAAACTGACAGTTGACTTTTTTCAAATTTGACTGAAATTTTGGTTCCAGTATTGCCTTCTCGATTAAATTTCAAGTCATTTGAGACCAAACTCGATGAATTCATTTTGAAAAACAACCGAGATACCGTGAAAACCGTCTTGTATTCCAAGGCCGCCTGCGTCTCGTTCAAATTGATGCATTTATAGCGTTCAAAATCTATTTAATCATTTTTTTTTAACAGTGAAACACATTCTTGGTTCAATTTTGCAAAAATAGTACCAAATTCGCTTCGTTAAAAAAATGTGGTTTAGCAAAAAATTATGAAAAAACTGACAGTTGACTTTTTTCAAATTTGACTGAAATTTTGGTTCCAGTATTGCCTTCTCGATTAAATTTCAAGACATTTGAGACCAAACTCGAAGAATTCATTTTGAAAAACAACCGAGATATCGTGAAAACCGTCTTGGATTCCAAGGCCGCCTGCGTCTCATTCAAATTAATGCATTTATAGCATTCAAAATCTATTTAATCATTTTTTTTAACAGTGAAACACATTCTTGGTTCAATTTTGTAAAAATAGTACCAAATTCACTTCGTTAAAAAAATGTGGCTTAGTTAAAAATTATGAAAACACTGACAGTTGACTTTTTTCAAATTTGACTGAAATTTTGATTCCAGTATTGCCTTCTCGATTGAATTTCAAGACATTTGAGGCCAAACTCGAAGAATTCATTTTGAAAAACAACAGAGATACCGTGAAAACCGTCTTGGATTCCAAGGCCGCCTGCGTCTCGTTCAAATTATAGCATTTATAGCGTTCAAAACCTATTTAATCATTTTTTTGAATAGTGAAACACATTCTTGGTTCAATTTTGCAAAAATAGTACCAAATTCGCTTCGTTAAAAAAATGTGGTTTAGTAAAAAATTATGAAAAAACTGACAGTTGACTTTTTTCAAATTTGACTGAAATTTTGGTTCCAGTATTGCCTTCTCGATTAAATTTCAAGTCATTTGAGACCAAACTCGATGAATTCATTTTGAAAAACAACCGAGATACCGTGAAAACCGTCTTGTATTCCAAGGCCGCCTGCGTCTCGTTCAAATTGATGCATTTATAGCGTTCAAAATCTATTTAATCATTTTTTTTTAACAGTGAAACACATTCTTGGTTCAATTTTGCAAAAATAGTACCAAATTCGCTTCGTTAAAAAAATGTGGTTTAGCAAAAAATTATGAAAAAACTGACAGTTGACTTTTTTCAAATTTGACTGAAATTTTGGTTCCAGTATTGCCTTCTCGATTAAATTTCAAGACATTTGAGACCAAACTCGAAGAATTCATTTTGAAAAACAACCGAGATATCGTGAAAACCGTCTTGGATTCCAAGGCCGCCTGCGTCTCATTCAAATTAATGCATTTATAGCATTCAAAATCTATTTAATCATTTTTTTTAACAGTGAAACACATTCTTGGTTCAATTTTGTAAAAATAGTACCAAATTCACTTCGTTAAAAAAATGTGGCTTAGTTAAAAATTATGAAAACACTGACAGTTGACTTTTTTCAAATTTGACTGAAATTTTGATTCCAGTATTGCCTTCTCGATTGAATTTCAAGACATTTGAGGCCAAACTCGAAGAATTCATTTTGAAAAACAACAGAGATACCGTGAAAACCGTCTTGGATTCCAAGGCCGCCTGCGTCTCGTTCAAATTATAGCATTTATAGCGTTCAAAACCTATTTAATCATTTTTTTGAATAGTGAAACACATTCTTGGTTCAATTTTGCAAAAATAGTACCAAATTCGCTTCGTTAAAAAAATGTGGTTTAGTAAAAAATTATGAAAAAACTGACAGTTGACTTTTTTCAAATTTGACTGAAATTTTGGTTCCAGTATTGCCTTCTCGATTAAATTTCAAGACATTTGAGGCCAAACTCGAAGAATTCATTTTGAAAAACAACCGAGATATCGTGAAAACCGTCTTGGATTCCAAGGCCGCCTGCGTCTCGTTCAAATTGATGCATTTATAGCGTTCAAAATCTATTCAATAATTTTTTTTCAACAGTGAAACACATTCTTGGGTCAATTTTGTAAAAATAGTACCAAATTCACTTCGTTAAAAAAATGTGGCTTAGTTAAAAATTATGAAAAAACTGACAGTTGACTTTTTTCAAATTTGACTGAAATTTTGATTCCAGTATTGCCTTCTCGATTAAATTTCAAGACATTTGAGGCCAAACTCGAAGAATTCATTTTGAAAAACAACAGATTCAAATTGATGCATTTATAGCGTTCAAAATCTATTTAATCATTTTTTTTAACAGTGAAACACATTCTTGGTTCAATTTTGCAAAAATAGTACCAAATTCGCTTCGTTAAAAAAATGTGGTTTAGCAAAAAATTATGAAAAAACTGACAGTCGACTTTTTTCAAATTTGACTGAAATTTTGGTTCCAGTATTGCCTTCTCGATTAAATTTCAAGACATTTGAGACCCAACTCGAAGAATTCATTTTGAAAAACAACCGAGATATCGTGAAAACCGTCTTGGATTCCAAGGCCGCCTGCGTCTCGTTCAAATTAATGCATTTATAGCATTCAAAATCTATTTAATCATTTTTTTTCAACAGTGAAACACATTCTTGGTTCAATTTTGTAAAAATAGTACCAAATTCGCTTCGTTAAAAAAATGTGGCTTAGTTAAAAATTATGAAAACACTGACAGTTGACTTTTTTCAAATTTGACTGAAATTTTGATTCCAGTATTGCCTTCTCGATTAAATTTCAAGACATTTGAGGCCAAACTCGAAGAATTTATTTTTAAAAACAACCAAGATATCGTTAAACTCTTGGAATTCCATGGCCGCCTAGGTTTTGTTCAAATTAATGCATTTATAGCGTTCAAAATCAATCCAATCATTTTCTTAAGTAGCGCAACACATTCTCCGTTCAATTTTGCACAAACAGGTATTAAATTCGCTTAGTTGAAAAATGTGGCTAGGTTATTAAAAAAATCATGAAAAAATTGACGGTTGGCATTTTTCAAATTTGACTGAAATTTTGATTCCAGTACTGCATTCTCGATAAAATTTCAAGACATTTGAGGCCAAACTCGAAGAATTCATTCTGAAAAACAACCGGGATACCGTGAAAACCGTCTTGGATTCCAAGGCCGCCTGCGTCTCGTTCAAATTAATGCATTTATAGCGTTCAAAATCTATTTAATCATTTTTTTTGAACAGTGAAACACATTCTTGGTTCAATTTTGCAAAAATAGTACTAAATTCGCTTTGTTAAAAAAATGTGGCTTGGTTGAAAATTATGAAAAAAACTGACAGTTGACTTTTTCGAATTTGACTGAAATTTTGATTCCAATATTGCCTTCTCGATCAAATTTCAAGACATTTGAGGCCAAACTCGAAGAATTAATTTTGAAAAACAACAGAGATACCGTGAAAACCGTCTTGGATTTCAAGGCCGCCTGCGTCTCGTTCAAATTAATGCATTTATGGCGTTCAAAATCTATTTAATCATTTTTTTGAACAGTGCAACACATTCTTGGTTCAATTTTGCAAAAATAGTACCAAATTCGCTTCGTTAAAAAAATGTGGCTTAGTTAAAAATTATGAAAAAAACTAACAGTTGACTTTTTTCAAATTTGACTGAATTTTTGATTCCAGTATTGCCTTCTCGATTAAATTTCAAGACATTCAAGGCCAAACTCGAAGAATTCATTTTGAAAAACAACAGAGATACCGTGAAAACCGTCTTGGATTCCAAGGCCGCCTGCGTCTCGTTCAAATTATAGCATTTATAGCGTTCAAAACCTATTTAATCATTTTTTTGAATAGTGAAACACATTCTTGGTTCAATTTTGCAAAAATAGTACCAAATTCGCTTCGTTAAAAAAATGTGGTTTAGCAAAAAATTATGAAAAAACTGACAGTTGACTTTTTTCAAATTTGACTGAAATTTTGGTTCCAGTATTGCCTTCTCGATTAAATTTCAAGACATTTGAGACCAAACTCGAAGAATTCATTTTGAAAAACAACCGAGATATCGTGAAAACCGTCTTGGATTCCAAGGCCGCCTGCGTCTCGTTCAAATTAATGCATTTATAGCATTCAAAATCTATTTATTCATTTTTTTTAACAGTGAAACACATTCTTGGTTCAATTT
Source organism: Anaspis maculata (assembly GCA_949128115.1). Lineage (NCBI taxonomy): Eukaryota > Metazoa > Arthropoda > Insecta > Coleoptera > Scraptiidae > Anaspis > Anaspis maculata. The sequence continues at coordinate 1,582,247 of OX421962.1, forward strand.
TGCAAAAATAGTACCAAATTCGCTTCGTTAAAAAAATGTGGCTTAGTTAAAAATTATGAAAAAACTGACAGTTGACTTATTTCAATTTGACTGAAATTTTGATTCTAGTATTGCATTCTCGATTAAATTTCAAGACACTTGAGGCCAAACTCGAAGAATTCATTTTGAAAAACAACCAAGATATCGTGAAAACCGTCTTGGATTCCAAGGCCGCCTGCGTTTCGTTCAAATTAATGCACTTATAGCGTTAAAAATCTATTTGATCATTTTTTTGAATAGTGGGGCACATTCTTGGTTCAATTTTGCAAAAATAGTACCAAATTCGCTTCGTTAAAAAAATGTGGTTTAGCAAAAAATTATGAAAAAACTGACAGTTGACTTTTTTCAAATTTGACTGAAATTTCGGTTCCAGTATTGCCTTCTCGATTGAATTTCAAGACATTTGAAACCAAACTCGAAGAATTCATTTTGAAAAACAACCGAGATATCGTGAAAACCGTCTTGGATTCCAAGGCCGCCTGCGTCTCGTTCAAATTAATGCATTTATAGCGTTCAAAATCTATTCAATCATTTTTTTTAACAGTGAAACACATTCTTGGTTCAATTTTGTAAAAATAGTACCAAATTCACTTCGTTAAAAAAAATGTGGCTTAGTTAAAAATTATGAAAAAACTGACAGTTGACTTATTTCAATTTGACTGAAATTTTGATTCTAGTATTGCATTCTCGATTAAATTTCAAGACACTTGAGGCCAAACTCGAAGAATTCATTTTGAAAAACAACCGAGATATCGTGAAAACCGTCTTGGATTCCAAGGCCGCCTGCGTCTCGTTCAAATTAATGCATTTATAGCGTTCAAAATCTATTCAATCATTTTTTTTAACAGTGAAACACATTCTTGGTTCAATTTTGTAAAAATAGTACCAAATTCACTTCGTTAAAAAAAATGTGGCTTAGTTAAAAATTATGAAAAAACTGACAGTTGACTTATTTCAATTTGACTGAAATTTTGATTCTAGTATTGCATTCTCGATTAAATTTCAAGACACTTGAGGCCAAACTCGAAGAATTCATTTTGAAAAACAACCGAGATATCGTGAAAACCGTCTTGGATTCCAAGGCCGCCTGCGTTTCGTTCAAATTAATGCACTTATAGCGTTAAAAATCTATTTGATCATTTTTTTGAATAGTGGGGCACATTCTTGGTTCAATTTTGCAAAAATAGTACCGAATTCGCTTCGTTAAAAAAATGTGGCTTAGTTAAAAATTATGAAAAAACTGACAGTTGACTTTTTTCACATTTAATTGAAATTTTGATTCCAGTACTGCATTCTCGATTAAATTTCAAGACATTTGAGGCCAAACTCGAAGAATTTATCGTGAAAAACAACCGAGATATCGTGAAAACCGTCTTGAATTCCAAGACCGCCTGCGTTCTAATTTCAGACAGATGTTGGTATTTGGTTTGAAATTTTGAAAAAGAAATATATTGTTACGGTATTGAGCCCTCAATGAAATTTCAAGAAATTCGGGCTCAAGCTCGACAAGGTTATCTTGAAATGCAACTGAAATATCACCGAAACTGCCTTCATTTATTTTCGTAGTTTTTTTTTGCTCAAAAATTTATTTTTCGGAAAATGTTTTGGTAGCATCGAAATTCGATTCCGGAATCAAATTTCAAGCAATTCGAGCCTAAACTTGATGCATTTACCTTGAAAAACAACCGAGATAATGCCGAAACTGTCTTGAATTCCAAGGCCACCTACTACTCGTCAAGTCCGTGCGCTTTTCGCGTTCAAAATCAAACTGAGCATATTTCTGAAAACTTCTTCAGATTTCGTTGGTTCTGCGCAATTTGATACCTGAGCAGCTCAGTTTTTCCGGTATTTTTCGCCTCGACAGATTTTGACGTTTCGTTGTGAATTCGAAAAACTAAAATTTAGATTCCAAATCGGGTCCTAAATAATCCCAAAGCCGATTTCGACTTGGAATTTTTGAAGCATTTCTCGCGAAATACAATCAAAAACTCGTTTACCGGTCAACAAAAGCACCAATCATAGGCGGCCATGGAATCTAATTTTTTGGCCATATCTCTGCCGTCAATTGAGATGGATGCGTCGAGTTTGGTATCAAACTTCAGCAAATTTTGCAACGAATCCAAGCACCGTGGCTCATTCCCCAGTTTTGCAGAAAAAATCTGACTTGACTCGTTTCGAAATTTTCAATTTAATTTTAAAAATTGCAAAAATTTCATTTTTTTTTGCAAACTGAAAGCAATGTGTTCAAATTTGAATTCACAATGGAATTTCAAGAAATTTGAGCCCAAACTCGACGCATTCGTCTCGAAAAACCACCGAGCTACCGCCGGAACTGTCTTGGATTCCAAAGCCTCCTGCGACTCGTCCAAATAAACGTATCTATCGCGTTTAAAATCAAACTGAGCATATTTTTGAGGAACGTTGCAGATTCTTTCGTTGATTCTGCGTTAGTAGCACGGTCGCCAAATTTTGTACTTTGTTACAGTGACGACAAATTTTGACGTTTCGCTAAATTTTTGAAAAATTGAAATTTTACTCCAGTTTTTAAAACTGCAGACCTCTTCACAAAAATCAAAAATATATGTAAAATTTCTTGTGAAATATGGACGGAGATGCGTTTTTCGAGCGACAAAAGCACTGGATCATACGCAGCCATGGAATTCAGTTTTTTGACCGTATCTCTGAATTATTCGCGCTGGCACGTCGAGTTTGGCATCGAACTCCAGCAAATCACACAACGGATCTGAATATTTCGCCCCAGTCTCCAGTTTCTTGTAAAAAAAATCTAACTGGACCCGTTTTGAAATTTTCAATTAAATTTTCAATTTTGCCTTGAAGTTCCCAATTTCAACCACAAACTAAAAGCCAAAAAAATAATTTGGATTCTCGATCACATTTCAAGAAATTTGAGCCCAAACTCGGCACATTTATTTCGAAAAAACAAGCGAACTGTTGCCATAACTGTCTGAAATTCCAAGGCCTCCTGCGACTGATCCAAATAAACGCATTTTTTGCGTTAAAAATGAAGCTGAGGATTATGTAGACAGTTTCAACGGATTTTTCGCGCAATTCTACGCAGTTTCTCACCACAAACTTGTTAATTATTTCATTTCGACAAATTTTGACATTTCGTTAAAAATTTGAAAAATTAAAAATAATAATCCTGATTTTTTCAGGTCTGATTGTTTGTAGTGAGTTTAAAAATACTTCTAATGAATATGATCGAAAATGCTTTTGTTTTTGACTGAAGAAAGCGTGAATCGTAGCCGGCCATGGAATTCGGTTTTTCAACCGTATCTCTGGTATCAATCGTGATGGATACGTCGAGTTTGGTATCAAACTTCAGCAAATTTCACAACGATTTTTGTTGCAATGATTCTGTTACCTACCCACCTTCAACAACTTAGAATAATAAAAAAAAATTAAAAAAATCAATAAAACTATGCTATAAAATAAAAATAATGAAAGAAATGTACCTGTTGCTGGTGTGCCAGCGTCTGTTTCATGAGGACCATCCTGATGCTCTGTTCCATGGCGTACTTCTTCGCTTTGCTGACCATGTCGCTCTGTTCGCCCGACAGCTTGGGCAGCGAACCGCCGAGAATTCCGGCCACCGTGTTGCTCCTCGCTCCGGGACCTTTTTCCGGCGAAATTCGGAAAGAACAAAAATTAGCAATCGAAACGCTCCGGCCGAATCCGGGGTCGTTTTCCTTACCTGTGACAACTTCTCCGGTCTGTTTGATATCAAAACTAAAAGCAGAAGAGAGTCTTTGTGATCCATCTACAACAAAATCGAACGTGAAAAAATCAATGGAAACGTGAGGGGACAAAAGGGGAATTCGTAGGGAGACAAGTTTTCTATTGGCAGTGAATTTTTTTTTCAATGTTTATACTTTTTTCTTCTTCAAATTCTAATACTTTTTTCAAATTTCAATATTTTGCTTCAACTTGAATAGCTTGTTTCAATTTGAATATTTTGTTTCAATTTTAATAGTTCGTTTTGATTTTAACGCTGATCTTTTGAAAAAAAAAAAACAACTTCAAGACTGCTCATCGGTTCCACCGCTAAAGATAAGGGCCGGTTTAATCACCGTTAACTTTCAGCCAGGAAGTAGCTATTGTCTGGTTCACCAACAGAAATAGTGGTGGACGGTGCATGACCGCTGCAAGTCAGGTCTGCCGAACTGTGCAGTGTGCAGTACCGATTTACCAAAATAGGCTCCGAAACCGCATTTCGATCACGCTATTCCACTACTCTTTCTGTTGATGGACCATGCCATTTCAATTTTATTTACAACAGTTTTCTAATAGACACTGCCTGAAGGCTGCTAGATGTCAGAATAAATTTTGAAAATTTGAAAAACTAGCGTTTTGCATTTTTTTTTTAAATTACTGGCTATCTGCAAAACTGAACTTCCGAGCCCCATTCTGTTGAAACAAAGCTGAAGAAATTTTGACCTTTTATTATTTTTTTTGGGTAAAAACGAGATTCCAGTTAGTTTTAGCTAGAATCAACAGCCAGTTAGCCCTAGTCAGAATCAACAGAAACCTCAATAGAATTAATAGAAGTCTGTAGGATTGATAGCAACCCTTCAACCTCTGATCAAGTTGAACAGGCTTGGTGGAACCGAACATTAGTGATACAACAGGCTGTATTTACAAAAATGATTTAGTCTGTAAGGGTCACCTTTCAGTATTTTGTAAGGCCGGGTATAATCAGTTTCACGGCTCTTTTCATTGGAGCAAGCTATGAAAAAAAAAAAGTGGTGTGTTGGTACCAATGACACGATGCTAACTTGATGTTAACCTTTTGATAGATGTGCATGTATGATCATGTCGCCGTGACGCGCGCGCAAATGGGAAGTTTCGAGATTACGCAGCGCAAATACTGAAAATTGCTGTTAGGTAGCGGCGGCCACAGTAGAAAATTATGCCCGAACGCGGCGGTACTAGAGAAAATGGAATGAAAATGCCCACTGCCACGGGCCGTTCTGGTGCGCAGCAGTGAGTACCATCAGATCTGGGAACTGACAACTGCCAAAACGTTAGCGTCAAGTTAGCATCGCACCATTCAAACAACACATTTTCTCTACAGCTTGCTCTAATGAAAAAAGCCGTGGAACTCATTGCAAAAGGCCCACAAATGATTTAAAAAAAAAAGATTTTTTAAAAATTGACCTTAAAGATACAGAAAAGTACTTAGCGGCTGAACTAATAATTAACAGCGATTGCAAGTTTGATTTTTGATCGGGGGATATTTCCAGCAAGTCAATATAATGCGTTTTCTGTCCTCCTTTTCCCTTCGAAATGCATTTTTTATCCTTTTTTTTTCACAAAACAAATTTGTCTCAAAGGTGGAGTAATTTCTTCATCGTGGCGGGAGTATATGGGGTTCTGTCGACCGAAAAAGTATCTGCGCAGAAACAGGTACCACCTTCAATTCGTCAAATAATATCGATCTAAGTCCTAACTGTTACCAGCAAAAGCAGAAATCGGGCTCTAGCTTTAGTAGCAGTAACATGAAGATTATCGGTTCTAAAAATCGTAGGTACTGTACCTGTTTGAAAACCGTAATTCGTACTGTAAGTACTATTTTGGGGTGAGGAAATTGGCGACCGGCTAAATAGTCGTCCTGAAGGAGCTCGGCTATGACATATCAAAAGTCCCCGGGAGCGGCGGTGGCCGAGTGGTTTTGGTGTTGCCGCGCCAAGCCAGTCGTGATCTACCGCGCGGGTTCGAATCCCGCCTCGTCCATGGATATTTTGTGTTGTCCGATTATTCCAAAAATTGTTCCGACCTTACTATGCCATATCTGCACCTGTCTGACTACAGCGGTTACAGAAAAAATGGATTTCTGACTACAGAGTTGAGTGCTATCGGAGTACTGTGGCCTCACATAGTTAACAGTAGGCAATCCAAGAATAATTGAGGACGTGTACCAAAAACCCACTGAATGTCCCGTCGACGCTAATAACCTTGTAGTTGATGCGTCGTAAAACATTCAACAAAAAAAAAAAAAAAAAAAAAAAAAAAGTCCCCGATAATCCCGTGCGAGCTTCCCAATTTTCAGAGCTTTTTTCAGACGAAAATTTCACTTGTCGGTGCACACAGCGCCATTTTGGTTCAATTGTTAAGCTGACACTACTTGATTGAAAATTCAACAGACGCAGATAATGCTCATTTTGAGCCTTTTTTTTTTTCTCCTCCAAGAAGTACATACAAGATACAAGGTCTTTCAGTATTCAGTGATGGTGTTACAAACGTCAAGTGAAGACTTTCCATCAAAAATGACGTGAAAAAAATTAGGGTCCTAAAATGCTTTCTTAAAAAAAAAATTATAATTAAGGCGTTGAAGCCGAATTCTTTGAAATCGGTTTCTTTTATCTATTTTTGAATCGTTCAAGTGATTTTAATCAAATTTCAACCGAAGCTTACTAAATTGAGTCTATCGAGTAACGCGTTCTATAAAAAAAAATAGGGGCAGAGGTGATAGGGAGTCACACCCCCCCCCTATTTTTTACCCCTTTAGTTATTTCTGAAAAATTGAAAATACAAGGACTAGAAATTGAAATAAGAAAAACTCATGGCTCCTCGACTGAAACAGGCTTTCTAGGTGTTGAAACAGAAACCAGTTTTTTTTTAATACGATTAGATCACGAGTCTAGGTGACTTTTGATATACAGGTGTTCATTTTCCACTCTAGATTCACGTTTTGCCAAAGTTTCATTTTCAGCCCTTTCGCCCCCACTCTACCCTACATCAAAATATCTAGCAAATAGCATCATCTACATCATCTATCTTGTAGCTTCAATTTCGACATCGACGATCCAACTTCATGTATTTATGATCGGAAATAAACGCTATTATTATTATTATTATTAATTTGAGGTACCAGAAAATAGGTGATGATGCTATTTGAAAATTTCAAGTAGGGTAAGGGTGGGGACGGAAGGATTGAAGATAGAAATTTGGCAGAAACCAGTTTCGGCGTTTTCTTGAGAAAACTTTTGGCAACGAGAAATGTGGGCTGGAAAGCTTGAAAATGAAACCCCGTACAGGGTTTCAATTTCACATCGAGTCCTTTCAGAAAAAGAAGAAAAACTGCAAAACAAGTGGAAATCGATTTTTCGTCATAATATAGAGTTAGGCATATACAGGGTGATTCAGAATTTGCGACTTTCCTGTCGAGGGTTGAGTTCTTGAGCTATTAGATAACAAATCCTCGAAACGAGTTTGTCGTGAATGGCTCAATTTTCAAGATACAGGGTGTTTGGTTCTGGATGAAAATTGATTTTTTGTCAAAAAAAAAATACTGTACAAATTTGAAAGTCAAGTATCTGAATACCGATACGTATTTTGTCGCGTTTATATTTTTTGTTCTCGCTAGGAATAACTAACCTCGTAAAAAAAATTGGAAGAAACTGTTGAACAATTTTTTTTTTCAATAATTATTTTATTAGAATGAGCTAGGGATTCCTCGATAGGAAAGCCATAAGTTGTGTATCACCCTGTATAGTTTCTTGACCCGATTCCACTCAAATGTGGCGCATGCGCTAAGTTGTGAATCACCCTGTATAGTTTCTTGACCCGATTCCACTCAAATTTGACGCATGCGCTATCTGGATACACGTCTACGATTGAGTGACATCATTTTCTACGAAAAAGTCCAGTGGCGTAGATACTGACGTTTCACCCCCCCCCCCTCCAGAATCTTCCACATTACTGGATATTTTGAAAAATCGATTACCACGATGAGTAGAATTTCACGCCTTGTAACGTCACGTTGCCTAGCAGCAGCTTACCAACGAGGTGGTTGCCACGCAACGTGACGTCACAAACGTGGTATTCTACTCATCGCGACAGCGCCCCCGGAATTTACAGGGTGAGTCAGTGAAACTTAATGAAAAATTATTTTGCCCCATACAGGACGCCCCATTTTGACAGAACAGCCTTTTCATCAACATTTTGAAATGGGACTCCCGTATATCACTGTAAAAAATGATCCGTTCTTCACGGATTTCACGTTTTATTCGAAAGTCTTTCATTATAAATCAGTTAAATTTTCAAGATATGCTTCGTTGGTCACGTCCTTTCCGAATATAAGGCCGATTCGATAAAATACCACGCGATTTAAAATGTGAAAAAGTGTACAGGGTGATCCACCGAGATTCTCCTCCTCGTTAAAATTTTCACCGTCGGAATAAATTGGCAGGAAAAGAATTTTTCGTAACAATTTTTTCTGTAGAATTCAAATTTGGACGCCAAAATTTCCCATATCTTGCAGTATACAGAATGTTAAAAAAAAACTTTCACGTTTTTCTGACACCCTGTATTTAAATATTGGAAATGATGCGGTTTCTCCTTCCAAGTTCGAATAATATGATTCGATATTTTGATCATAATCATATACAGGGTTTTCATTTTCAAATATCCCACCTCAGATTTTTTGGCATGCACCAATTGTTTTTCCCAAGAAAACGCTAAAATAGGTCGATTTTCATTCCAATTGAGGCATGTAGGACACGTATTGCCAAATTTTCATCTTCGAACCTTTCGCCCCTCACCCTACTCTACTTTCAAATAACATTACCTCTCTTGTGATACATAAAATTGAAGATATTAAAATTCTCACTCTGACAAGCATATTTTAAATTTTTTTCATACCATTCCCAGAATCCTCAAAATTCTTTCATTGTTAATTAAAGGAAAGTTCTTTCCCGAGTGACTCTCGATCATTGATAATCGATTTTCTAGTAGAAACAGGTCGATATCTGTTTTGAAAAGGACCTCTGAAACACATATTGTCACATTTTCATCTTCAACCCCTTTTTCCCCACCCTACCCTACTTTAAAAGGATTAAGGGATGGATTTGAAATTTTTAAGAAGGGTAGGGAAGGGTTTGAAGGTGAAAATTCTGCAATACGTGTCCCAGAGGTCCCCCATCAAATAGAAATTGACCTGTTTCGGCGTTTTTCGGAAAAAAATTGGTAGCGAAAAATCTGAAGTAAAAAGTTTGAAAATGAACACTCTGTATATGATCATAATCACATATCAAATAATATTCTTTGGAATCAAAAGAAAAAGCAGCATAATTTCCAATATTTAAATACAGGGTGTAAAAAAAACGTAGAAGGTTTTTCAACACTCTGTACGTACAGGATGGTCCATCCTAGCGTAATTATCCCATAGCGGTCTTACCGTTCAAGATAGAGAAAAATATGTAGGAAGGAAGTTATATGATTTGATGAAACCTATAACCTAAGATTATTTTCAACTATACAGGTGTCCCATTTTGACGGGATCAACGAAACATCAATTTTTCTCAAATGGAACACCCTATATTTTCTAGCATTTTCATGTTCAACTTTTTCAACTGTATTATGCTTGTATTTTTGTTTTTCGATTGTGTGGCAGTGCTACCAACTAAAAATTGAAAACTGAAAATATCACATTTTCACAGTTTTCTTGAAAAAATCCAGCGGCCTTGCTTTTCAAAACTAAAAGATGAAGCACGACATGGTGATGGTCAAGTCAAAGACCAATATCCCAATGTCAAAAAATTGCGATTTCTTGATACAGGGTTCACAAAGAAAACATCAAACTTTATAATTTTCAAAGTATCATAACTCATTTTTGATGCATACCCCTGATTTTATAACGTTATCTGATAGCATTTTTTATCCTCTTTCATTTTTACTAGGGATACTCTACCCTTAAACTTCATTTTTTTCGAGATAATCGGAAATTTTCAGAAAATTTGTGATTTTTTGTTTTTTTTTTCACAAATTGAGTTGGCCGTGATGAATGACAGACAAGCCAAATGGTACGCAACTCTCAGTCTGAATATTGTCGAACAAAGAAAAATTACTTTATGCGAGAGGAAATGTTGATATGATATTCTGGTAATAATCTAGATATCTGGGATCCCACTTTCTCTTCTTTTTGCGTTGAGGCCTTTTTTTTTTTGTTCGACAATATTCAGACTGACTGACAGCTGCGTACTATTTGGCTTGCCTGTCATTCATCACGGCCAACTCAATTTTTGAAGAAAAAAAACAAACAAAAAATTTGAAAATTTCTCGATTATCTCGAAAAAAAAGTTAAAGGGTAGGGTACCCCTAGTAAATATGAAAGAGGATAAAAAAGCTATCAGATAACGGTATAAAATTAGGGGCATACCATTTGAAAAAAATGCGTTATGATACTTTGAAAATTATGAAGTTTTATGTTTTTTTGTGAACGCCCTGTATCAAGAAATCGCCATTTTTTGACATAGGGATATTGGTCTTTGACTTGACTATCACCATGTCAAGTTTCATCTTTTAGTTTTAAAAACCAAGGCCGCTACGATTTTTTTGAGAAAACTGTGAAAATGCGATATTTTAGTTTTTAATTTGTAGCACTGCCACACAATTGAAAAACAAAAATACAGGCATAAGACAGTTGAAAAAGATGATGAACATGAAAATGCCAAAAAACATAGGTGTTCCATTTAAAAAAAATTGACGTTTCGTCAAACCCGTCAAAATGGGACACCTGTACAGCTGAAAATAATTTTAGGTCATAGGTCTCATCAAACCCTATAACTTTTTTCTTACATCTTTTTCCCTATCTTGAACGGTAAGACCGCTATGAGATAATTACGCCAGGATGGACCACCCTGTATACTGCAAGATATAGTAAATTTGGTGTTCAAATTTGAATTCTGCAGGAAAAATTATTTTTACCAAAAATTCTTTCATCAACTGCCAGTTTGTTCGAACAGGGAAAATTTTGACAGGAGGGGGAGGGGGATCTTGGTGAAACACCCTGTACAGTGTACCTACGCAAAAAAAATTCTATTTTTTGGATCACTTGTTTTTGTAATGCTCTAATTTTCGTTGGAGAACGTGATTGATTGAAGCATATCATTTTGATTTTGATGAAGACAATCAACAAAATTTCCAATTGGTAGTTGGCTTTGCTGTCAAAAACTCATTCTAGCCAATCCAGCAGCTCAAATCGAAAGGAAATTTTGTTTCCAAAGCCAGCTCAGAAGTGTTTACAAAATACCCATTGCCTGATTTCTGCTTTTGCTGATAACGTCATCAACAAGGTCAAGATGCAATAACATGAAACATCACAACTAGATTTTCATCCTCGAAGTGTTTATGCAGACGTCAGAGTCACCCCCCCCCCCCTCTCGAAAAAACATAGAATCTTTTCATTTTTCTTTCGTGTAACAAAAATATAATATGTACATTTTGGAAGTTCTCGAGACAACAACGTGGATTCGCAGAGCACGGACGCACAAGTGAATCCTCTCTCGAGACAATCTGGCAGCACCTAACTGTATCTGGAAACACAAAGAAAGAAAATAGACTTATCTAAGACAAACCGGGTTTCGGCCTTTTCGATAATTTTTTTTGCTTTTTGATACAAAAAAAAGTTCTCAATATAAAAAACGATAACAAAAAAAAGAACAACAAACGTACGTTTGCGTGTGTGAGAAACATGTAGGATGAGTATGTGTTGTCGACTGAACAGCAGAATGGAAAAAATCAAAACTTGAAAAAACAAAACTAAAAAAAAAATGTATAGAGAGAGAGAGAACAACTTGGGAAATGAGGCCCAACTCATACTCAAACACATAAAAATTATTTTTTGGTTTTTCCTACCATGTAACCGTGTCGGCTACGGTTACAGCGGTTCGTTTCGTTCATTCTCCATGTGAGGCCACGTTCAGAGGCAGAGAGATCTCATTTCTGGAACATCTCAAGCAGACATCGCACATTAGTATGGGTGTCCCGTACTTGAGGCTCTACCTTATAAATATTGGCAAAAACTCGACAACAATACGGATCTGATACTCACTGTCCAGTTTCGGTGCCTTGGCCGGGGGCGGCTGGGGCTCCGGCTCCGGCGGGGGTTCCTCGGTTCCCGGGGCGGGAGGTTCCGCTTCCGGCGGCTGGGGGACGGCCGGCGGTTCCGGCTCCGGCTGTGGAGGGGGGCAAAAAGCAATTTTTGAGAGATTTCGATGAACAACAAAGTTCAAGGAGGGGCGGGGGGGCAGGCTCGCAGGGTTCACGTACCATGTTCGTTCCGCCGTTCAGAACCAGGCGCTCTTGCTGGAAAGTCGTCATCATTTTGATCGCGGCCGTTAGATCGGGCTCGAAAACATCAACGGACGGGCGATTTTCATGAAAACTTGCAGTTTTCCGGGGAGAAAATTGCAGCGGACAAAATGGCGTGTGTGCTTCTCGGATCAATAATATGACAGACGGGAGGCGCCGCCGGATTGACGCGAAGGGTCGCCAACACACTCGCGCCAAAGTCCCCGTGATGTGCGCCTGCAGCGTTAGGCAACCAACAATACACGTCCAGCTTGAAACCAAGGGATACAGACATTTCACCGACAACCAACTCACCGACAGGACATTTCACCGACACCCAACTCACCGAATCGCCGATTCACCGACAGGACATTTCACCGACTCGCCGTTTCGCCGACAGGACATCTCACCGACACGCCGATTCACCGACAGGACAATTCACCGACAGGACATTCCACCGACACGCCGATTCACCGACAGGACAATTGACCGACTCGCCGATTCACCGACTCGCCATTTCACCGACAGGACATTTCACCGAATCGCCGATTCACCGACAGGACATTTCACCGACACGCCATTTCACCGACAAGACATTTCACCGACACGCCATTTCACCGACAGGACATTTCACCGACACGACATTTCACCGACAGGACCTTTCACCGACGGGACATTTCACCGACACGCCATTTCGCCGACAGGACATTTCACCGACAGGACTGTAGCGTTTTGAGTTTTTGAGCAAAATCTATGAGCGAAAGTGACCTACATTTGAAAGATTGATATGCTTGATTCCCTACCGTTGGCGCCATTTGACGGCGCGTTTCCGAACACCATGGTTGCTGGTCAGCGCCAGTCAGCGCCAAAAGTGAGGGATGGGTTGACAGCTACGGTTTTTTTTTTTCTGGCCATTTTTGGCAAAAAAGTCGAGGAAAATTGTTTTTACGACAAAGGCAAGTTTCCCTTGGGTGCACCATGCATTTGAGTTAGTTAAAATTTGGAATTTTCCATTTGATAAAGTAGACATCTGGAATAAATTCTCCACGTAAGCGGTAGAAGCCATGAAGGCAAAAGGTCATCTCATGAGGCAAGAGTCTAAGAAAAAGATCAGAAATAAAGAATAAAGGCGCGTGTAGATGTATCAGGGGTGACTAGGAAGTCAAATCAGCTTGGTTCTGAAACAAGATCCACAAACTTCCAGATACCTACACTTGAAATCAATTTCTAATGAATTATTAGTATATTTCTTTGCTGATCAGAAATTATATGAATTTACCACAGTTTTTCCAGATCTTATTTCACCAACACATTGTGTAAATTATATTTTTATTATTGATCACATACACAAATATTTTGTCTGGTTTTCAACGTTATGTGTGATTTTGGTTATTGGACCATTCACCGACACGCTGATTCTGACAAGACATTTCACGAACTGATTGTTGACTCAAGTAACATCCTTCTTTTCAGACTCTATCAAACTCCTTTCTAGACTCACCGGATAAGAATCTGATTTTCAACTCGAGTTCATCCTTCTTTTTAGACCCACACAAGTAAAAAACCAGATGAGAGTTTAATTTTTGCTCAAGTATCGTCCTTCTTTCCAGACCCACCTAATGAGTTATTGATTCTCGGCTTATCTTCCTTTTTTCTTAGACCTGCCAGTTGAGGAGTTTATTTTTGACCCGAATATCATCCTTCTTTCTGGAACTGCGCGATACACAGTCAATTTCTAAATTTTGGACTCGAGCATCTTCCTTCTTTTCAGACCCATGAAAAATTTTTATTTTTAGCTCAAGTATAATAATCTCAATGATAATTGTCACTATTCTCGGACTCAACAGATGAGTAATTGATTTTTGCTCAAGTATCATCCTTCTTTTCAGACCCACCAAATGAGAAGTTTATCCAAGTTTATCCTATTGAATAGAGTGCACGCATTATCACGCGCATAACGTATGGTCCGAAAGTTTTGGGAATTTTTTTGGAAGCTAATAACTTTTTTATGATAGTTTCAATTCCGTAACTTGATATTGCAAAAACTAGCGTCATCTTAAACAATTTCAAATTCGTATTCAACATATTGAAGATGGGCCATTATCTTTGTTGGCTCTCGGTTTTCTTCTGCCATGTTAGATCATTCTCTGGACAACAGCAGGATTAATTTCTCAGAGCTCCTGCCCCCCAATGTAGCGCAAGCTCGACCAATATAAGATTTTTGGTAAGTATTGAGCAGGATAGTATACGACAAGGGATGGGAAGCTGCGAATGAAGACCAATTACGGCGTCACATTATTCAATAACATTAGAGAATTTCGCATTTGACAAATTGATGCAGAAAATCATGGAACATGGCAGAAGATAATTGAGATCCATCGAAGATAATGGTCTATTTTCAATATGTTAAATATGAATTTGTTATTGTTACATATGATGTAATTTATGCAATATCAAGTACGAAAATAAAGACTATTCAGAAAAAGTTATTAGCTTAAACCATTTCCCAAAACTTTCGGACCATACGTTATATGCCTGCATTTTTCAATAAGACTGGATAAAGCATATAGTATTCTACTCGCGGGTAATGGCTATTACTAATTATTCGGATGCTTTACGACTATTACGACACTCGTCAACTGCATCCTCATGAGTAAGAAGCAATCAATTCCCGTTTGTTGAATACGAGGTTGAATAATATACTATTGTTTTCAACTCAAGTATAATTTTTTTCGGACTTATCAGATAAAAAATTGATTTTTGACTCAAGTATCATCCTTCTTTTGAAACTCACCAGATAAGGAATTGATTTTAGATTCAAGTACCATATTTCTATTCAAACTCACGACAGGGATCGATGGAGTCTATTTTTGATCCAAACATTCTTGTTTTCTTTACCTGCTAGTTCAAAAGTTCATTTTTGATCGAGCATCATCCTTTTTTTTAGATTCACCAGATACCGAGCTTATATTTGAATGTTCAATTCAAGCATCCTTTTCCTTTTCAGACTCGCCAGATAAGAAGTTCATTTTTATTCAAGTATCATCCTTCTTTTTAGACTCGCAAGATAACCAATCAATTTTCTAGTCAAGTATTGTCCTTAATTTTAGACCTACTGTAAGTTTTTTTTTAATTAAGTATCCTCAGGCATATCAGATAAGGAGTTTATTTTCGATCCAAGTATCATCCTTCTTCTCACACTCACCACCGACAAGATAAGAACTGATTTATCCACTCAAGTATCGTCCTGCTTTCCAGACCCACCTCATGATTTTTGGCTCAAGTATCATTCTTTTTTCCGGACTCACTACATAGCTGAAGTCTATTTTTGACTCAAGCAATCTTCCTTCTTCAGACATGCCAGTTGAGGAGTTTTTGTTTGACTCGAGTATCCTTTTTTTTTCAGACTTACCAGATACACAGTCCATTTCCGAATTTTTTACTCTAGCAGTCTAGCATCCTCTTTCTTTCCAGGCTTGTCATATAATAAATCCATTCTTCACTTAAGGACGGCATTTCCTAGCATAAAAAATGGCTAAAGCAGACTACAGCAAACATAGAGTTTTTTTTTCCGCATTCGCCAACACCAAACACGATATGGTTACGTTGCGGCATTTTCCGGAAACTCATTTATACGCGAAAATGCAAAATTTGAGTGGGTACTCACTCATGAAGGAAATGGAATTTTTTTTCGAAAGGACCCCGCACGATTCTTATGGAAAATGGCTCCCGGTTAAATTCTCTGAATTTTTGATATCTTGTAGCTCATGAGATACTGATCAAATACCGTGAACCTCAAACTCAAATAATGGACAGTTTTTTACCCACAGGGGGTTGAAGTTGGAGGTTTTGACGGCTTAAAAATGATATTCTGACGTAAATAAAAGCTTTCTATTTGGTTTCTCTTCAAGATGTGTTTCATGCTAAATGTATTTATTTGACAGAAAAATATCAACCCCCTACTCCACCCCCATTCCCTATTTACCATCACAAAATTCGAGATTACTCTCAAAAGCCATGCAGATGGCTTCTGTGATTTAAATTATGAATTTTGACATAAAAATTATTTTCCACCCCTAATGTTGGGATGCCGATTTTCCAATTTTCCTCGGTTAATTTGGCTGAATTTTTGGCATTGTGTACTTCTAATTCTGCTGAACAAAAAGTTTTCATGCCAAAACTTATTCGTATGGACAGTTTTTGTTCTACAGGGGACTGAAGTTGAGGATTTGAGAGCATAAATATTGAACTTCAGTCCCCTGCAGAACAAAAACTGTTCATAGAATAAGTTTTGGTATGAGAACTTTTTGTTCAGCAGAATTAGAAGTGCACAATACCAAAAATTCAGCCAAATTAACCGAGGAAAATTGGAAAATCGGAACCCCAACATTAGGGGTGGAAAATAATTTTCATGTCAAAATTCATAATTTAAATCACAGAAGCCATCCGCATGGCTTTTGGGAGTAATCTCGAATTTTATGATGGTAGATAGGGGTTGGGGGTGGAGGAGGGGGTTGATATTTTTCTGTCAAATAAATACATTGAGCATGAAACACAACTTGAAGAGAAACCAAATAAAAAGCTTTTATTAACGTCATAATATCATTTTGAAGCCGTCAAAACCTCCAACTTCAACCCCCTGTGGGTAAAAAACTGTCCATTATTTGAGTTTGGGGTTCACGGTATTCGATTTGTATCTCATGAGCTACAACATATCAAAAATTCAAAGAATTCAACCGGGAGCCATTTTCCATAAGAATCGTGCGGGGTCCTTTGAATTTTTCCAACAAATTTTTTTTCCGGTGGATTCATTTTGAACAATCGCATATCATTGGTTCGTTTCTTGGATTTTCCGCGGGAAATGTAGAAATTCAGTTTTTCACAATTTTCCACTTTTTTTTCCTAATTGACCGCGAGTAAGACGTAGAAAACAACGAGTAATGACGAAAACCATTTACGTGAATTTCCCAACGTTTTTCGGTGAATAACGGTGAATTTTCTCGAATCCATAGGAAAAATCCGGGATGTTTGGAGATCCAAGACACGGAAAAACTTGTAACTCGGTAACCGTACGTCCGAATCCAGATTGGTTGGTGTCTTAAAATGATTGATAAATTTTTGCATTTTATCATACCAATTTCAATTTTCTTGAATTTTCCGGAAAAAAGATACAGGCAAGAATTTGTTTTCCACGTTTGAGCTTCTAGCAATGTACAGGGTCAGTGTAGAAACATGTAACCTACACCAAAATATAGAGTATTTTTTTCCGCATTCGCCAACACCAAACACGATATAGTTACGTTGCGGTATTTTCCGGAAACTCATTTATACGCGAAAATGCAAAATTTGAGGGGGTACTCACTCATGAAGGAAATGGGAATTTTTTTCGAAATTTGGATTTTTCCAACAAAAATGAAATAACCACTTCAGTGAATTCATTTCGAACGATACCATATCATTGGTTTGTTTCTTGAATTTTCTGCGGGAAATGTGGAAATTCAGTTTTTCACAATTTTCCACTTTTTTTCCTAACTGACCGCGAATAAGACGTAGAAAACAACGGTTAATGACGAAAACCATTTACGTGAATTTCCCAACGTTGTTCGGTGAATAACGGTGCATTTTCTCGAATCCATAGGAAATCCGGAATGTTTGGAGATCCAAGACACGGAAAAACTTGTAACTCGGTAACCGTACGTCCGAATCCAGATTAGTTGATGTCTTAGAATTGATGATAAATTTTTGTATTTTATCATACCAGTTTCATTCTTCTTAAATTTTTCAGAAAAAAGATACAGGCAAGAATTTGTTTTCCACGTTTGAGCTTATGTACGCAATAATGTACAGGGTCAGTTTGTAAAAACATGGAACCTACACCAAAACATAGAGTATTTTTTTCCGCATTTGCCAACACCAAACACGATATGGTTACGTTGCGGCATTTCCCGGAAACTCATTTTTACGCGAAAATACAAAAGTGCAGATATAGCCTGTCTGATTTCTACATGATTCTAGTCGGCTGCGATTCAGGCCGCGATCGGCCGATGACGACCAGAAACACAGCCCACTAGACTCATGTAGATATCAGACAGCCTATGCTCACTTGTAAAGGAAATTTGTGAAAAAGTTTTTTCGAAATTTGGATTTCCCCAACAAAAATAAAAATGACCACTTCAGTAATTTCATCGCAAGCGATCCTATATCATTATGGCTTCTTGGATTTTTTGCGGGAAAAGTGGAAATTTAATTTTCCAGAACTTTATTTTTGATTGACCCTAAACAAGACCTAGAAAACAGCGGTTAACGACGATAACCATTTACGTAAATGTTCAACGTACTTCAGTGAATCACGGTGAATTTTCATTGATCCATAAGAAATTCCTAATGTTTGGAGACCCCAGACACTGAAAATTTTGTAACTTGGTAAACGTACTTCTGAATCGAGATTGGTTGGTGTCTTAAAACTGATGATCAACTTTTGCATTTTGTCATACCATATTTTTTTGCCTCGAATTTCCCAGGAAAAAGATACAGGCAAGAATCTCCTTTCCTCGTTTGAGCTTTTAGCAATGTCGAGAGCAATGTACAGTATACAGGGTCAATGTGGAAACATGAAACCTACACAAAAAAGTTTTTATCACGCATTCGCCAATACCAAACATGATATGGTGACATTTTGCAGCATTTTCCGAAAACTCATTCCGAAGCAAAGTTTTCTAAATCGGCGAGTCGGTGGAATTTTCCGTCGGTGAATTGTCTTGTCGGTGAATCGGCGTGTCGGTGAAATGTCCTGTCGGTGAAATGACGTGTCGGTGAAATGTCCTGTCGGTAAATCGGCGTGTCGGTGGAATGTTCTGTCGATGAGATGGCGTGTCGGTGAAATGTCCTGTCGGTGAATTGGCGTGTCGGTGAAATGTCCTGTCGGTGAAAGGGCGTGTCGGTGAAATGTCCTGTCGGTGAAATGGCGTGTCGGCGAAGTGTCCTGTCGGTGAAATGTCCTGTCGGTGAATCGGCGTGTCGGCGAAATGGCGTGTCGGCGAATTGTCTTGTCGGTGAAATGTCCTGTCGGTGAATTGGCGAGTCGGTGAAATGTCCTGTCGGCGAAACGGCGTGTCGGTGAAATGTCCGTTCGGTGAAATGGTTGTCGGTGAAATGTCCTGTCGGTGAGTTGGTTGTCGGTGAAATGTATCAAACCCGAAACCAAATTTCAGCTTTGTTTTCATGTTTTCTGTTTATGAACAGAATATTTTAAAGATTTCAGTGAGTTTTTTCAGTTAGTCCATCTCCTCACGTAGGTAGTGTCGTAACTGTTTTTTGTGGGTCCGGTGTCATAAAGGGCAACATGATTTTGCGAGTGATTTTGATAATTCCAAACGTGAGAATAGATTGAAAACACTGTCCTAGAATGTTTTATGAAAGATTATTACATACAACGCCCTTGATTATTAGACCTACAAGGATAATATTGACTTATCTAAATCCCACTGTCAATAGCAACGGAATAAAATTCATGTAAACAACAAAATCTGACAGCTGTCACTTCGGACTTCTTTTATGTAATAATCTTCAAAATATCACTCGTGCTCGAGATTTTCCCAGATAATTTTGGCCAGGCGTTTCCCTCGGGCTGATTGTCCCTGGATAAATGCCCTCCTCCTACGGAGTCGGGCATTTATCGCTACAATCAGCACTCGCGATCGCCTGACCAAAATTATCGTGAAAATCTAAGCACTTGTGATATTACTGTTGAAAATTTGCTGGTCATCCACAAACTTTTGAAAAAAAAATTAAGAAAGTTTACGAAAATACGTAGGCCCGTATTCATAGTCAGATCTTATGTCTTAAGACGACCTTATTCAATTTTGAAACGTTGATTTTTCCCAAACACAACCTTAAGAAGATGTAGGTGTATTTGATTATGTTATTAAATATTCCTAATAGAGATGGGAGCGGTACGCAAAAGCATACCGCATTTTGGAGTGCAGTGACCAGATTTTGCATGGGCGTACTTTATACCGAGACAAGCGATTTGACCCGCAGCACTCGATATTTTGTCCCTTAGGGGGCCAATGGGGGCCCTCCAAATTTTTAAGATGCAAGAACTTTCACAAAATGATCATTGAGTATCGTCACGTATATCATAAGTGAAGCTTACGGGTCTATTGAAAATGTTTTCATCAATTGTCGTTGTGTCCGATTCATTCTTCACACTTGAAAAAAAAATTCTTTGGCAGAGGTCAAAAAATTTGTTTTTATTTTTTCTTCTATGCAAGGAAACGATAAATTCATATGTTTAGTTGCGTTTCCAACTGAATCGCGTTCCGTAAGCCCAAATATGAAGACAATTTTTTCGCAATATCATTTTCCCAAGAAGAGGTGACCTCTTCAGTACACTTTTTTCAACAGCATTTTTTTCATTGTTCCTACTAGATAAGACTGTCAATTTTTGCAGATATGAGAAGCTTGAACTCTTTTCTTAGTAATTTCCATGCAACATGACTTCAAAACGCACAAGAGGGCCCTAAAACTTTTTTTTTCTGCTGGGCCGTCAAATTTTTGGCATGTTGATTTTGTAGTAGGGGAGACGCGCAAATAAATGAGATCTAGTCCAGGCGATTAAGTTCTACCGGAAAATATACCTACTTATACCTAACGACTCTGCGTTTTGTTGTACTGCAATAAAACTCAGCATGGAAGAATATTTTCTGTTGGAACCAAATCGCCTGCGCCTGCAGCCTGGATTGAATAGTGGCTCGCGTCTCTCCTACTATAAAATCAAAATATCGTGAGTTGGACGGCCCAGCAGAAAAAAAATCTTTTTGGGATCCCTTGGGCGATTTGAAGTTTTGTTGCTTCGCAACTAGCAAGAAAAGAGTTCGATGTGTCCATTCCTGCAAAAATTTCGAGTGATATCCAGTGGGGACATAGAAAGAAATGCTCTTGGAAAAGAGGTACTGAAGAGGTCACCACTTCTTTGAAAAATACCATTACAAGAAAAATTTCTTCATAATTAGGTTTAGGGAATGCGATTTAGTTTGGGAACGCAACAGAATCTATGAATTTATCGTTTCCTTGCATAGAAGAAAAAATAAAAACAGTTTTTTTTGACCTCTGCCAAAGTTTCTTTTTTTCAAGTGTGAAGAATGAATCGGACACGACGACAATTGGCCTTATCGGAAAGTAAAACACCTCGTAGTGGCCAAAAAGCGAACCATGGAGGTATGACCCCACTGTAGAAATTCCTGTCCTATCGACCAAACAGACGACGTCAAAATTTCGAATGCCGTCAAAATAATTTCGATTCCAAAGTCAAATTCAAGAAGAAAGTTTTTATTGCACAAACGTTTATTGTCAAAAATCGTAAATAGGTACCCGTGGGTCCTTGCCTATTATTAATGGCACTGCTGCGGATAGAGTAACGGGTGTAAGACACCCGATTTTGTGTCTCTGGATGCAACACTGACACCTTCTCTGCTGACACCAGTCCAGTGACCACAGCACGCACAGCAGGGCATGAATATGAAGAGATCTCCCTCAGCCCTCGATCTCCAGCACGACACTGACAATCACAATGATCAGTTAATCACAGTCCAATCACGACCAATACAGAAAATAACCTTTTTTTTTGTATTCCATTTTGAGGGACTCGTCCGGGTAGCATCCACGTTCCAAGGTTAATTTTACATTCACAATAACTTCTCTCCATATAATAAAATAACAGGTACTATGGTCGAAAATGTTCCACTTTGAAACACAATGTAGCCTGAAGGGTATGTCTGTGACTGCCCCTACAGGAGTCGATGTTTTTCGCTGAAATTCAGCACGCGAGACTCTGATGAAGCTTTTGTCAGCTTGACACATACAAATTTTTAAATTGTTTTGACGTTGACGAGTTGGTACCCTCGGTAACACAGGGTTGGTAAAACAGGGATTTCTACAGTTGGGTCATACTTTAAGACTTTCCGATAAGGTCAATGGGGCCTTGCAATGGGGTCTTGCACTGCCACTTTTACACACCGAGGGCGCCACGACCGTTGGGGGCAAATTCGACGATTTTGACGGCGTTGACGCTTCAGCGACCGACGTCCGTCATTTTATGTCTTGATTTGAAATTTGGATAACCTCTGTTTCTTGCTTGACGTCTCCAGTCACTGTCAGTTACTGGTCAAACTACTCAAACTCCCCTGTTTTTCGCGTCGTTACGGCCGCTTTATCGAAGTAGGCGCCCCCTACAGTAGTGGCGACCTCACGTTGAGTTTTTCAATTGCAAGGCCCCATTGAAAAACTCAACGTGAGGTCGCCACTACTGTAGGGGGCGCCTACTTCGATAAAGCGGCCGTAACGACGCGAAAAACAGGGGAGTTTGAGTAGTTTGACCAGTAACTGACAGTGACTGGAGACGTCAAGCAAGAAACAGAGGTTATCCAAATTTCAAATCGAGACATAAAATGACGGACGTCGGTCGCTGAAGCGTCAACGCCGTCAAAATCGTCGAATTTGCCCCCAACGGTCGTGGCGCCCTCGGTGTGTGAAAGTGGCAGTGCAAGGCCCCATTGAGGTCTCCAATTTTCCATTGTCTCTCTTTACTGTGACGTCATGCGTATAAGATACGGTTAAT
Organism: Anaspis maculata; assembly: GCA_949128115.1. NCBI lineage: Eukaryota > Metazoa > Arthropoda > Insecta > Coleoptera > Scraptiidae > Anaspis > Anaspis maculata. The sequence continues at coordinate 1,604,997 of OX421962.1, forward strand.
CGAGGTCATTGGGCGCTTCCCAATAAGGCGTATAAGGACACAATTGGACACATATGGACACAATTCGACACAGCTAGCGTTCCAATAGCAGTAATAGCACCACATGTCGACACAATCGAAACATTGGCGAGGCTGAGTTTAGAATTGAGCTGGCAAGTGCACTTTGACATTGTGTATCCGTCTTGTCGCAGTTATTGGAAAGCGCCCTATGTTTCTTGAGATATGACATTTCGTTTCTGACAATGGGAAATTTTTCGAATCTGACAAGCGCTCTGTCGTGTATTTATTTGATTTCAGCACGGAATTCATGATTTCACTTGTTCTTACCCTCGTTCTTACCAATAAGTGTGTTATATGTAGTGGAAAACTGAGAAGACTTACAGAAATGGTTCAAGGGTGTTGTGTCGCTCTATGCGAGTGCGAGAATAAGACGAATACACCCGGCATCACCATGCACCGGTTCAGGAAAGGCCCAAACTTGATGGAAGTGTGGCTGCACCAGCACCACCAGGGATCACGCTGCACCAGACACGTGCATCTTACTACTTCGTCCATTAAAAACTCCCTTATGGGCTCTAGTGACTTTCCCCACATGATAATGGGAACAGTATAGCTAACCGATTCAAAATTCCCGCAAAAGTCAGAAACGAAACGTCCAAACGTCATAAACGTCAAAACGTCAAAGGTGACCTCGAAAAACCATGTACTTTCTATCTCCTAAAATTGGAAAGGTCAATAGACCTATTTCTTATGGGGAACAGAGACGTTCAGACAAGGATGAATAATTTTAAGCCACACCCCTGGCCAATTAAAGGCCTTTAATTATTAGGCGCGAAATTCGAGGAAGGCGATACTGTCACAATGAATTAGAATTGTCACCGTCACTTATGACTGCAACCTGTGTCGTGTCGCTACACTAATCGAATTAATTCGAAAAAGGCCCGTTTGTTGTGTGAAAAGCTGTCCGCACAAGTCCAAGGGAATATTTCCCCCAAATGTTCCGTTCCACGGTTTTCCTGCCGACGAAAATGAGCGGAATAAATGGATGGCCGTCACTGGAAGACACCGGCATCAGGAAGAATTCAAAGGCGAACAAAACGATTTCAGCTGTTTTACAAGTTGCACAAGGCCAAAAGCGGGGTCGCCCAAATCACTGTTCAAAGTGCTGGGAATGCTATCTCACCTTCCTATTTGGCAATTACCTACTGCAACTTCACAACAAAACCTCAATATTATGCTTCAGTTTTGGTGTGCTCACGGCACTTCAGAGTGGAAGATTTCTATTCAGCCAGTGATTGGTACAAAGAAGACGCTGAAAACAAATGGTGTTCCGGACATTTTCTTGAGAAGCTTGTTTCTTTTTCTGGCTCCTGTAGCACTCCGCTTTTACCTCCAGGTTATTCACAAGTACGTCTTCAAAATATCCTTCCGCACTATACTTCAACCCTTTATCACGCTGGTTCCCCTTCATTTGATGCTTACACTCTTATAAAAAAGTAAAGCGTTGTCGAGTCTGTAGGTTGCAGCGTGGCAAGACTTTTGCTCCACATTTTGGTTCTGTTCTACTGACAACTGATGACAAATTATAACATATCGTTGACAGGGGTAATGACAAGTAGAAAGTCAGTGGCACTGACAGAGTTGCTATGGGAGATTGTGAGGCAAATCTCGCCAATGAGCGGCGATAGGAGGCAAAAGGGGCGTGAAAAAGAAATAGGTCCATTGATGAAAACATTTTCAATAGACCCGTAAGCTTCACTTATGACATAGTTGGGGCTGAGACCGCCGTAAGTGGGGTTGCCATAGCAACGGCGGATATACCAACCAATCAGACACCTGCATTTGGCGAGTTACGCCGTCCCAAACTTTGCGCCTGCAACTTGGTATCGAGCCCTAAGATGATAACTAAAGTGCTCGCCAATGGACCTATTTCTTTTTCACGCCCATTTTGCCTCCTATCTCCGCTCATTGGCGGGATTTGCCTCACATTCTCCCGTAGCAACTGTGTCAGTGTCAGTGACTTTCTACTTCTCATTACCCCTGACAACGATATGTTACAATTTGTCATCAGTTGTCAGTAGAGCAGAACCAAAATGTGGAGCAAAAGTCTTGCCACGATGCAAACCTACAGACTCGACAACGCTTCACTTGTTTATAAGTGTAAGCATCAAATGACGGGGAACCAGCGTGATAAGGGGTTGAAGTAGGTACAGTGTGGAAGGATATTTTGAAGACGTACTTGTGAATAACCTGAAGGTAGAGGTAGAAGTGAAGTGCTACAGGAGCCAGAAAAAGGAACAAGCTCCTCAAGAAAATGTTCGGAGCATTTGTTTTCAGTGTCTTCTTTGTACCAATCAATCACTGATGAATAGAAATCTTCCGCTCAGAAGTGCCCCGTGAGACACCTTAAGATTGAAGCAAAATATTGAGGTTTTGTTGTGAAGCTACAGCAATCGTCAAATAGGAAGGTGAGGTAGCATTCCCAGCACTTTGAACGGTGATTTGGACGCCCCATTTTTGGCCTTGCAAGTACAACTTGTGAAACAGCCGGCATCGTGTCTTCCAGTGGCGGCCATCCATTTATTTCGCTTATTTTCGTCGGCAGGAAAACCGTGGAATGCAGCATGTGGGGGAAATGCTGTCTTAAAGCGGCTTCACAGAGCTTCGACGTGTCGCCAGCGACACTTCATCAACCAATAGGGAGCCAGAATCGGATGTATTCCCCTCTGTCGCCCACCCCTTCCATTTGGTGTCGCTGTGTAGTTAGGATTTTCCAACTACACAAATCGTGTCGCGTGTCGCTGGATGGTTATGGACCGCATGCAGTCATCAGTCAATCATCGGCCGGTAAAGATTGCGTCAAGTTATTGACACGGACAGAAAATGATTGTGCACGATGGCACAGAACGACGGTTTAGGGTTCGCGCCTTCGGTCGCGTTGCTCAAACTGCTCACCACGTTCACGTGCTTCCTTTCCACGATAGCCTGTGCTGTGCTTCTACGTTGCCTCCTAATCATGTTCCCACGAGACCAGAGATAGAGAAGCAGGTGAAAAGCACCCATTTAACAACCACATTTTCCGAAGCAAATCGCCTTTTAACAAGGCACTTCCAAGGAAAAGACGAATTATTAGCAGATATACCCGTGGAATCAGATGAAACAATTTTTTGGGGGCCATTGGCAATTGTTTGACATTTTCGAGCACGTGCGTTGTCAGCTTGACGAATGAATTTCTATCAATCCATCAGATCCCGCCAACTCGTTCGAGGTTGCGAGCGACACCAGTTTTCGCAGTCTTCTGTCGCCGGCGACAGCTGTGGTGTCATGGTGGGGGAATGTCGCCGGCGACACGTCGAAGCTCTGTGAAGCCGCTTTTAGACTTTGTGCGGTCAACTTTTCACACAACATACGCGCATTTTTCGAATTGTTCGATCAGTGTAGCCACACGACACATGTTACAGTCATAGTGACAGTGACAATTCTAATTTATTGTGACAGTATCGCCTTCCTCGAATTTCGCGCCTAATAATTAAAGGCGTTTAATTGGCCAGGGGTGTGGCTTAAAATTATTCATCCTTGTCTGAACGTCTCTGTTCCCCATAAGAAATAGGTCTATTGAAATGGTCCACCCAAAAAATTTAGTCACATTCAAAGTGACATAACTCTTGAATGAATGAACTATTTTGAATCGTTTTATGTTTTCTGATTAGCTCACGGATTGGATTACAACATGTCACGGGCCGTTTTTGGTACAGGGTACAGGTGTTTCGAATCAATTATACAGGGCGCTCAATCAGGTAGGTACTACAAAAATGGAAAAGTTTGAACTGGTCCCATTTCACAAAAAATGGTTTTTGGTTTTCTCCAAGTGTTTCAGAGAAATTGTTATAACCATAACTCGAATCGTTTTTAAATTTTTTTGCCTATCTGCTTTAATTACAGGGTGATCTCAAAAATGTAACCTTTCAGTTTTGCAGTAATAACTTTATTCGTTGTTGGCCGATTTTGGAAAATGAGGGCTCTTGTTGAAGCTAAAGGCTCAGGTCAGAAGGATCGAGGATCAGAATTGACTTATTTAGATGAAAATTCTGGAAAAGGGATTCAATCAAAAGTGACTCAAATGACAAACTTGCTAGAGATCCGGTTTAGGGAAGATATTGAACAAATAAAAACTTGTCTTCAAACAAACCATTCTTTCTGAACATTTTAAGGTGTTTCCCATTTGTATGGGGCAAAAATTGTGGCAATGAATCCAAATCAAAAATGGATGCTTCCAATGAAGAATACTGGACGTTTTTCACCTAAAAATAGACGTAACCTGGGTTACGAAGATCAGAACTGGTGCCTATCTCTTTAAATGTGAAGGAAACATTCGACAATAAGAAGGTAACCTAGGTTACGTGCATTTTCAGTCGAAGAAGGTCCGGTTTTATCCTCGGTTTTATCTTCTGAAAAGTGAATTTGTAAAATGGGCCCCGCATCGACAATTTTCATCACTCACAATCGGAAAATACCTCAAAATGTTCGGAAATAAAAGTATGTTTTAAGGCAAGTTGATTTTTATTTAGTTCTTTCCCTGAACCTGATTTCTAGGGTGCTTCATATTTAGGTCACTTTTGATTTCTTCGATTTTTTAATTTTTTTGTCTCCAGTCAGCTCCGATCCTCGAGCCTTCTCATCTGAGTCTTAAGCTTCAACAAGAGTCTTTATTTTCCAAAATCGACCAACAATTGAAATAGATATAAATTCCAGACCATAAGGTTGCATTTTTGAGATCACTGTGTAATTGGAGGAGATAGACTCAAAATTTTGAAAACTACCTCAAGGTATAGGAATAACATCTTTCCTAAAACACTTTTTAGGAAAAAACCAAAAACCATTTTTTGTGAAATGGGACCAGTTCAAACTTTTCCATTTTTGCAGTACCTGATTGAGCGCCCTGTATAATTGATACGAAACACTTGTACCAAAAACGGCCAATGACATGTTTTAATCCAATCCGTGAGCTAATCAGAAAACATAAAACGATTAAAAATAGTTTATTCATTCAAGAGTTATGTCACTTTGAATGTGACAAAATTTTTTGGGTGGACCATTTCAATTGGCGAACACTTTATATGTATAAAACCATCTAAGTTTAAGCCTGTGTCTAAATCAACATGGTCTTAAGACCACCTTATACAGCATCCATCCGTACCTAAATCATCTCGAAATTGCATAAGGAAGAGAATGATGGTAGAATTCTCACTGTAAAATGTGCGGTTGCCGTTGCCTTTTATTACACTAGCACCATTTTTGTTATTTTTTGCATGTCCTTTTTCAAAAAATTCCTCATGCTAAACTGATGAAATACAGGTGGTCCATCCTATCACACTAGGTACGTAGGTACCTACTTACCTACCTAACTATCCCATAGCAGGTAGTTATATACCTACCCTTGATCCTTGACAGACTGGAAAGCTTAATGATCATTAAACGTAAATTACGATATAAATGACTAGTGTGTCACGTCGTCATTTAAGTAGGTAATGCGGCTGTTGAGCCTGGGAACCAAATCGATACCGTGGGAAAATTTGGTTCCATGCTCAACTGCCGCATTGCGGGGGCGGTCACCGTTAGAAAAACCTTAGATGTTGCCGACAAAGGACGCCGCCAAAGAACACCACCAGAGGGCCGAAGGGCGCCGACAAAGGGCCAAAGGACAAGACAAAGGGCACTACTCGATATTTGTAGCTAATGACTTTTGTCCTTGACAGATGACCTACTTTGACAGTGACATAAGACCTACTTCTTTTCAGTTATGACATACTGACATTTTCATGACATGTTGACTTTTTGACACATCAACTTCATTGACATATTGACATATCAACTTTTGACATATTGACTTTCTGTCATCAACTTTTTTTTTGTCATAGTGGCTACACTGACTTCAGGGGAATCTAGTGACTTTTTAGAAATCTAGTGACTTTTTAAAAATCTGGTGACTTTTTTGATATCCAGTGACTTTTTTTTCAATCCTAATTTTGTTCATCCCTCAGGAATTTTTCAACCCCTAATTTTGTTCATCCCTCAGGAATTTTTCAACCCCTAATTTTGTTCATCCCTCAGGAATTTTTCAACCCTAATTTTGTTCATCCCTCAGGAATTTTTCAACCCCCAATTTTGATCTCTCGGGAATTTTTCAACCCCTAATTTTGATCTCTCGGAAATTTTTCAACCCCTAATTTGTCATCCCTTAGAGATTTTTCAACCCCTAATTTTCCATCCGTTGGAGATTTTTCAACCTTGTTTTTCTCATCCCCAAAGAATTTTCATCCTCTAAATTTTTGATTTCTGAATTTCTGATCCAGGATATGTGCATGTAGTTAAAAAAAAATCAGATGAGTACGAATAATTATTTATTTAATAAATACAGCGAGTCATCAACAGCAAAGAGGAACACTTGACAATAACAATATCAAAGACTTGAACGGTATATGGTACATAATAATAATTGTGAATATAATACGTATAATGAAATATGATATTAACAAGCTAAGTATACATGCATACATCAGTTCTGATCATCACCAGACCTCCCTGTTATGGACACAGTTTTTTGTAGCCGTAGGGGTATGAATTATTTTTTATGAATTTTCTTTTATTACTGGTTGGTTTATACACTTTTTCTTCTAGTCTCGTAACAACGTGATGTTCTGCAGTTCTTCTTATATTGGTATCACGAATCAAAATGTATTCTTCCGGATCTTCACTCAGTATCAGTGCCTTCATCGATTCAAAATTGATTAATTTCGAGTTCTTGTGATTCAATTGTATGCCCTTGATTTTACAGACAACATCAGACCTATCTTCGGGAGTGGGAAACACCTTGAAGAGGTAACTTTTTGGGCCACCACAGACAAACTCGGTAATGTATGCATCGGGTCCAAATTCTTCAAGCTCGTTGGTCATATCACCAATGAACTCCCCCGTTGGTGGTTCATACTCCCCCGCACAGTTTGAAATATATATTATTGAATCAGTATCATAATATAAAACTCGATCTTCCAACCTTTCCAGATAGGAATATAATTTGAGCCGAGCCTGTGCAGTAGTGTAGGCAGCGATACAGACGTTGACTGTGGCTAAAGAAGTGGCAACCTCTTTTTTATATTCCCAATTCACTAACAATGTGTTCTCATTAATTGCTAAAATGTGGTTCACATCAACAGCATGATCTGATAATATTTCGTTGAACTCCGATGGTCTGTTTACAACAGTTGTTTTGGGCTGATTTTCACGCTGTCCGAATTTGCCCCAGAACGAGTTCAAAATTAATTTAGCTAGCGTCCTTGATCCCGAGTTTTTTACGATGTTACTAAACTCTAACTGTATATTTTCTCTGGCAAGAAAATCATTTATATATGCTTCTTTCTGTGAGCGAGTGGTACAATGTACAGGCCACCCGGAAGCTTCCTGTTTTATTTTCAAAACTGCATTCATCATATCAGCAAACAGACCACTTGTCTCTGCATCAAACTGTACGGTAGCGTAAGACCAAATTTCATGGATTTCGACCAAGCGGTATCCTCTATCTAGAGCCTTTAATACTTCCTCGATTACCCAGGTTCCCGTCAGTGCACGTTCACTCTCATTATGACTACATTGACTCTGATTTAGTTCCTGACCACATGACTGACATAACACAAACATCAGTTTCCCGTTCATTTTAACAGGCAGTACCGGATGGTAGAGATTTCGAGGAGGTAAAATTCTACACTTCATCAGGCCACTTGTTTGATTCAAATCGACCTTTGAGCTTTCTTCATGACCGACATATAATTTCGGATGACCGATAGGAAATTTTCCATTTTTGCAAACCCACGGATAAAGAGAACAGACATCTATGTACTTGATTTTTTCTCCAGGCATGCATCTGTAGTGTTTACGGGTATTACCTGTTCTTCCCCCAAAAAATGCGGGTTCAAAGGTAAATTATTTAAAACAGGATCCGTGTTCAGGTAGCTCATCTCTTTGTTGTTTTTCATCTCATACAAGAACTCACACATCCACTTTTCTATTACTTCGTATCCTAACTGACCCAAACGTTCAGTTTTAGCCTGAGTTGACTCGAATCTTTTTTCTAAAGTATCTAAAGAATCACCATGTAGTGCCTCTCCACGTCTTTGCCTCTGACAGAGAGGGTGACCATGAAAGTAGCACCCATGGAACTCAAAAATTTGATTGGTTTCTTCACAATATCCATCAACCAAAACGCCACCTAATAGAGCTTCTCTACCATTGCCAGCATGTGAAATTTTAATTTTGCGCTGATCTTCTTCCCACATTAACCATTTGAGAGCAATGGGTGACTGATTGTCGCGCATTCTGTATCCATTTTTGGGTATAATTCCAATAGTCTTGGGTTTCAGAAAATTCCGTCTGAATATTAAGTTGCACGTTGAAGCAATAGTGGTGGATTCACCAAACGGACAGACATCACATGACGTGAGCATCATTTCCCGGAATTTCATACATGATTCGGTTAAAATCTGTACGTCACTGATACAGTAATCTACTAAATCTCGCTGCATTTGGAACTGATCGCCTTTATGTTCCTCATACCACTTCAGAAACTCATTTCGCTGCTCAGGTTTCATACTGTCAGGTTCATAAAATTCTACTGATGGTAACTGACCAATGTAGTTTTGATTTTCGAGTGTATTAAAAAGATGGGGGAAATATCCTTTTCTGAATTTATCAGGCGATAACCCAAATGCTTCAGGGAGAGCGCTAAGAGGCATAGGGAAATAATTAAGGGAATCGATAAATTTCAAATTCCCGATCTGCATTAGTATGATTTTTGTCCCTCTCATTATCAGTTCGGGCTTTAGGTCTGTTTCTTCCAAGATGTATCTCAAAATGAACTGATGGTCAAAGGCTCTTCCGTTATGTGCAATAATCATCACCTTCTCAAAGGTCTTTCTTGCTGTTAATAAATGATGCATGAACTTTACGATTACATCTGTTGTTAGGATTTTCTGACGAAATCCGCATTTCTGACAGAAGCATAAATTAGGCTCCGCGATACAATTATCACAACGTTGATTGAAAACGCATAAATTCGGTACATGTAATCGCTCCTCACCATACTTTTCATCCTGTCGCGTTTCTAAGTCATAGAAAACAAACAGGGTATTTTTGGTTTTTGGATGCCGGTTATCAGGCTGAATGTAGCAATAGTGCGGCTGAGGTTGGTGTTTAAGACAGATCTTACAAAAGATTTCTCCGCACGTGTGCAGCCTATCAGCTTTGATTGTTTTCATACACTCTCGACATCGCCTGACTTTTTCACAAATTTTCAAACTATGATTTCCGAAACATGCAGGGCCTCTGAATTTCCTGTTGCAACGGTCACACAGAATTTCGGCCACTCTAGGGCACGCGGGACTCTCTTGGCAGCATGGACAAGTACTTGAGCAGTGATGCGTGTCTTTATTATCAAACGGAACGTAGCATACCCCACAGAAATAACTACAAGAGAAAGTTGCCGTCAAAGAAACAATAACATTGTAATGTTTTTCGTGGAAAAGCAGGTTCAGTTTTTTCTTAGCTTCAGGACCCTCATAAACTACGTCTCTTCCTTTGCTGCCATACTGATAAACCACAATTTGATGGTCTGTGAAGTATTTTTGAAAAAGCCTAATTTCGGGTATACCTGCACCGTCCTCGGGTATATTTATTCCACAGCTTTCCATCAATTGACGTGTTTGAATTGACTGCTTCTTTTTGATATCTCTTCTTATCTGTCGATATTCAGGGTCTTTATTGACGTAGGCCTTAGCCACCACAAGTGCTCTAGGTAAACACAGATTATCTTTGTGTTGGCAGCCGTGTTGACAGCCGTGCACCACTGCACACCCTAACGTGTCAGCTGACATTGACAGCACAGAAGATAAGAAGAGAAGACGTCGTTGCTTGTACAATTTTATTACACGATTTGTATATTTGAGAATATATATTTTTACCAGAGCCATCTCTCATTATTCAGAGCCGAGATCAGCAAGATAAGCGAAAACGTCACAGTGGCGACGAAAGAAAATTGGAATTTATAGGATTTGAACGTTTTATGTGTACACGTGTCCATTCTAACCTATAAAATTTTAGAAAAATGCCTGCGGAAAGTGATCTTAAGGAAGCGATCATGAAATTTATGGAGCTGCAGCAACAACAAGCGAAACTGCAGCAAGAACATTTAATGCGAACGCAGCAGGACTTCATGAAGACATTGACCGAAACATTCGCAGCATCAGCTCGAAGCGAAACATCTGCAAAACATGATGTGGAATTCAGAATGGAATCACTGGCAAACAGCATCGGCGAGTTTCAGTACAATCCAGAAGCGGACGTTACTTTCGATGTATGGTATAACAGATACGAGAGTCTGTTTACAGAAGATGCAAAACAACTTGACGATCCAGCCAAGGTCAGGCTTTTACTTCGAAAATTGGAAACTCGCTGCCATCAACAATACGTTGACATCATATTGCCTGGGGAACCCAAGGATTTCAGTTTTGCGGATACAGTAAAAAAGCTGAGCGAAATGTTTGGGAAGAAAACTTCGCTTTTTCATGCTCGATATAAATGTATGCAGCTATCCAGGTCCGGCTCTGATGATATTGTATCATATGCAGCAAAAGTAAACAAGCAATGTGAAAACTTCAAGATAAGCACAATCACAGCTGATCAGTTCAAGTGCTTGATTTTTGTTGGCGGCCTGCAGTCATCAGCTGACGCTGATATCCGTACTAAGCTTCTCTCTCTTATTGATTCTCAGCCAGACACGTACACGATCGAAAAGTTAACTCAAGAGTGTCAGAGATTGCACAATCTCAAGAAGGACACGGCAATGCTGGAACAGACAACAACAACCGTCAACGCCATAACGCACAGGCCAGGCCCAAGAGCTCATAAAAACACAGACTCCAAGACGCCGACAACACCATGCTGGTTCTGCGGACAGCTACATTTTTCAAGAAACTGTGGATTCAAGTCTCATCAATGTGAACGATGCAAGAAAGTTGGACACAAGGAGGGTTACTGTGGTGTAGCCAAGAGGAAGTTTGTGAAGAAAGCGACACCTCAAGCAAAACCAAAGGTCAATACCATTGCAATCGTGAATCAGCTGGAATATTTGGAAAGAAAATTTGTCAAGGTTCAGTTTAATTCCACACCAGTCGACCTGCAGCTTGACACGGGCTCAGACATTACGGTCATTTCCGAGGACACCTGGTTCAAAATCGGTCAGCCACCAGGAGCCGTACCAGAGCAGAAAGCAAGAAATGCCTCGGGAAGCGAACTTCAACTTCAGTTGCAGTTCAGCTGTGAAGTTACCATTGGTCGAGTGTCAAGAGTCGTGAAATGTTTCGTCACTCCACAACCTAACCTCAACGTGCTTGGACTGGATTGGATTCATGTTTTTGATCTGGGAGATCAGACAATCAATTATTTGTGCAATAATGTGACAAAATTGACTTCAAAGGAACAGATTTTGAATCAATTTTCAGACATCTTCAAGCCTGATATGGGACTATGCACAAAAACCAAAGCTTCTCTGGTGTTGAAGCCAGATAGTCACCCAGTTTTCCGACCTAGACGTCCGGTACCATATGCTGTGCTGCCGCAGCTGGATGAGGAGCTCCGGAGACTGGAAGAAACAGGCATAATTGAGAAGGTCGAGTACGCTGAATGGGCGGCACCGATAGTGGTAGTGAAGAGAAAAAGCGGCAAGATTAGGGTGTGCGCCGATTTCTCCACCGGCTTGAACAACGCACTCGAATTACACAGACACCCATTACCCCTGCCGGGAGCCATATTAGCAGGAATGACTAACTGCTCCATCTTTAGTCAGATTGACCTGTCCGATGCATACTTACAAGTAGAGATCGAAGCTGAATCCAGAAAATACGTTACCATCAACACCCACAGGGGTTTATATCAATTCACGAGACTTCCAGCAGGAATCAAGTCGGCACCAGGAATATTCCAACAAATTATGGACTCCATGACGGCAGGATTGTCGAAAACATACGCATACATGGATGATATCATTGTTGGAGGTGAGAACGAAGAGGAGCACAACGCAAATTTGGCAGTATTACTTGGAAGAATACAGGAGTATGGGTTTCATTTACGAAAAGATAAATGTAAATTCGCAATGTCAGAAATTCGCTACTTGGGAAATGTTGTCGACAAAAACGGACTTCGACCAGACCCTGAAAAAATTCAAACCATAATCGACTTGCCTCCGCCACATGATTTATCCACTCTTCGATCATTTCTGGGAGCCATTAACTATTACGGGAAGTACATACCTCAGCTCCATGACCTGCGCAAACCTCTGGACAGCCTGCTTAAAAAAGATACCATCTGGAATTGGTCAAGGCAATGTCAGCAGTCCTTTGAGAAGTTCAAAACTATTCTTCAGTCCGACTTGGCTCTGACGCATTATAATCCGAAGTTCGAGATCATTCTTGCGGCGGACGCTTCGAGACATGGAGTAGGAGCGTGTATCATGCATCGGTTTCAAGATGGAAAAGTCAAGGCCATCCATCATGCGTCAAGATCACTAACTTCGGCAGAATCAAATTACAGTCAAATTGAGAAAGAGGCATTAGCAATCATTTTTGGTGTTGTCAAATTCCACAAAATGATATACGGGAGATCATTCACTCTGCAAACTGACCACAAGCCCCTGCTCACAATATTTGGTTCAAAGAAGGGAATACCGGTCTACACCGCCAATCGACTTCAAAGGTGGGCATTGACTTTACTTGCCTATGACTTCAAGATCGAATATATCAAAAGCGACCAGTTCGGACATGCTGACATATTGTCAAGACTCATCAAGAACTTTTCCAAGCCGGATGAGGAATGCGTCATCGCGTCTATACAGCTGGAACAGGATTTGGAGGAGGTTGTGAGATCAGCGCTGTCGTCAACACCAATTACGTTCACTATGGTCCAGAGGGAAACGGCGAAAGACGAACATCTTCGGAAGGTCATCAGCTACATGCAGGAAGGTTGGCCGCCGGAGATCTCCAGTCAAATTCTGAAAATTTTCTACCAGAGAAGAGAATCGTTGTCCGTCCTTCAGAACGCGCTCATGTTTATGGAGAGAGTGGTAGTTCCTCAGAGGTTCCATGGAAGAGTCCTACAGGAACTCCATAAAGGGCATCAGGGGATCGAACGCATGAAGTCTCTGGCACGATCGAGCGTCTATTGGCCGAACATCGATAGGGAAATTGAAAGCTTTGTCAAGACTTGCCAGAAATGTATGACAGCGGCGAAAACTTCAGTTAAGGTACCACTGGAACCTTGGCCCATGCCTGACAGACCTTGGCAGCGGTTACATATTGATTATGCAGGACCGATCAAGGGCGAATATTACTTGATCGTTGTCGACGCACTGTCTAAGTGGCCAGAAGTTTTTTCAACTCGCATCATCACTGCCCAGCAAACCATCAGAAAGTTGGAGCTTCTTTTTTCGACGTTTGGACTTCCAGAAGTACTTGTCACGGATAATGGAACGCAGTTTACAGCCGAAACATTCAAGACCTTCTGCATCGATAACGGAATATGTCATCTCCGCACGCCACCATACCATCCACAATCAAATGGACAGGCTGAGCGGTTCGTGGACACTTTCAAGAGAGCCATAAAAAAACTTGACACGGGGGAAGTTGGAAGACACTTGAACACCTTCCTGGCAAGTTACAGAAGTACACCGAACAGAAGCGCTCCTGAAGGCCGATCACCGGCAGAAGTAATGTTTGGAAGACCGGTGAGAACCACATTGGATCTTATTAAACCATTCCTGAAGCCAAAGGAGAAAAGTAGCAAGACCGACAACGTCAAGACAGCCCAAGCACATTATTTCGATCGTAAACATGGAGTTAAACAAAAAGTCTTTCTTCCAAACGACTCTGTTTACGTTAAGGTCTATGCCGAAAATCATTTTACTTGGGTTCCAGGCCGAGTAGTCGAGAGGATGGGCAGCGTCATCTATAACATCCTTCTAGAAGATCATGCTCGAGGTAATCGCCTCATTCGAGCCCACGCCAATCAGGTCCGGTCCCGTCAACGCGTGACGGCTTGTGGCGTGGCGTCGCGGAATCGTCCGATGCCTCTTGAGGTTCTTTTGGATGCATTTGATGTTCCGAACACAAGATTAGAAGCTGTGCGACTCCCCGGAGTCCAAGAAAAGTCTCCTGACATCGTGGCTCTAGCGTCGTTATCGCCTTCGACATCAGCGTCATTGCCGTCTCCGACGGTGGCATCATCACCGCCTCCGACGTCAGCATCGTCACCGTTTCCGACAGTAACGTCATCACCATCTGCGGCGGCGCAGTCATTGCCGTCCCCGACAATAGCACCATAATCTCCGACAGCGCTGAGAAGGTCCAATCGCGAACGACGACCGCCCTCTCGCCTCCAGGATTATCGGCGAACCTAAAGGGGGAGGTGTTGGCAGCCGTGTTGACAGCCGTGCACCACTGCACACCCTAACGTGTCAGCTGACATTGACAGCACAGAAGATAAGAAGAGAAGACGTCGTTGCTTGTACAATTTTATTACACGATTTGTATATTTGAGAATATATATTTTTACCAGAGCCATCTCTCATTATTCAGAGCCGAGATCAGCAAGATAAGCGAAAACGTCACACTTTGTTAGAGATGGTAACTATACCGCGACGTTTTCTACATTCTTCAATGAACGAATGATAATTACCCGCCTTCCCACTACCCACAGGCATTTGCACTGAAGTTACGCCCAAGCAAAAAGTATCGGTACTGAGGCCTGTTGAGTTGGACTGGTAAATTCTCGAAATCATATTCCATATATCATCCATTTTTAACTGCGAAGCTTCTTGAAAATGGAGCCAACCAGGGCCCCGCTCAAAGTTCTTTTTATCGCAGAAGTCTATACCGACTTTATCGCTCGGTTGCAGATCACTTGTTACATACTCGACTATCTCGCGTATGGCAGACTTGAACCAGCTGACAGGGTTTTCATCTTCGGGAAACGGTTTTATCTTGAATTCAATTTTACGTCCTCGTAAATTGAAGCGTTTCACGCTTGTCGTCTGATCTCTGATTATCGAAGACTTCTCCATTCTTGAAGCTGTCTTGCGACTGATCACTAAGAAGTACAGAACAGTATTAAACTAAAGAAGCTGCCCCCACCTGTATTTATTCATGAATACTCGGAAATGCTCGGCCTATTTCGTTTATCTACGGTGCGGTCTCATATGACCGGTGAAACAGTATAAAACGGTATACACGGTATATAAAGCGGTATCTATGCAAGCGGCATACGGCATAAAACGGTACAGAAAGATACGCACGTATAAAACGGAACAAAGGGATAACTATAAAACAGTATGAAGCGGTTCAATCTGGAAATTATACAGTGAAAGAAATAAGCCCACAAATGATATGTGCCGCATTTCATGACAGTATTCACGAAAAATATGAATAAAATGTTTTAGATTGATATAGAACGGTAAGTATAGCGGTAGATATATTACTTCATCGAGCAGAATACTTTGGAGGATTGCGAGGCATCAAGCCAGGCTAAGCACCGCTAAATTCATAGCAATACCAATTACATACAAAGTATTACCTCTACAAAAATATTCTTTTCCGAATAGATTTTCAAAAAATACTAACGCTTCATAAAGAGTCGTTAACGGTATAACAGGGAGGTTTGTAAGCTCCTCTAACAACTATACCTGAAACTCTCCACTTTTCCTCAGTGAGAAACAATTGTGCATTAGATATTTCTCAAAAATTTACTTCAGTCGAAAAAGTAAAAATTTATAAACCTTGAACTGTGTGAAAATATTCCAAACTAAACAGCGCAGAATTGCTTACCTGTCGATGGTGAACCTAAGACCGGAATGATTTCCCCCAACGGAGCAGATCCACGATTTTTAGAACACGACAGAAACAATCTGGTTTTAGAGGTGGCTATCAATCTAGGGGGGGTCTTGTAGTTGCTTCTTTGTTCACAATCTGTTAACAACATAGGTACATTTGAAGACTAACAAGTGTAATTTATTAATTGTTTCATTACTGACAGGGTGACTTTGTCTTGCTATATCTAGAAATTTTGTCCATGTTCGGAGCGTAATTCCAACCCCTATAGGTTAAAATTTTCAATATTTTATTTTCAAGCGTGAAGTTTTACAAGTTTCAGAGACGCACGTATAAAGACAAAAAAAATTATGGGGATGAAAATTCTACTCATACAGGATGATTCATAACCGAAAATTGAAAAGTTTTCCATCTACACAAAGGACTGTAGTTCTAATTCTTTAGGGTTAAATTTCAATATTACGATTTTGCAAGTGAGAATTATTCTAAGTCCAGAAGCCGAATAAAATCGCTTTATTCATCAAAGTGGAAGACGGGGATTTCACCCTGGCAGGGTGACTTGTCTTGTTATATCTAGAAATTTTGTCTATGTTCGGAGCGTAATTCCAATCCCCTACGGGCTGAATTTTATTATTTTATTTTTCAAGTGTGAAATTTCACAAGTCTGGAAGACGACTTATAAAGACGAAAAAATCATGAGGGGTGGAAATTTTACTCGCACAGGATGATTCATAACCGGAAAATAAAAAGTTTTCCCTTTTACACGAAGGGCTGTAATTCCAATTTTAAGGGTTAAATTTCAATATTACGATTTGGCAAGTGAGAATTATTCTAAGTCCAGAAGCCGAATAAAATCGCTTTATTCATCAAAGTGGAAGACGGGGATTTCACCCTGGCAGGGTGACTTGTCTTGTTATATCTAGAAATTTTGTCTATGTTCGGAGCGTAATTCCAATCCCCTACGGGCTGAATTTTATTATTTTATTTTTCAAGTGTGAAATTTCACAAGTCTGGAAGACGACTTATAAAGACGAAAAAATTATGAGGGGTGGAAATTTTACTCACACAGGATGATTCACAACAGAAAAATAAAATGTTTTCCCTCCACACAAAGGGTTGTAATTTCAATTCTTGAGGGTTAAATTTGAATTTTACGATTTTGCAAGTGAGAAATGATTCTAAGTCCAGAGCCTGTTTCATTGATCCAGATATAAGACGGAAATTTCACTCTGGCGGGATGATTAGTTTTGGTAAATCCGCAAATTTGCTCCCTATGTTGGAACCGGAATTTTACTTATAGCAAGTTAAATTCCAAAAATCATGATTTTCACGAAGTGTAAATTTTTACAAGTCCAAGATCCAAGTAAGAATAATGTCTTCGATACTGCTATGAGACAAAAGTTTTACCCTCACAGGTTGACTTTCTCCAACAATCCGGAAACAGACCCCCGAACGTATTATTGAAAATTTCACTCTTGTCTATGAAATTTCAAAATTTGTGTTTTTTATTCAAATAACACGAGCCTCAAGTCACAGTCAGACGAAATAAAGCAGAAATATGTATTAAGAAAAATACAACGACTGAAAGATGACCCGTTATCGAGGAGCCCTATCAAAAACTGGTACCCCCCTTTGTTCTACTGTAGAGTATAGGTATTAATTCGTGCATCAAAATAAATAGATTTTACTTACCTAAAGAATGTACTGGAACACTGAAAACTATGATGTCACTCGGACGGAGCTCACAGACTTAATGAACTAGGCACGCGCAAAACTTAGCAGGTATATGTGTGCGCCCTCGATTTATAGTTGTCCGCTGCGATGTTACTTCGACGAAGCTCGCAGACTGAATGAACTGGGCACGCGCCAGACCCCTGGTATCTGCTCAAAGTCTCGCGCGTGCCCAGTTCATTCAGTCTGCGAGCTTCGTCGAAGTAACATCGCAGCGGACAACTATAAATCGAGGGCGCACACATATACCTGCTAAGTTTTGCGCGTGCCTAGTTCATTAAGTCTGTGAGCTCCGTCCGAGTGACATCATAGTTTTCAGTGTTCCAGTACATTCTTTAGGTAAGTAAAATCTATTTATTTTGATGCACGAATTAATACCTATACTCTACAGTAGAACAAAGGGGGGTACCAGTTTTTGATAGGGCTCCTCGATAACGGGTCATCTTTCAGTCGTTGTATTTTTCTTAATACATATTTCTGCTTTATTTCGTCTGACTGTGACTTGAGGCTCGTGTTATTTGAATAAAAAACACAAATTTTGAAATTTCATAGACAAGAGTGAAATTTTCAATAATACGTTCGGGGGTCTGTTTCCGGATTGTTGGAGAAAGTCAACCTGTGAGGGTAAAACTTTTGTCTCATAGCAGTATCGAAGACATTATTCTTACTTGGATCTTGGACTTGTAAAAATTTACACTTCGTGAAAATCATGATTTTTGGAATTTAACTTGCTATAAGTAAAATTCCGGTTCCAACATAGGGAGCAAATTTGCGGATTTACCAAAACTAATCATCCCGCCAGAGTGAAATTTCCGTCTTATATCTGGATCAATGAAACAGGCTCTGGACTTAGAATCATTTCTCACTTGCAAAATCGTAAAATTCAAATTTAACCCTCAAGAATTGAAATTACAACCCTTTGTGTGGAGGGAAAACATTTTATTTTTCTGTTGTGAATCATCCTGTGTGAGTAAAATTTCCACCCCTCATAATTTTTTCGTCTTTATAAGTCGTCTTCCAGACTTGTGAAATTTCACACTTGAAAAATAAAATAATAAAATTCAGCCCGTAGGGGATTGGAATTACGCTCCGAACATAGACAAAATTTCTAGATATAACAAGACAAGTCACCCTGCCAGGGTGAAATCCCCGTCTTCCACTTTGATGAATAAAGCGATTTTATTCGGCTTCTGGACTTAGAATAATTCTCACTTGCCAAATCGTAATATTGAAATTTAACCCTTAAAATTGGAATTACAGCCCTTCGTGTAAAAGGGAAAACTTTTTATTTTCCGGTTATGAATCATCCTGTGCGAGTAAAATTTCCACCCCTCATGATTTTTTCGTCTTTATAAGTCGTCTTCCAGACTTGTGAAATTTCACACTTGAAAAATAAAATAATAAAATTCAGCCCGTAGGGGATTGGAATTACGCTCCGAACATAGACAAAATTTCTAGATATAACAAGACAAGTCACCCTGCCAGGGTGAAATCCCCGTCTTCCACTTTGATGAATAAAGCGATTTTATTCGGCTTCTGGACTTAGAATAATTCTCACTTGCAAAATCGTAATATTGAAATTTAACCCTAAAGAATTAGAACTACAGTCCTTTGTGTAGATGGAAAACTTTTCAATTTTCGGTTATGAATCATCCTGTATGAGTAGAATTTTCATCCCCATAATTTTTTTTGTCTTTATACGTGCGTCTCTGAAACTTGTAAAACTTCACGCTTGAAAATAAAATATTGAAAATTTTAACCTATAGGGGTTGGAATTACGCTCCGAACATGGACAAAATTTCTAGATATAGCAAGACAAAGTCACCCTGTCAGTAATGAAACAATTAATAAATTACACTTGTTAGTCTTCAAATGTACCTATGTTGTTAACAGATTGTGAACAAAGAAGCAACTACAAGACCCCCCCTAGATTGATAGCCACCTCTAAAACCAGATTGTTTCTGTCGTGTTCTAAAAATCGTGGATCTGCTCCGTTGGGGGAAATCATTCCGGTCTTAGGTTCACCATCGACAGGTAAGCAATTCTGCGCTGTTTAGTTTGGAATATTTTCACACAGTTCAAGGTTTATAAATTTTTACTTTTTCGACTGAAGTAAATTTTTGAGAAATATCTAATGCACAATTGTTTCTCACTGAGGAAAAGTGGAGAGTTTCAGGTATAGTTGTTAGAGGAGCTTACAAACCTCCCTGTTATACCGTTAACGACTCTTTATGAAGCGTTAGTATTTTTTGAAAATCTATTCGGAAAAGAATATTTTTGTAGAGGTAATACTTTGTATGTAATTGGTATTGCTATGAATTTAGCGGTGCTTAGCCTGGCTTGATGCCTCGCAATCCTCCAAAGTATTCTGCTCGATGAAGTAATATATCTACCGCTATACTTACCGTTCTATATCAATCTAAAACATTTTATTCATATTTTTCGTGAATACTGTCATGAAATGCGGCACATATCATTTGTGGGCTTATTTCTTTCACTGTATAATTTCCAGATTGAACCGCTTCATACTGTTTTATAGTTATCCCTTTGTTCCGTTTTATACGTGCGTATCTTTCTGTACCGTTTTATGCCGTATGCCGCTTGCATAGATACCGCTTTATATACCGTGTATACCGTTTTATACTGTTTCACCGGTCATATGAGACCGCACCGTAGATAAACGAAATAGGCCGAGCATTTCCGAGTATTCATGAATAAATACAGGTGGGGGCAGCTTCTTTAGTTTAATACTGTTCTGTACTTCTTAGTGATCAGTCGCAAGACAGCTTCAAGAATGGAGAAGTCTTCGATAATCAGAGATCAGACGACAAGCGTGAAACGCTTCAATTTACGAGGACGTAAAATTGAATTCAAGATAAAACCGTTTCCCGAAGATGAAAACCCTGTCAGCTGGTTCAAGTCTGCCATACGCGAGATAGTCGAGTATGTAACAAGTGATCTGCAACCGAGCGATAAAGTCGGTATAGACTTCTGCGATAAAAAGAACTTTGAGCGGGGCCCTGGTTGGCTCCATTTTCAAGAAGCTTCGCAGTTAAAAATGGATGATATATGGAATATGATTTCGAGAATTTACCAGTCCAACTCAACAGGCCTCAGTACCGATACTTTTTGCTTGGGCGTAACTTCAGTGCAAATGCCTGTGGGTAGTGGGAAGGCGGGTAATTATCATTCGTTCATTGAAGAATGTAGAAAACGTCGCGGTATAGTTACCATCTCTAACAAAGATAATCTGTGTTTACCTAGAGCACTTGTGGTGGCTAAGGCCTACGTCGATAAAGACCCTGAATATCGACAGATAAGAAGAGATATCAAAAAGAAGCAGTCAATTCAAACACGTCAATTGATGGAAAGCTGTGGAATAAATATACCCGAGGACGGTGCAGGTATACCCGAAATTAGGCTTTTTCAAAAATACTTCACAGACCATCAAATTGTGGTTTATCAGTATGGCAGCAAAGGAAGAGACGTAGTTTATGAGGGTCCTGAAGCTAAGAAAAAACTGAACCTGCTTTTCCACGAAAAACATTACAATGTTATTGTTTCTTTGACGGCAACTTTCTCTTGTAGTTATTTCTGTGGGGTATGCTACGTTCCGTTTGATAATAAAGACACGCATCACTGCTCAAGTACTTGTCCATGCTGCCAAGAGAGTCCCGCGTGCCCTAGAGTGGCCGAAATTCTGTGTGACCGTTGCAACAGGAAATTCAGAGGCCCTGCATGTTTCGGAAATCATAGTTTGAAAATTTGTGAAAAAGTCAGGCGATGTCGAGAGTGTATGAAAACAATCAAAGCTGATAGGCTGCACACGTGCGGAGAAATCTTTTGTAAGATCTGTCTTAAACACCAACCTCAGCCGCACTATTGCTACATTCAGCCTGATAACCGGCATCCAAAAACCAAAAATACCCTGTTTGTTTTCTATGACTTAGAAACGCGACAGGATGAAAAGTATGGTGAGGAGCGATTACATGTACCGAATTTATGCGTTTTCAATCAACGTTGTGATAATTGTATCGCGGAGCCTAATTTATGCTTCTGTCAGAAATGCGGATTTCGTCAGAAAATCCTAACAACAGATGTAATCGTAAAGTTCATGCATCATTTATTAACAGCAAGAAAGACCTTTGAGAAGGTGATGATTATTGCACATAACGGAAGAGCCTTTGACCATCAGTTCATTTTGAGATACATCTTGGAAGAAACAGACCTAAAGCCCGAACTGATAATGAGAGGGACAAAAATCATACTAATGCAGATCGGGAATTTGAAATTTATCGATTCCCTTAATTATTTCCCTATGCCTCTTAGCGCTCTCCCTGAAGCATTTGGGTTATCGCCTGATAAATTCAGAAAAGGATATTTCCCCCATCTTTTTAATACACTCGAAAATCAAAACTACATTGGTCAGTTACCATCAGTAGAATTTTATGAACCTGACAGTATGAAACCTGAGCAGCGAAATGAGTTTCTGAAGTGGTATGAGGAACATAAAGGCGATCAGTTCCAAATGCAGCGAGATTTAGTAGATTACTGTATCAGTGACGTACAGATTTTAACCGAATCATGTATGAAATTCCGGGAAATGATGCTCACGTCATGTGATGTCTGTCCGTTTGGTGAATCCACCACTATTGCTTCAACGTGCAACTTAATATTCAGACGGAATTTTCTGAAACCCAAGACTATTGGAATTATACCCAAAAATGGATACAGAATGCGCGACAATCAGTCACCCATTGCTCTCAAATGGTTAATGTGGGAAGAAGATCAGCGCAAAATTAAAATTTCACATGCTGGCAATGGTAGAGAAGCTCTATTAGGTGGCGTTTTGGTTGATGGATATTGTGAAGAAACCAATCAAATTTTTGAGTTCCATGGGTGCTACTTTCATGGTCACCCTCTCTGTCAGAGGCAAAGACGTGGAGAGGCACTACATGGTGATTCTTTAGATACTTTAGAAAAAAGATTCGAGTCAACTCAGGCTAAAACTGAACGTTTGGGTCAGTTAGGATACGAAGTAATAGAAAAGTGGATGTGTGAGTTCTTGTATGAGATGAAAAACAACAAAGAGATGAGCTACCTGAACACGGATCCTGTTTTAAATAATTTACCTTTGAACCCGCATTTTTTGGGGGAAGAACAGGTAATACCCGTAAACACTACAGATGCATGCCTGGAGAAAAAATCAAGTACATAGATGTCTGTTCTCTTTATCCGTGGGTTTGCAAAAATGGAAAATTTCCTATCGGTCATCCGAAATTATATGTCGGTCATGAAGAAAGCTCAAAGGTCGATTTGAATCAAACAAGTGGCCTGATGAAGTGTAGAATTTTACCTCCTCGAAATCTCTACCATCCGGTACTGCCTGTTAAAATGAACGGGAAACTGATGTTTGTGTTATGTCAGTCATGTGGTCAGGAACTAAATCAGAGTCAATGTAGTCATAATGAGAGTGAACGTGCACTGACGGGAACCTGGGTAATCGAGGAAGTATTAAAGGCTCTAGATAGAGGATACCGCTTGGTCGAAATCCATGAAATTTGGTCTTACGCTACCGTACAGTTTGATGCAGAGACAAGTGGTCTGTTTGCTGATATGATGAATGCAGTTTTGAAAATAAAACAGGAAGCTTCCGGGTGGCCTGTACATTGTACCACTCGCTCACAGAAAGAAGCATATATAAATGATTTTCTTGCCAGAGAAAATATACAGTTAGAGTTTAGTAACATCGTAAAAAACTCGGGATCAAGGACGCTAGCTAAATTAATTTTGAACTCGTTCTGGGGCAAATTCGGACAGCGTGAAAATCAGCCCAAAACAACTGTTGTAAACAGACCATCGGAGTTCAACGAAATATTATCAGATCATGCTGTTGATGTGAACCACATTTTAGCAATTAATGAGAACACATTGTTAGTGAATTGGGAATATAAAAAAGAGGTTGCCACTTCTTTAGCCACAGTCAACGTCTGTATCGCTGCCTACACTACTGCACAGGCTCGGCTCAAATTATATTCCTATCTGGAAAGGTTGGAAGATCGAGTTTTATATTATGATACTGATTCAATAATATATATTTCAAACTGTGCGGGGGAGTATGAACCACCAACGGGGGAGTTCATTGGTGATATGACCAACGAGCTTGAAGAATTTGGACCCGATGCATACATTACCGAGTTTGTCTGTGGTGGCCCAAAAAGTTACCTCTTCAAGGTGTTTCCCACTCCCGAAGATAGGTCTGATGTTGTCTGTAAAATCAAGGGCATACAATTGAATCACAAGAACTCGAAATTAATCAATTTTGAATCGATGAAGGCACTGATACTGAGTGAAGATCCGGAAGAATACATTTTGATTCGTGATACCAATATAAGAAGAACTGCAGAACATCACGTTGTTACGAGACTAGAAGAAAAAGTGTATAAACCAACCAGTAATAAAAGAAAATTCATAAAAAATAATTCATACCCCTACGGCTACAAAAAACTGTGTCCATAACAGGGAGGTCTGGTGATGATCAGAACTGATGTATGCATGTATACTTAGCTTGTTAATATCATATTTCATTATACGTATTATATTCACAATTATTATTATGTACCATATACCGTTCAAGTCTTTGATATTGTTATTGTCAAGTGTTCCTCTTTGCTGTTGATGACTCGCTGTATTTATTAAATAAATAATTATTCGTACTCATCTGATTTTTTTTTAACTACATGCACATATCCTGGATCAGAAATTCAGAAATCAAAAATTTAGAGGATGAAAATTCTTTGGGGATGAGAAAAACAAGGTTGAAAAATCTCCAACGGATGGAAAATTAGGGGTTGAAAAATCTCTAAGGGATGACAAATTAGGGGTTGAAAAATTTCCGAGAGATCAAAATTAGGGGTTGAAAAATTCCCGAGAGATCAAAATTGGGGGTTGAAAAATTCCTGAGGGATGAACAAAATTAGGGTTGAAAAATTCCTGAGGGATGAACAAAATTAGGGGTTGAAAAATTCCTGAGGGATGAACAAAATTAGGGGTTGAAAAATTCCTGAGGGATGAACAAAATTAGGATTGAAAAAAAAGTCACTGGATATCAAAAAAGTCACCAGATTTTTAAAAAGTCACTAGATTTCTAAAAAGTCACTAGATTCCCCTGAAGTCAGTGTAGCCACTATGACAAAAAAAAAGTTGATGACAGAAAGTCAATATGTCAAAAGTTGATATGTCAATATGTCAATGAAGTTGATGTGTCAAAAAGTCAACATGTCATGAAAATGTCAGTATGTCATAACTGAAAAGAAGTAGGTCTTATGTCACTGTCAAAGTAGGTCATCTGTCAAGGACAAAAGTCATTAGCTACAAATATCGAGTAGTGCCCTTTGTCTTGTCCTTTGGCCCTTTGTCGGCGCCCTTCGGCCCTCTGGTGGTGTTCTTTGGCGGCGTCCTTTGTCGGCAACATCTAAGGTTTTTCTAACGGTGACCGCCCCCGCAATGCGGCAGTTGAGCATGGAACCAAATTTTCCCACGGTATCGATTTGGTTCCCAGGCTCAACAGCCGCATTACCTACTCATTTACTAATGATCATTTAGAACGTCATTTAGGACCTTAATGATCATTAACTAGGAGCAACCATAATCGCCGAATAATCGCCGGTGGTCATGCATCATCGCCGTGATTTTTGAATACCATTGGCCAGCGTTTCTGCAGTGAATCGCGATATCTGTCAGCAAGTCTGTCATTTCACTCATTTCAGTACGCCATTCAGAGTGTCAGACACGTATTCCTGTAATAGAACAACTGGATTTTGTGTCTTTGCCTCTTCCAATAACATTTCTTGTACCAAATTATAAGATAATGCCCGTGGCTTGCACGTATAAGCACGTACGAACAATTAAAAACTCCCCGTTTTACATAAATGACCACCTATTCGCGGAATTTGGATGATACGAACATTGCAAACGTGCAGCTCGATATCGATTGGCGGCACTTTATTTTTGGGCAAAGTCGAATTTATTGATGAGGATATAAATTTCCGCAAGTATCCGTGAGACAGGGAGGTATATAATGCCCGTAGCGTGCACGTAGGTATAAGCACGTACGAAAAATTGGGAAATCTTCTCGCTTTACATAAGAACTGACCGCCTGTTCGCGAAAGTTGGATGATACGAACATTGCGAACTTGTAGCTGGATATCGGTTGGCGACACTCTATTTTTGGCAACGTCGAATGTATTGATGAAGGAATAGGTTTTTCCGTGAGTAGCCGTGAGATAGGTAGTGTGGTGGGACGCCTTAAAATTATAAAATGAAAGGGAATTAAATATTTAAGAATGAATTAGAATTACGGGCGGAATCGGGAAGTGACGACATTGTACACGGGATGATGGTAGAGTCAGGAAGCGCATGTCGGCGCATGAGTTTGGGGTTTTTACACACTTGAAACGGAGGGTGGGAAATAAGAAGCGGTCCGAAAGTAGCGACGATGGTGGAGGATTCGCGTGGTAGCAGTCAAGAATGGCGCAGATGTGCGGGAGAAGAAAAACTCATATTTTTCAAGAAGAATAAATCAAAAAAAGTGCTAAAAACACTGTAATTAATTGTAGTGCATCAGTGACGAGAAGGAAAATACTGAGGCAAGTCTGATTTCCATTGTAATCAAATGCAAATTGTTTATTAGGGTTGACGAAATTGTTTGGTTTATAAAATGATGGTGGGTTTTGTTTTGATCTTTCTAACAGCCATGATAAGCCGATAAGACGTCAAGCCGATTTCAATTCCCTGTAGTTGCTTTGAGCTTTTGAATGCGGCCCCTTGTTTCAGCTACCTACCTTCAAGACGCCAGAAAAAGGGTGAAAACCTCAGTAACCCTTTAAAGAGATTCAGCTTCCTACAAAGCATGATTTTGTAGACTCTATTAGCTTGAGATAAGCACTAGCAGTATTTATGCAAATCAAATCTGGGCAAAATCTCGATCACGCGCTATTTTCCCCATAGAATAAAATATTAAACCCTTTCGCACGACAAAGAGTCTATGGGCATAAGGTTGAGTTTCCCGAAGAGAGAACCCCTTGAGCAATGCCAAGAAAATTCAGTGTCTTTTCGAAAATACTTCAAGATAGAAAGGAACAGAACATCAATTGTGCAGGCTACTTAATTAGAGGCTCATTGAAATAAACTGTACACCTGAGGTTACTATAGGTTACTACTATAGTAGGCTTGAGTTATGACTACGACGGGAATTTGATGTAGGTAGAAATTGATTTAAATAACTTAGGTAAAGGTAAATTAAAATCTACGGCAATGAAAACACAACTAGTATCACTAAACGTATCACAGCTGAATAATTTAAAGGTAGAGAAGGAGAAATATCACAGTAGGTACCTATATAATTGTTAATTTTTATAAATACTTATTTTTATTTCATACCAATCGTGAAAGCTGTTGAAAAGTTTAAAAAAAGTTGCCTTGCCACTTGCTAGCCGCGCACATAAACCAAGGCCGCGCGAAATTAAAAGTTGGTTAGACTACTTAGACTATGGAACTATTCGATTTTGATCAGGTTATTGACTAAATCATCAGTCTGTTATTTTTCTTTTCCTCCATTTTTTTCGACTCAATATAAATTCAACATGTATTTTGGCAACAAATGAAGATAGTATGGTTGTGGTGTGAACATTGCAAGCAATGATAAAATAATTATCACTTTCTTGATTAAATGGAAACTAAGCTGAATACCAACACCGCATGAAAAAAATAATTTTTTATCTCAATTTTTGAGGGAGAAATATCAAAGATACTTTTACCCTGATGCTAGTACAGCCTTAAAACTCAGAGATGTCCAATCCGATGGATATTGAGGATTTTTTTTAATCAAGTACCTCTTATTGTACTCCAAGCATTCATTATTCCATTCAATCAAATTTTATTTCTACTAATAAACCTTGATTTTTCTATATTCTCGAATTAATTCTAAATTAAGTAAATGTTATAAAACACAAAACACGCAAATAATTGTGCCTCTTGGGACCATAGCAGACCCATCGCATTTTCAATTGAACAAAGGTTTCGGACCACCACAACACCAGACAATCGTACAGACACGTGTTTCGCCCCTGTTCGGGGCTCATCAGTGCGGAGGCATCCGATTCAACCAAGACTACACGTATTAGGAGTACTGTAGGTACATCACAAAGATTTCTCTGACTGCCACAGCACTGGATGATACGGCTCGATGC
Source organism: Anaspis maculata (assembly GCA_949128115.1). Taxonomy (NCBI): domain Eukaryota; kingdom Metazoa; phylum Arthropoda; class Insecta; order Coleoptera; family Scraptiidae; genus Anaspis; species Anaspis maculata. The sequence continues at coordinate 1,632,901 of OX421962.1, forward strand.
CTACGCACTGATGAGCCCCAAAGAAGGGCGAAACAAACAGGTGCCCCCTCTTCCCCTAGATAATTTTCGTGAAGAATACACTTCAATTCAATGGCCCCTGGAAATTTTTCAAAGATGAACACCTCTAACAGTGGAAAAAAATTCGTCAAAACTGTCAAAGAAAAAACAAGTGTTTTCAAGTTAACTTGTTCAAACTTGTTTTCATCACTTGCATAGGTACAAATTAACAACACATCTGATTCGAGTTCAGGAGATTGAATTTAGTAGGAAAAGATACCAAACTTGTCGTGATCGGTTCTACATGGCCAGAAAAACAAAATGGACCACCTAACAGGGCTTTGCCCCCCCCACGACCCCCCCTTCAACAGTGATCGACATTTTTTGTGCCAAAATTGTATCAACGGGATATGATGCGTCGAATTATAATGTTTTTGCTTCCAATGGATTGGCGGGTTTCATCCCCTCCATTTTAAATTGCAATTTTTCACCCCCCTTTCAATAACTCAAAACCCCCGCGTGCGATTTTTGGCGATTTTGGATATGTTGTAGAGCACTTAATTCTGAACAGAATATCAAATTTTCAGGACGTCCATATTTATTCCGAGGTTGAAATCTATCTTTCTTCTACTATACTGTGAAGTCGATCTCGACACTGTCAAGAGCTCTATCCTCGAACCACAACGGGATGGCGTCCTCATACTAGATGATTGTAGGCCAAGCGGTTCCAAAAGCGGGAAAAGTGATTTAGTTCAAATAAGTTGGATTAAATCGAAGTATAATGGGTTGTCTATCCATCCAGGAGCATAAACTGGAGAAGGAGTTTCAATATTTACAAGGTGATCCCAAACAATCAACTAAGTGAAGGTATGTGTTTGATTTTGCAGCGATAACTTTTTTCTTTGTTTTGCAGCGATGGCTATCTATTTTTAAAAGTTCAAGAGGATCGAACCAACCTTTGAAATCTGGCCCTTGAACGTAATTCAAAAACACCAGATAAGGATCGAACTTGGTACCTACATATAAATAGCTGCAACGGGTGCATTACTGTCGATATTCTCTCATTGAATGAAGTGGCAACAGAGACAATAAAATCAGAAAAATGAATAAATTACTGGGCTATTTTTTGTTGGTAGCCATTTGTAGTGCATATTTTACCGCTGCTTCTCCTATTCTGGATGACGGTAATAGAGCTTTCTTATTTTCTTCTTTTCGATTTTGTCAGAATTTTTGTTTTGAAAATTTCAGGAGCTGGGCGTTTGGAAGAAGGAGCGATTGTTATACCTCCAGATGGCAGCACCTGTTGGCGTGATTGTGATAAAAATTGCAGAGCAAGACCTGGTTTTATTCACTACAGAGGTGAATGCATAAATGGATTCATTTGTGTCTGTGTTCCAATAGACAGCTGAAGCCAATCAATTCAGATTTAGCTCACGCCAAAAAAACAAATACCCACCAAAGAATAGATAAGAGTTGATTGTAAAAATGTAAAATCAATATTGAAAAATTGTTCATAATAAAAAATGAGATCATAAGAAAAACTACTTGAATAAAATGTCTCCTAAAAATTAGTCTCCAGGATTGAGCTCTGTCACTTAGTCGCCTTAGATTGTTTCTGGGCGTTCGAAAATTGAGTTCTGCCACTTGGTTTTGAGTCTGGAAAAATGAGTCCCACTCTCTAGTAGTTTTCGGCGATCGTTTTTGAGTCTCTAGAATTTATTGCGGCTATTTATTCGCATTCGACAAGTCATTTTGAGTCCAGAAAAATGAGTTCCTTTATTTGATCGTTTACGGCGATTTTTTGAAGTATCTGGAATTTATTTCTGATATTTATTCGCATTCAACAAGTGCATTTGAGTCCGGAAAAATGAGTTCCACTATTGAGTTCTTTTCGGCTATAGTTTTTGAGTCTCTAGAATTTATTTGTTTATTCGCATCCCACGAGTGTTTTTCGGTCCAGAAAAATGAATTTCACTCTTGAGTCGTTTTTGGCGATTGTTTTTGAGTCTCAAGAGTTTATTTCGGCTATTTATTAGCATTCATCGAATGCTTTCGAGTCCAAAAGAACGATTTACACTATTAAGTCGTTTTTGACGATTGTTTCTAAGACTTAAGAATTCATTTCTGCTATTTATTCGCATTCGTCAAGTGCTTTTGAGTCCGGAAAAATCAGTTTCACTATTAGGTCGTTTTCGACGATTGTTTTTGAGTCATTAGAATGTACTTCTGTTATTTATTCGCATTCGACGAGAGTTTTTGAGTCCGGAAAAATGAGTTCCTTTATTTGATCGTTTTCGGCGATTGTTTTTCAGTATCTGGAGATTATTTCTGGTATTTATTCGCATTCAACAAGTGCATTTGAGTCCGGATAAATGAGTTCCACTATTAAGTTCTTTTCGGCTATGGTTTTTGAGTCTCTAGAATTTATTTGTTTATTCGCATTCCACGAGTGTTTTTGAGTCCGGAGTAATGAATGACACTCTTTAGTCGTTTTTGGCAATTGTTTTTGAGTCACAAGAATTTATTCCGGCCATTTTTCAGCATTCGACGGATGCTTTCGAGCCCAGAAAAACGAGTTACACTATTTAGTCGTTTTTGACGATTGTTTCTAAGACTTGAGAATTCATTTCAGCTATTTATTTGCTTTCGTCAAATGCTTTCCAGTCCGGAAAAATGAGTTCCACTATTATGTCGTTTTCGACGATCGTTTTTGAGTCATTAGAATGTACTTTTGTTATTTATTCGCATTCGACGAGAGTTTTTGAGTCCGAAAAAACGAGTTACTTTATTTAATCGTTTTCGGCATTTGTTTTTGAGTATCAAATTTTTTCCGCTACTTATTCGCATTCGACAAGAGTTTTCGGATCCAGAAAATTGAGTTCCACTATTGAGTCATTTTCGACGGTTGTCTTTGAGTCTCTAGAATTTATTTCTACTATTTATTCGCATTTGACAAGTTATTTTGAGTCCAGAAAAATGAGTTCCATTATTTGATCGTTTTCGGCGATTGTTTTTCAGTATCTGGAATTTATTTCTGGTATTATTCGCCCTCAACAAGTGCATTTGAGTCCGGAAAAATGAGTTCCACTATTGAGTTCTTTTCGGCTATAGTTTTTGAGTCTCTAGAATTTATTTGTTTATTCGCATTCCACGAGTGTTTTTGAGTACAGAAAAATGAATTTCACTCTTTAGTCGTTTTTAACAATTGCTTTTGAGTCTCAAAAATTTATTTCGGCTACTTATCAGCATTCGATTAATGCTTTCGAGCCCAGAAAAACGAGTTACACTATTTAGTCGTTTTTGACGATTGATTCTAAGACTTAAGAATTCATTTCTGCCATTTATTCGCATTCGTCAAGTGCTTTTGAGTCCGGAAAAATCAGTTTCACTATTAGATCGTTTTCGACGATTGTTTTTGAGTCATTAGAATGTACTTCTGTTATTTATTCGCATTCGACGAGAGTTTTTGAGTCCGGAAAAAAGAGTTCCTTCATTCAATCGTTTTCGGCTTTTTATTTGACTATCAAAATTTTTTCCGCTATTTATAGCATTCGACGAATGTTTTTGAGTCTGGAAAAATGAGTTCCACTCTCTAGTCGTTTTCGGCGATCGTTTTTGAGTATCTAGAATCTATTGCGGCTATTTATTCGCATTCGACGAGTTTTTTTAATCCGCAAAAATAAGTTCCGTCGTTTTCGGCGATTATGTTTAGTCCCTTGAATCTATTTTTGCTATTTGAGCCCGAAAAAATAACTTTTGATATCTGGTCGTTTTTGACGATTGTTTTTGAGTCTCTAGAATTTATTTCTGCTATTTATCCGCACTTAACGAGTGCTTTAGAGTTCAGAAAAATTGGTTCCACTATTTAGTCGCTTTCGGCCATTGTTTTTGAGTCTAGAATTCATTTCTGCTGTTTATTCGCATTCGACGAGTGTTTTTGAGTCCGGTAAAATGAGCTACACTCTTTGGTCGTTTTCGGCGATCGTTTTTGAGTCTCAAGAATTTATTGCGGCTATTTATTCGCATTCGACGAGTAATTGAGGCCGAAAAAATAAGTTCCGTCGTTTTCGGCGATTATGTTTAGTGCCTTGAATCTATTTTTGCTATTTGAGCCCGAAAAAATAATTTCTGATATCTGGTCATTTGGACGATTTTTTTTTGAGTCTCTAGAATTTATTTCTGCTATTTATCCGCTATTAACGAGTGCTTTAGAGTTCAGAAAAATTGGTTCCACTATTTAGTCGCTTGCGGCCATTGTTTTTGAGTCTCTAGAATTCATTTCTGCTGTTTATTCGCATTCGACGAGTGTTTTTGAGTCCGGCAAAATAGGTTTCACTCTTTAGTCGTTTCCGGCGATTGTTTTTGAGTCTCCAGAATTTATTTCTGCTATTTATTCGCATTTAACGAGTGCTTTAGAGTTCAGAAAAATTGTTTCCACTATTTAGTCGCTCTCGGCCATTGTTTTTGAGTCTCTAGAATTCATTTCTGCTGTTTATTCGCATTCGACGAGTGTTTTTGAGTCCGGCAAAATTGGTTCCACTATTTAGTCGCTTCTGGCCATTGTTTTTGAGTCTCTAGAATTCATTTCTGCTGTTTATTCGCATTCGACAAGTGTTTTTGAGTCCGGCAAAATGAGTTTCACTCTTTAGTCGTTTTCGGCGATTGTTTTTGAGTCTCTAGAATTAATTTCTGCTATTTATTAGCAATTAACGAGTGCTTTGGAGTTCAGAAAAATTGGTTCCACTATTTAGTCGCTTTCGGCCATTGTTTTTGAGTCTCTAGAATTCATTTCTGCTGTTAATTCGCATTCGACGAGTGTTTTGGAGTCAGGCAAAATGAGTTTCACTGTTTAGTCGTTTTCGGCGACTGTGTTTCAGCCTCTAGCATTTATTTCTGCTATTTATTCCCATATAACGAGTGCTTTAGAGTTCAGAAAAATTGGTTCCACTATTTAGTCGCCTTCGACCATTGTAATTGAGTCTCTGGAATTAATTTCTGCTGTTTATTTGCATTCGACGAGTGTTTTTGAGTCCGGCAAAATGAGCTTAACTCTTTGGTGGTTTTCGGCGATTGTTTTACAGTCTCTGGAATTTATTTCGGCTATTTATTCGCATTCTACGAGTTTTTGAGTCCGAAAAAATGAGTTCCATCCAGAAAAATGACTCACAATATCTAGTCCTTTTTGGCGATTGTTTTTGAGTCTCGAAAATTTATTTCTGCTATTTATTCGCATCCGACGAGTGTTTTAGAGTTTAGAAAAATTGGTTCCACTATATAGTCGCCTCCGGCTATTGTTTTTGAGTCTACAGAATTAATTATTTCTGCTGTTTATTCGCATTCGACGAGTGTTTTTGAGTCCGGCAAAAGGAGTTTAACTCTTTAGTCGTTTTCGGCGATTGTTTTTGAGTCTCTAGAATCTATTTCTGCTATTTATTCGCATTTAACTAGTGCTTCAGAGTGCAGAAAGATTAGATCCACTATTTAGTCGCTTCCGGCCATTGTTTTTGAATCTACAGAACTCATTTCTGCTGTTTATTCGCATTCGACAAGTGTTTTTGAGTCCGGCAAAATGAGTTTCACTCTTTAGTCGTTTTCGGCGATTGTTTTTGAGTCTCTAGAATTCATTTCTGCTATTTATTCGCAATTAACGAGTGCTTTAGAGTTCAGAAAAATTGGTTCCACTATTTAGTCGCTTTCGGCCATTGTTTTTGAGTCTCTAGAATTCATTTCTGCTGTTAATTCGCATTCGACGAGTGTTTTGGAGTCAGGCAAAATGAGTTTCACTGTTTAGTCGTTTTCGGCGACTGTGTTTTAGCCTCTAGCATTTATTTCTGCTATTTATTTCCATATAACGAGTGCTTTAGAGTTCAGAAAAATTGGTTCCACTATTTAGTCGCTTTCGACCATTGTATTTGAGTCTCTAGAAATCATTTCTGCTGTTTATTTGCATTCGACGAGTGTTTTTGAGTCCGGCAAAATGAGCTTAACTCTTTGGTCGTTTTCGGCGATTGATTTACAGTCTCCGGAATTTATTTCGGCTATTTATTCGCATTCCACGAGTTTTTGAGTCCAAAAAAATAAGTTCCATCCAGAAAAATGACTTACAATATCTAGTCCTTTTTGACGATTGTTTTTGAGTCTCGAAAATTTATTTCTGCTATTTATTCGCATTCGACGAGTGTTTTAGAGTTTAGAAAAATTGGTTCCACTATATAGTCGCTTCCGGCTATTGTTTTTGAGTGTACAGAATTAATTTCTGCTGTTTATTCGCATTCGACGAGTGTTTTTGAGTCCGGCAAAAGGAGTTTAACTCTTTAGTCGTTTTCGGCGATTGTTTTTGAGTCTCTAGAATTTATTTCTGCTATTTATTCGCATTGAACTAGTGCTTCAGAGTGCAGAAAGATTAGATCCACTATTTAGTCGCTTTCGGCCATTGTTTTTGAATCTACAGAATTCATTTCTGCTGTTTATTCACATTCGACAAGTGTTTTTGAGTCCGGCAAATTGAGTTTCACTCTTTAGTCGTTTTCGGCGATTGTTTTTGAGTCTCTAGAATTCATTTCTGCTATTTATTCGCAATTAACGAGTGCTTTAGAGTTCAGAAAAATTGGTTCCACTATTTAGTCGCTTTCGGCCATTGTTTTTGAGTCTCTAGAATTCATTTCTGCTGTTAATTCGCATTCGACGAGTGTTTTGGAGTCAGGCAAAATGAGTTTTACTGTTTAGTCGTTTTCGGCGACTGTGTTTTAGCCTCTAGCATTTATTTCTGCTATTTATTTCCATATAACGATTGCTTTAGAGTTCAGAAAAATTGGTTCCACTATTTAGTCGCTTTCGACCATTGTATTTGAGTCTCTAGAATTAATTTCTGCTGTTTATTTGAATTTACAACTGTCTCTGGAATTTATTTCGGCTATTTATTCGCATTCCACGAGTTTTTGAGTCCAAAAAAATGAGTTCCATCCAGAAAAATGACTTACAATATCTAGTCCTTTTTGGCGATTGTTTTTGAGTCTCGAAAATTTATTTCTGCTATTTATTCGCATTCGACGAGTGTTTTAGAGTTTAGAAAAATTGGTTCCACTATATAGTCGCTTCCGGCTATTGTTTTCGAGTCTACAGAATTAATTTCTGCTGTTTATTTGCATTCGACGAGTGTTTTTGAGTCCGGCAAAAGGAGTTTAACTCTTTAGTCGTTTTCGGCGATTGTTTTTGAGTCTCTAGAATTTATTTCTGCTATTTATTCGCATTTAACTAGTGCTTCAGAGTGCAGAACGATTAGATCCACTATTTAGTCACTTTCGGCCATTGTTTTTGAATCTACAGAACTCATTTCTGCTGCTTATTCGCATTCGACGAGTGTTTTTGAGTCCGGCAAAAGGAGTTCAACTCTTTAGTCGTTTTCGGCGATTGTTTTTGAGTCTCTAGAATTTATTTCTGCTTTTTATTCGCATGTAACTAGTGCTTCAGAGTGTAGAAAGATTAGTTCCACTATTTAGTCGCTTTCGGCCATTGTTTTTGAGTCTCTAGGATTCATTTCTGCAGTTTATTCGCTTTCGGCGATTGTTTTTGAGTCTCTAGAATTTATTTCTGCTATTTATTCGCATTCGACGAGTGTTTTACAGTTCAGAAAAATTGATTTCACTATTTAGTCGCTTCCGGCCATTGTTTGTGAGTCTCTAGAATTCATTTCTGCTATTTATTCGCATTTGACGAGTGTTTTACAGTTCAGAAAAATCGGTTCCACTATTTAGTCGCTTCCGGCCATTGTTTGTGAGTCTCTAGAATTAATTTCTGCTGTTTATTCGCATTCGACGAGTGTTTTTGAGTCCGGCAAAATGACCTTCACTCTTTAGTCGTTTTCGGCGATTGTGTTAGAGCCTCTAGAATTCATTTCTGCTATTTATTCGCATTTGACGGGTGTTTTAGAGTTCAGAAAATGTGGTTCCACTAGCAAGTCGCTTTCGGCCATTGCTTTTGAGTCTCTAGAATTCATTTCTGCTGTTTATTCGCAATCGACGAGTGTTTTTGAGTCCGGCAAAATGAGTTTCACTCTTTAGTAGTTTTCGGCGTGTGTTTTGAGTCTCCAGAATTTATTTCTGCTATTTATTCGCATTTGACGAGTGTTTTAGAGTTCAGAAAAATTGGTTCCACTACTAAGTTGTTGTTGGCGATTGTTTTTGAGTCTCTAGAATTTATTTGCATTCATCGAGTGCTTTTGAGTCCGGGAAAATTACTTCCTCCATCAAGTCGTTTTTAGCCATGGTTTTTGAGTCTGTGAAGTTTATTTCTGTGTTTATTCGCATTGGACGAATGTTTTCGAGTCTGGAAACATGAGTTCCAGTCTCTAGCCGTTTTCGGCGATCGTTTTTGATATTAATGTGGAATTGAGTCTCTAGAATTTATTGCGGCTATGATTTCGTATTCGACGAGTGCTTTCGGGCTCGGAAAAATGAGTTCCACTATTTAGTCGTCTTCGGCGATTGTTGATAAGTCTTCAAAATTGAGTTCTGCCACTTGACCGTATTTTGAGTCTGGAAAAGTGAGCTCCACTAGTAAGTCACTTTCGGCCATTGTTTGAGTCACTAGAATTTATTTTTTCTGTTATTTATGAGTGCCTTTTGAGCCCTGTAGAAATGAAAGTGAGAAACAGAAGCCCCGAAATTTCAGCAGTCGCACTTGTATTTCAATTTATTTTGAGCAAACAACCAAATTTTGAAAACCCAGCCGCTCGAAGTATTGGACCGAAACGATCCGGTTTGCCGTTGGCCGTGAAGATTCCGTATCTCAACGACGATAACACGTCTCTGCGCCACCCGAGTCGTATTTCCGCGCTTGACCCAGTAAATTTCGCAAAGATTTCAACACTTCCAACTCAGTTTGGCAGAAAACAACAATAATTTAAAAAAAAATCTGTTTATTATCAATATACAATTAGTACTTACAACTACTCATGTCCAAAAGCTTTTGTATGGTATGGACTGGAACAGTAGCCGGTAAAGCAGCTAGGATTTCCAAAGGCGTTTCTTGCGTTCGCGACATTCGCGTCGGCAGATCGTAAAACGTCACGAAACTCGTCAGTTTCTTCTTATCTTGCACGTCAACGTCCGACTTGGCGAGATAACCGAGTAGATTGTCGGGCGCCACCGCGTTCCGCCGGTCGAGTATCTGGACGATTTCTTGTCTCGCGGCCAGAGCGGCTTCGGTCGAGATCAGATGCGTGCTCAGGTTGGTCGCGAGCGTCTGCGCCAGGATCAGCTTCAGCTGCCAGACGTCGAGCGCGTTCGGGCTCGTCTCCAGCCGCCCGATCGTCTTGACGAGGAACACGCAAACGGGCAGCGTGACGAGCTTGTCTTTGACCACGGCCTCGTAAGTGCACTTGGTGATCGCCTGCTTGAGCTTCTTCTCTCTGGCGCTGCTGTCCTCTTGTTTGTGGGACGTGAGGAAGTGGTGGCAGAAGTGCTTGATGGATTGGTCGTGCGAGAAGGCCATGATCGACGACGCGGGCGGGTGCCAGGGGAGCACTTCGGCGGCGGTCAGCGTTTTCGCTAGCTTGGTGTGGTAGCCGTCCTTGTCCGCGATGTAGCTCAAGCAACCCGCCCGTTGTTTGACGTGAATCACACCGTTAGTAGACAGCAGCTTGCTAAAAGGAAAGTGGTTTTAATACTGATCATTTGATGGAAGCAAAAAGTTTACATTAACGTGTCCCAGTTGCGATTACGTTCGAAGAGGACGGGCCAATAGCGTTCGTCATCTACGGCGACTTTTTGCAACGTATCCAGGTTCGGTATGGTACCCGGACCGCTTATTGTCAATTCGCAGCCGTCCAATTTGACTATTTTCAGCGTTGCATAGCAGTTTTTGTTGGTGAAGATGTCTTTCGGTATCAGCAAGCGAGATTCAACAGCCAGCACGTATAAATGCCGAAAAGCTTGCAAATGGTATCTGGAACAAACAATCAGATTTCAACTGGTTTTTCTAGCATAATCTTGAAATTATTCTCCTTAGCTTCCCATTTTTGTCAAAATCTAAAAGGGAAATGAGCACCAAGCCAACGGCATCCGAGAATTGAAATGCCACAGGTGTGAGCTTACTCGTTGAGAGGTGGGCATGAGCATTCCCATTCTGGCAGCGATCACGTGTTCTCGTTTAAATAAAGGTATTCAAATAAATTATATCCCAATTTTCCTCCGGATTTTAGCTTACATCGCTTATTATATATTATGCTTAGCTTAGCTTTTTAACATTATATAGACTCAGGCGCTCTAAACGCGCGCCAGTTACGGCATAGCACGCTTAGAGCTCGCATGCATTTATCATTGTATTTTTTTGAATAAAAACATTTTTTTTGAAGATTCTCGTGAACGAACATTTAATTGGCGCAGTACTACTGGTAGAATCACTCTGTCAAAAACGTGTTCCAAAATAGTGCGTCCAAGTTCTAAAAAACGCGCTAAGACACGGAGCATTTTGATGCCTTAAACCGACAGACGAACCTACAACCTACAAAGAAATAGTGACGAACTTTCGAGTGTGGATCCAATCGTAATAATTGAGGCCTTCCACACCAAAGTTCCGAACAACAAGTCCGAGATCAACACGACTACAAACCAAATCGAACCGATGTCCACAGCAGCGATATACCTGATCACGCTGTAAGTACACTTTATGTCTCTAAGCGGCCGTAACTCCGGTTCAGATTCAGATTCAGAGGAGAATCTAGACCCGAAGGTCGAAGACGCTATCTTGTCTTTCCGCTTGTTAGGATTAGGCAAAAGCAGAAGGTTTAGATCGCGTTCCCGTCATAGAAATAACGAAATAGAATTACGCACAGCCGAAATTCTAGCAAATATGGCAACAGGAGCAGCTCCCACGGTACAACAAATAATGCAGCAAGTACCCCTTGGGAACCCTCCGGATGTAGTGCCACAAATTTTTAAAGATGCCTACCTTAATATGGTCCCTGAATTTACAGGAGACCAGGCTTTATTAGGCGATTATTTACGCCTCGCAGAAGATATAATTGTAAGTTTTTATAACAATCAAAATCCGGATGATTTTCAGAACAAATACATCCTAAATTGTTTGAAAAACAAAGTTACAGGTAAAGCGAAAAGCGATATCTCAACCTACACAATAGATTGTTGGCTGGATTTAAAATCCGCGTTGTTAGCAACTTATGCAGATAAGCGCGACCTGCAGTCATTAACGTTGGAGTTATGCGAACTCAGACAGAGTCGTATGTCGGCTATTGAATTCTTTAACGCTATACAGAAAAACTTAAATTTACAAATAGCCTATTGCACAAATCATTTTCCAAACGACAAGAAAGTTCACCTGATAGAAAATGCCACAGATTTAGGGCTTAGGGTGTTCCTCAAATATTTAAATAAACCAGTCGGTGACTACATCACCACGCGCAATCCAGCGACGCTTCAAGAAGCGCTAAGTATTTTAACCAATGATTTTCAAATAAATCAAAAAACAAACCCCGTCGTGCCAGCGGCTCCCTATCAAGCACGGTACCCGCCAAGGTTCGAGAAAAATCCCCAGTTTCAGTACCCAAATAAACAATTTCAAAATTATCAGACAGCGCAAAGGCAACAATATCAAAATCCGAAACCATATAACGCGTTTCAACCGAAACCCAAATTACGTACCAGCAAACAAACCGGTACCCATGTCAACCTCAACTATAAATAATAACAATTTTCAAAAATATAAAGATAAGCCATTTATAACTCACCACAATATAGAAGAAGGAAATCCTCCAGAGAATGTAATCGAGCCCTCTGCCAAAAATACAGTGCAGGACGGACGAAACCATTTTTTAGAGGAACAAGCCTCGAATCACCAATCGTTGAATTATTGACATTGGACCACGAAAAATCTTCCTTACCCTATATCCTTATACCCTATAAAAATTTTACTTTGCGATGACTAGTCGATACTGGGGCCACGAAGAGCTTCGTAAGCCCCGAAATTGCGGAAAAACACTTCCCCAGAAACATTAAAAAGGACCCACTAAAAATAAAAACCGCCCATGGCACGACGCAGGAAAATTTCAGCATGATAATCGAAACTCCTGAAATTTTTAAATCGGACACAACCGTCAAATTTTACTCATTTAAATTTCATCAATATTTCGACTGTCTCCTAGGATGGGACATCCTCAAAGCATTAGGAGCAGTTATTGACGCGAGCAAAGGGGAGCTCACGACTCCCAAAACAAAAATTAAATTGCATCACGAAAATATTGTGAACAAGTGTAATAACTTTCATACGATTGAACCACGTACACAGAAAATTGTTAAACTCAACATAAAAAATATCTCCAATGGTATTGGAATTTTGCCATACCAAAAATTTTCAAATCTAGAAATCCCTGAGAGCTTGGTTAAAATTAATAATTACGAAACCATCTGTTCCGTTTTGAATGCGACAGAAAGCGAAATTTCTTTCAACCAATCACAAGCTTTTGAAGCCATCGAGGTCTCGGAATCTGAAACCGATGATTTCGAAAATCTAAACAGCTTTGATTGCGAGAAGTTTAGCTTCGACTTGTCCAAAGTCAGAACCGAACACATGAATGAAGAAGAGAAAAGAGAGATAACTAAACTCTCAGTGGAATATAAAGACATTTTATATTTCCCAGATCAGAAATTGACTTTCACAAATTCCGCCAAGCATACAATAAAACTGAAAGACGATAAACCCATATACACGAAGAGTTATCGCTACCCTTACGTGCATAAGGAGGAAGTTAATAAACAAATTTCAGACATGCTTGACCAAGGAATTATTGAACATTCAAATTCACCCTTCAATGCACCAATTTGGGTCGTTCCAAAAAAATTGGATGCAACAAACAAACGAAAATGGCGTTTAGTCATAGATTACAGGAAATTAAATGAGAATACTGTAGACGATCGGTACCCTTTGCCAAATATTTCTGATATACTGGACAAATTGGGCCGAAGTCAATATTTTTCATGTATCGACCTGGCTAGTGGATTTCACCAGCTCGAAATGGACCCTAGCGACGTCGGAAAAACTGCTTTTAGCGTGGACAATGGCCATTACCAATTTAGACGCATGCCCTTCGGGTTAAAAAACGCGCCCTCATCGTTCCAGCGCGCTATGGACAACATTTTGAGAGGTAATCAGAATGAAACCTGCTTTGTTTATCTGGACGACATAATAATACTTCACTCCCAGAGCATATTGTCATACTCCGGGAAGTCTTCGAAAGGCTCAGAAGGGCCCATTTGAAAATCCAGCTGGACAAATCGGAGTTTCTCAAGAAAGAAGTCTAATACCTAGGACATGTCGTCACTCCACAAGGTATTAAACCAAATCCGGACAAAATTTCGGCAATTGAAAATTTTCAAATTCCAACAACCAAAAAACAACTAAAGGGATTTTTGGGACTGGTTGGATATTACCGGAAATTTATCAAAGGCTTTGCAAAAATTACAAAACCACTTACGTCACGATTAAAGAAAGATACAGAAATCAACGTCAAGGACGAAGATTACTCCAAATGTTTTAACCTATGTAAAACACTTTTAACAAATGAGCCATTGCTCCAATACCCAAATTTTGAATCCCCATTCTTACTTTCCTGCGATGCAAGCAACTACGCTATAGGCGCAGTTTTATCCCAAGGTCCAATAGGGTCGGACCTACCAATTGCATACGCATCAAGAACCCTTAATGCCCACGAAATCAATTATTCGACCATAGAAAAAGAGCTACTTGCCGTAGTCTATGGAACCAAAATGTTCAGGCATTACTTATTTGGTCGAAAATTTAAGGTCATAGCGACCACAAGCCCCTTCAGTGGATAATGCCACTCAAAGAGCCTAATTCAAAATTAGTGCGTTGGCGACTGAAGCTGGAGGAATACGACTACGAAGTAGTCTATAAAAAAGGGAAATTGAATTCCAACGCTGATGCCCTTTCGCGGGTTCCCAACCTAAATCTGTTGACGGAAAAACAGAATTCGGCAATGTCCACATACTAAATGCCGATTTATTTGAAGCCCCAGAGGACTTCTCCCTGGCGCACTGTGTCTCAGAAGACTTAATCATGAATTCTGGCATAGCCAGGACTTTTGAAGAAAAATTCGGCAACGTCCTAACACTTGTCAGTCAGCATAAAACAATAGGAGATGTGGCTTCCCTGAAATTATTGGACAGATACATCTACTATTTAATAACAAAGAAAAACTTTTATGACAAGCCCACTTACGAAGACCTAAAAAATTCTTTAATTGCTTTAAAACAAATTTGCTTGAGACATAGTGCCAGAAATTTAGCCATACCAAAGTTAGGATGCGGTTTGGATGGACTAAATTGGGAAGAAGTGTTCCCAATGATTATATCAGTTTTCAAAGGCGCAAAAATGGACGTCTTTATTTACATTTTGAATAATGAGATTCCCGAAGAAACCGAAGAAAATAACCCTTTCTTCGAGTTTATGGAAGATTTAAACACAAAACCACCAATCGACAGTCAGTCAATGATAGTCGAGCTCGGTGACGACAGGACCGATATTCCTGACGATCCCATTGACGATCCCCATGACGACGTAACCGTGCACTCCAATTTTGAAAACCCAGTCGCTGAAATTCCGATTTCAGAAGACCCCATAAATTTTGGAAAAAACCAAATCGAATTCATTTCAGTTAAAATGAACCCATTACCCCCGACAGTGATCAGATTATTTGAGAATTCAAAAATCAGATACACAGTCCAAATTTCAGAAAAGGATCACGAAGAGGAAATCAAAGAATTCCTAAAAGAATATATTGTCCCCAATGTCAATTACAGTGTCACCTTTTCAAACGATAAAATGTACGAACAATTTAGTAATGTCGTACAGCTTCATTTCAATGATTCCTTCAAATTCAAGAAATGCACTAAAACTTTGGTAGACATCGAAACCCTCGATGAACAGATAAACATTGTAAAAGGCTACCACGAAGGTAAAACCAATCATCGTGGCATGACCGAAACCCATTCAAAACTATCCAGAAAATACTATTGGCCAAATCAAATGAAAACTATTCAAAATTTCATTAATCAATGTGAAATCTGTAAAGTCGTCAAGTATGACAGAAAACCCTTGAAAATAAAATACAACATTACTCCCACGCCGGTGAAACCATTCGAGATTATTCACATCGACGTTCTAACTTATAATACTTCCAAATTTTTGACAATTATTGACGCCTTCAGCAAATACGCTCAGGCATACATGCTATCTAACACCCAAGCTTCAGAAATTGCCGAAAATCTGTTGCAATACTTTTCACACCATTCGGTACCCGAAATATTGATCACCGATAACGGTTCAGAATTTGACAACGGTCTAGTGAAAGATTTCCTAAATCTTCACAAAATCAAAGTCCATTTGTGTTCACCCCATCACCCGGAAAGTAACGGAATAATTGAGAGATTTCATTCCACTATTTTAGAACACGTCAACTTGATAAATAATCAACCTGATTTCAAAAGGGATGATATCAACAATAAATTCAAATATGCCCTGATAGCATATATTAACTCTACTCATTCAGTCACTAAGATGACCCCATTCGAAATTTTAAACGGTCACCCGGATCCAAAGCAAACCATTGATCTAGACATAGAAAAACAAATGGCAAACAACTACGTTCAAAACCACAAAAACAAATTGTCAGTTTTGTATAAAATCGTCAATGCTAATATTTCAAATAAAAAAGAGAAAGTCATTTCTAAAGCAAATGAAAATAGAGAAGGAATTCCTACTTTACCAAAAGAAGTTTTCGTAAAAAGCAATTTCAGATCGAAACTTCGTAATCGATTTAAACCAGAAAAAATCATCAGTGTAAATCCCATTAGGAAAACCATAAAACCCAGAGTTTTGTCCAATAAAACTGGACGTAAATTTCACAAACTACATATTTCCAATATCAAACGCCCTACTAAAACAACACCTCCTATTCCAGGTCCATCCACTTCGGACTAGGACAATGTTACAAAGATTTGACAAACAACCCCGGAATACTACCAATAAAAACGGGACCCGCAGGACTTCAAACCTCTACTCACACGTTCATACATTATTACGACTTAACTTACCTAATCAACGAATACAAAAGACTAAAAAATCAATACCTCACGGTATCAAACTTGACTAAAACAAATCAAGTGTACGAACGCGAATTAGGAAATCACAATAATATTGTCCAATATTACAAAAATCTAATAGACGAAAAATTAAGACCATTTCAAAAACTACCAAGAAAGAAACGAGGACTAATCGATGGATTAGGTTCCATCATTAAACAAATTTCAGGCAATTTAGATGCCGAAGATGGCAAACATTTTGATGCAGTCATTAATGACTTACAACAAAATCAAAATTCGATTATGAACCAAATCAACCAACAATATTCTATCAATAAGGAAATTATAGAAAATTTCAATAAAACTATACAGGACATCGAACATAACGAACTACTTATGGTCTCTCGAATAAAACAATTAGAATCACTAATGACGACAACCATAACCCACACTGACATACTGTCCGCAAAAGACATAATCAATCAATTAATAAACCTTTTTAATATAATTCTACATATCCTTCAAGATACAGAGAATTCAATAACATTTTGCAAGTTGAATATTTTACACCCCAGCATAGTAACAAGTGAAGAACTTTTAAAAGAACTCAATAGAATTTCCGAATTTTATGGAAACCAATTACCTTTTCCAGTAACTTTGTCTCAAATTCATAACTACGAAACCCTAATAAAGCCTAGGTGTGCCTTTAAAGGAAAACAAATAATTTTCTTTATGCCAATCCCCTTGCTGAATCCAAATTATTACGAATTATACTACTTTCTGCCTTTGCCTAACGAACACTCGTATACGATTATACCTTCTTCGAAATTCGGTCTAAAAAAGGGATCAGAGTTATTGCCCTTAGTAGACAACTGTGTCTTGCTGAACGGTATATATCAATGCCAACGGAGCCTGATATCGCTCGCCAACAACACTTGCGAACGCAACATTCTACTCGAAAACGACTTTTCGACTTGTTCCTACCAAAAACTACACCTCGAAGAAAACGCCTTAGAGTTCATACCCGAACTATAAAGCTACCTCGGGACCTTCGTCAAAGAAGAGCTCGTCAAAGAACATTGTGCCGAGTCTTGGAACACCCGCGAGAAGACCGGAACATTCCTGTTCGAGAATTCGTCTTGTACCATCTTCATTCAAGGGAGACCCTTGATTTTCAACGATGAAAGCAGTGGCCAACCACTCCACCTACAAGACTTCGACTTCGACTTCAAGAAACAAGAACAGTCAAAACTACCCGAGCTGAAGATCAAGCATTTGACCCTCAAGAAACTGGAGACCAACATCCAGCCGCTGACCCCCGTCCAGGCTGTACCCACGACATCACATTTCCACACGTCATCTATTATCATAGTCTATCTGATAATAATAACTGCAGCCTGCATAATCACATATCGTGTGATTAAGAAGAGACAGAAGAAGATGACAACGTCAGATGCACCGACAGCAGAACAAGAACGCGTCCCTGAAGACCAGCATTTCCCGAATATGGCGAAATTCTGAAAAGTTCGTCGGAGCCTCACACTCGCCCTGGAGGAATTATATCCCAATTTTCCTCCGGATTTAGCTTACACCGCTTATTATATATAATGCTTAGCTTAGCTTTTTAACATTATATAGACTCCGGCGCTCTAAACGCGCGCCAGTTACGGCATAGCACGCTTAGAGCTCGCATGCATTTATCATTGTATTTTTTTGAATAAAAACATTTTTTTTTTGAAGATTCTCGTGAACGAACATTTAATTAATATGGTATGGTGTACCATTACAGTTTTACCTACCTGTTATCGTGACTGTGCGTTGGAAATTTGGGATAGAATGCGCAAATCAAAGCGGCGATTTGAGCAGGCGAGTTTCCCAGAGTGAAACGCCCTCCGCCCAGGAACAGGAGCCCCAGGGCCATGTGGAGCGCCATGTGAGAACCGTAAGTCACCACCGCGCTGCTCCCGACGCCGACGCGTGTGCGCAAGAAACGCACCAGACGCATGATTTCCAAGCAACCGGTTCCGGCCATCACCTGAAAATTTAAAGTACAGTAAATACGTTTAGCTTTTCATTCCAGTCAAAGTCTTGAGGTGACACAAGCCATAACACCAAAACATATTGAGATTAAGAAATTGCGTGAGCAAAAATGGCAGAGCCTTGTTGAGCTCCGTTGAGAGCCCCGTAACATTTTCAAACGCCGTGCCCTCGTCTGTCCCATCCCCACCGTCCAACGCGAGCGTTCAACGTTTCGCGTATTTCTGAACGTATTCAACCAACTATTCAACTTACCATGGAAGTGGAGATGATCAGAACGTTCAGGCATGTTTCGACGGTCGGTTTCCCGGCCAGATCGGCTATGGATTTGGACGTCAGCTTCGTGAACATCTGGCAGAAGTGCATCAGCGTCTTGAAAGCGTCCGGATCGGCGGATCCGGCGAACTTGAGGCCGAGAGCGAAGCACGCTCCGGTGACGATGTTGCAGTACGCTTGGCTGCGGGCGAAACGGAACGATTATTAGAAATGGAGGGCGTAAAAATGCGGATCGGAACCGTACTTCATGGCTTCATAATCGATGTCCAAATTCGGATTCGGCTTGACCATGCAAAACGGACGGATTCGGCTCGGCACCTGTCCTTCGACCCACTTGCGCGTCGGTTCCATGTCGTCCCACAAAATCAGAGCTGCGGAGAATAACAATCATTGGCGTAAATCACAGAACCACGCGAATGAAACGTCTTTTATGACGATTAAAAATTAAACAAAATCATGAATATTTAGCAGCTGAAACATTTTGGATGAGAAGGGTGAAAAGAAATGGCGAGTAGTAATCGACTATCGCTTAGTCAACCGGGCAATGAAAAACGATACTTTTCCCCTACCGTGCGTGGATACGATTCTAGATTCATTGGGAGGTGCCATTTATTTCAGTCACTTTGACCTTCAGCAGGGCTATTATCAGCATGGCTCAAGTAACGAGTCTAGAAAGTATACAGCATTCGCAACCGATAAGGGAAAGTTTGAACTGACACGTCTGCCAATGGGGTGCAAGGCGTCACCGGCCAAGTTCGCAAAGGCTTTAATCAGTCCACCAATTTTACAGTTTCCAAATTTTTCAAAAGACGACGCGTTTATTTCGAAAACTGACGCCTCAGGTATTGCAATAGGAGCAGTTTTGTCAAACGGGGATGAGAGGCCGATAGCATATGCTAGTTGGCAGCTAAATAAAGCAGAGACAAATTGGCCAGTTATGCATCGAGAACTGTTAGCGGTCACCTGGGCTTTGAAAAATTTTCGCCCATATGTACTAGGGCACAAAACGATTATTCAGACAGATCATCGCCCGTTGATCTACCTATTCTCACTTAATGACCCAGGGTCTCGAATGACAAAATTGAGAATGGCGTTGGAGGAATTCGACTTCAACATAGAATACATAAAAGGCCCTAGCAATGTCAGTGCAGATGCACTTTCACGAATTCAGATAAAATCTGACGACCTTAAAAACCTAGAAGAAAATGTCAATGCAGTCACCAGAGTTCAGACTGAGCAAAGTAGAAACTCAATAACAAAACAGAATGTTTCGGAAGATTCTAAGCAACGGCTTGATCACCCGGGGCTTACGCAAATTTTGAAACAGCCTGCTTCTGCTACGGAGTTGGGATGCATTTGCCCGAATGATATAATCAAGTTGAAACACAGTCAGCGAGAATTTTTCGCACTGAAGGATGTATGTTATGACATCACGAAAAATATTATTTACTTGCGACAGGATCCTGGAATGAGCTCTGCCTTCGACGCAAGCATATCAGACCTGTCTACAATAGTAAAAAAGTTTCAGATACCCGAATTAGTAGTAAAACAGGTGGCCACCACGACAATCTACTCACAGGGATCAAACAAAGCGCACGAAAGCTGAAAAAAGCTGGAATAAATATCTCAGTTTTACGGGGCGTACAATTTGTACCGGACAGAGAGACGCAAAACTTGATTATGAACGACTACCATATACTGAAAACTGGGGGACACTCCGGGAATAACCGAACCCATAGAAATATAAAAAAAATTTATTTCTGGGATGGGCTTAAGCAACATATACAAGACTTCATATAGAAGTGTGATGATTGCCAAAGATATAAACACGTGAACATGAAAAAACAACCGTTGACAATCACTTCGACCGCGATGACAGCTTTTGAAAAAGTCGCAATCGATTTACTTGGGCCACTTGAAGAAGATGCAGCAGGCAATAAATATTGCTACGAAGCTCGCGACCATCCCGGCTCTTTCTAGAGAAATCTAGAATTACGTTAGAATTACGTAGAATTACTGTGCGTTATTTAGTTGTGTCGGTAGTAGCTAATAAAGTGCAGTTTGTTTACAAGTAAATCAGCGCATGCCCAGGCATATTAGGTTTCAACCCGCAACAAACTCCCACAAAGCTGAAATTTGGTATACGGGCCTTGTAAGACCTAAGGAATATCATATCAAAATACTCGGTGGCACACCCTTGTGCGTCATTGATTGTGGGGGAGGGGGCTAAATATTGCCATTTTAAATGCGTAAATGACACCCTGTAGCTTATATAAATGAAAAAAAATCATATTTAGATTCCTCAAGGCTTCACAATATTTGCTTGACGTTTGAATTGATGATAAGTAGTACGGGTTGCCTGAAAAAAAAGAAGATCGGCAAAATTTATTATGTTTTTCTCTCAAAAACCTCGAATTGATATCGGCAAGTGTGGTATCGTTTCCAACTAAATCTTGGCCTCTGATATCAAATATGGTGTTTAAAATTGAATTGAAACACGATTGAACAAGTTTTACTGAAAAAACGACGATTTTTGCCATCTGAAATTGTCGTTTTGTAATTTTGGTTTTCGTATAGTTAGAATCATCTCAATTGAGTACTTCTGACAGAATTCATTGTTCTTGACCATTTTATACCTGATAACGATAAAAACAATGTGCCTGTATTCATTACAGGATCAAAAAATTGATCTGTTGTAAAAGTGATTATATGCCCAATTTTCTCCCGAAAATGCATACGATTTTTGCATTTTTTTTTTCAACTGATGAATGATGGAGCGGTTCCACTGTTTTTGTGTGTAATACTAAGTGAAGTTCTTCCTCTATCAGAAAATACCAAAAGCTATTGTATCTATCGGGCAATAGAAACATAAAATTATCTTTTCTGTAGCCGTTATTCCATTTTCAGAAAAAAAAGTAGGTGTAAAACTTGTTGAATAAAAAATTTATGCTCTGGCTTTGTAATATGAATAGGCGTAAGCAATTGATGCTGTTTTTGTCCAAGATGAACATAAATATAGGATTTGTCGGTAATTTTCATTTTTGACAGCTTCAGACAATGATGCCCCTTAATGAAGAAACCACAATTTTTTTGTAGAGAATTCATTATTTCCGGGATGAGCACTGTGAATATCAATTGCTCATTCATCAGTCTCAATACTTGGGTCTGTTTCGAAGGTGGGAAGAAGAACCTATTAACAATGCTCAGCTTTATTGGCCATCACAAAATATTCTTACATGTTTCTCATTTAAAGATCCAGGAGAGAAATTCCACCTTGCGCGTACTATTCACGTCACTATCAAGCAGAAATGTTTCATGGCTACCGGAGTCCACTTCATAGGCAACAACATACCGTGTTTCCTTTGAGACCCACCTTATATTGTTAAAATGATTGGTTCGTCCACAGGAACAGTTCTAGAGAAAAGTATCTGGGTGAACTTTTTGACTAGATATTCAAAGCCCCAAGATCGTAGGAGGCACAGAGGTGTAAGTCCAAATATTTTGATATGTTCTTCCTTAGGGATCGTACCAGTTATATATCAATATTTAACTTTGTGCGACATTGCTTGAGGCTTCAAATTCTCACATGGTTTTTCCTGAAATATCCGGGCGACAAATTAACACTCAACCGCCTTTCCCACAGAACTCACCAATCGGAAGAGTTACAAAGGCTCCCTCACACACTCAAGCACTAACGACAAATCTCTCTCGTTCATTTGAAACATATCTTATATCGATCGGATACTCCGTTCACTTGCAGGAACAGATTGGAGATAGGTATCTCTCTAATTCTTAGAACTTGATCTTTGAGGATGAAAATCAAAGGACGCACAAGGGTCTAAGTCCGAGTATTTTGATATGTTGTTCCATAGGTCCAATAGAACATATATACCAAAATTCAGCTTTGCGGGAATTTGTTGCGGGTTACCACGATTTTTCGACTAAAATGCCTGGGCATGTATTAACTTTACAATGCGATTTGACCAAATTTATCGAAGTATATCCTTCAAAAAACAAAGAAGCTACCACGGTTGCGAAATCGTTTGTTGAAAATTTCATTTTACGATATGGAACACCGCGGCAAATTTTGAGTGATAAGGGATCGGAGTTCATAGCTTCAGTGTGCAAGGAAGTATGTAAAATTCTAGATATTGAAAAGCTCACTTCGACACCGTTCCACCACGAGACGATTGGAGGATTGGAAAATAGCCACAAAGGTTTAGGTTTCTTCTTACGTATGCATATTGATAAATTTAAAGAAACCTGGACCTAATGGCTTCCATTCTGGTCCTTCGCGTACAATGCATCAGTACATGGCGAAACGCGGTACGGCCCTTATGAATTAGTTTTTGGAAAACCTTGTATATTACCGTCAACCATCAAAGACACTATCGAACCATTATATAATTTCACGGATTATCCTGCAGGGCTGAAATATCGGCTTCAGACGGCATGTTTAGAAGCACGGGAAAACCTAATTGCAGCTAAAAAGAAACAAAAACTCGCGTTCGATAGCAATTGCCAATTCACCTCATACAAAACTGGCGATAAGGTTATGGTAAAGAATGATGGCGGGAAGAAGATGGAACCCTTGTATTTGGGACCTTACGTGGTTCGCAAGGAGGAACACCCGAACATTATTTTGGACAATAATAGAAAACTAATTACGGTGCATAAAAATCGAGTCAAACTATACTACGACTAACGTTATTATAAAACACGCTTAGTAGACAATATTACATAGTGCTAAGAAAAGAGAGACGTTGAACTTTTTACGTTAAGTGTGTTGTTTACTTTTTATTCCGCAGGACGCTGCAAGAATTTAATTCATTTGTATATTGTTCATTTTGTTAATCATAAGCTAATTTCAAGAAATAAAAACTTACACAAAAAAGTCTACTATTTTAGATTTTTTTTTTTCTTTCTGTAAGGGGGATGATGTAGGGTTCAGGCTTAGCTTAGAGAAGAGGTAGAATAGTTTACGTATTATAACGCATTATTATTTCCTCGATTATTTCAATTCATTCAATATACTAAAGTCGAACTGCATAGTCGCTCTATTCATTACCTATACCCAAGGCCGTAATCCGAGCCCACCACAATTTTTACTTGATTCAACGATGGTGAAAATCGTTGCGTATAAACACCGATTGCCTTTCATGTCGGTATGTGCTACGACAGAAAAGTATTGCGAGTCAATCTATCAACTTTAGTTCCAGGTAATCCAGGTGCCAGAAAGCGAGAGAAGAGCAAAAACTGCTGTACTGTTTCAACTTGAAGAAAATACGCGCTGTGACCCTACTGGTATACTCACATCTGGATAAGATGCGGAACATTAAGAAATCTGGACGGACGAAGTCGAGCATGTACTCGGTTTCCGGCGGCGCCATCCAATCGGCGACGGCCTTGTTCCCGCTGGCCATGTACATCAGACCGAGGGCGATGGTGGCGCCCGGAGCGGTCACGTCCAGATTGACGGTGGAGCCCTCGCGGATCTGGAACGACGGCACCTTGTACTTGTCCTTCTGCGCCCCGGTGAGCGGCCTGCGGCTGCCGCCCACCATGTAGTAGTGCAGCGTGT
Source organism: Anaspis maculata (assembly GCA_949128115.1). NCBI lineage: Eukaryota > Metazoa > Arthropoda > Insecta > Coleoptera > Scraptiidae > Anaspis > Anaspis maculata. The sequence goes on from OX421962.1 coordinate 1,656,907, forward strand.
CCGGAATGTTCAGGTCGGTCAGGCCGAGCGGATTCTGTCCCTGTTTGAGCATGACGAGGCCGAGCGACAGCCCGGCCGACAAGGAGTAACTCTCGCGGTCGACGCAGTTCTCCATTTCCGGCCCGGGCGGCCTTCCGATTTCCGACAGCAGCACTTCGATTATGTGCCGGTGCGACGTGCCCTGGTACAGCAGCCCGACGCCGAGCAGCGACGCCACCTGGACGTTCTGGGCCACGTCCACTTCCATGGACGTGGGCGGCAGCAGCGCCTCGACGTGGATGCTGAGCGTCTTGGTCAGTTCGGGGTCGCAGGAGCCGCGGCGGGCGGCCGCCAGGCCCAGTATGAAGCCGATGCTGGTCAGCTCGTTGGCTTTGCTCAGGTAATCGTAGGTTATCAGATGGTCGATGTTTCTCAGGTGGCCGTTGAGGCCGAGGGCCATGAGGAAGCCGGCGTGTTCGGTGTGGTGGTCGGGGAGGTTGCGCGGGCGGTTGAACAGGATCCAGGAGTTGTCGATTTCGTGGGCGTTCGGCGTGATCCGCAGTCCGTTGGCGGCTCCGTTGTGGAACAGCGGCCACACGTTCATGTTGACGGGGACGTCGATGTGGCTCAGGTCGACCGTGTTGCCTCGGGGCGGAGCGCGGCCCGTGACGCAGAGGTGCGGTGCTTCCAACGGTTCCGTCGTCAGCGGCGTCAGCGTGCGCAGCGTAAACATGCCACTGCAACAATAACACGTCAGTCGTCACACGTCTACTTATCACATACTGTGTTGATCGGGCCTGAATACCCACATATTTGACTCGCGAGATTCTGAAGAAATACTAATAGCTTAAGGGTAAATGCGTTAGTAGGGATTTACCTAATGTAGAGAAGAGTATTTATTATTAGAGACTAGATGTAACATTACGAATGCATTCATTCAATGAACACACATCAAACGTACAAGTTGCTTATCTGAATTAACCCGACACCGGACGTAGTAAGCCTACACGTCACATGGCGATCCTATGCCAATGAACCGTTGTGGTGCCCATTATTAACCTCTTATTATTTACACAAGCCGCGTTTAACGCACTGTCGCGATGTAGGTATTTTACCTACTCAGCGAATATAGGGACTAGACAATAGAGCAACGTCCGGTGGAAGTATAATAAGCGGATAACAATTAAGAGTCAGGGACTTGTATTATCGACTCCGGTGAATAAACATGTGAAAACCAATTCCGTCTTCGCCTACATACGCTTAACCCTTCATGGCGACCGTGCAGAGTAATCTGCTGAAAATACAGTGCCAATTCTGAAGTTAGGCACCGAAAATACTTTGAAACAAGTGAGGCCTAAGGCCACCAAAATAACACTAGGAGAACCAGTCACGTTTTCAAAGCACCGCTAATGAAAACAGCAGGCAGCAAGCAGGAAGCAGGAACAGCAGCCATCATTCCCTAGAGGCGAGACAACCAGACCAAAATGAAGAGTCTATTGTCAAATGCAGCAGCCGACATCTGATGTCCTAGACAACCAAACCAAAATGAAGAGTCTATTGTTCTAACGCTGCATAATCAAGGCCAAAGATGCAACGACCCGACAGTATGAAAACAACAAAGTGAGTACAAAATCACACAGTATTATGCGAATGGCTTGCCGCAAAACTAACGCGAAAATGCAATTTGAAACTGAGACGATATTTGAACAAAAATAAAACGTTTTGTAATGTTTCCGTGAAACGTCTGATGCAAATTTGGAAAAAGATAACCAAGAGCGTAGAACACATTTGCGTGCGATTCAAGACAAGTCAAGTTATCTAGACAGGATAAAGGAAGAGTTTAAAGCAACTAAGGAGTTATTCAATAAGACATCTCATAGCGGAGAATTGTTCAACACAGCGAAAGAGTACGCAAAGCGTATTGAAGGTGGAATTGATTGTCCTTACGATGGGGAACCAGATAAACTGCAAACATTTATCGACTCGGTGGATCTGATTGAGGCGTATCAAACTGGGCATGAGGCACTGGCACTATCGTTTGTCAAGACAAGGTTGACAGGTAAGGCCAGAGCCTATATCACGAATGGAAATTCAATAGAAAGGGTAGTTGACAAGCTCAAAGCTGTAATTAAAACAGAAAGATAGACTTGGTAAGAGCCAAGCTGGTGAGCCTTGATCAGAGACACAAAACGGCCGAAGTTTATGCGAAAGAAATGAAATTACTTGCAGAGAAACTCAAAAATGCATATTTGACCGATGGAGTACCAGAAAATGTGGCCGAAAAATATACTATAACGGAAACGAAACGAGCAATGTTGAAAAATGCCATGCCTTCAGCAAAATTGCTTGTTAAAGCCTCAAAACCCCAAACGATTCAAGAACTTATGATGGATTTTATAGATGCTAGCACAGGAACGAAGCCCTTGCAAGTTAATTATTGCCGGAATAACAATTATTCACGACAACGAGGAAACCGCGGATCCAGACAATATCGTGGCAGCGGCAATTATTACCGAAATAACAATTCAAACACTCGTTTTCAGGGAAATTTTCAAGGTAATTCATCGAGAAATGCAAATCGGTCTAATTACTCGAATAATAATCGCGACGATTACAGAGGTCAAAGTAGGAAAAGGACAACGCGAGGAAACACCTACAATGTCAGGTGTTCACAATCGGTAAACGAGACAGGTCCCCAGAGGTTGGGTCAGACTCTGGAAGACCAAGACAACCAACAGTAAATTTTTTTTTGTTTCAACCTGGTTATGGGAAGTTTTATCAATTTACACACGGATATGACAAAACGTGAAAGTGATTACTTTAATGCTGGACAGCGGTGCCGACACATCTGGTTTAAACGGGAGAAAATTGATCTTACACAAATATTTTATCCACATAGAAGCGCAGAAATCAAAGGAGTAACGGACGGAGTTTTAAAGACGTTAGGGACTACGGAAACAACACTTTTTAACGAGAAATTTGGAATCAATCATGAATTCCATATATAAACCGATGATTTACCGATTCCATCTGATAGGATATTGGGGTTGGATTTTATCAACAAAATTTAAATGCATTTTGGACTACGACAGATCAATGTTAATTCTAAATTTAGGAAATGAAATTCACGAAATCCCAATAAATAAGTCGGTACAGCAAAATACGTTGATAATTCCCCCACGTTGCCAAATTGTTAAAATAGTGAAAATTGATAACTTAAATTCTGAGTCAGTAATTGACGCGACCGAAATTGCAGAAGGTGTGCATATAGCACGCACCATAATTTCTCCTGACGACGCAAAATTTTCAATTGTCAACACTTCAAATAAAACAGTTCTTATTATTAAACCAAAGCTAACAATGCGTCCGCTTTTAGAATTTCACATACGTTGCGTAAAAACGATGAAACAGGACACACGTTTCCAGACAATTTCATCAAAATTTAAAAAAGATATGCCGCTTTAAGTTCAAGATAAATTATTTGCCCTTTGCGAGGAATTTTCAGATATTTTTGCTTAAGAGAAGGATATATCAACACATAACAACTTTTACGAAAAGGAACTTACGTTAACAGATAAAACACCCGTCTACATAAAACCATACAGACAGAAAAGGCAGGTAGAATTATTGAAACAACAAGACTTAATAGAAGCGAGCAGGTCACCTTTCAATTCTCCATTAATACTCGTCCCCAAAAAAGCGGAAGACCCTAATGAGAAAAAATGGCGTTTGGTCGTTGATTTCAGACAAGTTAATAAAAAACTGGTACAAGATAAATTCCCATTACCAAGAATTGAGGCCATCCTAGATGAATTAGGTAGGGCCAAATGGTTCTCGGTTATTGACCTAATGGCCGGATTTCATTAAATTCCGTTAGAAGAGAACTCACGAAATTTCACACCTTCTTCTATCGAAGGTGCTTCATACAGATTCAAAAGATTGCCCTTCGGTTTGAACGTGTCATGTAACAGATTTCAGCGTATGATGACAATGGGCGCTTTCCATTTAAAACATTTGTGTCGGTTTGTGTCAGCTTGTGTTGATGAGACAAAGGAACACAGATCGAATGGAACGCATTTGTGTCGATTTGTGTCGACACAAGTCGACTTGTGTCGGTAAATAGAAAACGCCCAATGGCATTTTCGGGTCTACCATCCGATGTGGCGTTTTTGTACGTTGATGATGTTATAATCACAGGGTGTTCAGAGAGGCATCATTAAAAAGTCTCAGAAAAGTTTTTGAAGTATGCCGGAGTAGCAATTTCAAGTTAAATCTTAATAATGTCAATTTTTCAAAAATCAGGTCACATATTTGGGCCATACTATTTCAGACGAAGGAGTCCTACCTGACTCAGCAAAACTCGATGCAATTAAAAATTTTCCTAATCCAAAAAAAAAACGCTGATGAAGCCAAGCGTTTCGTAGCATTATCGGCGTTTTATAAGAAACTTTGCTGAAATAACTTCTCCACTAAATCAGCTTACAAAAAAAGGAATCCCATTCAAATGAACTACGGATTGTAACAGTACATTTTTGAGTTTAAAAAAGGCATTGATGATGCCGCAAATATTGCAGTATCCAGATTTTTCAAAAACTTTGATACGTTCAACTGACGCCTCAAATATTGCATGTGGCGCAATCTTGTCACAGGAACACAACGGAAACGATTTACCAATCGCATTTACATCTGAAAAAATTACAAAAGGAGAAGCTAACAAAAGTACAATGGGGTACTTGCCTAATTTTTTTTTATTGGCTTAATAGATAGTATGATGAAAAATAATGTACCCGTATTTTTTCTTTTTCCTAAATTCCCAAAATTGTGGCCGCAATGCATTTTAAAAATATATTTGTGACGTCACAAATATATTAGATATATAACATAGGAGGGCTTTTTTTCCTCGTTGGGTTGGCAACGATATAACGTGCCGCTTCAAACTTTGAAATCGTATCATCTCAAATCTGAGTCTGACTGACAACGTCAAACCGCCGACCGTAGTTTTATTTCTTCCTGTGCCCTTTTTTTGCCTTTGACTGCTTTGATCGAGGCTTTGAACTATGTGGTAAGTACCTACTCGTTTCCTTTATTTCTTGGTCAACCTAACTAGTCTCTTTCTTTAGTCTTCAGTGCTGTCAACCAAAAAGTCTTCTGCATGTTTGTCACCCGTGCTCTGACCTGGCGTGACCTTCGGCTTCATTCCGCACAGCAGTGCTCCTGCTCCCCACATTTTATTTGGAGATCCATCGCGTTCTCCCCACATGGATCTTTTGTAGCTCTAAGGTATTACTTATCCTGAATTGTATGCTAATCATGCGTGTACCTATAAAAGCTCACTGTTCATTTTGAACCTCTTATTCCTGTGCTATTGCTGAACTTCCAGATTTTCTCCTGAAAAATAAATTATCCCGACTGAGACAGTATTATAAGAGGTTTCTGGAGTCAGTTGCCCCAAAACCTTGTTCGACCTTATTGCCCAAATGCCCATGGTAAGAGAATTCGATAGGAAACCGATTTTGCGAGCATGTTCAAAATGACACTGTCACAGTGACATTCCTGACATTCTTGATTATTCCATCATCACACAGTCAGACCAACCCCACTCAAAATCCCTGCCCTGGCGCGAAGCTTTTAGGAGGAATTTTTCAAATTCGTTTTTCTCTGTAGAAAATGACGGTATTTTTGTAAAATTCTCAGTAGAGTCCCCTTACCACTTATACTAGCTATAAAAAGTATTTCCAGCTAAATCTATTCCATTGGCAAGTACCCCATTGAAAAAGAATTAACAGAAGCAACAGAATTCACTGGGCTGTTGATTATTATTATTATTTCAAACCATATGTCTATGGAAAGAGATTTATTGTAAGATCTGACCACCGCCTACTCGTTTATTCATTTTCAATGAAGAATCCTACTTCCAAGCTAACACGTATGCGCCTCGAATTGGAGAAATACGATTTTGAAATCAATTACATAAAGGGGAAAGACAATGTAGGACCTGATGCCTTGTCCAGAGTGAATATTGAAGCACTTGAGGTTTTAAATATCAATGTAGTAAAAATAATGAGGCAAGCCCAAACCAGGAAAGAAAAAATTCTTACAGAAACTGACCGATCGGGAAAGGAAACCAGAATAAGTGAAAATGAAGTTGGAATTTTTCAGGTAACAAACAATAGAGATATTTTCAATTTACCACATTTCAAGTTCAAAGTTTTCGAAAATTGAATAAGTATGATAATACAGGAATACAATTCACAGTGTGTTGCGAGTTTTGATGAAAAAGTCACTAGTGATAACAAAGCTAAGGCCTTGTTATCCAGGGTAAAGCCCGGTGATGTAAGAGTACAGGATAATCCCTCCAGTAACAAAAAGGAATCCACTAGCGTTACAGTGCTTTAGAGAATCTGCTAACAAAGTTGGATAATATGGCCAGCGAGAATGAAATAAAAATGTTGAAGCTTCAGAACGAGGATGAAATTTCAAGAGTAATAAGCATTGATGCATTTGAAAATATTGGAAATCGAACCCTCACACATGTAAAAATCGCGATTTGTACCCCAATTATCACACTATCCGACGAAAACGCTGATAGATTGATTACGCTGTCGACAGCGGCACGGTTCGCATCGGCTGTTTGTTTATAGTGCAAATTATCACGAAATTTGCTCTCGCGAGCCGAAATTTATTTGTGTTATCGGCCCTGCGTCCTCTCCAGAGTCAGTGTCTTGTGTCCTGTTGAGTTTGTTTGCATGGATCTGCTCAGAAATGCATACATAATAATTAATAATTTATACAGTTGTTGTGTTTTGTCTCTTGATTGTTTTTGCAGGCAGGGCTTTTTGCTGTGTCTCTGTCTAGAAGATAAGCAACTACGAGGGCTATCCCACAATTATTTGTTGTCAATCCAAAGTTTTCGGCTCTGAACTGGTAAAATCCGGCTGTTATCTGCTGGGGACCGTTCTTCATCGTCCAGTGGGGCGACCTTGTGGGGCCCTGGGCTGGAGATTTGGTTCACACAGGTGGTAGTGATAATAATGGGTCTGGACTGTGCTTTGTGTGCCAAGGGCATTGGGCGGTATGAAGATTATGTGAAGTGCACCGGTAAGTGTGAGCGTTTTTATCATGTCTCATGTATTGGTTTATCCGTAGAGAATTTCTGTGACATGAAAAGGAGTGGAGAGGTGAAGAGCTGGTTATGCACTAATTGTGCTCTGCCTACCCCTATGAAAGATGCTGAGACTTCTGAGGTCTCCACATTGGGAGCCGATCAAAAAGAGTGTGCGGATGAGGAAATGCACCATGCCCGCCTCTCGGAATGTGCGCGCTGTCAGACTCTCGAGCTCAGGCTGCAGGAGTTGACAGTGAGTATTTCAGGTATTATTGCGAAGGAACTCAGCGCATTTAAATCAAATTTCTCTGATACTTTACGTGATTTGATGTCAGAGAATTTTAATAAACTTAAAGCTGAACTATGTGATACCAACAAACCCCTCATAAACCATTTGCCTGCTTCTGTTCCCGAGGGAGGGCCCTCTGGTTTGATCGGTAACGCCAAAAGTTTCTCCACTGTTGCTAAATGTGAGTCACTAATAATTGTCAAGCCCAAAAATACTAAACAGACGACAATCAAAACTAAGTCTGACATTTTGCAAAGGGTGAATCCACTTCAGTCTGGTATAAATGTGATAAGTAGCAGGGGAACTCGAGATGGAGGTGTGCTGATTGGTTGCGAGAGTGGTGTGGACTCCCAAAAATTCAAAGAAGTTGCTAAGGGGGTACTTGATGATTCCTACGAGGTGAAGGAGGTTCGGGGAGTCTCACCAAGGATCAAAATTGTCGGATTGACGGAGAAAATGGAAGATGAGGACCTTATTGAATACCTGAGAAAGCAAAACAAAAACATTTTTAGTGAAGAGGGGAAGTGTCGCATTATCTCTTGTACTGGCACGCGACGAAACAATAAAGTGCTTCAGGTTATTGTAGAGGTGGACCCGCTCACTTATAAAAAAGCTATTTTGGAAGGTAATGTCATTGTTGGTTACAGCTTTTGTAGTGTGTTTGAGGCCGTTGAGGTGGTTCGCTGTTTTAATTGTTGTGGGTTCCACCATATAAGTAGGTCTTGTAAGAGTAAGGTATGCTGTCCTCGGTGTGCGGGAGAACATAGCGTGAAGGAATGTGAATCGACTACCTTAAAGTGTAGAAATTGCTCAAAGCTAAGTAGCCCATCGGCTTCGGGCTCCGTCCTGGGTGTTGAGCATGCTGCTTGGGATTCGGGCTGTCCTGTGTACCGTGGAGCGCTCGAGAGTATTAGGGAGGGGATTCTCAGTCGTGTCCCATAGCGGTTGCAGTTTAAACACGGAGATGGGCTGCTGGGTAGCCTTTCTGACACTGCTGATAATGATCGATCTGCTGAGAGTTCACTTTGCTATTACCAAAATGTACGCGGAATGCTGTCAAAAACGATGAAATTTTATGAGGCCGCATTAAACTCAAGCTACGACATGATTGCCCTAACCGAAACTTGGCTTAACTCAAATATCAATAGCGGTGAGATCTTTGACTCCCTACAGTATAATGTGTTTCGATCTGACAGAGATTTTGAGAGGGTAGGTCTAAGTAGAGGTGGTGGTGTTCTCCTTGCGGTTCACAAAAAATATCAATCATTACTGATAGATAACAAAGACCTGGATGTTGGCCTAGCTGATTGTCACAATGTGGACTTCGTCATTGTTAGGGTTACTTTGGGCAGGTCCAGCTGTTTTGTTGTAGTTCTCTACGTTCCCCCTAAAACGGCTCTAACAGAATTTGAAAGTACAATGCTAATGCTGGAGAATCTACACTTGTTGCTGGGAAGTCGTATTTTGATTGTTGGTGATTTCAATGTTCCGGAATATTACGACTGCAAGATTGGTATCACTCCAAACACCAATAAAGTACAGGTGGTAAACAACTTATGTGCGCTCCATGACTTGCAACAGTCAAATACAAAGTTGAACCACAACTCACGATTACTGGATCTCGTTTTGTGTAATTTTCCTTGTCTTGTCTCCGAGCCTCCAGATGTTCTCTTGGATGAGGATGCTCACCATCCGGCTTTTGTGATTGAGTTTGAGCATGGCGACTCTCGGAGCGAGACGGAATTACCTGTACGATCCGAGGGTTACAACTTCAAAAAAGCAAATTTCTTGGCTCTATATGATGAACTTGTGAGCACGACCTGGGACTTCCTTTATACCTATGACGACCCAAACAGCGCAGTTGCGGCTTTTTACGATAAGCTTTACGGTATTCTGAATAAGCATGTGCCAGCCAGAAAAGAATCAGGTGGGAGTTACCCCGCATGGTACAATGGTGAAATAATTAGGCTCTTGAAAACCAAGGGGCGAGCCTGGACCAAATATAGACGATCTCCAACCACAACTAATTACAATAAATTCAAGTCACTAAGGTCTCAACTAAAATCCCTCACCACAGACTCTCATAAAAAATATAATCTAAGGGTGGAACGTGAAATCAAAGAGAATCCGAGGGCTTTTTGGTCACATATCAACTCCAAGCGAAAAAATGAAGGTATGCCATCTGTGATGCTTTATAATGGCGAAGAATTACAGAATTCCACTGCGGTTGTGAATGCATTCGCTGACTCTTTTTCGAAAAACTTCAACACCTGTGACAATAATATTGGTCAGAACATTCCAATTGACAATACCACATCTTCTTTTCTACAGGTGACATCTATCCCTGAGGCAAAAGTTCTGTCATCATTAAAGAAGATGCCTTCTAAACCGACCACTGGCCCTGACTTGATACCTGCTTTCCTGGTGAGAGACTGTGCTGTTGCTTTCTGTGCACCTCTCACTTACATTTTCAACCTTGTTCTCAAGACGTCAATTTACCCTGAGCGTTGGAGAGAGTCACGGGTTTGTCCTGTTTTCAAGAAGGGCAACAAAGGCCATGTCGATAACTATAGACCGATTACCATTATCAACAACTTTTCGAAGGCATTCGAATTCATCATACATGACTACATCTCTTCCTATGCAAACAAACGTCTTTCTGCGTCCCAGCATGGATTTATGTCTGGGCGTTCTACCACAACAAATTTAACATGTATTGCGCAATTCGTTGCTGACAAACTGGACCAGAGGCAGCAGGTTGACGTTGTCTACACAGACTTTTCCAAAGCTTTCGATCGTCTGAATCATTCGATTTTACTCGGAAAGCTGGAGTCATTTGGTTTGTCGGCCTCGCTTGTGAATTTACTCAGGTCATACTTGAGTAATCGTTGTCAGTATGTGCAGGTCAGGGGTTGCCGTTCCTCTGTTTTTGCGCAACCCTCTGGTGTTCCGCAAGGTACGGTTTTGGGGCCGCTTTTATTCTCCATCTTTATCAATGATATCACGGCAGAGCTCGATGTAAATTGTTTGTTGTATGCTGACGACATGAAGTTGTACCAACCAATCCTCACAGCTGACGACTGCGTCAGATTGCAGCGGAACCTTGATGTTTTGAGTCGGTGGTGTGTTCGTAACCAGCTACCTCTGAACATTGAGAAGTGTAATGTGATGAGTTACCATAGGATAATATCTCCAGTGTTGTTTGATTATTCCATCAGTGGCAAAATTTTAAGTCGGCCAAACACCGTGAAGGATCTGGGTGTCTTATTTGACTCTAAACTAACATTTGTTCCTCACGTCGAGTCCGTTATTCCTGATGCGCTGAAGACTCTGGGATTTGTATTGCGTGGATGTAGGTACATGACTAATATTATGACTTTCAGAACGCTCTACACATCGTTTGTACGATCGCGCCTTGAGTATGCCTCGGTTGTGTGGTCTCCAAAGTATGATGTTCACATCGCATCTCTCGAAAAAGTTCAAAGACGATTTCTTAAGACCTCTGCATTTATGTTGACAGGTTCCTATCCTCGACAGGGCACTCCGCAGCATCACCTTTTGCAGCAGTTCGGCATGCAGTCCTTGCGCGACAGGCGTGATATGCACTCTGTTATATTTCTGTTCAAGGTAGTCAATTCCATCATCGACTGTCCAGAGATACTGTCCAGCTTGAACCTGCGTGTTCCTAGGCAGGAGTCTCGCTGTCGTCAACTGTTCCACCTGCCACACGCGAGAACGAATGTGCTGATGTCCTCCCCTCTCTATAAGATGATACGCAGCTACTCCGACATCGAGGAAGGATGTGACATTTTCAACGCGACTATACCATCTATCCGAGAAATTTTCAACTGTCTGTATCGATAGCCCATAGATCTTTGTTTTTTTTTTTAATTGTGAAGTCTTCCAGTTTTGTATTGTTTCATTGCTTTATACACAATTATGTTGTTCACTATTTTTTGTTCATCATCTTGTAAATAGGATATTTCCTGTAGATGATTCAATAAATTATTATTATTATTATTATTGAAAACGACAGAAAAGGAATTTTAAAAACATTCCATAATGATCCACTACTTGAAGGTCATGCGGGCTCAAAGAGAATGTTGTCGAAATTAAAATTATATTTAAAGTGGAGAAACATGAAAAAAGATTTGGTAAATCTCATAAGAAATTGCGAGTCATGCAAGTTAAATAAACCTATAAGAGGAGGTTTAGAAAAATTAATGATCACATCAACACCACAAAAAGCATTTGAGCTTTTGATAATTGATACAATTGGACCACTTCCGGTGTCCATCGACGGTAATAAATATGCTCTTACAGTAATATGCGATTTGTCAAAGTATCTCGTAAGTATTTCTATTCTGGACAAGAAATCTAAAACGGTAGCGCGAGCTGTATTCCAAGAGGTTTTCTTTACGTATGGTTTTCCAAAGGTAATTAGGACAGATCTTGGCACTGAGTATAAAAATGCGCTATTTGATGAACTAGCCATTCAGCTAAAGTATGAGCATAAAGTGTCAACACCATATCGACATGAGACGGTTGGAACAGTAGAAAGGAACCACAGAATATTTAATGAATACGTTCGTTCCTACATAAATGCTACGATGACTGATTGGCATTTTTGGTTGAGATGTTTCACTTACTGTTATAACACAACCCCAAACTCCACGCATAACTACACTCCGTTTGAGTTAGTTTTTGGAAAGACACCAAATTTGCCTATCGACATTTTAAACCATGGCGTAGAACCCGTTTACAATATGGACAATTTTGCAAATGAGTTCAAGTATCGTTTACAGCTGTCACAGAAACGAGCATACGACCTTTTGTCGAAAGACAAAGAAAATAGAAAGTGTTCATTTGATCGTAAAGCAAGTCCCATTCAACTAAACCTTTCATTCATTCAATAAACACACATCAAACGTACAAGTCGCTCATCTGAATTAACCCGACACCGGACGTAGTAAGTCTACACGTCACATGGCGATCCTATGCCAACGAACCTGCAAGAGGTTAAAGTGATGGAGATAAAAAGATGGAATAAAAGCAGCAGCCACACCGGAGGTGCAGCATAGGGAGAAGAAAAGCCGAGTGAAATTATTGACGACCACAGCACACGTTTACCTGTATCTACCGTTTACCTGCAAATTAAAAATTTGCACCGACTGCGGCACACCCAACCCCGAGGAGATAAACCAAATTCCACGAACTAAATCGCGGAACTATAGCACTTTATCGCAAGCTATACAGGGAGCCAAAGACTAAGAAGGTAGTATAAGTCAGGAACAGGTATTTCATATGCGAAACAAGCGAGGAAGAGGACATCGAGGCACCACAACAGGTAGGTCCTACAATCGCGGAAATGACAGCGCTAACCGAAATTACGGCAGAAGAAATGCAACTCAAAATTCAAATGAAAGTAGAAACCGCAGCCAAAACTACGTACGAGGTTCAAATAGGCGATATAACAGAGGTGATAACCATGGTGGAGCGAGATCTTATTTATTGAGTAATACGAACCCAGTACCACAACAGAGTAACAAAGAAAACCCAAAAAGCGGAGAAGCATTTTTTCGTGGCCAATAAGGATAAGAAACTTCGAAACCACACGAACATTGTAGAAATTAACGGCCTAAATTTCATAAATGTAAAGTGTAATTCGGAAAATCTCCAGTTTCTGCTGGACTGCGGGGCTTCAAGGTAAAATGAAGCCGTGCATGTTTGGCTTACCGTCCGGAAGGCAGAGCCAGGGTGCGCGTGCAGATGGCGTACAGGTGCTTCTCTTGCTCCTCGATGAAATCGTGGTCGGAAACGTCGGGCCTCTGAGACAAGACGATGGGCACCGGCCGGGAGCTCTGCAGCATCTTTCTGGCTTCGGCCACGCGGACGTCGTCGGGAAAGCGCAGTTTGAGCAGGGGATCGTCGATGTATTCCATGCCGTCTTCGCGGTCGCTGTCGATGACCACCTTCGGATTGGGCAGGATGCCCTGCAAGTGACTGCTTCCGTTGTAATAAACGCAGGGTCTGTCCCGCTCGTCATCCTTTGAAACAAGAGAAATAAACTCGTCAGTTTATATTACCTTCGACTTCTGGTTGTGCTTGTGAAAAAGCGACTGCAAAAGGTACTCATCGCCGAATTGAGAAGAAAAAACGTACGTGACACATGGTGGAGGCGCCTAGCCCGGCCCCTTTTCCCTCAAAGACTGAATGATTTTGTTGGTGCTTTTTCAATCGATTAACCTTTCCTATTCTTTACTTGAACTCAACGCGTTTTATACTTGAGTAATTTAAAGCAGTCACCTTCTCGGCAAAGTGTGGTATAACTTAAACTTTGGGGTGGTAAACTTTGTTACACCGTCAGCATTCTTCAAAAGCGGATTATGAGTTGATTCGATTACCTTGTCGGTCCTCAGGACTTGCTTGGCCAAGTCCTCGCGCCACAGCAGATAGAACGCTTCCGGCGGCCAATGGGCGGGCGGTTTTTCTCTGCATTTCCACAGGGCGCCGTACAGCAACATGTAGACTCCATACGGCAACGCGTCCAGATCTTCCACGCTGTATTTGCGCTCGGTCATCAGACACACGGCCTGTTCCGCCGCACTGCCCTCGCTCAGTCTGCAATCCGCGAAGCCGGACGACGTCGAACCGAACTCGACCGTTTTCACCAGATTATCCACTGGAACGCTGGCGTGAAGCTCTTTCACGATCACGGCGCATATCTGCAAAACAGCGTAGAGTTAACAATCATCATTGGATACCCAGCGATTCCCATAGGTATCTTCTGCTATCCCTAAACTATAAGGCGAATGCCATGGAAACAATTACTGTAAGAAGTGCGGCAACTTTCAGGTGTAGCTATCTTGATAGAAAATGCCGGACTTTGAAAAGCAGTATTCTAACGATCGTTGCTACGGAAATTAGCTTTTCTGGGTTAGGTTCGACATGGTGGAAGCACCGGGTACTGAGGCTCTTGCGTCGTGAAAAAAACGAAGTCCCGGTGCCTCCACCATGTCGCGCCGATGAAAACCGTTGTTCTTTCTAATAGCCCTTGAGGCTACTCTCCTAGCGGGAAAGTGTAGCAAGGGTGGTAGCAAAATGCGGAGAATCATGACCAATTTGATGACACCAACCAATATGATATCGAACATACAGTTGAAAGTAATGAGTTTATTCGCGTTCGAAGATATCTGGGTGAAAAGGGGCTCACCTCCTTTCACCTACGTCACTGAACAATTTTCAAGAAATTCATTCTGAGTACAATTTTTGCTCAACTTTGAAAGCTTATAGTTGCATAAAATGGAATGAACCTTGCATTTTTTTCATGAGAAGATGCTACTTGGTGGATATGTTCTTTGCATCATACTCTTCCGATCCAGGAAGGTAGCCATCAGCGCCATCCATGCCGGCGGCGTATACAGGGTGAAACAGAAAAAAAAGTTGGAAAATGATATTTAAATAACCGAAGCATGTGAAGACGTGTAATTTACCACATACATTGACTGTTTTATGCTCATGAAGTCACAGCAAACCGTACTTGATTACCTTGAACCGTCTTTGAAATGTAAGACAAAAACAGAAAAAAAACAAAGACACTCTTTTTTCCACAAATAAGTGATTCTTAGAGATATTGACACAATACTTGGAATTTCTACAAAAAGTAATGTGAGAAATTATATGAGCTGGATAGCCAATTCCTAAGCCAACTATTTCCAGAAATACGATTGTCAACTTTTTTTCCCTCTTGAGCATCATCTTGAATCTGCCCTGTGAGGCATCGTTGAAAAAGTGATTGGTTATCATAATAATGATAATATTTAATCATTGCATCGTAAAAACAACCTCCTCATCATAATTTAGTGACCTCTTCGGCGGGGCAGAATTGACATTCACGTATTTTCTGGCTCTTCAAAGGTTTAGTGCCCATGATGGCATTTGCAACATCTGGAATGGTAAAATATGTTACGAATTATGAACCTTGATGTACTTTGAGGTAGCCTACCAAGTATCACCCTGTATACGCCGCCGGCATGGATGGCGCTGATGGCTACCTTTCTGGATCGGAAGAGTACGATGCAAAGAACATTTCCACCGAGTGACATCTTCTCATAAAAAAATGCAAGGTACTTTCAACTAGCATCCGGACTATTAGGACAGGTCATCTTCTCTTTTGATTTTCTATCGACCCCGTGAATGTTTCTACTAAAACCTGTACCACCCTGTATAATCTAACCATGCTACGAACCCCTTAAAAACAGCATTAGCACTTTTCGTATGTGACACATGGTGGAGGCGCCTAACCCGGCCCATGTCCCTTGGGTGCTAGGACAATTCTTCGCGCGGACAATTCTTCGACGGACAATTCTTCGCCGGACAATTCTTCGCAAGCATTGCGCCCGCGCATGACTGGGCTTATTGGGCCTCTGAAAGACACTTCAAGACACAAGAGGGCTCAGCAAGACTTGGAATCCTACAATGTAGACAAAAGGGAGGATAGGGCTCCTAATATCTCAAGAAGACCTGGCAGGGCTCACTAAGGCCCCCAACAATACTTCAAGACACAAGGGGGCTAGCGGAGCTCAAATCACCACAATGTAGACACAAAGCTAGATAGGGCTTCGAGTAACACAAACACGGCACGGCCCCTAACACAACAAGGCATTAGGGGCTCAATGGGGCTCCAACCGACATTAGAAGACACAAGGGTGCTCAGCAGGGCCTAAGCCACTACAACGTAGACCAAGAGAGGATAGGGCTGTAAATATCGCGAGAAGGACTGATGGGACTCACTAGGGCTCCAAATGACACTTGAAGGCACAAGGGGGCCTATAGGGCTTCGATCAACACATGAAGACAACAGGAGCTTACTAGAACACAGAAACGAAGACAGGTTGAAAAGGGGCTCAACAGGGCTACAAATGACACATAAAAACATAAGGGGGCCTAATAGGGCTCTGAGAAACTTGAGACGGCACAAGGGAGCTTTCTTAAGATGCCAGAAAAATCGCTTAGTCAGAAGGGGCTCACCGGGGCAACAAACAATAATTAAGGACACAAGGGGGCTCAATAGAGCTCCAAACGATACTTGAAGATACAAGGGGGCTCAGTAGGGCTTGAAACGCTTCAATGTAGACACAAGAGAGCAGAGGCCTCTAAAAATCGGACGGAGGCCTGACGGGGTTCACTGGGGCTCCAAATGATTCTTGGAGACACGAGGGGGCCCTGCAGGCCAACACATAAAGACTAACAGGAGCTAACTGGAGCTTCCGGGGCTCAGCAGGGCTACAAATGACACATGAAAACACCAGGAGGCCGGCCGCATAGAGCTCTGAGAAATCTAATAAGGTACAAAGTGGCTTTCTAAGATTCCAGAAACTTTGAGAAATCAGAAGGGGTCACCAGGGCTTCAAACGATAATTGAAGACACAAGGGACTCAATAGGGCTCCAAACGATACTGGAAGACACAAGGAGGCTCAGCAGGGCTTGAAATGTTCTGATGTACAACACAAGGGAGAATAGGGGTCTGAAAATAGCAAGAGGGCTTGGCGGGGCTCACTAGGGCTCCAAATGACACTTAGAGACACAAAGGGGGCCCTGTAGAAATTCAACCAACACATGAAGACTCACAGGAGCTAACCAGAGCTTTGAAAACTGACACAATATATAAAGGGGCTCTGCAGGGCTATAAATGAGACATGGGAACACAGGGGGGCACATAGGGCTCCAAGAAACCTGAAAAGGGGCACAAGGGAGCTTCCGAAAATTCCAGAAACTCGAGAAAACAAAAGGAGTCACCTGGGCTGCAAACGATAATTGAAGACACAAGAGGGCTCAATTTCGAAAACTGACACAATATAAAAGGGGCTCAGCGGGGGGCTATAAATGAAACATGGAAACACAGGGGGCCACATAGGGCTCCAAGAAACCTGAAAAGGGGCACAAGGGAGCTTCAAAAAATTCCAGAAACTCGAGAAAACAAAAGGAGTCACCTGGGCTGCAAACGATAATTGAAGACACAAGGGAGCTCAACAGGGCTCCAAACGATACTTGAAGACACAAGGGGGCTCAGCAAGGCTTGAAATGCTCTGATGTAAAACACAAGGGAGGATAGGGCTCTGAAAATCGCAGAAAGGTCTGGCGGGGCTCACTAGGGCTCCAAATGACACTTAAAGACACAAAGGGGGCCCTGTAGGACTTCAACCAACACATCAAGACTCACAGGAGCTAACTAGAGCTTTGAAAACTGACACAATATACAAGAGGCTCAGCGGGGGTATAAATGAAACATGGAAACACAGGGGGCTACATAGGGCTCCAAGAAACCTGAGAAGGGGCACAAGGGAGCTTACGAAAATTCCAGAAACTCGAGGAAACAAAAGGAGTCACCTGGGCTGCAAACGATAATACTTGAAGACACAAGGGGGCTCAGCAGGGCTTGAAATGCTTTGATGTAGAAGACAAGTGAGGATAGGGCTTTGAAAATCGCAAGAAGGCCTGGTGGGGCTCACTAGGCCTCCAAATGACACTAAGAGACACAAAGGGGGCCCTATAGGACTTCAACCAACACATAAAAACTCACAGGAGCTTACTAGAGCTTTGAAAACAAAAACAATGAAAAAGGGGCTCAGCAGGGCTACAAATGCAACATGAAGACAGGGGGGGGGCTAATAGGGCTCTGAGAAGCCGTCCAAGGCACAACGGCGAAGCAAATATCCAGAAAATTTGGAGATACCCAAGGGGGTTCATCAAGACCCCAAACGAAACTTGTAGAGACAAGGGGGCTCAGCAAGGCTTGAAACTCTACGTAAAAACTTAGTGGGGGATAGGGCTCTGAATATCACAATCACACTAGGCCTCATAAGAGCTCCAAAGCTCCCCGCGAAAAATTGTCTGGCCACCGTATAATTTAAGCTTGCTACGAACCCCCTAAAAACGGCACTAGCGGTGGAGGCGCCTAACCCGGCTCATGTCCCTTGAGGGTTGAATGATTTTGTTAGTTCGCATCCAAGCGAGTTGAGGAATGTATGTAAGTGAAATGCAAACAGAGAGTGTAAAGACGAACAATTCTGAAACTACTGGAGTTTGGGGAGACGAGGCACTCAATGTTTTAAACACAATTTGGCACAAAATCATCGATGCTACCAGTGAGAGGAGAGCCTCATACTTTCTCTTCCAGAGGCTGAGTGTCGCTCTACACCGCAGTAATGTTGCGTCCATCCTAGGAACTCTACCGCCAGGAAGAGACCTTGGCGAAATTTTTCATTTGTAAATTATATATTGTACTTCTTTATTCAGGTCTATGAAAAATTTCTATGATGAAAAAAAATTCTGTTCAATCAGTATAAAAATTACGGTGGAATCGGCTTCGGAGGTGTACATTAGAAAGGAAATTCCCGAACTGTTGATTTCTTGAGAGAAGAGCACCGTTGACTCAACGGTTTTGCTCGTCGGATTTTGCCATGTAGCGTCGGCGGTTTACAAGTCAATGCACGGTACCATGAAAGTCAAAAACGAACTCCCACTTGGCAAGCCAAAAAAACCTGAGTCAAAAATATTGCGATTGTTGAGTTCAAAATTGTGCCGTTCTGAGATTGCGTCCCTTTACCTGATGATTAGAGATGATGTATCTAGTTGAAAACAAATATATTAAATAGGACCTGTGATGCATAATTTACCCTTGCTACAGTCTTCTGCTAGAAAAGTAGCCTCAAGGGCTGATACAAAGAGCAACCGTTTTTACAGGCGCGACATGGTGGAGGCGCCAGGACTTTTTTTTATGGAGCAAGGGCTTCCACACCCGGCGCTTCCACCATGTCGAACCTGTACCGTAAACACTGAAAATACAATTGGAAAATGCACGTACCTGTAAGATATTCTTGGTGTTTTCATTGATGTATTTAACAAATGGATACGGAGAAGCGGCACGTCCGTGCGAGATCAATTCGTAAATCATTTTGAAAACGGACGGAGGTTGATCAGCACCGTCACCTATCGCTACGGTTTTCGTACAATCGATGATTTTATTATCAAGTTTGTTGGCGGCAGCAGCAGCAGCAACAAGAGAAGAAGTATCTGGAAAATCGACGAGGTAATGCAGCAAGTATTCGCTCAGGCCCAAATCGCCGGCCAGGACGCCCAAAAACTCGACTAGAAGCTTCAAATCGGCATGCTTCAGCGTGCTCAGCTTCATGTCTTCGTACAGCAAGTGCAAACAGTAGTGTATCACTCGGATGTAGTGGAACAGCGGCGAGGTTGCATTGAACGTGTGCCGGCTCGGCTGCTTGTTCGGCTGTGTAATGCCATTCGAATTGTGCAAATGCAACTTGGAGTTGAGCAGCCACTGCCAGTCGTCATCGGTGCCGTTCTGCGATTGCTTCTTGCGCTTGGGATTCGTGCAAGGCGTCACCGGGCAATCGGAAGGCGTTTCTTCGCTTTCTTCGACGTAGCCGAGCAGTTCGAGGAGCAGCGTGCAGAACATGGTCCATTCGTCTTCGGTGCTGGTGTTCTGGTTGATGTGGAAGGCGTTCCGGGCGGTGTACCATCTGGTGAAGAGGACCACCACCGAGTCTTTCGGCAGGCAGTGGCGCAGCGCCGTCAGGCAGCTTTCCACCAGGGCGCTGCCGGTCATGGCCGGCAACGTGACGCGGTAGTACGACCCGTCGGAATAGATCAGCGTGATCTTGTTGGCTATGGGATCGCGCAGGCCGGTCAGGAACGACTTGGGGACGTTCTGTTCGGCCTGGAAGTTGATGGGCAGGACGCTGCTGGCGCGCGACGGCTGCGACGACTCCGACAGGACGGGCGAGAGCTGGTGCTCGTCGAAGCGGACGTCGCCCTGCTTGCAGTGCGGCAGCAGGCTGCTCCTCCTGGGAAACGGCGACTGGAACTGCGGAAAGGTCCGGCGCACGTACGGGGAAGGCGTGTGTTGGGTGAGCGTGCCGCCCACGTGCAGCTTGCCGACGACGTTCAGGCCGGAATACAGGGTGACGTTGCCGTTGTGCTCCAGGATGGCCATCATGTGCAGCTCGGGTATGGGCACGGCGTCCTTGGCGCTGATGCTGGTCGACATGCCGAAGGTGATGGTGCCGTGGGCGATTTCGATGCGCACGATGTACAGCTGGAACTTTTGCTGGCGGATGTAGCCCAGGTACCACTGGCCGGTCATGTCGTCGCATATAAACACTTTGGAGGCCGGCAGGGACGTGTTGTCGTCGCTATGGAGGTGACAAAAACTCGGTCACAAACTGGTGAGCAATTGGGCATGGCGCAGTCGGTAGGATATTTGGAAGTTCACGTAAAATGTGACTTCGACACATGCTCAGAAAAATCAAGAAAAAGGAAAATGGAGAACAGAAAAAACTGAAGAAGTAAGACAGAAACATGGAAAAGTACAATGGAGGAGAGTGTGGTGCCCCATTATTACCCACTTATTGATTATACAAACCGCGTGTAACGCACTTTCGCGATGTAGGCATTTTACCTACTCAGCGAATATAGGGACTTGACAAAGGAGAAACGTCCGATGCAAGTATAATAAGCGAATAACAATTTAGAGTTAGTTAACATGTATTATCGACTCCGATGAATAAACATGTGAAAACCAATTCCGTCTTCGACTACATACGCTTAACACTTCATAGCGACCGTGCAGAGTAATCTGCTGAAAGTACAATGCCAATTCCGAAGTTAGGCACCGAAAATACTTTGAAACAAGTGAGGACTAAGGCCACCAAAATAACACTGCGAGAACCAGCCACGTTTTCAAAGCACCGCTAATGAAAACAGCAAGCAGGAAGCAAACGGGAAGCAGGAACAACAGCCATCATTCCCTAGAGGCGAGACAACCAGACCAAAATGAAGAGTCTATTGTTCTAATGCAGCAGCCAACATCTGATGGCTGCTGCAGAGGGAGAGTACGCAAAGCGTATTGAAGGTGAAATTGATATTATTGCAAATACATTAAACTCGAGATTCGAAACTATAAAAGAAAGTTAAACTGTCAATATGGTGTTAGACGCAGCGCAATTTTTGAACTTATGTGCCAATAGTTGAAAAAGTCCTTACGATGGGGAACCAGATAAACTGCAAGCATTTATCGACTCGGTGGATCTGATTGAGGCGTATCAAACTGGCCATGAGGCACTGCCACTATCGATTGTCAAGACAAGGTTGACAGGCAGGGCCGGAGTCTATATCACGAATGAAAATTCAATAGAAAGAGTAGTTGACAAGCTCAAAGCTCAATTAAAACAAAAAGTATAGTCTGGGTAAGAGCCAAGCTGGTAAGCCTTGATCAGAGACACAAAACGGCCGAGGTTTATGCGAAAGAAATAGAATTACTTGCAGAGAAACTCAAAAATGCATATTTGACCGATGGAGTGCCAGAAAATGTGGCCGAAAAATATACTATAACGGAAACGAAACAAGCAATGTTAAGAAATGCGATGCCTTCAGCAAAATTGCTTGTTAAAGCCTCAAAACCCCAAACGATTCAAGAACTTATGACGGATTTTATAGATGCTAACACAGGAACGGAGCCCTTGAAAGTTAATTATTACCTAAATAACAATTATTCACGACAGCGAGGAAATCGCGGATCCAGACAGTATCGTGGCAGCGGCAATTATCACCGAAATAATAATTCAAACACTCGTTTTCAGGGAAACTTTCAACGTAATTCATCGAGAAATGCAAATCGGTCCAATTACTCGAATAATAATCGCGACGATTACAGAGGTCAAAGTAGGAATAGGACAACGCGAGGAAACACCCACAATGTCAGGTGTTCACAATCGGGAAACGAGGCAGGTCCCCAGAGGTAAGTCAGACTCTGGAAGACCAAGACAACCAACAGTGAATTTTTTTGTTTCAACCTGGTTATGGGAAGTTTTATCAATTTACACACGGATATGACAAAAAGGAACGTAATTACTTTAATGCTGGACAGCGGTGCCGACACATCTGTTTTTAAACGGGAGAAAATTGATCTCAAACAAATATTTTATCCACATAGAAGCGCAGAAATCAAAGGAGTAACGGACGGAGTTTTAAAGACGTTAGGGATTACGGAAACAACACTTTTTGACGTGAAATTCGAAATCAATCATGAATTCCATATAGTAAACGATGATTTTCCAATTCCATCTGATGGGATATTGGGGTTGGATTTTGTGAAAAAAATCAAATGCATTTTGGACTACGACAGATCAATGTTAATTCTAAATTTAGGAAATGAAATTCACGATATTCCAATAAATGAGTATTGAGTCGGTACAGCAAAATAGGTTAATAATTCCCCCACGTTGCCAAATTGTTGAAAAGGTGAAAATTGATAACTTAAATTCTGAGTCAGTAATTGACGCGACCAAAATTGCAGAAGGTGTGCATGTAGCACGCACCATAATTTCTCCTAACGACGCAAAAAATTTGAATTGTCAACACTTCAATTAAAACAGTTCTTAATAATAAACCAAAGCTGACAATGCGTCCGCCTTCAGAATTTCACATACGTTGCGTAAAAACGATGAATCAGGACACACGTTTCAAGACAATTTTATCAAAATGTGAAAAAGATATGCCGCTTTATGTTCAAGATAAATTATTCGCCCTTTGCGGGGAATTTTCAGATATTTTTGCTTTAGAGGAGGATATATTAACACATAACAACTTTTACGAACAGGAACTTACGTTAACAGATAAAACACCCGTCTACATAAAACCATACAGACTGCCACAATCGCAAAAACAATAATTCAAAAGGCAGGTAGAATTATCAAAACAAAAAGACTTGATAGAAGCGAGCAGGTCACCTTTCAATTCTCCATTAATACTCGTCCCCAAAAAAGCAAAAATCCTAATGAGAAAAAATGGCGTTTGGTCGTTGATTTCAGACAAGTTAATAAAAAACTGGTACAAGATAAATTCCTATTACCAAGAATTGAGAAGATCCTAGATGAATTAGGCAGGGGCAAATGGTTCTCGGTTATTGACCTAATGGCCGGATTTCATCAAATCCCGTTAGAAGAGAACTCACGAAATTTCACTTTTTTTTATCGAGTGTGCTTCATACAGATTCAAAAGATTGCCCTTCGGTTTGAATGGGTCATGTAACAGTTTTCAACGTATGATCACAATGGCATTTTCGGGTCTACCACCCGATGTGCGTTTTTGTACGTTGATGATGTTATAATTACAGGGTGTTCAGAAAGGCATCATTCACAAAATCTCAGAGAAGTTTTTGGAGTATGCCGGAGTAGTAATTTGAAGTTGAATCCTAATAAATGTCAATTTTTCAAAAATCAGGTCACATATTTGGGCCCTACCATTTCAGACAACGGAGTCCTACCTGACTCAGCAAAATTCGTTGCAATTGAAAATTTTCCTATTCCAAAAAACGCTGATGAAGCCAAGCGTTTCGTAGCATTCGCTAATTATTATCGGCATTTTATGAGAAACTTTGCTGAAATAACTTCTCCACTAAATCAGCTTGAAAAAGAAGAATCCCATTTGAATGGACTACGGATTGTAACAGTGCATTTTTGAGTTTAAAAAAGGCATTAATGATGCCGCCAATATTGCAGTATCCAGATTTTTCAAAAACTTCAATACGTTCAACTGACGCCTCAAACATTGAATGTGGCGCAGTTTTGTCACAGGAACACAACGGAAACGATTTACCTATCGTATTTGCATCTGAAAAATTTACAAAGGGAGAAGCTAACAAAAGTACCATTGAAAAAGAGTTAACAGCAATTCCACTGGGCTGTTAATTATTTCAAACCATATGTCTATGGAAAGAGATTTATTGTGAGATCTGACCACAGCCCACTCGTTCATTTATTTTCAATGAAGAATCCTACTTCCAAGCTAACACGTATGCGCCTCGAATTGGAGGTATACGACTTTGAAATCAATTACATAAAGGGGAAAAAAATGTAGGACCTGATGCCTTGTCCCGGGTAAATATTGAAGAATTCAAGGTTTTGAATTTCAATGTAGCAAAAATAATTACGCGGGCCCAAATCAGGAAAGAAAAAATTCTTACAGAATCTGACCGATCGGAAAAAGAAACCAGAATAAGCGAAAATGAAGTTGGAGTTTTTGAGGTAACAAACAATAAAGATACCTTCAATTTACCACATCTTGAGTTCAAAGTTTTCGAAAATCGAATAAGTATGATAATACAGAAATATAATTTACAATGTGTTGCGAGTTTTGATAAAAAAGTCACTAGTGATAACAAAGCTAAGGCCTTGTTATCCAGGGTGAAGCCCGGTGATGTAAGAGTACAGGATAATC
The DNA here is from genome assembly GCA_949128115.1 of Anaspis maculata. Taxonomy (NCBI): domain Eukaryota; kingdom Metazoa; phylum Arthropoda; class Insecta; order Coleoptera; family Scraptiidae; genus Anaspis; species Anaspis maculata. The sequence continues at coordinate 1,681,582 of OX421962.1, forward strand.
CCTCGAGTAACAAAAAGGAACCCGCTGGCGTTAACAGTGCTTTAGAGCATCCGCTAACCAAGTTGAATAATATGGCCGGCGAGAATGAAATAAAAATGTTGAAGCTTCAGAACGAGGATGAAATTTCAAGAGTAATAAGCATTAATGCATTCAAAAATATTGGAAATCGAACCCTCACACATGAATAAATCGCAATTTGTACCCCTATTATCACACTATCCGACGAAAACGACAGAAAAGAAATTTTAAAAACATTTCATAATGATCCACTACTTGAATGCCATGCGGGCTCCAAGAGAATGTTGTCGAAATTAAAATTGTATTGCAAGTGGAGAAACATGAAAAAAGATTTGGTGAATTTCATAAGAAATTGCAAGCCATGCAAGTTGAATAAACCTATAAAAGGAGGTTTAGAGAAATCAATTATCACACCAACACCACAAAAAGCATTTGAGCTTTTGATAATTGATACAATTGGACCACTTCCGGTGTCCATTGACGGATATAAATATGCTCTTACAGTAATATGCGATTTGTCAAAGTATCTCGTAAGTATTCCTATTCCCCGGACAAGGAATCTAAAACGGTAGCGCGAGCTCTATTCCAAGAGGTTTTCCTTACGTATGGTTTTCCAAAGGTAATTAGGACAGATCTTGGTACTGAGTATAAAAATGCGCTATTTGATGAACTAGCCATTCAGCTCAAGTACGAGCATAAAGTGTCAACACCATATCGACATGAGACGGTTGGAACAGTAGAAAGGAACCACAGAATATTTATTGAATACGTTCGTTCCTACATAAATTCTACGATGACTGATTGGCATGTTTGGTTGAGATATTTCACTTACTGTTATATCACAACCCCAAACTCCACGCATAACTACACTTCGTTTGAGTTAGTTTTTGGAAAGACACCAAATTTGCCTATCGACATTTTAAACAATGGCGTAGAACCCGTTTACAATACAGGGTGATTCATGAGTGACCTTACATAGGCTAATGGGAGATAGAGGACTTCGAGGCGAGTCAGGATCCACTGAAGAAATTTTGTTTTCTCCATTGGTTACGAAGATACAGGGTGTTTTGTGTGTTTCGTGTGAAACTTTGATCAGCGATATTTCTGAAACGGCTGAAGATATTGTGTTGAAATTTACCAGTAATATTTCTCTGCTGGAACTTATCCAGAAGTCATACCGGGTGAGTCAAAATCCAGGGCCGGAATTGAAAAAATGTGCCCCTTTTTTATTTGATCATAAAGTACATTTTCTGACCGCTTTTCTAAAAAACTGTTATCGGATTGGAAAAGCTAAGGAAAAATGCTTCAAGAATCACTCTTCAATTTAGATGGCACACCTAGACCGTTTCGACAAAAAAATTAAAAGTAATATTTGTGGGTAAGTTTCCATTTTTGACCGGACATAATCGACTCATTGTTTGATTGAATTCATTGAAATTCATTTTTCAGCTTATCTCTGTGGAACAGAAGGGCTTGGTAGTAAGAAAAATTCCATAGCCGGAGATTTTTTTTGACTATCAAATCGAGTCTAATTTTGGTTTCGCTCTCGATTTTTTCATAAAAAAAAATTGTCAGCTCTGAATTTTTATTTCAACCAAGCCCTTCTATTCAACAGAGACAAGCAAAAAAATGAATTTTAATGAATTCAATCAAACACTGAGTCGATTATGTCCGGTCGAAAATGGGAACTCACCCACAAATTTTACTTTTAATTTTATTGTCGAAACGGTTTGGGTGTGCCATCTAAATTGAAGAGTGATTCTTGAAGCATTTCTCCTTAGCTTTTTGAATCCGATAGCAGTTTTTCAGAAAAGCGGTCAGAAAATGTACTTTTTGATGAAACAAAAAAGGGGCACCTTTTTTCTAGCCCGGCCCTGGATTTTGACTTACCCGGTATGGCTTCGGGATGAGTTCCAACAGAGAAATATTACTGGTGAATTTCAACAAAATACCTTTGGCCGTTTCAGAAATATCGCTTATCAAAGTTTCATACGAAACACACAAAACACCCTGTATCTTCGTAACCATCGAAGAAAATAAAATTTCTTCAGTGGATCCTGACTCGCCTCAAAGTCCTCTATCTCCCATTAGCCTATGTAAGGTCACTCATGAATCACCCTGTATGGACAATTTTGCGAAGGAGTTCAAGTATCGTTTACAGCGGTCACAGAAACGAGCACACGACCTTTTGTCGAAAGACAAAGAGAATAGAAAGTGTTCATTTGATCGTAAAGCAAGTCCCATTCAACTAAACCTTGGTGATTTTGTATTTGTGAAAAGTGAAGCGCGACACAAACTAGACCCTGTGCATAAAGGACCATACGAGGTGATCGAGATAGACGATCTAAATAGTGTTTTGAGAGACGGTGAAAAAACTTTTCTCATTCACAAAAATAGGTTAAGAAAAAGTTGATTCATGTATTTTTACTGTACATTTTTTTTTCAGTGCCTGCATTCATTTTTGTTTTGTTTTGTTAGTCAAATTCATCACTTATTTCAATATTTGGTTATTTTACAGTACCGGACCAATATAGTGAAATATTTGTACGAATTTTTAATTATTATCATAAACATGTAATTTAATTTTAATGAGGTGAAGCTATAAATTTTTTTTGCATTTTTCATTTTAATTCAATTGCCAGGGGGAATAATGCATGACCTTCAAGGTATGCATCATTCTCCCAAAAGGGGAGGTGTGGTGCCCCATTATTAACCACTTATTAATTACACAAACCGCATGCAACGCACTTTCGCGATGTAGGTATTTTACCTACTCAGCGAATATAGGGACTAGACAAAGGAGCAACGTCCGGTGCAAGTATAATAAGCGAATAACAATTTAGAGTTAGTTAACTTGTATTATCGACTCCGATGAATAAACATTTGAAAACAAATTACGTCTTCGACTACATACGCTAAACCCTTCAATTTAGCATGGCGCAGTCGGTAGGATATTTGAAAGTTTATGTAAAATGTGACTTCTCATTGACACATGCTCAGAAAAATCAAGAAAAAGGAAAATGATCAGAAAAGACTCAAGAAGTGAGACAGAAACATTGGAAAGTACAATGGAGAATAGAGGAGAATCGAGAAGAAGAAACAATGAAAAAAAAAGACTCGAGAAACGAGAGGAATATGAAGAAGCGATTGTTATGGAGAGAAGATAATCGAGATAAACAATGAAGAAGTATGCTGAAGAAAATGAGAATATGGAGAAACGGAAGAAATATGGAGGAGAGATACAGGATTAGAATAGAAATAGTGATGAAGAGGGGAAAATTGGGAAGAGAAGAATTTAGAAGAGAAAGAAACAGGGAGTAGAGGAGAGTGAGAAATAGTGGAAGAAGAATCAAGACAAGAGGAGGAATATGGTGAAGAAAAAAATTAACGAGAAGAAAAATCGAGACGGAAAATCAAGAAGGAAATAATGAAGAAGAAAGGATGATGGAGAAGCAAGAAGCATGGAGAAGAGGGTAGGAGAGTATACTTACTGCGACGGTACGTTGTCGCTCCATAGGTGCTCGAAGCAAACCGTCGGGTTCATGTGCAGGTGGGCCATGGCCTTGGACGAATCGAAGAACGAACAGGTGGACTGGCCGAGATTGTCGCCGCCGCCTGACGGCTGCTGCGAGCTGGTGAAGAGGCGCGACGCACGTTGCAGCCACAAGCTTCCCATCGAGGACGCACCAGCTGACGAATGATACCGACTGGAACAAAGTTTAACACAATAATTTTCAACTGTCATCAGTTTTGAAATCGGAGGCGTCACAGCTAACGAGTTTTCGGCAGCAAGTTTTGTTGGAGTGCAAGAAAACATATCGAGTCACATGTTCTTTTCGAGTAAATCGACCACAAAGAACACGAATCTGTGGTCAGTTTTGGAATCGGAGGCGCTACAACCGAGATACGAGTTTCTGGCAGCTAGATTTGTTGGGTCGCAAGGAAGCATATCATAGCATAGCATGTCCATTTCGCGTGAACCGACCACAAGGAACGTGAATATATAGTCAGTTTTAAAATCGGATGTGCCACCATTAGGATACGAGTTTTTGTCAGCCAGTTTTGTTAGATTACAAAAAAGCATATAACCTGTAAAAATTGGAAAAACCATTTCTGGGGCGAAAAAATCTAGTTACCGGTTCGGTTGCCATGCTCTCGTTACATAATAACAATGGCATTCGGTTGCCATGGTCGGTTGATTTCGGAAAAAGTTGGGTTACATTTCGTTCTTATGTATTTGATAATGATAATAAATGAAAATAAAACAAATACAAAACCAAGTACCTAAGAAACACAAAAAAACATCGCAATAGCAATAAACATTTATAATTTACAATCACTCGAAATGGAGTCCATTTTGCGAGGAACGCTCAAAGATCGAATTTATGGTTAATGACAGAACATCCCAAAGCAACCAAGAGCTGGAAGCAAGGAGTTGATGATGCGTTTCAGTCAATTAACCCACACGATATCAGCTCAGCCGATGAAAATATGGCTAAAAGGTACACAACTCTACTTAGAGCAAACTGTACTCCAATTCGAGCAATTGTACATTAGGAATGTCTATTGCTATTGCTATGTTATTTTGTGTTATACTTGGTTTTGTATTTGTTTTATTGTTATTTATTATCATCATCAAATACACAAAAACGGAATGTAACTCAACTTTTTCCAAAATCAACAGACCATAGCAATCAAATGCCATTGTTTATATGCCACGAGAGCATGGCAACCGAAGCGGTAACTCGATTTTTTCGCCTCAGAAACAGATTTTCCAATTTTTACAGGTTATTTTGACAAAAATGCTAGGAGTGTTTTATATCTTTATGAAGAGGAAGAGAAGGTGAGTTTTATGGGTTGGAGAAATAATATGGTGTCCATGAGAAAAAATGAAGGTCACTGTCATATCTCAAAAACTAGTAAGCACAGGAAATAAATATTAACGTCAGTCGCTCAAGGACCTTAGAAAATGTCAGGATACCAATTTTCAAATTGATAGCTGTCATGATAAAGAAATGATTTGAACTTTTCGAATTCGGCATTTTTCAGTTTTTGTTTTGGGATATTTCAGAAATGACCAAAGATATCTTAGGTATCTTGACATATTTGATATAGTCATAAAATTGCGCAACATTTTTGTAATTCAACCGACTTTAAATCTCTTACCGTTTCCGAGATACCAATAGTGAGCGTTGAAAAACGGGACATCCTGTATGGGTACTTACCGATCTCGCGGAAAGTCACGAAAAAACCGCCAATCGATATCGTGCTGCACGTTTCCAATGTTCTTATCATTCAAATTCTGCGAATAGCTGGTCATTTCTTATACACGGTGAGTCATTGATATGGGCGAGCTGAATTACACCTACGCCATTAATGATATCGAAATGAACCAAACGGCACTGCAAACGGGAGGTCAAAGTGCAGTTTTTTTAAATTATTTTGCTCTATACATGCGGTGCCCCATTTTTGCAAAGCTGTTTTTGAACTAGCTTTTTTAAATGGCACCCCCTGTATATTTTTGCATATTTGGATTTCCCCTTTCTCAGGCATTACAAATTCGTTTAGTTTTTGCAATTCGCTTCAACTGTTCAGAAGTTGTTATTTTTTTTCTCTAAGAATTGTTGCGTTTGTAGGCACTTACTAAATAAGTCGCAAGGCACTTGGTTTTTGGTTATCAAGTTGGGACTTGGCTCATGTCTAAGCAATAGCATAGGGTATCTTTTGGCGGTAATATCGCCTATTTCCGTTTCGGTATCACCTTGCTGTGACACATTGATTTTGGTAAACTTTGAAGGGCCATAACTTATTTTTTCAAATAGCACCCCCTGTTTTTTATTTCTTATTCGTGTCAAGCATCTCATTTCACATTTTTTTTACCTCCTATGTTTTTCCTCTTAAGTTGATAGTTTGGAAAATAATTCCGTTTTCCTAAACACTGGACACAAATTTCATCAATTAAACTTAGCGTGCAATGAAAATCAACTAATTCTGACAACCAATGTCAAAGTGACTTCTATTGTACGTCACTTTCAAATTTTGACAAGAAATTATCAAGTGAAAATAAAGAATGCTACGGAGAGCCTCTCAAATTATTTCTTCCATATTTTCCCTGATATTGACTTGAGCTTCATACACCCGATCGTAAACAAAGCCCTAAAGAAAAAATCGGGTCAGTCAAGTCAGGTGACCTCGCAGGCCATGGCACCAAATCAAGTAATCAACTACAAAATCAAACTAATTCTAAATCCAAACTGCATCAACTAATTCTGACAACCAACGTCAATATGACTTTTATTGTACTTGACTTTCAAATTTTGACAAGAAATTATTATGTAAAAATTAAAAAACTCAAAATGCCAGAACAAGAAACTAAACAATATTATTTATTGAGATAGTGCAACAAATCAATAGTAACAACATTTACTACTACATTTGCAATCGTAAAAACTGTTTAAAATGACAAAATTTCTTGTCAAAATTTGAAAGTGACGTACAATAGAAGTCACTTTGACGTTGGTTTTCAGAATTAGTTGATTTTCATTGAACGCTAAGTTTATTCGTTGAAATTTGTGTCCATTTCTTTAGAAAACCCGAATTATTTTCCAAACTATCAACTTTTGAGATAAAACATAAGAGGTAAAAAAGATGTAAAATGAGACGCCTGATATGAATAAAAAATAAAAAACAGGGGGTGCTATTCGAAAAAATGAAGTTATGGCCCTTCAAAGTTTACCAAAATCAATGTGTCACAGCAAGGTGTTACCGAAACGGAAATAGGCGATATTACCGCCAAAAGATACCCTATGCTATTGCTAAAACATGAGCAAAGTCCCAACTTGATAACATAACAACCTAACAATATACAGGGGGTGCCATTTAAAAAAGGTCGTTCGAAAACTGCTCTGCCAAAATGGGGTACCCTGTATAGAACAAAGAAATTTTACAAACTGCACTTTGACCTCCCGTTTGCAGTACCGTTTGGTTCACTTCGATTTCATCAATGGCCTAGGTGTAATTGAGCTCGCACATATCAATGACTCACCCTGTATAAAACGGGGAGTTTTTAATTTTTCTTACGTGCTTGTACGTGCACGCTACGGGCATTATCTCATAATTTGGGTACAAGAAATGTTGTTGCAAGAGGCAAGACACAAAATCCAGTTCCTCCATCACAGAAATACGTGTCTGAAACTCTGAATGGCGTACTGAAATGACAGACTTGATGACAGATATCGCGATTCATTGCAGAAACGCTGGCCAATGGTATTAAAAAATCACGGCGACTAAAAATCCACCACAATTCCGTACCGTTGAGTTGAATCTTGTTACGAATATCCAATTTAGCGAGAAAAGATATCCTGCTTGCGTAGTTCTCATGAAAAAACACAACATTTTGAAAGTTTCAAAGATGTTATCAAAACATTAGATTTTTTAGGGGAACGAGGTGTCGCTTCTTACTAAATCGGAAGCCAGCAACACAGTTTTGCCGGTTATTCCACCGATATTGCGTTGGATATACTATTAAACGAACTTTTCGCAGATACAACAGCAGCAAAACAAAAGCATCCGTAATGCATAAAACATGAATCTGATAGAGATAAAACCTCTTGTTTTGAACCGTTCTTGCTAGCTGTTTTTGATAATATTTTCATAGTTACTTCTTATGCATGATCGATTATTTTTCTTTGACAGTCGCACTAATTTTATTTCTGCTTATATACACTATGTCCGATCCTCATTTCTCTTCATCTCTTCCTGATCCTCATTTCTCTTTACCTCTTCCTGGTCTTCATTTCTCTTCACCTTTTCTTGATCCTCATTTCTCTTCACCTTTTCTTGATGCTCATTTCTCTTCACCTTTTCTTGATCCTAATTTCTCTTCACCTCTTCCTCTTCCTCATTTTTCTTCACCTCTTCCTTATCCTCATTTCTCTTCACCTTTTCCTCTTCATCATTTCTCTTCACCTCTTCCTCTTTCTCATTTCTCTTCACCTCTTCCTCTTCCTCAGCACCTTTATTCTGCACCTCCACAATCTTATCATCTTGTTTGGCCAACAGGGGCTGCAAATGACTTGCGTGGCAAGGTAAGCTTCCCTTTGGATGCAAGCGAAACGTTGCGTTAAAATAGAATCAGTGGCTTCAAACGGGTATGGGTACTTGCTTGGAATCAAATCTCGAAAATCTTGTCAAAAGCCAAATTAAACCGGACGCTTCAATTAGCGCAGCGCTGGGATCGCTGAATTTCGCCGCAACGTGTTTCTTCATGCCTATATGTTGTTGCAGTTGGGTGTTTCTGCCGATTATCAGTTCAAGTTTGTCAACGGAGGGGCCGGCATCGTGAAGCCGTGGTGGACCAACCAGAAGACGACCGGACACAGGCCGAGGACTGAAGAGGAAACCAATCACCGCGAAGAGAATGTCCAAAGAAACTTCCGCTGTCAGCAGTGCAACAAGATGTTCGCCGAGCAATGGAGGCTGAACAGACACATGAAGAGCCACTCGGACGACAAACCGTACCCGTGCACGTGCTGTGACAAAAGATTCAACGACTCTTCGCACCTCAGAAGGCACACGATGACGCACACAGGTACAGTTCCATCTTCTACAAAACAGCAATCATTTTGCTTCAGTACACCTCGAGTTTTATCTCTCACTTATTGTTACTTTGTCAAGCTTTGAAGCTCGTAGTGAAACCCTTCAGCTACCCAACTCGAGTTTTCCCAAAATGTCACAATTTGGGAGAATTTTAGAAAAACTGTCGTCATTTGAAACGTTTCGAATGGTTCTGAAAAATTTTAGGTGATGTTTTTTTTTTCGAAATGGCAAACAAGGTATCGTATTTGACTAAATCAAATACGAGTTACACGAATTTGACGTTAATTTTCATATTAGAAGACGTTTCGCAAAACTTTGATAGTACATTATACGAGTTTAATAAGACGAAGTTTGTCGCACGACTGTTTTTGGGGCACGACGAGCTTGCGAGGGGTGCTCCAGAGGAAGGAGTTTGACAATACGTCTTATTAAGCAAGTATAATATACTGTTTCATCTACTTTTTCTCAATAATCGCCCAGTAGTTGGGAATTCTGGCTTCTTAAAATAGAAACGTTTGACAGGTGACACTTCGGAGCTGACATTCGCCTACCTTCTATTGCCAATAAATTCGTCCGATTGCTTGAGAAATAGTTCAATAACATGCTCCATTGGAGCACTGTTTTCGATGTAATAATGAATCCATCAGTAGCTCAAAGTAGGCAAACGTTTAATGTCGACTTTTTACGACACTAGAACAATAATCAAAGCCTATTGGTCAAAATGAAGCTGCGTTTTTTCAACCCCACCCTTAAGAAGCCTTATAGCATTGCTTATCGAGGGCTTCACGGCAGTACCTACCTTGGAGCTGAAAAACGGTACTTTTTACAGAAGTGCAAAAAAAAACTGATTTGAAGTCCGCGAATAGTAAGTACAGGAAATGACGATATTTTGCAATGATACCAAAGAACAGTTACTGTTCACAGTCACATTGCAAAATATCGTAATTTTCTGTACTATATGACTTTAAATCGGTTGTTTTGCTCTCCTGTAAAAAGTTCCATTTTTCAGTTACGAGGTATTATTGCCGTAAAGCCCTCGTTATATTGCGCATGCGCGAGCTTCTTTGAGGCAATCGGTGAATCACCCCCGGTATTTTTTGCTCAAAAATAAAAACACTGATACCGATGACTTTTCTAAATTGTTGTGTTTCGACAGGAGTGAGGTACAAATGCCGGCTGTGCGACAGGTCCTACGCCTATAGGGGCTCCCTGAGGTTGCACTACCTGGGGGTACACGGCGTCGAGGACCAGTAAGCCTACTGAGAAAAGCGGACGAAAATTTACGCGTGCGAGGAGTGCGGACACACCACCAGCGAACCGGAAACGCACAACCTCCATGTGAGACCTTAGCACCCCAACACAGTCCGGCCTTGTTGAAATCCCACGACAAACGATGCTTTAAGTTGACGAATTCAAACGTGCTGTCACAAGTACGCACCTGGATTTTAAAACAATCTTTTACCAAGTATTCTCCTGCCCCCCGGCTCCCTTACATATTGACGAATATTCATTTGTATTCATTATTTACATCTTTGATGTCGAGTAATTGATTTTTACGAACTTAAGGATATGTGATCACATTTTTTCCACGTTAAAAAATACGGAGCGGTCAAAAAAAAATATTTTGGGTAAATAAATTTGTGAGTGTGTTATGAATGTCAAGTATTTTTTGGAATTTGGCTTTGAAAGGGTCTACTGGAATACAGGGTGATCACGAAATTGCGCACAAGAACAGTATTGCGGTATTTTAATGGAATACTTATTCTACGAAGCTCACAAAAATAATTTAAAAAAATCGGCTTATATTTTCGAATTTATGTATGAAGGACCAAAGTTTGGTGCTTACTGCCAGTTTCTATATTTGAAAATATTTTAGATGTTTGCAAAATTATGAGAGAGAAGTAGAAATAGTTTTCGGACTCAACAATGAACATGTATAGTAAATAGGAAGTCAATACACCCGTGGTTGATATTTCTCTCTTATTATTCTGCCATTCTTCAAAAGTTAAGTTCAGATTGTGAACACATTTGGAGTGAAAAAAAACAATTCTGCCATCAACAGTTCACTACAATATTTCGGAAAACCAGAAAGGGTTCTAGGAGCCTTCATAACTTCAAAAATGAAAATAGAAGTCTTTTCTTATACGCAAACGTGGATTCTGGATTTATATTATTACTCCGAGCCTCTTGAATCTCTTCCTAGCCTCTCTTCTTGAATCAGCGTATTTTTTTCATTTTGAAAGTTTTTTCTTGTTTTTAATTGATTTGAAATTTTCCAGGACGTTGCGAATCGACAACAGTACCTCCGGTCACGACCGTAGATTTTATGATGATATGATGACAACATGGTGTCTCAAGAAGGCCCTTCCCTCAATACACACAATTCATTCGAGAAGTGCCAATTTGAAGGACTATAGTTTTTCTCGGTGCGGTAGTTTCTCAAGTCTTGTAGTTTAAATAGTGGTCGTTTTGTATGTTCAAGTGCTTGCTATCCTACCGCGCAACACAAGAGGCCAAAAAACACGCAGCAATTTCAAGGTGTGTTCCCACCTTCCACAAGACAGACAGGTTTTCAAAAACAGTTCATCTCCACTAATGGTTAACTGGGCCACAGAACTGAGCTATGGAAACAAGCATTCGTCTGCCTGTTGGATGGAAACACGCCTTTAGGGTACCTCCGTTGGATACCCTGTGTTTTAATTATTTATTTTTGGCAGCGATAGCACTCGCGTAGATTTTAACTGTGTAAATGATTTGAGCGTGCTTATGATCCATGCATGTGAATCTCATTGTTTTATCATTAGGTACACTTCTGAACGACAATATCATACTTAATGGTTTTTTTTTGTGTATCTATTTACAACGTTACTCAAATATCGGAATTGTAGATAGGAAAAAGGTGATTTCCTATTTTTTTTTACACAAATAAATTATGGAAAAAACTTGAAAAGCAGTTTTTTTTCACTTTCCTGTCTTCCGAAAGGGGTGCACACCCAGTGGTGAATAATTTTAACTGACAAGTTCATCACAAACAGTTCCCGAATAATCACTAAAAATAACGAAAATAGTGGGAGGCGAAGTCTTAACCGTCCCATAGCTATAAAAATAAATGCCAATAATTTGTTTAGATATTTTTCTCGTGTTCTCTAGCGAACTCCATATACCGCTTTGGACTTGGAATGCGATACCTTTCGGACCCCCTGTAGATGGGGACTTTTATGCAAAAATGAGCGCGAGCTTTCGAGAACATCTCTGCCAGTTTTCAAAAAGCACTAACTATTTATTTTCGCAATTTTTACTTCGTTTACTTGGCTAGCTGGAACTTCTCCTCGGGTGGTTCTGGGAAAACCCCTCGAGTATAATACGGCAATGTGTAGAAGAAAACCGACAGCGCAGTTAGGAAGATTGACAAAGTCAGGAACGTACCGGGAGTGTGTCGATCACAACAGCACCTTCGTTCGGGGGTCAATGACGGAATCCGGGTCGACCGTGCGCTCGTCGGCCACAATTCTTGCATGGACCGACCATCAAAACCATCCAGGCACCACATTGCGGCTCAAAAAGCCTGACCGGTCTGGGAGGAGTACAACGGACCCAATAGCAAAGCTTACGTGGAGCTACGTTCCGCAAGCTTCCTCCGATAAATCCAGAAACCAAAATTTATTATTATTATTATCATTATTGTTATTATTTCGTTAAAACGACCAACAGGCCAAAGCCCAATTAAAGGTCGAGTATGGAAAAAACGCTGTATATGGAGGCACGGAAGCAAAACAGGATATCGACGTCACTCTCAATCAAGCTTTGGTTTGAATAGATTCTCCCTGTCACTGTCATATCTCAAAAACTAGTAAGCACAGGAAAAAATATTAACGTCAGTCGATCAAGGACCTTCAAAAATGTCAGGATACCAACTTTCAAATCGATAGCTGTCATGATGAAGATATGATTTGAATTTTTCGAATTCGGCATTTTTCAGTTTTTTTTTTTGGGATATTTCAGAAATGACCAAAAATATCTTGGGTATCTTGACATATTTGATATAGTCATAAAATTGCGCAACTTTTTTGAAATCAACCGACTTTGTATCTCTTCTCGTTTCCGAAATACCAATAGTGAGCGTCGAAAAACGGGACACCTGTATAGGTACTTACCGATCTCGCGGATACTCACGAAAAAACCTGTTCCCTCATCAATAAATTCGACTTTGCCAAAAAAAAAAAGTGCCGCCAATCGATATCGTGCTGCACGTTTCCAATGTTCTTATCATTCAAATTTCGCGAATAGGTGGTCATTTCTTATACAGGGTGAGTCATTGATATGGGCGAGCTCAATTACACCTACGCCATTAATGATATCGAAATGAACCAAACGGCACTGCAAACGGGAGGTCAAAGTGCAGTTTTTTTAAATTATTTTGCTCCATACATGCGGTGCCCCATTTTTGCAGAGCTGTTTTTGAACGAGCTATTTTAAATGGCACCCCCTGTATAATTTTGCATATTTGGATTTCCCCTTTCTCAGGCATTACAAATTCGTTTAGTTTTTGCAATTCGCTTCAACTGTTCAGAAGTTGTTTTTTTTTTCTCAATATTGTTGCGTTTGTAGGCACTTACTAAATAAGTCGCAAGGCACATGGTTTTTAGGTTATCAAGTTGGGACTTTGCTCATGTCTAAGCAATAGCATAGGGTATCTTTTGGCGGTAATATCGCCTATTTTCGTTTCGGTATCACCTTGCTGTGACACATTGATTTTGGTAAACTTTGAAGGGTCATAACTTAATTTTTTCAAATAGCACCCCCTGTTTTTCATATCTTATTCGTATCAAGCATCTCATTTCACATTTTTTTAACCTCCTATGTTTTTCCTCTAAAGTTGATAGTTTGGAAACTAATTCGGTTTTCCTAAAAACTGGACACAAATTTCATCAATTAAACTTAGCGTGCAATGTAAATCAACTAATTCTGACAACCAATGTCGAAGTGACTTCTATTGTACGTCACTTTCAAATTTTGACAAGAAATTATCAAGTGAAAATAAAGAATGCTACGGAGAGCCTCTCAAATTATTTCTTCCATATTTTCCCTGATATTGACTTAAGCTTCATACACCCGATCGTTAACAAAGCCTTAAAGGAAAAAATCGGGTCAGTCATGTCAGGTGACCTCGCAGGCCATGGCACCGGATCAAGTAATCAACTACAAAATCAACTAATTCTAAATCCAAACTGCATCAACTAATTCTGACAACCAACGTCAATATGACTTTTATTGTACTTGACTTTCAAATTTTGACAAGAAATTATTATGTAAAAATTAAAAAACTCAAAATGCCAGAACAAGGAACTAAACAATATTATTTATTGAGGTAGTGCAACAAATCAATAGTAATAACATTTACTACTACATTTGCAATCGTAAAAACTGTTTGAAATGACAAAATTTTTTGTCAAAATTTGAAAGTGACGTACAATAGAAGTCACTTTGACGTTGGTTTTCAGAATTAGTTGATTTTAATTGCACGCTAAGTTTAATCGATGAAATTTGTGTCCATTTTTTTGAAAAACCCGAATTATTTTCCAAACTATCAACTTTTGAGAAAAAACATAAGAGATAAAAAAGATGTAAAATGAGACGCCTGATATGAATAAGATATAAAAAACAGGGGGTGCTATTTGAAAAAATTAAGTTATGGCCCTTCAAAGCTCACCAAAATCACAGCAAGGTGTTACCGAAACGGAAATAGGCGATATTACCGCCAAAAGATACCCTATTCTATTGCTAAAACTGAGCAAAGTCCCAACTTGACAACATAAAAACCTACCCGAAAACCAACCTAAAAACCAAGTGCCTTGCGATTTATTCAGTAAGTGCCTGCAAACGCATCAATTTTCAGAAAAAAAATAACAACTTCTGAACAGTTGAAGCGAATTGCAAGAACTAAACGAATTTGTAATGCCTGAGTAAGGGGAAATCCAAATATGCAAAAATATACAGGGGGTTCCATATAAAAAAGACCGTTCAAAAACAGCTCTACAAAAATGGGGTACCCTGTATAGAACAGAGTAATTTTACAAACTGCACTTTGACCTCCCGTTTGCAGTACCGTTTGATTCACTTCGATATCATCAATGGCCTAGGTGTAATTGAGCTCGCCCACATCAATGACTCACCCTGTATAAAACGGGATGTTTTCAATTTTTCGTACGTGCTTATACGTGCACGCTACGGGCATTATCTCATAATTTGGGTACAAGAAATGTTGTTGCAAGAGGCAAGACACAAAATCCAGTTCCTCCATCACAGAAATACGTGTCTGAAACTCTGATGCCCGATTGCACAAACGTGGTGTTAAATATTTAGTTCGGTATCAAATCGTTTAATACCGGACTAAACAACAAAATGGAGTGCAGAAACAAAAAAATCTGACATGGGATCAGAATTTGGTACCGAACTATTCTGATACCGCACCAAACGCTGATTACGCCCATTTTGGATTGCACAAAGGATCTGATACCGAACTAAACACAGTAATACCGCATCAAATCTGATATCACCTCGACCCCGGTATTAAATTGACAGAATGACAGATCGTTGGAAATTCAATCGTTTCAGGGTGATCCGTGCGTTTGATTCGGCATAAAATTCCTGCAAGTGCATATAATAGCAGGTTTTATGTGCATACAAGCTATTATTTATGCATTTTCATTCAAAAATTGTTTTCACAAAATGTATTTGACACACACAGATAATGTGCGTGCCAACCCAAATATTATTCAAAGTTAGTTGGTCGTGTGGTTAGGCCCTCGCCTTCGCAAGCGGGTGGTACCGTGATCGAATCCCGTCGGGGCCAATTTTTTTTCAACCATTTTACCTTTGAATTCAAGAATAATGTCATATTTTCAATTTTTCATATCAGAACAATAAACTTGAGAAGTGTAGCCCTTATATTTCACGTTGGAGCAAAAAAAAAATTGGCTTGCTGCTGATGAGGTTCGAACCTGGATCCTTGGAATCGGAAATCAAACCCTTTATCACCATGCTACGACGGCTTTATTTTCAAGTGCCAGCCGCATGAAGTCAATATGACGATCGCCTCGATGCTTTTTGTGGCTCGTTCACACTTGGTCTGGGGTTAGTTGATCTTGGATCTAATTTTGCTTCCTGCAATGCGATTACGATTTAATACCGCACCAAAATTTGATGCGGTACTACAAAGTTCGGTATCAAATTTTTTTTTGTGCAATCGGGCATAAATCAGATATAAAAAGTGAAAATAGGAAAGGGCTCAATGTTTCACCCTGTAACACACCCCTTTCGACAGGGAATTCTCTAGACAAAGTACCATCCGCTCGTATTCGAAAAGATGCATTCGAGTACAAATTCTTGATTACTCGAATGATTTTACCACTCAGTCCAGCACTATACATCTTTTGCCACAGCAAGGTATGATTCACCCCATCGAATGCCCTTTTAAAATCGACGAAAGCCACGTAAACTCTTTCTGATTTGCGTCTCAAGTGTAGCTGTATTACCGATGTTAGTGTAAACACGTTATCCATGCAACCCCTTCCCTTGCGAAATCCCGACTGGCATTCAGGTATAGCATTAGTGATTTCTGCCCACTCAATTAGCCTTGAAAGAAGTACTTGTGTGAAGACCTTAGTTAAACAATTTACAAAAGCTATTCCCCTATAATTATTGGGATCTTCAGTTGGCCCCTTCTTGTGTAGCATAAAAACAATGATTTGGGACCAATTGTCAGGGAGCATCTCGGTATCCCAGATTCGATTGAATAGTAAACACAAATATAGGCTCCAGTTCTGAGGTAAGTATTTATAAAATTCGTACGAGAGTCCATCAATACCGGGTGATTTCCCATCCTTACCATTTGACAAAGCCGCAAGGACCTCCGTCTGCCGGATTGAGGCGTTAAGAAGCTGATCTCCCGCATCATAAAAATTTAACTCAACTGTCAGGTTTTCCCGTTGCAGACTCAGAAAAAAATGTTCCCACGCCTGGACTGGTAATGCATTCGATTTTGATGGTGCTGAGCGAAATTTCTTAATCGTTTTCCAAAATGTAACACTGTCCTTTACGTTAGAAAGTTTTCCAATTATGTCATTCTCATACATTTCTTTTTTACTTTTTACAGTTTGTCGGTAAATTTTTTTGCCTTTAACATACTTACTCTTCGAAGCATCATCAAAGTTAGAGGCAAAACAGGCTTTGAGGTCACTTCTAAGTTGCTTCTTAAGAAAGCGGCAGTGAGAGTCAAACCACGGTTCACTATTTGAGGAAAACTCCGATTTGCCCTGTAAGGGTTTTTGTAGACCTAACTGACAGGCTACGTTTACAATGGTTGACACCAAACCATTCAACATCTGGTTGGAGGTAGCACCTGGCTCGCACGAAACATTTGGTGAGCTCCGCATCAAAAAATAATAGTCGGCAGCGGCCTGTTGACTCCATCTGTAAGCATTGGAAACCGGAAGTGCTTGTCTGCGTTAGGCTTGACTCACTCGATCATTGTGTGTGGAAAAGATTTTCAATGACAAACAAATGGGAAAATGATCTGATGAAGTCAGTTTCTCCATTACTATAAAATCATTTACTAGTACGGCAGCATCAAATGAAGCCCAAACAAAATCTATCACACTTTTTCCCCGAGAACTACAATATGTAAATTTGGCCGGATTATCACTTACAGTACGACCATTTATCAAGTAAAAAGCATTATTATACATAAATTCCGTCAAAGCACGACCACGCGAATTAATTAGCAAATCACAGCTATCTCTTACATCATACAATGCAGAACCCTCAAAAAAATCTTCCGCAGGAACCACCCCGGCATCACCAACTCTGCTGTTAAAATCACCAAGAATGAAACATGGAATGCCGGGGTGCCCCTCGGAAACCTCAGTCACAGCTTCCTGAAACAATTCCAAAATGGCGTCCATCTGCAGTGATGGTTTAAAATAAAGAATAATTACAATAATTTGTGTTTTATCTAAAGTTATTAAACATGCAATCCACCAAGAAGACCTACTTATGCCCGATTGCACAAACGTGGTATTAAATATTTAGTTCGGTATCAAATCGTTTAATACCGGACTAAACAACAAAATGGAGTGCAGAAACAAAAAAATCTGACATGGGATCAAAATTTGGTACCGAACTATTCTGATACCGCACCAAACGCTGATTACGCCCATTTTGGATTGCACAAAGGATTTGATACCGAACTAAACAAACTAATACCGCATCAAATCTGATATCACCTCGACCCCGGTATTAAATTGACAGAATGACAGATCGTTGGAAATTCGATCATTTCGGAGTGATCCGTGCGTTTGATTCGGCATAAATTTACTGCAAGTGCATATATTAGCAGGTTTGATGTGCATACAAGCTATTATTTGTACATTTTCATTGAAAATTGTTTCCACAGAATGTATTGAACTCACACACAGCTCATGTGCGTGCCAGCCCAAACAATAATTTGAAGCCGGCTGGTCTAGCGGTTAGGATTTCGCCTTCGTATGCGAGAGGTACCGAGATCGAAACCCGCCGAGACCACTTTTTTTTTCAACCATTTTACCTTGAAACTCGAGAATAATGTCACATTTTCAATTTTTCATATCAGAACAATGAACTTGGAGAGTGTGGCCCTTATATTTCACGTTAAAAACAAAATGACGCAAAAAAAGATTTGGCTCTACGGCCGAGGTTCGAACCTGGATCCTTTGCATCGGAAATCAACCCTCCCACCACCACGCTATGACGGCTTTAATAATAGATGCCACCCGCATGAAGTCAATATTACGGTCGCCTCGATGCTTTTTGTGGCTCGTTCACACTTGGTCCGGAGTTAGTTGATCCTGGATGAAATTTTGCTTTGTGCAATGCGATTACGATTTAATACCGCACCAAAATTTGATGCGGAACTACTAAGTTCGGTATCAAATTTTTTTTTGTGCAATCGGGCATGAACGGCGTACTGAAATGACAGACTTGATGACAGACATCGCGATTCATTGCAAAAACGCTGGCCAATGGTATTCAAAAATCACGACGACTAAAAATCCACCACAATTCCGTACCGTTCAGTTGAATCTTGTTACGAATATCCAATTTAGCGAGAAAAGATATCCTGCTTGCGTAGTTCTCATGAAAAAACACAACATTTTGAAAGTTTCAAAGATGTTATCAAAACATTAGATTTATTAGGTGAACGAGATGTCGCTTCTTACTAAATCGGAAGCCAGCAACACAGTTTTGCCGGTTATTCCACCGATATTGCGTTGGATATACTATTAAACGAACTTTTCGCAGATACAACAGCAGCAAAACAAAAGCATCCGTAATGCATAAAACATGAATCTGATAGAGATAAAACCTCTTGTTTTGAACCGTTCTTGCTGGCTGTTTTTGATAATATTTTCATAGTTACTTCTTATGCATGATCAATCATTTTTTTATTGACAGTCGCACTAATTTTATTTCTGCATCTATACACCATGTCCGATCCTCATTTCTCTTCACCTCTTCCTGATCCTCAATTCTCTTTACCTCTTCCTGGTCTTCATTTCTCTTCACCTTTTCTTGATCCTCATTTCTCCTCACCTTTTCTTGATCCTCATTTCTCTTCACCTTATCTTGATCCTCATTTCTCTTCACCTCTTCCTCTTCCTCATTTCTCTTCACCTCTTCCTGATCCTCGTTTCTCTTCACCTTTTCCTCTTCCTCATTTCTCTTCACCTCTTCTTCTTCCTCAGCACTTTTATTCTGCACCTCCACAATCTTATCATCTTGTTTGGCCAACAAGGGCTGCAGATGACTTGCATGGCAAGGTAAGCTTCCCTTTGGATGCAAGCAAAACGTTGCGTTAGAATAGAATCAGTGGCTTCAAACGGGTATGGGTACTTGCTTGGAATTAAATCTCGAAAATCTTGTTAAAACCCAAATTAAACCGAACGCTTCAATTAGCGCAGCGCTGGGATCGCTGAATTTCGCCGCAACGTGTTTCTTCATGCCTATATGTTGTTGCAGTTGGGTGTTTCTGCCGATTATCAGTTCAAGTTTGTCAACGGAGGGGCCGGCATCGTGAAGCCGTGGTGGACCAACCAGAAGACGACCGGACACGGGCCGAGGACTGAAGAGGAAACCTATCACCGCGAAGAGAATGTCCAAAGAAACTTCCGCTGCCAGCAGTGCAACAAGACGTTCTCCACGCAATGGAAGCTGAACAGACACATGAAAATCCACTCGGACGTCAAACAGTACCAGTGCACGTACTGCGACAAAGGATTCAACTACAATTTCAGCCTCCAAAGCCACACGTTGACGCACGAAGGTACAGCTCCTTCTTCTACAAAACGACAATCATTTTGCTCAGTACACCTCGCGCTTTATCTCTTACTTGTTGGTTGCATGTCAAGCTCCGAAGCTCGTAGTGAAACCTTTTAACTATCCCACTCGAGTTTTTCCAAAATGTCACAATTTTGAGAATTTTCAAGAAAACTGTCGCAATTTTAAATTTTTTGAATAATTCTAAAAAACCTTGGGTGGTGTTTTACTTTCCCGACCCAGCACCCAATGAGAAAGGGCGGTATTGTGAACGTGCTAAAAAAAAACTTCGAGATTCAGACGGATATATCCGTTTTGAGGTCGCCTATGATGATTAAGACCATTTCCAGAATGATCTCTGTCTGTACTTATGTATGTTTTTATGTTTGTCTGTAACCTTCCACGATACCAGCCGCAACGTCTATCCGATCGACTTGAAATTACTCAGACATGGTTTCACCGTCGAATGAGCCCATTATTTTGTGGCTGTCATTTGTCAAACGAAAGTGTCACTATCAAAAAATGACAGAAGCTATATCTCACGGAACTTCACTAGCGATATTCGGTACACTTACGAGCTTCATACCTTACTTGTTACGTTGTCAAGCTTTGGAGCTCGTAGTGGAACTCTTCAGCTACCCCACTCGAGTTTTCCCAAAATGTCACAATTTTGAGTTTCAAAAAACAGTCGTAATTTTAAATCTTTTGAATGATCCTGAAAAACCTTGAGGACGACATTTCCTACTGTTTTTTCTTTAAACATGAGGTTCATGAAAATCCGTGAAGTAGGAGAATTGAAAAGAAGGAGGGTAATCGAGAATCAAGTATGAAAGCGTACCGTATGATCAAAAACTCTCCTCCTCTAGGTAGGCTGTGGTCCATGTGGCCATGTGGCCATGTGGACCACATGTACTGAATGGTGCATGGTGAACATTCTAAATTCTTGAAAATTTGAGGGGCCCCCCAGTCGCCCACTAATGGACAAATTTTTGAGTGTTGCGGGTCAAATCACTTTGAATTTCACGTAGTTTGCATATGCCAAATTTCACTGCAGTATCACAAAATGCAGAATCAAAAAACGTACCGCTGCAACTAAACTACGCAACGAAATTATTGTCGTACTCCAAATTTCACCCTTTTTCAAAACAAGTGAACTCCCGACTGGTTTGAACAATTTTAATTCTGCTTGGAGCATTTGAGAGCTTGATTTTCTAGGTATAGAATCGTATCAATTCGAAGATTGATAGATGTCAACTTGAGTTTTTACAGGATGTTGAAGAAAGTAGTGCAACATTTATGAAGTTTGACTATCTTCCATTTGAAATCAAACTGTTTCTTTTGAATTTCAACATCAATGGCACGTAGCTCTAATTCATATCTCGAAACGGTTTTTGATTCATCTCTCTATCTCTTTTATTCACAGGGTGGTATCGAAAAGACTTTTTGTCTTCTGGTGATACCATTTTCCCTTCTTCACCAATTTTTTGAATCGAGGGCTCATATTGAAGCCGAAGCCTTAGGTAAGAAAACCCAATCAACATATACGACTCAAGACTAACATTCAAAATATAGGATGGCATCAAAAGTGACATATGAATTTATCTGTCCAGGAATCCGACCGGGTGGAGAATTAAACGAAAATCAACATTGTTTTCGAATGAGGCATTCATTCTGAACACTCTTTGATGTTCCATGATTGATTGTCACCAGAATGATAGATGGAGGGACCAAATAAGAGTTGAGTGTTTCTGAGAGAGAATCAGCTCTCTCGCTGGTCTGAAAATGTCCGTAACCAACGATACAAAATTCGGAACCATCGGGAACAGACAGTTCTCTTCGCTCTGTTTTCCGTAACACTGGTTACGGCATTTACAGGTGAGTTATAGCGCTGCTTCTCCATGGAAAACATGCGGCTGCAATTTGGACCCTACATCCAAAGTTCTTGCCACAATCAATCATGAAACATCAAAGAGTGTTTAGAATGAATGCCTCATCTGAAAACAATGTTGATTTCCATTTAATTCTCCACCCGACCCGGTCCGATTCCTGGACAGATATATTCATATGTCACTTTTGATGCCATCCTATATTTTGAATGTTGGTCTTGAATCGATTATGCATATCGGGCAATATGAGCCCTGGATTTAGAAAATTGTTGAAGAAGAGAAAATGTTATCACAAGAAGACCAAAAAGTCGTTTTTTCGATACCACCCTGTAAATAAGAGAGATAGAAAGATAAATCAAAAACCGTTCCGAGATATGAACTTTAGCTACATGTCACTGATGTTTGAATTCAAAAGAAACAGTTTTATTTCAAATGGGCGTATGTAAAACTTTATAAATGTTGCACTACTTTCTTTAACACCCTGTAGAAACTCAAGTTGACATCTATCAATCTTCGAATTGATACGATTCTATACCCAGAGAATCAAGCTCTCAAATGCTTTGAACAGAATTGAAATCGTTTTCAACAGTCGGGAGTTTTCTTGTTTTGAAAAAGGGTGAAGTTTGGAGTACGACAATAATTTCGTTGCGTAGTTTTAACTGCTGGACAACGAAGTTGTCGGTATCGGGAAAATGGTTCGACTTTGGAGGCCAGTATCTCCCGATTGCCGATTGCGATTTTCATTTTGTTTGTTGGGTTAACGAGCCTCATCTTTCCGTAATCCATCTCATAATAGTGAATGCTGAGAAAGGACCCCGCACGATTCTTATGGAAAATGGCTCCCGGTTAAATTCTCTGAATTTTTGATATGTTGTAGCTCATGAGATACTAATCAAATACCGTGAACCCCAAACTCAAATAATGGACAGTTTTTTATCCACAGGGGGTTGAAGTTGGAGGTTTTGACGGCTTCAAAATGATATTCTGACGTAAATAAAAGCTTTTGATTTGGTTTCTCTTCAAGATGTGTTTTATGCTAAATGTATTTATTTGACAGAAAAATATCAACCCCCTTCTCCACCCCCATCCCCTATCTACCATCACAAAATTCGAGATTACTCTCAAAAGCCATGCCGATGGTTTCTATGATTTAATATATGAATTTTGACATAAAAATTATTTTCCACCCCTAATGTTGGGGTGCCGATTTTCCAATTTTCCTCGGTTAATTTGGCTGAATTTTTGGTATTGTGTACTTCTCATTCTGCTGAACAAAAAGTTCTTATAACAAAACTCATTCCTATGAACAGTTTTTGTTCTACAGGGGACTGAAGTTCAATATTTATGCTCTCAAATATTCAAATTCAGTCCCCTGTAGAACGAAAACTGTCTATAGGAATAAGTTTTGACCTGGGAACTTTTTGTTCAGCAGAATTAGAAGTACACAATACCAAAAATTCAGCCAAATTAACCGAGGAAAATTGGAAAATCGGCACCCCAACATTAGGGGTGGAAAATAATTTTTATGTCAAAATTCATAATTTAAACCACATAAGCCATCCGCATGGCTTTTAGGAGTAATCTCGAATTTTGTGATGGTAGATAGGGGATGGGGGTGGAGAAGGGGGTTGATATTTTTCTGTCAAATAAATACATTTAGCATAAAACACATCTTGAAGAGAAACCAAATCAAAAGCTTTTATTTACGTCAGAATATCATTTTGAAGCCGTCAAAACCTCCAACTTCAACCCCCTGTGGGTAAAAAACTGTCCATTATTTGAGTTTGGGGTTCACGGTATTTGATTAGTATCTCATGAGCTACAACATATCAAAAATTTAGAGAATTTAACCGGGAGCCATTTTCCATAAGAATCGTGCGGGGTCCTTTCATGTAAATTTTCTACAGGGTGATACGTAAAGTGGTGCAAAAGTGCAACGACTGCATCGTACCCTCATTTTTCGAAAATATATTTTTCCAATATTCTAATACAAAAATCATGAAATGTGGTGTCTTATCTCGAAACGGTTTTGGAATTTAGTACAGGAAAAATAGTAAAAAAATCTGCAAAACCTCGGAATAAATATGGACGTCCTGAAAATTTGATATTCTGTTCAGAATTGAATGCTCTACTACATATCCAAAATCGCCAAAAATCGCACCTGGGGTTTTGAGTTATTAGAGGGGGGGGGGGGCGATTGAAACTTGAAATGGAGGGGGTGAAACCTGTCAATCCATTGGATGCAAATACATCGTAATTCGAAGTATTGTATCCCGTTTGTATCATTTCGGTACAAAAAGTGTCGATCATTGTTGAAGGGGGCTCGTGGGGATGCGAAGCTCGGCCAGGGGGCTCTTTTTTCTTCCTGCGCCATATCGAACCGATCACGACAAGTTTGGCATCTTTTCTGACTAAATTCAATCTCCTAAACTCGAATCCGTTGTGTAAATTTGGATGAAAACAAGTTTGAACAAGTTAACTTGAAAAAACTTGTTTTTTCTTTGACAATTTTGACGTTTTTTTTACTGTTAGAGGTGTTCATCTTTGAAAAATGTTCAGAGGCCATTAGATTGAAGTGTATTCTCCACAGTAATCATCCACTTGATGTATATGTCTTGAGTTTAAAAAAACCGATTTGAACCTGAGCCGGCGCGGCGCGTCGTCTACTACTGACCAGAACACTACAGCCAGGGCTGGGCAAAATACTTCGAAAAATGTATTTAAATACAAAATACAAAATACACGATCCAAGATAGTCGAAATACAAAATACAAACTACTTCTTGAAATGTCTTTGAAATACAAAATACAAAATACGTATTTTGGAAAACTAAGAAATTCCAAAATACAAAATACAACCTAGAGTATTCCAAATACAAAATACAAAATACATTCTTATTGCGTATTTCAACCATTTTATTGGAAAAACCGTAAAATGCAAGTATTTCAATGGGAACACTTCATTGATTCAGTCGCAACAATAAGTAAATCATTATGAAGTATGAAAAGACAAATAAAATAAACATAAAGTGAAGAAAACTTCATATTCAAATTTCAAACCTATTCCTTATCCTTAATTCATTCATCAATTCTTCAAAATAACAAATGTTGATTTCCTTTGGGGACAACCAGCTTTTCGAAAATATTGTCCGACATCCGACATGGAACCTCTCGTGGCTGACTTACCTACGTGCAGTAGGATGCACTTACCAGTAAAACGTAAAACGTAAAAGATGCAATCGAACTCATTATCGATCCCAGATAGTGTGCAAAAGCAAGAAATGTCAATGGGGTGAATATGATATTACCAGAACAATTTCGGCCCGAACAGACTGAAGAGCATGGGAAACAAATGTATTTTGTATTTTGTATTTTGAAAATCAAAATACTTTTCCGAAAAATGTATTTGAAATAC
Source organism: Anaspis maculata (assembly GCA_949128115.1). Taxonomy (NCBI): domain Eukaryota; kingdom Metazoa; phylum Arthropoda; class Insecta; order Coleoptera; family Scraptiidae; genus Anaspis; species Anaspis maculata. The sequence continues at coordinate 1,706,850 of OX421962.1, forward strand.
AAAATACGAAATACTAGCTGCCTGAACTATTCCAAAATACAAAATACAAATACTTCTCAATCAAATGTATTTAAATACAAAATACAAAATACTTAAATGTATTTCAAATACGTATTTCAAATACTTGTATTTGAAATACCGCCCAGCCCTGACTACAGCATGCACCAGGTAGTTTTCAGATTTTCAAAAATTTTACAGAAATGGCATGGTGTTGATTTTTTCAGAAACGGCAAGCGAGGTACCCTTTCTTACTGAATTGAGCACTAGTAACACAAATTTGGCGGTAATTTTCATATTAGTCGACGCATTGCAAGACTACTGGTTTTATTTTAAGTTATCAAACTAGAAAAACAAAACTTGATGCTTGATTGTTTGGCACATGCTCAATTCAGTAAGATATAATAGTACCCGGCATTTTCATACCATCTAATTTTTAATTGAAAGAAAAAATTTAAAATTTATTAAAAACACCACATGTAAGTTTTTTTCCAATAAACAAGAGGGATATTTTTTCTTACTGAATAGAAGATATGAAACATGAATTTGTCATCAATTGTCGTGTCAAAATCAAACTCGACCATGCTATTGGTCAAAATGAAGCTGCGTTTCTCTTCCCCACACTTAAGAAGCCTTATAGCATTGCTTAATTATACTGCGCATGCGGGAGCTTTTTCGAGGCAATCGGTGAATCACCCCTGATATTTTTTGCTAAAAAATAAAAACACTGATACCGATAACTTTTCTGAATTGTTGTGTTTCGACAGGAGTGAGGTACAAATGCCAGCTGTGCGAAAGGTCCTTCGTCCAGAGGCGCTCCCTGAAGTCGCACTGCCTGAGGGTGCACGGCGTCCAGCACCAATAAGCCTACAGAAAAAGGTGGCCGAAAAGGAGTGCGGACACACCACCAGCACAACCTCCATGTGAGACCATAGCACCCCTACACAGTCCGGCCTTGTTGAAATCCCACGACAAACGATGCTTCAAGTTAACGAACCCAAACATGCTGTCCCAAGTACGCACCTGAATTTTGAAACAATCTTTTTCCAAGTATTCTCCTGCCCCCCGCCCCCTTACATATTGACGAATATTCATTTGTATTGATTATTTACATCTTTGATGTCGAGAACATGATTTTTATGAACTTTAGGATATGTGATAACATTTTTTCCACGTTAAAAAATACAGAACGGTCAAAAAAATTTTTTTAGGTAAATAAATTTGTGAGTGTGTTACGAATATCAAGTATTTTTTGGAATTTGGCTTTGAAAGGGTCTACTGGAATACAGGGTGATCACGAAATTGCGCACAAGAACAGTATTGCGATATTATAATGGAATACTTATTCTACGAAGCTCACAAAAATAATTTTAAAAAATCGGCTTTTATTTTCGAATTTATGTATGAAGGACCAAAGTTTGGTGCTTACTGCCAGTTTCTATATTTGAAAATATTTTAGATGTTGGCAAAATTATGAGAGAGAAGTAGAAATAGTTTTCGGACTCAACAATGAACATGTATAGTAAATAGGAAGTCAATACACCCGTGGTTGGTATTTCTCTCTTATTATTCTGCCATTCTTCAAAAGTTAAGTTCAGATTGTGAACACATTTGGAGTAAAAAAAAAATTCTGCCATCAACAGTTCACTACAATATTTCGGAAAACCAGAAAGGGTTCTAGGAGCCTTCATAACTTCAAAAATGAAAATAGAAGTCTTTTCTTATACGCAAACGTGGATTCTGGATTTATATTATTACTCCGAGCCTCTTGTATCTCTTCCTAGCCTCTCTTCTTGAATCAGCGTATTTTTTTCATTTTGAAAGTTTTTTCTTGTTTTTAATTGATTTGAAATTTTCCAGGACGTTGCGAATCGACAACAGTACCTCCGGTCACGACCGTAGATTTTATGATGATATGATGACAACATGGTGTCTCAAGAAGGCCCTTCCCTCAATACACACAATTCATTCGAGAAGTGCCAATTTGAAGGACTATAGTTTTTCTCGGTGCGGTAGTTTCTCAAGTCTTGTGGTTTAAATAGTGGTCGTTTTGTATGTTCAAGTGCTTGCTATCCTACCGCGCAACACAAGAGGCCAAAAAACACGCAGCAATTTCAAGGTGTGTTCCCACCTTCCACAAGACAGACAGGTTTTCAAAAACAGTTCATCTCCACTAATGGTTTACTGGGCCACAGAACTGAGCTATGGAAACAAGCATTCGTCTGCCTGTTGGATGGAAACACGCTTTTAGGGTACCTCCGTTGGATACCCTGTGTTTTAATTATTTATTTTTGGCAGCGATAGCACTCGCGTAGATTTTAACTGTGTAAATAATTTGAACGTGCTTATGATCCATGCATGTGATTCTCATTGTTTTATTATTAGGTACACCTTTGAACGACAATATCATACTTAATGGTTTTTTTGCGTATCTATTTATAACGTTACTCAAATATCGGAATTGTAGATAGGAAGAAGGTGATTTCCTATTTTTTTTACACAAATAAATTATGGAAAAAACTTGAAAAGCAGTTTTTTTTCACTTTCCTGTCTTCTGAAAGGGGTGCACACCCAGTGGTGAATAATTTTAACTGACAAGTTCATCACAAACAGTTCCCGAAAAATCACTAAAAATAACGAAAATAGTGGGAGGCGAAGTCTTAATTGTCCCATAGTTATAAAAATAAACGTCACTAATTTGTTTAGATATTTTTCTCGTGTTCTCTAGCGAATTCCATATACCGCTTTGGACATGGGAGGCGATACTTTTCAGACACCCTGTAGATGGGGACTTTTATGCAAAAATTAGCGTGAGCTTCCGAGAACATCTCTGCCAGTTTTCAAAAAGCACTAACTATTTATTTTCGCAATTTTTACTTCGTTTACTTGGCTAGCTGGAACTTCTCCTCGGGTGGTTCTGGGAAAACCCCTCGGGTATAATACGACAATGTGTAGAGAAAAACCGACAGCACAGTTAGGGAGATCGACAAAGTCAGGAACGTGCCAGGACGCGGAGTGTGTCGATCACAACAGCACCTTCGTCCGGGGGTCAAAGACGGAGTCCGGGTCGACCGTGCGCTCGTCGGCCACAATTCTTGCATGGACCGACCATCAAAACCATCCAGGCACCACATCGCGGCTCAACGAGCCTGGCCGGTCTGGGAGGGGTACAATGGACCCAATAGCGAGGCTTACGTGGAGCTGCGTTCCATCAGCTTCCTCCGATAAATCCAGAAACCAAAATTTATTATTATTATTATCATTATTGTTATTATTTCGTTAAAACGACCAACAGGCCAAAGCCCAATTAAAGGTCGAGTATTGAAAAAACCCTGTATATGGAGGCAGGGAGCAAAACAGGATATCGACGTCACTCTCAATCAAGCTTTGGTTTGAATAGATTCTCCCTGTCACTGTCATATCTCAAAAGCTAGTAAGCACAGGAAAGAAATATTAACGTCAGTCGATCAAGGACCTTAAAAAATGTCAGGATACTAACTTTAAAATCGATAGCTGTCATGATGAAGAAATGATTTGAATTTTTCGAATTTGGCATTTTTCAGTTTTTTTTTTGGGATATTTCAGGAATGACCAAAGATATCTTGGGTATCTTGACAAAATTGCGCAGCTTTTTTGTAATTCAACCGACTTTGTATCTCTTACCGTTTCCGAGATACCAATAGTGAGCGTTGAAAAACGGGACACCCTGTATAGGTACTTACCGATCTCGCGGATAGTCACGAAAAAACCTATTCCCTCATCGATAAATTCGACTTTGCCAAAAATAAAGTGCCGCCAATCGATATCGTGCTGCACGTTTCCAATGTTCTTATCATTCAAATTCCGCGAATAGGTGGTAATTTCTTATACAGGGTGAGTCATTGATATGGGCGAGCTCAATTACACCTACGCCATTAATGATATCGAAATGAACCAAACGGCACTGCAAACGGGAGGTCAAAGTGCAGTTTGTAAAATTATTTTGCTCTATACATGCGGTGCCCCATTTTTGCAAAGCTGTTTTTGAACGAGCTTTTTTAAATGGCACCCCCTGTATATTTTTGCATATTTGGATTTCCCCTTTCTCAGGCATTACAAATTCGTTTAGTTTTTGCAATTCGCTTCAACTGTTCAGAAGTTGTTTTTTTTTTCTCAATATTGTTGCGTTTGTAGGCACTTACTAAATAAGTCGCAAGGCACTTGGTTTTTAGGTTATCAAGTTGGGACTTTGCTCATGTCTAAGCAATAGCATAGGGTATCTTTTGGCGGTAATATCGCCTATTTTCGTTTCGGTATCACCTTGCTGTGACACATTGATTTTGGTAAACTTTGAAAGGCCATAACTTAATTTTTTCAAATAGCACCCCCTGTTTTTAGCGCATTTTCCATCTTGATGAAAATCGCTATTGCAACCGCTTTGTCCGTCCGTCCGTCTGTCCGTTCCTCGAACTCCTCCCAAACCAGACGACCTAGCTTTCTAATTTTTTCGCTGTTACATAGCTACCACTCCCAAAGGAGGGCTAGGCTATATTGGATGTCTATATTGCGCCGCCAACATAGAGAAAACCGCCCCCGATAAACTTGAAATAACATGATATTGCACTTTCTACCAGACCTGATGCTCGGGTGTTCTCATTTTTTTGAATAATACATAGTTGCCACTTATGAACGTAAGCCAAGAAACATTCCGTCTTCAATATGTGCCACCGACATGAAAAAACTGCTGAAAACCGCCCCCAATCACTTTAAAATAAAAAACATAAACCTTTCGGTATATATAAATAGCTGACTAAAAATGGGAAAGGATAGGCTATTTTTGGTTAGTCGCCGCCCCCAGATTCCGCCCCCAAACGATAAAAAGTGCAACTTTCACAAATATTACAGATTGAGATGTTCCCTTGAACATTTAGGAACTGCCAACTCAAATTGTGCAACATTTGCTCAGCCGAACGCTGCCGCTACCACACGCCGCCCCCAAAGTAAGAGATGAATGAAAAACATGAACCCAAAGACATAGCAATCTAGGTTTTTCGCTATATGGATAGCTGACTAAAAATGGAAGAGGATAGGCTACCTTTGACATAGCGCCGCCTCCAACTTCCACCCCCAAAAGAAAAAAGTGCAACTTCCAATAATTTCCACTTAATTACATTTTAATGTTACCTCAAACATTCAGAAACTCCTAACTCAAACTGTGCAAGAATTTCTTTGCCAAACTCTGCCGCTCCCACACGCCGCCCCCAAAGTAAGAGATAAATGTAAAACATAACCCTGAAGACATAGCGATCTAATTGTTCCGCTATATAGATAGCTGACTAAAAATGGGAAGAGATAGGCCACTTTTGATTAGTCGCCGCCTCCAGCTCTCGCCCCCAAACAAAAAAAAATGCAACTTTCACAATTTTCACTAATTGTCATATTCCCTTAAACATTTAGTAACTCTTAACTCAAATTGTGCAACACTTACTTTGCCGAATGCTGCCACCCCCACACGCCGCCCTCAAAGTAAGAGATAAACGGAAAACATAAACCCGAAGACATAGCGATCTAATTCTTTCGCTATATGGATAGCCGACTAAAAATGGGAAAGAATAGACTACTGTTGATTAGTCGCCGCTCCCAGCTCCCGCCCTCAAACAAAAAAATATATTGATGAGTGAAAGAATTTTTATTCAAATCTATTTCATTGGCAAGTACCCACATTCTGATAACACAATATCACAATGAGTTTCGAATGAAGAAAGTGGGCAGGGAATGATGGTGTTTCTCCTTCAACCACATTTCTTTACGTGCACAATATGCCTCTTTGAGAAAATGCGCTACTGATACTCACGCACGTGAAGGCATACTCACTTGTTTATTTCTTATTCGTATCATAAAAATAATTCGGTTTTCCTAAAAACTGGACACAAATTTCATCAATTAAGCTTAGCGTGCAATGAAAATCAACTAATTCTGACAACCAATGTCAAAGTGACTTCTATTGTACGTCACTTTCAAATTTTGACAAGAAATTATCAAGTGAAAATAAAGAATGCTACGGAGAGGAGAGCCTCTAAATTATTTCTTCCATATTTTCCCTGATATTGACTTGAGCTTCATACACCCAATCGTAAACAAAGCCCTAAAGAAAAAATCGGGTTAGTCAAGTCAGGTGACCTCGCAGGCCATGGCACCGGATCAAGTAATCATCTACAAAATCAAACTAATTCTAAATCCAAACTGCAAAAATTAAAAAACTCAAAATGCCAGAACAAGGAACTAAACAATATTATTTATTGAGATAGTGCAACAAAATCAATAGTAATACCATTTACTACTACATTTGCAATCGTAAAAACTGTTTAAAATGACAAAATTTCTAGTCAAAATTTGAAAGTGACGTACAATAGAAGTCACTTTGACGTTGGTTTTCAGAATTAGTTGATTTTCATTGCACGCTAAGTTTAATTGATGAAATTTGTGTCAATTTTTTTAGAAAACCCGAATTATTTTTCAAACTATCACCTTTTGAGAAAAAACATAAGAGGTAAAAAAGATGTAAAATGAGACGCCTGAAACAAGGGGTGCTATTTGAAAAAATTAAGTTATGGCCCTTCAAAGTTTACCAAAATCAATGTGTCATAGCAAGATGTTACCGAAACGGAAATAGGCGATATTACCGCCAAAAGATACCCTATGCTATTGCTTAGACATGAGCAAAGTCCCTTGCGATTTATTCAGTAAGTGCCTAAAAACGCATCAATTTTTAGAAAAAAAATAACAACTTCTGAACAGTTGAAGCGAATTGCAAAAACTAAAACGAATTTGTAATGCCTGAGAAAAGGGAAATCCAAATATGCAAAAATATACAGGAGGTGCCATTTAAAAAAGCTCGTTCAAAAACAGTTCTACAAAAATGGGGTACCCTGTATAGAACAAAGTAATTTTACAAATTGCACTTTGACCTCCCGTTTGCAGTACCGTTTGGTTCACTTCGATATCATCAATGGCCTAGGTGTAATTGAGCTCGCTCATATCAATGACTCACCCTGTATAAAACGGGGAGATTTCAATTTTTTGTACGTGCTTGTACGTGCACGCTACGGGCATATAATTTGGGTACAAGAAATGTTGAGGCAAGACACAAAATCCAGTTCCTCCATCACAGAAATACGTGTCTGAAACTCTGAATGGCGGTACTGAAATGACAGACTTGATGACAGATATCGCGATTCATTGCAGAAACGCTGGCCAATGGTATTCAAAAATCACGGCGACTAAAAATCCACCACAATTCCGTACCGTTTAGTTGAATCTTGTTACGAATATCCAATTTAGCGAGCAAAGATATCCTGCTTGCGTAGTTCTCATGAAAAAACACAACATTTTGAAAGTTTCAAAGATGTTATCAAAACATTGGATTTTTTTAGGTGAACAAGGTGTCGCTTCTTACTAAATCGGAAGCCAGCAACACAGTTTTGCCGGTTATTCCACCGATATTGCGTTGGATATACCATTAAACGAACTTTTCGCAGATACAATAGCAGCAAAACAAAAGCATCCGTAATGCATAAAACATGAATCTGATAGAGATAAAACCTCTTGTTTTGAACCGTTCTTGCTAGCTGTTTTTGATAATATTTTCATAGTTACTTCTTATGCATGATCGATTATTTTTTTATTGACAGTCGCACTGGTTTCTTTCTGCTTCTATACACTATGTCCGATCCTCATTTTTCTTCACCTCTTCCTCTTTCTCATTTCTCTTTACCTCTTCCTGGTCTCCATTTCTCTTCACGTCTTCCTCTTCCTCTTCCTCTTCCTCTTCCTCATTTCTCTTCACCTCTTCCTGATCCTCATTTCTCTTCACCTCTTCCTCTTTCTCATTTCTCTTCACCTCTTCCTCTTTCTCATTTATCTTCACCTCTTCTTCTTCCTCAACACCTTTATCCTGCACCTCCACAATCTTATCACCTTGTTTGGCCAACAAGGGCCGCAAATGACTTGCGTGGCAAGGTAAGCTTCCCTTTGGATGCAAGCGAAACGTTGCGTTAAAATAGAATCAGTGGCTTCAAACGGGTATGGGTACTTGCTTGGAATCAAATCTCGAAAATCTTGTCAAAAGCCAAATTAAACCGAACGCTTCAATTAGCGCAGCGCTGGGATCGCTGAATTTCGCCGCAACGTGTTTCTTCATGCCTATATGTTGTTGCAGTTGGGTGTTTCTACCGATTATCAGTTCAAGTTTGTCAACGGAGGGGCCGGCATCGTGAAGCCGTGGTGGACCAACCAGAAGACGACCGGACACAGGCCGAGGACTGAAGAGGAAACCAATCACCGCGAAGAGGATGGCCAAACGCGCTTCCGCTGCCAGCAGTGCAACAAGACGTTGGCTTCGCAATGGAAGCTGAACAGACACATGATGAGACACTCGGGCGACAAACCGTACCCGTGCACGTACTGTGGTAGAAGATTCAACGACAAGTCGAACTGCAACAAGCACGAGAAGACGCACACAGGTACATGGTACAGCTCCAAAAAAAAAAATCATTGCCTGAAAATCTTAAATAAAAAAATAAAAAAATAAAACGGCAACAATTTTGCTTCAGTACACCTCGAATTTTATCTCTCACTACGTCAAGCTTTGAAGCTCGTAGTGAAACCCTTCAGCACTCAACTTGGGTTTTCCTAAAATGTCACAATTTTGAGAATTTTCAAAAAACAGTTTTTTTCGAAATAGCAAGCAAGGTATCGTTTCTGACTGAATCCAATACGAATAACACGAATTTAACGTTAATTTTCATATTATAAGACGCTTCGCAAAACTTTAATAGTACATTATTATACGAGTCTGATAGAACATAGTATTGTCACACGACTGGTTTGGAGCACGACCTGGATATGGGGCACGACAAGCTTGCGAAGAGAAAATACAGAAATCTTGCTGCACATGCACAATTCAGTTAGAAATTACACCTCACTTGGTATAATGATCAAATGTGAGTTATTGGTGAAATCGGACAAATTTCAAAATTATCAAAGATGTTACAGAAATGGCATGGTGATGACTTTTCTGGAAACAGCAAGCGAGGTGCCGTTTCTTACTAAATCGAGCACTATAACACGAATTTGGCGGTAATTTTCACATTAGTCGACGTATTGCAAAACTACAAGTTATCAAACTAGGAAAACAAAACTTGATGCAGTTTTTCTGGCACATGCTCAATTCAGTAAGATTTATAACTCAGCATTTTCATAATCTTCTGAATTTTTTATTGAAAAAAACACATTTTCGAAAATTAGCTGAAGAGGAAACCAAGCACCGCAAAGAGGAACGCCAATCGAACTTCGGCTGTCGGCAGTGCGACAAGACGTTCGTCTCGCAATGGAAGCTGAACAGACACATGAAGAGCCACTCGAACGACAAACCGTACCCGTGCACGTACTGTGACAAAAGATTCAAAGAATCTTCGAGCCTCAGAAGGCACACGATGACGCACACAGGTACAGTTCCATCTTCTACAAAACAGCAGTCATTTTGCTTCAGTACACCTCGCGCTTTATCTCTTACTTGTTGGTTGCATGTCAAGCTTCGAAGCTCGTAGTGAAACCTTTGAGCTACCCCACTCGAGTTTTTCCAAAATATCGCAATTTTAATTTTTTTAAATAATTCTAAGAAACTTTATACCCTTGACAGACTAGAAAGCTTAATGATCATTAAGCGTAAATTACGATATAAATGACTAGTGTGTCACGTCTCCATTTACATAATGACCATTTAGAACGTCATTTAGGACCTTAAATGATCATTAACTAGGAGTAACCATAATCGCCGGTGGTCGTGCATCATCGCCGTGATTTTTGAATACCATTGGCCCAGCGTTTCTGCAATGAATCGCGATATATGTCATCAAGTCTGTCATTTCAGTATGCCATTCAGAGTGTCAGACACATATTTCTGTAATGGAGGAACTGGATTTTGTGTCTTGTCTCTTGCAACAACATTTCTTGTACCAAATTATGAGGTAATGCCCGTAGCGTGCACCTATAAGCACGTACAAAAAATTGAAAACTCCCCGTTTCACAGAAGAAATGACCACCTATACGCGGAATTTGGATGATACGAACATTGCAAACGTGCAACTCGATATTAATTGATGGCACTTTTATTTTGGGTAAAGTCGAATTTATTGATGAGGAGATGGGTTTCCGTAAGTATCCGTGAGACAGGGAGGTATATAATGCCCGTAGCGTGCATGTAGGTACAAGCACGTACGAAAAATTGAAAAATCTTCTCGCTTTACATAAGAAATGACCGCCTGTTCGCGAAAATTGGATGATACGAACATTGCGAGCTTGTAGCTGGATATCGGTTGGCGACGCTCTATTTTGGCAAAGTCGAATTTATTGATGAGGGAATAGGTTTTTCCGTAAGTATCCGCGAGATAGGTTGGTACCTATAAAAGTGTTCATTTCCATAAATACTTATTCTTATTCTCGATTCCATACTAATCGCAAAAGCAGTTGAAAAATTGCAAAAAAGTTGGAATGACCACACGATAGATACGAACATGATGAACTATAACATGCATCTGTCAGTTGCCCTGCCACTTGCTAGCCGCGCACATAAACCAGGGCCGCGCGAAATTAAAAGTTGGTTAGACTTCTTAGACTATGGGACTATGCGATTTTGATCAGGTTATTGACTAAATCATCAGTTTCCTATTCTTCTTTTCATCTTTTCATCCATTTCTTTCGACTCAATACAAATTCAACATATATTCTGGCAACAAATGAAGATAGTATGGTGTGGTGTGAACATTGCAAGCATTGATAAAATAATTGTTGCTTTCTTGATTGAATGGAATCTAAGCTGAATACCACCTCACGCCTCACCGAAAATATGGAATTAATATTATAATTATAGATAATAAGGGCAATAATAGCCCAATACTACGGACCATTGGACAATTTGACATTGACATTTTAGGGGAAAATTGATCGGCACGTTTATTCATGCGCTGCGGCGCAAGCTCAAAGGCTTATTACGATTTGCAGTGTGTCACCCTCAAATTCGCAATCGTCATTTAACGTTAATGATCGTTACACTTAACACTAAGGTGCAGTCTGTCAAGGGTATTAGGTGGTGTTTTACTTCCCTGACCCACCACCCAATAAGAAGGAAAAGTATTGTGGACGCGCAAAGAAAAACTTCGAGATTTCGACGGATATATCCGTTTTGAGGTCCCCTATATGATGATTAAAACCATTTCCAGAATGATCTCGGTCTGTACTTATGTATGTTTGTATGTTTGTCTTTAACCTTCCACGATAACAGCCGCAACGTCTATCCGATCGACTTGAAATTACACAGACATGGTTTCACCGTCGAATGAGCCCATTATTTTGTGGCTGTCATCTGTCAAACGGAAGTGTCGCTGTCAAAAAATGACAGAAGCTATATCTCACGGAACTTGACTAGCGATATGACGTTTGAAATATTAACAAAAACTGTATTCAGAACAGTTAAAAGTATTGCCCTATCTGTCATCTGTCAAATAAGAGAAAAATGTCAAAGTTCAAAACTTCCCCATTCAATTATACAAAATCTATCCGATGGATTGGGGTCGAAATTGGCAAGAAGTAACAAAACGAGAGTCAAATTAAGTCTGCAGTTGCAATCTTCCACCATTTTCCAGTCGAGTGTGTGTGAGTTTTTGATGAAATCGGACTAATTTCAAAATTACCAAAAATGTTACAGAAATGGCATGGTGATGACTTTTCTAGAAACAGAAAGCGGGGTACCGTTTTTTACTGAATCGAGCACTAGTAACACGAATTTGGCGGTAATTTTCATATTAGTCGACGCATTGCAAAGCTAGAAGTTTTATTTTAAGTTATCAAACTAGAAAAACAAAACTTGATGTATGATTGTTTGGCACATGCTCATTTCAGTAAGATGTGATACCCAGCACTTTCATAACCATCTGAATTTTTAATTTGAAAACATTTTCGAAAATTTGCTGAAGAGGAAACCAAGAACCGCAAAGAGGAACGCCAAACGAGCTTCGGCTGCCAGCAGTGCAACAAGACATTCGCCGCGCAATGGAAGCTGAACAGACACATGAAGAGCCACTCGGACGTCAAACCGTACCCGTGCCCGTACTGTGACAGAAGATTCAACGACTATTCAAATTGCACAAGGCACACGAGGACGCACACAGGTACAGCTCCATCTTCTACAAAACAGCAATAATTTTGTTTCGATACACTTCGAGCTTTATCTCTTACTTGTTACGTTGTCAAGCTTTGAAGCTCGTAGTGAAACCCGTCAGCTACCCCACTCGAGTTATTTCAAAATGTCACAATTTTGAGTGCAAAAAAAAAACGGTCGTAATTTAAATGTTTTTGAATAATTCTAAAAAACCTCAAAGACGGCATTTCCTAATGTTTTTTTCTTTGAACGTGAGGTTCATGAAAACCCGTAAAGTAGGAGAATTGAAAAGAGGGAGGGTGATCTAGAATTATGAAAAAAGACTCTCATTCTCTTGGAAAACCAAGATTTGGATAGCTAATTTTTTTTTGTTACATTTTGAGCTGCACAGATTTGGCAGGAACTCACGCGACAAGAATCTATCTGTTTCTCTTTCGCTCTGCGGCTAATCCGCAGTCTGTTTCAGCCATTTTTAATGCTAGGAAATGCCGTCCTTGAGTGGTGTTTTTTTTCCGGAAATGGCAAGCAAGGTATCGTTTCTAAATCGAACACCAGCAACACGAATTTGACGTTAATTTTCATATTAGAAGACGCTTCGCGAAAGTTTGTACTTTTATTGTCGACTTCTTACGACACTGTTGTGACGAGCGGCGATCCCGTGCATATTGGTAAACACGCGATCTTTCTGGATTCTTCCATCCATTAGATCGTAGTGTAGAAGTGCGGAATGCTCTGGTGCATTCCAGAGCGCGCGTTTACGTGAAATGGGGAGACTTCAATGCTCGATCGAGGAACATCTGTCCATTTTGGCGGAGGCGCCGTTCCAGAACCCGGCAGAATCATACGGGTAATGTGTGTGATTATTCAGGAATGGTCTAGAAACCGCATATGCCACTATGGAATTTGCTGGAAGTAGACGGAAAGTTCGGGAACACTATTCGGAGGCCTTATACAGGTTTATTCGAAAGTCCGGAATATGATTCATAATCTTTTTCCATATTTATTTCGGAAAGACGCTCGAACCGGTCGATTTCTAAAAACGGTAAGCCGTTCTTTCATGACACGTGTCATGTTCTACCGGCAACCCCCTAACCCCAAGCTACCCTTAGTATTTTTTTCAAATGGCACCCTATGGCTTGTGGGGGCTCGTTGGAAAGCTTGTCAAAAACTCTATTCAGATCTACCATTGAAAATTAGATCGAATGTTTGACCATACAGGTTTCAAGGATACGAATAGCTTTCCAACGAGCCCGAAGCGAGCCAACGAGCAGGAATATTTTGGATGGTGACAAAATTCTAAGAAAGTAGTAGGGAATAGGCTTCGGACTCAACATGTAAATTTAAATAGGAAGTCAATACACCCGTGGTTGTATATTTTTCTCTCATTATTCTGCCATTCTACAAAAGTTAAGTTCAGATTGTGAACACATTTGGAGTGAAAAACAATATTCTGCCATCAACAGTTCACTAAAATATTTTTGGAAAACTAGAAAAGGTTCTGGGAGCCTTCATAACTTCAAAAATAAAAATTGAAGTCCTTTCTTATACGCACACGTGGATTATGGAGTTATAATATTACTCCGAACCTCTTGAGTCTTTTCCTAGCCTCTCTCCTTGAATGAACGTTTTTTTTTATTTTGAAACTTTTTTTTAAATTGATTTGAAATTTTCCAGGGCGTTTCGAATCGCCAACAGTACCTCCGGCCACGACCGTAGATTCTATGATGATATGATGACAGCATGGTGTGTCAAGAAAGCCCTTTCTTCAATACACACAATTCATTCGAGAAGTGCCAATTTGAACGACTAGAGTTTTTCTCGGTGCGTTAGTTTCTTTAGTCTTGTGGTTTTAATAGTGGTCGTTTTGGATGTTCAAGTGCTGAGCTATGGAAGCAAGTATTCGTCTGCCTGATCGATGGAAACACGCCTTTGGAGCACTTCCGTTGGACGCCCTGTCGTGGCCTGTCAAAGGCGTGTTTCCATCGATCAGGCAGACGAATACTTGCTTCCATAGCTCAGCACTTGAACATCCAAAACGACCACTATTAAAACCACAAGAGTAAAGAAACTGTGTTTTATTTATTTATTTTTGGCAGCGATAGCACTCGCGTAAATTTTAACTGTGTAAATGATTTGAACGTGCTTACGATCCATGCATGTGATTCTCATTGTTTTATCTTTGGTTACACTTTTGAACGGCACAATTAATTATACTTAATGGTTTTTTGTGTACCTATATTTAACGTTACTAAAATATCGGAATTGTAGTTAGGAAATAAATGTTTTCCTACTTTTTTTACACAAATAAAGTATGAACAAAACTTGAAAAGCCGTTTTCTTCAGTTTCATGTCTTCTGAAAGGGGTGCACACCCAGTGGTGAATAATTTCAACTGACAAGTTTATCACAAACAGTTCCCGAAAAATCACTGAAAATAACGAAATTAGTGCGAGGCGAAGTCTTAACCGCCCCATATCTATAAAAATAAACGTCATTAATTTGTTCAGATATTTTTCCGTGTTCTTTAGCGAATTCCATATACCGCTTTGGACTTGGAATGCGATGCCTTTCGGGCACCCTGTAGATGGGGACATTTATGCAATAATTAGCAAGCTTTCGAAAACATCCCTGCCAATTTTCAAAAAGCACTAACTAATTATTTTCGTAATTTTTACTTCGTTTACTTGGCTAGCTGGAACTTCTCTCCGGGTGGTTCTGCGAAAACCCCTCGAGTATAGTACGGCAATGTGTAGAAGAAAACCGACAGCGCAGTTAGGGAGATTGACAAAGTCAGGAACGTACCAGGAGTGTGTCGATCACAACAGCACCTTCGTTCGGGGGTCGAAGACGGAGTCCGGGTCGACCGTGCGCTCGTCGGCCACAATTCTTGCATGGACCGACCATCAAAACTATCCAGGCACCACATTGCGGCTCAAAAAGCCTGGCCGGTCTGGGAGGGGTACAATGGGCCCAATAGCGAGGTTTACGTGGAGCTACGTTCCATCAGCTTCCTCCGATAAATCCAGAAACCAGCATTTACGTATACAGGTGTCCCATAAATAAACAAAACAATAAGTCCTGGACAAAATAAATAATGAACACCTCATTTCATTAACAGCTTCTGGATAGTGGGTTTCAAAAACTTCGGCTCCGTAATAAAGAAGATACAGCTCTTAAAAGCATGATTTTTTTTATTTGGTTTTCCATGAATAATAATTCGCGGGTTGAGATACCTATTTGATTATTAGACAGAGACTTGGTTTGAACCAAAGCTGGGCACCAAATCGTTATTCCGTTAATCGTTAATTAACGAAGTTAACTTTTTCGTTAACGATTTAACTTTTGAGTTAACTTGAAAAGCCATTAACGGACTAAGTAACTTCTGTTACATTCAACTTCCGTTAACTCAAGTCCGTTAACGTTAACTTGTATATCCATATTTGTCTTTCAAACCCGAAATAGAGAAAATCTGAAAAAATGGAGTGAAGTTTTCAACTGTTGAACCAGTAAAAGATTACTCTATCGAACACCACAAACATTTTCAGAATTGAGAAATTTTGTCTCGAGAGATATCCTCATTTTAACCTAGGCAAAATGTTGGGGTAGTCCACTTGAATTTTGGTCCAGTTTGGTTAGGAAAGTTGACGTTAACGGTTTAACGTTAACTTCCGTTACATTTTGAATCAATTAACTGATTAACGATTAACGAAGTTAAGTTTTTTGTTAACGATTTAACGTTTAACGGAGTTAACTTTTTCGTGACCGGTGCCCACCTTTGGTGTGAACGATCTAAAATCTAACTAGTGGTTTCAAAATTAGAGATGCCTGGGGGTTCGTGAAGAAATCGAAATTTGAATGAAAAAAAACTGTATAGGGGTCATGAAATAAGATGCTAGGATTGTTGGTGATCTATTTCCTTCCGATTATTTCTGGGGCAGCCTATATAATCTACATTTTTCTAAATCGGGACGGCTAGGCAGCATGTACGATAGAAGTTTGCTAGATTGAACTGAATCCCTCTGTATGTACCCACATACACTGTGCGAGTTTTGTATTGTAAATTTCTTGGTAAACCTGTAATTTAAGAAACCAGAACAACAAATAGATACTAGGAAATAGGAATCTTGTTTGTCTTGCTTGCGATGAAGCGATGAAACGATGCCTAGCTTGATATTTAAAAAAAAAAAAAAATGGAAAATTTGCCAAGATGTCAAATTTTTTATTTGTTGGGAAAGGCAAGTGAGGTGTCGCTTCTCACTGAATTGATGAGCAACACAATTCGACCTTCATTTTTCCGCCTTGGAGTGCATGAAAATAATATCAACAATTTTTTTACAGTGTCAAAACAAGCTGAGTAGGAAGTCAAAAATAAATGCAATCATTATTTGAACTGAAAATCTACCACAATTCCGTACCGTTTAGTTGAATCTTGTTACGAATATCCGATTTGGGGAGAAAAGACATCCTGCTTGCGTAGTTCTCATAAAAAAACACAACATTTTGAAAATTTCAAAAATGTAATCAACACATTAGATTTTTTCAAGTGAACGAGGTGCCGCTTCTTACTAAATCGGAAACGAGCAACACAGTTTTGCCGGTTATTTCACGATTAAATATTGCGTTGGATATACTATTGAACAAACTTTTCGTAGATACAACAGCAGCGGAACAAAAGCATGCGTAATGAATAAAACATGAATCTAATAGAAATAAAACCTGTTGTTTTGAACCGTTCTTGCTACCTGTTTTTGGTAATATTTTCATAGTTACTTCTTATGCATGATCGATTACTTTTTTATTGACAGTCGCACTAATTTCTTTCTGCTTTTATACACCATGTCCAACCCTTATTCCTTTCCATCTCTTCCTCTTCCTCAGGAGCTTTATCCTGCACCACCACCGCATTATCATCAGCCTAATCTCCCGGAAGGTTCAGAATGTTCAGATGTGTCTGTGATTAGCAATACGAACAACACCTGGAGCTTCGTCAATCACAACGACAACAACAGTGATCTAAACAGGTTACATCAACAGGTCCAGCTGGACCAAGAGCCGAACGAGATGCTGACGCTGTCGCCCAGCGGCAGCGTTGACATCTTCGACCTGGACAGCCTTGACCTGGAAAGCCTTTACCTAGGAGGCCTTGACCAGGAAAGCCTTGACCAGGAAAGCCTTGACCAGGAAAGCCTTGACCTGGAAAGCCTTTACCTAGGAGGCCTTGACCAGGAAAGCCTTGACCCGGACAGCCTCAGGATGATGACGCTGCCCTCGCCGAGCGGCACCACCACGCGCACGTACTCCCTCAGTCCCCCGAGCAATGTGAATGGCCGTCGCATCAGCAGTGAAGTAGTCGCCCCCGTTTTGCCAATAAGGGCTGCAAATGACTTGCGTGACAAGGTGAGCTTTCCTTTGGATGCAAGCGAAACGTTGCGTTAAAATAGAATCGGAGGCTTCAAAACAGGTAGATACTTGTTCGGAATCGAATCTCGAAACTCTCGTCAAAACCCAAATTGAACCGAACTCAACCTGGCGCTGAGATCGCTGAATTTCGCGTTTCTTCATGTGTATGTTGCAGTTGGGTGTTTCTGCCGATTATCAACCCGAGTTAGTCAACGAAAAGACCGGCATCGAGAACCCGTTGCGGACCAACCAGAAGACGACCGGACACAGGCCGAGGACTGAAGAGGAAACCAATCACCGCGAAGAGAATGTCCAAAGAAACTTCCGCTGTCAGCAGTGCAACAAGATGTTCGCCGATCAATGGAAGCTGAACAGACACATGAAGAGCCACTCGGACGACAGACCGTATCCGTGCACGTACTGTGACAGAAGATTCAAAGAATCTTCGACCCTCAGAAGGCACACGATGACGCACACAGGTACAGTTCCATCTTCTAGAAAACAGCAATCATTTTGCTTCAGTACACCTCGAGTTTTATCTCTCACTTGTCACTTTGTCGAGGTTTGAAGCTCGTAGTGAAACCCTTCACCTACCCAACTCGGGTTTTCCAAAAATGTCACAATTTTGAGAATTTTAACAAACTGGTTTTTTTTTCGAAAGAGCAAGCAAGGTATCGTTTCTGACTAAATCGAATACGAATAACACGAATGTGACGTTAATTTTCATACTATAAGACGCTTCGCAAAACTTTAAAATAAACTATTCAACAATGAAAGTGCTACAAAGAAAAAATCCACCAAATTTTGAACCGCTGTAACTTTTGATTGGCACAGAAAACGATTCTCATTCTGTTTCAAGTACTGAATTACCTAATCTTTAGGCCATCTCTCTTGTAAAAATGAAATCCATGGAACCTTTCATAAAATTTCTACAGGGTGATGAACAGAGCAGTGCAAAACTGATGAAAGCTCAACATAGAACAACATAACAAAAATGATGTGTTACCTCGAAACGGTTTTTGAATTTCCGGGATTCCAGTCGAAACAGCCAAAATGTGATTTTTCATTGTTAATGGGGCCTCGCACTGCCACTTTCACACACCGAGGGCGCCACAACCGTTGGGGGCAAATTCGACCATTTTGACGGCGTTGACCTCGGCCTGACGCTTCAGCGACCGACGTCCGTCATTTTATGTCTTGATTTGAAATTTGGATAACCTCTGTTTCTTGCTTGACGTCTCCAGTCACTGTCAGTTACTGGTCAAACTACTCAAACTCCCCTGTTTTTCCCGTCGTTACGGCCGCTTCATCGAAGTAGGCGCCCCCTACAGTAGTGGCGACCTCACGTTGAGTTTTTCAATTGCAAGGCCCCATACTGGATGTTATTTCTGTAGCAACGCAAAAAGAAAGCTTAATTTAAGCTTTAAGCCAATTAAGCTTGAAGAAAAGCATAATTGGCAGCGTACTTTTTGGTTTTCGGGTTTTTAGCATTGAGAAAAGGTTAATTTTTACTCTCTTTAGTCAACATGGGACTACGTCATTAGAATTGGATTGACCACATTTCCGCCATTTTGGAATGTTTTACCTTTGCGATAAATTTGAAAACTCAAATTTCAAAACATAGGCATGTTTGGTATTATTTCTTAAAATGTTGGTCCCCAAATTGGGATTTTGTCAATAAGATCTGTCTGTCTGTTTGTCTATCTGTCTGTCTTGCTAGCTGTCTTGCTGTCCGTCTGTAATCTTCAGTGATAACTTTTGAACCGTTCATTAAACTGAAATTTTGTATGTATGGATATCTTTTTGATTGCCGTAAATGCCAATTGCATTCCAGCCTTAATTCATCAATCAGTAGGCGTGCGACCTTGTCAATCAATTTCCTAAAAAACTCTGACATGAACTGGAATTTACTAAAAAATCTGTTCGGTTTGAAATGACCTTTTGAATAATTTAATGAAATCAGGGAGGGGGGAGGGGGTAAAGAGACGAAAACCAACAGTCATTCACACCGAACGTTTCTCTACGTTCACAGCAACAGCATGTGATAAAACGGCTCTGATACGGAATAGCGCTGGTCAAAACAGCGTTCCAATAATAGCGCCGCGACAAAAAAGCGCCGGGCAAAATAGCGTCGCGTCGAAAAAGCGCTGGACGTAATAGCGCCGCAACAAAATAGCACAGGAATTAATAGCGTCGCGTCAAAAAAGCACTGGACATAAAATCGCCGGGACAAAACACCGCCGCGACACAATAGCGCTTTTCGCTTTTTTGTGAGAACTATTGCTACGACAAAATAGCGCCGAATTGTCGCCGAGGTAGGTTTTTCTGGCGTCAGTTGTTGACAAAAGTATAAAATATTTGTGGCGGAAGATCCAGCAAAAGGGGTTGACGTAAGCTTATCAGGAAAATGAAAAGACAATTCATCATTGTTTGTAAGATATGATTTTCATGAGTGAACGATATCCTTCATATTATTTATGTACTTACCTACTATACCTATTCATACAGGGAGCTGAGCAGGGGCACAGGTAATTGAAAATGATTTGCTTACTTCAAAAGAAAACGCCTTCGTCCAAGTACAGTAATTTTTTAATACGTTCACTGCTAAGCAATTCCCCCCCCCCTCCCCAGGCCGCTCATGAAAACGATACTACATCTGAGGGTCATGTTTGTCTCATGTAATGCACGGCGACCGCCTCAGTTGGACAGCAGCGCTATTATTCACGGCGCTATTTCGTACAGGGCCATTTTTTCACGACGCTATTTTTTACAGCGCTATTTTGAAATGGCGCCATTTACTACGGCGCTTTCTTGTCGCGACGCTATTTTTCTCGGCGCTTTTTTGTCGCGACGCTATTTTTCCTGGCGCTTTTTTGTTACAGCGCTATTTTGGTAGCGCTTTTTTGACCGACGCTATTTTGACCAGCGCTATTCCGTATCAGAGCCGATAAAACATGAAGTGATTTCACATTGAGACAAGGCTGATAACATTTTAGAGGAGTCACGAATGTTATTTTATTATAGCTCTGCAAATAAACAATGTGAAGATCCAAAACAAATCCTTTTCTCTTACATGAAATAATTGTTACTCTGAAAATAATCATACCATAAAAAAACGATGAAATTATTGAAAATTAATAATTTGTCGCCCTTCCTCTGACTCATGTCCGAGTGAAGACTCGTGTCGACATAGTGTCCACCAAACTGCGGATAAATTCCTGAGGAATTGCTTCCCGCTCTTCCTGAACGGCATACATCATACATCAAATCGTTCAAATTTTCCAGTCGCCATTCCCTTTCATTCAATTTCATTTTCATTTTACTCCAGACATGCTCAATTGGATTCATATCCGGAAACCTTCTTACTGTTTGGTTGGAAATGTGGACTACGGTCAAATTCCGTAGAATGTTGTTGACCTGGCTGGCGGTGGACGTGTGATTTCGCAATTTCTAATTCATTCAATTCAGACTAATTTCATCACATTAAGGGGGTCAATATTTCAAGAAATGATACCAAACATGCCTATGTTTGGAAATATAAGACAACAAAATCCAAAATGGCGGAAATGTGGTCAATCCAATTCTAATGACGTAGTTCCATGTTGACTGAAGAGAGAAGAAAATAATCTTTTTTCGATGCTAAAAGCCCGAATTAGAGCAGTACCAAAAAGTACTTTGCCAAGAGGGCTTTACTTACCCTCACAATAGACAATAAGAACGTGGTGCAAGTCAAATTGCTCAGAATTGTTCACTGAACAAGCCTACCAAGTGACGTCATCTTGATGTGAAAAGTTCTAATATTTTTGCGTTGCTACAGGAGTGAAATACAGTATGTATTTACAATTAAAAATCACATTTCGGGACTGCTATCCCGAAAAGTGAAAAATTGTTTTCAGGGAACACATTATCTCCATAAATTTCGTGTTGATACTCCCGAAAAAATTTTTTTACGAAAACGGGGGTATGTTGAATTTTCATCAATTTTGCACTGCTCTGTTCATCATCCTGTAGAAATTTTTGTAGTTTCTGTATTTTGTGCCAATCAAAGGTTGCAGCGGTTCAAAATTAGGCGAATTTTCGCTTTGTAACACTTTCATTGTTGAGCAGTTTAGTATAATATACGAGTCCGATAAAACATAGTATTGTCACACGACTGGTTTTGGGGCACGACGAGCTTGCGAGGAGGAAAGACAGAAATCTTGCTGCACATGCACAATTTAGTTAGAAATGACACCTCACTTGGCATAATGACCAAATGTGAGTTATTGATGAAATCGGACAAATTTCAAAATCATCAAAAATGTTACAGAAATGGCACAATGATGATTTTACAGAAACGGCAAGCGAATTAGTCAACGAAGAGGCCGGCATCGAGGAACCGTTGCGGACCAACCAGAAGACGACCGGGCACAGGCCGAGGACTGAAGAGGAGACCAATCACCGCGAAGAGGATGGCCAAAGGCGCTTCCGCTGCCAGCAGTGCAACAAGACGTTCGTCTGGCAATATAAGCTGAACAGACACATGAAGAGCCACTCGGACGACAGACCGTACCTGTGCACGTACTGTGACAGAAGATTCAAAGAATCTTGGAACCTCAGAAGGCACACGATGACGGTACACACAGGTACAGTTACACCTTCTACAAAACAGCAATCATTTTGCTTCAGTACACCTCGAGTTTTATCTCTCACTTGTTTCTTTGTCAAGCTTTGAAGCTCGTAGTGAAACCCTTCACCTACCCAACTCGGGTTTTCCCAAAATGTCACAATTTTGAAAATTTTTACAAACTGTTTTTTTCGAAAGAGCAAGCAAGGTATCGTTTCTGACTAAATTGAATACGAATACCTGTCCATTGCGAAATTGTATTTGGGTATTTTCAATAATAATGCTGGACGCGCATTTCCACTTGTCCTATAGCTTGTTATACTGTCCCATTTCTTTGAACCACTTCACGCAAGGTGGATTTCCTGGGACATTAAATAGAAGCATGGTCACACACAAAAGATCTTATAGGTCGCAGTGCAGAAAGGATCCTCCGAGACCAAACGACCACCTCTAATTTACAATCTATAATCTGAACCACTTTCTTTTTTTATATACAGGGTCATTCAAAAAAGATGTCCACCCCCATTTTTCTCAATGTTTGTTAAAGCTAGCGAGTTGCGGTAAAGACCGTTGGATTCAGCTGGTTTTTCTGATCAAATTTGATATGTCAACAAAACTACTTCACTAAAACTCTGAGTACGGAGACACCTCAGAATTTTTGGCGAACGAACGAACGAAGACGAGGATGACTTCTTCACTTAATTTTTGTTATTTAACCTATGGACACAAAAATGTTTCTACAAAGTCGAGTACAACGTTTATTTTTGGTTCAAAACTGGCTTTTATTTTTTTAGGCCTTCCTTTCAAAAGGTCTATTCTTGTTACTCGTCCTTAATCATTATTGTACATTTCGGATATCGCGAAAATAGAATATTTTGCACATTTGTACTCGAACGGGTGCCCTTTAGTAACACCCTAGCGATAGCCCGACATAGTTTGGAATCACCTGTATTTTAAATTGATAAGGATAATTGATAATTAATTGACAAGGACAAGTGAAAATGCTCGTACAGCATTATTATTGAAAATACCTAAATACAATTTCGCAATGGACAGGTAACTACATTTTATGAGTTAAAAAATGTGACGAAAAAGCCATGATGGCATCACAGCTTATTGTTTATTATGTGTCCAGAACTCGTATTATTAGATTTATTTTCTCGAGAAAAAAGTCGAAAATGCTTCAGAATAAGCACTCTCATCTCTTGGATAATTTTTAGGAGAAAGAAAAAATCACTTTCACGAAAAAAAAATTGTGTCTTGAACGAGAATCGAACCAGCGATCCATCAATCGGAAAGCAAAGCCTGACACAAAAACTATTCAACAATCTATTTGTGGCAAAAAAAAAACAAATATATTTTTCAATTTCCTGACCAAGAATTTCTTTTTCTATAATAAGAATGGAATTGACATGACGAAAAATGTTATGCTAGTTAGAAAAAGGTTGTTCAAGTCCTGTACGGTAAGTAGGACGGTACTGAATGGTGCATGGTGAAAGTTTTGAATTCTTGAAATTTTGAGGGCCAGTCGCCCATGAATGGACAAATTTTTGAGTGTTGCGGGTCAAATCACTTGAAATTTTACGGTGTTTGCATATGCCAAATTTCACTGAAGTATCACAAAACGCAGAATTAAAAAGCGTACTGCTGCAACTATACATATGAATATTTTAAAATTTTAAAATTCGAAAAACTCATTTTTTCATACATTTTTATAAATTTTTTCAAAAAAAGATCCTGATTCTCTTGGAAAACCATGATTTGGATTACTCATTTTTTTGTTACATTTTTAGTTGCACAGATTTGGCAGAAACTCACGCCACAAGAATCTATCTGTTTCTATTTCGCTCTGCAGCTAATCCGCAGTCTGTTTCAGCCATTTTTATGCTGGGATATGCCGTCCTTGGCTGGTGTTTGTTTTTTTTTTTTGGAAATGGCAAGCAAGATATCGTTTCTGACTAAATCGAATACCAGTAATACGAATTTGACGTTAATTGTCATATTAGAAGACGCATTGCAAGATTGCTGGTTTTATTTCAAGTTATCAAACTAGAAAAACAAAACTTGATGCATGAATGTTTGGCACATGCTTAATTCAGTAAGATATAATAGTACCCAGCATTTTCCAACCACCTAAATTTCTATTTAAAAAAATATATATTTGCGAGAATTTCTTAAAAACACTGCATGTAGGTTTTTCCCAATAAACAAGAGGGATATGATAAGATGATAAGATATGAAACATGAATTTGTCATCAATTTTCGTGTCAAAATCAAACTCGACCATGCTATTTGTCAAAATGAAGCTGCGTTTCTCTTCCCCACACTTATGGAGCCTTAAGTGCGATTTAAAACTCGATTTTAATTTTAGTCGCAACTTTAATCGCAATTTTAACGGAGTTGAAAGATAAGACTTCCTCTATACCTTTTACAACCGGATTTTAATCGCAAGACGCAATCGCAACGATTTTAAGGATTTTAAGAAGTTGGCCAATATCCAACTCTTGCGATCCGATCCTTACGATCGACCAATGAAAATCAAGGTAACATCAAGATTAGCGAAAATGAGCACAGTAGTCTTTTTGATTAGCATTGTATGTTAGGGTATTTTCTGGGGACTTTTAGCGACAAGCTGAGAGGTGAGCAGTGACGTAACTAGGGTGAGGTCAGCCGGGTACCCGCACCCACCTGTACAAATATTTGACCGCAACGACGCCTTTTCAACCTGTACAATTCACACGAACATACATTGATTATGCTCATTTTCCCGAAAAATGTTCACTTGCGGCGCCTTCTTGGTCTGTATAGGTGCCTGTTTGTTCAAATGGGCTAGTTACGCCACTGCACTGCACCCTAGGTTTCCTCCCTCCATCAGCCTTGCTTCCGATCGATGCGATCGTTGCGATCGAGTTATAAATTGGCGAGATGAATATGCTTACGGTCGATCCGACTAAAAATGCGATTAAAATTGCGACTAAAATTAAAATCGAGTTATAAATCGCACTTTATAGCATTGCTTAATTATACTGCGCATGCGGGAGCTTTTCCGAGGCAATCGGTGAATCACCCCTAGTATTTTTTGCTTGAAAATAAAAGCACTGATACCGATAACTTTTCTGAATTGTTGTGTTTCGACAGGAGTGAGGTACAAATGCCAGCTGTGCGAAAGGTCCTTCGTCCAGAGACGCTCCCTGAAGTTGCACTGCCTGAGGGTACACGGCGTCCAGCACCAATAAGCCTACAGAAAAAGGTGGCCGAAAAGGAGTGCGGACACACCACCAGCACAACCTCCATGTGAGGCCATAGCACCCCTACACAGTCCGGCCTTGTTGAAATCCCACGACAAACGATGCTTCAAGTTAACGAACCCAAACATGCTGTCCCAAGTACGCGACTGAATTTTGAAACAATCTTTTTCCAAGTATTCTCCTGCCCCCCGCCCCCTTACATATTGACGAATATTCATTTGTATTCATTATTCACATCCTTGATGTCGAGTAATTGATTTTTATGAATTTTAGGATATGTGATAACATTTTTTCCACGTTAAAAAATACAGAGCGGTCAAAAAAAATTATTTTGGGCAAATAAATTCGTGAGTGTGTTATGAATATCAAGTAGTTTTTTGAATTTGGCTTTGAAAGGGTCTACTGGAATACAGGGTGATCACGAAATTGCGCACAAGAACAGTATTGCGATATTATAATGGAATACTCATTCTACGAAGCTCACAAGCTCAAAATAATTTGAAAAAATCGGCTTTTATTTTCGAATTTATGTATGAAGGACCAAAGTTTGGTGCTTACTGCCAGTTTCTATATTTGAAAATATTTTAGATGTTGGCAAAATTATGAGAGAGAAGTAGAAATAGTTTTCGGACTCAACAATGAACATGTATGTAAATAGGAAGTCAATACACCCGTGTTTGGTATTTCTCTCTCATTATTCTGCCATTCTACAAAAGTTAAGTTCAGATAGTGAACACATTTGGAGTAAAAAAACGATATTCTACCATCAACAGTTCACTAGAATATTTTGGAAAACTTCATAACTTCAAAAATAAAAAAAAAAAGTCTTTTCTTATACGCACACGTGGATTCTGGATTTATAATATTACTCCGAGCCTCTTGAATCTCTTCCTAACCTCTCTTCTTGAATGAGCGTATTTTTTCAATTTTGAAAGTTTTTTTGTTTTTAATAAATTTGAAATTTTTCAGGACGTTGCGAATCGACAACAGTACCTCCGGTCACGACCGTAGATTCTATGATGATATGATGACAGCATGGTGTGTCAAGAAAGCCCTTTCTTCAATACACACAATTCAATCGAGAAGTGCCAATTTGAAGGACTATAGTTTTTCTCGGTGCGGTAGTTTCTCTAGTCTTGTGGTTTTAATAGTGGTCGTTTTGGATGTTCAAGTGCTTGCTACTCTACCGCGCATCACAAGCAGACAATAAACACGTAGCAATTTTAAGGTGTGTTTCCACCTTCCGGCAGATAGACAGATTTTCAAAAGCAGGTCATCTAAACTATTGGCCTACTGAGCCACAGAACTGAGCTATGGAAGCAAGCATTCGTCTGTCTGTTCGGTGGAAACACGTCTTTGGAGAACTTCCATTGGACGCCCTGTGTTCTATTTATTTATTTTTGGCAGCGATAGCACTCGCGTAGATTTTAACTGTGATTCTCATTGTTTTATCTTCAGGTACACTTTTGAACGGCAAAATTATACTTTATGGTTTTTTTTGTGTACCTATTTATAACGTTACTCAAATATCGGAATTGTAGATAGGAAATAAGTGTTTTCCTACTTTTTTTACACAAATAAATTATGAAGAAAGCTTGAAAAGCAGTTTTCTTCACTTTCCTGTCTTCTGAAAGGGGTGCACACCCAGTGGTGAATAATTTCAACTGACAAGTTTATCACAAACAGTCCCCGAAAAAGCACTAAAAATAACGAAATTAGTGCGAGGCGAAGTCTTAACCGCCCCATATCTATAACAAGGTCATGAGCTACCCATTGGAGTGAAAATTTTTCGCAAAAACCTTTTCGTCTAGGACTAGATGCTGTGACGGACAGACGGACGGACGGACAAAGCGAGGACAAAAGCGCCTTCCGGTTTGGAGAAGTGCGCTAAAAATAAACGTCATTAATTTGTTCAGATATTTCTCTCGTGTTCTTTAGCGAATTCCATATACCGCTTTGGACATGGAATGCGATACCTTTCGGGCACCCTGTAGATGGGGACTTTTATGCAATAATTAGCAAGCTTTCGAGAACATCCCTGCCAATTTTCAAAAAGCACTAACAATTCATTTTCGTAATTTTTACCTCGTTTACTTGGCTAGCTGGAACTTCTCTTCACCTTCAGTGGCTCTGCGAAAACCCCTCGAAGATAATACGGCAATGTAGAGAAGAAAACCGACAGCGCGGTTAGGGAGATTGACAAAGTCAGGAACGTACCGGGAGTGTGTCGATCACAACAGCAACTTCGTTCGGGGGTCGAAGACGAAGTCCGGGTCGACCGTGCGCTCGTCGGCCACAATTCTTGCATGGACCGACCATCAAAACCATCCAGGCACCACATTGCGGCTCAAAAAGCCTGGCAGGTCTGGGAGGAGTACAACGGACCCAATAGCGAAGCTTACGTGGAGCTACGTTCCGTAAGCTTCCTCCGATGAATCCAGAAACCAGCATTTACGTATACAGGTGTCCCATAAATGAACAAAACAGTAAGTCCTGGAGAAAATAAATAATGAACACCTCATTTTATCAACTGCTTCTGAATAGTGGGTTTGAAAAACTTCGGCTCCGTAATATAGAAGATACAGCTCTTAAAAGCATGACTTTTTTTATTTGGTTTCCCATGAATAATAATTCGCGGGTTGAGATACCTATTTGATTATTAGACAGAAACTTGGTTTGAACCAAAGATGGGCACCAAATCGTTATTCCGTTAATCGTTAATTAACGAAGTCAACTTTTTCGTTAACGATTTAACATTTTTGAGTTAACTTGAAAAGTCATTAACGGACTAAGTAGCTTCTGTTACATTCAACTTTCGTTAACTCAAGTCCGTTAACGTTAACTTGTATATCTATATTTGTCTTTCAAACCCGAAATAGAGAGAATCTGAAAGAATGGAGTGACGTTTTCAACTGTTGAACCAGTAAAAGATTACTCTATCGAACACCACAAACATTTTCAGAATTGAGAAATTTTGTCTCGAGATATCCTCATTTTAACCTAGGCAAAATGTTGGGGTAGTCCACTTGAATTTTGGCCCAGTTTGGTTAGGTAGGTATAATGCTGGTGTAAGGATGAGGTATGTTTTCGTCGGTTTCAGGGTGGTGTTCGGGTTGTTTTGGAGATGATTATTTGGTTTACGAAATGAAAAGTTGACGTTAACGGTTTAACGTCAACTTCCGTTACATTTTCAATCAATTAACTGATTAACGATTAACGAAGTCAAGTTTTTTGTTAACGATTTAACGTTTAACGGAGTTAACTTTTTCGTTAACGGTGCCCACCTTTGGTTTGAACGATCTAAAATCTAACTAGTGGTTTCAAAATTAGAGATGCCTGGGAGTTCGTGAAGAAATTGAAATTTGAAAGAAAAAAAACTGTATAGGGGTCATGAAATAAGATGCTAGGATTGTTGGTGATCTATTTCCTTCCGATTATTTCTGGAACAGCCTATATAATCTACATTCTTCTAAATCGGGACGGCTAGGCAGCATGTACGATAGAAGTTTGCTAGATTGAACTGAATCCCTCTGTATGTACCCACATACACTGTGCGAATTTTGTATTGTAAATTTCTTGGTAAATCTGTAATTTAAGAAACCAGAATAACAAATAGATACTAGGAAATAGGAATCTTGTTTGTCTTGCATGCGATGAAGCGATGAAACGATGCCTAGCTTGATATTTCCAAAAAAAAAAAAAATGGAAAATTTGCCAAGATGTCAGATTTTTTATTTGTTGGGAAAGGCTAGTGAGGTGTCGCTTCTCACTGAATTGATGAGCAACACAATTCGACCTTCATTTTTCCGCCTTAACGTGCATGAAAATAATATCAACAATTTTTTTACAGTGTCAAAACAAGCTGAGTAGGAAGTCAAAAATAAATGCAACCATTATTTGAACTGAAAATCTACCACAATCCCGTACCGTTTAGTTGAATCTTAGTTACGAATATCCGATTTAGGGAGAAAAGATATCCTGCTTGCCCAGTTCTCATGAAAAAACACAACATTTTGAAAATTTCAAAAATGTTACCAACACATTAGATTTTTTCAAGTGAACGAGGTGCCGCTTCTTACTAAATCGGAAACGAGCAACACAGTTTTGCCGGTTATTTCACGATTAAATATTGCGATGGATATACCATTGTGATATACTATTGAACGAACTTTTCGTAGATACAACAGCAGCAAAACAAAAGCATGCGTAATGAATAAAACATGAATCTAATAGAAATAAAACCTGCTGTTTTGAACCGTTCTTGCTAGCTGTTTTTGGTAATATTTTCATAGTTACTTCTTATGCATGATCGATTACTTTTTTATTGACAGTCGCACTAATTTCTTTCTGCTTTTATACACCATGTCCAATCCTTATTCCTTTCCATCTCTTCCTCTTCTTCAGGAGCTTTATCCTGCACCACCACCGCATTATCATCAGCCTAATCTCCCGGAAGGTTCAGAATGTTCAGATGTGTCTGTGATTAGCAATACGAACAACACCTGGAGCTTCGTCAATCACAACGACAACAACAGTGATCTAAACAGGGCACATCAACAGGTCCAGCTGAACCAAGAGCCGAACGAGATGCTGACGCTGTCGCCCAGCGGCAGCGTTGACTCCTTCGACCTGGACAGCTTCGTCCGGGACGCAGCCGCGAAGATGGCGCTGCCCTCGCCCCCGAGCTCCCTCAATCCCCCGAGCAATGTGAATGGCCGTCGCCTCAGCAGTGAGGTAGTTGGAGGTAGTGAGGAGTTGCAGCCAATAAGGGCTGCAAATGACCTGCGTGACAAGGTAAGCTTCCCATTGGATGCAAGCAAAACGTTGCGTTAAAATAGAATCAGTTGCTTCAAAACAGGTAATTGTTTGGAATCGAATCTCGAAAATCTTGTCAAAACCCAAATTAAACCAAACGCTTCAACGTAGCGCTGAGATCGCTGAATTTTGCAGCAACGTGTTTCTTCATGCCTTTGTTGCAGTTGGGTGTTTCTGCCGATTATCAACCCGAGTTAGTCAACGAAGAGGCCGGCATCGAGAACCCGTTGCGGACCAACCAGAAGACGACCGGACACGGGCCGAGGACTGAAGAGGAAACCAATCACCGCGAAGAGAATGTCCAAAGAAACTTCCGCTGTCAGCAGTGCAACAAGATATTCTCCCTGCAATGGAAGCTGAACAGACACAAGAAGAGCCACTCGGACGTCAAACAGTACCAGTGCACGTACTGCGGCAAAGGATTCAACAACAATTTCAGCCTCCAAAGCCACACAATGACGCACACAGGTACAGCCCCATCTTCTACAAAACGACAATCATTTTGCTCAGTACACCTCGCGCTTTATCTCTTACTTGTTGGTTGCATGTCAAGCTCCGAAGCTCGTAGTGAAACCTTTTAGCTACCCCACTCGAGTTTTTCCAAAATGTCACAATTTTGAGAATTTTCAAGAAAACTGTCGCAATTTTAAATTTTTTGAATAATTCTAAAAAACCTTTGGTGGTGTTTTACTTCCCCGACCCAGCACCCAATGAGAAAGGGCGGTATTGTGAACGTGCTAAAAAAAAACTTCGAGATTCAGACGGATATATCCGTTTTGAGGTCGCCTATGATGATTAAGACCATTTCCAGAATGATCTCTGTCTGTAATTATGTATGTTTACATGTTTGTCTGTAACCTTCCACGATACCAGCCGCAACGTCTATCCGATCGACTTGAAATTACACAGACATGGTTTCACCGTCGAATGAGTCCATTATTTTGTGGCTGTCATTTGTCAAACGGAAGTGTCACTATCAAAAAATGACAGAAGCTTTATCTCACGGAACTTCACTAGCGATATGCCGTTTGAAATACCATAAAAAACTGTATTCAGAACAGTTAAAAATATTGCCCTATATGTCATCTGTTGAATAATGAAAAAATGGTCATGTTCAAAACTTCCCCATTTAATTTACAAAATCTATCCGATGGATTGGAGTCAAATTTGGCAAAAAGCAACAAATCTTCCTCCATTTTCCAGTCGAGCGTTATGAGTTTGTGTGAGTTTTTGATGAAATCGGACTAATTTCAAAATTATCAAAAATGTTACAGAAATGGCTTGGTGATGACTTTTCTAGAAACAGAAGGCGGGGTACCGTTTTTTACTGGATCGAGCACTAGTAACACGAATTTGGCGGTAATTTTCATATTAGTCGACGCATTGCAAATCTAAAGGTTTTATGTTAAGTTATCAAATCAGAAAAACAAACCTGATTCATGATTGTTTGGCGCATGCTCAATTCAGTAAGATATGATACCCAGCATTCTCATAACCATCTGAATTTTTTATTTAAAAAACCTTTTTGAGCACCGTAAAGAAGTAACACACACAGGTACAGCTCCATCTTCTACAAAACAGCAATAATTTTGTTTCGGTACACTTAGAGCTTCATACCTTACTTGTTACGTTGTCAAGCTTTGAAGCTCGTAGTGAAACTCTCCAGCTACCCCACTCGAGTTTTCCCAAAATGTCACAATTTTGAGTTTCAAAAAAACAGTCGTAATTTTAAATCTTTTGAATGATCCTGAAAAACCTTGAGGACGACATTTCCTACTGTTTTTTCTTTAAACATGAGGTTCATGAAAATCCGTGAAGTAGGAGAATTGAAAATAAGGAGGGTAATCGAAAATCAAGTATGAAAGCGTACCGTATGATCAAAAACTCTCCTCCTCTAGGTAGGCTGTGGTCCATGTGGCCATGTGGACCACATGTACTGAATGGTGCATGGCGAAAGTTCCCAATTCTTGAAAATTTGAGGGCCCCCCAGTCGCCCACTAATGGACAAATTTTTGAGTGTTGCGGGTCAAATCACTTGAAATTTCACGTAGTTTGCATATGCCAAATTTCACTGCAGTATCACAAAATGCACAATCAAAAAGCGTACCGCTGCAACTAAACTACGCAACGAAATTATTGTCGTACTCCAAATTTCACCCTTTTTCAAAACAAGTGAACTCCCGACTGGTTTGAACAATTTTAATTCTGCTTGGAGCATTCGAGAGCTTGATTCTCTAGGTATAGAATCGTATCAATTCGAAGATTGATAGATGTCAACTTGAGTTTCTACAGGGTGTTGAAGAAAGTGGTGCAACATTTATGAAGTCTGACTATCTTCCATTCAAAATCAAACTGTTTCTTTTGAATTCCAACATCAATGGCACGTAGCTCTAATTCATATCTCGAAACGGTTTTTGATTCATCTCTCTATCTCTTTTATTTACAGGGTGGTATCGAAAAGACTTTTTTGTCTTCTGGTGATAACATTTTTCCTTCTTCACCAATTTTTTGAATCGAGGGCTCATATTGAAGCCGAAGCCTTAGGTAAGAAAACCCAATCAACATATTCGACTCAAGACTAACAATCAAAATATAGGATGGCATCAAAAGTGACATATGATTTTATCTGTCCAGGAATCCGACCGGGTGGGGAATTAAACGAAAATCAACATTGTTTTCGGATGAGGCATTCATTCTGAACACTCTTTGATGTTCCATGATTGATTGTCACCAGAATGATAGATGGAGGGACCAAATAAGAGTTGAGTGTTTCTGAGAGAGGATCAGCTCTCTCGCTGGTCTGAAAATGTCCGTAACCAACGACACAAAATTCGGAACAATCGGGAACAGACAGTTCTCTTCGCTCTGTTTTCCGTAACACTGGTTACGGCATTTGCAGGTGAGTTATAGCGCTGCTTCTCCATGGAAAACATGCGGCTGCAATTTGGACCCTAGATCCAAAGTTCTTGCCACAATCAATCATGAAACATCAAAGAGTGTTCAGAATGAATGCCTCATCTGAAAACAATGTTGATTTCCATTTAATTCTCCACTCGGTAGGATTCCTGGACAGATATATTCATATGTCACTTTCGATGCCATCCTATATTTTGAATGTTGGTCTTGAATCGATTATGTTTATTGGGTTTTCTTACCTGAGGCTTCAGCCTCAATATGAACCCTGGATTCAGAAAATTGTTGAAGAAGGGAAAATGTCATCACAAGAAGACCAAAAAGTCGTTTTTTCGATACCACCCTATAAATAAAAGAGATAGAAAGATAAATCAAAAACAGTTTCGAGATATGAACTTTAGCTACATGTCACTGATGTTTGAATTCAAAAGAAACAGTTTTATATTAAATATGGAGTATGTAAAACTTTATAAATGTTGCACTACTTTCTTTAACACCCTGTAGAAACTCAAGTTGACATCTATCAATCTTCGAATTGATACGATTCTATACCTAGAGAATCAAGCTCTCAAATGCTTTGAACAGAATTGAAATCGTTTTCAACAGTCGGGAGTTTTCTTGTTTTGAAAAAGGGTGAAATTTGGAGTGCGACAATAATTTCGTTGCGTAGTTTAAACTGCTGGACAACGAAGTTGTCGGTATCGGAAAAATAGTTCGACTTTGGAGGCCAGTATCTCCCGATTGCCGATTGCGATTTTCATTTTGTTTGTTGGGTTAACGAGCCTCATCTTTCCGTAATCCATCTCATAATAGTGAATGCTGAGAAATTTCATGTAAATTTTCTACAGGGTGATACGTAAAGTGGTGCAAAAGTGCAACGACTCCATCGTACCCCCATTTTTCGAAAATATATTCTTCCAATATTCTAATACAAAAATCATGAAATGTGGTGTCTTATCTCGAAACGGTTTTGGAATTTAGTACAGGAAAAATAGTAAAAAATCTGCAAAACCTCGGAATAAATATGGACGTCCTGAAAATTTGATATTCTGTTCAGAATTGAATGCTCTACTACATATCCAAAATCGCCAAAAATCGCACCTGGGGGTTTTGAGTTATTGGGGGGGGGGGGGGTGGAAAAATGAAACTTGAAATGGAGGGGGTGAAACCTGTCAATCCATTGGATGCAAATACATCGTAATTCGATGTATTGTATCCCGTTTGTATCATTTCGGTACAAAAAGTGTCGATCATTGTTGAAGGGGGCTCGTGGGGATGCGAAGCTCGGCCAGGGGGCTCTTTTTTCTTCATGCGCCATATCGAACCGATCACGACAAGTTTGGCATCTTTTCTGACTAAATTCAATCTCCTAAACTCGAATCCGTTGTGTAAATTTGGATGAAAACAAGTTTGAACAAGTTAACTTGAAAAAACTTGTTTTTTCTTTGACAATTTTGACGATTTTTTTTTTACTGTTAGAGGTGTTCATCTTTGAAAAATTTTCGGAATCATTTACTTGATGTATAATTTTGTTTCTTGAGTTTAAAAAAACCGATTTAAACCTGAGCCGGCGCGGCGCGTCGTCTACTACTGACCAGAACACTACAGCATGCACCAGGTAGTTTTCAGATTTTCAAAAATTTTACAGAAATGGCATGGTGTTGATTTTTTCAGAAACGGCAAGCGGGGTACCCTTTCTTACTGAATCGAGCACTAGTAACACAAATTTGGCGGTAATTTTCATATTAGTCGACGCATTGCAAGACTACTGGTTTTATTTTAAGTTATCAAACTAGATAAACAAAACTTGATGCTTGATTGTTTGGCACATGCTCAATTCAGTAAGATATAATAGTACCCGGCATTTTCATACCATCTAAATTTTTAATTGAAAAAAAAAATAAAAAATTTATTAAAAACACCACATGTAAGTTTTTTTTCAATAAACAAGAGGGATATTTTTTCTTACTGAATAGAAGATATGAAACATGAATTTGTCATCAATTCTCGTGTCAAAATCAAACTCGACCATGCTATTGGTCAAAATGAAGCTGCGTTTCTCTTCCCCACACTTAAGAAGCCTTATAGCATTGCTTAATTATACTGCGCATGCGGGAGCTTTTTCGAGGCAATCGGTGAATCACCCCTGGTATTTTCTGCTAGAAAATGAAAACACTGATACCGATAACTTTTCTGAATTGTTGTGTTTCGACAGAAGTGAGGTACAAATGCCAGCTGTGCGAAAGGTCCTTCGTCCAGAGGCGCTCCCTGAAGTCGCACTGCCTGAGGGTGCACGGCGTCCAGCACCAATGAGCCTACAGAAAAAGGTGGCCGAAAAGGAGAGCGGACACACCACCAGCACAACCTCCATGTGAGACCATAGCACCCCTACACAGTCCGGCCTTGTTGAAATCCCACGACAAACGATGCTTCAAGTTAACGATCCCAAACATGCTGTCCCAAGTACGCACCTGAATTTTGAAACAATCTTTTTCCAAGTATTCTCCTGCCCCCCGCCCCCTTACATATTAACGAATAGTCATTTGTATTCATTATTTACATCCTTGATGTCGAGCAATTGATTTTTATGAACTTTAGGATATGTGATAACATTTTTTTCCACGTTAAAAAATACAGAGCGGTCAAAAAAAATATTTTGGGTAAATAAATTTGTGAGTGTGTTATGAATATCAAGTAGTTTTTTGAATTTGGCTTTGAAAGGGTCTACTGGAATACAGGGTGATCACGAAATTGCGCACAAGAACAGTATTGCGATATCATAATGGAATACTTATTCAACGAAGCTCACAATAATAATTTAAAAAAAATCGGCTTTTATTTTTGGATTTATGTATGAAGGACCAAAGTTTGGTGCTTACTGCCAGTTTCTATATTTGAAAATATTTTAGATGTTGGCAAAATTATGAGAGAGAAGTAGAAATAGTTTTCGGACTCAACAATGAACATGTATAGTAAATAGGAAGTCAATACACCCGTGGTTGGTATTTCTCTCTCATTATTCTGCCATTCTACAAAAGTTAAGTTCAGATAGTGAACACATTTGGAGTAAAAGAAAAATTCTGCCATCAACAGTTCACTAGAATATTTTTGAAAAGTAGAAAGGGTTCTAGGAGCCTTCATAACTTCAAAAATAAAAATAGAAGTCTTTTCTTATACGCACACGTGGATTCTGGATTTATAATA
Organism: Anaspis maculata; assembly: GCA_949128115.1. Lineage (NCBI taxonomy): Eukaryota > Metazoa > Arthropoda > Insecta > Coleoptera > Scraptiidae > Anaspis > Anaspis maculata. The sequence goes on from OX421962.1 coordinate 1,743,228, forward strand.
TTACTCCGACCCTCTTGAATCTCCTCCTAGCCTCTCTTCTTGAATGAGCGTATTTTTTTCATTTTGAAAGTTTGTTTTTGTTTTTATTGATTTGAAATTTTCCAGGACGTTGCGAATCGACAACAGTACCTCCGGTCACGACCGTAGATTGCTTGCTACTCTACCGCACAGCACAAGCAGACAATTAACACGTAGCAATTTTAAGGTGTGTTTCCACCTTCCGGCAGATAGACAGATTTTCAAAAGCAGGTCATCTAAACTATTGGCCTACTGAGCCACATAACTGAGCTGTGGAAGCAAGCATTCGTCTGTCTGTTCGGTGGAAACACGCCTTTGGAGAACTTCCGTTGGACGCCCTGTATTTTATTTATTTATTTTTGGCAGCGATAGCACTCGCGTAGATTTTAACTGTGATTCTCATTGTTTTATCTTCAGGTACACTTTTGAACGGCAAAATTATACTTTATGGTTTTTTTGTGTACCTATTTATAACGTTGCTCAAATATCGGAATTGTAAATAGGAAATAAGTGTTTTCCTACTTTTTTTACACAAATAAATTATGAAGAAAACTTGAAAAGATGTTTTCTTCACTTCCCTGTCTTCTGGAAGGGGTGCACACCCAGTGGTGAATAATTTCAACTGACAAGTTTATCACAAACAGTTCCCGAAAAATCACTAAAAATAACGAAATTATTGCGAGGCGAAGTCTTAACCGCCCCATATCTATAAAAATAAACGTCATTAATTTGTTCAGATATTTCTCTCGGGTTCTTTAGCGAATTCCATATACCGCTTTGGACTTGGAATGCGATACCTTTCGGGCACCCTGTAGATGGGGATTTTATGGAATAATTAGCAAGCTTTCGAGAACATCCCTGCCAATTTTCAAAAAGCACTAACTATTTATTTTCGTAATTTTTACTTCGTTTACTCGGCTAGCTGGAACTTCTCTTCGGGTGGTTCTGCGAAAACTCCTCGAGTATAATACGGCAATGTGTAGAAGAAAACCGACAGCGCAGTTAGGGAGATTGACAAAGTCAGGAACGTACCGGGAGTGTGTCGATCACAACAGCACCTTCGTTCGGGGGTCGAAGACGGAGTCCGGGTCGACCGTGCGCTCGTCGGCCACAATTCTTGCATGGACCGACCATCAAAACCATCCAGGCACCACATTGCGGCTCAAAAAGCCTGGCTGGTCTGGGAGGGGTACAATGGACCCAATAGCGATGCTTACGTGGAGCTACGTTCCATCAGCTTCCTCCGATAAATCCAGAAACCAGCATTTACGTACACGTGTCCCATAAATAAACTAAACAAAAAGTCCTGGACAAAATAAATAATGAACACTCCATTTTATTAAATGCATCTGAACAGTGAAGAAGATACAGCTCTTGAAAGCTTGACTTTTCTGATTTAGTTTTTCATGAATAATAATTCGTTAACGGGTTGAGATACCTATTTGATTATCAGCCAGAGATTTGTTTTGAACGATTATGTAAGTCTGATTCAAGGTAAAATCTAAGTAGTGGGTTCAAAATTAGAGATGCCTGGAGATTCGTGTAGAAATCGAATTTTGAAAAAAAAAAAAAAATTGTATAGGGGTCATGAAATAAGATGCTGGGATTGTTGGTGATCTATACTGGTCACAATTTGAAGTGGGTCACCCAAAAACTTGTTCAGTTTCTAATCTCTGTCAATCACTTGAAAATCATCAGATTTTGAAATAACTTACACCAACTTGAAGATAAATCTTCCTACTTTCACCATCTGCAAATGCTCGTTAGCTTGTGACAGCGATGTGCTTAATACAGGGTGGTCAAGGATACCTTGCAATTTTGTACTTTTTTGAAATGGTGCAGGAACTTTTGTGGCCACCGTATAATTTTGAGATTTGCTGTATGCGGTAGTCAATAGTATGAGCATCTCATATTTTCTTAGTTTGATGCTCTACGTTGCTTAGTTACGGAAATATGTTTTTTTTTTCTTATTTAGTTACTTTTCCACGTTAATTTATTCGAACATTTTTTTCAATCATATTCAAATTATGAGCAATGAAAATGAACGGAACAAAATATTTCAATAGAAAGTTGGACCTGATCTGGACCGCACTACTTTTTGGTAGGATCTAAACATACCTTTGAACAGGTTATTGATAGTTGCCACAGGGATTTCTCTCCACTTCGAATAATAATCCAATAAGTTCTTGTCTTGTAGTGAGTTGTACTGGTAGTGCTGACAGTCTTCTTTGAAGAGCATCTCATATGTGCTCAGTTGGATCGATATCGGGCGATAAGTTCAGCCATATCATTGAGTTGATTTAATTATTCACGAAAGATTCATTCCCAATATTGACATGTTACATTTTTTCATTATGGTTATTGTTCCAATTTTCAAAGTCATTTTTGCTAAACTGAGAAAATAGTACTTTGTGTATCAAGGCCATAAAGGTAATGTTTTTTGGCCGAATCTGAAATTTTGTAGCCGATGCTGCAAAACAGGTGAGGCCAAAGAAGAACCTTTTGGCCGAGGTGCACACGACATTTTTTAGGCGACTATCACAAAAAATTGAGCAAAATACTGATGTTTGAATTGTTTGATTTCTTACTCGCAATGGCAAGAGTGCTTCTCTTCATAAAACATAGTTACCTGCGACATTAGAGAACAAAATCTGTAGGTGTATTATTATGACAGTAGTTTAGACAAGTCAATGATGAACGAGGTATAGTGAAAGCGATTTTTCTCAAACGCCGGAACCACAGACTGAAGCTCAAATGCGGCAGCTTTGAGTTCCTCATACCATTGGTTACCAAATACAGCAAAGTCCAAAATTACAGGGTGGCCACGAAAGTTCCTGTACCATTGCAGAAAAGTACAAAATTACAAGGCTTTCTTCATCAACCTGTATTGAACATATCGCTGTCACGAGCCAACAATCACTTGCAGATGGTGAAAGTAGAAGGATTTATCTTGCAGTTGGTGTGAGTTATTGAAAAATCCGATGATTTTCAAGAGATTAGCAGAGGTTAAAAACCGAACAATTTTTTGGGTGACCCACTTCAAATTGTGACCAGTATATTTCCTTCCGAATATTTCTGGGACAGCTTATATCATCTAAATTTTTCTAAATCGGAACGGCTAGGCAGCATGTACGATAGAAGTTTGCTAGATTGAACTGAATCCCTCTGTATGTACCTACATATACTGTGCGAATTTTGTATAGTCAATTTCTTGGTGAATCTGCATTTTATGAAAGCAGAATAAATCAATACATCAATATACCGGGTGGGCCATAAAAAACCGTGCTCGGAATTTTTCCTTCTAAAATTTTTAATTCGCCACCGATTTTAACGAGCTTTTCAGCATTGGCTAGCCAATTGAATAGGCTATCATTTCCGTATTTCAAAATTTCCGACATTCAAGCTAGAAAATAGACCTTCATTTGTTCTCGTTGCTTTTTAATTAGAGTTACCAGAAAGTCAAAACCAATAATGTATTATGAAGGAATAGACCATTCTTGTCAATTCAAGACCACAACCAGTAAAATCGGGTCATCGGCTGAGGAGCTATTGCGAGTTGCAATTTAGTCGGAAAAGATACCAAACGTGACAAGATACCTTGTCGTGATTGGTCGTGGCCAGAAAGACAAAATGGACCACCTAGCAGAGCTTCGCCCCCCCACTACTCCCCTTCAACAATGATGGACACTTTTTGTGCGAAAATAGTATCAATGGGATATGATACGTCGAACTATAATGTATTCGCATTCAATGGATTGACGGGTTCCATCCCCTCCATTTTTACCTGCAATTTTTTACCCCCCCCCTCCAATAACTCAAAACCCCCGGGTGCGATTTTTGATATGTTGTAGAGCACTCAATTCTGAACAAAATATCAAATTTTCAGGACGTCCATATTTTTTCCGAGGTTGAAATCTATCTTTCTTGTACTATTATTTTCCAACCGATTTTTTCAAATTTGGTATCAGTGGCTAGCCAATTGGACAGGCTGCCATTTTCATAAAAGAAAATGGCCAACATGTCAAAATTCGAGATGGCGGAAACTATTGAAAATGGGCCTTATTCGTCCTTGTTGGAATAGAAAAACGGAAAGTAGGCTTTGCTTCAACTGGCCGTAGTTCCTCATCAGATGAACCGATTTGATTGGTTGCTGTCTTGAATTGTCGAGAAAGGTCCATTCCTTCATAACAATTATTGGTTTTGACTTATTTCTGGTTATTGGTTTGACTCGCTCATTTTGATTAAAAAGCAATGAGGACAAAAGAAATTCTATTTTCAGTTGCTTCCGCCATCTTAGATTTTGACAGGTCTGTCATTTTGTCATATGAAAAAGGTAGCCTGTCCAACTGGCTAGCCATTGATACCAAATTTGAGAAAATTGGTTGAGAAATGGCATATGGCGAATTGGCGGGCAGGATACCTAAATTTGGGTCAATTATGCGGAAATGAAAAAAACTGAAAGTAGGCTTCGCTTCAACTCGCAATAGCTCCTCAGCAGATAACCCGATTTTATTGGTTGTAGTCTTGAATTGACAAGGAAGGTCTAATCCTTCATAATACATTATTGGTTTTGACTTTCTGGTAACTTTCAATAAAAAGCAACGAGAACAAAAGAAGGCCTATTTTCAATTGTTTCGGCCATCTTGAATTTTGGTATGTCGGCCATTTTGAAATACAGAAATGATAGCGTATTGAATTGACTATCCAATGCTGGAAATTTCGATAAAATCGGTGGAGGAATAAAAATTTTAGAAGGAAAAATCCAGAGCACGGTTTTTTATGGCCCACCCGGTATACAGGGTGTTCCAGATTTGAATCGCGTCCTTCCAGGAAGTGATGAAAAACGTCAAAAGAAGTAGACTTTCTCAAAAAATATATGTCAGAAACGAATAACAACGGAGATATGGGCGTTCGAAGTTGAACCTTGAAAATCGATTTTTAGTCATAGGTTTGAAACTTCTCAACCGATTTTCTTCCAATTTGAACCAAAGCTCACTGGGAGAAGTCTGTATCAAACAATAATAACGCGTTCCATCAAAAATTTCCAGGGGCGTGGATAATTGGGGGTGCTCCCACTTTTTCACCCCTATTTTTTGAACCCTCGGGTAATTTGGTAGGTTGATCATATTTTTGAATTTTACGTTCAATTCTAAAGAAAAAGTTACTCATGCAAAATTTTGATTAGAGGCTTCGTTCTCAAGATATTTGAGGTTGAAACTTCGGAAAACATCTCGAAAACACCACTTTCGAAGCCCTAAAAATTAAAATACAAGATAACTAATGATTCCTTTATTGGGATAGATTTTCTAGGTGTTTCAAGTTGCTAAATCATGAGTTTTTGTGAGAAACGAGAAGTTTTCAAGAAAAAATATTTTTTTGGCTCTTGATAGTGGATATTTTGATGTGTTTTCCGGAGTTTCGAACGCAAAAATCTTGGAAACGAAGGCTCTAATCAAATTTTTGCAAGTGTAACTTTTTCTTTGAAATTGAACTTGAAATTCAAAAATGTGAACAATCTACAAAATTACCTCAAGGGGTTAAGAATAGGGGTAAAAAAGCAAAGAAATTCCCCATTATCCACGCCCCTGAAAAAATTTAGTGGGCCGCGTTATTATCGTTAGATACCGACTTATTTTAGCAAGCCTTGGTTCAAATTTGAACAAAATCTGTTGAGAAGTTTCAAAGTTATGACGAAAAATCGATTTTTAAAGTTCAACTTTGAACGCCTATATCTCCGTTATTATTCGTTTCTGACATATATTTTTTCGAGATAATCTACTTCTTTTGACGTTTCCCATCACTTCCTGGAAGGACGCGATTTAAATCTGAAACACCCTGTATAATGAAAGAAAGTGCCAAATCTTTGTGCCGCTAAAACTCAGAAACGAGTCCCGGCTACGATCAAGGGAGTTGTATGGTGTGGTAGCTCTATAGCCCCCATCGATGAAGAAGGTTTGGGTTTCCGTGTTTTACCTAAAGGGCGTGCTTTTGAAGATATAAGGGCTGGAAGTTTTTCGCTCTCTAGAAATGTCTAGAACAGTCCAGAACATTCGAGAGTATTCGAGATCATTCCACAACATTCCAGAATGTTTCGGTATGTTCTGGAATGTTCGGGAATAGTCTTCAACGTTCGAATAATGGAAGGGAGTGTACAGTGTGCGTGCTAAAACTCAGAAACGAGCCCCGGTAGGATCAAAAGAGTTATATGGTGTGGTAGCCCTCTATCCCTCATCCATGAAGAAGGTTCCCGATTTTATTTGAAGGGCGTGTATTTTCGGCGTATTATTCTAAGGGCTGGAACTTTCGCCCTCTAGAATGTCTAGAGCAGTCCAGAACATTCGAAAACATTCGAGATCAATCAGCAACATTCCAGAATGTTCCGGTATGTTCTACAATATTCGGGAATAGCTTGGAACGTTCTAAAACATCCCGAAACATTTCAGATCATTGTAGAACATTCGAGATCATTCCATAACATTCCATAATGTTCCTATATGTTCTAGAATGGTCGGGATAATCTGGAACGTTCAGAAACATCCCGGAACATTCCAGATCATTGTGGAGCATTCGTGATCATTCCACAACATTTCAGAATGTTCGGGTATGTTCGGGAATGGTCTGGAACGTTCGGAAACTTTCCGGAACATTCCAATCCATCGTGGTACATTCGAGATCGTTCTACAACATTCCAGAATGTTCCGATGTGTTTTAGAATGTTCGAGAATAGTCTGGAACGTTCCGGAACATCCCGGAACAATCCAGATCATTGTGGAGCATTCGTGATCATTCCACAACATTTCAGAATGTTCAGATATGTTCTGGAATGGCCGGGAATAGTCTGGGATGTTCAGAAACATCCAGGAATATTCCAGATCATTGTGGAGCATTTGTGATCATTCCACAACATTTCAGAATGTTCCGGTATCTTCCAAAATGGTCGGACATAGTCTGGAGCGTTTGGAAACATTCCGGAACTTTCCAATTCATTGTGGTACATTCGAGATCGTTCAACAACATTCCAGAATGTTACGGTATGTTCTCGAATGGTCGGGATAATCTTGATCGTACAAAAACATCCCGGAACATTCCAGATCATTGTGAAGCATGATCATCGTGATCATTCCACAACATTCCAGAATGTTCGGGTATGTTCGGAAATAGTCTAGATGAGCGTTCGGAAACATTTCGGAACATTCCAATCCATTGTGAAACGTTCTAGATCGTTCCACAACATTGCAGAATGTTCCGGTTTGTTCTGGAATAGTCGTGAATGATCTGGAACATTCAGAAACATCCCGAAACATTCTAGATCATTGTGGAGCATTCGTTATCATTCCACAACATCCCAGAATGTTCAGGTATGTTCGAGAATCTGGAACATTCGGAAAAATTTCGGAACATTCCAATTTATTGTGGAATATTGTAGATCGTTCCACAACATTCCAGAATGTTCAAGAATAATCTGGAACGTTCGGAAACATCCCGGAACGTTCAGAAACATCCCGGAACATTCCAGATCATTGTGGAACATTCGAGATCATTCTACAACATTCTAGAATGTTTCGGTATGTTCCGTAATGTTTGGGAAACCCCGGAACATTCCAGATCATTATGGAACTTTCGAGATCATTCTGTAACAATCCAAAATGTTTCAGTATGTTCCGAAATGTTCAGGAAAATCGAGAGTATTCGCGATCTACAACATTCCTGGAATATTCAAGAATAGTCTGCAACGTTCGGAAACATCCAGGAACAATCCAGACCATTTCAAAATGTTCCGGTATATTCTGGAATATTCAGGAATAGTCTGGAACGTTCGGGAACATCCAGGAACATTCCAGATCATTGTGGAACATTCCTGAACACTCTCGAATGTTGTGGAATATTCTGGAACATTGTGGACCATTCAAAACCTTTTTGGTATGGGTGGGGCTGACCGTCGGTAGGGGTATATGAAGCAAGATCCGTCGTTGTTTCGAACGCATGTTTCTTATCAGTTGTTGATGTAAAGCTGATGTGATTCAATGCCCAAACGTAAAGGAGCAGGAGATCTTGCCAGTTCTGTAGCAAAACGGCGAAAACAAAAAGAAGTAGAAGAACAGCGAAAAAATGAAAAAGTCGAAGAGCGCGGAGCACGTTTACGTTCCCAACGAATCAAAATGAGCACCGTGAGAAGCAGAGAAAATGAAGAGCAACGAGATGAACGGATTGCGACACAATCTCATAACAAAACACTGCGAATGCAAGTCACCTTTGAAAATATCACCCTGCGAGAAGCGCGAACGAGGACTAGGTTACTAAGCTAGTCAATACTAAAAATAGGAATCTTGTTTGTCTTGCTTGCGATGAAGCGATGAAACAATGCCTAACTTGATATTTTCAAACAAAAAAAAATTTTGGAAAATTTGCCAAGATGTCAGATTTTTTTTTTGTTGGGAAAAGCAATTTCTTACTGAATTGATGAGCAACACAATTCGAGCTTTATTTTTCCGCCTTAAAGTGCATGAGAATAATATCAACTTTTTTTTCACATTTTTTCACGGTGTCAAAACAAGCTGAGTAGGAAATCAAAAATAGATGCAAGATGCAACCATCTTTTGAACTAAAAATCTACCACAATTCCGTACCGTTTAGTTGAATTTTGTTACGAACATCCATTTTAGCGAGAAAATATATCCTGCTTGCGTAGTTCTCTTGAAAAAACACAACATTTTGAAAATTTCAAAAATGTTATCAAAACATTAGATTTTGTTCGAGGAAACGAGGTGTCGCTTCTTACTGAATCGAAAACGAGCAACACAGTTTTGCCGGTTATTTCACGGTTAAATATTGCGTTGGATATACTATTTATATTGAACGAACTTTTCGTAGATACAACAGCTGCAAAACAAAAGCAGTAATGCATAAAACATGAATCTAATAGAAATAAAACCTGTTGTTTTGAACTGTTCTTGCTAGCTGATTCTGATAATATACTCATACTTCTTATGCATGATCGATTTTTTTTTTATTGACCAGTCGCACTAATTTCATTCTGCTTCTATACACCATGTCCAATCCACATTCCTCACCATATCTTCCTCTCCCTCTGCCTCTTCCTCAGCAGCTTTATCCTGCACCTCCACAATCTAATCATCATTCTTCTCATCTCCAGCACGATTATTATCCTGCACCTCCATCGACTTACTATCAGCCTAATCGCCCGGAAGGTTCAGATGTGTCTGTGATTAGCAATACGAACAACACCTGCAGCTTCGTCAATCACAACGACAACGACCGTGATCTAAACAGGTCACATCAACAGGTCCAGCTGAACCAAGAGCCGAACGAGATGCTGACGCTGTCGCCCAGCGGCGGCGTTGACATCTTCGACCTGGACAGCCTTGACCTGGAAAGCCTTTACCTAGGAGGCCTTGACCAGGAAAGCCTTGACCCGGACAGCCTCAGGATGATGACGCTGCCCTCGCCGAGCGGCACCACCACGCGCACGTACTCCCTCAGTCCCCCGAGCAATGTGAATGGCCATCGCATCAGCAGTGAAGTAGTCGCCCCCGTTTTGCCAATAAGGGCTGCAAATGACTTGCGTGACAAGGTGAGCTTTCCTTTGGATGCAAGCGAAACGTTGCGTTAAAATAGAATCGGAGGCTTCAAAACAGGTAGATACTTGTTCGGAATCGAGTCTCGAAAATCTCGTCAAAACCCAAATTGAACCGAACTCAACCTGGCGCTGAGATCGCTGAATTTCGCGTTTCTTCATGTGTATGTTGCAGTTGGGTGTTTCGGCCGATTATCAACCCGAGTTAGTCAACGAAAAGACCGGCATCGAGAACCCGTTGCGGACCAACCAGAAGACGACCGGACACAGGCCGAGGACTGAAGAGGAAACCAATCACCGCGAAGAGAATGTCCAAAGAAACTTCCGCTGTCAGCAGTGCAACAAGATGTTCTCCGCGCAATGGAATCTGAACAGACACATGAAGAGCCACTCGGACGACAGACCGTATCCGTGCACGTACTGTGACAGAAGATTCAAAGATTCTTCGACCCTCAGAAGGCACACGATGACGCACACAGGTACAGTTCCATCTTCTAGAAAACAGCAATCATTTTCCTCAGTACACCTCGCGCTTTATCTCTTACTTGTTGGTTGCATGTCAAGCTCCGAAGCTCTTAGTGAAACCTTTTAGCTACCCCACTCGAGTTTTCCCAAAATGTCACAATTTTGAGAATTTTCAAGAAAACTGTCGCAATTTTAAATTTTTTGAATAATTCTAAAAAACCTTAGGTGGTGTTTTACTTCCCCGACCCAGCACCCAATGAGAAGGGGGCAGTATTGTGAACGCGCTAAAAAAAAACTTCGAGATTTCGACGGATATATCCGTTTTGAGGTCGCCTATGATGATTAAGACCATTTCCAGAATGATCTCTGTCTGTACTTATGTATGTTTATATGTTTGTCTGTAACCTTCCACGATACCAGCCGCAACGTATATCCGATCGACTTGAAATTACACAGACATGGTTTCACCGTCGAATGAGCCCATTATTTTGTGGCTGTCATTTGTCAAACGGAAGTGTCACTATCAAAAAATGACAAAAGCTTTATCTCACGGAACTTCACTAGCGATATGCCGTTTGAAATACCATAAAAAACTGTATTCAGAACAGTTAAAAATATTGCCCTATATGTCATCTGTTGAATAATAAAAAAAATGGTCAAGTTCAAAACTTCCCCATTTAATTTACAAAATCTATCCGATGGATTGGGGTCAAATTTGGCAAAAAGCAACAAAACAAGAGTCAAATTGAGTCTGCAGTTGCAATCTTCCTCCATTTTCCAGTTGAGCGTTGTGAGTTTGTGTGAGTTTTTGATGAAATCGGACTAATTTCAAAATTATCAAAAATGTTACAGAAATGGCTTGGTGATGACTTTTCTAGAAACAGAAGGCGGGGTACCGTTTTTTACTGAATCGAGCACTAGTAACACGAATTTGGCGGTAATTTTCATATTAGTCGACGCATTGCAAATCTAAAGGTTTTATGTTAAGTTATCAAATCAGAAAAACAAAACTTGATTCATGATTGTTTGGCGCATGCTCAATTCAGTAAGATGATACCCAGCATTCTCATAACCATCTAAATTTTTTATTTAAAAAACCTTTTTGAGCACCGTAAAGAAGATACACACACAGGTACAGCTCCATCTTCTACAAAACAGCAATAATTTTGTTTCGGTACACTTAAAGCTTCATACCTTACTTGTTACGTTGTCAAGCTTTGAAGCTCGTAGTGAAACTCTTCAGCTACCCCACTCGAGTTTTCCCAAAATGTCACAATTTTGAGTTTCAAAAAAACAGTCGTAATTTTAAATCTTTTGAATGATCCTGAAAAACCTTGAGGACGACATTTCCTACTGTTTTTTCTTTAAACATGAGGTTCATGAATATCCGTGAAGTAGGAGAATTGAAAAGAAGGAGGGTAATCGAGAATTAAGTATGAAAGCGTACCGTATGATCAAAAACTTTCCTTCTCTAGGTAGGCTGTGATCCATCTGGCCATGTGGACCACATGTACTGAATGATGCATGGTGAAAATTCTAAATTCCTGAAAATTTGAGGGCCCCCCAGTCGCCCACTAATGGACAAATTTTTGAGTGTTGCGGGTCAAATCACTTGAAATTTCACGTAGTTTGCATATGCCAAATTTCACTGCAGTATCACAAAATGCAGAATCAAAAAACGTACCGCTGCAACTAAACTACGCAACGAAATTATTGTCGTACTCCAAATTTCACCCTTTTTCAAAACAAGTGAACTCCCGACTGGTTTGAACAATTTTAATTCTGCTTGGAGCATTTGAGAGCTTGATTCTCTAGGTATAGAATCGTATCAATTCGAAGATTGATAGATGTCAACTTGAGTTTCTACAGGGTGTTGAAGAAAGTAGTGCAACATTTATGAAGTTTGACTATCTCCCATTTGAAATCAAACTGTTTCTTTTGAATTTCAACATCAATGGCACGTAGCTCTAATTCATATCTCGAAACGGGTTTTGATTCATTTCTCTATCTCTTTTATTTACAGGGTGGTATCGAAAAGACGACTTTTTTGTCTTCTGGTGATAACATTTTCCCTTCTTCACCAATTTTTTTAATCCAGGGCTCATATTGAAGCCGAAGCCTTAGGTAAGAAAACCCAATCAACATATTCGACTCAAGACTAACATTCAAAATATAGTGTGGCATCAAAAGTGACATATTAATTTATCTGTCCAGGAATCCGACCGGGTGGAGAATTGAACGAAAATCAACATTGTTTTCGGATGAGGCATTCATTCTGAACACTCTTTGATGTTCCATGATTGATTGTCACCAGGATGATAGATGGAGGGACCAAATAAGAGTTGAGTGTTTCTGAGAGAGAATCAGCTCTCTCGCTGGTCTGAAAATGTCCGTAACCAACGGTTTTCCGTAACACTGGTTACGGCATTTGCAGGTGAGTTATAGCGGTGCTTCTCCATGGAAAACATGCGGCTGCAATTTGAACCCTGCATCCAAAGTTCTTGCCACAATCAATCATGAAACATCAAAGAGTGTTTGGAATGAATGCCTCATCTGAAAACAATGTTGATTTCCATTTAATTCTCCACCCGGTCGGATTCCTGGACAGATTTATTCATATGTCACTTTTGATGCCACCCTATATTTTGAATGTTGGTCTTGAATCGATTATGTTTATTGGGTTTTCTTACCTGAGGCTTCAGCTTCAATATGAGCCTTGGATTTAGAAAATTGTTGAAGAAGGGAAAATGTTATCACAAGAAGACCAAAAACTCGTTTTTTCGATACCACCCTGTAAATAAAAGAGATAGGAAGATAAATCAAAAACTGTTTCGAGATATGAACTTTAGCTACATGTCACTGATGTTTGAATTCAAAAGAAACAGTTTTATTTTAAATGGGAGTATGTAAAACTTTATAAATGTTGCACGACTTTCTTTAACACTCTGTAGAAACTCAAGTTGACATCTATCAATCTTCGAATTGATACGATTCTATACCTAGAGAATCGAGCTCTCAAATGCTTTGAACAGAATTGAAATCGTTTTAACCAGTCGGGAGTGTTCTTGTTTTGAAAAAGGGTGAAATTTGGAGTACGACAATAATTTCGTTGCGTAGTTTAAACTGCTGGACAACGAAGTTGTCGGTATCGGAAAACTGGTTCGACTTTGGAGGCCAGTATCTCCCGATTGCCGATTGCGATTTTCATTTTGTTTGTTGGGTTAACTACCCTCATCTTTCCGTAACCCATCTCATAATACTGAATGCTGAGAAATTTCATGTAAATTTTCTACAGGGTGATACGTAAAGTGGTGCAAAAGTGCAACGACTTCATCGAACCCCCATTTTTCGAAAATATATATTTCTTCAATATTCTAATACAAAAATCATGAAATGTGGTGTCTTATCTCGAAACGGTTTTGGAATTTAGTACAGGAAAAATAGTAAAAAAATCAGCAAAACCTCGGAATAAATATGGACGTCCTGAAAGTTCAATATTCTGTTCAGAATTGAATGCTCTACTACTACTACAAATCCAAAATCGCCAAAAATCGCACCTGGGGGTTTTGAGTTATTGGACGGGGGGGGGGGGGGGGGGGGTTAAAAATTGAAACTTGGAATGGAGGGGGTGAAACCTGTCACTCCATTGGATGCAAATACATCGTAATTCGAAGTATTGTTTCCCGTTTGTATCATTTCGGTACAAAAAGTGTCGATCATTGTTGAAGGGGGCTCGTGGGGATGCGAAGCTCGGCCAGGGGGCTCTTTTTCCTTCCTGCGCCATATCGAACCGATCACGACAAGTTTGGCATCTTTTCTGACTAAATTCAATCAATCCATTGTGTAAATTTGGATGAAAACAAGTTTGAACAAGTTGACTTGAAAAAACTTGTTTTTTTTTGATAATTTTGACGATTTTCTTTTTACTGTTAGAGGTGTTCATCATCCAAAAATTTTCAAAGGCCATTAGATTGAAGTGTATTCTCCACGAGAATCATCCACTTGATGTATAATTTTGTTTCTTGAGTTTAAAAAACCGATTTGAACCTGAGCCGGCGCGGCGCGTCGTCTACTACTGACCAGAACACTACAGCATGCACCTTCAAATGAAAATAGCTCAAATTGTTGGAAAAATAACAACTGATCTTTAAAAACTCGAGGATCAGTGCAGAATTGAATTCCCTATAACATAAACAAAATCGCCATGAATCGCTCTGCAGGGTTTTGAGTTATTTGAGGGGAGAGGCAACAGTTCATAGAGTATGAATATTGCCAAAATGTTATCCACCTCCTCGAATAACTCAAAATCCTGCAGTGCGATTTATGACGATTTTGTTTAAGTTATAGGAAATTCAGTTCTGCACAGATCCTCGAATTTTCAAAGATCAGTTGCTATTTTTCCAATAATTTTAGTTATTTTCATTTAAAGGTGCATGCTGTAGTGTTCTGGTCAGTAGTAGACTACGACGTTATGGGGAGTTTAGGAGACTGAATTTAGTCGGGAAAGATACTAAACTTGTCGTGATCGGTTCTACATGGCCAGAAAAACAAAATGGACCACCTATTAGAGCTTCGCACCCCCACGACCCCCCTTTAACAATGATCGACACTTTTTGTACCAAAATGGTATCAACGGGATATGATGCGTCGAATTATAACGTATTTGCTTCAAATGGATTGACAGGTTTCATCCCCTCCATTTCAAGTTGCAATTTCTTACCCCCCCCCCCCCTCCAATACCTCAAAACCCCCGGGTGCGATTTTTGGCGATTTCGGATATGTTGTAGAGCACTCAATTCTGAACAGGATATCAAATTTTCAGGACGTCCATATTTTTCCCGAGGTTGAAATCTATCTTTCTTGTACTAATTACCCAGATTGGAAGTCGAACATTGAAGATATAAATTTTTATGTTGAATGTTGCACATTTACGAAACTTGGGCATAGCACAAGCACAAAAAGTATAACGTCCGGGGGGGCTTAACTTCACTCGAAAACTGGAGTTTTACATCGTTACCATCTTCAGGGGCTTAAACTTGCGAATAGAACAGGTTTCACATCCAAAATTTTGATGAAACTCTGACGAAATTCAACGTACGAAAAACAGGCAGTGACAACCACTTGAAAAAGTGCCCCCTGCCTTGACCCCACACCAAATATTCGGATTGTGTTGACAGCAAAATTGTCCTGGACTGTTGTACGAACAATCTTGTCTAATGTCAGCATCCATTCATCAAAAGTGACTTGATATCGCGTGCCAACAAGGCAAATCTGTAACATTCAACATAAAAACTTACATCTTCAATGTTAGACTTCCAATCTTGGTGATTCCAAAACCGTTTCGAGACGATACACCACACTTCATGATTTTTGTATTAAAATACATTAAAAATTTTTTTTGACAAATGGGGGTACGATGAAGTCGGTGCAATTTTGCAGCACATTACGTATCACCCTGTAGAAATTATACATGAAGTTTCACAACATTCACCTTTACAGAATAGGTTACTGAAGCATTAGGCTAACTAACACAACAAACAAAATGGGAATCGCATTCGGCAATCGGGAGTTATCAGTCTTCAAAATCGAACCATTTTTCCGATACCGACAACTACCGACAACTCCGTTGTCCAGCAGTTTATACAGGATGGTCCATCCTAGCGTAATTATCCCATAGCGGTCTTACCGTTCAAGATAGAGGAACAGATGTAAAAGAAAAGTTATATGGTTTGATGAGACCTATAACCTCAAATTATTGTCAGTTATACAGGATGTCCCATTTTGACGGGATCAACGAAACGTCAATTTTTTTAAATGGAACACCCTATTTTTTTGCATTTTCATGTTCAACTTTTTCAACTGTCTTATGCCTGTATTTTTGTTTTCCAATTGTGTGGCAGTGCTACCAAATAAAATAATCTACTGACTAGTATCCAGCAACCTATGGAAATTTTTGTTCGAAACGTCCCTTCGGGTGGGAACGAGGGTGGGAAGTTGGAATTGAGGTCTCCAATTTTCCGTTGTCTCTCTTTACTGTGACGTCATGCGTATAAGAGACGGTTAATCGAGGTCATTGGGCGCTTCCCAATAAGGCGTATAAGGACACAATTCGACACATATGGACACAATTTGACACAGCTAGCGTTCCAATAGCAGTAATAGCACCACATGTCGACACAATCGAAACATTGGCGGGAGTCCTGCTACAAAAGCGAGTCGTTCTGGTCGAAACACCGACGAGAGCCTCTCTTGAGTGGCAACGGCCAGGAGAAATTTTGAAAATTCATTACGCTCAACTGGAGAATGGTGGAAAACTGCATCTGCGGCCTCAATTTGGCTCTTTTGTTGTGTTGCTTCCTGCCTGATCTGGTTCCAATTCATCGGATAGATTTTGAATAATTAATTGGTAAAGTTTTGAACTTTAATATTTTTTAATATTTGACAGATGACAGATAGGGCAATGTTTTCAACTGTTCTGAATACAGTTTTTCAAGGGCTTTCAAATGACATATTGCAAGTTGAGTTCCGTGAGATATAGCTTCTGACATTCGATGATAGTGACAGTTAGATTTGACAGATGACAGTCAAAAACTAATGGGCTCTTTTCAGGAAACAACCATGTTTGTATACCAAATTTCAAGTCGATCTAGTCAACGTTACGGCAGTTATCGAGGAAGATCACAGACAGACAGACACACACACACACGCACGCACGCACGCACGCACGCACTTGGGTGAATGGTCTTAATCGTCTTGGGAGACCTCAAAACGGATATACCGTCCGTTTTTTATTTTAGGCCCCAGCCTGTAGCACCTTTATTATGGGTTTCACACCCAATATATTATATATTTTTGAAATCACAAAAACAAGATCTTTCGACTGATGATATGTCAAATTATTTTTGACAGATGTCATTTTTTGACAATGGACAGAATAGTACTTGTAATACATCATTTTAAAGCCCATAAAATTCTGAGGATAACTGTGTTTTAATTTTTGAAATCGGGTATCTTCCACAGCTTCTAGGGGTCTTTCAATAGGAAAAAAATGTGAATTTCAGAAATAGCCACTCAATAAGTAATAGGTATTTTTGATAATCACTAATGATGATGATCTGATTTTCAATCGTCCAAATCATTGGGAAACTCTATAAACACCTTATCTTTTAGGTAAGCTCATAAAATAAATCGAGGGGGTCATAGCTGGCAAGCTCGTATGTCATCGCGTTGGGCTGGTAGTTCCAATTCACTGATCGTCGAATGTTTTATTCAACAAACAAGGAGGCGGTCATTTCGAGCTACTTCTTTAGGACATTTTTTGTTTCAATGTGAATAATTTATAATTATTAGCATTAGTTGACAGTAAAGATAGGTACCTGCGAGGGTACCTGCTTTACCTACTTACTTATTATATATTTCTGAAATTCAACTTTTTTTTCCTATTGAAAGACCAATAGAAGCTTTAAAAGATACCCGATTTCAAAAATGAAAACACAGTTCTCCTCAGAATTTTATGGGCTTTAAAATGATGTATTACAAGTACTTTTCTGTCAACTGTCAAAAAATGACATCTGTCAAAAATAATTTGACATATCATCAGTCGGAAGATCTTGTCTTTGTGATTTCAAAAATATATAATATATTGGGTGTGAAACCCATAATAAAGGTGCTACGGGCTGGGGCCTAAAATAAAGAACGGACGGTATACAGGGGGTGGTGAAAATTTCGATGCTCACCATTGGTATCTTGGAAACGGTAAGAGATACGAGGTCGGTTAAATTAGAAAAAAGTTGCGCATTTTTGTAGCGATTGAGAATCTGAAAAGAAACTTTGAATATTCTGATTGGTTTACGATTTATCACGAAAAAACTGAAAATTTTGATTTTAGAAATTATTCTTTATCTTTCCAACCATCCAAGTTATTTCAATCAAACTTGGTAGTTTTATGTTTTTGATCACTCCGAGTCGATCAACGTCAACAGAAATTTTCCAGGCCTTCTAGTTGTCAAATTATGATAGTCAACTTTTGTTTTTCTTATGGCCGCCATATTGGATTTTTGCACTAATAGATAGAGAAAAAAATTAACTTTCCAAATTAGTAACCAACATGTTCTTTTTATGACATTTTTAGCTCAAATTTTGAAATTTTCGTAAATTATTGACGAAATCGGGAATGCTTTGAAAAATAATTGAAATATTATCAATAGCAACAACAAAAGAAGACAGATTGTGTTCAATTGACGTATCCAAAGGCTCGATACCAAGTTGCTGGCGCAAAGTTTGGGACGGCGTAACTCGCCAAATACAGCGCGGTCTGATTGGTTGGTATCCGCTGTTGCTATGGTAACGGCACTGACGGCGGTCTCAGCCCCAACTTGGTATCGAGCCGTAACTTCTTAATCGTGTTTTGTGCTTGTTTGTACCGAGAGTTCCTAAATTAAATGAGTCAAGAGTGCCTGTGAATTCAAAAACGTCTGTCGAAACTAGGGTAATCCTTACTCTTTTTCTAATAAATTTGTCAAACTTTAACAAGAACGATGCTAGTTCCGACAGACGTTTTTGAACTCACAGACACCCTTGACCCATTCAATTTATGAACTACCGGTACAAACAAGCATAAAACACGATTAAGAAGTTAGATACGTCAAATGCACACCATCTGTCACTATTTTGTTGTTGCTATTGATAATATTTTAATTGTTTTTTTAAGCATTCCCGATTTTGTCAATAATTTCCGAAATTTCCAAAATTTGACACCCAAAAATGTCATAAAAAGAACATGTTGGTTACTAATTCGAAAAGCTAATTTTTTTCTCTATCTATTAGTGCAAAATCCAATATGGCGGCCATAAGAAAAACAAAAGTTGACTGTCATAATTTGACATCTAGAAGGCCTGGGAAATTTCTGTTGACGTTGATCGACTCGGAGTGATCAAAAACATAAAACTACCAAGTTTGATTGAAATAACTTGGATGGTTGGAAAGATAAAAAATAATTTCTAGAATCAAAATTTTCAGTTTTTTCGTGATAAATCGTAAACCAATCAAAATATTCAAAGTTTCTTTTCAGATTCTCAATCGCTACAAAAATGCGCAACTTTTTTCTAATTTAACCGACCTCGTATCTCTTACCGTTTCCAAGATACCAATGGTGAGCATCGAAATTTTCACCACCCTGTATGGTGAAATCTCAAAACTTTTTTCGGCACGATTACAATACTTCCCCTCACATGTTGGTGGGGGGTCGGGGAAGTAATAAAAACTAAAAAAAAATCGCATTTTCACAGTTTTCTTAGAAAAATCGTAGCGGCCTTGCTTTTCAAAACTAAGAGATGAAACTTGACATGGTGATATTTAAATCAAAGACTAATATCCCAGTGTCAAAAAATTGGGACTTCTTGATACAGGGCGTTCACAAAAAAAAAACATCAAACTTCATAATTTTCAAAGTAGGTATCATGACTCATTTTTTCAAGTGACATGCCTCCAATTTTATAACGTTATCTGATAGCTTTTTTTATCCATTCATTTTCACTGAGGATACCCTACCCTTAAACTTCATTTTTTTCGAGATAATCGGAAATTTTCACAAAATTTGCTTTTTTTTCTTTTCCTTCCAAAAATTGAGTTGGCCGTGATGAATGACAGGCCAGCCAAATAGTACGCAGCTGTCAGTTAGTTAGTACCGAACCAGTTCGGCTCTAAAATCAGAGGATTCGATTGGTTCACGAAAATCCTTGCCCAATCAGTGATAGCGATTTTCGAGCTGAACTGGCTCCGTTCTGGCCAGTCGAAAACGCCATCAGTTGAAAATGGCACCTCACTGACCAAATTTGAGTTTTAAAAAAAATCGGCCTAGTTTTCAGATTTTCAAAAATTCTACAGAGATGGCATGGTGTTGATTTTTTCAGAAACGGAAAGCGGGGTACCCTTTCTTACTGAATCGAGCACTAGTAACACAAATTTGGCGGTAATTTTCATATTAGTCGACGCATTGTGAGACTACTGGTTTTATTTTAAGTTATCAAACTAGAAAAACAAAACTTGATGCTTGATTGTTTGGCACATGCTCAATTCAGTAAGACATAATAGTACCCGGCATTTTCATACCATCTAAATTTTTAATTGAATAAAAAAATTAAAAATTTGTTAAAAACACTACATGTAAGTTTTTTTCCAATAAACAAGAGGGATATTTTTTCTTACTGAATAGAAGATATGAAACATGAATTTGTCATCAATTCTCGTGCCAAAATCAAACTCGACTATGCTATTGGTCAAAATGAAGCTGCGTTTCTCTTCCCCACACTTAACAAGCCTTATGGAATGCTTATAGCATTGCTTAATTATACTGCGCATGCGAGAGCTTATTCGAGGCAATCGGTGAATCACCCCTGGTATTTTTTGCTTGAAAATAAAAGCACTGATACCGATAACACTTTTCTGAATTGTTGTGTTTCGACAGGAGTGAGGTACAAATGCCATCTGTGCGAAAGTTCCTTCGTCGACAGGAGCTACCTGAAGTCGCACTGCCTGAGGGTGCACGCCGTCCGGTACCCATAAGCCTACAGAAAAAGGTGGCCGAAAAGGAGTGCGGACACACCACCAGCACAACCTCCATGTGAGACCATAGCACCCCTACACAGTCCGGCCTTGTTGAAATCCCACGACAAACGATGCTTCAAGTTAACGAACCCAAACATGCTGTCCCAAGTACGCACCTGAATTTTGAAACAATCTTTTTCCAAGTATTCTCCTGCCCCCCGCCCCCTTACATATTGACGAATATTCATTAGTATTCATTATTTACATCTTTGATGTCGAGTAATTGATTTTTATGAACTTTAGGATATGTGATAACATTTTTTCCACGTTAAAAAATACAGAGCGGTCAAAAAAAATTATTTTGGGCAAATAAATTCGTGAGTGTGTTATGAATATCAAGTAGTTTTTTGAATTTGGCTTTGAAAGGGTCTACTGGAATACAGGGTGATCACGAAATTGCGCACAAGAACAGTATTGCGATATTATAATGGAATACTTATTCTACGAAGCTCACAAAAATAATTTAAAAAAATCGGCTTTTATTTTCGAATTTATGTATGAAGGACCAAAGTTTGGTGCTTACTGCCAGTTTCTATATTTGAAAATATTTTAGATGTTGGCAAAATTATGAGAGAGAAGTAGAAATAGTTTTCGGACTCAACAATGAACATGTATAGTAAATAGGAAGTCAATACACCCGTGGTTGGTATTTCTCTCTCATTATTCTGCCATTCTACAAAAGTTGAGTTCAGATAGTGAACACATTTGGAGTAAAAAAAAATTCTGCCATCAACAGTTCACTAGAATATTTTGGAAAACTAGAAAGGGTTCTAGGAGCCTCCATAACTTCAAAAATAAAAATATAAGTCTTTTCTTATACGCACACGTGGATTCTGGATTTATAATATTACTCCGACCCTTTTGAATCTCTTCCTAGCCTCTCTTCTTGAATGAGCGTATTTTTTTCATTTTGAAAGTTTTTTTTTTGTTTTTAATTGATTTGAAATTTTCCAGGACGTTGCGAATCGACAACAGTACCTCCGGTCACGACCGTAGATTTTATGATGATATGATGACAACATGGTGTCTCAAGAAAGCCCTTCCCTCAATACACTCAATTCATTCGAGAAGTGCCAATCTGAAGGACTATAGTTTTTCTCGGTGCGGTAGTTTCTCTAGTCTTGTGGTTTCAATAGTGGTCGTTTTGTATGTTCAAGTGCTTGCTACTCTACCGCGCAGCACAAGCAGACAATAAACACGTAGCAATTTTAAGGTGTGTTTCCACCTTCCGGCAGATAGACAGATTTTCAAAAGCAGTTCATCTAAACTAGTGGTCTGCTGAGCCACAGAACTGAGCTATGGAAGCAAGCATTCGTTTGTCTGTTCGGTGGAAACACGCCTTTGGAGAACTTCCGTTAGACGCCCTGTGTTTTATTTATTTATTTTTGGCAGCGATAGCACTCGCGTAGATTTTAACTGTGATTCTCATTGTTTTATCTTCAGGTACACTTTTGAACGGCAAAATTATACTTTATGGTTTTTTTGTGTACCTATTTATAACGTTACTCAAATGTCGGAGTTGTAGATAGGAAATGAGTGATTTCCTACTTTTTTTACACAAATAAATTATAAAGAAAACTTGAAAAGCAGTTTTCTTTACTTCCCTGTCTTCTGAAAGGGGTGCACACTCAGTGGTGAATAATTTTAACTGACAAGTTTATCACAAACAGTCCCCGAAAAAGCACCAAAAATAACGAAATTAGTGCGAGGCGAAGTCTTAACCGCCCCATATCTAAACTGCTTGACAATTGAACTGCAACACCTAAAAATTAGGTGCGTTTTCAAATTGAGATAGCTCGAAAAATATTTGACGGATTCCAAGAATTCAGGCATATGAAGAAAGATCATTTCTTTGACTATCGAGTGCTGATATTGATGATAAGTTTGATTGCACAATTTGTCATATACAGGGTGCCAACGGAGAGCGTGCAGATATGAGCAATCTTTCACCTTGTACAACTTTCGAAAAAAAAGTCCGAGAGTTTTTCTATCACCTGCTTTTGAAAGGTTATATCATTATGCCGAAACGGTTTTGGAATTTTGACCCTAACTTTTTTTTTCAAAAAATTGTGCTCAATTTTCTGAAATATGCACTTTTTGATTGAGAAAAAGAAATAGAGACATTGTTTGTTTTCAAACGGCGTCCATATTGAATTTGCTCACGAAGATTTATATTTGAGCCTTCACATCCCCCAGAAACTACCTCTATACTATGCCATGTTGAAGGGGTAGTTTCGGGTGGATATGTGAATGAAATCATCGTAGCGGCAAACTAATGCGACAGATTTTTAAAAAATTCCAACAAATGAAGTATTGCGGAAGTACTAGTTTTATTAAAAGGTAGTTCTTTTTTCGAGAGGGTAGCTGTTGGGATGACCTACGCAAAGGGTCATCGTGTAGCATCACTTTTTTAGTGGAACAGTTGAAAAAGACGTTTTTTGGAATTTTCATGTATTGTATGTCTTATCATACCAACCCTGTCCCTGTCCCTTGAAGTCAAGGGGTGGTTTTTAGGGAGCTGTACGTGTGGGGTCATCGTAGTATCCTTATTCCAATCCAATAATTGATGAGTATTTTTCTTAGGCCTTTTAAATGAAGCATTGCATATCTTGTTTTGAGACGGTGTCCCAAAAGGGGTAGTTTCTAGGGGATGTGGAGCCTGAAATAAAAATCTTCGTAAGCAAATTCAATATGGACGCCGTTTGAAAACAAACAATGTCTCTATTTCTTTTTCTTAATCAGAAAGTGCATATTACAGAAAAATTAGCACAATTTTTTGAAAAAAGAAGTTGGGGTCAAAATTTCAAAACCGTTTTGGCGCAATGATACAACCTTTCAAAAGCAGGTAATAGAAAAAATCTCGGACTTTTTTTTCGAAAGTTGTACAAGGTGGAAGATTGCCAATATCTGCACGCTCTCCGTTGGCACCCTGTATATGACAAATTGTGCATTCAAACTTATCACTAATAACAGCACTCGATAGTTGAAGAAATGCTCTTTCCTCGCATGCCTCAATTGCTGGAATCCGTCAAATATTTTTCGAGCTATCTCAATTTGAAAACGCACCTAATTTTTAGGTGTTGCAGTTCAATTGTCAAGCAGTTTATAACAAGGTCATGAGCTACCCATTGGAGTGAAAATTTTTCGCAAAAACCTTTTCGTCTAGGACTAGATGCTGTGACGGACGGACGGACGGACGGACAAAGCGAGGACAAAAGCGCTTTCCCGTTTGGAGAAGTGCGCTAAAAATAAACGTCATTAATTTGTTCAGATATTTCTCTCGTGTTCTTTAGCGAATTCCATATACCGCTTTGGACTTGGAATGCGATACCTTTCGGGCACCCTGTAGATGGGGACTTTTATGCAATAATAAGCAAGCTTTCGCGAACATACCTGCCAATTTTCAAAAAGCACTAACTATTTATTTTCGTAATTTTTACCTCGTTTACTTGGCTAGCTGGAACTTCTCTTCGGGTGGTTCTGCGGAAACCCCTCGAGTATAATACGGCAATGTGTAGAAGAAAACCGACAGCGCAGTTAGGGACATTGACAAAGTCAGGAACGTACCGGGAGTGTGTCGATCACAGCAGCACCTCCGTTCGGGGGTCGAAGACGAAATCCGGGTCGACCGTGCGCTCGTCGGCCACAATTCTTGCATGGACCGACCATCAAAACTATCCAGGCACCACATTGCGGCTCAACGAGCCTGACCGGTCTGGGAGGGATACAATGGACTAAATAGCGAGGCTTACGTGGAGCCACGTTCCGTCAGCTTCCTCCGATGAATCCAGAAACCAGCATTTACGTACACAGGTGTCCCATAAATAAACAAAACAATAAGTCCTGGACAAAATAAATAATGAACACCTCATTTCATCAACTGCTTCTGGATAGTGGGTTTGAAAAACTTCGGCTCCGTAATAAAGAAGATACAGCTCTTAAAAGCATGACTTTTTTTATTTGGTTTTCCATGAATAATAATTCGCGGGTTGAGGTACCTATTTGATTATTAGACAGAGACTCGGTTTGAACCAAAGCTGGGCACCAAATCGTTATTCCGTTAATCGTTAATTAACGAAGTTAACTTTTTCGTTAACGATTTAACTTTTGAGTTAACTTGAAAAGCCATTAACGGACTAAGTAACTTCTGTTACATTCAACTTCCGTTAACTCAAGTCCGTTAACGTTAACTTGTATATCCATATTTGTCTTCCGAACCCGAAATAGAGAAAATCTGAAAGAATGGAGTGAAGTTTTCAACTGTTGAACCAGTAAAAGATTACTCTATCGAACACCACAAACATTTTCAGAATTGAGAAATTTTGTCTCGGGATATCCTCATTTTAACCTAGGCAAAATGTTGGGGTAGTCCACTTGAATTTTGGCCCAGTTTGGTTAGGTAGGTATAATGCTGGTGTAAGGATAAGGTATGTTTTCGTCGGTTTCAGGGTGGTGTTCGGGTTGTTTTGGAGATGATTATTTGGTTTACGAAATGGAAAGTTGACGTTAACGGTTTAACGTTAACTTCCGTTACATTTTCAATCAATTAACTGATTAACGATTAACGAAGTTAAGTTTTTTGTTAACGACATAACGTTTAACGGAGTTAACTTTTTCGTTAACGGTGCCCACCTTTGGTTTGAACGATCTAAAATCTAACTAGTGGTTTCAAAATTAGAGATGCCTGGGAGTTCGTGAAGAAATCGAAATTTGAAAGAAAAAAAACTGTATAGGGGTCATGAAATAAGATGCTAGGATTGTTGGAGATCTATTTCCTTTCGATTATTTCTGGGACAGCCTATATAATCTACATTTTTTTAAATCAGGACGGCTAGGCAGCATGTACGATAGAAGTTTGCTAGATTGAACTGAATCCCTCTGTATGTACCCACATACACTGTGCGAGTTTTGTATTGTAAATTTCTTGGTAAATCTGTAATTTTAGAAACCAGAATAACAAATAGCTAGGAAATAGGAATCTTGTTTGTCTTGCTTGCTATGAAGCGATGGAACGATGCCTAGCTTGAAATTTCCAAAAAAAAAAATTGGAAAATTTGCCAAGATGTCAAATTTTTTATTTGTTGGGAGAGGCAAGTGAGGTGTCGCTTCTCACTGAATTGATGAGCAACACAATTCGACCTTCATTTTTCCGCCTTGGAGTGCATGAAAATAATATCAACGATTTTTTCACAGTGTCAAAACAAGCTGAGTAGGAAGTCAAAAATAAATGCAACCATTATTTGAACTGAAAATCTACCACAATTCCGTACCGTTTAGTTTAATCTTGTTACGAATATCCGATTTAGGGAGAAAAGATATCCTGCTTGCCTAGCAGTTCTCATGAAAAAACACAACATTTTGAAAATTTCAAAAATGTTATCAACACATTGGATTTTTCCAAGTGAACGAGGTGCCGCTTCTTACTAAATCAGAAACGAGCAACACAGTTTTGCCGGTTATTTCACGATTAAATATTGCGATGGATATACTATTGAACGAGCTTTTCGTAGATACAACAGCAGCAAAACAAAAGCATGCGTAATGAATAAAACATGAATCTAATAGAAATAAAACCTGTTGTTTTGAACCGTTCTTGCTAGTTGTTTTTGGTAATATTTTTATAGTTACTTCTTATGCATGATCGATTACTTTTTTATTGACAGTCGCACTAATTTCTTTCTGCTTCTATACACCATGTCCGATCCTCATTTCTCTTCACCTCTTCCTGATCCTCATTTCTCTTCACCTCTTCCTCTTCCTCTTCCTCAGCACCTTTATCCTGCACCTTCATCGCCTTACTATCAGCCTGATCGTCCGGAAGGTTCTGGTGTGTCTGTGATTTGCACTTACGACAACAACAACAACAACAACAACAACAACACTGATCTAAACAGATCACATCAACAGGTGCAGCTGAACCAGGAGCCGAACGAGATGCTGACGCTACAGCCCGGCCCGTCGTCCAGCGGCAGCGCTAGCATCCTCGACCTGGACAGCCTTGACCTGGAAGGCCTTGACCTGGGAGGCTTTGATCTGGAAAGCCTTGACCTGGGAGGCTTTGACCTGGAAAGCTTTGACCTGGACAGCCCTGACCCGGACAGCCTCAGGATGATGACGCCGCCCTCGCTGAGCGGCACCACCACGTACACGTACTCCCTCAATCCCCCAAGCAATGCTAATGGCCGTCAGTCTAGCGTCAGCAGCGAGGTAGTCGCCCCTGTTTGGCCAATAAGGGCTGCAAATAACTTGAGTGGCAAGGTGAGCTTCCCTTTGGATGCAAGCAAAACGTTGCGTTAAAATAGAATCAGTGGCTTCAAACAGGTATGGGTACTTGTTTGGAATCAAATGTCGAAAATCTTGTCAAAAGCCAAATTAAACCGAACGCTTCAATTAGCGCAGCGCTGGGATGGCTGAATTGCGCCGCAACGTGTTTCTTCATGCGTATTTGTTGTTGCAGTTGAGTGTTTCTGCCGATTATCGGTTCAAGTTTGTCAACGGAGGGGCCGGCATCGTGAACCCGTTGTGGCCCAACCAGAAGACGACCGCACAAGAAGATGGCCAAACGATCTTCGGTTGCCGGCATTGCCAGCGCGACGAGACGTTCGCCTCTCAAGGCGAGCTCAACAGACACGTCATGAGGTGCCACTCGGACGGCAAACCGTACCCGTGCCCGTACTGTGACAGAAGATTCGAGCACGCTTCGAACCTCAGAAGGCACAAGATAACCCACACAGGTGCAGCTCCATCTTCTACAAAACGGCAATGATTTTGCCTCAATACACCTCGAGTTTTATCCCTTACTTGTTACTTTGTCAAGCTTTGAAGCTCGTAGTGAAACCCTTCAGCTACCCAACTCGACTTTTCCCAAAATGTAACAATTTGGGAGAATTTTCAAAAAACTGTCGACATTTGAGACGTTTTAAATGATTCTAAACAATTTTAGGTGATATTTATGTTTTCGAAATGGCAAACAAGGTATTATAGACTAGGATCATTTTTAAAAAAGTGGCCTGGAAAGTGGTTCTAGAGGCAAGTCATGTTAAAGTTTGGCAACATATGTTTTAAGGGTATTTGGACCTCGCTAAATACGAAAACCACTGTTGCCAAGCCGAATTTTGCACTGGAAGCCTGCAAAAAGGGGTGAAGTGGGTAAAGACAAAAAATCACCATTTTCCACCATTTTTGATACTGGGACTGAGACCTGTCATCAATGTGGAGTGAATTACATCGTATCTTGATAAACTGACGTCTTATACTATCATCTTGTCATGATTACTGTCACAATTTCCAGAGGGGGGTGACTGGTGGGAGGAATGTTGACTGTGGAGATGATTCTTCTTTGCTCTTGATTTTGAGTGAATATATACATGTTTGGTATCTTTTCCTATCAAGTTTCATATTCTCAGTTCGATTATGTTGTCAAAATTGCAATAGGAACAAGTTTGAACAAGTTTTAGATGATAAAACTTGTTTTTTCTGTCATCATTTTTTTACCACTTTGAACTGTGTTATTTATTGCAAATCGGCATTTTTTCTCAAAATTCTTGCGTAGTTCGTTAGTCTGGTGTATTTCACACAATACAGTCATGTAACTGATGTGCCTTTACCTTTTAAAATATGAAAAAAATATTTTTTTGTGAAAACTGTTTGGCGCTACTTTTAAACTTAATTGTTTGCTATTATTTCATTGTATGATGAAAAACTGTGGTTCTCCACCTCATAATTATAAAGAAAACCTTAGCTGAGATATTCTAGAATGTACTTTTTTTTAAAAGAAGAGTTTTCATGTCAGAACCTGATGCCCAGTGGGCAAGCGTCCTCTCAGAGAGGCCTGAGATGTTCTATCAAGCTCGAGAAACGGTTACCTAGCTCCAAAGATGTTACCTTTTTCCAACTTCTCTATGATGTTCTCTCAAGCTCCAAAGAAGGTTACCTTTTCAGAACTTGTTCAAAATGTTTCATAAAATTATAAAGCTCCAAAGGTTACCCTTGGGGTTACCTTTCTCAAACTTCTCTAAGAAGTTCTATTTCAGCTCCAAATTTTTTTTTAATTTTCTTTGGTATGTTTGATTATGCTCTAAAAAAGGTTACCTTTTTTTCGATTTCCGTGAGATGATCTATTACACCTCCAAGAAAAGTTACCTTCTTTGAACGTCTTGGGCAGGTGTTCTCTACCATCAACCTCTCAAAAAGAACAACTCCTCAAAATTTACGTTTATGAGATGTACGTATATTCGAAAAAGCCGCATTCCTCTAATAATACCCAGGGAAGAGGTAGATAAAGAGATTTTGAAATCGAATGTAATAAATGTGAATGATAAAACCTACAATTGTATTATTCAACTAACCGTTTAGGGTAGGTAATGTACGTATCTACCTTAGGTTGCACCAAGTTCTCTTCAGTTTCATTAGCGTATTTTTTTTTAATTCTATAAATTGATATCTCAATGCAAATCAGAGTTTTTTCAACAATTCTTGCGTAATTCGTTAGTCTGATGTATTTTACACAATACATTCATGTACTAAGTGTGTCTTCACTTTTTAAAATATGAAAAACTTGAGTTTTGATCATACATACAAAAAAAAAGGTTAAAAAGTAGGGCCAAACAATTTCCACAATTTTTTTTTCATATTTAAAAAAGTAGAGGCAAATCAATTGAATGCCTATATCATGGTAAATACATGAGACTGACGAACTACGCAAGAATTTTGAGAAAAAAAATGCCGATTGCAGTAAAATAACACAGTTGAAAGACGTAAGAAAATATTGACAAAAAACATGTTTTATCATGTAAAACTTGTTCAAACTCGCTTCTATTGCAATTTGAACACCATAGTTGAATAGGGAATATGGAATTTAGTCGGAAACGATACCAAACATGTTTATGTTCACTCAAAATCGAGAGAAAAAAAGAATCATCTACACAGTCAAGATTCCCCCTCACCAGTCTTCCCCCTCTAGAAGTTTTGACAGTAATTATGTCAATATGGTGGTATAAGACCTCAGTGAATCAGGATAATATGATGTAATTCACTTCACGTTAATGACAGGTCGCAGTCCCGACATCAAAAATGGTGAAAAATTGTGATTTTTGGTCTTCCCTCCCCCTAACTCAAGAACCGTGAATCGCACATAAATGACTGATATGTCAAATTGTAGAAATTTGAATGGGCTTTCCTCCGCATATACACGTTTCAATCTTGAGTCAGTTGAATTCAAGATATTGACAAAAACTGTTTTTTGGGCGCCATCATTTCAATATGGCGGCCAAAACGGAAAAGATACGAAGTGGAAAAGTAGAAATTCGGAAAGGGCACCTCAAGATCTATGATACTGCCAGGTTTCAAAAATATCGGATAGCCTTCAAAAACCGGCGGAATTTAGCATATTTTATGAAGACAATTTTGACAGTTTCATGAAATGACGTTTGTGAATTTAGGTATGAAATAAGTTGAGAATTTTTCTGTCTACAAAATGACGTTTCAGATGTCGAGATTCGTTGAAAAACAAACGAGCTACAGCCAGTTTCTTATTACCAGATGAAGCCCATTTTGGCGCCTCCGCCATATTTGCCTGCAGTAGATGCCAATATTCCACCATTATTTTTCATGGTCCTTGATCCCCCAGGAATCGATTAAGACATAAGTCTATATATCTTCACATTTTTTGCTTGAAAATAAAAACACTGATACCAATAACTTTTCTAAATTGTTGTGTTTCGACAGGAAAGAGGTACAAATGCCATCTGTGCCACAAGTCCTACGCCCAGAGGTACGCCCTAAAGTCGCACTACCTGAGGGTGCACAAGATCCCCATCCCACAGCATACTTCAAGTTAACGAATCCAGATATGCTGTCACAAGTACGCACCTGAATTTTGTAACAATCTTTTTCCAAGTATCCCCCCTGCCCCGCCCTTTTTGACGAATATTTGTTTGTATTCAATATCCACATCCTTGCTTGTCCAGTCACTGATTCTTATGACCTTTTGGATCCGTAACAACATTTTTTCTACGTACTGCGATATATGGAATCCTCTATGAAGCTCACAGAAAATAATAAATGAAAATTTCGATTTTTATTTTCGAATTCATGTTGAAGGGTCAAAGTTGGTCTTTCGAACAATTCTAGTTTCTATATTTCAAAATATTTAGGGTTTCCACCAGAATTCCATTTACTATACAGGGTGAGCCATGAAGTAAAAAATATAATTTCTCTGGAAAACTCTTTCCAAAAAGTTTCTTGATGAAAAACTGTCTGACTCTCTGCTTTACATCGATTGCTGTATCAACCCGGATGGTTTGGAGGCATTGCTCAAGAATAATAATTTTCGAGGTTTCCGACTCAATCTGCATAGTAAGTGGAAAGTTAATTCATATTCAGTGGTTGATATTTCTTTTTCATAATTCTGTCATCAACAGTTCACTAGAATATTTTCGAAAAACTAGAGAGGTTCGAGGGAGCGACTTCTTTTTTAATCATACGTATACGTGGATTCTGGATTGATACAATCTACTTCTAGCTTCTTGAATTCTTGAATGAACGTATTTTCTTGTATTCTAAACTTTCGTTGTATTTTTTCTAATTCGAAATTTTTTAGGAAGTTTCAAATCTCAACAGTTATCTCCAGTCACATCCGTGGATTTTATGACATAATGGTGACAACATCTCGTCTGAAGAAAACCCTTTCCTTAATCCGCACAATTTATTTGGGAGAAGTGCAAATTTGAAGGTGAAGAGTTTTTTCTGTGGTAATTTATCTAGTCTTGTAGTTTTAATAGTTATCGTTGTGAATGTTCATGTGCTTACTACCGCGTACACAAGCAGCCAAAAAAAACACGTGGCATTTTAAGGTGTGTTTCCATTTTCCACCAGTCAACTGACGGATTTTCAAAAACAGATTGTCACCACTAATGCCCACTGAGCTATGAAAGCTAGCACCTTTATTTGAAAACACAATTTACTGCCAGTTTGATGGAAACACGCCTTTGGGGTACTTCCGTTGAATGCCCTGTTTTTTATTTTTTTGTTGGTAGCGATAGCACTTGTGATCCATGTGATTCTCACTATTTTACCGTTATACTTTTGAATGGCTGATGATTGATTGAATTATTGTAAAAACGAAATGCATATTTTTCTATTTTCTCCTATTATACATACAAATAAATCATGTAGAATACTTGAAAAGCATTTTGGAAATGAAGTCTTTATTGGTGATTTTTACATGGATTCTTCAGAAAAGGCTTAGAACTTTTTCCGGAAGATTCAAATTCTCCTGGAACATTTTTCTGTTGTTTATCCAATTATTATGAAGACGCTTCAAATATGTAACCATCTTTTTCTCTAATTCCAACCCCCCCATCCGGAGGGACGTCTATAGAATCTCCACCCATTCATCGCTACTTGCCGGGAAAGTTCTGGGCTTACGCGATCAATTTCTCTTTGTGTGTGTTGAACTAACACTTTTCCTTCTTTATTAGAACTGCACTTTTGCATACTTCTCCGAGCTCAACGACCAAAGTTCATGTGCAAGAGAATAATCGAGCATTGCACGGCTTTAAATCTTTCAAAAGGTTTTGGCAAAAACGAGAAATAGTATAAAAAAAAAACATACCTGACAGTTGGCGCGGAAAACAGCGAACTGTGAGATTTGACGTTGGCAGACATGCTGGTCACGCTGCCCGGCCGGCTAGGCGGATTCGACATCGGATTGTTGCCGCTCTTCAAACATTCCCACATCGAAAACCGATTTCTCAACTGCAAACAAATTGTGAAAAGTCATTAAATGAATAAACAACAATTACAACCCGGTTCAGGCTTGATAATGCACATTTGGATGGAAAATAATCCGCGTAATAGCTGCTCCCTTCCGCATTTCCCTCTTGAATTTTCTACTCAGCCCCAATTCAGACCAGAAATGCATAACTTACCCACAGATTCTATTCTACACGGTGCTTCAGGTTCAATTTTGGAAATTTGAATGAAAAATCATCAGCATGACAGCTACTCCCTTCCGCATTTCTCTCTTAAAATTCCTAGTTAGCCCCAATTCAGACGAGAAATGCATATCTTACTCACAGATTCTATTCTACACGATGCTTCAGGTTCAATTTTGCAAATTTCAATAGAAAATCATCAGCAAGACAGCTACTCCCTTCCGCATTCCTCTCCTAAATCTCCTAGGTAGCCCCAATTGAGACGAGAAATGGATATCTTACTCTATGATCTTATTCTACAGGGCGATTCAGGTTCAATTTTGCAAATTTGGATGGAAAATCATCGGCATGACAGCTACTCCCTTCCGCATTTCCTTCTTGAATTTTCTAGTTAGCCCCAATTTAGACAAGAAATGCATACATTATTTAATGATTCTATTCTACAGGGTGATTCAAGTTCAATTTTGCAAAATTGAATGGAAAATCAACGGCAAGACAGCTACTCCCTTTCGCATTTCTGTCTTAAATTTTCACGTCAGCCCCAATTCAGACAAGAAATGCATATCTTATTCAATGATCTCAATCTACAGGGTAATTCAGGTTTAATTTTGCAATTTGAATACAAAATCACCGGCATGACAGCTACTCCCTTTCGCATTTTCCTCTTGAGTTATCTAGTTAGCCCCAATTTAGACGATAAACGCATATATTATTCAATGATTTCATTTTACAGGATGATTCGAGTTCAATTTTGCCAATTTGAAAGGAGAATCATCGGCATGACAGCTATTCCCTTCCGCATTTCCTCAAAGTTTCTAGTAAGCCCCCAATTCAGACGAGAAATGCATATCTTACTCGATGATCCTAACCTATAGAGTGATTCAGGTTCAATTTTGCAAATTTGAATAGAAAATCATCGGCATGACAGCTACTCCCTTCCGCATTTCTCTCTTAAATTTTCAAGTCAGCCCTGATTTAGACGAAAAATGCATTTCTTATTCAATCATTATATTCTACAGGGTGATTCATGTTCAATTTTTCAAATTTGAATATAAAATCATCGGCATGACAGCTACTCCCTTCCCCATTTCCCTCTTAAATTTCCTAGTCAGCCCTAATTCAGACAAGAAATGCATATCTTATTCAATGATTCTATTCTGCAGGGTGATTCAGGTTTTGCAAATTTGAATGAAAAATCATCGGAATGACAACTAATCTCTTCCGCATTTCTCTTTTTAAATGTTCTAGTCAGCCCCAATTTAGACGAGAAATGCATATCTTATTAAATGATTTTATTCTACAGGGTGATCCAGGTTCAATTTTGTGAATTTGAATGGAAAATAATCGGCAAGACAGCTACTCCCTTCCACTTTTCCCTCTTAAATTTCCTAGTTAGCCCCAATTCAGACGAGAAATGCATATTTTATTCAATGATTTTATTCAACAGGGTGATTCAGGTTCAATTTTGCAAATTTGAAAGGAAAATCATCGGCGTGACAGCCACTTCCTTCCGCATTTCTCTCTTAAATTTTCTAGTCAGCCCCAATTCAGACGAAAAATGCATATATTATCCAATGATAATATTTTACAGGGTGATTCAGGTTTAATTTTGCAAATTTGAATGAAAAATCATCGGATTGACAGCTACTCCATTCTACATTTCTCTCTCAAATTTTCTAGTAAGCCCCAATACAGACAAGGAATGCACATCTTATTCAATGATAATATTCTACAGGGTGATTCAGGTTCAATTTTGCAATTTTGAATGAAAAATCATCGACATGACAGCTACTCCCTTCCACATTTCTCTTTTTAATTGTTCTAGTCAGCCCCAATTTAGACGAGAAATGCATATCTTATTGAATGATTTTATTCTACAGGGTGATTCAGGTTCAATTATGCAAATTTGAATGGAAAATCATCGGCATGACAGCTACTCTCTTCCGCATTTCCCTCTTAAATTTTCTAGTCAGCCCTAATTCAGACAAGAAATGCATATATTATTCAATGATCCTATTCTACAGGGCGATTTAGGTTCAATTTTGCAAATTAGAATGGAAAATCAACGGCATGACAGCTACTCCCTTCCACATTACCCTCTTGATTTTCTAGTCAGCCCCAATTCAGACGAGAAATGCATGTCTTACTCAATGATTCTATTCTACAGGGTGATTCAGGTGCACTTTTGCAAATTTGAATGAAAAATCAACGGCATGACAGCTACTCCCTCCCGCATTCCCCTCTTAAATTTTTTAGTCAGCCTTGATACAGACAAGAAATGCATATCATATTCAATGATGATATTCTACAGGGTGATTCAGGTTCAATTTTGCACATTTGAATGGAAAATCTACAGCATGACAGCTACTCCCTTCTGCATTTCCATATTGGATATCCTAGTTAGCCCCAATTGAACGAGAAATGTATATTTTACTTAATGACTCTATACTACAGGGTGATTCAGGTTTAATTTTGCAAATTTGAATGGAAAATCGTCGGCATGACAGCTACTCCCTTCCGCATTTGTCTCTTGATTTTCTAGTCAGCTCCAATCAAGACGAGAGATGCATGTCTTACTCAATGATCCTTTTCTACAGGGTGATTCAGTCTCAATTTCGCAAATTTGAATGGAAAATCGTTGGCATGACAGCTACTCCCTTCCGCATTTCCCCCTTAAATTTTCTAGTGAGCCCCAATTCAGATGAGAAATGCATATCCTATTCAATGATCCTATTCTACAGGGTGATTGAGGATCAATTTTGCAAATTTGAATGGAAAATCATGCGCATGACAGCTACTCCCTTCCACATTTCCCTCTTAAATTTTCAAGTCAGCCCTAAGTCAGACAATAAATGCATATCTTATTCAATGATTCTATTCTACAGGGTGATTCAAGTTCAATTTTGCAAATTTGAATGGAAAATCATCGGCATAACAGCTAATCCCTTCCGCATTTCCCTCTTAAATTTTCTAGTCAGCCGTAATTCAGACAAGAAACGCACATCTTATTCGATAATCCTATTCTACAGGGTGATTCTGGTTCAATTTCGCAAATTTGAATGGAAAATCATCGGCATGTCAGCTACTCCCTCTCGCATTTCTCTCTTAAATTTTCTAGTCAGCCCTAATTCAGACAAGAAATGCATATCTCATTCAATGATCCTATTCTACAGGGTGATTCAGGTTCAATTTTGCAAATTTGAATGGAAAATCATCGGCATGACAGCTATTCCCTTCCGCATTTCCCCAAAGTTTCTAGTAAGCCCCCAATTCAGACGAGAAATGCATATCTTATTCGATGATCCTAACCTATAGAGTGATTCAGGTTCAATTTTGCAAATTTGAATAGAAAATCATCGGCATGACAGCTACTCCCTTCCGCATTTCTCTCTTAAATTTTCAAGTCAGCCCTGATTTAGACGAAAAATGCATTTCTTATTCAATCATTATATTCTACAGGGTGATTCATGTTCAATTTTTCAAATTTGAATATAAAATCATCGGCATGACAGCTACTCCCTTCCCCATTTCCCTCTTAAATTTCCTAGTCAGCCCTAATTCAGACAAGAAATGCATATCTTATTCAATGATTCTATTCTGCAGGGTGATTCAGGTTTTGCAAATTTGAATGAAAAATCATCGGAATGACAACTAATCTCTTCCGCATTTCTCTTTTTAAATGTTCTAGTCAGCCCCAGTTTAGACGAGAAATGCATATCTTATTAAATGATTTTATTCTACAGGGTGATCCAGGTTCAATTTTGTGAATTTGAATGGAAAATAATCGGCAAGACAGCTACTCCCTTCCACTTTTCCCTCTTAAATTTCCTAGTTAGCCCCAATTCAGACGAGAAATGCATATTTTATTCAATGATTTTATTCAACAGGGTGATTCAGGTTCAATTTTGCAAATTTGAAAGGAAAATCATCGGCGTGACAGCCACTTCCTTCCGCATTTCTCTCTTAAATTTTCTAGTCAGCCCCAATTCAGACGAAAAATGCATATATTATCCAATGATAATATTTTACAGGGTGATTCAGGTTTAATTTTGCAAATTTGAATGAAAAATCATCGGATTGACAGCTACTCCATTCTACATTTCTCTCTCAAATTTTCTAGTAAGCCCCAATACAGACAAGGAATGCACATCTTATTCAATGATAATATTCTACAGGGTGATTCAGGTTCAATTTTGCAATTTTGAATGAAAAATCATCGACATGACAGCTACTCCCTTCCACATTTCTCTTTTTAATTGTTCTAGTCAGCCCCAATTTAGACGAGAAATGCATATCTTATTGAATGATTTTATTCTACAGGGTGATTCAGGTTCAATTATGCAAATTTGAATGGAAAATCATCGGCATGACAGCTACTCTCTTCCGCATTTCCCTCTTAAATTTTCTAGTCAGCCCTAATTCAGACAAGAAATGCATATATTATTCAATGATCCTATTCTACAGGGCGATTTAGGTTCAATTTTGCAAATTAGAATGGAAAATCAACGGCATGACAGCTACTCCCTTCCACATTACCCTCTTGATTTTCTAGTCAGCCCCAATTCAGACGAGAAATGCATGTCTTACTCAATGATTCTATTCTACAGGGTGATTCAGGTGCACTTTTGCAAATTTGAATGAAAAATCAACGGCATGACAGCTACTCCCTCCCGCATTCCCCTCTTAAATTTTTTAGTCAGCCTTGATACAGACAAGAAATGCATATCATATTCAATGATGATATTCTACAGGGTGATTCAGGTTCAATTTTGCACATTTGAATGGAAAATCTACAGCATGACAGCTACTCCCTTCTGCATTTCCATATTGGATATCCTAGTTAGCCCCAATTGAACGAGAAATGTATATTTTACTTAATGACTCTATACTACAGGGTGATTCAGGTTTAATTTTGCAAATTTGAATGGAAAATCGTCGGCATGACAGCTACTCCCTTCCGCATTTGTCTCTTGATTTTCTAGTCAGCTCCAATCAAGACGAGAGATGCATGTCTTACTCAATGATCCTTTTCTACAGGGTGATTCAGTCTCAATTTCGCAAATTTGAATGGAAAATCGTTGGCATGACAGCTACTCCCTTCCGCATTTCCCCCTTAAATTTTCTAGTGAGCCCCAATTCAGATGAGAAATGCATATCCTATTCAATGATCCTATTCTACAGGGTGATTGAGGATCAATTTTGCAAATTTGAATGGAAAATCATGCGCATGACAGCTACTCCCTTCCACATTTCCCTCTTAAATTTTCAAGTCAGCCCTAAGTCAGACAATAAATGCATATCTTATTCAATGATTCTATTCTACAGGGTGATTCAAGTTCAATTTTGCAAATTTGAATGGAAAATCATCGGCATAACAGCTAATCCCTTCCGCATTTCCCTCTTAAATTTTCTAGTCAGCCGTAATTCAGACAAGAAACGCACATCTTATTCGATAATCCTATTCTACAGGGTGATTCTGGTTCAATTTCGCAAATTTGAATGGAAAATCATCGGCATGTCAGCTACTCCCTCTCGCATTTCTCTCTTAAATTTTCTAGTCAGCCCTAATTCAGACAAGAAATGCATATCTCATTCAATGATCCTATTCTACAGGGTGATTCAGGTTCAATTTTGCAAATTTGAATGGAAAATCATCGGCATGACAGCTATTCCCTTCCGCATTTCCCCAAAGTTTCTAGTAAGCCCCCAATTCAGACGAGAAATGCATATCTTATTCGATGATCCTAACCTATAGAGTGATTCAGGTTCAATTTTGCAAATTTGAATAGAAAATCATCGGCATGACAGCTACTCCCTTCCGCATTTCTCTCTTAAATTTTCAAGTCAGCCCTGATTTAGACGAAAAATGCATTTCTTATTCAATCATTATATTCTACAGGGTGATTCATGTTCAATTTTTCAAATTTGAATATAAAATCATCGGCATGACAGCTACTCCCTTCCCCATTTCCCTCTTAAATTTCCTAGTCAGCCCTAATTCAGACAAGAAATGCATATCTTATTCAATGATTCTATTCTGCAGGGTGATTCAGGTTTTGCAAATTTGAATGAAAAATCATCGGAATGACAACTAATCTCTTCCGCATTTCTCTTTTTAAATGTTCTAGTCAGCCCCAGTTTAGACGAGAAATGCATATCTTATTAAA
The DNA here is from genome assembly GCA_949128115.1 of Anaspis maculata. NCBI lineage: Eukaryota > Metazoa > Arthropoda > Insecta > Coleoptera > Scraptiidae > Anaspis > Anaspis maculata. The sequence continues at coordinate 1,782,014 of OX421962.1, forward strand.
TGATTTTATTCTACAGGGTGATCCAGGTTCAATTTTGCGAATTTGAATGGAAAATAATCGGCAAGACAGCTACTCCCTTCCACTTTTCCCTCTTAAATTTCCTAGTTAGCCCCAATTCAGACGAGAAATGCATATTTTATTCAATGATTTTATTCAACAGGGTGATTCAGGTTCAATTTTGCAAATTTGAAAGGAAAATCATCGGCGTGACAGCCACTTCCTTCCGCATTTCTCTCTTAAATTTTCTAGTCAGCCCCAATTCAGACGAAAAATGCATATATTATCCAATGATAATATTTTACAGGGTGATTCAGGTTTAATTTTGCAAATTTGAATGAAAAATCATCGGATTGACAGCTACTCCATTCTACATTTCTCTCTCAAATTTTCTAGTAAGCCCCAATACAGACAAGGAATGCACATCTTATTCAATGATAATATTCTACAGGGTGATTCAGGTTCAATTTTGCAATTTTGAATGAAAAATCATCGACATGACAGCTACTCCCTTCCGCATTTCTCTTTTTAATTGTTCTAGTCAGCCCCAATTTAGACGAGAAATGCATATCTTATTGAATGATTTTATTCTACAGGGTGATTCAGGTTCAATTATGCAAATTTGAATGGAAAATCATCGGCATGACAGCTACTCTCTTCCGCATTTCCCTCTTAAATTTTCTAGTCAGCCCTAATTCAGACAAGAAATGCATATATTATTCAATGATCCTATTCTACAGGGCGATTTAGGTTCAATTTTGCAAATTAGAATGGAAAATCAACGGCATGACAGCTACTCCCTTCCGCATTACCCTCTTGATTTTCTAGTCAGCCCCAATTCAGACGAGAAATGCATGTCTTACTCAATGATTCTATTCTACAGGGTGATTCAGGTGCACTTTTGCAAATTTGAATGAAAAATCAACGGCATGACAGCTACTCCCTCCCGCATTCCCCTCTTAAATTTTTTAGTCAGCCTTGATACAGACAAGAAATGCATATCATATTCAATGATGATATTCTACAGGGTGATTCAGGTTCAATTTTGCACATTTGAATGGAAAATCTACAGCATGACAGCTACTCCCTTCTGCATTTCCATATTGGATATCCTAGTTAGCCCCAATTGAACGAGAAATGTATATTTTACTTAATGACTCTATACTACAGGGTGATTCAGGTTTAATTTTGCAAATTTGAATGGAAAATCGTCGGCATGACAGCTACTCCCTTCCGCATTTGTCTCTTGATTTTCTAGTCAGCTCCAATCAAGACGAGAGATGCATGTCTTACTCAATGATCCTTTTCTACAGGGTGATTCAGTCTCAATTTCGCAAATTTGAATGGAAAATCGTTGGCATGACAGCTACTCCCTTCCGCATTTCCCCCTTAAATTTTCTAGTGAGCCCCAATCCAGATGAGAAATGCATATCCTATTCAATGATCCTATTCTACAGGGTGATTGAGGATCAATTTTGCAAATTTGAATGGAAAATCATGCGCATGACAGCTACTCCCTTCCACATTTCCCTCTTAAATTTTCAAGTCAGCCCTAAGTCAGACAATAAATGCATATCTTATTCAATGATTCTATTCTACAGGGTGATTCAAGTTCAATTTTGCAAATTTGAATGGAAAATCATCGGCATAACAGCTAATCCCTTCCGCATTTCCCTCTTAAATTTTCTAGTCAGCCGTAATTCAGACAAGAAACGCACATCTTATTCGATAATCCTATTCTACAGGGTGATTCTGGTTCAATTTCGCAAATTTGAATGGAAAATCATCGGCATGTCAGCTACTCCCTCTCGCATTTCTCTCTTAAATTTTCTAGTCAGCCCTAATTCAGACAAGAAATGCATATCTCATTCAATGATCCTATTCTACAGGGTGATTCAGGTTCAATTTTGCAAATTTGAATGGAAAATCATCGGCATGACAGCTATTCCCTTCCGCATTTCCCCAAAGTTTCTAGTAAGCCCCCAATTCAGACGAGAAATGCATATCTTATTCGATGATCCTAACCTATAGAGTGATTCAGGTTCAATTTTGCAAATTTGAATAGAAAATCATCGGCATGACAGCTACTCCCTTCCGCATTTCTCTCTTAAATTTTCAAGTCAGCCCTGATTCAGACGAAAAATGCATTTCTTATTCAATCATTATATTCTACAGGGTGATTCATGTTCAATTTTTCAAATTTGAATATAAAATCATCGGCATGACAGCTACTCCCTTCCCCATTTCCCTCTTAAATTTCCTAGTCAGCCCTAATTTAGACAAGAAATGCATATCTTATTCAATGATTCTATTCTGCAGAGTGATTCAGGTTTTGCAAATATGAATGAAAAATCATCGGAATGACAACTACTCTCTTCCGCATTTCTTTTTAAATGTTCTAGTCAGCCCCAATTTAGACGAGAAATGCATATCTTATTAAATGATTTTATTCTACAGGGTGATCCAGGTTCAATTTTGCGAATTTGAATAGAAAATAATCGGCAAGACAGCTACTCCCTTCCACTTTTCCCTCTTAAATTTCCTAGTTAGCCCCAATTCAGACGAGAAATGCATATTTTATTCAATGATTTTATTCAACAGTGTGATTCAGGTTCAATTTCGCAAATTTGAATGGAAAATCATCGGCATGACAGCTACTCCCTCTCGCATTTCTCTCTTAAATTTTCTAGTCAGCCCTAATTCAGACAAGAAATGCATATCTCATTCAATGATCCTATTCTACAGGGTGATTCAGGTTCAATTTTGCAAATTTGAATGGAAAATCATCGGCATGACAGCTACTCCCTTCCGCATTTCCCTCTTGAATTTCCTAGTAAGCCTCAATTCAGACAAGAAATGCATATCTTATTCAATGATCCTATTCTTCAGGGTGATTCACTTTCAATTTTGCAAATTTGAATGGAAAATCATCAGCATGACAGCCACTGCACTCCCTTCCGCCTTTTCCTCTTGAATTTTCTAGTCAGCCCTGATCAAGACAAGAACTGCATACCTTATTCAATGATCATATTCTACAGGGTGATTCAGGTTCAATTTTGCAAATTCGAATGGAAAATTACCGACATAACAGCTACTCCCTCCCGCATTTCTCTCTAATATTTTCTAGTCAGCCCTGATTCAGACGAGAAATGCATATGTTACTAAATGATCCCATTCTACAGGGTGATTCAGGTTCAATTTTGCAAATTTGAATGGAAAATCATCGGCGTGACAGCTACTCCCTTCCGCATTTCCCACTTAAATTTTCTAGTCAGCCCCAATTCAGACCAGAAATGCATATATTATTCAATGATAATATTCTACAGGGTGATTCAGGTTCAATTTTGCAAATTTGAATGGAAAATCATCGGCATGAGAGCTACTCCCTTCCGCATTTCTCTCTTGAATTTTCTAGTCAACCTCAATGCAGACAAGAAATGCATATCTTACTCAATGATCCTGATCTACAGAGTGATTCAGAGTCAATTTTGCAAATTTGAATGACAAATCATCGGCATAACAGCTACTCCCTTCCGCATTTCCCTTTTGAATTTTCTAGTCAGCCCTTATTCAGACGAGAAATGCATATCTTATTCAATGATCCTACTCTACAGGCTAATTCAGGTTCAATTTTGCAAATTTGCATGGAAAATCATCAGCATGACAACTACTCCCTTCCGCATTTCTCTCTCGAATTTAATAGTCAGCCCTAATTCAGACGAGAAATGCTTATCTCATTCAATGATAATATTCTACAGGGTGATTCAGGTTCAATTTTGCAAATTTGAATGGAAAATCATCGGCATGACAGCTACTCCCTTCCAATTTTGCAAATTTCAATAATAAAAATATTCAGCATGACAGCTACTCCCTTCCGCATTCCTCTCTTACATTCCCTAGGCAGCCCCAATTGAGACGAGAAATGAATATCTTACTCCATGATCTTATTCTACAGGGCGATTCAGGTTCAATTTTGCAAATTTGAATGGAAAATCATCGGCGTGACAGCTACTCCCTTCCGCATTTTTCTCTTAATTTTCTAGTCAGCCCTAATTCAGACAAGAAATGCATATCTTATTCAATGATTCCATTCTACAGGGTGATTCAGGTTCAATTTTGCAAATTTGAATGGAAAATCAACGGCATTACAGCTACTCCCTTCCGCATTTCCCTAATAAATTTTCTAGTTAGCCCCAATTCAGGGAAAAAATTGCATACCTTGTACCTTTCTTCAGGCAGCTAATGAAAGTGATTAGTTACCAAAGACTTTTTTTGATAGAGAAGAGTGGTTCCATCTTCAAAGTTTGTAAGGTAAAACCTGAATCACACAAGACTCTTTTGTGTCTCCACCTACCTTGGTGGACATGTTGTGAGAGTTTCCCATGATCACGTCCTCAGTTTTGTCGGCAAAAGCTCTGGTTTCGCTGGGGCGAACCTTGCGAATCAAGTACACCGAGTGCTGCTTGGTCTGTTTGTCGTAGACCATGCAAAAGCTCGGATTTTCGTGCGTGTAGACTATCTTCAGGTTGGCATTGTTGAAGATCTGCAGTTGCCCCGGTCCTCCGGTCAAAATTGCCACCGGGCACACCTCGTCCAAGGGATACGCCAGCGAGTACAGCGTCGACTTGCAGTCCATAAAACTTTTGGTGAAACCTTGAAGTCAAAGCCTGAATTAATCATGCATGACAGAAACGATGGTGGATTGACATGAACGTGACGTGAGCGTAAAGAGAATGGACCAATCGTCAGGCGTATCCAGGCGTAGCCCCGCCCCTCTTGCCGCCAGATTGGTCAATTCTCTAATGGTAATTTCCAATGAGTTTTAGCACAAATTGAGCAGATGTACCAACTCAAAAAAAAGCTTTTGAAGTTGTTGAAGTGACATAGTTTTTAAGTCCATTTCAGACTGCTAGAAAGCTTGGAGAATTGAAGTATTCTCAACTTTATAGAACGACTTCTCTTACCATCAACTTCTTTCTCTAGCAAAATTCCAAATCTGGTGCTCCAAATGTTGGTAACCGGGAACGGCAAGGCGATCACGTGGAATTCACCGTCGGGCATGAAAGCCCTGATGTTGTGCGTGTCCAGGACGCAAACGGACGGCACGGGCGTCCCCCCGGGACCCTCGTTCGATTTCGCTTCGTTCGGGTCGCCGGCGAAATTCGGACGTTCGCAGTAAAACGTGCACCACAACGCCCGCTTGATCGGATACGGCATCGTGTACGAGCAGACGACCTTGCGGCCGTTGTCCAAGTTGTCGGAATTGTTCAGGAGACCCCTCGACCAGATCGCCGTGTGGTCCTTGACGTACAGCTCGTCCTCCATGAAATTCGCATCGGCCTTGGCCCGGTACGAGCTCGGGGCTGGAAAAGAGCCTTTAAGAGAGGGCCTCGTGTGATGACGGCAAGCTACTCACCGGCGTACCGGCTTTCGGTTCTGGTGAACTTGCCGGAGACGCGCGAAATGTTCGGATCCGAAACCTTCCTGCCGGCCAGCTTGAAGGATTCGTCGAGCGACGCGGGGCTCCGGCCGCAGTCCGCGACGTCCGGGGCTGGGGGCTCGTCTTGCGGTGCCCTGCGCAGCACCCACCATTCCGGCTCTTTTTTCTCCTTGATCGAGACCTTTTCCAGCTGGCAGTGCAGGAAGTCCTCGCCGAGGAAGGCGGTTTTCTTGGAGGGGGCGCTTCTGGGGCCCGGGTGTCGTAATGTTTGCTGCCGACCACTCGGAACAAACTCCTGCAATTAGCCATTGAGATGGAGAATGCAAAAAAAAGTGCAAAAATCGATCGGGGCTTTGTTTCGGGGCGCGGGACGTACCTGTGGATCTGAGGCAGCAATCATTATTTCTGCCTTGACATCCAGATTTGCGAGGTTTCAAAAAAGGGGCTGGAAAACGGCACGGCGAACATGAAAATTCGGATTGTTTGAAATTATGACGGCATAACCTCAAACGTCAACGCAACGGACGCGACGGTACGTCAAACGTCAGGTAGTGTCAAACTTGACGGGGTGAAAATCACCAGATCTGCGAGTGCCGCGTCGCGTGATAGGTATGTATAGGCAACCAAGAATACACTCATTCTTCCAATTTTCAACATTTCAGCAGTTTCAGTGCATTTTTAAACTTATTGTCAGAACAGTTGCGCTGAGTGTCACTGAAACGCAGGCCGCACGCAATTTGCATGTGGGGCACAAGGACCTCTCTGACAGGCCCGATTTTTTGGCAACTTCCAACATCAAATCAGTTAGTTTTAGCACGATAGCAAGTTTCATCTTGAAATAGTTGATCACTTTTCAGCAATATTTCACCAATTTTCAACCAAAACCACGACCAAAACTTTGCATGTTTTAGCAAATTTCAGCTATTTTTAGGATATTGATTTAGCTTCAGCGGAAAATTCGGCAATATCTAGCAATTTTCAACAAAAATTAAGCCATGATTTTAGCGACCATGAAGCAATTTTCAATCATAATTCAGATAGTTTTGCAAAACTCAGCAACTCTTAGCAAAAATAATTCAGCAAGTTGTTGCTGAACTCTGCAACTTTGAACAACACTTTAGAAATTTTTAACTATAATTATCACGTTTCAGCTTGACAATTTCAGCAACAATTCATCTGTTTTTAACAAATATATTGATCACTTTTCACAAAATTGTAGCAATAAGCTTTTGGCAGCAATTCGACAATCTCAACCAAAAATTCCAAATTTACAGTCAAAATTTAGTAGGTTACAGTAAATATCTAACATTTTTGACCAACAAGTTTGTAAGAGTTTCGCAAAAAAAATAGCAATTTTTGTGAAATTTCAGCATGTATCAACCAATTCTGAGCAACATCTGAAGCAAACCTTGGACAAAGAAAATTCATCACATTTTATCAAAAATGTACTTAACATGTTTCACCAAAAACTAGCAAGTTTCAGCATCAATTTAGCAATTTTTAATAAAAATCCAGCGATTTTACAGCAAAGATATTAAATTATTTGGTTAATATTCAACAGTTGAGTACCAGTTACAAGTTTCAGCAAAAAATTAGCAATTTTCAGCAATTTTCAACAAATTCTTCGTATGTCTTTAGCAAATAATAATGATAATAATAATAATAATAATAATAAAACGACTTTATTTGGCGAAGTTCAGCTCAAAGCTCAAAGCTACTCTTACACTTAACCGAGAACATTGATGAAGAAGCTTCAGCAATGCCAGCAAATACTTACTTAGCAATTTTCAGCAATCACCACTTCAACATTTTTCTTCAAGAATGTAATAATCTGTGCCTAAACTGCGACAAGTTTTAGCACAAATTCGACATTTTTCAGCATCAATTCAGTTATTCTCCACAAATATTCAGCTATTTCCAACAAAAATTGGGAACTTTGAGAAAATATTCAACATTTTCAAGCAACAATTCAGCAAGTTACTTCAGCAAATCAGTTTTCACCAGGGTTGGGTCAGTAGAATATACGCCGTCGAAAATGCGTATTCCACGTGTACCTATATTCTACTGTGGAATATGTCAATAGATTTCCAATTTTTGTAACATATTCTACACGTAGAAAATTATTTTGTGGATAAACACATTTAATCCAGTGAAACAAAGCTTTACGACTACTGCAACAGCAGACAATCAGACCAAAACTGCACAGACACTTGTTTCGCCCCTCTTTCGGGCTCATCAGTGCGTAGGCATCGAGTCGTATCATCCAGTGCTATGGCAGTCAGAGAAATCTTTGTGGTGTACTTTAGTTCTGGTTGAAAAGGATGCCTCCGCACTGATGAGCCCCCAACAGGGGCGAAACACGTGTCTGTACGATTGTATGGTGTTGTGGTAGTCGGAAACCGAGTCGGAAACCTTTGTTTTATTAAAAATGCGATGGGTCCGCTATGGTCCTAAGAGGCGCAATTATTTGGGTGTTTTGTGTTTCAACATTCACTTGATTTAGAATCAACTCGAGAATACCGGGTGATCATTTGAAAACTATCCACCTGCAATATCTCCCGATTCATAGTGCAAATGTCTTTGAGCAAAAACAGGTCGATTTTTATATCGAGGGGGACATCTAAAATATACATTGGAGAATTTATATCTTGAGCCCCCTCGCCCCCACTCACCCCAACTTAGAAATTTCAAATGACACCACCTACCTTGTGATACATCAAATTGAAGGAAATTAAATTCTCTTTCTAAAAAAAATATATTTTGAAATTTTTCAACCCTACCGTTCTTCCTAAAATTCTCTGAGTGTCCAAGTTAATATTCTTGACATCCATTTCCCTTCAATACAGTCAACGTCATCCTGCACAGCATCAAGAGAAAAAATTTCTATAAAAAAGTGCCACCCAAATTCACCCCTTCGTTCCCCCCACCTGACTTTAAAAATCTAAAATTTCAATACCCACTTTGTGACACATCAAATTGAAGGAAATTGAATTTACTTTTTGAAAAAGATTTTCCACAATTTTTAAAGCCCCCCATTACCCCCCTAGAATACTCCAAATGACCAATTAATTGGAGGAGGGGTAGAAAATTTCAAAAAAATTCTTTTCAGAAAGAGAATTCAATTTCCTTAAATTTGATGTATCACAAAGTAGGTGGTGCTCTGTTAAATTTGGGAGTTGAGAGGGGGGAGAGCAAAGGGGTGAATTTGGGTAGCACTTTTCCCACCGAATATTTTCTTCTTAGATGCTATCTAGGATGACGCCGACTAAATTGAGGAAAAAATGAGGGGTCCAGAATATAAAATGGGACAGTCAGAGAGTTTTTGGGGAAAAGGGGGTGAAGTTGAAAATTGTGGAAATATTTTTCCCAGAGAGAAAATTAATTTCTCTTCAATTTGTGTATCGCAAGGTAGGTAGTGTCATTTGAAATTTCAAAGTTGGGGTAAGTGGGGGCGAGGGGGGTGAATATAGAAATTCGCCGATGTATGTATTAGATGTCCCCCCTATTATAAAAATTGACCTGTTTTTGCTCGAAAAAATATTCACTAGAAATCGGGAGTTATTGCAGATGGATAGTTTTCAAATGATCACCCGGTATATAAAAATCAAGGTGTATTAGTAGAAATAAAATTTAATTGAATGGAATAATGAATTGGGGGGAATAATGATGCTTGAGATACAATAAAAAGTAATTGACAAAAAAAAATCCGCAATATTCATCGGATGGAACATCTTTGAGCTTTAAGGCTGTACTAGCATCAGGATAAAAGTATCTTCTTGAATCTCTATCTCTTCTCGTAATAAGGTTTGTACCTTAGATACAATAAATTTATTTGATTTGATTCGATAAAAGTATCTTTGATATTTCTCCCTCAAAAATTGAGATAAAAAATCATTTTTTTCATGCGGTGTACTGTGGTATTCCCCCTTTGTTTTATTTGTACGTTGGTACCTGAAGTAGGTACGGTCGTTGACGTTCGTAGCGTTTGCCGATGGGAGAGGGAGATGGCGCTGCGCTAGGCGAACCGGGAGAGCGGCAGCCGCGGGCAAAGAGAGAAGAGAATCAGCTGGTGTGAAGGACATGTGATTTTAAGTGCTTCGGTGTGCGTCGTTTTCACGCATCTAAGGTTAGTTTTCCACTGATTATTGTATCGTAATTTTGGCTTCCACCCACTCACCAAATCATGCATTTTGATTTTTTTTTTGTCCGCAAAATTATTGCACCTAACACGACATTCTTTGTTCTCTTTGTTCTCAACAGGCTTGCATAACCCGCAGTTTTCCCCCTTTGAAATCAAGGTGCTTCGCACAGCTTTGAATTTTGTGCAATTTATCTACTCCCAAATGATCTTAATGTTGACGGCAAAAGCCGTAATCTAGTGGGTGTGCACTTGGCGCACTCACGACGTGACCTCAGAATTCCGCTCTTGCGCGTATTTCGAGGTTTCATTGTTTCTTTTCCACAAGTTACGTCACAAACACTAAGATGACAAAAAGAAACTCTGCTACGTCAAAATCAGCCGCTAAGTAGAGAACAGTATTTTTTATGATTCATTCTCATTTCATTGTTTATTGTCGGGTTATACCTGAAAGTAAAGGGAAGAAAGAGAGACTTGCACGCTTCTCCCTGTCCTGGGGGAGGGTCCACCTGCTCGTATGAATCTGCCTTGTTGAGTCTACTAACCTTTCCTTATTTGGGGGGAATTATGTAAAACGACGAAGAGAGGGCCACAGGTTGGCTCGAGTTGATTTTCTCGTATTTACTGTTATGTATTGTATGTGATTACTGTTTACTAACCATTATTCTGTTTTGTATGTGAGTATGTATCTGTGGGGTTTTTGATGGGTAACTGCTGGAGAATTTAGGGCGAATGCGTTATAGATACTTCTTTCTTCCAATTGCTTGCAAAGGTATGACCAACTTCAACTTCTCTACTTATTCATCTCTCACCTGTCTCTTGTTTATTTATCTACCTATTCATCTCTTCTTTGTTTCTTGTTTATTTACCTACACCATCACTCATCATTTGTGTCTTGTTTATTTATCCACTTGTTTACTTATCATTTGTTTCTTGCTGATTCATCTACTTGTTAACCGATCGTTTTCTTTATTGTTCACTTATCTTAAAATCTGACTTATTTTGTTTGTAAAGTGTAAAATGAATTGCTCAGCGTTCAAAGCATAAGCGATAACGTTTCCTTTTGGTGTTACGTGAATAACTTGTAAACGAAGCAAACGTTTCAAAGAGGTTCAAGTACCGATTCACGCTGACTTGATCAATGCATCACTGGAGTGACTTCTCTGTCACTTCATCATGACTCTTTTACACTTGACTTTTGTTCAGATCATTTGAGAAGGGATTTTTTCAGCAATCAACCAGGCAATACGCATGGGTTTCTTTGACGTGTTCTTCCCATGTGTGCCTGTCAGCGAATACGCCACTTTTCCTTTGCGATTAAATTGACAGTTTAACATGTTTCATCATTTCTTGTTTTGTTTTCTTAATCTGATTTTGGTGCTCATTTTATTGTTGTAAATATCTGCATTGTCCAAATAATTTGTAATGATTTTTCTTGTTTCACTTGCGTTTGTGTTTTGTTATTTGTTATCCATGTTGTGTCATATTATCACTGTCAGTTCATTGTTGTTAGGTGTTTTGAAAAAAGAAACAAATTCATTTAAAACTTTGCAATTGATTTTCAATAAAACATTCACACGTTTTCGATGTCTTTATACAGACCAGGCCACCACATCCATGATCTTGCTTGTGATTTCATTCTGACGATGCCAAAATGTGCAGAGTGCAATTCTTGTATAGTAGTCTTTTCCGTAAACTCTGAGGAACAGCGATGCGATACCCCGATGATAGGATTCCTTGATCATCATGACTGAGTTCTTCTTTTCTATCTTGATATAGTTTTGAATCTTCGCACACCGCTGACCAGTCGTTTTTCTGTAGACACTTGATTACTCTGTTCAAAGTTGCATAGTTTCTTGTTGCCTTCTGTATCGTTTCAGCATTTATTGGCCATTTTTCCAATGTCGTCGCGAAATTGATGTACTTTCCGTTGTGGTTGTATTCTGGAGAAATTGACGTTACTTTTCTAGCTACTCTGGATAAGCAATCAGCCACGGCGTTGTTCTTTCCCTTGATATACTGGATCTGGTAGTTGAAGCTTGATAAATACGCCACCCATCTCTGCAGTCTGCTGGTGTACATAGAAGGAATGCCTTTATGTTTCCGAGCAGAGCTAATAGAGGCTTGTGGTCAGTCTTCAAGGTCCATTTATGCCCGTATAAGTACTGGTGGAACTTTGTTACACCATATAGTATATGGCAAGTGCTTTTTTATGTACCACGGGGTAGTTTTTCTCTGATGGCATCAACGTTCTTGTCGTCCGATATTTTCTCTTCTCCGTTGGCATCAACATGGCTCAATACAGCTGATATTCCGTCTGCTGATGCGTCGGTGGTCAGGACAATTGGCAAATTCGGGTTAAAATGCACTAAACAAGCGTCGGAAGCTAATACATTTTTGATCTCTTCGAACGATCTCTGACATTCTCGGCTCCATTTGAATTCTTCTGTCTTCGATAACAAATTGTAGATGAGTTTCAAGATCTGCGCCAAATTCGGTACGAACCTTGAATAATAATCCACCATTCCGCAAAACGATCTAACTTGCGTTATCGTTGTCGGTTCTGGGGCGTGAATAATTGCCAGCACCTTATCGTCCGTCTTCCTCAAACCTTTCTTCGAGATAATATGACCCACTTCTTCTTGGAAGAATTTGCATTTTTCTTTTTTCACCGTAAGTCCCTCCTGGTCAAGTCGCCTCAGTACTGCTTCTAGTGTTTTCAGGTGTTTATCTTGGCTCGCGCCAGTGATCAGGATATCGTCAAGAAAATTAACGACATTATCCATTCCTATGAATAATTGTTCCAGGTACTTTTGAAACTTAGCACTAGCTGGAGAAATTCCAAACGGCATCCGGTTCATGGTGAATAATCCTCGATGTGTACTCCAGGTAAGTAGTTTTTTTGCTTCGTCATCCAATTCAAGTTGAGTGTATGCTTGACTAAGGTCAATTTTTTGAAAATATCCACCTTCATGGATAGCTCCTCACATTTCTTTTCCTTAGGCTTTATAGGGTAACATAAATCTCGCAAAATCCTGTAAGTCGGAGTACCAATTGATGAAATTAAGGTTGCTACCTGTATATCATCTTCTTTGATCTTATTAGCTGTAAAATACTGCTCCAGTCTTTCCTGATAAATAGTCCAATCGTCAATATCGGGACTGAACTCGCAAGGGTTTCCAATTGATCCATTCATTTTCGTCAAGCTTTCAGCTGCCTTCTCAATGACGTTATTATTTCTCGCCACTAGAATCGCTTTTTTTCCTTTTCAATTCTTCCTGTGTGTGCGCTCCAATTTTTCACCTCGTCGCCGCTGTTGTGTTTAGCGACGATTGCTCTCCCATCGTCGATTTTTCTCCACACAAATTGTGACATTTTACAAAAGGTAAACTCGAATTCGATTAGTATCTGCAGTACGCACACTTATACTTTTCAATGTTTTCACGAAACGTCCCATTTTCATTGCTTCCGGTCGTCCCCAGACTGTGCATTTGCTTGCAATGTTCGTACAATTCGAACTGATAGTAGCTCTTGTATTCGCAGTAGATGCAGGGTAACTGTTGTGGCTCGACAACGGCATGGTACAATTCGGCTGCATAAACATTCTCATGATTTCGCTGGACGTGGTGGTTCAGCTGAAAGACGGATTCAGTCTGATGAGAACACTGCGTACAGTGGTACACAGCAACAATTTCGGGTAATTCTGACCTGAAATAACACAGGAATGACACTTTATCGAAACTGTCCAAGACATATCCACTATATTGTTCATATATTCACTAAGACAACTCACATTTTCTCCCAAAAAATTTTCTGATGATGAGGAGAGATGGTTAGGGGAATGTCGTGTATTTTGGACCCCCCGTGTAAATTGGACTGGACCTATATCTCAAGGATGCGGGGCACCAGGGACACCCAGTATTTTTTCTCACAACTGCTAGCTCGTTATTACGTTGCATATGTAGTTTTGAGCTGATCCGCGCCATATTGAGTCAACGGCGTACTGGTACGTGAAAAAGTAGGGGGAGGTATAAGTAAACCGTTTGTGTGATTGCGTGTGGTGGAAAAACAAGTGAGTAACATTTGAAACTAACTTATTGTCATGGTTCCACATGCTTTTAAGTATATATTGGCGGTGAACTGCACGTATCCAAGAAATAGTTTTCCTAATAAACAATTTTAGGTTAATTTTATGCTTTCGTGCAAATTGGACCACTGACGATTGTGTAATTTGGTCCTGGGCCAAATTACACGTACTATATGATATTTCAACTTAATGTTTTTTTTTTTAAATTATGAGTTCCAAAGAAGACAGAAAAACAAAAGGAAAGTACGGAAAATGGGAAAAAGCCGATATGGAAGCAGCTTTAACACCAGTATGAGAGAAGAGAATGGGACTGAACAAGGGCAACAAGACAGCAAAGGTTTTATCAGTTCCCGCCACAACATTGAAGCGAAAGTTTTCAGAAAAGAATAAAGTTTCTAAAGAAACAGAGTATGTTCCTGGACGACAACCAGATCTGCCACCAGAAGTAGAACAAGACCTAGTCGAACACGTTCTGAAACTCGAAACAAAGAATTATTTGTTTTTGTTAGTTTTTAAATTTTATTACTTTCTATTTTATTTTTTCATGTATACCTTTGTTTTATGTGCCTTATCCATTGAGCTGTATTCATTTAAAGCCAATTGAATCAGTTCTATAATTAAAAACCAATGTTGATCAATTTCCGCACCCTGGTCCAATTTACACAAAATGAGAAACCAAATTACACGACTATGGTCCAATTTACCTACACAAATTTTTAATACACATTTATTTTGATAATTTTTCAAAATGGCAATAATAGGGGCTGTGTTTACGTCATTATCCTATTGCATACAGTGGTCTCTATTTAAGAATAAAATATAAACAATCCAGGTAGAATGCACAAAAAACTATGAATATTTTCTCTTAAGTGGGTCCAAATTACACGACCTTCCCCTACATGAAACAAATCGGGAAGGAAACTCTGCCTCTGCCTTCAATCTCGGTTATTAAATTTACTGCCATCATTTAAAATTATTCCATTAAAATATGTAGGTAGGTATTATCCGTTTCACCCTTATTTGCATCTCAGCAAACTATGGAATTTCAGTTACGTTGGTATCCTTGAGATCGACATACATTGTGGTGATCAGTCAGGAGGAAGTCTCATTTGATATACGCATGCGCCGCAACATGCGCATGCGCAACAAAATATAAAACATCATCGTCGTGTCGGCGTCGGTAAGAAAGCACTCTACACTCTACTTTACAGTAGATATACGGAATTCAACCGTATGTGATTGAACCAGGAAGATGTATTGTACCTCGTGTTGCTGACCATGCATTAGGTTCTTCCGATTTGTTGTAGGTTCTACCTCTTCATCATTACAAAATGGAATCACGAAAATATTTATGCGGCCGAACTGTACCATGCCATTGTGGAACCAGAACAGTTCCCTTGCATCTGCTGCGAATACAAGAGCTACTATCAGTACGAATTGTACGAACATTGCAAACAAATACATAGTATGGGGATGGCTGAAAACAATGAAAATTTGCGGTTTTCTGAAGAAATTGAAAGATATCTGTGTTTCTGCTGCAGATACAAGTCGGATTCGAGTTTATTTCTTGTAAAACATCAAGATTTATTTAGACATTGGCCGGCGGGAAAACGAAAACGAACCACAAAAGAAGCCAAAGACATAGCGTCGCTAGAATTGGATGGGGTTGGTACAAGGAGAACCGTCAGAGATAATGGTGAAATAGAATTGAACACGTTGACACATGCTGCGAATGAAAGAATCAACTGGTTCCAGTGCAACCATTGTTCGTATCGAGTTAAACGAAAGTCAACTTTGAAAAAGCATAACATAGACAGACATGCAACTGATGAAGAAATCAACTGGTTCCAGTGCAATTATTGTTCGTATCGAGCTAAACGAAAGTCGCATTTGAAAGTTCACGTGTTGTACCATACTCCAAATGAAGAAATCAACTGGCTTCAGTGCAACCATTGTTCGTACCGAGCCAAACAGAAGTCAAATTTGAAATATCACCTGTTGAAACACACTCCGAATGAAGAAATCAACTGGTTTCAGTGCAGCCATTGTTCATTCCGAGCTAAGCAAAATTCAGATTTGAGACAACACAACATGGCCAGACATGCTACCGATGAAGAAATCAACTGGTTACAGTGCAATCATTGTTCGTATCGAGCTAAACGAAAGTCGCATTTTAAAATGCACGTGTTGAAACATACTCCGAACGAAGAAATCAACTGGTTTCAGTGCCACCATTGTTCGTACCGGGCTAAACAGAAGTCAAATTTGAAAACTCACATGTTGAAACATTATCCGAAGTCGGCTACGAAGTCGGCTACGAATGAAGAAAAAAGGTTCCAGTGCAACCACTGTTCGTACAAAACCAACCGAAACTCAGTTTTGAAAACACACCTGATTCATCAACATGCTACGGATGAAGAAATCAAATGGTTCCAATGCAACCATTGTACGTACCGAGCTAAACAAAAATCACATTTGGGACAGCACATGTTGAGACATGCTGCGAATGAAGACGTCAAATGGTTCCAGTGCAACCATTGTTCGTACAAATCAAGCCGTAACTCGCAGTTGAAAAATCACATGTTGAAGCACGCTGCGAATGAAGAAATCAACTGGCACCAGTGCAACCATTGTTCGTACCGAGCCAAACGAAAATCACATTTGAAAATGCACATGTTGAAACATGATACGAAGTCGGCTGCGAATGAAGAAACCAAAAGGTTCCGGTGCGACCACTGTTCGTACAAAACCAACCGGAACTCAGTTTTGAAAACACACCTGATGCAACATGCTACGGATGAAGAAATCGAATGGTTCCGGTGCAACCAATGTGCATACCGAGCTAAACAAAAATCACATTTGGGACAGCACATGTTGAATCATGCTGCGAATGAAGGATTCAAAAAATTCCAGTGAAATCATCCCAAGTAGCACGAAAGCTGTATGACGTCACGTTTGAAAGTTCACCCCGTTTTTCATCATAGACAGCGGAGTTTATCATTTCAGAGTCACGCCCTTTGGCTTGAAAAATGCGCCAACCAGCTTCCAGAGGATGATGTCCCAGGAGATACTCACCTGATATCGTGACAAGTTTTAGATGGTTTATCTAGATGACATTGTCGTATACTCAGACTCGTACGAGGAACATTTGGAACGCCTGCGTTTAGTGTTAAAGCACCTGCAGAATCACACAGGCGGGTTTGTACCTAATGTGAAGAAGTGCCGATTTGCGCCAACATAATTTTTGTATTTTTTGTTCATCATTATTGTGGATGTATAATTGTTTCATATATATATATGAATTGTTTCATATATATTCTTGATAATTTTCTTCATTTATTGTTCAACGAATCAAGCATTGAGATGACATGGTGACCAATTGCAGCAGTTTTACAATAAATAAATCCAAGCTATATTGAAATTGAACAGCGATAAAACTGAACCACTAGCTTTCAATAATTCGGAACGAAATAGGTCGTTGACGAATTTCGTCAAGAGTTTTGTTGGCTGGCCGGACAACGTCAGAGCGGTGAGATGTAGGTAATACCTAAATAGGTACCTACCTAGATCAGAGTCGTCCATAATCTTCGTACCTACTTGCAGGGAGCGGTAATTTCAATTTTGACGCACGAAGTGTCACTGTGAATGGCAACTGTCAATCAATAAACAAAAATGTAAACAAACATAGCCTCCTAACCATGTAACATCTAATACTGTTCAGAATGAAATGTTACCCCTGGGTTGCACCAACGCTCAATTAATATAATACGAGATTAGTGAAATTTCCTTTGGTCAGTACTCGTTGGTGAATAATAGAAATTCTGGTTTCACAGAAGAGAATGATCCAATGATTGATTGGCTACAGATTTCATGCAATTCCCATGGTCAACCTACTTGGATTGGCCAGACTGAAATCTATTAAATCTCGTATTGGCGTCAATTGCGTATTAATTTTTTGGTGCAACCCAGGGTGTGGCAAAAAGACGCAGAAAAGATTCAGGTGATACGAAACACAACGAGCTGCAAGACGATCACCGAAACAAGAGTGTTATTAGGTTAGGTCAGTCGAAACGCCAAATCGACGTCAAGCGCTGTCAGCTGCCATTTGCGTGACATTACACACCCACACGGTATCACAGTGTTGTCAACTTGTTGTCGTGATATGAGATATGGCAACGTCTTACTTTCACAAGAATGCGCAGAAGCCTTTCGGGAAAAGTGGAAGTATTTATATTTTCTATAACGGTCGGTAGGTACAGTCTAACAATAAAACGTACAAATAAACACAAATATTGGTTTCACTGGAACCAGTTGCATTATCCTTACTTGGCAACATGTTTCAACAAAAAATGTCTTTTTAAATTTGAATCGTGATAAGTTCGATATGGGCAATGGTTGCACCGGAACCAGTTGATTTTTTCATCCGCAGTGTGTTTCAACACGTGCAATTTCAAATTCGACTTTTGTTTGGCCCGGTACGGACAACTGTCGCAACGGAACCAGTTGATTTCTTCATCCGCGGCATGTTTCAACATGTGAAATTTCAAATTTGACTTTTGTTTGGCCCGGTACGAACAATCGTTGCAATGGAACCACTCGATTTCTTCATTGGTAGCGTGTTGCAACATGTGAATTTTCAATTGTGACCTTCGTTTAGTCCGGTACGAACAACGGTTGCACTGGAACCATTTGATTTTTTCATTCGAAGCGTCAGCGTGCAGCAGAACGTGCCTTTCCAAGCTTGATTTGACCTTGGCTCGGTACGAACAATCGTTGCAATGGAACCAGTTGACTTCTTCATTCGGCACGTGTGTCAACATATGCTTTTTCAAGTGCGCCTTTTGTTTAGCTCGGTACGAACAATAGTTACACCGGAACCATTTGATTTCTGAATCCGTAGCATGTTGCATCAGGTGTTTTTTCAAATCTGAGCTCTGTTTGGCTTGGTACGAACACTGGTTGCACTGAAACCAGTTAATTTCTTCGCTCGTAGCATGTTTCAACATGTGAGATTTCAAACTTGACTTCTGTTTGGCTGTGTAAGGGCAATGGTTGCACTGGAACTTTTTGACTTCTTCATTCGCAGCATGTTTATTCATGTGTTCTCTTAAAAGTGACGTCCGCTTAGCTCGATACGAACAATGGTTACAATAATTATACTTGTTCATTTTCACAGTTGAACCATGCGTCGACATGTTCAATTCTATCACAACATTATCTCTGACGGTTCTTTTTGCACCAGCCTTAACCAAATCTGGCGACGCTGTGCCTTTGGCTTCTTCTGTAGTTTGTTTTGGTTGTTCCGCCGGCTCATGTCCATATGAAGCGTGATGTTTCACAAGAAATAAACTTGAATCCGACTTGTATCCACAGCAGAAACATAAATAACTTCCAAGTTTTCGGTGAAACATCAAATTTTTATTGTTTTCGCTTGTTCTCGGACTATGTAATTGTTTGTAATGTTCGTATATTTCCAAACGATTGTGGCTCTTGTAGTTGCAGTAAATGCAAGAGAACTGTTCCGCTTCGGCAATGGCATGGTACAGTTTAACTGCATTCACATTTTTGTGATTCCTCTGGACGTGGTAATTGAGTTGAAAGCCGGATTCAGTTTGATGCGAACATTCCGGACAGTTGTAGGTGTCAACCATTTCGGGAGATTCTAACCTAAAATAGCACAGAAATGGGACTTTGTTATGGACAAACCATTCAAGGCATTCACCAACAACTCACATTTTGTGTTAATAAAGAGGTACAACGAATCAGAAGTGTTGTCAGCAACAAGAGGAAAAATACATCTTCCTGGTTGGATCACATATGACTGGATGCAGCAGAGAACTAATTACTTAATTAGGCATTTCCAGTGACGTCACGACAGTGTTGTCAACTGCCCAGAATTGCCCGCCAAATTTGAACCAAATAATCGGTGCTTTCCTTTTACCACAAAACTCACAGATCTGATCTAAGTTAGTGAGAGAAAAAGCGAGAAATCACATGCGCGAAAGTGAGATACCACTAGCAACTTAGGTCAGAATACTTAGTTTCGGTGGTACAAGGCGAAACACCTATTGTTAGGGGGGGGTACATCTTTTTCAGTCCAGACATGTCATTGCCGGTGACTTCAACATCTTAAACTATGCACCTGTTGATGACTGCCTGAATCCTGTCCCTGTACCTAGCTGCCAGGCTGCCTTCTGCTCGCTCCCGTCGATGTGTTGAATTCCAGTCGTTCTTCAATTTGGGACAATACAACACTGTTCGTAACACCTCTGGGGCTCTGTTGGATCTGGTGCTGTCCACTAATGTCTGCGTTGTTGATAGATGTGGTCTCTATCTGCCCCCTGAAGATGGCTACCACCCAGCGCTTATTGAAGTTTCTTTCGAAGCTGGAGAGTTGTCAAGCTTGTGAATAGTCAACATTCCTCTTACAATTTCAGACGGGCTGACCCCTATGGAGAGTATGAGTGAACCTAACGCGATCCTACAGTTCTTTTACGACTCTCGCAAATTCGAAAAATTAAATGACGATTTGATAACATGCGTGCTGGTCAGTGGTAGCAACAACTCCGAAATCCGAGAAAAATTACTACAGCAGGAAGATCTAAAGCTTGAAAAAGCAATCAAAATATACGCGATTCACGAGCAAGCCAGGAAGCAGTCAAAGAAAATTGAAAAGGACAACAACCATCAATACCTGAACGAAGACCCATCAGTTGGTGCCATAAATCATTCCATCAAACAAACAATGAACAGGCGTCTACATACCAGACAACCTTTTGGAAATCGTTCCAGTATCACTAGGAGACGGGGTAGTTTGAACAGAAGACATCAGGTATCAAGGTCAGACAATGTAATTAACAACTGTACTAGATGTGGATCGTCACATCAAATTAACAAGTGTCCAGCGTATTCAAGAACGTGTATGAAGTGTAAAAAAACAAATCATTTCGCCTCAATGTGTAGGTCGTCAAGATAAAATCACATCAGTGCAGTTTTGAGTCATAACATTTCAAATGATACCACAGAATTTTATGTAGGTAGTATAGTCAGAAAATTGAGCATACTCAAATTAAAAATGTTAATGCGGGTGGTTGTTCCTGGATAACAAAGTTAGCAATTGAAAACTAACAAATCAAATTCAAAATGGATAGCGGAGCTTCAGTGAATCTAACGCCTATAAATATGTACAAAAACATTTTGAAATTGCCAATGAATGCATTGCAAACTCCTAAATTAAAACCAACATCATACACAGGAAATCAAATCACTGTAGTTGGAACATGTGAAATGATTTGTTCAATTAAAAATGAAAAAAATCGAATTCAATTCTATGTAGTTGGAAGCAATTCAGGACCTCTTTCAGGTTTACCAACGTGCATAAAGCTGAAACTCATCCAAAATGCAGATACGTCGTGTATCAATGAAAATGAAGTTCAGGTGCATAATATTCGACATACAAAAGATGCTGTCATGGAAAAATATGGATATTTGTTTTCGGGAATGGGAGAACTAAATCCACCCTATCACATTAATTTGATTCCAAACGCACAACCGGTGATCACCCCAATAAGAAAAGTACCATTTGCTTTACTTGACCCTCTTGAAAAGGCGCTAAATAATTTAGAAAAAAGTAAAGTAATAGAAAAAGCTAAAGGACCGAGTGATTGGATGAATCCATTGGTACTTGTCAAAAAGCCCCAACAATTCATTGAGAATCTGCCTTGATCCGACATTTTCGAACTGTTTGGGGACCAATACCTAATCCTAGTAGACTACTATTCTAAATTCGTAGAAGTGGAGAAACTTATCGGAAACGCAACAAGTAACAAAATTATCAAAATAATAAAAAGCATTTTTGCAAGGTTCGGCGTCCCATACATTCTGGTGAGTGACGGTGGTCCTCAGTATACCGCCATAAATTTCAAGAATTTCAGCTCTGAATGGGGTTTCAAATATTCAATCACCTCACCATATCATAGCCAGTCCAACGGCATGGCCGAGCGGCAGGTACAAAACGTGAAAAATATTTTCAAGAAAGTCCTAGAAGATAACAAAGATCTAGATATGGCACTGTTACAATGGAGAAAGAAAAACACAACTCCATTCGAAGTACTAATGTCGAAGCGCACCAGAAATTCTTTGTTACCTTACAGGACCTGTTGATCTGTTGGTCAATGGCTGAATGAACTAGATTGGCAACACTGACGAGCTCGTAACGTCATGTGGAGATGCTTAATTGGTCTCTAACAATTGACAAACTACATATTAGCAATTTTTATTAAAACGGGTAACATGAATAACTGGCATGTGTGATCACTTGAATAAATTAGTGAACAAAAATGTTCAAACAAAACTGCCTCGATCACAATATAGGTAGTTCGTCTTCACTTTTTTAAACTTTTTCATCCATGGGCATGACGCACACAGGTTTCTAACGGCACGTTCAAGAATGTCGCAGTTGGCAATTTTCACTGACACTACCCGAACTACATCATCAGTTCCAGGGTGAACCTCGGTAAACGTCCTCGTTGCCAATATAACGGAGGTAGTTTTTTGGTTCTTTCAGAAGCACTACACTTTCTGGTTGAATGGTGTTGGAGCCTTGATACCGTCACCTAGTTCTCGCCTGTAGTTGCGACAGGTGTTCTTGTGACCAGCATCGCCAAAAATGTTGGCAGATCTTTTCCAGCAGATAGAATCTGCTTGGACGATTTGACAGTGTGGCGGTTGAATAGTTCTCATCAACGAATAACATAGTTGAAAGAGCACCGATCAGCTTTTGCCTAGAAGTTGGTGGCTCTAGATCGTTTGGCTCATTGGGCCTCATGAATAAAGATTAAGCAATTGCTTTTGCTTAATTTTCTGTTTTTTCAAAATTCTCAGAAAATCAGAAACTTCAAGTAATTCCTTGATTCAGGTTTTATTGAATATTTGAGGAACTGAAATAATAACAATGGTTCAAAGTCTCATTTCCAAATATTTTTCCGTTTTATGCTGCTGGATTTTGAGCAAAAGCAATTGCTTAATCTTTATTCATGAGGCCCATTGCGTAGAGGTGGCACGGGCACGGAACACATGGTTGTTGAGTTGACTCGAAGGACCTCAGCTTTTTTCTATAGAGTTGGTGCCCGTCAACGCGTCAAGTTTTTTCAAAGACAGCTGTTCTTCAGCCCGGTACGGACAATTGTTGCACTGGAACCAGTTGATTTTCTAAATCACGGCATGTTTCGACATCACGTGTCTTTTCAAGTTTGAATTTGTTTTGGCTTGATACGAGCAATCGTTCAGTTGGCACTTGAACCAGTTGATTTCTTCATTCGAAGCATGCTTCAGCTTGTTGTGCCTTTTCAAGTGCGACTTTTGTTTGGCTCGGTACGAACAATCCTTGCACTCGAACCAGTTGATCTCTTCGTTCGCAGTGTGTTTGGATATGTAGTGGTGTTTCAAGTTTCCCCTTTTCTTAGTCCGGTACGAACAATGGTTGCAAAGGAACCAGTTGATTTCTCGAGTGATTTCTTCATCCGCGCCATGTTTCAACAGGTGTATTTTCAAAGAAAACTTTCTTTTGGCTCGATAGGAACAGTGGTGGCACTGGAACCAGTCGATCTCGTCGCTCGTAGCATGTTGCAGCAGATGCCTTTTCAAGGATGTCTTTTCTTTAGCTCGGTACGAACAATGCTCGCACTGCAGCCAGTTGATTTCTTCATATGTGGCATGTTTCAAATTGTGATGCGTTTTCAAGTGTGACTTTTGCTTGGCTCGGTACGGACAATCGTTGCACTGGAACCAGTTGATTTCTTCATGTGCAGTGTGTTTGTATATGTTGTGGTTTTTCAAATTTGACTTTTGAGTAGCTCGGTACGAACAATGGTTGCATTTGAACCGGTTCACTTTTGCACTTGAATCATGCTTTGAAATGTTTGACTCCGTCACTCCAACGTGTCCAGCACCTCCAGCCAAATCCGGCAATCCTATTCCTTCGGTCTCCGCTTTTTGCGGCTTTCTCGTCAACCCTTTTTTACACAAGTCGTGATGTTTCACAAAATAAATACTCGAATCCGACTTGTACCCGCAGTACTCACACTTATACTTATCTATTTCTCCACAAAACGTGCCTTTTCTACCGTGTCCAGCATGCAGGTTATGTCCTTGTTCGTAATGTTCGTACATTTCGAACTGATAGTAGCTTTTGTAATGACAGGAGATGCAGCAAAACTGTTCCGGTTCAACAACCGCATGATACAGTTCAACTGCATTAACGTTTTTGTGATTCCTCTGTTCATGATGGTTCAGCTGAAAGACGGATTCAGTCCGATGCGAACATTGCGAACAGTTGTACGTTTCAACTTTTTCGGGCAATTCTAACCTGAAACAGAACAGAAATGATGGGAACATCTCCTTCAATTATCACTTACGTATTACTTACATTTTGTAATCACGAAGATGAATCTTGAGAGTGGAAACGCTAAGGAACACTTTGGATCAACACCCAGATGTGGTGCAGCTTGACAGGTGACAGCTGACACATGACAAGCAGGCGGGCATCACCAGTGGCGTAGATAACAGCCAGGAAAAGGTGGGGAGGAAAGGCGCTTGTTATTGGGACGACACATGGGCGTGCTTGCAGCGTTTTGTCATAAATGTTTATACCCGAAGTAGGACAACTTGACGCTGCCAACTTGACGCGGGACAACTTGACGTGGGACAACTTGACGCTGATAGTTATTATAATTTCGGAACTCTAGTTGGTCAGTTTGTGTCTTTTTGTCCCCCAATTGGCCCCCTTGTGTTTTCCTGTGGTTTTTCGCAACTAGCAAGCCCCTTATGCCTACTTGTGTCTTATGTTCTTGAGTCCCAATGACCTCAGTTGTGTCTTGCTGTATGACTCGAAGTCACAGCCCCCATGTGTCTTCATGTGTCATTTTCAAGCCATGATGAGCCCCCTACTTGTGTCTCCGTGTTGTTTTCGAAACTGTACTGGATCCACTTGGTTTTTCCATAGTGTTTTTTAGAACCCTGATCATCCCCTCGATGACCTTCTTGTGTTTTCATGTGAAGCTCTAAATTCTATCGAGCCCCCTTGTATCTTCTTGTGCTTTGCAACCCTGCCGGCCCCCATTCTTTCTTGCTGGGTCAATCTGGGCCTTGTGTCTATGATGACGCTTTCAGCCCCGCAATGAGCTCCATTTTGTCTTCTTATGTCTTGGAATCCTAGCGGCCTTCGTTGTGTCTTGCTATGTTTATCGGAAACCCAACGGACCCCCTTTGTCCGTATTTGTCGTTTTGAAACCTGAGAATTCCCCTCGTGTCTTCATGTGGTGTTGTGTGTGAAGCCGTGATGAACCCATTTGTATCTCCTTATGTTTCTAGTCCTATATGGCGCCCCCTCGGGCGACCCCATTATGCCTTGTTTCGTCAATCGGAGCTCCAATAGGCCTTTTTGTGTCTGTATGTGTCATTTCGACGGTGAGCCTCCTCAAGTTTTCTGTGGTTTTCGGAAATAGCGAGCCCTCTCACGCTCACGTTTCTCATGTTTTGGAGTTCTAGCGACCCATTATGTCTTGCTGTGTCAATCGGAGCCCCCCTTCTGTACCGTATTGTGCCCCGATGACCCCCTTGTATTTTCTTGACAGTTTCGGAACACTATCGAGCCCTTTTGTACCTATCTTTTTCTACTTTGGAGCCTTACCGGGCCCCATTGTGTCCTTTTGTATCGTTTCGAGCCCCCAATGAACCCTTCAATGTTTTCTTGAGGTTTTCGGAAGTCTAAACGAGACCGCTCATGTTTTCTTGTGTTTTGGAGTTCTAGATGCCCTCATTGTGTTCTGCTGTGCAATTGGGAGCCCCAGTGAACCCCCTTGTGTCTATATGTGTCGTTTCAATCGCTTCAAGCCTTGACGAGCCCCCTTATTGTCTTCATGTTGCTTTTGGAACTCTATCGAGCCACAATGTTATCTTCTCAGATTTTGTAGTTTTAGAGTTCTCATTTGTCAATCGGATCCCCGATGAGCCCCCGTGTCTTTTTGTGTCGTTTCGCGCCCCGATGAACCTTCTTGTGTTCACTTGAGGTGTTCAGAGTTCTGAGGAGCCCCCTCATGTCTTCCTATGTTTTGGAGCTCAAGCGGCTCCCACTTTGACTTGCTGTGTCAACTCGAAATTCCAGTGGATCCTTTTGTGTATTTGTATGTCATTTGAGACCTGATGAGCCCCCTTGCGTGCTCATGTTCATGTGTTCATGCTTTCGGAATCGTAGCACCTATCCTCTATGTCTCCATATGGCGTTGTGAGTGCCCTTATTCAGAACCAATTGGACACTCTTGTTTTAAGCCCCTCATGATTTTTCGCCCCTCCAGGATTTCAGAGAGCCTCCTTGTGCCTTCTTTGATTGTTAAAAGCCCTACTGACCCAGTGACCCCCTTGTTTCTTCAATGTTGATTGAAGCCCTGCTGAGTCTCCTTAAATTTTTCCGTCGCTTTAGAAGCTTTAGTAAACACCTTTATGCATTCGTGTAACATTTGGAGCCCTATCGGGCGCCCCCGTTTGTCCTCAACCTCAAGTGCCTTTTGGAGCCCTGGTGAGTTTCCCTATGTTTTTTCACGTGTTTAGAATTCCCGTAAGCCCCTTTTGCCTTCTTGTGTAATCCAAAGAACTACTAAGCCTCCTTGTGCCTTCAGTGCCTTTTGAAGTCCTGATGAGCTCCCTTGCAATTTTCAGTGTCTTCGGAAGCTTTCAAGCAATCGAAAGCACACTTGTGTTTTCGTCTGGTATTCGAAGCCCTACTTGGTCGGCTTGTGCCCTCATATGCCCAAAAGGGCCTATTTTGCTTTCATGTGTTGTTCATAGCCTCATTGGACCAAATTCCCCCCTGAACACATGACATGAACATGAACATGAACACAAGAAACGAACGAGGCAATTTTACAAAAACCAGGATTATTATGGTAAAAAGCGTAATAAGTATGTGTAGGTACCTACCTACCGCGGTGCCAAGATGACTACATTCAATTTGGTTCCTTCCATTTTACTAAATAATGAATGCAGTGACTGCTATGTATATTTCTCAAATGAAGAATATTCAGCCGGCTACTTTAATTACCAAATTTTGTTGCAACAAAATATTCAAATTGACACTTTTCACTATCTACCTATTCCTTATTATCAAATTACTGGCACTTTCAGTCATGTTTAGTTATTATGTGCTGTTTCAAACCTGATGTTAGTTCAGCTGGGTAGGTACCTATAAACAATATTCGCATTCGAACCAGTTTCTTTCTTCAAGCACACTAGGCATGTTTCAACATGTTTGTTTTCAGTTTTGACTTCTGTTCAACTCGGTACGAACACTGGTTGCACTGGGACCAGTTGATTTTCTTCATTCGTAGAATGTTCATACATCATGTGCGTTGTCAAACATGACTTTCGTTTAGCTCGATACGAACAATGCTTGCAGTAAAACCAGTTGATTTCGTCGTCATTAGTATGTTTCGACACGATGTGCCTCTTCAAGTCTGATTTTTTCTTGGTTTTATACGAACAATGGTTGCACTGAAACCAGTTGATTTCTTCATTCGTAACATGTTTCGAGAACATGTGCATTTTCAAGTTATACTTCAGTTTGGCTCGGTACGAACAGTTCTCGCAATAGAACCACTTGATCTCGTCATTCGTAGCATGTTTGGAAACCATGTGCCTTTCCAAGTTTGATTTCACTCTAGCTCTGTACGAACAACCGTTGCAATTGAGCCAGTTGATTTGTTCATTCGTAGCATGTTTAGTCTCGTGTTTAGCCATCATGTGAATTTTCAAAGATTACTTTCGTTTGGCTCGATACAAACAATGATCGCAGCTGAACCAGTCGATTTCATCTTCTTTAGCATGTTTCGACATGTTGTGCCTTTTCAAGTCTGATTTTCGTTTGGCTCTATGCGAACAGTGGTTGCAATAAGACCACTTGATTTTTGACGAATGGTCGCAGTTGAACCCGTTGATTTCATCTTCTTTAGCATGTTTTGACATGTTGTGCCTTTTCAAGTCTGATTTTCGTTTGGCTCTATACGAACAGTGGTTGCAATAAGACCACTTGATTTTTGACGGTTTCACTGCGGCCTCCTCTGCGGTTTCATGTGGCGCCTCCATCGTCGGCTTCTTTCCGCACAAACCGTGATGTTTCACAATACATAAACTCGAATTCGATTCGTATCTGCAGTCTCTCTAGCGACTCGCCCTCTCTCACTCTGTATCTCTCTCTCTCTCTCTCTCTCTTATCCCCACTTACGTCATGTGCACGAGGCATGACGAATGAACGCCAACATGGCGTCGTGACAATGAATTGCATTACTCTCTCTTACGTCATCAAACGTCACAGAAACAGCTGAGTTTTGTATTTGTTTACTTGATTAATTATCATTATTTCGCCACTAGGTGGCTACTATTGTGAACATTTTCAATACTAGCTTTTGATAGTAAACCTAGGCAGTGTTGTACTCATTAATTTTGCTTATTTGGATATTATGTTTGTTTTGAAAATCTCTTGTTTACCTGACCATTCTTCACACGGAACCAGGTAAAAAGCTGGAGGTTTTTTACTCGATTCAAATGCCTCGTCTGCCGGACTCATCTGAACGCCTACTCCGAAGAGTTAAAGTCAGAAATAGATAAGCTAAAATGCACGCTACCCCAACCTAAGTTGAAATTCTAGATGTACCCAGATGGTCTGTTCCCCTCCCCCTATGGATCTGCCTCTCCATTTAAAATAACTGAGTCAGTGGTCGCAGTCACGTTACTACCCTCAGGATTAAGCACCCCCTATTCCGAACGACTGTACATGGTCATTGACCTGCTATAGTTCCCCCAAGCAGTACATAAGGCACAGGAACTTGCAAGCTTATTATCATTTATGCCTATTTTATTGTGTTTAAATTGTTTAGTTTATTTTGAACATCAACCGCCCCATTTAATTGTTACAATTGATAATTAATTCAATACTTAGTAGTACAAAATACTTCGACAACCCCCATCCCTTGTGTTGAAAATGACGATCTGCGCTGGGATTTTTTCTAGTGCTAAATTTTTATATATATTTTAAATAAAGGGGCTAGCCACCCCTTGATGTTACAAAATGGTGGCAGCGGTGGGATTCTTTCCTGGTGCTAAATCTTCATTATATTTTTAATAGAGGGGCCAACTACCCTTGGTTGCTGTCAAATTTGGGTTTCCGGGAGCGAATTCAGGAATGCAGGTGGACGAAACTGGTGCTGCCGGACGTGCGTGATTCAGCAGAAGAGTTTCACGTTCCACCAGTCTCGCAATTGTTTGCTGCAATGTGCGGACTCGTTTGTCGTTCAACTCTTGGAGATGTCGCTGTTCGTTGACGACATGCCCTTGTTGCGGCGGAATGGTAATCATAGAACGAATCAGCGGGGGGGAGTCCTTGGTTGTTCGTCACGTTGACGAGAGTGTGGGGTTCGTGATCGGTTTACTCGTGGGCGTACAGGTGGAGTTCGTACTCGCTCTTGCCGGTGTCGATCTGTCCGACGAGTCCGGGAACGTGAGGGTCTCGCGCTCTCTGAAGAGCTCTCAGAGGATGAGCTCGTCGTTCTCCTTCGTGGCATCGTGGACAAATCCACAAACTTACAGCACAATTAAAACGTAACACAGTCAGTAGGTAGGTTCTTTATCCCACTTCTGACCTATAGGCAGTAGGTGAGAATTGAATATCAAATCAAAGAAATTAATTATTAACTGTATTGATTAAAACGTGACACATCGATCGGAAGCTCGCATAAGAGTGCCTGTGCCTGCGTCCCCTCGTCGAGTCGAGCACTGCTTGCACTGGAACCAGTTGATTTCTTCATTCGTAGAATGTTTATACATCATGTGGCTTTTCAAATTTGACTTCCCTCAAGCTCGGTACGAACAATGGCTGCACTGGAACCACTTGATTTTTTTCAATCGATGCATGTCTCAACATTATGTGAGTTTCCAAATATGACATTTGTTTAGCTCGATACGAACAATATCTGCACTGAAACAAGTCGATTTCATTCGTGGCGTCTCGTGTAGCGTGTTGCAACATGTGCATTGTCAAACATGACTTTCGTTTAGCTCGATACGAACAATGCTTGCAGTGAAACCAGCTGATTTCGTCGTCATGAGCATGTTTCGACACGACGTGCCTTTTCAAGTCTGATTTTTTCTTGGCTTTATACGAACATTGGTTGCACTGAAACCAGTTGATTTCTTTATTCGTAGCATGTTTCGAAAACATGTGCATTGTCAAGTTATATTTCAGTTTGGCTCGGTACGAACAAATCTCGCAATAGAGCCACTTGATTTCGTCATTCGTAGCATGTTTGGAAATCATGTGCCTTTTCAAGTTTGATTTCGCTCTAGCTCTGTACGAACAACTGTTGCAATTGAGCCAGTTGATTTGTTCATTCGTAGCATGTTCAGCCTCGTGTTTAGCCATCATGTGAATTTTCAAAGATGACTTTCGTTTGGCTCGATACAAACAATGATCGCAGCTGAACCAGTCGATTTCATCTTCTTTGGCATGTTTTGACATGTTGTGCCTTTTCAAGTCTGATTTTCGTTTGGCTCTATGCGAACAGTGGTTGCAATAAGACCACTTGATTTTAATTTTTGACGGTTTCACTCCGGCCTTTTTTGCGGTTTCATGTGACGCCTCCATCGTCGGCTTCTTTCCGCACAAACCGTGATGTTTCACAAGACATAAACTCGAATTCGATTCGTATCTGCAGTAGTGACACCTATACCTTTCACTTTCTACACAAAAAGTTTCATCAACTGTGTATCCGGTCTCCGAATTATGTACTTGTTTGTAATGTTCGTATACTTCGAAACGATTGTGGCTCTTGTAGTTGCAGTAGATGCAAGAGAACTGTTCAAGGTCGACAATGGCACGGTACAGTTCAACTGCATGAACATTTTTGTGATACCTTTGAACGTGGTGGTTGAGTTGAAAGAGGGAATAAGTCCGATACGAACATTGCGAACAGTTGTACGTGTCAACCATTTCGGGTAGTTTTAACCTGAAATAGTACAGGAATAAACTTGATAGAAATCATTTGAAACAAAATCAATTAGCAACTTACATGTAATATTGATGATGAAGGGTAGGTTGCGAAGCACCGTACGCTCAACGGAAGCTGCATTGAATGGGAAACTGAATCGCTGGATTTGACGTCAGAATAGACGTTTGACAGGTAAAATATAGAAGTCTATGTATAGAATTGTGGTGTGGTGCATGGTGTTGCCCCAGCTTGTCGCCACTTGGAGGCTACCAATCGCGTTTTTTGTTTCGCTTGTTAATGTTTGTGTGGTGTTTCGAGGTTGTTGAGTGATAGCAAAATCAAAGGCTCCTGTAAAAGATATTGCTTGTTTCTTCTTGTCGCTGAATCACTTTTACCTAATTCTCTTTATCACCACAAAATGTAAGTTCCTGAAGGTGGTTCAACCCTAGTAGGTACCTACAATTCGATCTTGATTTCTATCTAGTTAGCTGCGCGTCTGGCCATGTGATGCCCCTAGAAAAGAGAAATCCGGGAAATCATGGCTAGGGTTGAACTTACCTACCTACTACAGTTGACAAGATGTCTTGAATAGTTCCTATAAAGTAATTTCTGTCCTATTTCAGGTTAGAATTACCCAAAATTATTGGCAAGTACAACTGTTCGCAATGTTCGCATCGGACTGGATTCGTCTTCCAACTCGTCCAGAGGAATCACAAAAATGTTTATGCAGCTGAACTGTATCATGCCATTGTCGAACCCGAACAGTTCCCTTGCATCTGCTGCGACTATAAGAGCTACTATCAGTTCGAATTGTACGAACATTGCAAACAAGTACATAATCTGGATACGACCGGCAGCAATAGAAATGGGGTGTTTTGTGGACAAATCAAAAAATACAAGTGCGAGCACTGCGGATACGAATCGAATTCGACTTTATTTCTTGTAAAACATCACGATTTGTGTGGGAATAAGTCGACGACGCAGGAACAACATGAAACCACAGAAGATGTCGGCGAAAGCATGGAATTGCCAGATTTAAATGGGGCTGTTGCGGGGACCTTCAGAAAAGTTGTGGTAATCCAATCAAACAAGTTGACGCATGATCCAAGTCAAAAAATGGACGGGTATCAGTGCAGCCATTGTTCGTACCGAGCCGAACAAAAGTCACACTTGAAAACGCACAACATGTTGAAACACGCTACCGATGAAGAAATCATCTGGTTCCAGTGCAACGACTGCCCGTACCGAGCCAAACGCAAATCAGATTTGAGAACGCACCAGCTGTCGCAACATGCCACTGACAAAATCAGCTGGTTCCATTGCAACGATTGTTCGTACCGAGGCAAACAAAAGCTTTCACAGATTCTCAGAAACGCTGGGCCCAAATAGAAAAAGAGATGCTAGCAGTTGTCTTTGCTTGCCATAAATTTCATCAGTTTATTCATGGCCGGACGGATGTAACCATTGAAAACGATCATAAACCTTTAATGAGCATTTACAAGAAACCCCTCTTATCAGCACCGATGCGCTTACAAAGGATGTTGCTCCTTCTACAACCGTACACCTTCAATTTGGTGTACAAAAAGGGCACGGAATTGGTTATAGCGGATACACTTTCTCGAAGTTTTATTTCAGACACCGACAAACAATTTGAGGAAAAATTTGAGCAAATAGAGCATCAGCTATGCATGGTAACAGAAACGTTACCATTTTCTGAGGAGAAACTGGAGCAATTCAAAGAAGAGACTCGGAAAGACGAGAGTTTAGTAAATTTGGCCACACTTATCCACGATGGATTTCCGGTCGAAAAAAATAAAATGAATGCTAATTTGAGAATTTATTGGCCATTCCGTGATGAGCTCTCAACAAACGACAGTATAATTTTCAAAAATGAAGGAGTTGTAGTTCCAGCAACATTACGCAGAGAAATGCTTAAGCTTCTGCACAAAACACACTTGGGAAAAGAAAAAACAAAGTTGCGAGCCAGAGACATTTTCTTTTGGCCTGGAATGAGCAATGACATCGACAATTTGATCGATAACTGTGAGATCTTTTTGAGTTTTAAAAATGAAAATCAAAAGGACCATAAATACCACATAAAATACCAAATATTATTTGGGAAAAAATTGGTGTTGACATGTTCGATACGGACAAAGGAAAATACGTAATTGCGATCGACTATTTTTTCAAATTTCTGGAAGTACGGCAAATCAAAAGTAGCAATTTTGCCGGAGTATCAACATTTCTTAAAGAAATATTCTGCCGACATGGAATCCCTTCCATTGTTATGACAGATAATGGGCCGCCTTCCAATGGGCATAATTTCGAAGAATTCAGTAAACATTGGTGTTTCACACATAGAACATCAGGCCCCCATTATCCGAAATCCAATGGACAGGTAGAAAGGGGCGTGAGTACGGTGAAAAGGACAATAAAGAAAGCGGAATTGGCCGGTTCAGACATTCACTTGGCTATTCTGGAATTGATGAATACACCGCTATCGCACAAATTACCAAGTCCGGCACAAATCTTATATAACAGAAGGTTAAAGACGACATTACCGCTGAATAGGCAAATGCTACGACCCAAACTACATAACTATAATAAAATAAAGTCTGTACTTGAAAACCAACAATTCAAAACAGTCCAGTATTACAATAAAACAGCAAAATAATCAAATCGTCTTCACCAAGGAGATAGCGTTTTAATTGAGAATTTCAGTAAAGAAGGAAAGTGGCTGAAAGGGACAGTGGTCAATGAAAGGAATGGATATGAAAAGTGCTATCTAGCAGATGTAGAAACAACGGGTAGAAGGTTCATCAGAAATCGAACGCACCTTATTAAAATTCCAAACAAGATTGAGCAAAATGAGAATGACGTATATCCAGAACAAAAAGAAGTTGCACTAATAACGATACTGTCCGTAACACAGATCGGAACTACTACTTACCTGGTTATCTCTCTCAGACTAATAGTCCTGTTACAAATTCACCCAAAAAGAATATGATTGACGATTTATGCTCTAGTGTTCCATCTCTGAATACTCCAGTAATTAATGGGGCCTTGCACTGCCACTTTCACACACCGAGGGCGCCACACCCGTTGAGGGGCAAATTCGACAATTTTGACGGCGTTGACGCTTCAGCGACCGACGTCCGTCATTTTATGTCTTGATTTGAAATTTGGATAACCTCTGTTTCTTGCTTGACGTCTCCAGTCACTGTCAGTTACTGGTCAAACTACTCAGACTCCCCTGTTTTTTCCGTCGTTACGGTCGCTTCATCGAAGTAGGCGCCCCCTACAGTAGTGGCGACCTCACGTTGAGTTTTTCAATTGCAAGGCCCCATTGTGCTAGCAACAGTAACAAGGCGCCAAATGTTATTGACAATAATTGCTCTTGGCCCCTTAGATCTATCGTAATTGTTGAGAATTGTACGGAGAATAAAGTGCATTCATCGGTGCCTGATAGCAATAATATTAAAACAAGATCTGGAAGAAATGTTGAACCTGTAAATAGATTGAATATATAGACTAGGTAGGTTACAACTATCACTTTAGTTATAAGTTTAGAGCTAAGTGATTTTTGTACACATTGTAACTACCATTTTAGTTATAAGTTTAGAGGTAAGTAACTTTTGTACATATACTATGAAAAGGGAGATGTTGGGATGTGCGCACGCATATCTAAGCATGCTTGCTTGTACGCTACCAATAAACAGTCACTACAGTCAGTCGATGCCGGAGCACTACAGCATACACTCGTGTATTAATTATATCCTCACAGACATACAACACACATCTCAAGCTTTGGTGGCGGAAATGGCTTCCTAGAGAATTCGTCTCAGTGGCAGTATACGCTGCCACTACCCTAGATTAGTTAGTTCGGGGTCTAGGGAGCCCTATATTCCAAGTTCAAACGCAAACAATCTTGTTACGAATAAATTTCTCTCGAAGTCATCTGACCCCTGGTACTCACCATCCCTCATGTCTTTCTCCCCTTCATTTCCTTAGCATTCGTGTGGGGCTGTGCTAGAAGGTGCCATGGTTGAAGAGTCGGGACCGCTTTGTTTATTTTCAGTCAAGTTGCTGGAAAGGTAAACAAAGCGATCTGTCACTGACCACCTGACCACCCACCTGACCTGAACCAGCGATTTTTGGGAGAGAAGAAAAAACGGGGACGTCCATTTTCATCAAAAGCAGGCTCTTCTCCGACCTCTGCCATTCAGGAACAGGTTAATAAATGACCTATTTCAGGGCCAGTAATGAAATACCTAACTTGTTTCACATTTTTCTATCAATTAGCATTATATCAAACAATGTATGGCAAATGATGAATAAAGAACAATTATGAATAATGTATGAATTTACGATTTGCACGATCGGCTGACAATCGCAAGGCCATTAGCGACCAAAGTGATCAACAGTCAGTGCACCTTCAAGGGCATTAACTGGCACCAACCTTCGAGGCCATTAGTGGGCGATGAACCTTTGACGCCATTAGGAGTCAAGGTCATGTGCCAATACATGAAGCGCCCGCACCCCTGTTTGCTTGTTGCATGTTCTAACAGATATTTTTCCAATTATAACTTCTTTTGCTCGGCACGAACAATGACTGCACTGAAACCAGTTTTCTTCATTCATTGGCATGTTTCAGCAGGTGTGCTTTCAAATGACACTTTTGCTTGGCTCGGTACGAGCAACTGCCGCACTGGAACCAGTCGATTTCATCATTCGTGGCGTGTTGCAACATGTGTCTTTTCAAGGCTGCATTCTCTTTCGCTCGATACGAACAATGGCTGCACCGAAACCAGTTGATTTCTTCATCTTTGGCATGTTTCAACAGGTGTATTTTCAAATTGCCTTTATATTTGGCTCGGTACGGGCAATGGTCGCACTGCAGCCAGTCGATTTCCTCCTCTGTGGCGTGCTGCAACAAGTGCGTTTTCAGGTGGCTCTTGTGCAAAGTTCGGTACGAACAGTGGTTGCACTCGAACCGCTTGACTTGTTTCACCGTAGCGTGTCGCAACAGGTGTTTTTTCAGAGAAAACTTTCTTTTGCCTCGGTACGAACAATGTGGGCACTGGAACCACTCGATTTCTTCATTCGCAGCGTGATTCAGCATGTGCCTTTTCAAATGACCCTTTTGTTTGGATTGGTACGAACAATCGCTGCACTTGAACCAGTTGATATTTTCATAGGTAGCGTGTTGCAACATGTGCCTTACCAAGTTTTGTTTCAGTTTGGTTCGATACGTGCAGTGGTCGCACTGGAACCAGTCGATCTCTTCATCCGTGGCGTGTTTTAACAAGTGTTTTTTCATGGATGACTTACGATCAGTTCGATAGGAACACTGGTTGCACTGCTGGAACCTGTCGAGTTCTTCATTAGTAGCATGTTGCAACAGATGCGATTTCAAATATGACTTTAGTTTGGCTCGATACGAACAATGGCTACAGTGGAACCAGTTGATTTCTTCATTTGTAGCGTGTTGCAACCTGTGCTTTTTCAAGTTTGACTTTCGTTTGCTTCGGTACGAACAATGATTGCATTTAAACCAGCAAATTTTTGTACTTGGAATGTTTCTGGTGTACACTGTAACACCTCGATCCGAATCCAGTGATTCCATGCATGTGGCTTCTTGTGGCCCTCTCGCCGGCTCCTGGTCACACGAATCGTGATGCTTCAGAAAATATAAACTCGAATCCGACACGTCTTTGCAGTACTCACACTCGTATCTTCCACTTTTTTCATGAAATGTCTCATTTCCGTAGTTTCCAGTCCACGGCGTATGTCCTTGTCTGTAATGTTCGTATAATCTGAAACGATAGTAACTCCTATAGTTGCAGTAGACGCAAGAGTACTGTTCCGGTTCAATAATAGCATAGTATAGTTTGGCTGCGTAAACATTCCTGTGTTTCCTCTGGACGTGGTGATTGAGTTGAAAAAAGGATTCTGTTTGATGCGAACATTGGGAACAGTTGTACGTGTCAACAATGTCGGACGATTCTAACCTGAAACAGTACAGAAATTGGACTTGATGGAAACTTTTCCAGGCATTCACTAGCAACTTACATTTTGTCATAATACATGGGAATAATAAATCTGGAAGTGATTATCGATGACGGATCGATGCGGTTATTATGAACGCATGAATGGGAGGCATGGACGATTTTGCTCCCGCCAGGAGGCGCTGCAGTTGGTTGGGACCTCTAGGGATTTTATCTAGCCTAGATTGCATAAACAAGAGCGTGGTTTCAAATCGTTAAATCAATAAACGTCAAATATTCAGAAATGTCACCGTGAACATGAATTGGAACTTTTGAATCGTATCGTTGAATCGTTAATGAGGATGCCGCAGGCTCTTACGACGAGGGTCAGGACGCAGCCCCAAACTCCGGGTAAGCTCAGTTTGACTGCCAAATATGAAAAAAAATTATTCACTTTTATCGTAGACCCACCCGGGCCCGGTACCTATGGTACTGGAAAGGTACATATATGCCCTGAATAAGCCATTCCTGCTCCATTCTACCAGACATATGGAGACAAGACTCCACTCGCCACTCCATAGGTACTCCAGAGTGAACATGCCGAACGCACCTATACTATCGTGTTTTGTAGCACCGCTATTAGGCATTTCCATTGACGTCACAGCAGTGTTACAACTGTCCAGAATTGCCCGCCAAATTTGAACCAAATGATGTTCGGGAACAACCGAACTACAGGGCGCTTATGGAGTTCCAGTTTCTGCATTTTTTTCCTCGGCTACCTTTTTGAGTTTGAGTCTGAAACTTTTGTATCAAGTTCAAAGCAATGTCCTTAATGCGCCTGCAAAATAAGTTCTCGTGGAAAAGTGTGTTTTTTTGTGAAAAAGCAAGCCAAACATGTCAGGTTAACTGCACAGGGTACACCGAGAAAAAAGAAGCGGAAGCAATACGCGATAAAGCGTTGGTCCTACTTGCTGTAGCAGTTAAATAGGCGCCAACTTATACATGGTGGTAATAATACTACTACAAAATAGTAAATCAGATATAGTTCCGTAATACACTACTTCTCGTATATATTCGCAGTGAATGGAGTAGTAGATTTTACCACTACAGTATAGAGGATTTTACCACTACAGCAAAGTAAATTTCAACATTCCCTGTCGTCAACAGAATGTTTTCGTAGTTGTAAGGAATACTGCATTATAGTAATAAGAGATACCATATTAGATGGTTTTACCTACCTTACGGAAAGATTGCTATCACATATCTGGTCGGTAACATTAACCGTTACGTTTCATTATTTATAAATACATATACTTGTAATATTGGGAATAAATAAAAAGAATCGAAGTTTAATACAATAATATGTAATTAAAAAAAAAAAACAACAAAGAAAATTAAAAATGAGAAAGGGTTACATTCAATTTTAGATTGCGGATTCCATAAAATAAACTATAGTTATGTAACTTAGTAATTAATCAGTACAAATAACATGATAGCTTAAAGCCTCGGAGGAAATTATGTTATAAAGGTCCGTATTTAGGGACTCTGGTATCATCCGAGACTTCATAGTTCTAATTTTGCGAACTAAGATAATCCTCACTCACGTTAGATACAAATTCTCTCCACTTCAGCTTTAGATCAGCCTTTAGCTTAGCCCTTAGCCCTTAGCCCTCTTGAGGCACTAGTTGCATCAAATCCTCTTCCGTCAAAAGGAAAGCTCCGTCATCCAGAAAATTTGCTATAAAATAAACCGTTTCAGATTAATTTATGCTAACAACCTAACCTTTTTATTTCAAAATAAAACCGGAAACTCCTAAGTCATGATACTCTAGCAACTTACAACAAATACCTAGCTAAAGCGCTAAAGCTGATAAATGCAAACCATTGATGGCAACAGAAACCATGCCGAAGCTGAATGGCAAATGCGTGCAGCTAAACTACCCACGTATCTACGACCACAACTACACTACAGTGCAACTAGGTATAGCTACTTCACCACAATATAAAATTTAGTACCTACCTTCGAAGACTGATTTCAGTTCTTGTGGAATACCAGGCGTCTAGCTACTTTTCCATTGCCCTCGCAGAAACAGAAACACCACACACCGGAACCGCAAAGAAAAATGGACAACAAGCACCGACAAGAAAAATATGGCTTGGGCGCGTGGGGTGAGATGCTTCCCATCGAAAACCCGAATCAAATCACATGATCACAATTCGGAAATCTCATTGGCTGACCGACTCGATTATTACCGATCGTAGCCGTGTAACAGAGCGTAACTTCAGTAGCAGTGATGGTAACATTTCTGTAGTGGTAATTTCTACCATTTGAACGTAGGACGTATAACTATGGAGATATTTGACGGTGAATACTTCTACGAAGATGTTATTAACAACATATGTAGTGGTGGCTGCCACTGCACAGTTCAACTATTTTGAAGTAGTATTTCTCACAATTGGTAAAGCTGTCACTTAGTCTTAGAGCCGTTGTACGAACCGTTTTTTAAAGTATTGATAATCAGTTGACAAGAACTGCTACATTTAGTTAATGGGAAGTTCAATATTTTTCTGAGTGTAGTGGTGAAAATTCATATTTTCCGACAAAATTGGGTATGAACTTTGCCACCAAACCTCACCTGAATGTTGGGGGTTTACGTTCCCGGCATTGCTGGAGTGATATGCCTTGTGTGGGGGCTAGGTATGTACCTCTTCGGTTTGTGCTTCCCAATCACCCAAATACTTGAGGCCCAGCTTTTACTGCTGGATTTAAGAAACAAACAATAGTTTTTGTTTATATTTTATATTTTTAAAGTGCAGGAATGTCTTCACTTCGGTTGTAGAATATGGACAGAGGCAAAACATGGAAATTTAACTCGAACAGCTGTTCGGCCACCGAAGATGTAATCGGTCACCGGAGCTCTACTTGACAGAAATTTTACACCTGATTTAACGATATTGAATTTTCAACTACAACTTGATTGTGTCAAGATACATTTCTTTAAAATACAAATATTTATTGTTCTATTGAGGATTCTAGGCTCCAAATTGTGGTCGACGTAGCAAGTCCTCAGTCCGTAGATTTTCCCATTTTTAGATTGCCGAAGGCCACAATTTTTGACACAGGTACTTGCTGAAACTAAATAGGCTTAGCAACAGATGATTTTGTGCAAACATCATAACTGTATTACAGCAATTTAGTTACCCATCCTAATCGTTATCGGTACAACCTCCGTATATTTTTTCAAG
Source organism: Anaspis maculata (assembly GCA_949128115.1). Taxonomy (NCBI): domain Eukaryota; kingdom Metazoa; phylum Arthropoda; class Insecta; order Coleoptera; family Scraptiidae; genus Anaspis; species Anaspis maculata. The sequence goes on from OX421962.1 coordinate 1,821,942, forward strand.
TGTATTCCTTCCTTCCTCCTTTCCATTTCTTGGCGCTTTGGGATACATTCTGTGATGCCTCGTACTTCCACGAGCCCCAGCGTTTCAAGAAAACCATGAATTTCTCATTTTTTCTCAAAAAAAGATTCAACCACTCCAAACTCCAACCCAACATTCACGTTCATTGAGCCCTCTACATCTCTAGCATGCTTTCTCCATTGCTTTCACAAGCCTAGATGTTTGAATTGACAATAGTTTCCATTTTCTACTTCACTGCAGTTGTAATATTTGCTGTGATAGGTATAAGCACATGTGAATCAGATGGGATCGGCTCCGATAGTATCTTCATCTTCTGTTGACCAAATCGTACACCTGACTTGACAATCTTGAATTTTCAGTTAATGGCTTCATCGCGGCAAGACACATTGCTTAAAAAATCCTGAAATTTCTTCTTGTAAGCAGGATTTGAGGTAACATTGTGGTCAATTTAGAAATTCCTTGGTCGCTGGATTTTCCCATTTCACGATCGCCACAGGTCACAGTTTTTGCCACAGCCATACTTTCTGGAATCAGAAGGGCGCTTAGTAATGGATAATTTGTAAAATCATCTCACATTTATTCTGTATTCTAACAATTTAGTCAGCTTTTTACCTTATCGGCAGGCATATAAACTGGCATGTTTTCTCCTTCCCAGATGTCTTTGAGTCGCATTTCTTGGCACTTTGAGATACTTCCTGAGATGCTCTTTTCTTCTAGGAATCTAGTTTTCCGAAAAAGCCACGGATTTCCTTTTCTTTCGACGAAAATGATTTAAGCACTCCACCAAACTTTCTTGTTTATTGAGCTATTTGGGGCAGCACATCTCCAACTATCAGTATTGATCGAAGCGCCAAAGTTTCGTGAACAATTATCACGCACAAACTTGCTTCCTACTGTATCCAAAATCTCAAAAAGTACTTTTTTTACAATCATAACAACGCGGGTTGTTCCCTAACACTTTTTTGAGGTTATAAATTCAACTAGGTTGGCAACACTGACGAGCTCGTGACGTCATGTGGAAATGCCTAATGTTTTTGCTGCCGAGCTCATCGCATTGCATTGCATTTACCTCTGAACGATTACAAAATGTAAGTTGCTAGTGAATAATATGCTTTGAATAGTTCCAATTTAGTCTCATTTCTGTGCTATTCTAGGTTAGAACTACCAGAAACTGTTGACATGTACAACTGTTCGCAATGTTCGCATCGGACTGAATCCATCTTTCAGCTCAACCACCACGTCCAGAGAAATCACAGAAATATTTATACATCCAAACTGTACCCAGCCTCTCCCTTTGTCCAACCGGAGCAGTTTCCCTGCAACTGCTGCAACTACAAAAGCCACTATCAATTCGAATTGTATGAACATTGCAAGCAAATGCATAATCTGAGAACGACCAAGACCAATAAAAATCGGACGTTCGGTAGAAAAATTACGAAATATACGTGCAAGTATTGCAAATACAAATCGGATTCGAGCTTATCTCTTGTAAAGCATCACGATTTGTGTGGAAAGAAACCGAAAAAGGACCTACGAGACACCGCAGAAGAGGCAGAAGCGAGGGCAGAAGGCATGGGATCGCCGGATATGAATGGGGCATTAGAAAGGACCACCGGAGATGTTGCAGTAATGGAATCGAACACGTCGATACGTGATTTAAGTGAAGAAATTGATTGGTTACAATGCAACCATTGTTCATACTAAGCTAAACGGAACTCACATTTGAAGACGCACAGGTTGAAACATGCTACGAATAAAAAAATAAACTCGTTCCAGTACAACGATTTTTCGTACCGAGCTAGGGATAAGTCGCATTTAAAAAGACACATGTTGAAACATGCTTCGAATGAAGAAATCAACTGGTTCAAATGCAATCATTGCTTGTATCGAGCTAAAGAAAATACATCTTTGAAAAGGCACCTGATAATGAAACACGCTGCGAATGATGAAATCAACTGGTTCCAGTGCAGCGAGTGCTCATACCGAGCTAAAGATAAATCATCTTCAAAAAGACACTTGATGTTGAACACGCAACAGACGATGAGATCAGCTGGTTCCAGTGCCATGATTGCTCGTACCGAGCCAAAGAAGAGTCACATTTAAAAACGCACATGTTACAACATGCGACGGATGAAGAAATCAACTGGTTCCAGTGCGACAATTGTTCGTATCGATCTAAACGACAGTCACATTTGAGACGACACATTATGGGTAAACATGCTGCGAGTGAAGAAATCAACTGGTTCCAGTTGAAACCATTGTTCGTACCAAGCTAAAGAAAAGTCATCTTTGAAAAGGCACCTGATATTGAAACACGCCAAGAATGAAGAAATCGGCTGGTTCCACTGCAACGAATGTTCGTACCGAGGCAAACGAAAGTCAAACTTGAAAAAGCGAAGACAAACGAAGAAATCAACTGGTTCCAGTGCAGCGATTGTTCGTATCAAGCCAAACAGAAGTCATCATTGAGATCGCACATGTTACAACACGTTTCAAATGAAGAAATCGACTGGTTCCAGTGCAGCGATTGTTCATACCGAACCAAGCAAAATTCAAACTTGAAAACGCACATGTTGAAACATGCTTCGGATGAAGAGATCACCTGGTTCCAGTGCAACGATTGTTCGTACCGAGCCAAACGAAAGTCTGATTTGAAAACGCACAACACGTTGAAACATGCCACAAATGACGAAATCAACTGGTTCCAGTGCAACCAATGTTCATACCGAGCTAAGCGAAAGGCACATTTAAGAAGGCACATGATAAATAAACATGATAGTTAAATATGAACAAAGAGACTTATCAGGTACTGAAGAAATTGCACAAACATTTGGAACCTCCTGCAATAAAACATAACAGCAAAATTCAGCAGTTACCTATAATTATCACTAAACTTGTTCATTTTTTCGAAACTATCATTTTTGTCTGCAATTTTACTAAAAACTTGAGCGAAGTATTTATGACCGAGCTATAGTCCAGGAATTATAGAAAAAATAGCGAACAAAAATGAAAGCCAGCCGGATTTTTGTATATAAGTTCAGTGAGCATGTAGTTTAACATACTGAAAGTCCTCAAAAATCCGATGTGAGCTTCGGCCGTTGTGGCCTCGAGAAGAACTTGAGGATCAGTTTTTTGCATATATCTCGTGAACAATGGTACTTAGGAAGAAAGTGCCCGGGAAGAAAGTGTTGAAAATTTTATTGTCTGTAAGAAAGGTCCTTTCACATTCCATCGTCAGTCCACTCCTTCTTCGTCAAAACACAAGAAAATTAAAATTATCCAGATGCTCGATGCTGAAGACCGAGCTGAAGACTGTACGGACCTTGAGACTTATGATGGCGGGGTGCCATTTGGTAGAGGTATTGTTCGATCCATTCTCTTTTGATTGAAACTTTATGCCATCAATACCAACTATGCCGGCGGCATATATATACAGGGTGAAATAAAAATAAAAAGTTGAACAAATGGGAAGGTTACTTAAAATGGGATACTTAAGGTTTGAACCCTTAGAAATAATAGCTGAATAAAGAAAACCTCATCTAATTATGTCTATTATTCCTATTATGCCTATTATTCCTTGCTCAGTTTTATATCATAACCCCAAAGAGTCATTGGAACGAAAATGTATTTTCCGAAATATGACTACTTCTCCAAAAAATGTGCAAGTATCCCGTTTTAGGGAACCCCGAGGGGAACCCATACGGTAAAACGGGATACCCTATATCCCTGAAATGGGATAGTAATTAAAACTGAGGGATTTAACTAGTCCATTAAGAATATGACAACCAGACATTCAAATTCCAAGTTTTTATCATGAAAGCTACTAGGTAGGTATAACAGACATATAAAAAAATTTTCTCACGTAACCTCAAAATAAATCAAAAAAACTAATTTGTCAAATCAATAGTTCATATCTTAGCTTAAGGTAAATAAATAATGAACATGTTCCTTCTATCATTTCGCATGCAATTCTTACTAATATGAATAATTGATATTAGATCAGAAAATCTGAAAACTATAAAACTTACCTGGTACGGCTCGCGCTTCAGCTGTCAACTCGAAAGTACGTTTGACCGTTGCATTAGACTAGAGCTTGAGTTCGGTAAATATTGGGTTAGATGGCGATACTTGGTTTTGTCAGAACCCTTGGTATCCCGTTTCAGCTGAGTATCCCATTTTAAGTAACCTTCCCCTACTTCAAGAACCAAAATAGGGCAATTGCATGATGTTGGTTCAGCTTGTCGCCACTTGGTGGCTTTGGTTCGGTGGCGCAGCGCGCTTGCGCCAGATCCAGATTATCCATTAGTTTCGTTTGTTCATGTTTTGCAAATTGCCAATAAAAGACGAACAACGGCCCCATCGCTTCTTCAGGGCTTCATTGGTGGGAACTTGTGGAATTTTATGCCATTTCTGTTTTGTTAAATTTTGAGCGTGGTGAGGCGCACAACATTTACGAGTATATGGCATTTTTCAGCGCGTCGACAATATAGAAAGATGAGAAGAGAACTAATGACAGCAGGCAATTGATGTGGCGAGATAAATGTTGATTTATTCAAGTGATCTAGTGCCAAAATCACGCGATTGACAGTATTATGACACACGATTTGGCGATTGGAAATACCAATTGATGAACCAAAAGTCCCCAGATGGCAAACGGCGCCGGAAGCGCCCCCTATACATGCAATCGCCCTATTTTCAACAAGGATAGCTCGGTCATAAATACCATGCGATCAACAAAATTCGGAATTGGGGTAGGCTGGGATCTGGCCGAAAGCAGCTTGACATCCTGAAATTTGACCAGGTCACAGCCTACCTCAATTCCGAATTTTGTTGATCGCATGGTACTTCGCTCAAGTTTTTAGTAAAATTGCAGACAAAAATGATAGTTTCGAAAAAATGAACAAGTTTAGTGATAATTATAGGTAACTGCTGAATTTTGGTGTTATGATTTATTGCAGGAGGTTTCAAATGTTTGTGCACTTTCTTCAGTACATAATAAGTCTCTTTGTTCATATCTAACTAACATGTTTATTCATCATGTGCCTTCTTAAATGTGCCTTTCGCTTAGCTCGGTATGAACATTGGTCGCACTGGAACCAGTTGATTTCGTCATTTATGGCATGTTTGAACGTGTTGTGTGTTTTCAAATCAGACTTTCGTTTGGCTCGGTACGAACAATCGTTGCACTGGAACCAGTTGATTTCTTCATATGAAGCATGTTTCAACATGTGCGTTTTCAAGTTTGAATTTTGCTTGGTTCGATATGAACAATCGCTGCACTGGAACCAGTCGATTTCTTCATTTGTAGCGTGTTGTAAGATGTGCGATCTCAAGGATGTCTTCTGTTTAGCTTGATACGAACAATCGCTGCACTTAAACCAGTTGATTTCGTCGTTTGTAGCATGTTGCAACATGTGCTTTTTCAAGTTTGACTTTTGTTTGCCTCGGTACGAACATTCGTTGCAGTGGAACCAGCTGATTTCTTCATTCTTGGCGTGTTTCACAATCAGGTGCCTTTTCAAAGATGACTTATCTATAGCTCGGTACGAACAATGGTTGCACTGGAACCAGTTGATTTCTTCATTCGCAGCATGTTTACCCATAATGTGTCGTCTCAAATGAGACTGTCGTTTAGCTCGGTACGAACATTTGCCGCACTGGAACCAGTTGATTTCTTCATCCGTCACATGTTGCAGCATGTGTGTTTTTAGATATGACTTTTCTTTGGCTCGGTACGAGCAATCGTGGCACTGGAACCAGCTGATCTCATCGTCTGTTGCGTGTATCAACATCAAGTGCCTTTTCAAAGATGATTTATCTTTAGCTCGGTATGAGCACTCGTTGCACTGGAACCAGTTGATTTCTTCATTCGTAGCGTGCTTCCTAATGAGGTGCCTTTTCAAAGGTGTCTTTGTTTTGGCTCGATACAAGCAATGATCGCATTGGAACCAGTTGATTTCTTCATTCGAAACATGTTCCAACATGTGTCTTTTTAAATGCGACTTATCTCTAGCTCGATACGAACAATCGTTGCATTGGAACCAGTTGATTTGTTCATCTGTACCATGTTTAAACATGTGTGTCTTCAAGTGTGACTTCTGTTTAGATCGGTATGAACAATAGTTACACTGGAACCATTTTTTTTTCTCACTTGAATCATGCGTCAACGTGTTCGACTTCATTACTGCAGCATCTCCGGTGGTCCTTTCAAATTCCCCATCCATATCCGGCGATTCAGTGCCTTCTGCCTCTTCTGCTGTGTCTCGTAGCTCCTTTTTCGGTTTCTTTTCACACAAATCGTGATGCTTTACAAGAGATAAGCTCGAATCCGATTTGCATTTGCAGTACCTGCACGTATATCTTTCAATTTTTCTACCAAACGTCAAATTTTCATTGCTTTTGATCGTTCTCAGATTATGTATTTGCTTGCAATGTTCGTACAATTCGAACTGATAGTAGCTTTTGTAGTTGCAGCAGATGCAAGAAAACTGCTCCGGTTCGACAAAGGCTCGGTACAGTTCAGCTGTATGAATATTTTGATGTTTTCTCTGGACGTGGTGGTTGAGCTGAAAGATGGATTCAGTCCGATGCGAACATTGCGAACAGTTGTACGTGTCAACAGTTTCGGGTAGTCCTAACCTAGAATAGCACAGAAACGAGACTTGGGAAATTGGAACTATTCAAAGCATATTATTCACTAGCAACTTACATTTTGTAATCATACAGGGGTGAATACAGGCAACGAATTGGAAAGTGATTTCAGCGATACAAAGAGCGATGAGACTCGATGACACAAAGATGCGGTTAGAATGGATGTCGATTGTCGATGACAGTACATGGGACATGCGCTTGTGGGCTATGTGCAAGACAAGTGGCGCCGCGTAAGCACGGATTTCAAATGAAGCTTTCGTCGGACTCAGATTGGCGATAGTGTATATACCATTCACACTCCACCATTTCATACACCCTGAATTATTCCCTAGTTACCAACCTACATGATTAGCACGCCGGTGTGATGCGAACACTCTAAGCATTCCCTCCACTCTGACAATAAGGGTTTCTCATTTTCACCACCATGGCAATAGAAGTTTAAAGTAGATAAGTTCAATAGGTATAGGGTGATTGCATGAAGTTCGTTCACCTGATCACCGGCAGGCAGCGCAAGGATCGAGTTATGTTTTGACGTTTGTTAGAGAATTGCATTGCTCGATGAGGTCATTCATCCACGAGTTCATCCATCTTCTTTGGTTGAGCCGCAAAGTGCTGTTGAAGTTGAGCGACAACGAGGGTGACAATCAATCTTTGGAACGTCTGGCCACAATAGCGGTGCTACAAAACACGAGAGTATGTCGCCCAACTTCGACAGCGCTTTGCGGCAGACCAAAGAAGATGTATACATTCCTCTCTCACTTATTGATCGATCATTTATTCCTCTACAAGTCTGTTGGAGAAGGTTCTCGAAAATGTTTTATTTTATTCCAGAACTCATACAGATAGAATTTGCAGCAAAAATTTCCATAATTCGATTTTCTCCTCGGTTTCCTCATTTTTTTCGAATGTGGCTATATTTTTGCAGATGTCACGAAAGTATAAAGTAGACACCTTTCGCCCGAAGGGACGCCTCGAGCAAAAATCTCCATCATCGGTTCCTTGCTACTTGCCGGGAAAGTTTCGGGGTGACACAATCTATTTCCAAGTTAATTGGGCAGTAGATTATAAAAACTTATCTCAAGAAATACTCATCAAAAAACCTTTTCGTTCAAATAATGTTTTTTTATTATGCGCTGTCTCAAACCTGACTTTAGTTTAGCTCGATGCGAACAATGATTGCACTCAAATCAGTTGATTTTCTCACTCGCAGCATGCCTCAACATTATGTCTTTTCAAGTTCGACCTCAGTTTAGCCCAATACAAGCAATAATTGCATTGAAACCAGTTGATTTCTTCATTCAAAGTGTGCTGCAACATGTGCGGTTTCAAGTTTGTTTTCAGTTTAGTTCGGTATGAACAACGGTTGCACCGGAACCAGTCGATTTCTTCATTCGTCGTGTGTTTCAATATCACGTGTTTTTTCAAAGTTCCTTTTTCTTTAAATCGGGACAAACAATAGCTGCACTGAAACCAGCCGATCTTTTCACTCGCGGCGTGTTTCAGCATCAGCTGGTGTTGTTCCAAAAATGACTTGTCTTCAGCTCGGTACGAACAATGGTTGCACTGAAACCAGTTGGTTTCGCCACGGCCGGTATGTTTCAACATGTGCGCTTTCAAGCTGGACTTTAGTTTGGCTTGGTAGGAACAATGGTTGCACAGGAACCAGCCGATTTCTTTATTCGTGGCGTGTTTTGATGGAACGTGTTTTTTCAAATTTCCTTTTTTTTTTTTGGATCGGTACGAACAATGGTTGCATTGCAACCAGTTGATTTTTCCACCGGCAAAATGTTGCAACTGGTGTCTTTTCAAGTTTGACATTTGTTTAGCTCGGTATGAACAGTAGGTTTGTTCGCGTCGCATGAACCTTTGGCACCCAAAAGTTCATATGAACCTTGAAGTACATGTACGAGGGGTAGTTGGTGCAGATTAAAACACCAAATCGACGCGAACGGTTTAGTGCAATAAATCTTGTAGAACCAGATTTGATAGTTGATAGTTGACAGTGTTGATACTTTCCGAATTCTGAGTGATAGCTTCAGAATTCATTTGTAAAATGTCGAGCAAAGCCAAGAGCTGTGCCAAGACTGCCAAGAGCGAAGCAATCGCCAAGCAGAACCGAAACGCTCTTATGATGATGTTTGGACTGATTACACACAACATAGCTTCTTCCGACGAGGACGATGACAGAGAAACAGACATTTTTACGGACGGACGTTATATTTCAACACAATGAAGAAGGCAAATAAAAATTATGTAGAACAAGTCTCTCCACTTCTTGGTGGATATTTCTTCTTTGATCGCCAAAATATACGAAGTCTCCTTCTTCAGCAACTTTCCACCGACGAGGACGATGACAGAGAAACAGACATTTTTTACGGACGGACGTTATATTTCAACACCATGAAGAAGGCAAATAAAAATTATGTAGAACAAGTCATTCCACTTCTTGGTGGATCTTTCTTCTTTGATCGCCAAAATATACGAAGTCTCCTTCTTCAGCAACTTTCCACAAGTCCATCGTACAGACAGAAGCTAACGTCAAATCAGGCGCTAAATCATCCAAATGTCATAAATGGCAAACTTTCTGGGTTCTGAACTTTTGGCACCACCCTCCGACTGGGTGTAGAAGGTGCAGCACTTTTTTCTGGCACTGAGAACTTTTTCGGCGACGCGAACACCACCAAACTGTACTTTTTCTGCGACGCGAACGGTAAAGTGCACTTAGGGCAGAAAAGTGCAGAAGGTTCATGCGACGCGAACAAACCTAATGGTTGCTATGAAACCATTTGATTTCTTCACTTGTAGCATGTTCCAACATGTGCGTTTTCAAGTTTGATTTTTGTTTGGCTCGGTAAGAACAATCGTCACACTGGAGCCAGTTGATTTTTTCATTCGTGGCATGTTTATCCATCATGTGATTTTTGAAAGACGACTTATGTTTAGCTCTCCGACTTCTCCGGAAAATCAGGTAACACATGACTTATGTTGTCAGACACAGAACTGGATTTTGTGTCTTGTCTCTTGCAACAACATTTCTTGCAACAAATTATGAGATAATGCCCGTAGCGTGCACGTATAAGCACGTACGAAAAATTAAAAACTCCCCGTTTTACATAAGAAATGACCACCTATTCGCGGAATTTGGATGATACGAACATTGCAAACGTGCAGCACGATATCGATTGGCAGCACTTCATTTTTGAGTAAACTTGAATTTGTTGATGAGGAGATAGGTTTCCGTGAGTATCCGTAAGACACGGAGGTATATAATGCCCGTAGCGTACACGTAGGTACATTTTACAAAAATTGAAAAATCTTCTCGCTTTACATAAGAAATGACCGCCTGTTCGCGAATGTTGGATGATATGAACATTGCGAACTTGTAGCTGGATATCGGTTGGCGGCACTCTATTTTTGGCAAAATCGAATTTATTGATGAGAGAATAGATTTTTCCGTAAGTATCCGTGAGATAGGTAGATAGATAGTGTTTATTTCCATAATTACTTATTCTTATTTCATACTGATCGCAAGAACAGTTGAAAAATTGCAGAAAAGTTCGAGTGACCACACGATAGATACAAACATGATGAACTATAACACGCATCTGTCAGTTGCCTTGCCACTTGCTAGCCACGCATATAAACCAGGGCCGCGCGAAATTGAAAAATTGGTTAGATTACTTAGACTATGGGACTAAATCATCAGTCTCTTATTCTTCTTTTCTTCCTCGTTCCTCTTCGTCTCTTCATTTATATCATGTTTACTCATCATGTGCGTTTTGAAGTTTGACTTTCGTTTGGCTCGGTACGAGCAATGGTTGCACTGGAACCAGTTGATTTCTTCATTTGTAGCATGCTGCAACATGTGCCCTTTCAAGTGTGTCTTTTGTTTAGCTCGGTACGAACAATGGTTGCAATGGAACCACTTAATTTCTTCATCTGCAGCGTGTTTCAACATGTGCCTTTTCAGGTGCGACTTTAGTTTGGCTTGGTACGAGCAATGGTTGCACTGGAACCAGTTGATTTCTTCATTTGTGGCGTGTTTCATCAAGCTGTGCTCTTTCAAGATTGAATTTCGTTTGGTTCGGTACGGACACTTCTTGCAATGAAACCAGTTGATTTCTTCATTCGTGGCATGTTTGTCGATCCTGTGCCTTTTCAAGTGTTGTTTTTGTTTAGATCGGTACGAACAATTGCTGCACTGGAACCAGTTGATTTCTTCATTCATTAAATGTTTCATCTCGTGCCTTCTCAAATATGACTTGTGTTTACCTCGATACGTGCAATGGTTACACTGGAACCAGTTAATTTCTTCGATCGTAGCATGTTTATTTATCACATGTTTTTCTAAAGTCGACTTTAGTATAGTTCGGTATGAACAACGTTTGCAATGGAACCAGTTGATTTCTTCGTTCATTGCATGTTTAAATATGTTGTGCTTTTTCAAACTTGACTGATATTTAGCTCGGTACGAACAATGGTGACACTGGAACCAATTGATGTTTTCATTTGCAGCATGTCGCAACATGTGCCTTATCAGGTGTGGCTTTAGTTTAGCTCGGTACGAACAATGATTGCACTGGAACCAGTTGATTTCTTCATTTTTTGCGTGTTTCGATATCACGTGTACTTTTAAATCTTTCTTTCCCTTAGTACGATGCGAACACTGATCGCACTGATACCAAGTTTCTTCAATCTTAAAATGTTTCCGCATGTGCGTTTTCAAGTTTGACTTGTACTTGGCTCGGTACGGACAATTATTGCACTGGAACCAGTTGATTCCGTCATTCGTAGAGTGTTTATTCTCAATGTGCTTTCTCAAATTTGACCTATCGATTTTGTCACTTGAATCATCAGTCAACATGTCTGAATCTGACGATTCGACTCCAGCCTCTCCCGTGGCTTCTTGAGACTCCACCATGGTCCGGTTCTTTCCACACAAACCGTGATGTTTTACAAGACACAAGCTTGAATCCGATTCGTATCTGCAGAAGCCACACGGATATCTCTCCATGTCTTCACAAAATGTCTCTGTTTCATTGTTTGCCGTTCCCAAATTATGCAATTGTTTACAGTGTTCGTACAATTCGAACTGATAGTAGCTCTTGTAGTCGCAGCAGATGCAGGGGAACTGTTCGGGTTCGACGATGGCATGGTACAATTCAGCTGCATAAACATTTTTGTGATTCCTCTGGACGTGGTGTTTGAGTTGGAAGACGAATTCAGTCCGATAGGAACATTGCGAGCAAGTGTTCGCGTCGAAAACATCGGGTAATTCTAACCTGAAAAAGCAGAAAAATGGAATTTTGCAGAAACTACTAAAGGAATATTAAATTAACTAGCAACTTACATTTTGTGATTGTGAAAGAAGGTACGTGCGAAAAAATTGAAAAGTGATTCAACGACACGTGGGACCGAAGCTGCTTTGAACGTAACCAGCGGCTTCTAATATCACTGCTGCACTATGAACATTGAACTGTGACCATGATGCAATGAAGCTGTAACGGCCATGTTGAAAGGTGGAGCCAAGTCACCAGCGCCATCAAGCGGATGGGAGCTGAAATAGCGCAGCACTGGGAAATTTCAAATGGGCCGATATTGTGCAAAATATATCATATTACCTATTGTAAGTTGCATTTTCCACTTGACCAATATTTATTTCTGTGTTTATTTACCTATTTGTATTGTATTCTTTGTTATTCAGCAGCTCCAATGTGTTGAGAAGATGTTTCAATAAAAACTATATATGTACAGGGTGTCCCGAAAATACACCGACAACGTTCTAGGGCAGCTTCCTCTCATCAAAACAAGAAAAAAAGTTCCTATGAACATGGGTCCGAAAACGCTTCCTAAGGGAGCTACAGGCCTCTAAAGGTGGGACCCTGAAGATGGTGTTTATTTAATATTGCCGAAACCGTTAAAGAGAAATCAATCAAACTTGACACATTTAATAATTTTCTTATGCCCAACAAAATTTGAATGCCTAACAAAAATTAAGCGGCGAGAGCCCCTCCTGAGTGGCAACGGCCAGGAGAAATTTCGAAAATTCATTACGCTCAACTGGAGAATAGTGAAGAACTGCAACTGCGGCCCCAATTTGACTCTTTTGTTGTGTTGCTTTCTGCCAAATCTGGTTCCAATCCATTGGATAGATTTCGAGTAAATAATTGGTGAAGTTTTGAACTTTAACATTTTTTATTATTTGACAAATGACAGATAGGGCAATGCTTCTAACTGTTCTGAATACAGTTTTTCAAGGGCTTTCAAATGACATATTGCAAGTTGAGTTCCGTAAGATATAGCTTCTGACATTTGATGATAGTGACACACACACACACGCACGCACGCACGCACGCACGCACGCACGCACGCACGCACGCACGCACGCACGCACGCACGCACGCACGCACACACACACACACACACACACAGACATCATTCTGAAAATGGTCCTAATCGTCCTGGAGGACCTCAAAACGGATATATCCGGTGAAATCTCAAAACTTTTTTTCTGCACGATTACAATACTTTCCCTCCGTGTTCGTGGGTGGGCCGGGAAAGTCGAGGGGAAAGTGAAAACTAATTTGTCAAATCAATAGTTCATATCTTAGCTTAAGGTAAATAAATATTGAACATGTTCCTTCTATCACTTCGCATGCAATTCTTACTAATATGAATAATTGATATTAGATCAGAAAATCTGAAAACTATAAAACTTACCTGGTACGGCTCGCGCTTTAGCTGTCAACTCGAAAGTACGTTTGACCGTTGCATTAGACTAGAGCTTGAGTTCGGTAAATATTGGGTTTAGATGGCGATACTTGGTTTTGTCAGAACCCTTGGTATCCCGTTTTAGCTGAGTATCCCATTTTAAGTAACCTTCCCCTACTTCAAGAACCAAAATAGGGCAATTGCATGATGTTGGTTCAGCTTGTCGCCACTTGGTGGCTTTGGTTCGGTGGCGCAGCGCGCTTGCGCCAGATCCAGATTATCCATTAGTTTCGTTTGTTCATGTTTTGCAAATTGCCAATAAAAGACGAACAACGGCCCCATCGCTTCTTCAGGGCTTCATTGGTGGGAACTTGTGGAATTTTATGCCATTTCTGTTTTGTTAAATTTTGAGCGTGGTGAGGCGCACAACATTTACGAGTATATGGCATTTTTCAGCGCGTCGACAATATAGAAAGATGAGAAGAGAACTAATGACAGCGGGCAATTGGTGTGGCGAGATAAATGTTAAGTTATTCAAGTGATCAAGTGCCAAAATCACGCGATTGACAGTTATGACACACGATTTGGCGATTGGAAATACCAATAATTGATAAACCTCAAGTCCCCAGATGGCAAACGGCGCCGGAAGCGCCCCCTACATGCAATAGCCCTATTTTCAACAAGGATAGCTCGGTCATAAATACCATGCGATCAACAAAATTCGGAATTGGGGTAGGCTGGGATCTGGCCGAAAGCAGCTTGACATCCTGAAATTTGACCAGGTCACAGCCTACCTCAATTCCGAATTTTGTTGATCGCATGGTACTTCGCTCAAGTTTTTAGTAAAATTGCAGACAAAAATGAAAGTTTCGAAAAAATGAACAAGTTTAGTGATAATTATAGGTAACTGCTGAATTTTGGTGTTATGATTTATTGCAGGAGGTTTCAAATGTTTGTGCACTTTCTTCAGTACATAATAAGTCTCTTTGTTCATATCTAACTAACATGTTTATTTATCATGTGCCTTCTTAAATGTGCCTTTCGCTTAGCTCGGTATGAACATTGGTTGCACTGGAACCAGTTGATTTCGTCATTTATGGCATGTTTGAACGTGTTGTGTGTTTTCAAATCAGACTTTCGTTTGGCTCGGTACGAACAATCGTTGCACTGGAACCAGTTGATTTCTTCATATGAAGCATGTTTCAACATGTGCGTTTTCAAGTTTGAATTTTGCTTGGTTCGATATGAACAATCGCTGCACTGGAACCAGTTGATTTCTTCATTTGTAGCGTGTTGTAAGATGTGCGATCTCAAAGATGTCTTCTGTTTAGCTTGATACGAACAATCGCTGCACTTAAACCAGTTGATTTCGTCGTTTGTAGCATGTTGCAACATGTGCTTTTTCAAGTTTGACTTTCGTTTGGTTCGATACGAACAATGGCTGCACTGAAACCAGTTGATTTCTTCATTCGTGGCGTGTTTATCCATCTTGTGCCTTTTCAATTGCGACTGTTGTTTACCTCGGTACGAGCAATGGTTGCACTGGAACCAATTGATTTCTTTATTCGAGGCATGTTTATTGATCTTGTGCCTGTTCAAGTTTGATTTTAGTTTAGCTCGGTACGAACAATGGTCGCACTGGAACCAGTCGATTTCTTCATTCGTAGCGTGTTTCAGCATGTGCTTTAGCATGTCGGATTTTCGTTTAACTCTATACGAACATTTGCTGCATTGGAACAAATAACCTATCTTTTCATTCGTAGCATGCTCTAACAAGTAGTGCTTTCTCAAAGCTGATTTTTGTTTAGATCGGTACGAACAATGAATGCACTGAAACCGGTCAATTTTTTCACTTGAATCTAGGGTTTCTTGTGGCACCATCGTCGGCATCTTTCCACACAAACCGTGATGTTTAACAAGACATAAGCTGGAATGCGATTTGTATCTGCATGAGCCACACGAATATCTCTTGAATTCTTCACAAAACGTCACATTTTCATTGCTTCCGGTCATCCCAAGATTGTGCAGTTGTTTACAATGTTCATACAATTCGAACAGATGGTAGCTCTTGTAGTCGCAGCAAATGCAAGAAAATTGTTGCGGTTCGACCATGGCATGGTACAGTTGGGCTGCATAAACATTTTTGTGATTCCTCTGGACGTGATGGTTGAGGTGGAAGGCAAATTCAGTCCGATGTGAACATTGCGAACAGTTGTACATGTCAACAATTTTGGGTGATTCTAACCTGAAATAGCACGGAAATGAAACCCAACAGGAACTATGAACTATGCAAGGCATATTATCAATATCAACTAGCAACTCACATTTTGTGATGACGAACAGAGGTACGTACAATCGTACACACGACAAGTTTGGAAGTGATTCAGGAACACGAAGAACCGAAACAGAATGCGCTTGGACGGACAAAAGGAGAAATAAGGAATGCCAGAGTTCAGCGGCTCCCAAACATCATCATCATTCATATTATTAGCATGACCATGGAGTATATCTGGTTGCCTACGATTGGGCGACTTGAGGAAAACGAGGCTAGGGTACAGTTGGGGAAATCGAGACAAGTTGATACCAGAGGTAGGTTGACACAAGGCCTGAATTTAAAACCAGCAAGCGACGAATAAATCATTTGCGGCCGAGCCGTAGTTTCGGAGTCATTTTCAAAAATTAATAACTACTAATCGGCACCTCGCACCGATGTGAAATTTTCATTAAAATAAAGTTCAAATCATCCTCTAAATATAACTCCGCATATGTATTACGGTAAAATGATAAGATCGGGTACTTCCTCGCATGTGATAACTTTCGAGATCAGGCCGGGTTCTGAAATGCAGCATTCAACGGCGATGCCGCCTCACACTAAATTGTTATTATTGTCATTGTTTATTATTATTTCGTCAAGATTTTTCTTGGTTCGGGATACAAGGCCATGAGCTACCCAATGGAGTAAAAAAATTTCGCAAAAACCTTTTCGTCTAGGACTAGATGCTGTGACGGACGGACGGACGGACGGACGGACGGACGGACGGACGGACGGACGGACGGACGGACGGACGGACGGACGGACGGACGGACGGTCGGACGGACGGACGGACAAAGCGAGGACAAAAGCGCCTTCCCGTTTGGAGAAGTGCGCTAAAAAAGAGAAAACCGTTTTGATAGCAGACACATGGTGGCGGCTGAATTTAGCAGTGTTTTTTTGAAGGGGCAAGTGAAGGCGAGCCAAGACTGCCTCTGTCGACCCCTTGATCCTTCCGCGTTCCGTCTTTTGGCCCGAGTGCGGATCGAATTTTCGATCAAGATGCCAACATAGTTTGATTTCCTTCACCTGCCTGATATAGCTCAAAATATGAATCTCGCTATCCTTTTCCGTTATTTTACCTTCGTAAAAATTTATTATTATTATTATTATTATTATTATATACCGTCCGTTTTTTTTTCTAGGCCCCAGCGCGTAGCGCCTTTATTATGGGTTTCACACCCAACATATTATATATTTTTGAAATCAGAAGAACAAAATCTTTCGATTGATGGTATGTCAAATTATTTCTGACAGATGTCATTTTTTGACAATTGACAAAATAGTACTTGTGATATATCATTTTGAAGCCCATAAAATTCTGAGGAAAACTATGTTTTCATTTTTGGAGTAGGATGTCTTTCACAGCTTCTAGAGGTCTTCAAATAGGAAAAATTGTTGAAATCCAGAAATACTCAATAAGTTTGTAAGTAGGTAAAACAGGTATTTTTAACAATAACTAATGATAATAATCAATAAATAATCACAATAAAACGAAAAATGCCCTAAAAAAGTTACTCGAAATGACCGTCTCCTTGTTCCTTGAATGAAAGATTCGACGAGTGGTGAATTGGAACTGCCAGCTCAACGCGATAGCATCCGAGGTGGCCAGGTATGACCCCCTCGATTTTTTTATGAGCCTATCTGAAAGATAAGGTGTTTATAGAATCTTCAGCTAATTTGGACGATTTAAAATCACAATATTATCTTCAGTTGATATTAAAAGTACCTATTAATCATGGAGTAGGTATTTCTGGATTTTAACAATTTTTTCTATTCAAAGACCCCCAGAAGCTGTAAAAGACATCCTATTCTAGAAATTAAATCACAGTTCTCCTAAGAATTTTATGGGCTTTAAAATGGTGTGTCACAAGTACTATTTTGTCAATTGTCAAAAAATGACATCTGTCAAAAATAATTTGACATGTCATCAGTCGAAAGATCTTGTTTTTGTGATTTCAAAAATATATAATATATTGGGTGTGAAACCCTTATAAAGATGCTACGGGCTGGGGCCTAAAATAAAAAACGGACGGTATACAGGCACGCAACAGACTAACAAGTCCAATAATAGCGTGACCGCGAAACGAAAAAAAGAAAATCCGTCGCAACACTACTCACAGACAAGAACAATGCGTCGATTGCATCTCAATCAAAAACTCGCCTGACATCCGCCGCACTGCAGTTGAAAATGTCGAACTTCTCCTGGAACCTATTGTATGTCAGAGCAAGGCGGTTCACTGGAGAATTGAAGTAAAAGAGCTTTTGTGTGGGCCTCACATAAAAAACATCACTCCGCCTTAGGCCCTGTCTTGGAACATTTAGGGAGATCCTTGAAAGAACACTGGGGGAGGTTACCGCACCCGAAACAAGCCTATGCAGGAAAAGAAGGTAGCCAACCGTTCTACGGCTTTCCAAGGACCGATAACCAAATCTGGCGAGCAACGACTGCTGCGGGAAACCAACACAAGGGTAAACTCCATCGACCCTGAGGGCCAGCAGCTTCAGGAAACGCCGCTGCACACCCTCCAGAAAGGACACATATTTCTCGTGGTAGGGGCACCAGATGACGGATGCATACTCCAGCCGTGGCAAAACCAAGGACGAAAAGAGACGCTGCAATGTCTCGATGTTGGAAAAGTCCCCGGAGTTCCGTGTCACGAAACCCAGTGTAGTGTAGGCTGCCCTGTGCACGTAACCAATGTGCTCTGAGAAAGAAAGCTTTGGGTCGAAGTACACGCCAAGGTCTTTGATGACACTGGGTCTGGCCAGAATGTGATCGCCAATCTTGTATGGGAACTCCAGGGGTCCAGAGGACCTCGAAAAGGACATGACCATGCACTTCGTCACGTTCAAGTCAAGACCATTCGCAGCGCACCATCCCACCAATGCATCGATGTCTTCCTGAAGGCGAGAGCAGTCCCCAGACGAATTCACAGGTGAAAAGATCTTCAGATCGTCAGCATAGAGGAGGAACGAGCTCCTGAGGCTCAGCCCAATGTCATTTATGAAAATGATGAAAAGTAGGGGACCCAGCACAGATCCCTGCGGGACCCCCGACACAACCTCGAAGCTCTAGGTTTGTAGAAAATTTGACAAACAAACACAGAAACGTCACGTTCATGTCACCGTTGAATTCAACGATGTGACGTTAGTTTGCCTCCAGGAAATGTCAAACAAATGTCAACCGTCCTGTTGTTACGTCACACTTCTCCGGTCTATAGGCAACCAAATATACTTCATGGTCATGAAGATGTTTGTGAGCCGCTGACTGTGTCCGGTCTCATTTCGTCCGTGCGATTTTACTTCCCGATTTTTTGCATAATGTACATCTCTTCATTATGGCTTATCAGAAAATGTAAGTTGGCTTAGTGAATACATAGAATACAATAAAGACATTATGGTGTAAATATGGCTCGGCCTCAGATAGTTTGCGTCATATTCCATATCTGTGCTGTTTCAGGTTAGAATTTTCCGAAACTGTTAACGCGTTCAACTGTTCGCAATGTTCGCATCGAACTGAATCCGTCTTTCAGCTGAACCACCACTTCCAGAGAAGTCACAAAAATGTTCATGCAGTCGAACTTTATCATGCCTTTGTCGGACCGGAACTGTTCGCTTGCATCAGATGCGATTACAAGAGCTACTATCAGTTTGAATTGTACGAACATTACAAACAAGTACATAATAATCCGAGGACGAACGATAGCAATGAAAGTGAGACGTTCTCTGAAGGAATTAAAAAATATGAGTGTGACCACTGCGGATACAAATCGGATTCTAGTTTATCTCTTCTGAAACATCATGATTTTTGTGGAAAAAAATCGATGATGAGTGGAGCTGGAAGCATGGAATCGCCAGATTTGAATGGGGCTGTTGCGCGACCCATCGTATTTGTTCGAATAACCGAACATGGTCAAAGTGAAAAAATCTACGGGACTCAGTGCAGGCATTGTTCGTACCAAGCCAAACGAAAAAGAGACTTGAAACGGCACATGTTGCGACATGCTGCGAATGAAGAAATCAAATGGTTCCAATGCAGCGATTGTTCGTACCGGGCCAAACAAAAATCAAACTTGAAAACACACATGTTGCAACATGCTACGAACGAGGAAATCGACTGGCTCCATTGCAAAGATTGTTCGTACCGAGCTAGTTGCAAGTCGTCGATGCGGAGGCATAGGTTGGTACATGCTTCTCTCCAAGAAATCAAATGGTTTCATTGCAAGCATTGTTCGTACCGAGCCAAACAAAAATCGAACTTGAAAACACACGTCATGTTGCAACACGCTACGAATGAAGAAATCAACTGGTTCCGTTGCAACGACTGCTCGTACCGAGCCAAACTGAAGGCACACTTGAAGTTGCACATGCTGCAGCATGCCACAAATGAAGAAATCAACTGGTTCCGGTGCAACCATTGCACGTACCGATGTAAACAAAATTCGACCTTGAAGCAACACCTGTTGATACATGCTGCGAACGAAAAAATCCAGTGGTTCCGGTGCAACCACTGTACGTATCGAGCCAAAAAAAATTCCAGTTTGAAGCGACACTTGCTGGTACATGCTGCGAATGAAGAAATCGACTGGTTCTCGTGCAATCATTGTTCGTACCAAGCCAAGGAACGGTCATCTTTGAAAAAACATTACATATCGAAACACGCAACGGATGAGGAAATCAACTGGTTCGTTTGCAACGAGTGTTCGTACCGAGCCAAACGGAAACAATATTTGAGAAGACACATGATACATAAACATGCTATGAATGAAGAGACCGACTGAACAGATTAAGTGCAGTTGAACACCTGCAATAGGTCGCGGGAACATAACCGTCACTTCGGCACCTGCTAGGGCAACGTTGCAAGTATGCCTGACGTGGCAACTGCGCGATGCGCATCCTTTTCGACGTTGAATCGGCATAAAACGCTCGCGCAAGCGCAGACAGGGTGCCAAGGTACCGCTGTAGAGATCCGTTTGTTTTTAACATTACTCAGACAAATCTTGAGTCAAGCACAATTATTTTTTTGATATTGTGGCAATTGTTCAATAAATCATCTATATAATTTATTACAACTGAAGAAAATGGTATTCACAAGTACAGTGAAATAGTATATTATTCAACAAGCGGGAAATGATTGCTTTTTACTTAATGCAGTATTACCCGCGAGTAGAATACTATGCTTTATCCAGTCTTATCTAAAAATGCAGACATCATGTATGCGCGTAATAATGCGTGCATTATTCAATAGGATTGGATAAATCACATTAAACATATCATATCCATATGCCCATCTTTAGCACGCCATTTTTGTTCCCGCGACCTATTGGATGTTCTCAGTGTGGCTGGCTCAAGGAAAATTTCTTGATGTCACCAAGCGCTCGTTAGGGGAGCTTGGGCCATTTTTTCTTTTGTATGTCGACAATTTAGTTGAAATGTTGAATGTCGGTCGCATTTTACAATGTACCTGGGTACTGTATCACAAAACAAACTGTAACCTTCATGCAAATAAAGAGAAATAATTATTTTCTTCCATGTTGCTTTGCCACGGGGTGACCGTGTCATAAAGGGGACCTCGTTTCGATCACTTCAAAAGTAGGAATAGACTACAAACAGTGGTAGTCACAGCTCCAGGGAGGAATGTCGTTTGACAGCTGTCGGCTAGCTGTCAAACGTCGACAGCTGTGAATGAAACGTCATTTGTCAAAAAAAGAATAGCGAGAATAAAGTGGTTACCATGGCGACAGACAATAAAGAAAGTCATGTTCAAGTCCGAATAGTTGACGTAGGTGAGTAATCACATTCTTCCGAACCTAGATCGACTCAAAATTGCATAGGGGAGAGAGTGTCATAAAGGGAACCCGAGGCCGCACATTTCACAGTAACGATTCCACCATTCCCTTATGCAATTTTGAGTCGATGTAGATATGGAAGAAAGCGATTTACCTACGTTAACTATTCCATTTTCGCTCTTGAACATCGCCTAGTTTCCTAACTCTCTATGAAATCTTTATGAAGTAAAGTAATGATTGGTTGTGCTGCCTGCGGGTGTTCCAAAACCCCAAAAAACAAAAGAGCGAACGTAACTTTCCATTCGTACCTGAGTATTTTATTTGTATATTATCAGGGGTTGGAAATTCAAACACGCCACCGGGATCTCTGGACGGAGATGACTGGCCCCGGCCGCTCTTCTGCGCATGATAAACTGTCAAACATTCGCCATTTGCAACAACCACATTGTCGCAAGTTTTATGGTAAACGCTCCTTCCTGCCTCTTTACCTTCTCCGATGAAGATAGACGGTATGCAACAAGATCTACGCTAGCCGGCTGGCCGAGATACGACGCGACCGGGAAGAGAGTAGAGACGCCATACTCGAAGCTTGACCAAGTTGCTGTGTTGCTGTGGAATGGCTTGCAAAATGCGTAGTAGAAATCAGTAAACCTCAGGTTAGGCTGAATCGTTTGATTTGCGGTCGCGGAGAGTCTCGCGAGGTATTTTGGAGAGACGGGGCATCGAAATATCACCCTGCGCTCCTCCTGTTCAAAGCGGGGCCTTCCAGTGACGCCGGATCTCCATTGGCGGCGGAAGAGGTTGAGCCGTCGCGATGTACTCCCGTACTCGGGTTTGTAACACGATGTTAACAATATTTATCATTGGTGTGAATGGCTCTGTTGTTCCAAAGTTACACACGCCGTGAGTAGCTGTTGGCAAGCTGCAAGACGCAAGGCATGTCCACCGCCAAGAATGATCACAAAAGGGGTTTGTTTGCGAGACAGGGCTCGTACGACATCAACGATTGCCACAAGGGGTTGACGAACCTTGAACGAGGCGATTGGAATGCGAATAAAATTGAAGGAGACCATTGAGATGCGAATGAAATTGAGGTGGGATCTACAAGATACCGTTCATGCCCCAGTACACCCATTGTGTGTGAAATTTGCGTTGAACGGAGTTTTATTCGTCGTTCGCTTTATTTCTCATCTCTTTATTTCAGGGAGTGTATGTGTTCATTTTGTTCATTTATGGAGTGTGGATGGGCCTTTCTGGCGGCGGTAGTATGCTTGCGAGTGTCTAGAGTTGAATTACATTACTTCCGGCCACTAGCCATGCTGGGCTGGCCGCCCCGGTTACGCTGGCTCAGCAGAAGGTGGGGGCCCTAGATATACTACTCCAACTGGGGTTAGTGCCGGATGTTGATGTGTTCGTTCTCCTCTTTCACAGCAAGTAGTGGACATTCATCATGTTTTCTGCTTTTGTTGGCCCCGCAAGAGCTTTCCCATGAACTGTCCGTTAGGGGTGTATTTTGGGATTCTCTCCCCAACATTTATTATCAAGTCAACTACAAAGGATGACGAACATTCGTTTATTTATTTATTTATGAAGAATTTACAATTCCAACCAAAAATCAATATTAAAATTAAACAGTGAATTGATTTACCTGAAAAAAAAACAACAAATTGAACAATTATAGAAAAGTAAAAGAAGCAATGATTACAAAAGTATACATATAGATATATACCGTATGACAACATTCCACACAAGCATGCCCAAAATAAAGAGATGCAGCCCACGCCATGATATCAGGGTCAGTAATAAGTAGATATCAGTGATGAAATAAGTTCCTTGGGATTTAAATTTTGAGTAGTAGTGAACTAGTTACAAGGTTAACAAAATATCAGAATATGAGTAAAATGGGGCAGTCTCAACAGGTACAGTTGAAGCTGCGTTCGTTCTGCCATCAGTCTCAGAAACTCTCACCTCAGTTGGTAGTGGTGTCTCACTTGCTCCTTAACGATTCATCTTTTTCCCCTAACTGAGATTTTGCTGGGAGGAAAACAACTACTATATTTCGAAACATGTTACGACAAAATGTGAAAATTGAAGTCAAATTAAATCGGCTCTTGAGTCGGCCGATGGACGAATTGTAAGTCGGTTAATAGCAGAGATAGTATGTTGGCTAAGAGATGAGTAGTCGGTTGACAGCCGAGTTATACATCGATCGGCTACTAGCACCGAGATAAAAACAACTCGCGAATAGAAGAGACGGAAATCATTATTTGGCTGAAGCTTGGCCCTTCAGTACCTACTTTCGTACTCCGGTCGTTATTTCTAAAGCCTGGACATTGCAGAGCTCCCTGTTCATTCAGCTGCGATTCTAGGCGAGCTTGAATGGTTTTGTATGTTGCACATGTTCAATTTCTCTCTTCAGTTATACAGTCTCTTCGTTCATACCATGTTTATTCATCATGTGCCTTCTCAAGTGACCCTTCAGTTTAGCTCGGTACGAACACTGGTTGCAATCGAACCAGTTGATTTCTTCATTCGTTGCGTGTTTCGAGACAAGATGTCGTTTCAAAGTCGACTGCTCTTTGGCTCGGTACGAACAATGATCGCACGGGAACCAGTCGATTTCCTCGTTCGAAGCATGCACCAACAAGTGTCGCTTCAAACTCGACATCTGTTTGGCTCGGTACTCACAATGTTCGCACTGAAACCAGTTGATTTCTTCATTCGTCGCATGTTTCAACATGTGCGATTTCAAGTGCGAGCTTCGTTTCGCTCGATACGGACAATGGCCGCACTGGAACCAGTTGATGTTTTCGCTGGAAGCATGTTTCAACATGTGCGTTTTCAAGTGCGACTTGTGTTTGGCCTGGTAGGAACAATAGCTGCACTGGAACCAGTCGATTTCTTCATCCGTGGCGTGTTTCGATTTCACGTGGTTATTTAAATTTCCTTTTTCTTTGGAGCGATACGAACATTGATTGCACTGAAACCAGTTGATTTCATCTTCGTTCGTTGTGTGTTTCAACATGTGCGTTTTCAAGTGTGACTTCCGTTTAGCTCGGAACGAACATTGGTTGCACAAGAACCAGTCGATTTTTTCATTCGCAGCATGTTTCAACATGTGCGATTTCAAGTGTGGCTTTCGTTTAGTTCGGTACGGACATTGATTGCACTGAATCCAGTTGATTTCAGCTTCACACGTTCCATGTTCCGACATGCTGTGGCCTTTCAGGTCTGACTTTTGGTCGGCTCGATGTGGATAATTGTTGAAATGGAACCAACTGATTTCTTCATTTGTAGCATGCTCATCCATCCTGTGCATTCTCAAGTGTGACTTTTGCGTAGCTCGATACCAACAATCGTCGCAATGGAACCAGCCGATTTCATTTGCAGCATGTTTTCGTATCATGTGCGTTTTCAAGTGTGTATTCCGTTTAGCTCTGTACGAACAATCGTTGCAATGAAACCACTTGATGTCTGCATCCGTAGCATGTTTCTCCATTTTGTGCCTATTCAAGGATGATTTTTGTTTAGCCCGGTACGAACAATGAATGCACTGAAACCCGTCGATTTTTTCATTTGAATCTAAATCTGACGCTTCTACTCTGGCTTCTGCGGTATCTTGCGGCTCCCCCATAGTCAGCTCCTTCCCACACAAACCGCGATGTTTTACAAAACATAAAGCCGAATTCGATTTGTACCCGCAGGAACCGCATGGATATCTCACGATTTCTTCATAAATCGTCCCATTTTCAATGATCCCGTTTCCTGGATTATGTCTTTGTTTGTAATGTTCGTATATTTCGGAACGATAATAGCTTTTGCAGTTGCAGTAGACGCAAGAGAACTGTTCAAGTTCGATAATGGCTCGGTACAGGTCGGCTGCATAAACATTTCTATGATTCCTCTGGACGTGGTGGTTGAGTTGAAAGGCGGATTCAGTTAGATACGAACATTGCCAGCAGTTGTAAGTATCAACAATTTCGGGTAATTCTAACCTGAAATAGCACAGAAATTGAACATTATTCTATTCCAGGCATTTCATTTACTAGCAACTTACATTTTTTATAATGATAAAGAGACGTAGGTACATACAACAAATCAGGAAATGATTCAGGACGATTCAGATTCGACACGAAGGACCAAAACGGCGTTAAACTGAAGCCAACTCATGCGCTTCCCGTTCGACGGACAAGAAAATGAATGGAGAATGCCAGGGTCCAGGTGCTCCCAAACATCATGATCATCATGTCCATGAAGTATATTTGGTTGCCTACCATAGGGCGATGTAAACATTGTACCTACCGTGCTATCCAAACCCCAAACCATTCCGAATCCATCCTTTTCGTATAAGGGCCATCCTAGCGCAAGCGTCAGCAGGGTCGTACAAATTCTGACAGACGACAGTTAACGGCGAAACAACAGAAATTTTAGCTGTGTTTTGACACATATTTTTAAGGTTATGTCATTTCAGAATGTGATTTGCTTAGAAAAGCAGCTTCCTTATTAATCCTGCACTGCAGAAGGATCTGATGTGGTAATTCCATGCTCTAATCGTCCTAACAAGCCCAACTGGGAAACAAACTGTCAACACATCTACTGTTCCAAATGTTCGTATCAATATTTAGGAAGGAGTCAAACAGTAATCAAAGTTGGAGCTCGTAATAGACAATATTGGCAATATTTTGTACTTTTTAGGAGCGGCATATATTGGCATTTTGCTCGGTAATTGGCAGTTACCGCTAGAGACAACCAGATGTACCCAGGGTAGTGCAATCCTTCCATTTACATTTCAAGAGTGTTGTAAGTGTTCATATCATATCGCAGAGAAAGTCATTTGCAAAATCATCGCTTATGTTTTTACGTTTTGAAATTATATCGAATGTAAATAGTAATATAATGGTGGGCTAATGGGTGGGTGAATCTATCAAATACATAAAAAAGTTTTGTACCTAACATCGTTATCAATCACTTTCGCGTATGTTCTAGTCGAATTTGTACCAACCTGTTCGAATATTCAATTACGCACCGGGAATCTTACTCATTTGACAACCAAACGCAAGCGCACTGTAGTAGGAAAATAGTGTATTGGGGTAGGCTGTGACATGGTCAAATTCCGGGCCTTTTGCCAGGGCACAGCCTACTCCAATAGGTCGCGGGAACAAAACCATCACCCTGGCACCCGCTATGGCAACGTTGCAGGCACGCCGGCACAACGAAGCCGAGAACGAAGCGCCTCTTGCCAGCTTCTTGCCCGCGTTTGCGCATTGGGGGGTGCCAAGGTAGCGCAGTAGAGATTCGCACGTTTTTACTCATTACCTACTCAGCCAAATCTTGAGTTCAGCGCATTAGTTTCTTCAATACAGCAACAATTCTTCGATAAATTATCCTTGTATTTATTACAACAAAAAAAAAATTATACCTACCAAGTATGTACTAGTGAAGATAACATCATACCATATACCCATCTTTAGGCAGCTATTCTTGTTCCCGCGACCTATTCGGAATGGTTTGGATCACAGGGTATGAAATAAATAAATTACTGTGTTTACAGCAAGGATCTATCCCACTTATAGAAAGTGGAGGAGCGTGAGAACTCTTCACGTATCTGGGGCTCCGAATAATAATTTATAATAAAACAATAAATTGTAAAAATGGACTGAATATTATGTTAATTGTGAATGGTAAAATACAGGAGAATGCTGGTGAGAGAATATGAGAGTATTGGTGATATGAAAAGGCACTAGGCGAGGTCTTTAGTGGGGGGTGGGGCCTGTTTGGGTCAAGCAAAATAGGACCGGGGATAAAAAGACAGGAAGCGAAGTCCACAGTACCTAAGTATATGGAGGCTGTTTAGAACGAATACCGAGACGAATACCATGAGTTCATTCAAAAGCGAGACAGACCTAAAAGCGTGCGGGGGAAGGGAAACCAGGGAGCGGGATGTGTGTGACAAATTACCTTCCTAGTGAAATATGGCAATGCTTCGAACAACGGACTTGAGCACAAGAGAGCCAAAAAGGCTCTAGGTAACACAAGAACGCGAAATGGGGCCTACTGGAACTCTGAAAGCCATTGAAAAAACATAGGGGAGCTTATCACAGCTCCAAACGACAGATGAGGACACGAGGAGACCCGATAGGACTCGGAATGTCACATAACGGCACAAGGTTGCTCATCAAATCGCCCACGGGGTTACCTACTGAATCTCTGGAAACCGTGGAAAATGCAATTGGGCTCAGCAGAACTCCCAACAACCGAATTGGGCACAAAACGGCCAATGAGGCTTCAGATACCTGAGACAAGAAGGCGAATTACGGCCTATACTGGAATCCTGAAAATCTTGAAAACCGTAAGGGAGCTACTTAATCAAAGTTCCAATAAACGACAGATTGGGGACAAAATGGAGCCTCTCTTCCCACTGAAGGTTGCAGAGCTGTTGTTAGGGTTTATTAAAACGATGGAACGACGTAAAATTCTGTATTTTTCTTCCCAAGAAAAACGTACAACGCATAACAAACGACATGCAACCGACTTCGACTTTTGACCAGCAACTTCTGCTCAGAGGGTCTTCTGCTCTCTGCGTTTTGCGTTCGTAACCATCTAGAACTTTCTGTCTGCGCAAGCGCAACACTCTCCTTCTTGGCGCTACGTTTGAATTATCAAAAATATCGCCTACACTACTGCTTCTACTATTCGTTCGTTGGTGGGTCGGTGAAATGAAACAAGAAGCACATCGATAATTGTCTTACCGATAGCAATTTATTTACATTTCCTTGTTATTCGTGTACATCCAACAATTATTATGCAGTGTATATCTACAAATAGGTACTTTTGCACATAATAATTATTCCGTCCTCGCCCTCTTCGTATTTTTCAAAACGTTAAGCGCCTCTTAGCAAGAGTTAGGCAGTTAGGCCTTCTTTCCAAAGCCATACTGGACATATCTGCAGAACTCCCTGTTTATTCAGCCGCGATTCTAAGCGCACTTGAATGGTTTTGTAGGGTGCACATGTGCATTCCGTCTTTTCAGTTAGTTTTTTTATTCATATCATGTTTAATCATCATGTGCCTGTTCAAGTGACTCCTTAGTTTCGCTCGGTACGAACAATGG
Source organism: Anaspis maculata (assembly GCA_949128115.1). Lineage (NCBI taxonomy): Eukaryota > Metazoa > Arthropoda > Insecta > Coleoptera > Scraptiidae > Anaspis > Anaspis maculata. The sequence continues at coordinate 1,850,536 of OX421962.1, forward strand.
TTGCAATCGAACCAGTTGATTTCCTCATTCGGAGCATGTACCATGAACAAGTGTTGCCTCAAACTTGCCTTGTATTTGGCTCGGTACGCACAATGGCTGCACTGGAACCAGTCAATTTCTTCATTCGTAGCATGTTTCAACATGTGCGATTTCAAATATGATTTTCGTTTAGCTCGATATGAACAGTGATTGCACTGAAACCTGTTGATTTCTTTATTCACAGCATGTTGCATCATGTGCGTCTTCAAATGTGACTTTTGTTTACCTCGGTAAGAACAATGGTTGCAATCAAACCAGTTGATTTCTTCATTCGTAGCGTGCTTCGAGACAAGATGTCGTTTCAAAGATGACTGGTCTTTAGCTCGGTAGGAACAATGATTGCACTGGAACCAACTGATTTCATCTTCATTCGTTACATGTTTCGACACGCTGTGTCTTTTCAAGTTTGATATTTTATAGGCTCGATACGAACAATCTTTGCACTTGAAGCCAGTGGATTTTTTCATTTGTATTATGTTTGGTTATCATGTGCGTTCTCAAGTCTTGTTTTTGTTTCGCCCGGTACAAACAATTATTGCAATGGAACCATTTGATTGCTTCATCCGTGGCATGTTTTCGTATCATGTGCGTTTTCAGGTGTGCATTCCGTTTAGCTCTGTACGAACAATCTTTGCAGTGGAACCACTTGATGTCTTCTTTCGCAGCATGTTTTTCGATCTTGTGCCTTTTCAAGCATGACTTCACTTTAGTTCGGTACGAACAATGCAAGCACCGAAACTGGTCGATTTTTCCATTTGAATCTAAATCTGACGTTTCAAGTCCGACTCTTTCTTCCGTTTTTTGTGGCTCCCTCATCATCAGCTCTTTTCCACACAAACCGTGATGTTTTACAAAACACAAACTTGAATTTGATTTGTAACCGCAGGAATCACATGGATATCTCTCGGTTTCTTCACAAAACGTTCCATTTTCATTGTTGACAGTCCCCAGATTGTGTACTTGTTTGCAATGTTCGTACAATTCGAACTGATAGTAGCTCTTGTAGTCGCAGCAGATGCAAGGGAACAGTTCGGGTTCGACAATGGCATGATACAGTTCAGCTGCATAAACATTTGTGTGATTCCTCTGGACGTGGTGGTTGAGTTGGAAGACGAATCCAGTCCGATGCGAACATAGCGAACAGTTGTACATGTCAACAATTTCGGGTAATTCTAACCTGAAATAGAACAGAAATGGAACTTGATAGAAACTATTCAAGGCATTTTATTAACTAGCAACTCACATTTTGTGATAATGAAAAGATGTAGGTAGATACCGAAAACAAGTCTGGAAGTGGTTTAGCAATACGAAGAGCCAAAACTGCGTTGAACTGAAGTCAAGTGAATAGGGATGTTCACATCCACTACTGTAGACTGCAGATTGTCAAAAATCCACAAATAAATGACAAGAGTGAAGTTTAGTTAGCGCATATCCCAGTAGATGGCGCTTGTGTCGACGAAAACGTATCGCGACTCGCTAGTCATTGAAACAGCCACCGAACGCACAGTGCTTGTTTGCTCCCACCGAGGCTCCCACACAAGCCTTCGATTTCTTGCATTTTAACATGTTCAAACTTTCTTTGCCATTTTATCGCTAAACCACTAACCTAACTCACTCTTATCAAATGTGTTTGACATTTTTGTCCGAGGATTTTGCCGTCAACTGTTAAGCTGATGCGGCTGCCATCTGTCAAAAAACCGGTGCATGCTTCCCTCACATGAAGAGGGCTGGGAACTACCCTATAACTGATGCGCTTCGACGGACAAGAAGACAAGATAATGAATGGAAAATGCTACAGTCCAGCGGCTCCCAGACACACATACCTACTCCCAAACATCATTAGTAATCATGACCATGAAGTATATTTGGTTGCCTACGATCGGGCAAGAAATAAATAAAATTAAAAAACAGTTGGAGCTATCCATCAAATGATGAATTTTCAGTCATACTGATTGGTTACATTGGAAAAACGCTACTGAACTTAGCACTTGGATTGGCTGATGGTTTCACCTGAGACTGTTGCTTTTGGGTCAATAAAAAAAAAATTGACCTCATCAATGGCTTCGGGTGTCACTGAAATGCAGGTCAGTCGATTTTGCAGGTCAGCAGAAATCGTACCTATACCCCATTCACTTGCCTTGTGGAACACATATCTACCCACTCATATGCCTTCTACGTCGGCAAAATATTCTTGCAGGTCGGCATACAGGCCGTTACTGTCACCTTTCCCGAGCACTCGCTGACAATTTTCGTGTTCCTCCAGGTCCTTAGACGTTTGCTGCTGTGCAATCAAAGTGAAGAAATTTTGCAGGTGGGCCAAAAGTGTTGCAGGTCGGCATACAGGCCGTTGCTGTCACCTTCTCCGAGCACTTCCAGACAATTTTCGTGGTCCTCCAGGTCCTTGGACGTCTGCTGCTGGCAATCAAAGTGAGAAAATTTTGCGGGTCAGCCTAAATTCTTGCAGGTCGGCATACAGGCCGTTGCTGTCGCCTTCCCCGAGCACTCCCAGACAATTTTCGTGTTTCTCCAGGTCCTTGGACGTTTGCTGCTGGCAATCAAAGTGAGGAAATTTTGCAGGTGGGCCTAAATTGTTGCAGGTCGGCATACAGGCCATTGCTGTTACCTTCCCCGACCACTCCCAGATAATTTTCGTGGTCCTCCAGGTCCTTGGACGTTTGCTGCTGGCAATCAAAGTGGGAAAATTTTGCAGGTCGGCCTAAATTCTTGCAGGTCGGCACACAGGCCTTTGCTGTCACCTTCTCCGAGCATTTCCAGACAATTTTTGTGGTCCTCCAGGTCCTTGGACGTTTGCTGCTGGCGATCAAAGTGAGAAAATTCTGCAGGTCGGCAAAAATTCTTGCAGGTCGGTATACAGGCCGTTGCTGTCGCCTTTCCCGAGCACTTCCAGGCAATTTCCGTGGTCCTCCAGGTCCTTGGACGTTTGCTGCTGGCGATCAAAGTGAGAAAGTTCTGCAGGTCGACATACATGCCGTTGCTGTCACCTTCCTCGACCACTCCCAGACAATTTTCGACATCCTCCAGGTCCTTGGACGTTTGCTGCTGGCAAACAAAGTGAGAAAATTTTGCAGGTCGGCCTAAAATCTTGCAGGTCGGCATACAGGCCGTTGCTGTCACTTTCTCCGAGCACTTCCAGACAATTTTCGTGTTCCTCCAGGTCCTTGGACGTTTGCTGCTGGCAATCAAAGTGAAGAAATTTTGCAGGTGGGCCTAAATTGTTGCAGGTCGGCATACAGGCCGTTGCTGTCACCTTCTCCGAGCACTTCCAGACAATTTTCGTTGTCCTCCAGGTCTTTGGACGTTTGCTGCTGGCAATCAAAGTGAGGAAATTTTGCAGGTCGGCCTAAATTGTTGCAGGTCGGCACACAGGCCGTTACTGTCACCTTTCCCGAGCACTCGCTGACAATTTTCGTGTTCCTCCAGGTCCTTGGACGTTTGCTGCTGGCAATCAAAGTGAAGAAATTTTGCAGGTGGGCCTAAATTGTTGCAGGTCGGCATACAGGCCGTTGCTGTCCCCTTCCTCGACCACTCCCAGACAATTTTCGTGGTCCTCCAGGTCCTTGGACGTTTGCTGCTGGCAAACAAAGTGAGAAAATTTTGCAGGTCGGCAAAAATTCTTGCAGGTCGGTAGGTATACAGGCCATTGCTGTCGCCTTCCCCGAGCACTTCCAGGCAATTTCCGTGGTCCTCCACGTAAAAGCGTGAAGAGAATGCCACAATGATTCTAATGGAAAATGGCAGAGATTCTTCTGTCGTATCTGCTTTCAAAATTCCATAGTTGTAGTGGCACTCCTTCCGCACAGTCACCAGAATTCCAAATTGAATTTTCACGTAAAACTAGCCTTCTATGAGGGGTGACTGGGAATTTTTCTGGTAGGATACCTACACTACTGTGGGTCTACTACATATTTTCTACTAGAGTTTCAAAGTTCTAGTGCCACTTCTTATGCCTGTTCAGCAAGGAAATATGATTGAATAATTGGGAAGCAAACCCTTGTGACCTGCAAAAGTTTCGTACTTACGTCGCCGGCAGCAAACGTTCAAGAACCTTGAGGACCACGAATACTGTCTGGAAGTGCTCGAGGAAGGTGACAGCAACGGCCTGTGTGCCGACCTGCAAGAATTTAGGCCGACCTGCAAAATTTTCTCACTTTTATTGCCAGCAGCAAACATCCAAGGACGTAGAGGACCACGAAAATTGTCTGGAAGTGCTCGGAGAAGGTGACAGCAACGGCCTGTATGCCGACCTGCAAGAATTTAGGCCGACCTGCAAAATTTCCTCACTTTGATCGCCAGCAGCAAAAGTCCAAGAACCTGGAGGACCACGAAAATTGTCTGGAAGTGCTCGGAGAAGGTGACAGCAACGGCCTGTATGCCGACCTGCAAGAATATTTTGCCGACGTAGAAGGCATATGAGTGTGTAGGTATGTGTTCCACAAGGCAAGTGAATGGGCTATAGGTACGATTTCTGCTGACCTGCAGGCTTGGCTGACCTGCATTTTAGAATTCCCCGCTTCGGGTAATGATACACGACATTATTGTCGTGTTAAAGTTATTGTTTTATATTACATCAAAAAATTGGAAACCCAATTTTTTTTGGACAATCCGAGGTTTTTTTTAAAATAAAGAACAGTAGGTAAGTACCTACATGGCGACAACTAGTGTGTCTCTTGTCAAGATTAAAATGTTGTCGAGTGATTACTTTTTGATATGTGTGACGATATTCAACGGTGGTTTGTGGGAGTTCCTGTAACTTCAATTTTCAAGGGGGTCCCTGGGCCCCCCTAACCAAAATATGGTGGGTCGCCATATCAACATTTGAAAAGAGGACTATGGAGAACATTCATACCAAATTGCATGCCTTCATCACTTGACGAACAAGCGACGGATTGGTCATGCCATAGTATAATGCATGCCAACAGCTCTGAGCTAAGGGTTAGATACTCGGTAATTAGATATCAAGTCGGAGATCCGCCCGCGCAAGTGTAGCGAGGGTAAGTCCGGCCACTATGGCAACATAGCACAATCCGACGCAATGATTGGCTTTACGATGTTGTAAATGGGTGGCGTGAGTTACGCCACTAACCTGAAATTCAGCTTTAACAGTATAACTCTAATATGACAAAAACGAAGATACAGTTCTTGGACTTGTTGCAGCAAAAACGAGATACTCTGACGACGCCGCAAAAAAATGGTCAACTGGGGTTTTCGGGGATCTCAAGTACGGCGACGTGAGCTTCAACGGCGATGATAGGGTATTGGATAGTCATATGGTTCAAAAAGCATGTTTTGTACATTTTGTAGGGTGCAAATGTGCACTTTCTCTGTTCAGTTAGTCTCTTTATTCGTATAATGTTTTCTCATCACGTGTTTTCTCAGATATGCCTGTAGTTTAGCTCGATACGTACAATGGTTGCACTGGAACCAGTCGATTTCTTAATTCTTAGCATGTTTCAACATGTGCGATTTCAAATGTGACTTTCGTTTAGCTTGATATGAACAGTGATTGCACTGAAACCTGTTGATTTCTTTATTCGCAGCATGTTGCATCATGTGCGTCTTCAAATGTGACTTTTGTTTACCTCGGTACGAACAATGGTTGCAATCAAACCAGTTGATTTCTTCATTCGTAGCGTGCTTCGAGACAAGATGTCGTTTCAAAGATGACTGGTCTTTAGCCCGGTAGGAACAATGATTGCACTGGAACCAACTGATTTCATCTTCATTCGTTACATGTTTCGACACGCGGTGTCTTTTCAAGTGTGATATTTTATAGGCTCGATACAAACAATCTTTGCACTGAAGCCAGGGGATTTTCTTATTTGTATTTGTAGCATGTTTGGTTATCATGTGCGTTCTCAAGTCTTGTTTTTGTTTCGCCCGGTACAAACAATTATTGCAATGGAACCATTTGATTGCTTCATCCGTAGCATGTTTTCGTATCATGTGCGTTTTCAGGTGTGCATTCCGTTTAGCTCTGTACGAACAATCTTTGCAGTGGAACCACTTGATGTCTTCTTTCGCAGCATGTTTTTCGATCTTGTGCCTTTTCAAGCATGACTTTACTTTAGTTCGGTATGAACAATGCAAGCACCGAAACTGGTCGATTTTTTCATTTGAATCTAAATCTGACGTTTCAACTCCGACTTTTTCTTCCGTTTTTTGTGGCTCCCTCATCGTCAGCTCTTTTCCACAAAAACCGTGATGTTTTACAGAACACAAACTTGAATTCGATTTGTAACCGCAGGAATCACATGGATATCTCTCGGTTTCTTCACAAAACGTTCCATTTTCATTGTTGACAGTCTCCAGATTGTGTACTTGTTTGCAATGTTCGTACAATTCGAACTGATAGTAGCTCTTGTAGTTGCAGCAGATGCAAGGGAACAGTTCGGGTTCGACAATGGCATGATACAGTTCAGCTGCATAAACATTTCTGTGATTCCTCTGGACGTGGTGGTTGAGTTGGAAGACGAATCCAGTCCGATGCGAACATAGCGAACAGTTGTACATGTCAACAATTTCGGGTAATTCTAACCTGAAATAAAACAGAAATGGAACTTGATAGAAACTATTCAAGGCATTTTATTAACTAGCAACTCACATTTTGTGCTAATGTCGCACGCAAGGGCGCATATTCAGATCACCCACTTGACCGGCAATCTGGGATGCGACGACTGCCGACTACAGATTGTCAAAAATCCACAAATGACAAAAGTGAAGTTTAGTTAGCGCATATCTCAGTAGATGGCGCTTGTGTCGACAAAAACGTATCGCGAGTCATTGAAACAACCACCGAACGCACAGTGCTTTTTTGCTCCCACACAAGCCTTCGATTTCTTGCATTCTAACTTTCCTTGCCATTTTATCGCTAAACCACTAACCTAACTCACTCTTATCAAATGTGTTTGACATTTTTGTCCGAGGATTTTGCCGTCAACTGTTAAGCTGATGCGGCTGCCATCTGTCAAAAAACCGGTGCATGCTTCCCTCACATGAAGAGGGCTGGGAACTACCCTATAACTGATGCGCTTCGACGGACAAGAAGACAAGATAATGAATGGAAAATGCTACAGTCCAGCGGCTCCCAGACACACATACCTACTCCCAAACATCATTAGTAATCATGACCATGAAGTATATTTGGTTGCCTACGACGATAGGGCAAGAAATAAATAAAATTAAAAAACAGTTGGAGCTATCCATCAAATGATGAATTATCAGTCATACTGATTGGTTACATTGCAAAAACGCTACTGAACTAAGCACTTGGATTGGCTGATGGTTTCACCTGAGACTGTTGCTTTTAGGTCGTTAATATGAAAAAAAATGGACCTCATCAATGGCTTCGGCTGATATGAATTGGAGAGTAATGATACACGACATGTCAAGTTATTGTTTTATATTACATCAAAAAATTGGAAACCTAATTTTTTTTGAACAATCCGAAGTTTTTTTTCAAATAAAGAACAGTAGGTGAGTACCTACATGGCGACAGCTAGTGTGTCTCTTGTCAAGATTAAAATGTCAAGTCGAGTGATTACTTTTTGAGATGTGTGACGATATTTAACGGTGGTTTGTAGGAGTTCCTGTAACTTCAATTTTCAAGGGGGTCCCTGGGCCCCCCTACCTAACCAAAATATGGTTGGGCGCCATATCTACATTTGAAAAAAGAACTATGAAGAACATTAATACCGAATTGCATGCCTTCATCACTTGACGAACAAGCCACGGTCGGGTCATGCTATATGCAGTATAATGCATGCCAACAGCTCTGAGCTAAGGGTTAGATTTCAAGTCGGAGATCCACCCGCGCAAGTGTACCGAGGGTAAGTCCGGCCACTATGGCAACAAAACACAATCTGACGCAATGATTGGCTTATCGACGTCGTAAATACGTGGCGTGAGTTACGCCACTAACCTGAAATTCAGCCCTAGCAGTATAACTCTAATATGACAAAAACAAAGATACAATTTTTGGACTTGTTGCAGCGAACACGATATACTTTGACGACGCCGCGAAAAAATGGTCAACTGGGGTTTTCGGGGATCTCAAGTACGGCGACGTGAGCTTCAACGGCGATGATAGGGTATTGGATGGTCATATGGTTCAAAAAGCATGTTCATTCGGGCGACTGACTGTTGAATATTTTTCCGCAAACCAGCCAGCAAATAATGTAGAAAACAACATAAACCAAAGATCTATTTTGAGGTAAGACCCTCACTGTCACTGACTAGATACAAACAAGATATCACACACGACTGACAACGGCCAGTTGGCTGGCTTTGATAGTGTTGACACAGAATGATGTCAGCATGGTTACTCTGTGACTTTATCCGAAGAAGTGCGCATGAGCCACACCGTCAAAATTAAAATGAAATCCACTATAGACAAGTTGGAGTGGGTTAATAACCAAGATGTAAAGTTACCTAATGAAGAGACGAGAAGTCGAGTAACAGCCGAGTTATAAGTTGGTTACTGACAGCCCAAACAAAGACAACTCGCGACTGAAAGCGACGGAAAACATTAGGCTCCAGCTTGGCCATTCAGCGCTTCCACACTGCGACCCGTATTACTTAAGGCCATACTGGACATTCCTGCAGAACTCCTTGTTTATCAAGCCGCGATTCTGGCTGATGAATGATTTTGTAGGGTGCAAATGTGCATTTTCTCTGTTCAGTTAGTCTCTTTATTCGTATAATGTTTTCTCATCACGTGTTTTCTCAAATATGCCTGTAGTTTAGCTCGGTACGAACACTGGTTGCACTGGAACCAGTTGATTGAATCATCCGTAGCATGTTTCACCATGTGAGTCCTCAATCTTGACTTTCGTTTGGCTCGGTACGAACACTGGTTGCATTGGAACCAGTTGATTTCATAATTCGTAGCATGTTTATCCCTCCTGTGCGCTTTCAAGTATGACTTTTGTTTAGCTTGGTACGAGCACTCGTTGCACTGGAACCAGTCGATTCTATCCTTCGTAGCATGTCTCACCATGTGCGTCTTCAAGCGTGATTTTCGTTTAGCTCGGTACGCACAATTGCTGCACTTGAACCAGTTGATTTCTTCATTCGTCGCGTGTTTCGAGAGAAGATGTGCTTTCAAAGATGACTGTTCCTTACCTCGGTATGAACAATGATTGCACGGAAACCAGACGATGTCTTCATTCGAAGCATGCACCAACAGGTGTCGCTTCAGAGTTGACTTTTGTTTAGCTCGGTACGTGCAATGGTTGCAATCGAACCAGTTGATTTCTTCATCCGTAGCGTGCTTCGAGACAAGATGTCGTTTCAAACATGACGGGTCTTTAGCTCGGTATGAGCAATGGTTGCACTGGAACCAGTTGATTTCTTCATCCGCGGTATGTTTCAACATGTGCTTCTTCAAGTGTGATAATTTTTTGGCTCGATACGAACAATCTTTGCACTGGAGCCAGCGGATTTTCTCATTTGTTTTTGTAGCATGTTTGGTTATCATGTGCGTTCTCAAGTCTTGTTTTTGTTTCGCCCGGTACAAACAATTATTGCAATGGAACCATTTGATTACTTCATCCGTGGCATGTTTTCGTATCATGTGCGTTTTCAGGTGTGCATTCCGTTTAGCTCTGTACGAACAATCTTTGCAGTGGAACCACTTGATGTCTTCATTCGCAGCATGTTTTTCGATCTTGTGCCTTTTCAAGCATGACTTTACTTTAGTTCGGTACGAACAATGGAAGCACTGAAACTGGCCGATTTTTCCATTTGAATCTAAATCTGACGTTCCAACTCCGACTTTCTCTTCCGTTTTTTGAGGCTCCGTCATCGTCAGCTCTTTTCCACAAAAACCGTGATGTTTTACAGAACACAAACTCGAATTCGATTTGTATCCGCAGGAATCACATGGATATCTCTCGGTTTCTTCACAAAACGTTCCATTTTCATTGTTTACAGTCCCCAGATTGTGTACTTGTTTGCAATGTTCGTACAATTCGAACTGATAGTAGCTCTTGTAGTCGCAGCAGATGCAAGGGAACTGTTCGGGTTCGACAATGGCATGATACAGTTCAGCAGCATAAACATTTTCGTGATTCCTCTGGACGTGGTGGTTGAGTTGGAAGACGAATCCACTCCGATGCGAACATAGCAAACAGTTGTACATGTCAACAATTTCGGGTAATTCTAACCTGAAATAGCACGGAAATGGAACTTGATAGAAACTATTCAAGGCATTTTATCAACTAGCAACTCACATTTTGTGATGATGAAGAGATGTAGGTAGATAAACAAGGGATGCGCCGACTGTTGACTGCAGATTGTCAAAAATCCTTGGACAAAAATGACAAGAGTGGAGTTTAGTTAGTGCATATCTTAGTAGATGGCGCTTGGATCGACAAAAACATATCGTGAGTCATAAGTCTTTTTCGAGCGATCAACCGTTCATGACCGGTTACACTTGGTTATAATTTGACCTCGAATTTGACGTTTGAGCGAGGATTGGTTATAAGCGGTGAAGGAAGTGCCGCCATTTTGATATCATCACCGGTTATACATTTCATAACCTAGTCATGAGGCTGGTTATTGTTATGGTGGGGGAACAAATTGTGGCGGCAATAGATTTGAATTTGAAACAAGTAGCGGTCCAGAATTTCCAAACGTGGAACGTAGGTACTCAACCTAACCTCAAAAACTTGGCAACTTGACTTGGTGACGAGAAGAATCGAAGGCGATGGACTCATCTGCGATGGAGCCACAAGAACATCGGGTAATCCAGATGTCCGATGACCGCTGATGGTGGTTTATTCCTGAAAGTATCATCAATTTCACGGCTATCTGCATTAGAGCAAGCTATGGAAAAATTATTTTTTGTTGGTAGGAATGAATAGGAATCCATAACCGTCGTCGCAGAAGGTTTGTGTAAATGTGGTAAGTGAAAAGGTTAGGTTTTGTGGCAGATGTCACCCGTCGCGCGGTGTGATGCACGTCAAGTCAAAATGTTTAGTTTATTTGGGGAAAACAGATAAACGCGTGTTTCTTGGAGTGTAAATTTGCTGGACACCGTCTTCAAGAGTTGGGGGCTCTTTGCTTGTACTTTGGTGGTGGCGGCCAGTGAGCCAGTGCATAAAATGACGCCAAATGAAGTCAGCGGCAGCACTAAAGGGAAGTAGGACTGATAGTAGGAAGTACTACGTGCTCTACAACACTAAAACAGCATATGGAATACAGGAATACATACATGAAATGGTCAATAATTTCATGTTGAGAAGATCTTCCAACACAGAGTGCACTCACGCATCGTGTCTCGACTGCCTTGTCTTGTACAGTGCAACTCCATAAATCAATGTCCATGGAAGCGAATTTTCTCAACCTCACTGGAGCCACTGGACAGGCATTTTCATTAAATTTTCTTCCCTTTAGTGCTGCCGCTGACTTCCTTTGGCGTCATTTTATACACTGGCTCACTGGCCGCCACACCCAGAGCACAAGCAAAGAGCCACCAACCCGTGGAGACGGTGTCCAGCAAATTTACACTCCGAGGAACACGCTTTTATCTGTTTTCCCCAATAAAACTAAACATTTTGACTTGACGCGCATCACACCGCGCGACGGGTGACATCTGCCACAATACCTAACCTTTTCACATACCACATTTACACAAACTATCTGCGACGACGGTTATGGATTCCTACTCATTCCTACCAACAAAAAATATTTTTCCATAGCTTGCTCTAATGCAGATAGCCGTGAAATTGATTATACTTGTCATACCTCCTATTTATATCGTAGAAATAGGAATAGGTAGTTCTCTAGAATAGAGCTCTTGTTCCGATACAGTGGGAAGGATCGTTGGATTGTATGCAGAACTGGATGGGACTTTCCGTGGCCTTTGCTAAGCCCGCAACTTGAATCCTATAAATTCACGAACCTAGGTAAGTGCGTGTTCGGGATTGCTCTGTCTCAAAACATTTTCTATTGAACTTACCCCGGTTTCCCAGGATGTCCGGGGTTAATTTCACGAAATTGGGCAAAATGCCCTCTGTTTAACTTTGGAAGGACACACAAAAAATCCGAACCCAGCGCGCAACGACCAACACTCTCTCGTTACAAAATAATTGTACCTACTTAATTTAAATCGAAATAAATTCAACAATACCAAGGTCCTGTTCATTTTCTATTATTATTCTTTGCAAAACTAAACCTAATATTCTGTAAATATTGCCCTTACCACCAAAGTGCCGGGAAATTTCAACCCAGAGCTCATCTCTTCTGAACTACCCTCAATCTTTAAGGGCAGGCCCAGGCGACTGTCTCATAATGGAGGCCCAAAAAAAAATGAATCTAATACTTCTATATACTTCTAAGGAATATTCAACTTATTTTAGACAATAAACGTCACTCCAGCATAGGCAACCAGATATACTTCATGGTCATGATGGACGTTGTTTGGGAGCCGCTGCCACACACTGACGTTCCCGATTTATTATTTATTTGTCTGTCGAAGCCCATCAGTTTCAGTTCAACAAAGCAGCATCAGTTCTTCGTGCCGCTGAATCACGTCATCACAAAATGCAAGTTACTAGTTGATAGATTGCCTTGTATAGTTTCTATCAAGTTCCATTTCTGTACTATTTCAGGTTAGAATTACCCGAAATTGTTGACATGTACAACTGTTCGCAATGTTCGCATCTGACTGGATTCGTCTTCCAACTCAAACACCACGTCCAGAGGATTCACAAAAATGTTTATGCAGCCGAACTGTACCATGCAATTGTCGAACCCGAACAATTCCCTTGCATCTGCTGCGACTACAAGAGCTACCATCAGTTCGAATTGTACGAACATTGCAAACAAATACATGATCTGGGCACTGTAAACAATGAAAATGGGATGTTTTGTGAGGAAATTGAGAGATACACGTGTGGCTCGTGCAAATACAAATGTAATTCGAGTTTGTGTTTCGTAAAACATCACGGTTTGTGTGGAAACGAGCTGACGATAGGGGAGCTACAAGAAACGGAAGAAAAATCCGGAGACGAATCGTCAGATTCAAGAGAAATATTTGACGGGTTTCAGTGCATTCATTGTTCGTACCGAGCTAAACTAAGGTCAAATTTGAAAACACACATGCTGCAACATGCTACGGATGCAGAAATCAAATGGTTCCATTGCAACAACTGTTCATACCGAGCAAAACAGAAAAGAAACTTGAGAAGTCATATGTTTAATAAACATGCTGCGAATGAAGAAATTCACTGGCTTCAGTGTGAAGATTGTTCGTATCGAGCCAAGCAAAAGTCACACTTGAAATCGCATAATATGTTGAAACATGCTACAAACGAAGAAATCGACTGGTTCCATTGCAACAATTGTTCGTTTCGAGCCAAACTAAAATCAACCTTGAGAAGGCATAACAGGTTGAAACACATGACGAATGAAGATGACATCAAATGGTTTCAGTGCAATCATTGTTCGTATCGTTGTAAACAAACGGGCAATTTGAAAAACCACGTGAAATCGAAACACGCCACGAATGAAGAAATCGACTGGTTCCAGTGCAGCCATTGTTCGTACCAAGCTAAACACAAGTCACACTTGAAGACGCACATGTTGACACATGCTGCGAATGAAAATATCAACTGGTTCCAGTGCAGCTATTGTCAATACCGAGCTAAACGAAAGGCACACTTGAAATCGCACATGCTAAAACATGCCACGAATGAAGAAATCAGCTGGTTCCAGTGCAACCATTGCACGTACCGAGCTAAAGAAAAGTCAACTTTGAAGCGACACCTGTTGGTGCATGCTTCGAATGAGGACATCGTCTGGTTTCCGTGCAATCATTGTTCATACCGAGGTAAAGAACAGTCATCTTTGAAAGCACATCTTTTCTCGAAACACGCCACGAATGAAGAAATCAACTGGTTCCAGTGCAGCCATTGTCCGTACCGAGCTAAACGAAAATCACGCTTGGAGACGCACATGGTGAGACATGCTACGAATGAGGAAATCAACTGGTTCCAGTGCAACGAGTGTTCGTACCAAGCCAAACAAAAGTCATACTTGAAAGCGCACAGGAGGGATAAACATGCTACGAATGATGAAATCAACTGGTTCCAATGCAACCAGTGTTCGTACCGAGCCAAACGAAAGTCGAGCTTGAGGTCCCACATGGTGCAACATGCTACGGATGATTCAATCAACTGGTTCCAGTGCAACCAGTGCTCGTACCGAGCTAAACTACAGGTATATTTGAGAAGACACGTGATAAGAAAACATTACACGTATGAAGAGACTAACTGAACCGAGAAAGTGCACATGTGCATCCTACACAATCATTCATCAGCCAGAATCGCGGCTTAATAAACAAGGAGTTCTGCAGGAATGTCCAGTATGGCCTTTGGAAATACGGGTCGGAGTATGGAAACGCTGGATGGCCAAGCTGGAGCCTAATGTTTTTTGTCGCTTTAAGTAGCGAGTTTTTTTTCACGTCTCTTTATTATGTAACTTATATCTTGGTTAATAACCCACTTCTACTAGTATAGTGGATTTTATTTTAATTTTGACGGTGTGGCTCATGCGCACTTCTTCGGATAAAGTCACAGAGTATAACCATGCCTAGGTACATCATTCTGTGTCAACACTATCAAAGCCAGCCAACTAGCGTTGTCAGTCGTGTGTACTATCTTGTTTGTATCTAGTCAGTGGCAGAAAGGGTCTCACCCCCAAATAGTTTTTTGATTTTTGCTGTTTTCTACACGTTATTTGCTGGCTAGTTTGCGGAGAAATAGTCAACCGTCAGTCGACCGAATGAACATGCTTTTTGAACCATATGACCATCCAATATCCTACCATCGCCGTTGAAGCTCACGTCGCCGTACTTGAGATCCTCGAAAACTCCAGTTAAGCATTTTTTGCGGCGTCGTCAAAGTATATCGTGTTTGCTGCAACAAGTCCAAAAACTGTATCTTCGTTTTTGTCATATTAGAGTTATACTGTTAGGGCTGAATTTCAGGTTAATAGCGTAGCTCATGCCACCCATTTACAACATCGTAAAGCCAATCATTGCGTCGGATTGTGCTATGTTGTCATAGTGGCCGGACTTACCCTCGCTACACTTGCGCGGGCGGATCTTCGACTTGAAATCTAACCCTTAGCTCAGAGTTGTTGGCATGCATTATACTGCATATGGCATGACCAGACCGTCGCTTGTTCGTCAAGTGATGAAGGCATGCAATTTGGTATGGATGTTCTTCGTAGTCCTTTTTTCAAATGAAGATATGGCGCCACACCATATTTTGGTTAGGGGGACCCTGGGACCCCCTTGAAAATTGAAGTTACAGGAACTCCTACAAACCACCGTTAAATATCGTCACACATCTCAAAAAGTAATCACTCGACTTAACATTTTAATCTTGACAAGAGACACACTAGTTGTCGCCATGTATTTACCTACTGTTCTTTATTTGAAAAAAAAATCTCCGGATTGTCAAAAAAAAAATCAGACTTCCAATTTTTTGATGAAATATAAAACAATAAATTGATATGTCGTGTATCATTACTCTCCAATTCATATCAGCCGAAGCTATTGATGAGGTCCATTTTTTTTCATCTTGACATCTTGGAAGCAACAGTCTCAGGTGAAACCATCAGCCAATCCAAGTGCTTAGTTCAGCAGCGTTTTTTTAATGTAGCCAATCAGTATGACTGATAATTCATCATTTGGTGGATGATAGCTCCAACTGTTTTTTAATTTTATTAATTTATTTGCCCTATCGTAGGCAACCAAATATACTTCATGGTCAAGATGAATAATATGATGTTTGGGAGTAGGCGAGGGAGTAGGTATGTGTGTTTGGGAGCCGCTGGACCGTAGCATTTTCATCTTGTCATCTTGTCCGTCGAAGCGCATCAGTTATAGGGTAGTTTCCAGGGGCCTTATTTCTAGCGGGGAGCGATCACCAGGCGATCACAATTCAGCCAATCACAGCCATGGGAGCCTATTTCTAGGAAGGATGTGATCCGTTCCCATGTAAAGTTGCTAGGCAACCAGGGCTGTGATTGGCTGAACTGTGATCGCCTGGTGATCGCTCCCCGCTAGAAATAAGGCCCCTGGTTGCCTAGCAACTTCACATGGGAACGCACGGATCACATCCTTCCTAGAAATAGGCTCCCAGCCCTCTTCGTGTGAGAGAAGCATGCACCGGTTTTTTGACAGATGGCAGCAGTAAAGCTCAGCAGTTGACGGCAAAATCCTCGGACAAAAACGTCAAACACATTTAATAAGAGAAAGTTAGGTTGGTGGTTCAGCGATAAAATGGCAAAGAAAGTTTGAACATGTAGAATGCAAGAAATCGAAGGCTTGTGTGGGAGCAAACAAGCACTGTGCGTTCGGTGGTTGTTTCAATGACTCGCCGGTCAGGTGGGTAATCTGAGCATGCGCCCTTGCGTGCGACAGTGGATGGGAACATCCTTATTCACTTGACTTCAGTTCAACGCAGTTTTGGTTCTTCGTATTGCTGAGTGAGAGCTATTGGGTGCTTTCCACCTAGACGGTACGAATACCACCAGACGGCACATGTTCCATCGTGTGGCACAAAATTTTATGTGATCCAATGAACGGCGCAGAACCGAGTAGGAACACGTAGATGGAAAGCACCGTTTGGAACCCGCACATGCGTAAATGGCAGGTGTACCGAACTTGGGGCTAGGTGGAAAGCACGCATTAGGCATTTCCATTGACGTCACAGTAGTGTTGCCAACTGTCCAGAATTGCCCGCCAAATTTGAACCAAATAATGTTTGGGAACAACCGAACTACAGGGCGCTTATGGAGTTCCAGTTTCTGCAATTTTTTCCTCGAATTCCTTTTTGAGTTTGAGTTTGAAACTTTTGTATCAAGTTCAAAGCAATGTCCTTAATGCGCCTGCAAAATAAGTTCTCGTGAAAAAGTGTGTTTTTTTTTGTGAAAAAGCAAGCCAAACATGTTAGGTTAACTGCACAGGGTAGTGGTAAAAATTCATATTTTCCGACAAAATTGGGCATGAACTTTGCCTCCAAACCTCACCTGAATGTTGGGGGTTTACGTTCCCGGCATTGCTGGAGTGATATGCCTTGTGTGGGGCTAGGTATGTACCTCTTCGGTTTGTGCTTCCCAATCACCCAAATACTTGAGGCCCAGCTTTTACTGCTGGATTAAAGAAACAAACAATAGTTTTTGTTCATATTTTATATTTTAAAAGTGCAGAAATGTCTCCACTTCGGTTGTAGAATATGGACAGAGGCAAAACATGGAAGTTCAACTCGAACAGCTGTTCGGCCACCGAAGATGTATTCGGTCACCGGAGCCCTCTCCTTGACAGAAATTTCACACCTGATTTAACGATATTGAATTTTCAACTACAACTTGATTGTGTCAAGATACATTTCATAAAAATACAAATATTTATTGTTCCATTGAGGATTCCAGGCTCCAAATTGTGGTCGACGTAGCAATTCCTCAGTCCGTAGATTTTCCCATTTTTAGATTGCCGAAGGCCACAATTCTTGACACAGATACTTCCTGAAACTAGATAGGCTTAGCAACAGATAATTTTGTGCAAACATCATAACTGTATTACAGCAATTTAGTTGCCCATCCTAATTGTTATCGGTACAACCTCCGTATATTTTTTCAAGTGTATTCCTTCCTTCCTCCTCTCCATTTCTTGGCGCTTTGGGATACATTCTGTGATGCCTCGTACTTTCACGAGCCCCAGCGTTTCGAGAAAACCATGAATTTCTCATTTTTTCCTCAAAAAAAGATTCAACCACTCCAAACTCCAACCCAACATTCACGTTCATTGAGCCCTCTACATCTCTAGCCATGCTTTCTCCATTGCTTTTGACAAGCCTAGATGTTTGAATTGACAATAGTTTCTATTTTCTACTTCACTGTAGTTGTAATATTTGCTGTGATATAAGCACATGTGAACCAGATGGGATCGGCTCCGATAGTATCTTCATCTTCTGTTGACCAAATCGTACACCTGACTTGACAATCTTGAATTTTCAGTTGATGGCTTCATCGCGGCAAGACACATTGCTTAAAAAATCCTGAAATTTCTTCTGGTAAGCAGGATTCGAGGTAACATTGTGGTCAATTTAGAAATTCCTTGGTCGCTGGATTTTCCCATTTCACGATCGCCACAGGTCACAGTTTTTGCCACAGCCATACTTTCTGAAATCAGAAGGGCGCTTAGTAATGGATCATTTGTAAAATCATCTCACATTTATTCTGTATTCTAACAATTTAGTCAGCTTTTTACCTTATCGGCAGGATAATAAACTGGCATATTTTCTCCTTACCAGATGTCTTTGAGTCGCATTTCTTGGCACTTTGAGATACTTCCTGAGATGCTCTTTTCTTCCAGGAATGTAGTTTTCCGAAAAAGCCACGGATTTCTTTTTTTTCGACGAGAATGATTTAAGCACTCCACCAAACTTTCTTGTTTATTGAGCTATTTGGGGCAGCACATCTCCAACTATCAGTATTGATCGAAGCGCCAGAGTTTCGTGAACAATTATCACGCACAAACTTGCTTCCTACTGTATCCATAATCTCAAAAAAGTACTTTTTTTAGAATCATAACAACGCGGGTTGTTCCCAAACATTTTTTTGACGTTATAAATTTAACTAGGTTGGCAACACTGACGAGCTCGTGACGTCATGTGGAAATGCCTAATTAGTGAGACGCGCTTGAACTAAACCGCCCCTCAAACGCGCGCAACACGTTCACATGAAATAATTATTGTACGTCTTGTTATGCAGAAATGTTCAATAATTTTCCAGGTCTATACAGATAAAACATGAGCAACGTTTTCGTCACAATGGCGTAGAATTTAAACAAAAGCATTTCGCATTAGCATTGAGTCATATGGGGACAGTAGCGAATATCAGGATACCCGATTTCGCGCCATGTCCCTCCAAGGTCACCACCTCGTGACCGGAGCGCGATTCTGTACTTGCCTACCGACACTTGTCGGTATCGGCCGACAGCTTTAACGACACTTGTCGGTAGGAGCGATTCTGTACTTGCAAATGTGACCGATGCGACCGATAGTTGTCGTTCCGGACCGACAGTTGTCGCTCAGCCCACCAACGGATCGTGAGGCCATCGGTAGACGAAAAAGCTGTCGTTACGCAAGCGTATTATAAGTTTTTACTGTTTTTAGCATGTTCTATTGTTTTGTATTTGCGATTTGTAGGTTACAAGGAAAGTATGTTCGCTTCGCATCACGCATAGAATACGCATATACTTACCTACCTATGTATAAGCACTTAGTATACCTACCTAGTTCTTGACCTCGTTCTTGACCTATTTGGTATATGGTAACTACACCCGTGCATATAGGTACATGGAACAAAGTATATGGCCCTCCGTCGTATGATCTAATGCCCGTATTCATCATAGTCGTTGTCAAGTGCACCTTGATCAAGTACCTATCACTTTTAATCAAGCTGTACCTAATTCAAATACGAATTCTGTTTCACAGACATAAGTTCGGCTTTCCTCGAGGAACACTATTTCACGGTAATAGCCAAAAAAATGTCCATGAAACAGAAATCGTACTTGAGTTACAGCTTGATTAAAAGTGATACTTGAACAAGGTGCACTTGACAACGACTATAAATACGGCCATAAGACAACCAACCGCCAATTTTCAACCGCGTCGGAATTAATTTGGAGGATACGAACATTAATTGCAAATTCGTAGCACAATATCGGTAGGTGGCGTTTTGTTTTGATGAATTCGAATTTGTTAGGTACGGAGATGGGTTCAACTTTCTAATTGAGTTTATGTCTTTATTATTCTCATAAATATTTATTGAAGACGGAGATGCGGCGCTTTAACGTGCTATACCTAGATTCTAGATTAGGTAGGTAGGTAGGTAGGTATACCCACCTACTTAGCGCCCGTCATGAGAGAACGTCAGATTTTGCATGCAAAACCAAGCAAAATCACTGGGCAAATAGTTCACAAATTATGAAAAAAGTTCAATCGATGTGGGTATTATATCATTTAATTTGTCTATTCCTCGATGTCTATCTAACAAATTGACAACAAATAATGGAACGCAAGATAGGTACATACGAACATTATGAACTAACATCTGCATATCCGTATCATTTGCCAGCCGTACACATTAACGGTCGCGGAAAGCTAGAAGTTGGTTAGACTGTGATTTTGTCAGGTTGACTTTGAAAAAAAGAGATAAATCATCCAGTGTTATTCTTTTTCCTCCATTTTTATTCGCAAAAACAAGTTCAAAATAAATTTGGCAACAAACACCGATATACCTAGTGTGGTGCGAACATTGCAAGCAATAGGTCACCACCTAGCCTCACCTCTCCAATAATAATCTAGATAACATTTTCCAGAATTATCTGTTATATTCTTATCTAGATAAAAAACGGGTTATCTGTGCACAACACTGCTCTCCAATTTGCCTCTCTGAAATGCTTGAATAATAACCCTTATATTTTCATATCGTCCTAGGTATGTACCTATGAACCTCGCTATGCATGAACACTCCATACAAGTGAAAGTAATGACAATGGCAAAGACATGATTGTCAACTTCAAAAATCATCCGTAAATTCGAAATGGCTGCTTTTCATTGGCCCGTCTCCCATCGTTTCATGACCGTTTCGTTCCACGTTTCGTATCACTCCACTTTAGCGAGAGTCGTCGTTTGCACCGACAAGTGTCGGTAGGCGATGAGTAGAGAATCACCTTGACGTCTACTTGTCGGTGGCGCAAGCGACAACTATCGGTAGTGAACGACACCGACAACTATCGGATCGGTAGCTAGGGTGAGAACCAATCAAATTCGCTCCTGCCTAGCTACCGACACCGACAAGTGTCGGTAGGAGAGTACAGAATCGCGGCCGAGGGCTGGGCAAAATACTTCGAAAAATGTATTTAAATACAAAATACAAAATACAAAATACGTATTTTGGAAAACTAAGAAATTCCAAAATACAAAATACAACCAGAGTATTCCAAATACAGAATACAAAATATATACATTCTTATAGCGTGTATTTCAACCATTTTATTGGAAAAACCGTACAATGCAAGTATTTCAATGGGAACACTTCATTGATTCAGTCGCAACAATAATTAAATTATTATGAACTATGGAAAGACAAATGAAATAAACGTAAAGTGGAGAAAACTTCATATTCAAACCGATTCCTTACTTCATTCATCAATTCTTCAAAATAACAAATGTTAATTTCCTTTGGGGAGTTTGGGAACAACCAGCTTTTCGAAAATATTGTCCGACATCCGACATGGAACCTCTCGTGGCTGACAGTAGGATGCACTTACCAGTGAAACGTAAAACGTAAAAGATGCAATCGAACTCATTATCGATCCCAGATAGTGTGCAAAAGCAAGAAATGTCAATAGGGTGAATATAGTATTACCTGAACAATTTCGGCCCGAACAGACTAAAGAGCATGGGAAACAAATGTATTTTGTATTTTGTATTTTGAAAATCAAAATACTTTTCCGAAAAATGTATTTAAAATACAAAATACGAAATACTAGCTGCCTGAACTATTCCAAAATACAAAAACTTCTCAATCAAATGTATATAAATACAAAATACAAAATACTTGAATGTATTTCAAATACTTGTATTTGAAATACCGCCCAGCCCTGCTCGTGACGTCATATGTGACGATACCCTACTCTGCGAACTTTAAAGACAATGATCAAATTGCCGTCTCATTGCCAGAACTTCATTCCCAGACAATTCAGTACAATCATTACTCAATCATAACTACTACAATGCTGCTACTACCAGAGACACTAGTAGCAGCATTGTAGTCTCTGCTACTACTAGTAGGTCAGCCTCGTATTTGGGATTTTGTCGCTAGATGTCGCCTGGAGCAATTAGCTCGCAAGAAATTACCAACGCAGTTTAGAAAAATAAAAACGTTTGTAGCCAGGCCATCAGCATCTATCACTAAGATGAACGCGACGTTAAACTTTGAAGACAGCGTGATTTATAACTGATTTGAGCGATCAAACGACAAATGCTGAACACGCCATCTGGCCGTACTTTCCGAAAACTGCACAATTTGAGCACCGGCTGACCTACTAGTAATAGTTATACAATGCTCTTACGAAACTTGCTGGAGATCACGACGCGCGAATAAGACACATCCGCACAATTGGCGGAGGTGCCAGAAGCTTGACTTTGATTCGAAACGAAAGTGAACGCATCAGCGAAATCAAATAAAGCGACATCTAGGTGTGATAATTTATTTGACGTGTGAATAGTGGTATGAAATAATAAATTTGATAATTCTCAACTATCAAAGTACCAAATATCAATCCATAACAATGCCTTTTGCACGTTCACAATACTTTCCCTTGCAGGCTGGTTCAGTGGGACTGGAAAAGTTAAACGAATATACCACATTTATTTTATTTACGAAATGTTTATTGACATTAAAAAAAGAAACAAATATAGGAAAAATGTTAAAATACAGTATTAGAAATCGATTAACATATTTTTTAATTTAGCGTAGACAAAACAGAGCTACTCGAAAAACGACCAATAATGCTGCCATTTAATTTCATTTTACAAACACCCAAAGATGCGAAACAATTTCAAAGTGAAGATGTGAAAAACAAGAACTATGATCTTACGGTCTAAGGTTCTTTCTTCATGTGGGTAACAAGAACAAAGAAATGATCATCAGTTATTAATTGCGTTATTAGTAGATGTGAGATTCCATTATTACTATTATAAAAAATATTTTTATTAATATATTACATGTTTCCCTCTTCTTATTTTTGTAATTCAGGTACTTGACAAGCCTGAGGAGACCGCACGGCCTCCCACGATAATCAAACTTCGATCCCAATTATTATCTATTTTAACCAGTTTTTTCAAGGGGCAGTTTCTACACACGCAAAATACTGTTATCCTGCCTGCCGCACATCACACCTTGTCATTTCAAATTTACACATTTGTCAATATTTATAAGATTAGCTGTCTAAGGGACTGCGTACACAGGGGGGGGGGGGGAGAGGTGACACAAAACAAGTATGGTTGAAACCTCAACGTTAAATGCGGTAATAATTATTATAATAATAAATAACACTGTTGTTTTAAGTACTCTTCTTATAGTCTTGGAGCTAGCGAGCGGTTTTTCGTAACATTTCAGCACGAAAGCGGCAGTTTTTTTGAGTTACCTCGGCACCTGCCGGATGCTGTTTTAGTTACCAGCAGGTGTAGGGGAAACTCAAAAAATGTGTCGCTTTTGTGTTGGAATGATACGACGAATCGGTCGCTGGCTCACAGTCTATTAGCTTCCGTGTGTGTAACAATAGATTGCACTTTTCGATAATATAATAATATTAACATTATTAAATATATTATTTCTATTTTATTAAAAACATAAAATGTATAATAAATTACTTTCTACTACTGTACAATTCTGTATAAAGTTTTTAATATTAATGTATCTACAAACTAATGAAAAATGTGATTAAACTTTTCAGTTGTTTGGGGGGGGGAGGGGGGAGGAAAAGTGGGGGAGTGATGCTTTAATAATATCAAAAAAATACACGCGCGCTTGAATTGCCTGCCGTTTTTAGCAACCTTCAACTCTAGTTTTTTCAGGAATCGTTTGCGCAGCTTCAAACCGCACGGTATTTTCATATAAATCACAACGCGATGCTCTAATTTCAATCAATAAAATAATTCCAAACCACATACGGTTTTATATACGAATACAAATCAAACGAATAAAAAAAATTGCACCAAAAAAGTGAACAATAACAAGAGGATAATAATATTAATAATAATAATAGTGTGGTGGTGATGAATGAGGAAAAATAAACGAAAAACAAAAACAAGAGGCATAAACTAATCCCTTCACAGTCCACTGAACAAATTAAGCACATCTATAATAAATAAATAGGTGATAATAGTTGCTAGTTATTAAAAAAAAAATTGTAAAAGCGTACTTTGAATTCAACAGAGCGATCGAGAGAGGGAGCGAGAGAGCTAGCTGCCTGAGAGAGCGTGCCAATGATGATGCCGATGAGGAGATATGGCGACAAAATGAGGTTTCTGTTTTTTTGCGGTTCATTTTTTTTCCTTCTTCTTTACCTATTTTGACACATGTTGACGACACACTCTACGGCTTCGGTGATGTCATCGAATACTGGAACCTGCTTGCGCAAGGCGAAGTCGGTCAGGTAGGCTCTGCCGCGGTTGTAGTCCTTTATCGCTTGTTTTGACAGCTGAAAAAGTGCAAAATGGCGGTTAGTTGAGCGGTAAAGTTTGTCGGAAGAGAGGGAAGCAATTCTGGAGAAGAGGGGAGCAATTCTGGAAAATCATTACAAAATGGCGGCTGGAGGGAAGGCATTTCAAGGCGGCGCGGAAGGGAGGCAAAATGGAAGGGAAAACGGTCAAAATAGAGATTGGAGGGGGACTAATTAATTGAAATGGTGGCAAAAAGAATAGCTTGGGCGTATGATAGAGGGGAGGTATCCTAGAATTAATATGATGGTGACTCGAGAGGAGGTTGACAACTGGAGGGTGGTTTTCTAAATTCAAAATGGCGATTGGATGGATGACAATTTAGAATTGGAATGACGATTGAGTGAAAGGCATTCTAGGAAATGGAACTTCTGGGGGAGTGGTGTTCTAGAGTGGAAATGACGACTAGAGTGGACTCTTCATGAAATCAAAATAGCGACTAGAGAAGGGTTTTCACCGTCAAAATGGCGACCGGAAGGAAGGTATTCTAGAGAATGAATATTGCTACTGGAGGGGAGCTATTATAGAGTGAAAATAACGACTAAAGTGAAAGTTTTCTAGTGTCAAAAATACGAGTGAAAAATAGGATTTTCAAAGTCATAATGGCAAATGGGTGTATGACAACTCTAGGGTGAAAAAAGTGATTGAATGAGAGGCATTCTAGAATCAAAATGGCGACTAGAGAAGGGTTTTTGGAGTCAAATTGGCGACTGGAAAAGTGGTATTCTAGGGTGGAAATAACGACCAAAGTGAAGGTTTTCTTTTGTTGGAATTACGAGTGAATGAGAGGATTTTCAAAGTCACAATGACAAATGGGTGGGTGACAATCAAGGGTGAAAATAGTCACAATGGGAGGCAATCTAGAATCGACTTGGCGACAGAAGGGGTGGTATTCTAGAGAGCGAAACGGCTGCTGGAGGAGAGGTATTCTACAGTGAAGATGGCGACTAGAGTGGACACTTTATGGAATTCAAATGGCGACTAGAGAAGGGTTTCTACCGTCAAAATGACGACTGGAAGGGAGGTATTCTGGAGAGTTGAGATTGCTACTGAGAGAGAGATATTCTTGAGTGAAAATAACGACTAAAGTGAAGGTTTCCCATTGTCCAAATTACCACTAGAGAGGAGGATTTTCAAAGTCATAATGGCAAATGGGTGGACGACAAATCTAGGGTGAAAATAGTTATTGAATGAGAGGCATCCTAGAATCAAAATGATGACTGGAGAGGTGGTATTCTATAGAGCGGAAACAGGTGCTGGAGGAGGGCAATTCTAGAGTGAAGATGATGGCTAAAAGAGACACCTCATAAAATCAAAATGGCGACTACAGAAGGGTTTCTACAGTCAAAATGACGACTGGACAAGAAGTATTCTAGTGAATCAAAATTGCTACTGGAAAAAATGTATTCTAGAGTGAAAATAACGACCAAAGTGAAAGTTTTCTATTGTTAAAATTACGAGTGAATGAGAGGATTTTCAAAATACAATGGCAAATGAGTGGGTGACAATCAAGGGTGACAATGGTGACAATGGGAGGCAATCTAAAATCGAACTGGCGACAGAAAAGGTGGTATTCTAGAGAGCGAAACGGCTGCTGGAGGAGGGGTATTCTACAGTGAAGATGACGACTAGAGTGGACGCTTCATGAAATCAAAATGGTGACTAGAGAGTGTTTCTACCGTCAAAATGGCGACTAGAAGGGAGGTATTCTAGAGAGTTAAAATTGCTACTGGAAGAGAGGTATTCTAGAATGAAAAAAACGACCAAAGTGAAGGTTTTCTATTGTTAAAATTATGTGTGAATGAGAGGATTTTCAAAGTCAGAATGGCAAATGGGTGGGTGACAATCAAGAGTGAAAATAGTGACAATGGGAGGCAATCTAGAATCGAGCTGGCGACAGAAGGGGTGGTATTCTAGAGAGCGGAGCGGCTGCTGGAGGAGGAGTATTCTACAGTGAAGATGACGACTAGAGTGGACGCTTTATGAAATCCAAATGGCGACTGGAGAAGTGTTTCTATCCGTAAGAATAGCGACTAGAAGGAAGGTATTCTAGAGAGTTGAGATTGCTACTGGAAGTGAGGTATTCTAGTGTGAAAAAACGACCAAAGTAAAGGTTTTCTATAGTTAAAATTACGAGTGAATGAGAGGATTTCCAAAGTCACAATGGCAAATGGGTGGGTGACAATCAAGAGTGAAAATAGTGACAATGGAAGTCAATCTAGAATCGAACTGGCGACAGAAGGGGTGGTATTCTAGAAAGCGAAAACAGCTGCTGGAGGAGGGGTATTCTACAGTGAAGATGACGACTAGAGTGGACGCTTTAAGAATTGAAAATGGCGACTAGAGAAGAGTTTCTACCGTAAAAATGGCGACTGGAAGGGAGGTATTCAGAGAATAAATATTGCTACTGGAGGGGAGGTATTATGGAGTGAAAATAACGGCTAAAGTGCAAGTTTTCTAGAGTCAAAGTTATGAATGAAAAATAGGATTTCCAAAGTCATGAAGGCAAATGGGTGGATTACAACTTTAGGGTGTGAAAAGTGATTGAATAAGAGGCATTCTAGAATCAAAATTGCAACTGGAGGGGTGGTATTCTATTGAGCGGAAACAGGTGCTGGAAAGGGGTATTCTAAAGTGAGGTTGATGACTAGAATAGACGCTTCATAAAATCAAAATGGCGACTACAGAAGGGTTTCTAAAGTCAAGATGGCGACTGGAAAAAAGGTATTCTAAAGTGGAAATAACGACCAAAGTGAAGGTTTTCTAGTGTTAAAATTACGAGTAAATGAGAGGATGGGAGGCAATCTAGAATCAAAATGGCGACAGAAGGGGTGGTATTCTAGACAGCGAAAACAGCTGCTGGAGGGAGGGTATTCTACAGTGAATATGACGACTAGAGTGGACGCTTTAGGAAATCCAAATGGCGACTGGAGGAGGGTTTCAACCGTCCAAATAGCAACTAGAAGGGAGGTTTTCTAGAGAGTTGAGATTGCTACTGGGAAGGAGGTATTCTAGAGTGAGAATAACGACTAAAGTGAAGGTTTTCTGATGTCCAAATTACCACTAGAGAAGAGGATTTTCAAAGTCATGATGGCAATTTTGTAGTTGACGATCTAGGGTAAAAATGGCAACAGGATTGGGGGCATTCAAGAATCAAAATGGCGACTGGAAAGGTGGTATTCTAGAGATGGGGAGCAGCTGCTGAAGGAGGGGTGTTCTAGAGTGAAGATGACGAGTAGAGTGGACTGGTTGGGCGGCATTCTAGCGACAAAATGTTGGTTAGTGGCAAGACATTCTAGAAATTGGAAGAAGCGAATGGAAGAGAGGCTTTTTAGTATGAAAGTGAAAAAAGGGAGGCTTTCAAAATCGAAATGGCGTTGAGACGGGAGGCTTTCTAGTGTTCTATTGATCACTGAAGGCGGAGGGGGGGATTTCCTAGTGTTGATCTGACCACTAGAAGAGAGTCTTTTA
The DNA here is from genome assembly GCA_949128115.1 of Anaspis maculata. NCBI lineage: Eukaryota > Metazoa > Arthropoda > Insecta > Coleoptera > Scraptiidae > Anaspis > Anaspis maculata. The sequence continues at coordinate 1,878,372 of OX421962.1, forward strand.
GTCTTCAGGTGATTACTGGAAGACAGGCCTTCTAGCGTCAAAATGGTGACGGAGGCTTTCTAGTATAAAAGTGAAAAAAGGGAGGCTTATCGTCAAAATAGCGATTAGAGTGGAGGCGTCCGAACAATTGCGATCGGATTTCCTAGAGAATGAATACAGCGATTAGACGGGAGGCATTCCAGGGTCAAAATGAAGACTGGAAGAGAGATATTCTTGAATAAATTTATTGACTGAAAAGGAGGCTTTCAAAATCGAAATGGCGTTGAGACGGGAGGCTTTCTAGTGTTCTATTGATCACTGAAGGCGGAGGGGACTTCCTGGTGTTGATTTGACCACTAGAAGAGAGTCTTTTTAGTCTTCAGGTGATTACTGGAAGGGAGGCCTTCTAGCGTCAAAATGGTGACGGAGGCTTTCTAGTATAAAAGTGAAAAAGGGGAGGCTTATCGTCAAAATAGCGACTAGAGTGGAGGCGTCCAAACAATTGCGACTGGATTTTCTAGAGGATGAATACAGCGATTAGACGGGAGGTATTCTAGGGTCAAAATAAAGACTGGAAGAGAGATATTCTTGAATGCATTTATTGACTGAAAAGGAGGCTTTCGAAATCGAAATGGCGTTGAGACGGGAGGCTTTCTAGTGTTCTATTGATCACTGAAGGCGGAGGGAACTTCCTGGTGTTGATCTGACCACTAGAAGAGAGTCTTTTTAGTCTTCAGGTGATTACTGGAAGGGAGGCCTTCTAGCGTCAAAATGGTGACGGAGGCTTTCTAGTATAAAAGTGAAAAAGGGGAGGCTTATCGTTAAAATAGCGACTAGAGTGGAGGCGTCCAAACAATTGCGACTGGATTTTCTAGAGGATGAATACAGCGATTAGACGGGAGGTATTCTAGGGTCAAAATAAAGACTGGAAGAGAGATATTCTTGAATGGATTTATTGACTGAAAAGGAGGCTTTCGAAATCGAAATGGCGTTGAGACGGGAGGCTTTCCAGTGTTCTATTGATCACTGAAGGCGGAGGGGACTTCCTGGTGTTGATCTGACCACTAGAAGAGAGTCTTTTTAGTCTTCAGGTGATTACTGGAAGAGAGGCCTTTTAGCGTCAAAATGGCGACGGAGGCTTTCTAGTATAAAAGTGAAAAAGGGGAGGCTTATCGTTAAAATTGCGATTAGAGTGGAGGCGTCCAAACAATTGCGATTGGATTTTCTAGAGCATGAATACAGCGATTAGACGGGAGGTATTCCAGGGTCAAAATAAAAACTGGAAGAGAGATATTCTCTGAGTAAATTCATTGACTGAAAAAGAGGCTTTTGAAATCGAGATGGCATGGCATTATGACGGAAGGCTTTCTAACGTTCTATTAATCACTGAAAGGGGGGGGGGGGCTTCCTAGTGTTCAACTGACCACTAGAGGCGAGTCTTTAGTGTTCAGGTGATTACTAGAAGGGAGGCCTTCTAGCCTCAAAACGGTGACTAGCGGGAAGGTTTTCTCGAATCGGAATAGTGGGCAGGGGCTAGGCATTTTGAAGGGTTGAAATGATGACTATAAAGACGTCAGATGTACAGGTTGACGTCACGCCTCCCCCCCGCGACCAAGTCGGTCGCTAGTTGAAGCAACGCTCAAGAAGGGGGATGAGGAAGAACGGGTTGAGTGTCAACAGAGTGAAGTAGTAGCCGACTGTTCCAAATAGGGAGGACTGTTCCCTTGCCTTGTTGTTGTTGTTGTTGTTGTTGTTGTTGTAGTGGTTGTTGTTATTAACGTGTGTTACTGGAGAATGCGTGAAAAGCAGCGCAAGGTGCACTCGCAGGCTAGGGAACAATCCTCCCTTACTGAAACGGGCGGTCACAGTCAAACGTCGAAAAGTGGGTTACACTACAGAATAGTGCCGTGACCAGGAACACTGCTTCAACATTCAACCCGTTGGTCCTCGTTCCTTTCATTGAGCGTTGTTTTTACCAGCGACTACCTTTGTCGTGGGGGAAGGGGTGGCGTCGACCTATACACGTGACAGGGGGATGCAAGACATTCAACACGGCGACTCGGAGGCGACGGACAAAAATACTTACAGTTTCGTTGTCGACCACGCAGTCCTCTTCCGGCAGCTGCTGCACCGCCAGCACCACGTCCTTGCCCAGGCCGATGTAGTGCGCGGCCAGGATCATGGTGGTCAGCGACCGCGAATCGTTGGTCATGACGAACATGAGAACCTTGCTCCTGTCCATCGCCTGCTTCCACTCGAGGACGTCTTCGTCCGTATTGTTCTTGTTCAGGGCGTCTTCCACCGAATTGTTGTCCAATAAAAGTTCGTAGCTGCCGTTGTCGGTGGTGTTGGCGGCCGTGGCTGCTGCTGCTGCTTCTCTCAACGACGGATTGTAGTACGTTATGCCGTGCTTTTTGAATACGGGAATGGCCACGTCCCGTCGCCATTTCACCTGCGATTCCCGCGGACCGCCCAGGAAGACGTCCCAGCCGGACGTTTTCTGTTGTCTGCAGTTGGTGATGTTCGGGGCGATATGTGTGCGATTGTCGTCGGATGCTCTGACCGGATCGGGGGATTGGGAAGGGGAATTGTCTATGATATTGCAGGAGTTATTGTTGGTCGAACACTGGCGCTGGAACGGCTGACTGGCCCAGACTGCAAGAAAGTTGTTGCCATGAGCTTGTTTTTTTCGAATCAATTCTCAATTTGTAAGTCAATCGCACGAGAAAGTTCAACAAAATAAGTGTCAATGTCGAACATCCAGGCACCACATTGCGGCTCGGTGAGTCCGGCTGGTCTGGGAAGGGGTACAATGAGCCCAACAGCGAGGCCTACGTGCCGGGTGGATGAATGCTCCATCTCCTTCGGTCGATTTCGGATCTGTTTGGTCTAGTAGATACACCGTTTTGACACCCTGTAGGAACCTTATTTGACTCTTCTCATACCCCGCAGTACCTGATTCCGACAGCTTAGGAATGGGGCTAGTCCAAACAGATCTAAAATCGACCCAAAAATCCGAAGCTGTCTGGTTTTGAAAACTGATCAAAGTATCGACCGTGTCACTCATTTGGCGTTCGATTTAAACGCTTCTGAGCCTTACTCAACAATGACATTAAACTTGCGTCTTGACCTTCACTGTGCACCATCATCAATCTAAAAGATGACGGTGCTGTTTCCATAATTCAATCACTTCCAAACAGATCACACTCACACACAAGTGCATTGTACTTATACAGGGTGTTTCAGAAAGTAGGTGCCATAGTCCGACGTCAGATGGAGTGAAGTCTAATCGGGGACATATAAAAGTACATTTCGAAGGAATGCAAATGTTCCGTGTCATAAAAGGGACCCGAAGCCGCACATTTAACAGTAACGATTCCACCACCATTCTCTTTCTAATGCAATTCTGAGTCGATCTAGGTAAGGGAGAATGCGATTTACTGCCGTTAACTATTCCATTTTCGCACTTGAACACCGTCCACTTTCCTCGCTGTTGCTAACCAGTCTATTGTCGCTGTTTATTTTTTGACAATTGACGTTTCATTCAGAGCTGTCAACTGACAGCTAAACGGCAGCTGTCAAACGAAATTGCTCCTTGCAGGTTATCGTGCCTTTCAAAGTGCATGCTGTGAAGGAAGAAACAGAATACGTCCCAGATATTTCGGCTTTTGCGTCATGCACGGCCGATACGAGACTCTTGATAGGCTTTCACGGCCTCGACGTAGGCAACAGTGGAAAAAACTGTATTGTTGGTAACAATACTTGCCTATAGGAGCTATGCAAAAAATGTGAAAATGCATGTGCTCTACACAGCGAAGTACGTTATTGTCATAAAAAAAACAATATAAATTGAGAAGCAAACAGAGAAATTACACGGGTCAACTACCTATTTTTCGCGACTTTCTTCCCATTCTCTGTGTATGATTTCTACTTTTTAAACGTACTTTACATTCCATGCGTTTTTTTTCGCGCTCTTCCGCTTTTTTTCCCCCTGCATTTTATTCCTTCTTCACACGCGTCGACAGCCTTCTTTGCAACTTTCTTCCCGTTCCGTGTAATTTATTCCATCTCTTTTTTTTACGATTGTCAGCGGTTTTTAGCCCTGTTTCTTGTTTTACGACGGGTTCTTTTTAGCTTCTCTCCGCCCAACACCCCTATTTTGCTCCCCAGTCCCGTTGGTGTCTTTTGGTAGCGTATTGCCACAAAACAATGTCTTTTAGTGGTTTTATTACGATTTTTTGCGATATCTCGCTCTGTTTATTGTTTTATGACGCATTATTTCCAGCTCGTCCCCCGCTCAACACTCCTATTTCACACCTCGGTCCCGTTGGTGTGTTCTATTTTTCGTTTAGAACAATTCCCACTTCGTTTTGGTTGCATATGCGCCCGGCGCTACAAATACACTGCGTAATTTCCCTACTTCCAAATTTTTTTCTCGTTTCTTGTTTTACGACGGTTTTTTGTTTAGCTTTTCCCCGCCCAATACCCCTATTTTGCTCCCCGGTCTCGTTAATGTCTTTTGATAGCGTATTGCGACAAAACAATGTCTTTAAGTGGTTTTATTACAATTTCCCAACTTTCATAATTTTTTCCCCGAAAGTATGTCGATCTTCCGCAAAATTTCCTTTGAAAAACCTCCTTGGTCACTATTTGTAGTCCATTCCTACTTATGGAACGATCGAAATCGGAGTCCCCTTTATGACACGATCACAATTTCAGTTGATAGAAATACATTTTTCTTCACAAACTGTGTCGTCAGAATAGTTACATCACTCAGAAAAATGTGTTACAATACGAATGTTCGAGAGCCACTGGAAAGTATAACTCCGGCAGGCGGCAATTGCTAACTGGGGAGTATTCATATAACTACTTCTTGTTTTACGACGGGCTCTTTTCAGCTTCTCCCCGCCCAACACCCCTATTTTGATCCCCGGTCTCGTTGATGTCTTTTGGTTGCGTAGTGTCACAAAAACAATGTCCTTCACTGGTTTTATTACGATTTTTCGCGATATTTCGCCTTGTTTTTTGTTTTACGACGCGTTATTTTCAGCTCCTCCCTGCCCAACAATCCTGTTTTGCTCCCCGGTCCCGTAGAAGTGTTCCATCTTTCGTTTAGTACCATTTCCGCTTTGTTCGGGTTGCACATCCGCCCGGCGCTACAAATACACTGCGTAATTTCCCAACTTTCATATTTTTCCCCCCGAAAGTATGTCGATCTTCCGCAAAATTTCCTTTGAAAAACCTTCTTGGCCACTATTTGTAGTCCATTCCTACTTATGGAACGATCGAAATCGGAGTCCCCTTTATGACACGATCACAATTTCAGTTGATAGAAATACATTTTTCTTCACAAACTGTGTCGTCAGAATAATTCCATCACTCAGAATGTGTTACAATGTGAATGTTTGAGAGCCACTGGGAAGTGTAACTCCGGCAGGCTGGCATAAGCTAACTGGGGAGTATTCATATAACTACTAGCAGTCCAGCTTGATTCAAGAGATGACTACGGCACATACTTTTTGAAACACCCTCTACATGAAGCGAAATAAAAGAAACGTGTGGACACTTTTGAAAACGCCCAATAGAAGAAAAAAAAAAAAAAAAGCATATCCAATGAAAAGGGTACCTAGGACGTTAGTGACCGGTCGGACTACGTAAGAATTGAGCAAATGCCGTGTCTTCAAAAGTGCACACGTCCAATACAAAGGATTTGAGAATCTACCATCAGACGTGGTGTTGTTTGTTGTTGTTGTTGTTTGTGTGTCGGTAGTACACATATCACAGCGGTCGGTAGTGAATTCTGCCATAAGCATGCAGAACCTTTCAAAAGAGATGCCGGCATTGGCCACGTTCTCGTTGTTGGTGTTGTTGAGGTATTCGTACAGTTCGTTGATTTTCAGTTCGCGATTGGTCAGCTTCTCGAAGGCACCCAGGACGTCGCAGAATTTTATCTCGCCGGTGTCGTGACCTCCATAGGAGTCGAAAACTTCCCGCAACTTCCTGCGAATAAATACAACCAATATTGTAAGATGTTTGTTCAAATTAAATAAAAATATATAAAATAAATAAAATATATCACCGAGCTTTGTCTTGGTGTGTACCGTGCGATCCAAACCATTTCGAATTGCGATAGGCTGTGACGTGGTCAAATTCTGGGATGTAAAGCTGCTTTTCGCCCGGGGCACAGCCTACCCCAATCCGGAATGGTTTGGATCACACGGTACTGAATCACACAGGGGTCCTGCAACAGTGTGCGTCGGGCTTTCCTAGCGCCCTTATCTTGCCGATGCTTGTAGGTGCTCCAGTTTCCAAAAAAATGCAATTTTGATCGGACGAGTCACAAGAATTCAAAAATTCATGACCGACAAAACAAAGAAGTTCAGATGAAAAAAATCCTCTTTTTTTGATCTTTCCATTATTGATGTGTCGCTGATGTCTGTACCTGGTCCAGTAAGCCAGATATTCTGTCTTACAGTCCAGCAACCACAATAATCGGAGTTCATGACGTCACCGATCACACACTTGTTGATTTCAACATCAGCCAGTATTCATTGCTATGGTGAGTCCAGGTATGAAAAGTGAAAAAGTCCCAGTAACGGCCAGTGTTGAAATCAACAAGTGTGTGATCGGTGACGTCATGAACTCCGATTATTGTGGTTGCTTGACTGTAAGACAGCATATCTGGCTTACTGGACCAGGTATAGACATCAGCGACGCATCAATGAAAAGATCAAAGAAAGAGATTTTTTTTTTCATCTGAAGTTCTTTGTTTTGTCGGTCATGAATTTTTGAATTCTTGTGACTCGTCCGATTAAAATTGCATTTTCTTGGAAACTAGAGCACCTACAAGCATCGGCGCCCCCTCAAAAGAATGCTAAAAAGTCAGGCTTCCCCCCAATTGAAATTGTTATTTTGTTGCCTTGATATTTTCTGAGCAAATCGCGCTGGATTGTTTTAGCTGGGACACCCTGTAGGTATCATGGTGGGTGGGTAAGGAGTGGGGATGATCGAGAAATGAAGAACTCGGTCCTCATTCAGATTGGTTTCATTATCATTTTGTCATTCGACCAGGAGGATCCGGAGTTTTACTCCATTTCCTTGATTTAGACCCCCAACCACCTTGCAAACCACCCCCCGGTCGATTGATTGGGATTTTTCGAAATTAATTCTCCATTATTCCTTTGCTAAGCCTCCTTGAGGATCAAAAGTTCCGGATTTTTTTTTTATTGATTTTGACCCCCATCCTCCTCGGTAACTACCCCAATTTATGAGTTGAATTTTTTTTAGTGATTTTCCTCATGATCACAGCCTCGATATGAGCCCGATTCATGAATTTTTCAAGACAATTCCTAATTTGGACTTTATTAGGAGTGTAGGGAAAAAACTGTTCATAGGAGGGGTTCAATTTTTAAGGAGTATTTTTCTCAAATCAAGATCTACAATATACAGGTGTCCCATAATTAGGCGTCAATACTGCCAGACGATTCTAAGACCAAAAATAAGACAAAAGTTCCCATGAATATAGGCCAAAAAAATGCTTAAGAAGGGGGCTACAGCCCCCTGAATGTGTGCCCCTGAAGATGGTTGTACTTTTTTCAAGATTTTGTGCAAAATTTTAAAATTTCAGTGTGTTTTACAAATAAAAACTGCTCCTATTGAACTTCAGTAGCTTGCCCTGTTTTCGAGTAAAATAGTTTTGAAATTTTTTTGCAGGGCCATACACAAATTCGAATCTGCAGCCTGCAAAAAATTTCAAAACGATTTTACTCGAAAAGAGGCATGCCATCAAAGTTCAACAAGAACAGCTCTTGTTCGCAGAACACACTGACATTTCATAATTTTGCACAAAATCCTGAAAAAAGTATACACAAAAAAGTTGGGGTAATTTTTACCGCGTTTCTTCTCGAGTTACTCCACCCCCGGGTAATTTTCCCCATCGATTTTTACTCCATGTTGTTGAAACAAGGCTCTTCGACTACCACAACATCAGACGGTCGGACCGAAACTGCACAGATACGTATTCCGCCCCTATTGGGGGCTCATCAGTGCGCAGGCGCTCAGTCAAACCATCCGATGCTGTGGCAGCCAGAGAACTCATGGTAATATACACCCAGGAGGACTCCTAATATGTGAGTCTTCCAAGCGGCGCCATCTATCGAAGGCATTCCGCAGATGCTATATTTCAAGACATCAGGCAGGCGAGGGAATTAAACACAATTCCACGTGAAGCCAGCCGTCGCCAAGAGCATCGATGGTAGGTGTACTGTACACCTCAGGCAGGCGAGGGAATTAAACACAATTCCACCTAAAGCCAGACGTTGCCAAGAGCTAAACAAAACAACCCTGGAAAACAAAGACCATGAGCTACCATTATTACCAAACATCCCAAATATCCTCATGATTAAATTCCTCTTGATGCCATTCCCATATGAGCAACAGAAGAATAAGCAATAAAAGATTTTATATCTCTTTGGCGTAAACAAATCAAAGAAATAATAAATCCCCCCCCAATTGAACTTAGTCTAATTAGATACGAATTTGAATCTAAACCAATACACCTACCATCGATGCTCTTGGCGACGGCGTGGAATTGTGTTTAATTCTCTCGCCTGCCTGATGCCTTGAAATATAGCATCTGCCGAGGGGTTGATTTCCCGAGAAAAAAGTGTACACAAGAGTTCTGATCTTTGGAATTCCGAGAATTTCCAGTGACCTCCGAAAATTCCGGTAATTTCCGAAAAAATTCCGGGAATTCCGGTGATTTTCAAAAAAATTCCGGTGACTTCCGAAAGATTTCTGGGAGTTCCGGTGATTTCCGAAAGATTTTCGGGAATTCCGGTGATTTCCGTTTCTTTTTTGGGAATTCCCGTGATGTTATTTCCGAAAAAATTCCGGGAATTCCGGTGGTTTTCAAAAGAACTCCGGTGACTTCCTAAAGATTTACGGGGGTTCCGGTGATTTCCGGGAATTCCGGTGATTTCCGAATTTTTCTTGGGAATTCCGGTGATGTGATTTCCGGAAGAATTCGGGGAATTCCGGTGATTTCCGAAAGATTTTCGAGAATTCTGATGACTTCCGAAAGATTTCCTGGAATTCCAATGATTTCTGAAATACTTCAGGTAATTCCGGAGCTGTGATTTCCGAAAGCTTTCCGGGAATTCCGGTGATTTCCGAATAATTTCCGGGAATTCCAATGATTTCCGAAACACTTCAAGGAATTCCGGAGCTGTGATTTCCGAAAGAATTCCGGAAATATAGGTGATTTTCGAGAGAATTCCGGTCATTTCCGAACGGCTTCCGGGAATCCCGGTGATTTCCGAAAAAATTACGGGATCTCTGGTGATTTTGAAAGACTTACGGGATTTCCGGTGATTTCCGAAAGATTTCCGGGTATTCCGGTGATTTTTAAAAGAGTTCCGGTGACTTCCGAAAGATTTCCGGGAGTTCCGGTGATTTCCGAAAGACTTCCGGGAATTCCGGTGATTTCCAAATTTTTCTTGGGAATTCCGGTGATTTCTGGAAGATTTCCTGGAATTCCGGTGATTTTCGAAAGATTTCCGGGAATTCCGGTGATTTCCGAAAGAATTCTGGGAATTCTGATGACTTCCGAAAAAACACTTTCGGGAATTCCGGAGCTGTGATTTCCGAAAGAATTCCGGGAATATCAGTGATTTCCGAGGAAATTCCGGTAATTTCCGAACGGCTTCCGGAAATTCCGGTGATTTCCGAAAGAGTTACGGGATTTTCGGTGATTTCCGAAAGACTTACGGAATTTCCGGTGATTTCCGAAAGAATTCCGGGAATTCCGGTGATTTCCGAAAGAATTCCGGGAATTCCGAAATGAAATGTATACTGAATTCCGGGGAAATCAACCCCTCGGCATCTGCGGAATGCCTTTGATAGATGGCGCCGCTTGGAAGACTCACATATTAGGAGTCCTCCTGGGTGTATATCACCATGAGTTCTCTGGCTGCCACAGCATCGGATGGTTTGACTGAATGCCTGCGCACTGATGAGCCCCCAATAGGCCCCCAAATCACACTTTCGGGAATTCCAGAGCTGTGATTTCCGAAAGAATTCCGGGAATATCAGTGGTTTCCGAGGAAATTCCCGTGATTTCCGAGAAAAATCCGGGAATCCCGAAATGAAATAATGTACACTGAATTCCGGGGAAAATCAACCTCTCTGCATCTGCGGAATGCCTTTGATAGATGGCGCCGCTTGAAAGACTCACATATTAGGAGTCCTCCTGGGTGTATATTACCATGAGTTCTCTGGCTGCCACAGCATCGGATGGTTTGACTGAACGCCTGCGCACTGATGAGCCGCCAATACGGACTAAACACGTGTCTTTGCACTGTGCAGTTTCGGTCCGACCGTCTGATGTTGTGGTAGTCGGAGAGCCTTGTTTTAATAAAAAATTAAGTAGATGTACTAAATTTCGTCGGTTTGCCCCAACGAAATAGTTTGTGAGGTAATAAATAAAAACCATCTTCAGAGGCACACATTCACAGGGCTGTAGCCCCCTCATAAAGCATTTTTTGGCCTATGTTCATGGGAACTTTTTTTCCAATTCACTGATACCACTTTTTCATAGTGAACGTGCAAAAAAAAATTCTGAACGCCCTTATCACTGAATCTCAAGTTTTTTGTCATAAAATTATTCACCCTCTATTCGACTATTGTTATAACAAATTTCATTCCTTGATTGCAAAAAACGAGACTCCTACAATTTCTCAAAACTAACCTTGAAATTTGAACAAAATTCAATTTTCAATTTTTAGTTGGTGTTGGTAGCACTGCCAAAAATTGAAAAAACAAAAATATGTTATAATAGAGCTCAAAAAGCTGAACGAGAAAATGAAATCAAAAGTGGGGCATTTCATTTAGAAAAATCTTTGTTTTTGTTATAGCGCAAAAATAGAGCACCTAGTATACAGGATGTTTCCAAAATGGTGATACAAACTTCTAGGGGAGATTCCCCATAAAAAATGGACCAGGAAAAAATATACCTTTGATGCCCTAAAATGCTCCGTTGAAAAGTTACAGGGTGTTCAAGTTGAATCTTCAAAATCGATTTTTTGACATAAGTTTTGAACCGTTCAACCGATTTTGTTCAAATTTTCAACAAAGTGAGGTGAAATAAGTTTCTATCGAATAATAGTAACGTGTTGAGGAAAAAAAAATTCAGGCATGTAGATAATGAGGGAGTGTCCTCATTTTTACCCCCCTATTTTTCACATCCCTAGCTATTTTTCCAAATTGTTCTTATTTTTGGATTTTACGTTCAATTTATAGGAAAAAGTTACTCATGCAAAATTTTGATTAGAGGTTTCGTTTTCGAGAGATCTGGGTTTGAAACTTTGGAAAACATCTCGAAATTGCCAGTTTCAAAAGCCTAAAAATTAGAATAAAAAAAAACTCATGATTTCTCAGCAGAAATAGATTATCTGGAATTTCTAAGTTGATAAACCACTATTTTTTCCAAGAAACGAGAAGTTTTCAGGGGGAAAAAAAATCGGGCCCATTGAAAGTGGCGATTTCGAGATGTTTTCCAAAGTTTCAAACCAAAATATCTCGGAAATGAAGCCTCTAATCAAAATTTGCGAAAGTAACTTTTTTTTCTAAATTGGACGTAGAATCCAAAAATTATAACACTTTGGGAAAACACCTAGGGGGGTAAAAAATAGGGGTGGAAATATGAAGACACCCCCCATTATCTACGCCCCTGAATTTTCTTCTGAACACGTTGCTATTATTCGGTAGAGGCCAATTCTGGTTAACTTTGTTCAAAATTTCGAAAAAATCAGTTGAACGGTTCAAAAGTTATGTCAAAAAATCGATTTCAAAGAGTCAACTTGAACACCCTGTATCTTTTTAACAGAGCATTTTAGGACATCAAAGTTATATTTTTTCCTGGTCCATTTTAGATGAAGAATCTCCCCTAGAAGTTTGTATCGTCATTTTGGGAACACCTGTAGAGTTGAAATCAATTTCACTGGTTAGAACTTTTCAAATCAATAATTGATTGTATTACACCTTTGTCTTTATTTCGTAAGGGAAGGGCGCTGGGAAAGCCCACTGTTACAGGACCCCCTGTATAGTTATTCAGCTTTCCAATCTAAATAGAATGACCAAGTGAAACTGGATGATAGAAACCAGTTTTCGTGTCTGCCCAAATTATTTGGGCACGTGAATGTACCTGAGCTTATTAGTTAATTGTTCCTCGGATGAAATGCCGCTGTTTGTGGAATTCCTCAAGATGTTTGCGGTGCACTGCAAGGCACTCGTTAGGTTAGTGTGCACCCTGATGCCCCTGCTCTTCACCAACTTCAACAGCGTCGACTGTCCCTCTTCCAAATCCTCGTATTCCCTACAAAAAAACTTGTTTTATTGTCCGTTATTATACGGATAACTAGCAAGTATTGCTAAATATTAGACATAAGTGTATAAGTATAGCTACGCACCTTTGAGTGATAGTTTCCCCCATGATAGTCTGCCCGGGCCGGTAGGAGTGAGCCACCAGCACCACGCAGCGCCCCGAAGCCACCAAATACGCCGCCTCGATCATCCCTCCGGTGCTTCGCGTCTCGCTGTCCACCACGAAGAGCAAAACTGACGCGGACTGTTTCGCGTCGTGCTCCAGTGCCACCAGCTCGGGCGCCCACATCGAAACTTGCTATTAACAAAACCGCAGTCAGTTTTTTCCGGTGTCTAGTCACTACCACTACCAGCTCTTAGTACAAATAACCTACGGGATTGTAAAAGGTGATGCCGTGCTTTTGCAGTTCGGGAATTGCAGTGTCAGTCCTCCACGTCGTGGGATTGCAGGAGCCCCCCAGGAACACCTCGCAGCTGCCCGTGCCGCATTCTGCGGAAAAAAGGGGTTTTTGTCAGTAAAAGGAGCACCTGCGTTGAGGCAACACGTACTGGTTTTGCATTGTTGCTGCACCTTTCGATGCCTGTTCTGGTTCTGCTGCTGCATTTCCCGCACGAAGACGCAAAACTCTCCGAAGGTGATGAACTTAGAGGCTCCATTTCGGCGGCCGCACTGCCTCGCACACTGCAACATTTCTGACACTGCAACAGAGAACGTTCGTTTTACTACTATTACTACCACTCTACGCGAATGTTGTTGTTTTCTGTTTGAAAAACATTGAAAATAACCTCGAAAGAGTCATGGCTTTGACAGGCGGCGGATGACGGCCGGATGACAGCTCATGTGACGGGAGTGTCAACCGGCCGGACGGCGAGTGACGGGTGTTTGACAGGTGACAGGTGATCGAAAATTTAGTATTAATTTGCATTATTCTCGACGTTTACCTCTTGAATGCGAGTTCATTGAGCTTTGATCGGTCCACGCTGTTGTGAAGCCAGATATTTTCCTTGCTGCAAAAGCTCCGAAAGCGTTTTGAATGCGGTTTCGGGTTTGGTTATTTTGTTTGTTTGGTTGGCTCCCCTTATGGCGGCCAATTTGAACTCTGCTTTTTTCGGAATGATGATACTTTCTATACCGTTTTTATAACAAAAGTTTTTGCAATGTTCGTACACAAAAAGTTGGCACAATTTGATGTTTCTAAACTGTTATAGCGTTTCGCACCGAGTACATTAACGTAGGTATTGATCTCACTTTTGGCGAGAATCTCGGCGGGAAATTTGTAATTTGCATATATTTCTCGAGTAGGTACGCGTGGGCGTAGCTGAGCTAATTTTCTTTGTTAATCAGATTAATTGCGATTAATGATGATTGATCGGGCCGTTAACGGTTGCTGTTGAAAAAGGCAAACCGAATCCACGGACACCGATGTTTCGACGCTCCTACATCTCGTCAGCGTGGTTATCGCCGGGACACCTTCTCCAACAGCTATTCACCTGCTGGCTGTAATAGTATCTACCTAACTGCATCTTTAAATAAACATCTTTACAAAAAACTTGTGGGAAGACAGAGAAACCAAAAATTTACATAATTGTAGGTACAGTCCCACTGAGTGATGGCGGAGAAATTCCTGGAAATTGATTCTTTGTTCTTGTGTTCTGGAAACTGAACTCCCATCGTTTCAGCTGTGGGTCTCAATAAATTGATCTATCATTCACCTATTGTTATTTCTGAGTCGTCCGCATTGATTTCTTGATTGTAGGTAGCTCGTAACTCATCAAACTGATCTTTGGTCGTGCCTGGATCGTCAAAAAATTGTTGTTTTTCTTTGTTGTGGTTTTTGAGTCTTCAAGTCTGATTTATCACGTTGTTTTGAGCTCTCAACATTGATTCGTTGAACCTTGGATATGGGTCATGCTCATGGGGCATGAGAATGTAGCTGACATTGTTTTTTTTGTCTTGTATCGTTTTGGAGTATTTTTGAGTCTGATTCTTGCTTGGAGTTACCTAGTTTAAATCTTTGAGCCTGATTTCTTACTGTTTTGACTCCTTGATGAAAACTGATCTTTAGAGCTATGCCATTAGTCATCGAAATTTTTTTTTTGTCGTTTCAAGGCGAGTTTTAAGGCCTTCAAATTTCTCATTCGTTCATCGTTGTTTTTGAGTCCTCAACATTAAGGCTTTCTCTCGGGCCTTCTATGTAGCTCACTAATCGAATCGAAGTTGATCTCTCGTCGTTTTGAATCGCCAAAAGACCGAAATTTCATTGTTTCATAATTTTCATAGCATATTTGAGTCTGCTTTCCTATATATTGTTTCGAGTCTTCGGAAGAACTCTACAGTTTCGTCATGAATCGTCAAAAAATAGTTTTTTTGTCTTCAACTTCATTGACTTGATCTTGAAAATCACACTCAAAGCCTTGTACATAAACGAGAAAAAACGAGGCATATTCCGTGACTCAAAAACAACGATAAAATTGATTGTGCCTTACTCAAAGTAACGACAGATATATGTTTGATGAGCCCAAAACAGCGAAAAACTAGACTCAAAGACTTATTTATGACGGAAAACCACATTTTTGACTATTCAAAAATGACAATGACATTGCGAACAACGATATAGATCAAATTTGAAGACCCGAAACAACTTGAAATCAGAATCAGAGCCTTGCAAACCACATCAACCAACTTTTCAGTGACACAAAAACAACGATAGATTGAACTAACCTGCTCCAAACCACTGACAAATTGATTTGAATCACTCGAAACAGTGGCAATCCAGACTCAAAGGCTCAAAAAGACGAAAACCAATCTTTAGCCGGTTCAATTGTTGGCTCATGAGAGACTTTCAAGAAATCAACGTTGAGGGCTCAGAATTGTTGTCTTGAGTCTGCAAATTTGATCTTTTCTTGTTCCAATTTATTGTTATTTTCAATCTCTCGTCTTTTAGATGGTCAAAAAATGTTGTTTAAATATTTTCGAGCCTCAAACTCCGAGTTTTTACTGTTCTGGTCCTGAGCCTTCAAAACTATTTTATCGCTTTTTTGAACAGTCCACATTTATTTATACCTATCGCTGTTCTCAAGTCACCAAATGTCTCGTCTATTGTCTATCGTTCACAATTCTTTGATTCTGATTTCCCGTTCTCTTGATTCTGCAAGTTTGATCTATCGTTGAGTATATTCAATCTCTTCCCATGTTTAAATAATCAAACAAAAGTTGTCTGATCGTTTTTGGGTCTTTGAGCCTGATTTCTTACGGTTTTGAGTCCTTCAATCTGATTTGTCGTTGTATTGATCAATTCATATTGACCTGTCGTTGTTTTTGAGTGATTGAAATGGTTTAGTGTCGTTTACAAAGCTTCGAGTCAAGTTTCTCGTTGTGTTGAGTCTGCGAATTCGACATCTCGTTGTTTTCAATCTAACGTCTCTCAAATCGACAAAAAACTGGTATTTTATCGTCTTTGAGTCTTTGAGTACAGTTTCTCACTACTTCCAAGCCTCAAAATTGATCTCGATGTGATTATGTCATGAATACTTGATGAAGAAACTGGTTTTTCGTCGTTTCTGAGTCTCAAAACCTGATTTATCACATTGTTTTTGAGCCCTTAGCTTTGAATTTTGAATATAGCTTGTAAGACATCGGAATTTATTTTCCGTCATTAATGGCTCGTCAACATGAAGTTTTTTTTTTGTCGTTTTGGAGTATTTGAGTCCGATTCCTAATTGTTTCGACTTCTCAAAACTCATTTCTACGTATAGCTATGCCATAAGTTATCAAGGAATTGTTTTTTTGGTCGTTTTGAGGCCATTCGTTCATCGTTGTTTTTAGTCTTCAACATTCAGTCTTTCAATGAAGGGCATTAATAAAACCAAAATTGATCTCTTGTTGTTCTTGAATCGTCAAAAAAATGAGGTTTCATTATTTCGGGGTCTGCTTTCCGATACTTTCGAGTCTTCAAAATTAAACTCTATAGTTTTGCCATGAGTCGTTTATAACTAGGTTTTTTTGTCATTCTTGAGTTTCCAAACATGATTTTCTATCATCCAACCTTGTTTTTGAGCCGTCAACATACATATAGATTCCTTGGATCTTGAATGTAGCTCATGAGTCAACAAAATTAATCTTCCGTCAGCCACATATTGTGGTCTTTCGCCGTTGGTCGTCATTTTCGGATCGATAAAACATTGGTTTCCATCGTTTTCTGAGTCTTTCACTACTCAGAACAGATCAAATTTGAAGACTAAAAACAGCTCGAAATCAAACTCGAAGCCTTGTAAACGACAATAAACCAAACATTTCAATTATTCAGAGGCAGCGATATATCAATTAGACTGCTCGAAATAACTACAAATAAATTCTGACTATTCGAAACAGTGAGAAATCAAAGACTCAAAAACGATAAAGAAAACAATGCCTTGCCCGTCCAAAAACGACGGGAGATCGATTTTGCTGACCAACAAGCTACGTTCAAGAAATACCTGGATGATGAGGACTCAAAATGGTTGTTTAAAGTCTGCCGATTTGATCTTCCGTTGTTTCAAGCTGTCGTTGTTTCCAATCTCTCGTCGTTTTTTGATCGTTTTTTGATCGTCTTCGTCGTTTGTTTGATCGCTTTTGAGTCTCTGAGTTGATTTTCCACTGATTCGAATCCTGGAAACTGATTTGTCGTTGTATTGAGCAGTTTACATTTATCTATTTCACTGTTTTTGAGCCACCCAATGTTTCGTTTGTTATCGTTCACAAGTCTTTGAGTCTGATTTCTCGTTGTTTCGAGTCTGCAAATTTGATGTCTTGTGTCCAATCTCTCGTCATTCTTGGATCATCAAAAAATGAGTTCTTGAACCGTTTTCGAGTTTTTGAGTCTAATTTTTTACTGTTTCGAGTCTTGAAAATTCATTTGTCGTTGTATTGAGCAGTTCACATTTATCTATTTCGTTCTTTTTGAGCCATCAAATGTTTCGTTTACTATCGTTCACAAGTCTTCGAGTCTGATTTCTCATCGTTTTGAGTCTGCAAATTTGGTCTGTTGTTTCCAATCTCTCGTCATTCTTGGATTATCAGAGAATGAGTTGTTTCACCGTTTTTGAGTTGTTGAGTCTGATTTTCAACTGTTTTTTTGAATCCTGAAAATTGATTTGTCGTTGTATTGAGTCTGCAAATTCAATTTCTTATTGTTTTGAATCTCTCATCGCTTTAATCGTTTTAAAAAAACTGGTATTTTTTTTATCGTTTTGAGTCTTTGAGTCTGATTTCTTACGCTTTCGAGTCTTCAAAACTGATTTGGTCGTTGTTTCGAACAGTCCACTTCGATGTCTAGTTGCTTTTTCTTAGTTGTCGAGTTCATGCGGGTGCGATTGATAGCTGTTTCAAGCCTTCACAATTGATTTTGTCGTTGTTTTGAGTCACTGAAAAGTTGGATTATTATCGTTTTGGCTTATTATTGTTTACAAGGTTTCAAGTCTGATTTCGCGTTGTCTTGAGTCTTTAAATTTGACCACTCGTTGTTTTAAATCTTTCGTCGTTTTTGGATCGCATGTAACTTTTCTTGAACCACCCACTTACCTAATCCAAATTGAAAAATGACTCTGATAGTACTATAAGCGAGCACACTCTTACCTCAGAGCCATATTATTGAACTCGCCAAGAAAACACCAGACAAGCACAAACCAATTATGAATTTTTATTAATCCATAGTCGATAATTAATTATTTTTCCCAGCGCGCTATCTTCCCATAACTTAGGTACTATCGGAGTTATCACAAAATTATGAAACTGCAGATAAGTGACGTCTCCATTTCCAAAGAGACTTATGAGATCATAAAGAATTAGCAATTTAACAGAAAAAATCACAAGTACAGTGTCCATCACCTTCGCTTCAAGGAGGGGTCCCCTCGTTCTTATCTCGTCAGCCATAACAAACAATCATTTTTATCGCAACTTGCCAAATCAGAAAAATCGATAAAGGTGAAAAACAAGCCAATAACAAAAAAATTACGAGTGCCCACCTTGATTTTTGGACGGATAAAGATGCATTTCGTTGAACAAAGCTTGTACCGAATCTTCCGGAATGTGGAGAGTGTGTCCTAGACGAGGGCAGACGGCATTGTAAACCTCCCTGTAACAAAAAAGACAAATTTTAGTGTTCAGTTCACGAGTTGTGGCAAAAAATTCAAATTTAGCGCCATTTCTATGCCATATTATTGGCCCTTGATTGGCATTGACAGCGCCGTCACTACTGTCAATGTCAGTATAACTGAAGTCAGGTTAAATACCTACCCATGTTCAAATTTTCGAAATAATAAAAACAAAGAGCAGGAACAGTGACTACAGAACAATAAATGTAAGACTCACATGTTTCTGTGCAAAAGCCACTCTTCCCAGTGGAAATTTGCGAAATCCCACTTCCAAAAATCGCTAAGAAATCTCATTTTTTCGATGTTCAATTCATGTAGTTACCCTGATGTTTCAAAACAAGATTGATTGAAGGCCTAATAAAAATTAGACGTTGAGCTTTTCGCGACAGCTGTATTGGAAATAACGGTTTTGGTTTTATTGCGGGCAACCTTCCCTTGAGGGTGCGATAGCACTTATCTGTTATCTTATTTTTGTTTGATAAAAACGATAATGTGAAAGGTTTCGCACTTTGTTTACCCGCGCGCCGTGATTTATGTAGAAGCACATGAAGATTCTTTATTACTTATTCCACATAGATTACGAGGCCTGATTCTCGGCGATAATTCAGACGAAAAATAACCGAATTTCCTTGAATTATGTACTCAATAATGATTATCTATTCGGTAGGGGTGAACGTAAGTTTGAATTGGAAGTTCTTGTTGATGACGTTTTCGAAAGACGCCCCCTGGTGGCTGAAATGACGAAGCGTGAATCTGACGTCCAAAAACAATCACCTAGCAACCCCTTCAACAGGCCCTGGCAACCATGGTTACAATCCGCCGTTTTGCTTACGTCACTCAGCGCCTCCTACGGTACCCAGTTGAAGTCGAAACTAAAATCAGTGCTGCCAATTCCGTAACTAAATAAATACCCTATAAAAACATTCACTGCGGAACCAATCTAAGAATCTACTTGGAACAGTAAGAACTGCAAGTGGAAGTTTGTGACAATTGAACCTATATAATGAGACAATTCGAAAGAAAAATTCATGGTCGCCTGCCTGAGTACCATTTTTGTTAGGAATCTGTCGCTGCCGATTAGGTATGTTTTACCAATACCAAAAATTAGATGATGGAAGTTCCTACCAAGCAAATATCTTCGGATAAATGGCTAGCAACTTATGCCTACCGGGAATTCCCTAGAATTAAGAATTTACTTACAATTGAGTGGAAATTGAACGGTTGTAGGAAGAAAAAATATCAAAACAATACTGTCAACTTATAATGCAAGAATTCCAGTGGAATAATTTAAAAACTCTATGAAAATTCTGGAAAATATCAACGTGGAGCTGGATCAAGTGGCGTTTAGCAGTGAGTGAAATGTTCAGGATAATGATACCAACTTAAAACCTGGAATTCCTCTAGAAACATCCACAGGCTATCTCTTCACGATCTAGCTGCAGCTGCATACCAAATTGAAACTGAATTGTCTGTCTGTGGCACTGAATTGACTTGGCTAGTGAAGATTGCTTGAGGTAATGCAATGCTACCAACCTAAAACCTGAAATGCACCCAGAAAGATTCATATAGTTGTCTTGTTACTATCTGGCTACATATCAGAGAAAGTACTGAACGAATGAAAGTCCGTGGAACTGTAATAAGAAGACTTGACTAGTGAAAAAACTTGAAAGCAATGCTACCAACTTGAAACCTGGAGTTCCTCTAGAAATATCCACAGGCTGTTTCTTCACGATCTAGCTGCAGCTGCATACCAAATTGAAACTAAACTATGATCAATAAGAGTCTGTGGCACTGAATTGACTTGACTAGTGAAAATTGTTTGAGGTAATGCAATGCCACCAACCTAAAACCTGAAATTCCCCCAGAAAGATTCATATAGTTGTCTTGTTACTATCTGGCTACATATCAGAGAAAGTACTGAACGAATGAAAGTCCGTGGAACTGTAACAAGAAGACTTGACTAGTGAAAAAACTTGAAAGCAATGCTACCAACTTGAAACCTGGAGTTCCTCTAGAAATATCCACAGGCTGTTTCTTCACGATCTAGCTGCAGCTGCATACCAAATTGAAACTAAACTATGATCAATAAGAGTCTGTGGCACTGAATTGACTTGGCTAGTGAAAATTGTTTAAGGTAATGCAATGCCACCAACCTAAAACCTGAAATTCCCCCAGAATGATTTACATAGCTGTCTTGTTACCATCTGGCTACATATCAGAGTAAGTACTGAACAATTGAAGGTCTGTGGAGCTGGAATAAATAGACTTGACTGGTGAAAAAAAGTTGAAAGCAATGCTACCAACTTAAAACCTGGAATTTGTCTAGAAATATCCACAGGCTGTCTCTTCACGATCTAGCTGAAGCTGCATACTAAATAGGAACTAAACTATGATCAATAAGAGTCTGTGGCACTAAATTGACTTGGCTAGTGAAAATTGCTCAAGGTAATGCAATGCTACCAACCTGAAACCTGAAATTTCCCTAGAAAGATTCACATTGCTGTTTTGTTACTATCTGGCTACATATGAAAGTAAGTGCTGAACGAACGAATGTCCGTAGAACTGGGATAAATAGACTTGACTAATGAAAAAAAGTTAAAAGCAATGCTATCAACTTAAAACCTGGAATTTGTCTAGAAATATTCGCAAGCTGTCTCTCACGATCTAGCTGCAGCTGCATACCAAATAGGAACCAAACCATAATTATTAAGGGTCTGTGGCACTAAATTGACTTGGATAGTGAAAATTGCTTGAGGTAATGCAATGCTACCAGCCTAAAACCTGAAATTCCCCCAGAAAGATTTACATAGCTGTCTTGTTACCATCTGGCTACATATCAGAGTAAGTTCTAAACGAATGGAAGTCCGTGGAACTGGGATAAATAGACTTGACTAGTGAAAAAAGCTAAAAGCAATGCTAGCAACTTAAAATCTGGAATTCCTCTAGAAATATCCACAGGCTGTCTCTTCACGATCTAGCTGCAGCTGCATACCGAATAAGAACTAAACTATAATTAATTAGAGTCTGTGACACTGGATTGACTTGGCTGGTGAAAATTGCTTGAGCTAAAGCAATGCTACCAACCTGAAGCCTGAAATTCCCCCAGAAAGATTTACATAGCTGTCTTGTTACCATCTGGCTACATATCAGAGTAAGTACTGAACGGATGAAAGTCCGTGGAACTGGAATAAATAGACTTGGCTAGTGAAAAAAGGTAAAAGCAATGCTACCAACTTAAAACCTGGAATTTCTCTAAAAATATCCACAGGCTGTCTCTTCACGATCTAGCTGCAGCTGCATACCAAAAAGGAACTAAACTATAATCAATAATAGTCTGTGACACTGAATTGACTTGGCTAGTGAAAATTGCTTGAGGTGATGCAATGCTACCAACCTGAAACCTGAAATTCCCCCAGAAAGATTGACATAGCTGTCTTGTTACCATCTGGCTACATATCAGAGTAAGTTCTGAACGATTGAAGGTCCATGGAACTGGGATAAATAGACTTGACTAATGAAAAAAAGTTAAAAGCAATGCTATCAACTTAAAACCTGGAATTTGTCTAGAAATATTCGCAAGCTGTCTCTCACGATCTAGCTGCAGCTGCATACCAAATAGGAACCAAACCATAACTAATAAGGGTCTGTGGCACTAAATTGACTTGGCTAGTGAAAATTGCTTGAGGTAATGCAATGCCACCAACCTAAAACCTGAAATTCCCCCAGAAAGATTTACATAGCTGTCTTGTTACCATCTGGCTACATATCAGAGTAAGTTCTAAACGAATGGAAGTCCGTGGAACTGGGATAAATAGACTTGACTAGTGAAAAAAGCTAAAAGCAATGCTAGCAACTTAAAATCTGGAATTCCTCTAGAAATATCCACAGGCTGTCTCTTCACGATCTAGCTGCAGCTGCATACCGAATAAGAACTAAACTATAATTAATTAGAGTCTGTGACACTGGATTGACTTGGCTGGTGAAAATTGCTTGAGCTAAAGCAATGCTACCAACCTGAAGCCTGAAATTCCCCCAGAAAGATTTACATAGCTGTCTTGTTACCATCTGGCTACATATCAGAGTAAGTACTGAACGGATGAAAGTCCGTGGAACTGGAATAAATAGACTTGGCTAGTGAAAAAAGGTAAAAGCAATGCTACCAACTTAAAACCTGGAATTTCTCTAAAAATATCCACAGGCTGTCTCTTCACGATCTAGCTGCAGCTGCATACCAAAAAGGAACTAAACTATAATCAATAATAGTCTGTGACACTGAATTGACTTGGCTAGTGAAAATTGCTTGAGGTGATGCAATGCTACCAACCTGAAACCTGAAATTCCCCCAGAAAGATTGACATAGCTGTCTTGTTACCATCTGGCTACATATCAGAGTAAGTTCTGAACGATTGAAGGTCCATGGAACTGGGATAAATAGACTTGACTAATGAAAAAAAGTTAAAAGCAATGCTATCAACTTAAAACCTGGAATTTGTCTAGAAATATTCGCAAGCTGTCTCTCACGATCTAGCTGCAGCTGCATACCAAATAGGAACCAAACCATAACTAATAAGGGTCTGTGGCACTAAATTGACTTGGCTAGTGAAAATTGCTTGAGGTAATGCAATGCCACCAACCTAAAACCTGAAATTTCCCCAGAAATATCAACATAGCTGTCTTGTTACCATCTGGCTACATATCAGAGTAGGTACTGAACGAATGAAAGTCCGTGGAACTGGAATGAACAGACATGACTAGTGAAAAAGTTAAAAATAACAACTTAAAACCTGGAATTTCTCTAGAAATATCCACAGGCTGTCTCTCCACGATCTAGTTACAGCTGCGTACCAAATAGGAAGTAAACTATAATTAATAAGAGTCTGTGGCATTAAATTGACTTGGCTAGTGGAAATTGCTTGAGGTGATGCAATGCTACCAACCTAAAAACCTGAAATTTCCCCAGAAAGATTCACATAGCTGCCTTGTTACCATCTGACTACATATCAGAGTAAGTACTGAATGAATGAAAGTCCGTGGAACTGGAATGAATAGACTTGACTAGTGAAAAAAGTTCAAAGCAATGCTACCAACTTAAAACCTGGAATTCCTCTAGAAATATCCACAGGCTGTCTCTTTACGATCTAGCTGTAGCTGAAACTCAGCTTTCAAGTAAGTTATGCCTATTTTCCTCGCTACTAGAGCTTAGTGGATGAAAATATTTTTTTCAAACTAGGTATTCAAGTGCGAAGTCTTATTTTTTAACCCCCAAAGTAGGTAAATGAACAGTAGGTAACGTATATAGGTATCACTGGTATCATAAAGCAAATATTGTTATGTACAGGCTACTTACAACTTACAGAAAAGCAACGAAATTGAAGAAAATTCGCCGATGCATGACGTTGTAAACAAGAACCTCAAGAACCGTCCACAGTCATTATCAACCGCAAACTGGTGCGTTAAATAGCACAATTCACGGTTTTCGATGTTGATAGCGATTCCGATGACCCGAAAAATAATTGAAAATAAAGGTGCTATGCACCAGATAAAAGCACCCGCTTGCTTGGCTCTCTAAAAATAACAATTAGCTCAATAAGGGTTAAAAAGTCGTCGCGAAACAATCTATATTCTGTCACGTCTATTTTTGTATTTTTTTCTACCGCGCTCGCACAGAGCCATCAGCAGGATATAATGGGATGACGTCCACTTTCAGGGGCAAAGCCTGGCCTCTTTGAACTTTCGTGACGATTTCTTTATCGCGCTTGTGTGTTGTTTCGATTAAGGATAAAGGGTTAAGTTACCTCGTTTCTGATAGAGCGGAAAAACATAACGTAATTTCTGTTTTTAGTTCCTCGCCATACCTCGCTTTTCGTAAGTGGTGCTCGAAGTGGTTCAAAAAATGCCATCAATTCTTTATAATGGCGATGATGAGGGTTCGAAAGGATAAGAAGAAAGGATAAAAAGGATAACGTCATCGCCTTTTGGGGAAAGTGATGTCATTCGCCGAGCAATAATAAAAAGGAAATGAGTGAAATTATACGGCGAGTTTATAATATACCTTCGTATGGGTGTTCCTACCTGATGGGCAAAACCGCAACTTTTTGCTTTTTGCATCAATTAAAATGTAATCATGCGATGCTCATTATATGGGTATCGTATAATAAGTACGGGTCGTGGAGTAGGTAGACGTAAAAGTTAAATTGAAGGATATTTTCGAGGATATTTTTCATTCATCAAGTTTCTTGGTGCGGTGATAAGATGACCGGTCCCAGTGGCATTGAAAAAATTTGATAAATTGGTGTAAATAAATCGATTAATTGGTAGGTACCTAAATTCTTCGGTAGCTCGTTATTGATAAGAAATTCAATATTTATTAATTACGGTGTGGCGGGCCATCGCAAAGCTAAAAATACGGCATGAGTCAAAATTGCAGGTTTATTGAAATAACTGGTTGTATAGAGAGGGAGTAGTAATCAATATGCAAAGTTGTACCTAGCGAGTATAAAGAAAAAGGTGAAAGATATCAGGTTAATTACTATTTTATATTCTTCAAAGATCATGGAAGGGTATTTTTTTTTAATTGCTCTCTTGATTGTTAGAACAGCGTAATGTTGCAAAAGGTATCAGGTTGGTGAGATTGCAAATTCAATCACAAAGTTTGTTCTAGAACCTAACTGGTATCTTTGACATTTATGATTTTGGCAGACTCATTGGAAGAATCTAGGAACAGTTGCAGCTGTTGGTACTCATGGCTGTCAACAAAAGTGATTGAATCTGCAAAGCTAGTTCCGTCGCGTTGGCTATGCCACTCGATCATTGTTGATAACGCAACGGCAATAAAAACCCTGAAACAACAAAAAAAGGGCTGGGGTTGATGCGAAAAAGAAATTAGAAAAAAGCCTCAACAAACTTTCTTGGGGAATTAGGTGCAACCTACACGAGCAACATTTCTTGTTCTAGTGTTCAACAATTTGCATAATTATTCAAATCACGCCTCGCACACAATGTAAAACACTAAAACAATGCCTGATACAAGCGCCATTAACGAAAAATGCGTCGAAAAAAAGCCTACAACGCGAAATTTCTCGCCGAGACAGTATTCATCGGAAACCACGTGCAGCTTTCTGCGGGTTCTCTTTGATTATTGTTATATTTTCAGAATCTAATTGAAACAATGTCAAGGCGAAAAGCGTGCAAATATTTTCGACATTGAACCATTTGTGTTTATTTAGGCTTCGCCCTAAAAACCTGATGTAAAGTGCAACTTTTCCACAAATCCAGACCTTCTGGCTAATTTTAGCATGCTCATACTTTGTTGCGAGCGCTAGAAATTGCCTTGTAGCGCTGGCGGCGGGGGGACTTTTTTTTTGTTTCAATCGGTGGTTGGCAAACATGACATTTGTGCCGTCTGCTGTTAATTGTTTCGCGTGCTCTTGCTAATTTATACAATTTACTTCAAACAGACTGCGTGGGTCGGCACACATTGTTTTATATCCCATTACGTTTTAGTGCCCAATTGTCGCCTCAAGTGGCGACATTTCGGGCCGGATTGAACATTCAATTTTCTCAAGTTTTTCCCCGAGTTCGTCTCCAGTTTTGAACTTTTCTTACAGACAGCTTCAGGTGGGTACTGGTAGTAATTAATACGTTTCGTATATAGCTACTGGAGTGTATTTTTATCCACGATGTTCATCAACATGTTTGTCACCACAAGCTTTTAGTTAATGAAGCAATAAATGTCGACAAAATTATTATGTCAATTTGTTAGACGTAGCCCGTCCTGTAAGTATACTTTTATTATTATTACTATCTGAATGGAATTAATTTTTATCAAAATTACACCTTTTTTCTACAAGCGTCCAGCTATATTTTGGAAAGGTGAACGGAACCGAACAGGACGCATGAACCCATGGGAATTATAAGAAAAAAGTTGATTGGATTCGCAATAAAGAGCTCTCAGCCGGTGGTGTGCCAGAGGCCCTGATGTCATTCCTATATTTACAAAGGAAGGATATACGTTTTGATACGACATGCACACTGTGGCCATTCTGAATAAATGTTTACGTACACACACGCCGGGCTATGACCTCTCTGAAGATCGTCTAACTATATATACGACAGGACAGAGGGAACGCGAAAATGAGATCACCTTTTTTATCCTGCAATAACGATTATTTCTGGCAAATTACGCCCACTTTTGGCCAAGGTTTTTACGTACCCGTACACATACTTTTATAAGTTTCAATACTCGATGCCAATAACAAACAACAACAGATGGTAACGTGCGCCTGCTTTATGGCAGGAGTAACAAAATATTTTTATCAAAGTAGATTTTTGAAAATTTGGAATGTGAAAAATTTGAAGAAGAAAACAAAAAACGCTAATCCTGCGGAACGTTGCTAATGGACCCTGGCTGAGAGAGCGGCAGCAGTATCAGCAGAATTTAGTTCGAGAGACGACTGCCAAGTGTTGGAACTAGATTTTGCTAGAGTGTGTCAGGTCTACTTACTTGCAGGCATTTGGAGCATGACTATCTATATAAAAGAACAATGGAAAATTTTCAAATAGACCTAGGTCAAGTATCCACCCCAATTCTGCGCTTTTATCCTAATTATTATTGTTATCGCCTAGACTCTTGATTAGTGCTATGGATTCGATCAGATCCACAAAACGTCATTCATATTTCAGTTCTTTTCCAATCTTCAGAGATGCATGAAAACTGAGTCAGATCAGGGGACTTTTTTTTTCGAAACTGGCAACCTTGCTTTTCGTCGAAGGCAGGGATGCCAATCTCAAGGCTCAATAAAAACTATCTACCCAGCTAATAAAGCTACCATACCAACATAATCATTAGGTAATCAGGTTTTAGCTAGGTGAGTATTATAATTTTCAGGTGTATAGAGTAGTATTACGAATCTTGCCACGACGTGCGGGTAAGATACGAACCTGAACAATTGGCGGAGGCGCCATCCTTCGAAGAGCGGTAATATTTTATTGCTTGTTATCAAAAACCCTGGTTTTCTGATTCTCTATTTTCGTCACTCCCATTTCAATCATCAAATTATAATATGGCGGAATATCCCTATTTTGTTCAACAAAAACTGGTGGCTATCCTTGCTGCTCGACCACAAATCTAGGGACATTTTTTTGCTTTCTAAGATGGAGAATAAGAACAAATTCATGCCTTTTCTTTAGAATTCAGGGACTATGTTTTTGTTCATTTTTCAAAATAATTTCCCATTGAATAATCTAGCGAAATATTGCCTCCCTCTCCATCAAAAACCAGTCGCTTTTCTTGTTATCAAATTAACAATAAACCTAGGGACTTCCTTGCTTTTGGCGATGAAGAGCTTAGAGAAAAAAATCACTATTTTGCATCAAAACCTATAAGGACGTTTCCTCTGGCTCTTCATTCTTCATTTCCATTTATTATACAATAATTCAGTGAATTAATTGCTTTCTGTCAACTGTGGACTGTTTTGCCAACAATCAAGAACTCTTGAGGCTTTTTTTGCTATATGACCAGAAATGTAGGATCTTTTTTTACTTCAGTCGATCAAAAACTACAACCAAATTTACCGCTTCTATAACAAAACTCAGGGACTGATCACCAAACAATCAATAACTATACTGAGGCTTTCCTAGCTGTGTAACAACAAATCGAAAGACTTTTTTATTTTTGTCGATCAAGAACTAGAACAAGATTTACCCTTTCTATAACAAGACCTAAGGGTTGTTTTCCCAACAATAGAAAACTACCACTCAAGGCTTTCCTCGTTCTGTAACGACAAATCTAGGGACTTTTCAACTTCTGTCTATCAAAGACTAGAACCAAATTCACCCTTTCTGTAACAAAACTTAGGGACTGTTTCCCCAACAATCAAAAACAAGTGGGGCTTTTCTTGCTGTGTAACCACAAATCTGGAGATTCTTTCAATTTCTGTGGACCAAACACTAGAACTAAATTTATCCTCCCTATAACAAAACCTAGGAACTGTCTCCCTAGCAATAAAAACTACTGAAGCTTCCCTTGCCTGGTGTAATAACAAATTTGAGGGATTTTTGACTTCTAGAACTGGGACCAAATTCACTCTTTTTATTATCACAGCTATTATGATAATATGTATTTAGGGACTGTTTCCCCAACAATGAAGAATTACTAGGGCTTTTCTTGCTGTGTAACAACAAATCTATGGAATTTTCCCACTTCAGTGGACCAAGAGCTGAAACCAAATTTACTCTTTTCATAACAAAAACTAGGGACTGTTTTCCCAACAATGAAGAACTACTGAGACTTTCCTTGCTGTGTAACAACAAATCTAGAGACTTTTTATTTCTCTATCGACCAATAACTAGAACTGAATTCATTGTTTATTTAGCAAAACCTAGGGACTGTTTACCCAGAAAGGAAGAACTGCTAAGGCTCTTATGGCTGTGTAGCAACAAATCTGAGGGCTTTTCTACTTATGTCGATTGAGAACTGGAACTGAATCAACTTTTTCCATAACAAGACCTAGACACTGTTTTCCCAACAATCGAAAACCACTGAGGCCTTCTTCACTGTGTAACAACACATCTAGAGACTTCTTACTTCTCTGTCGATCAATAACTAGGACTCAATTAATTCTTTCTATAGCAAAACCTAGGGACTTGAGGCTTTTCTTGCTGTGTAACAACAAATTTAGCGGCTTTTTATTTCTGTCGATCAAAACTGGAACTGAATTCACCTTTTCTATAACGAAACCTAGGGACGGTCTACCCATAATCAAGATATACTGAGGCTCTCCTTGCTGTGTAACAACAAGTCTAGGAACTTTTTTACTTCTGTAGACCAAGAGCTAGAATCGGAATTACCCTCTCTACAACGAAACCTAGGGATTATTTCCTCAACAATCAAGAATTACCGAAGCTTTTCTTGCTGTGTAACAAAAAATCTAGAGACCTTTCACTTCTCTGTCGACCAATAACTAGAACTAAATCCATCTTTTCTATAGCAAGATCTAGGGACCGTTTATCCAAAAAACAAAAACTGCTGGGGCTTTTCTTGCTGTGTAACAACAAATCTAGGGGCTTTTCTACTTTTGTCGATTAAACACTGAAGCTAAATTCATCTTTTCTATAGCAAAACCAAAGGACAATTTTCCTCACAATCGAAAACTACTGAGGCTTTTCCCGCTGTGTAACAACATCTAGAGACTTTTCACTTCTCTGTCGACCAATAACTAGAACTAAATTCATTCATTATATAGCAAAATCTAGGGACTATTAACCAAAAAATGCAAAACTACTGACGCTTCACTTGCTGTGTAACAACAAATCTAGAGACTTTCTTATTTCTGTCAACCAATAACTAGAACTGAAATCATTTTTTCTATAGCGGAACTTAGGGACTGTTGACTTGGAAAATCAGAAAATGCTGGGGCTTTTCTTGCTGTGTAGCAACAAATCTAGGTTTTTTTCTACTTTTGTCGATCAAGAACTGGAACTGAATTCACCTTTCCTATAACAAAACCTAGGGACGGTTTTCCCTACAATCAAAAACTACTGAGGATTTCCTTGCTGTGTAACAACAAATCTGGGGATTTTCACTTCTCTTTCGACCAATAACTAGAACTAAATTCATTCTTTCCCTGCGAAGTTTCCCTAAGCGAAACTTAGGGACTGTTGACCTGAAAAATCAGAAAATGCTGGGGCTTTTTTTTGCTGTGTAGCAACAAATCTAATTTTTTTACTTCTGTCGATCAAGAACTGGAACCGAATTTACCTTTTCTATAACAAAACTTGGGACGGTTTTCCCTACAATCAGAAACTACTGAGGATTTCTTTGCTGTGTAGCAACAAATCTAGAGACTTTCCATTTCTCTTATGACCAATAACTAGAAC
Source organism: Anaspis maculata (assembly GCA_949128115.1). NCBI lineage: Eukaryota > Metazoa > Arthropoda > Insecta > Coleoptera > Scraptiidae > Anaspis > Anaspis maculata. The sequence continues at coordinate 1,908,741 of OX421962.1, forward strand.
TAAATACATTCATTCTATAGCAAAACCTAGGGACTATCAACTAAAAAATTCAAAACTACTGAAGCTTCACTTGCTGTGTCACAAATATAGATACTTTCTAATTTCTGTCAAATAATAACTAGAGCTGAATTTATTCTTTCTATAGCAAAACTTAGGGACTGTTGACCTGAAAAATCAGAGAATGCTGAGGCTTTTCTTGCTGTGTAGCAACAAATCTAAGTTTTATTTTATCTCTGTCTATCAAGCACTGGAACCAATTTACCTTTTCTGTAACAAAACCTAGGGACGGTTTATTCTACAATCAAAAACTACTGAGGCTTCCCTTGCTGTGTAACAAAAATATAGAGACTCTTTACTCCTCTTTCGACCAATAACTAGAACTAAATTCATTCTTTCTATAGCAAAACTAAGGGACTGTTGACCTGGAAAATCAGAAAATGCTGAGGCTTTTCTTGCTGTGTAGCAACAAATCTAAGTTTTTTTTCTACCTCTGTCGATCAAGAACTGGAACTGAATTTACCTTTTCTGTAACAAAAAACCTAGGGACGGTTTTCCCCTACAATCAAAAACTACTGAGGCTTGCTGTGTAACAAGAATCTAGAGACTTTTTACTCTTCTTTCGACCAATAACTAGAACTAAATTCATTCATTCTATAGCGAAACCTAGAGACTATTGACCAAAAAATTCAAAACTACTGAGGCTTTACTTGCTGTGTAACAACAAATCTAGAGACTTTTTCATTTCTGACGATCAAGAACTGAAACTGAATTTACGTTCTCTACAACAAAACCTAGGGACGGTTTTCCCTACAGTCATGAACTACTGAGGCTCTCCTCTCTGTGTAATAACAAATTTAGTGACTTTGTATCTCTCTGTCGCTCACTACTTCTCTGTCGCTCAATAACTAGAACTAAATTCATTCTTTCTATAGTAAAACTAAGGGACTGTTGACCTGGAAAATCAGAAAATGCTGAAGCTTTTCTTGCTGTGTAGCAACAAATCTAAGTTTTATTTTACCTCTGTCTATCAAGAACTGGAACTAATTTACCTCTTCTGTAACAAAACCTAGGGACGGTTTTCCCAACAATCAAAAACTACTGAGGCTTCCCTTGCTGTGTAACAAGAATATAGAGACTTTTTACTCCTCTTTCAACCAATAACTAGAACTAAATTCATTCTTTCTATAGCAAAGCTAAGGGACTGTTGACCTGGAAAATCAGAAAATGCTGGAGCTTTTCTTGCTGTGTAGCAACAAATCTAAGTTTTTTTTCTACCTCTGTCGATCAAGAACTGGAACTGAATTTACCTTTTCTGTAACAAAACGTAGGGACGGTTTTCCCTACAATCAAAAGCTACTAAGGCTTTCCTTGCTGTGTAGCAAGAATCTAGAGACTTTTTACTCCTCTTTCGACCAATAACTAGAACTAAATTCATTCATTCTAAAGCGAAGCCTAGGGACTATTAACCAAAAAATTCAAAACTGCTGAGGCTTTACTTGCTGTGTAACAACGAATCTAGAGACTTTTTCATTTCTAACGATCAAGAACTGGAACTGAATTCACGTTTTCAACAACAAAACCTAGGGACGGTTTTCCCTACAGTCATAAACTACTGAGGCTCTCCTCTCTGTGTAATAACAAATTTAGAGACTTTGTACTTCTCTGTCGCTCAGTACTTCTCTGTCGCTCAATAACTAGAACTAAATTCATTTTTTCCATAGCAAAACTTAGGGACTGTTGACTAGGAAAATCAAAAAATGCTGAGGCTTTTCTTGCTGTGTAGTAAGAAATCTAGGGGCTTTTTTACATTTGTCGATCAATAACTGGGACTGAATTTACCCTTACTGAGGCTTTCTTCGCTGTGTTACAACAAATCCAGAGACTTTTTACTTCTCTGTCGACCAATAAGTAGAACTAAATATTCTTTCTGTAGCAGAATCTAGGGACTGTTTACCCAAAAATAAAAAACTGGTGAGGCTTTTCTTGCTGTGTAGCAACAAATCTAGAGACATTTCATTTTTATGTGGATCGATAACTAGAACTCAGTTCAATCTTTCTATAGAAAACTTTGGGATTGTTCACCCAAAAATAGAAAATGCTGAGGCTTTTTTTGCTGTGTAGCAACAAATCCAGGGGCTTTTTCACTTCTGTCGATCAATAACTGGAACTGAATTTACCTTTTCAAAAACAAAACCTAGGGACGGTTTTCCCTACATCCAAAAACTACTGAGGCCTTAGTCGCTGTATTACAACAAATCTAGAGACCTCTTACTTGTCTGTCGACCAATAACTAGAACTAAATTCATTCTTTCTATAGCAAAATCTAGGGACTGTTTACTCAAAAATCAAAGACTGCTGAGGCTTTTCATGCTGTGTAGCAAACAAATCTAGGGGCTTTTTCACTTCTAACGATTAAGAACTAGAACTGAGTTTACCTTCTTTATAACAAAATCTAGGGACGGTTTTCCCTACAATCAAAAACTACTGAGGCTCTCCTCGCTGTGTAACAACAAATCTAGAGACTTTTTATTTCTCTGTCGACCAATAACTGGAACTCAATTCATTTATTCTACAGGGTATTTGCAAACTTGGAGTGGAAAATTGAACCGCAATTAGGTTAATATTTCATAAGTGCCAGAAAAAGCAAACAAATCTAGGGGCTTTTTCACTTCTAACGATTAAAAACTAGAACTGAGTTCACCTTCTTTATAACAAAACCTAGGGACGGTTTTCCCTACAATCAAAAACTACTGAGGCTTTCCTCGCTGTGTAACAACAAATCTAGAGAATTTTTACTTCTCTGTTGACCAATAACTGGAACTAAATTAATTCCTTCTTCAGGGTGTTTGCAAACTCCGGGTAGAAAATTGAACCGTAATTGGGGAAATATTTCAATAGTGCCAGAAAAATGTTGAAAAAAATGATGATAAATTTTTTTGGAAATATAGAGGGTCAATCCTTCGACCCCTTCTATTTCCGTTATTTTGAAAGCTTTCAGAAAACTCTTCACATCAGACCGGGAAACAAGTTCTTGAAACCTTTGAGCGTGTCTTGTAATTTCATTTACTGTACAGGGTAATTTCTCGAAAATGCCCGGGAAAGGTTCTAGACGTTATAAAACTGATCTAGAGCAACAAATAACACCATTACGGTTTCTTATCAAAAAACCACCACCTGTTGCCTTCACTTTGCCTTTTTTTTTTTGACATAAACCTGTGTCAGTGTGAAGTGTGACTACCGTAAATAATTACAGACCGTCTGTACTCCTAACCAGTACAAAAATATTCCTAAATTTCAACACTAAACAATGTTGCCGTTGTTCTTCTGGGGGTAGAATGCGACTTTGGTGGTTTTTTTTAATTAAAAAACGTACTGTAGTTCTCATGTGAAATTTTCTGCATGCAATAAAAAAACTGGATTTCAGGATTTACAACTCCCCTGTATAGTAAATGGAATCCAAGACACATTCAAAGGTTTGAGAACATTGCTTTTTGGTCTGTTGAAAACAGTTGACTGAAATCTTTCAAAATAACGGAAATAGGTAAGGTCGAAGGATCACCTTTTGACCCTCCATAGAAACCTAAGTTTCTTTCAACATTTTTCTTATACTTTCGGAGCATTCCCGTAACTGCGGTTCAATTTTCTACCTCAAGTTTGCAAACATCCTGTATAGCAGAACCTAGGGACTGTTTACCCAAAAATCAAAAACTGCAAAGGCTTTTCTTGCTTTGAAGCAACAAATCCAGAGTTTTTTTCACTTCTGTCGATCAAGAACTGGAACTGAATTTACCTTTTCTATAACAAGACCAACGGACTGTTTCTCCAACAACCAAAAACCACTGAGGCTTTCTTTGCTGTGTAACCACAAATCCAGGGACATTTTTACGTCTATCGAACAATCACTGAGACCAAATTAGATTTTTTCTATAGAAAAAACCTAGGGACTATCTACCAAAAAAATCAAAAATACTGAGGCTTTCTTTGCTATGAAACAACAAATCTAGGGACTTTTTTGCTTTGTCGATAAAGAGCCTAACCAAATTTACCCTTTCTATAACAAAATCTAGGTACTGTTTCCTCAACAAACAACAATTACTATGGCTTTTCTTGCTGTGTAACAATAGATCTGGAAATCTGAGGATCTGGGAATTTCGTATTTGTCGACCAAGAATTAGAACCAAATTCACCCTTTTTATGACAAAACCTAGGGACTATTTTCCCAACAATCAAAAGCTACTGGGCTTTCCTTGCTGTGTAACAACAAATTCTTGGACTTCTTATTTCTGTAGACCAAGGACTGGAACCAAATTTACTCTTTCTATAACAATATTTAGAGACTGTTTTCTCAAAAATCGAAGAAAAATACTGAGGCTTTCCTCGCTAGTAACAACAATTCTAGAAATTTTTTTACATCTGTTCACCAAGAACTAGAACGAAAACATAGGGATATTTTAGAAAACATTTTTGTTTTATTCTGTGTCAAAAACTAGTGACAGGCACTCCTTGCTTTTCATCAATAATAAATCTAAGGACTTTCGCTGGTTTCTATCAAAATCTAGGGGATTTCTAATTCCGCATCTATCATTCCCAACAAATAATCTGATGATTTTTTACTTTGAGGCATGAACAAGCTTTTTTAGTGTATCGTACTGCTACCGATCAACCAACACTTTAGCACAATAAATAACCAGATATGGAAAAAATTGATTTATACGGGCATCCAAAAATCACACCGCCAAATTATGATTATCACTAATTACCAATTACCATCTTCATCGCCGATTTAGCACCATCAACCTGTAATTTACGACAGTTCAAATATTATCATAATTGACTCGGAAAGGCGACATAATGACAAATCTGCAAATTTATGGCTTGTGTTGCTCAAGCATACCGCAAAATCGAAGCTTTACTAACTACGACGGGATCGGCGAGACTTTATGTACTACACTTATCAAATATTAATTTAAGTAATATATCTATCACTTGCGGACAAAAGTTTACAATAATACGGCACCCAAGATTTATTACGATCAATTTGTATTATGATTTCGCACATTTCCTGCGACCGTAAATCACTCGCAAATGTCCAAGTCGTGAGGTCATGAAAGTTCTGAATGGTCTCTACAAAGCGCAGTATAAAGCTCGTAGGTAAATGCAGTATGGATTAAAATATGCAAATTGTTTGTAATTTATATGTATAGGTACTCATGCTTGAGAAGTTTCAATTGTTGTCGCAATGGAATATTGAACTGGAAAAAAGTTGGGCTTATTTAAAAAAATTTTTGGTAAACATGCTAAATACGCAACAAAGAAGCTCAATCGAAAAATATGACGCGCAAAAAAACAGTAGTTTGGAGCAAATATACGTTATTTTTTACTGTCAAGGTCGGTAATAGCGCCAGGATTTAAATAAATCGAGTGTATGAGGATTATAAAAAGAAGTATTCAACTGAACATGCAAGTTTTATCTGCGCGAGCAAATGTCTACGTACTAGCGAAATCTTGTAAGTAATAAATTACTGTGCCTAATAAATTATCATGCATACCTACCTAATTCAGTTTTGAAATATCGCTGTAATTTAGCTACATTGGTTCGGAGCAGTGAAAATACCGTATTTTTACATTGTAGAAACTCAGAAAGAAAAGCTTTGATGGATTGGTGACGAGATAAGAAAAATCCTTAATTCACGAGACCGACTACACATGCAGAAATGCCAACCGGCTGGGAGTGAGGCCGAATCCCCCATTTATGATGATGTCATCGATACCTATGTCTGCCTACCTGTGATTTTGTATATACCCAAAGTGAAATTTGCAAAACACTAGTGGGCCAAAATGCGCGATGACGTAATTTGCGCCATCCTTTTCAAGATACGGTAACGCTGAAAAGCTTTTACTCCCATCACTTTAACATAAATAATCCCAAACTCAATTCAGGCATCAATTTCACATCGAAATACTGTACCAGTACCACATTGAAATTAAAGTGGTCAACAAAATAAGTGTCAGCCGGTATTTCTATCGGTTTCCAAAACCAGACAGCTTTGGATACTATCGGTCGATTTCGGATCTGTTAGGACTAGCCTATAGCACCAATCTTCCTGAATCCAATAGCCAATGAATAAGGCTTTCGACCAGTTTGAACAGATCCGAAATCGACAGTAGAAATCAAAGCTGTCTGGTTTTGGAAACCGATGAAAATATCGACTATACTCATCTTGTTATGACCACTTTGTTATTCAATTTTACAACTGTATTAATTATTCAGTTTCACATCGAAATCAACAATTCATACCTTTGTTTGTGTTCGAGAAAATTGTAAAAACACATGATTGTTCAAGCGCGTGCTGGCACTACACTTGAAGCTTCACAACACCACGCATAGGTACTAATGAAAGGGAAAAACAAGAGTTTGTTTGTCATTTGATAAACAACAACGGAAGGAGGTGTAAAAGGATGCCATGTAGGTGGTTAAGCGGGGCATCGTGTGGAAAACTGCATAATAGTTGCCTGATAAAATGTGCGAGTACGATAAAGACTGTGGGAAGACGACCGCTCCGTCCGATACACGCATAATTATCATCCTGTGGCCGAGAGCTTAGATGATAAAACACACACGGGATGGATTTCATTGAGAAAAATTCTTCGGCATAGTAAACACTACGTGAGATTACCAAGAATTGGGGATGGGAGGAAAAATATGAATGATATGATGATGACTGGGTTCAGTGTGTAGGTCATGAAAGAAGAATGTGCTTAGCTCTTGAATACTTTAACGCTTGAAGAGTTTCGTTTTTACCTTCCGGTTCTAATGTGACTATTCCGATTTCCGGTTCAATTACGCTATACACCGAACAAATGCTAGTTTTTTATAGCTAGAACTTTGAGAGTCTTTAGAGCCAAGAGTAACAACAACTGTTGCTAACTTCAATAATGTTAACATCAATTATATAGTAATCTGATTTTCGGGCTGAACATTTTTTGCTTCAATTGTGACTATACCTACCGGGCATATAGTAGCTCGATTCAATATTACTACAATAAACAGTGTCGACTAATTTCCACTAATTTGTCATCAAAAGTAAAAGCACTTGCTCAACATATTTGGATAGGGTATCCGTATGCAACTGAATTATTGTGCTTCTTTATTGCGTCTAGAGCCGAGTTGACGTCACACCCTGTATATTCTATTTAAAAATGACGCAAGCCTGGCTATACCTCCTGTTTGTCGAGCAGTAAATAAAAACATGCCTAAATATTGCGTCTCGATATAAATTACCACTTACAGCAATAAGATAATGCTAAGAATACTGATGCACATAATCCTTAGGAGTTTCCGTTAGTTCCAGTAATAAGGCACCAGTTTTCAGCTCTTTTCTGTAGCGCATTTATGAATACGATCGGCTTAAGGTCACCACGTGTAGGTATATACCCAAACCACCTATTCTGAGAAAATCAAAGCAATTTTTCAATTAATTACTTACCTCACACATGACGCTTGATTCATCATGAGCTTCGCACATTTTCAAATCACGATTCTTTGTGTTTTGTATTACTCAGACCGTAATTATTGGCATGAATTGTTTTAAATTTCAATTGAATAATCGGTGTACTTGTACCAGGCAGCAGACGGATACACCTGCTTACCGAAACCAAGCTTGGGCAGATGCAATTTTCAAAAGTGGCGCCGTTTCTGGGGGATTTTCTAGGTTCAGCGTTGGCAATGCTGTATTCATGCAGAAATAAGAAGAAACGTCATTTCGTATGTTAAAATCAAGTACATAAGTGCCAAATCGAAGCAAATCTTGGCTGATTCTGAGGGATTTTCTCATTTTGATATTGGCACTGCTGTGTTAGTACAAAGAAAGCAACAAAACGTCATTTCGTTGTCAAAAAATGAAGCGCGAGTCTACCAACTCTAAGTAAATGTTTTACTCATTCTAGAAGATTTTTCCATTCCAACATTGGCACTGCTGTGTTTATATAATTTCGCAAGTCAAAAACTCGAAAATGAAGTAACTAGGTACAATTCAACCAACGCGAAGAAAATTTTTTCACTCGTTCTATAGTGTTTTTTCTATTTCAATGTTGGCACTGCTGTGTTGATACAAAGAAAGTAGAAAAACGTTATTTCGTTGCCGAAAAATGAATTATCATCTTACTAACTGTAAGGAAATTATCTACTTCTCATTCTAAGCTCAGGGATTTTCCCATTTTAACATTAGCACTGCTGTGTTGTTGTCACTTTGTTTGTCAAAAAACTCAAAAATGAAGTGGGTGCAGTTCAACTAACGCAACGAAAATCTTCTACTAGTTCAACAGGGTTTTTTTTTCATTTCAACATTGGCACTGCTGTGTTATTGTAATTTCGCATGTCAAAAACTCAAAAATTAAGTATCAAGGTACAGTTCAACCAACGCGAAGAAAACTTTTCACTCCTTCTATGAAGTTTTTCTTTATTTCAATGTTGGCACTGCTGTGTTAATACAAAGAAAGTAGAAAAACGATATTTCGTTGCCGAAAAATGAATTATAATCTTACCAACTGTAAGGAAATTATCTTCTCCTCATTCTAAGCTCAGGGATTTTTCCATTTCAACATTAGCACTGCTGTGTTGTTGTCACTTCGTTTGTCAAAAAACTCAAAAATGAAGTGGGTACAGTTCAACCAACGCAACGAAAATCTTCTACTAGTTCAACAGGGTTTTTTTCATTCCAACATTGGCACTGCTGTGTTAATGTAATTTCGCATGTCAAAAAACTCAATAATGAAGTGGGTACAGTTCAACCAACGCAACAAAAATCTTCTACTAGTTCAACAGGGTTTTTTTCATTCCAACATTGGCACTGCTGTGTTTATATAATTTCGCATGTCAAAAAATCAAAAATGAAGTATCTAGGTACAATTCAACCAACGCGAAGAAAACTTCCCACTCGTTTTATAGTGTTTTTTCTATTTCAATGTTGGCACTGCTGTGTTAATACAAAGAAAGTAGAAAAACGTTGTTTTGTTGCCGAAAAATGAGTTACAATCTTAACAACTGTGAGGAAATTATCTTCTTCTCATTCTAAGCTTAGGAATTTTTCCATTTTAACATTGGCACTGCTGTGTAGTTATAACTTCGTTTGTCAAAAAAAATCAAAAATGAAGTGGGTACAGTTCAACCAACGCAACGAAAATCTTTTACTAGTTCAACAGGGTTTCTTCCACTCTAACATTGGCATTGCTGTGTTAATGTAATTTCGCATGTCAAAACTCAAAAATGGAGTATCTAGGTACAATTCAACCAACGCGAAGAAAAGTTTTCACTCGTTCTATAGGGTTTTTTCCATTTCAATTTGGGCACTGCTGTGTTATACAAAGAAAGTGGAAAAACGTTATTTCGTTGCCGAAAATGGAATTACAATCTTATCAACTCTAAGGAAGTTATCTTCTTCTCATTCTTAGCTGAGGGATTTTTCCATTCTGACATTGGCATTGCTGTGTGGTTGTCACTTCGTTTGTCAAAAAGCTCAAAAATAAAGTAGGCAGAGTTCAACCAACGCAAAGAATTGGTATCTTCGACTCGTTCTGCAGTTTTTTTTTATTTCAACATTGGCACTGCTGTGTCAATGTGATTTTGCAAGGCGAAAACTCAAAAATGAAGTATCTAGGTAGAATTCAACCAACGCGGAGAAAATTTTCACTCATTCTCACTGCTGTATTAATACAAAGAAAGTGGAAAAACGTAGGTTCGTTGTTAAAAAATGGAGTACAATCCTACCAACTCTAAAGAAATCGTCTCCTTCTCATTCTTGGTCAAGGGTATTTTCCATTGATAACATTGGTACTGCTGTGTGTTGTTGTCATTTCGTCTGTCAAAAAACTAAAAAAAAAGTAGGTACAGTTCAACCAACGCGGAGAAAATCTTCTACTTGTTCTACAGGGTTTTTTCATTTCGACATTGGCACTGCTGTGTTGATACAAAGAAAGTAAAAAACGTCATTTGGTTGCCAAAAAGTTGGTACAGTTCTACCAATTCCAAGGAAATCTTCTACTCATCCCAGGGAACTTTTATATTTCAACATTGGCACTGCTGTGTTCAATATATTTTTTCTTATGTCAAAAACTCACAAATCAGATAGGCACACTTGGCAGCAAAAACAGCGCCCACTTGATTATTGACGGAGACGACTGTTTGCTTGGTCTGCTCTACCGTAGTAGGTGAGTATGTACTCGAGATGAATAAAACAATGCCGCCTTTGTAGAGGACTAGGTAAACAAACCGGGTGTTCGGTCGACGGCATTCTGTATTCTTTCTACCAGCACCACTACTACCTACCAACTACGGTAGAGCAGGCCAATCAAATGGTTGTCTTAATCATAAATCAAGTAAGCGCTATTTTTGCTGCCAAGTATACCATTCAACCAACGCGAAGAAAATCTTTTACTCGTTCTATAGGGTTTTTTCTATTCCAATTTTGGCACTGCTGTGTTAATATAGAGGAAGTAGAAAAACGTTATTTCGTTGCCAAAAAATGAAGTACAATCCTACCAACTCTAAGGAATCTTCTTCTCATTCTTAGCTGGGGGATTTTCCCATTCCAATTCCAACATTGGCAGTGCTGTGTTGTTGTCATTTCGTTTGTCAAAAACTCAAAAATAAAGTAGGTACAGTTCAACCAACGCAAAGAAAATCTTCAACACGTTCTAAAGGTTTTTTTTTTATTTCAACATTGACACTGCTGTGTCAATGTGATTTCGCATGTCAAAAACTCAAAAATGAAGTATCTAGATACAATTCACCAACGCGAAGAAAATTTTCCACTCATTCTGTAGGGTTTTTTTCCATTTCAATTTTGGCACTGCTGTGTTAACACAAAGAAAGTTGGGAAAACGTAGATTCGTTGTCAAAAAATTAAGTACAATCCTACCAGCTCTGAGGAAATCGTCTCCTTCTCATTCTTAGTCAAGGGATTTTTCCATTATAACATTGGTACTGCTGTGTATTGTTGTTATTTCGTTTGTCAAAAAACCTAAAAAAAAGTAGGTACAGTTCAACCAACCAACGCGAAGAAAATCTTCTTCTCGTTCTACAGGGTTTTTTCATTTCGACATTGGCACTGCTGTGTTGATACAAAGAAAGTAGAAAAACGTCATTTGATTGCCAAAAAGTTGGTTCAATTCTACCAATTCTAAGGAAATCTTCGATTCATCCCAGGGACCTTTTATATTTCAACATTGGCACTGCTGTGTTAATTATATTTTTTCTAATGTCAAAAACTCACCAAATCAAGTAGGTACACTTGGCAGCAAAAACAGCGCTCACTAGATTATTGACGAAGACGGCTGTTTGCTTGGATTGCTTTACCGTAGTAGGTGGGTATGTACTCGAGATGAATAAAGCAATGCCGCCTTTGTAGAGGTCTAGGTAAACAAACCGGATGTTCGGTCGACGGCATTTTGTGTTCTTTCTACCAGCACCACTACCACCTACCCACTACGGCAGAGCAGGCCAAGCAAATGGCTGTCCAAATCATAAATCAAGTGGGCGCTATTTTTGCTGCCAAGTGTACCATTCAACCAACGCGAAGAAAATATTTTACTCGTTCTATACGGTTTTCTTTTGTTTCATCTTTGGCACCTATCTGTCAATACAAAGAAAGTGAAAGAAAAGTCAGTTCGTTGCTTCGTTGCCAAAAAATTAAGTCAAATTCTATACCAGCTGTAAGTGACTCTTCTACTCATTCAAGTTTTTTTTTTCCATTTAAACATTGGTACTGCTGTGTTAATGTCATTTAGTATGTCAGAACCTCAAAAGTGAGTAGGTGCAATTCAATCAACGAAAAGAGAATCTTCTGCTTGTTATATAGGTTTTTTTCTGTTCCAACATTGGCACTGCTGCGTTTCAACACAAAGAAAGTGAAAAAAACGTCATTTCGTATGCCAAAAAACGAAGTAGGTACAGTTCTACCATATTTAAGAGAATCTTCTTCTACTCATTCTAGGGAATTCTTCCCACTTCAAGATACTTATTCATGTGAAAATAAATTATAATTCTGATAATGCTACCAATTTAGAGAAAATCTTGTTCAACTGTTCAAGTAGGGCGATTTGTCATTTCTTCAGTACTGTATTTTACAGTAGGTACAGGAATTTCAAGTACTGCTTGCCCTTAATTTTCGATGGTCAACTTTACCTAAAGTCACTTTGTTATTTTTTTTGAAACAAAACCACACATGTTTTCAATCAAGCTATCTTGATTTTGAATTCCCATGACAACGTTCCCAATAACTGCCAGATTCTGTACGACAGTGTAGCGAAATAAGATCTATCACCAACCTGAGGGAAAATCCCAAAAAACCCCAAAGATGTGATCCAAATCAAAGATCGTGACTTTGGCTTTCCATATGACAGTGTCCTTATCTTATAAATGACGTTTCCTTAATTATTTTATTCCAAACGGAATTCCAGCATTTTTTTAATCAATACCAGAAAACTATCATCAGGCAGGCATCGATAATAATTTCACCAGAGTTTAAAACCAGAGTTGCCAGTGTAGTACCAAAAGCTCAGAAGTATCTACTTATTTATTCAGCGTTACACGCATTATTTGCATGAATGCGCATAATACGAGGTTGGCAATAATGCACAGTTTGACAGAGCTCATCAGCTCAGGGCAAGGGTGCCAATGGTTGGAACCAAAAGTACCCAACCTGAATATTTGGCGCAATAGACAATAATAAATGTACGTATGTGTGTAACATCAAGTTGTCAAACTGTCGAAATGCGCACTAACCTTAGTGCACAATGCGTTCAGGTCAAAAAATGCGCAAAGAATGCGTGTGGCAATATTTTGGTGGATGCGCTCATACCGTGATACGTAAAGGAATTTTCTATTTATTGCCAATTGCAGTATTTAGCATCGGTACTTATACGACTCACACTAACGTACGTTGGATACATTGTCGAGATTTATAATCATAGGCGTGCATTTAACACGGTCCATAGCCAGTTCATGATTATTAATTATTGTTATTGATGCATATTAATGGTAATTACTCTTTGTTTACACCTGAGCGTGTAATTTGATTATTAATATTATTGGCATCACCACTCTATGCCTTTAGAAAATTGCTTGGGATAGGTATTAGTTCTCTAAGCGTTTTTTTTGTTTTCATAAAACAAAGTTCTCCGATTACCACAGCATCAGACGGTCGGACCGAAACTGCACAGAAACGTGTTTCGCCCCTGTTGGGGGCTCATCAGTGCGCAGGCATTCAGTCAGTTTTTTTTTCATATTTTTTTTTAATATATTGAACAACGCGCGTATTTTGGAGACAATCTAATCCAGGAAATGGTCGAGGCATTGACATAATTCAGGAATAATACCGAATCCTATTCCTGTCCACTTTTTTGCTGGATGCGTCTCGGAACAGATGCCAAGTTGTTGGATGTTTTTTTTAAAAGAGTGAATTATGTAACGTAAACTTGAAATGTTTGAATAGTTTAGAGCTTTCTGTTTTTGCAAAGACATCTCGTCTCAGAGAGCTTAATAAAATCTGCGCGGCAAATCCGAGTATGAGATTCGCAATGGCACAGCGAGAGTGCGAAAGCCGTTTGCGCGTTTGATTGGTTTTATTGTTATGAGGTCGTCGCGGATTCATTCGGGTGTTAATAACCACCGGCCGGGGTCATGTGTTTGTGTACACGCATAACATAACGAAGCTAACCTCCGACGGCCGTCGGCAAGGTCAGGACTTGCGAATTTTCGCGGGGCCCCTTTATATTTTTCGAATTAATACCGGCCCGTCGATTTCAACACGCGCGCGCGAGGGGGACGTTCCGCGAAAGTTTCGTGATTTATTTTATGACCCGCGGATTTGGCATCGGATCTCGCAACTCTCAAAAATGTTTGTTTTATTTTCGTGTGTACACACACTATAAATAAGAATAAATCGACATCAATCCCGTCACGGCGTTATTTTAGCGTGTGCGTTAGTTTTACCTACCTGGACGTACAGGGTGTTTCAGTGATGATGGTGTTACAAACTTCAAGGAAAGATTCCTATCAAAAACCATATTGCTGAAAATAGGGATATGATCCGTGTCCGGAAATGCTTCGTTCCAGAGATATAGAAGACGAGACTCTGTTCCGCATTGAGCTCCAACTTTCACGATAAAACCACCTGACGCCCAAGCCAACTTTTCTTTCCACAACATTTGAAAAACCACTTCAGGTCTCAAATTTTTGAAAATATTTGGAGTCGAAGGTGGCCCTTCGAGCTCTTCTATTTCAGTTATTGGATAGATTTTAGTTGATTTTTCCAATAGATTATGAAACAATCTTTCAAGCTATGGAATAGTATTCAAGAAAAGCGCAAATAATGAAAGTGGCGCGTATTTGGAATAAAAAATCGATTTAAACGTATCCTATAGGTATACAGAGGATGATGTCATGTACAAATTTAAACATTAACTCGCACCAGTGATAACTTTATCAATTATCAATTTATTAACCAAGCTCCGATAAACGTTCAATGGCGATAACGCCAAGCTAAAAATACACGACATCCAATAATGAGTATACAGGTCTCACCTACACTTCATTATTGTTTACTTCCATTCTATTCAAATTTCGCACCGACTCTTTCGAGTAGGTATGTGCTCTCTGATGATGGTGGGAATCAGCTGATTGTATTTCGAGAACGGTTTTTTGGCACGAGGTATTTTCAGGTGCAAAACTTTGCTCGATGCCCGAGAAGTTGTTGATTGGGACGGGGAGAAGTCAACGTTTTGGGAAGCGCTAAACCTACGTTAATGGTAAACAGCAGGAAGTGATGTCACGTTGGAAAAATGACGGCCACAGACAACGTTCAATAATTCATCGAGCAAAAACGAAGCGAGCAGCTCAGCACCAGCGCACTCGTAAGCCATCGCCGAATATTTGGTCATGTTTATTTTGGAGTGCGCACGTGTGCAATCGCGTTTATTGCGCTGAAACATTTCGTCAGTTGGGTACTTTTGGTCCGAGCTGTTGGCACTATTGACGTCCTGTATTGGGCTCTCCGAAATCACCATCGATTCCACCTTAGCATTAGAGGCTACGAGCATAATTATCTCAAAATCGTTTGATGAGCCAAACTTTGGAATTTGATTACTATACACTCTCAGTTTGAGCTATCCATGCCGTTGCCCCAGTTAGTAAGTTACAGTGGTGTCTAAGCAAGCAGCCATGAATCTTCTTGAAGAATTTTTTTAGTATAAGGTATGCATCAGCAACACCTCAAAGATTTTCGTGAGTTACCTCCGTTTAGCTTGAACCAAGCTCAGCGAGCCTCATTTAGTATTATTATGAAGCTCTAAAATCCTTTAGGAAGGCGATAGATGGCCTTGTTCAGTTAACCTCAACAAACCCTATTCAACTTCGAAAAAGTGATCCCAAACATTGGACCGATCATTAAACAACACCATCTCAATCCAACGGACATGTGTTTCGGACCTGCTTGGGTCTTCATCAGTGCTGGGGCATTCGGAACTGAGCTCGGCGATCTGGATATCGAAATTACCCATGCCCATATTCACACTCCAAGAGTACTCGTGAGTGAGATATCCGTGTGGCGCCATCTACTACCGGCTTTCCGCAAAGTGTAGATGGAGGCAGTACTGGTCGCGGAAGGTCGTGGACTACACCGATCACCTCCCTTCCACATGCTGGAAGACTGTGATTTGAGTCTCTTAACCATGAGACTTGGGGTATGAGAGAAAGCTTCCGCGACCACTACTGCCTCCATCTACATATTGCGAAAAGTCAATAATAGATGGCGCTGCACGGGTTACGAGTACACACTTCAAGTGTAAATACCGGGTGGGCCATAAAAAACCGTGCTCTGAATTTTTCCCTCTTAAATTTTCATTCCTCCACCGATTTTATCGAACTTTTCAGCATTGGATAGCCAATTGAATAGGCTATCATTTTTGTATTTCAAAATGGCCGACACACCAAAATTCAAGATGGCAGAAACAATTGAAAATAGGCCTCCTTTTGTTTTCGTTGCTTTTTATTGAAAGTTACCAGAAAGTCAAAACCAATAATGTATTATAAAGGACTGGACCTTCCTTGTCAATTCAAGACCACAACCAATGAAATCGATTCATCTGCTAAGGAGTTCATGCGAGTTGAAGCGAAGCCTATTTTCGGTTTTTTTCATTTCCGCATAATTAACCCAAAAGGTATCCTACCCACTAATCCGCCATGTGCTCATTTCTCAACCGATTTTCTCAAATTTGATATCAATGGCTAGCCAATTGGACAGGCTACCTTTTTCATATGACAAAATGACACACCTGTCAAAATCCAAGATGGCGAAAGCTATTGAAAATATAATTTCTTTTGTCCTCATTGCTTTTTGATAAAAATCAGCGGAAAGTCAAAACCAATAATTATTATGAAGGAATAGACCTTTCTCGACAATTCAAGACAGCAACCAATCAAATCGGTTCATCTAACGAGGAGCTACGGCCAGTTGAAGCGAAACCTACTTTTCGTTTTTCTATTCCAACAAGGACGAATAAGGCCCATTTTCAATAGTTTCCGCATCTTAAATTTTTGACATGTTGGCCATTTTCTTATACGAAAATGGCAGCCTGTCCAATTGGCTAGCCATTGATACTAAATTTGGAAGAATCGGTTGAAAAATAAGGATATGGCGGGCAGGATTCCTAAATTTGGGTCATTTATGCGGGAATAAAGGAACCGGCGGGTAGACTTCGCTTCAACGCGCCGTAGCTCCTCGACAGATGACCCGATTTGATTAGTTGCGGTCTTGGATTGTCTAGGAACGTCTATTCTTTCATAATAATAATTGGTTTTGACATTCTGCTAATTTTTATCAAAAAACAATAGAGACAAAAGAAATTCTATTTTCAATTGCTTCCGCCATCTTGGATTTCGACATGTATGTCATTTTCTCATATGAAAAAGATGGCCTGTCCAATTGGCTAGCCATTGATACCAAATTTGAGAAAATCGGTCAAGAAATAAGCAAATGGCCGATTGGCGGACAGGATACCTAAATTTGGATCAATTATGGGGAAATGAAAACACCGTGAAGTAAGCTTTGCTTTAACTCGCAATAGCTCCTCGGCCGATAACCCGATTTTATTGGTGGTGGTCTTGAATTGACAAGGAAGGTCTGATCCTTTATAATACATAATTGGTTTTGACTTTCTGGTAACTTTCAATAAAAAGCATCGAGAACAAAAAAAAAGGCTTTTTTTCAATTGTTTCTGCCATCGTGAATTTTAGTATGTCGGCCATTTTGAAGTACAGAAATGATAGCCTATTTAATTGGCTATCCAATGCTGAAAAGTTTGATGAAATCGGTGGAGGAATAAAAATTTTAACACGAAAAATTCCGAGCACGGTTTTTTATGGCCCACCCGGTATAAGTAATCTCGATACTTCGAGCTCAGCTTCGAATGCTCCAGCACTGATGAGGAGCCAAGCGGGTCCGAAACACGTGTCTCTTGGATTCAGATAGTTGTTGCCCGGTCAGTTGTTGCTACTGTTCTCTTCCAGTTCTGAAGATTTCGCTTTATCTTTTTTGAAAAATCCTATTTAGTTTCACTGTTGCCGTTTGAAGCCCGGAAGATTTGAATCACTTCTCAAAAAGTGACATCAAACCATGTGATATTCCCAACGAGCCCCACCTTATATAAACCATAAAAGAACTCTAATGAACTTCAAAAACCACTGGTTAGAATCAAAGAGCGTGAAGATAACTCGATTCGATTAGCTTTGAATAATCCGATTTAGTTTTATTCTCAATTTTATCTGGACAGCCTTGACACACCTTGATTGTTATCTTAAAAGTGTAAGCAGACCAGTAGACTGAGACAGGGCATTCTGTCTCACCTAAGAAGGAGGTGGGGAAGGAGAGAAGCAGGAACAGATGTTTCTACAAGCTGGAAACGTAGAAAAGCGAAAGAGGAGGAGTAGGGACTATTAGCTAGAAAGTCATGTCATCAGGAACAGGGAACAACAGGACACACAGATTGTGGCATCATCAGCAGAAAGTAGAAAAGAGGGAGGGGTAGGGGGTTATGAGGTAGAGACGTCATCATCCTCCTCTGCTGCTGGCGCTTCTAGCACAAGACGCATCTTTTGATGGTCCTTCTCTCCCTC
Organism: Anaspis maculata; assembly: GCA_949128115.1. Lineage (NCBI taxonomy): Eukaryota > Metazoa > Arthropoda > Insecta > Coleoptera > Scraptiidae > Anaspis > Anaspis maculata. The sequence continues at coordinate 1,926,910 of OX421962.1, forward strand.
CTCTTCCTTCTCTTCTCCCTCTTCCTCCTCTCCCTCCTCTTCCTCTTCCTCCTTCTTCTCCTCAGGTGAGCCAGAATACTCTATCTTGATCTATTCAGGTCTCAGGTTCTATTGAGCAAACCCCTAGCAAGCTCTATTGAGGCAGCTTCCACAAGCTCAAACAAACCTTTCGGAAACCGTGGCTTCCAACAAGACCTTCCTGGAACATTCAGAACAAAAAAGGAGCTCAGATCAACCTTTCGCCTAGAGCCTAATTCAACTAACCTCGACGAACCCTATTTTTGATCTTGACTGAGCCCCTATGGGCAGTGGAGAAACAATACTTGGCTTCTTGAAAAGCGTGATGGAGCTTTATTCAACTATTCTCAACGAGCCCTATCGGGAGCCGTTACGAACCTCAATGAACCTTGATTGCTGGTCGGCCCCTCCATAAGCTCCCTTTGCCCAACCTTAACGAGCTCCACTTGATATAGAGAAGCCTAGCCAGTCTGAGGAAGAGGTATTTGACCCCAAACAAGCGTGAACTGGACGTTATTCGACTAGCTGCAACGAACCACATTAGGTTTCATCTAGAGTCATTTTGAACCTCAAAAAAATCTTGTATACTCGCTCAGAGAGTGAGGATAAGCCTTATACAAATAAATAAGCTCAACAAGCTTTGTTAAACCCTAGAGAATAATTCCAAACCCAAGAGACTTTGGCTAGTCCTCAAAAAACTCTAAACAGCTCAACTCAATTATAACTTCAAGAAGCTGATTTGTTGTAAAAAATATTAGCTAATCTCTCAAAGAGCATAAAGGGGCCCAAGTAGCTTCAACGAGCTTCAAATTCAGTAATGAACCTATATGAACTCTGAAGAACTTTAACCACGTTAAGCCCGATTCAGTTTTAACAAGACCCTTCTGGACTTTGAGAAACCTTGATCAGTTTCACAAAAACTGTAAACAAGATAGTTTAGCTGAATAAACTCAACGAGGATTTAGCTCTGGAAAAACTATAAAAAATCCGAGTTATTTTGTTTAGTTGAGAAGAAAAAACAGAAAACTCTTCTTTTATCATGGTCAACCAGCCAATTTGTTCGAAAAAAAAACATTAGCTAACATCTCAAAGAGCGTAAGAGAGACCAAATAACTCTAACGAGCCATATGATTTAGTTCTATAAAACACCTATGATACCTAACAAACTTTGACTGAACTGGACAAGAACTTAGATCAACCTCAACGAGCCCTATTTAGTTTAAAAAGAAACCCTTGTGAACCCTAAGAATCCTTTTTTTTTTGTGTTCTAACAGCGTCGAAGGGTCTTATTTGGCTGGATGAGCTGAACGAACCCTGTTCAGCTTCAAAAAGCTGTTACAGACTCAAAGGACTGTCATTCACTAGAAGAGCTCGAGAAGGATTTGTTTAATCAATCCTTCCAAAGAACGTGAAAGGGCCCAAATACTCCAACAAGCCCTATAATTCAGTTCTATAGAACCCTTATGAACCCTAACAAACTTTGGTTAAACTAGACAAAAACTTGGATTAACCTTGACAAGCTCTATTTAATTCTAAAAGAACCCTTGTGAACCCAGAGAATTCATGGTACATTTCTCTAACAGCGAGGGAGAGCCTTGTTTGGCTGAATGAGCTATATGAATCCTGCTCAGCTCTGAAAAACCGTCACAAACACGAGAGACTGTTAGTCACTGAAAAGGCTTGAGAACACTTTGTTTAACGAGCCTCAACGTGCTCATTTCTCTGAAAACCATTGGCTAGCCTTCCAGAGAACGCGATAGAGTCCAAATAACTCCAACGAGCCCTATGATTTAGTTCTATAGGACCCTTATGAACCCTAACAAACTTTGGTTTAACTAGACAAGAACTTGGATTAACCTTGACGAGCTCTATTTAATTCTAAAAGAACCCTTGTGAACCCTGAGAGTTCTTGGTACATTTCTCTAACGGCGTAGAAGAGCATTGTTAGAGTGAATGAGCTAAATGAGCCCTGTTCAGCTCTAAAAAACCGTCACAAACCCGAGAGACTGTTAGTCACTGGAAAGGCTCGAGAAGACTTTGTTTGACGAGCCTCAACGTGCTCATTCTTCTGAAAGCCATTAGCTAGCCCTCAAAAGAACGCAATAGGGTCCAAATAACTTTAACGAGCCCAATGATTCAGTTCTATAGAACCCTTATGAACCCTAACAAACTTTGATTGGATTAGACAGGAACTTGGATCGACCTTAACGAGCTCTATTTTATTCTAAAAGAACCCTTGTGAACTCTTAGAATTCTTGGTACGTTTTTCTCACAGCGTAGAAGAGCCTTGTTTGGCTGAATGAGCTATATGAACCCTGCTCAGCTCTCAAAAACCGTCACAAACCTGAGAAGACTGTTAATTACTGAAAAAGCTTGAAAAGACTATGTTTAACGAGCCTCAACGTGCTCATTTTTCTAAAAACCATTGGCTAACCTTCCAAAGAAGGAAAAAGGTCGAATAGCTCTGACGAGCCCTATGATTTAGTTCTATAGAACTCTTGTGAACCCTAACAAACTTTAATTGAACTGGACAAGAACTTGAACTGACCTTGACGAGCCCTATTTGATTCTAAAAGAGCCCTTGTGCACTCTAAGAACTCTTGGTACATTTCTCTAACAGCGTAGAAGAGCCTTGTTCGGCTAAACGAGCTAAATGAACCCTGATGCTCAGGTCTAGAAAGCCGTCACAAACGTGAGAAACTGTAAGCTACTGAGAAAGCTCGAAAACACGACGAGCCCTATTCAGTTTCAATAGAACCCTTGTGGACCGCAAGAAACTTTAGTACGTTTCTTCAACAGCGTGAAGGAGCCTTATTCGACTACTTAAATAAACTAAACGAGCCCTGTTCAGCTCCAAAAACCCATCACGAACCCAAGAGACTGTTAGTAACTGAAAAAGCTCCAGAAAGCTTTGTTCAACTACGAGCTCATTCTTCTAGAAACCGTTGGGCTAACCTTCCAAAAAGCCCCTTATTTAGTTCTATAAGATCCTTATGAATCCTATTTAACTTGATTGAAAACTAGACAAGAGCTTGAAATAAACTCGACGAGTCCTTTTCAGTTTTATTAGAACCAATGTGAATCTCAAGAATCTTTGGTACATTTTTCTTACAGCGTAGAAGAGCCTTATTGGGCTAAATGAGCAAAACGAACCCTGTTTAGCTCTAAAAACTTTTAACAAACCCAATAGACTGTTGGTCACTGGGAAGCTCGAAAAGGCTTTGTTAATCAACTTATAGCAACGACAACGAACTTATTCTTTCAAAAAACATGGCTAACCTCTCAAAGAGCGTAAAAGGGCCCAAATACGGGATCTAAATTGAGCTCCATCAAACCGATTTTTGGATAACATCGACGAGCCCTACACACACCCCTTGTGGAGCATAATATACCTTGATTAGTCTCTCAAAGAGTGCGAAAGAGCCTTATTCAACTGAATGAACTCAATGAGCCCCTCGATGAGCCCTATTTAGCCCCAGAAAGCCTTCACAAGCTCCAAAGACCTCATTTACGTGTCTGGAAGCGCCCCTAAGAACTTTGATTCACCTCGATCTCGTTGATTTTGATTGAACGAATTCCCTAGCACTGGTGCCTGAAAATGAGAAAACAGGACGCCCACGCAGCGCCGCCAACCTTGCCGCAATCAACCTTCCTGCTCCGACGTTAGCCTGTACACACTGAATTTTCCGAGCCATTCGAGAAGCACGCCTTGTGTCTCATAAATACACAAATCGCGCAACATTATTAATTAAGACGTGCATAATAATCAATCTGTTGTTACGTCACAGACTTTGAGCAACAGCAAGACCGGTAGGGAGAACGTAATTGGCAATATCCTCGCGGTTTAGCACCAGAAGCTATGGGCACAAAGCAAATAAACGTCTTCTTTGATGGAGGAAACAAATCAAAAAATCAATCAGACATTCATTTTGCAATTTTATATTATCAATAATTAAAGGTGATGGTATAGGTTTCGCATAAAAGGTAAGTATAACTGCCGGTTTGGAGGAGAAGGCATTTCGCAGTTCCTTGGCGCTTTACGGATGACGGCATGTATAAATATAGATGATGTCATCGTCCATACTGTACCTGGTTATAAGTTACCTTTCACTGATATATTTTACTCGCTCGGTATTTATGCTTTTTTCGTTGTTTTTCTAAACGCCTGTTTCAAGTTCTGCCTGCTTAATCGCTAATTTGCTGTAATTTGCGGGCCTTAGGCATAGGCTTAACGTTATTATTCTTGACGTGATAGCGTACCGACTAGGTACCTACCTAGGTAAACATAAATAAATAATGCGCTGGCGCGCTCTACATTATTTACTTCTACTTGGAATCGAGCTCGGATTTCCGAGAACTTGCGTTTATTATGGTGAGAGGTATAGGTAAGAACTTGATAAAAATAAGATGAGTGTAATAAAATTCAATGGGAATTGGCGAACCTGCGGACCGGAAGTTTATCAACCGTGCCAACTTAATAGATCAAAATCTGATCACACCGTTGCCTCGGTACCGACGTACGTAGGTACAAACCCACTTGATGAAGTTTCAAGAAAAAATGTGGATGAACTTTGAACCAGCAGAGCGGTGGCAATTACCGGTTTTGTCGCTAGACTTTGTTGTGGTTGTTCCGATTAAAAATGAAATCGAGCTTCCTGATGACAGGCTTCCGTCTAATATCGAGGTTTTCCCAGTAGCTGTGAAGCTACAGGACTTTTCCGCCGGCGTTCTTCTTTGTTAACAACCCAGCCATGTTTCGAAAGTTTTTTTTGTACAGAAGTGATGAAATGTTGAATATTCATCCACTTATTTTAGTACAACTTAAGCTGGTATTAAGACGGGCGGTTGACACATTTTTTCGATAATTTAACCAGCACGTGACATTAGTGACACGCCAATTTCAATAATTCGAACATCACCGGTATCAATACGGAATCGGATAAATACCTAGCCTCAGGCGTTTTTGCATAAATGAAATTAGCATTTATATGGCACACAACCTACTGCATAATTTGTTCTGCCTGATGGGCATGCTGTTGACACTGTTGCAAAGAAAACTGCCATGCCGATTATCGCTGCTATTGTACACCTAGCAGGTATGCAGATACAGTTAAGTACCAGTTAAATGTTCTCGTGGCTACATTCATCCGTAGTCCACAGGGCTGCTGAATGACATACGAGTGTCAATAGATTGCATGACGAACCTTGAGAAGCGTGAATTAGCTCAATATGTGTTTCACTCTTTCTAGACCAGTTTGATGTGAGATAAAGTGTGAGATAAAGTGAGACAATTTCACAATCTGAGAGCTACGAAAAGCCTTTTCACGAGCCTCATTTCAAGTTGACGAGACTTGAGGAGCGAGAATTAATTCAATATCACTGCCTCACCCTTCCTGAACAAGTTGAATCCATCATGAAATGGTCGAGTTTTATGATAAAGTGAGACAACTTCACAATCTGGGACCTACAAACAGCCGAGCTAAATGTAACACTGGTGGGCCTCCAAAAGCGTGGATCAGCTCAATATCTGCCTAACTCTTTCTAGACAAGTTGAGTTCATCTTGAAATGGTCAAGTTTTATGCTAAAGTGACACAGTTTTACAATTTGAGAGCTACAAAGAGCCTCTATGAGCTCAATTTTACACTGACGATTCTCTAGAAGCCTGGAGTAGCTCTAAGTCTGTCTCCATCTTCCTAGAAAAGTTAAATTCATCTCTTAGTGATCAAGTGTCATGACAAAGTGAGACAATTTTACAAGTAAGGATCTACACAAAGCCTTCGCGAGCTTAATTTTACACTGACGAACGTTGAGAAGCGTGAGTTAACTCAATATCTGTTTTACTCTTTCCAGACCAGTTTGATGTGAGACAAAGTGTGATATAAAGTGAGACAACTTTACAATCTGAGAGCTACAAAAAGCCTCTACGAGCCTCATTTCAAGTTAACGAGAATTGAGAAGCGTGAATTAGCTCAATATCTGCCTCATTCTTCCTGGACAAGATGAATTTATCATTGAATGGTCAGGTCAAGTTTTATGATAAAGTGAGACAACTGCACAATCTGAGAGCTACAAAAAACCTTCACGAGCTAAATGTTACACTGACGAGCCTCGAGAAGTGTGAATCAGCTCAATATCTGACTTACTCTTTCTCGACAAGTTGAGTTCATCTTGAAATAGTCAAGTTTCATGCTGAAGTGAGACAACTTCACAACCTGAGAGCTACAAAGAGCTTTTACGAGCTTAATTTTACACTGACGAACCTCGAGAAGCCTGAAGTAGCTCTAAGTTTGTCTCCATCTTCCTAGAAAAGTTGAACTCATCTCTTAGTGATCAAGTTTCATGACAAAGTGAGACAATTTCACAAGTTAAGATCTGCACAAAGCCTTCGCGAGCTTGATTTTACACTGATGGACGTTGAAAAGCGTGAATTAACTCAATATCTGTTTTAATCTCTCTAGACCAGTTTGATGAGAGACAAAATGTGAGATAAAGTGAGACAACTTCACAATCTGAGAGCTACAAAAAGCCTCTACGAGCCTCATTTTAAAATAACGAGACTTGAGAAGCGTGAATTAGCTCAATATCTGCCTCATTCTTCCTGGACAAGATGAATTTATCATTAAATGGTCAGGTCAAGTTTTATGATAAAGTGAGACAACTTCACAATCTGAGAGCTACAAAAAACCTTCACGAGCTAAATGTTACACTGACGAGCCTCGAGAAGTGTGAATCAGCTCAATATCTGACTTACTCTTTCTCGACAAGTTGAGTTAATCTCAAAATAGTAAAGTTTCATGCTGAAGTGAGACAACTTCACAACCTGAGATCTACAAAGAGCTTTTACGAGCTTAATTTTACACTGACGAACCCCGAGAAGCCTGAAGTAGCTCTATATCTGTCTCCATCTTTCTAGAAAAGTTGCATTCATCTCTTGGTGGTCAAGTTTCATGACAAAGTGAGACAATTTCACAAGTTAAGATCTACACAAAGCCTTTACGAGCTTAATTTTACACTAACGAACGTTGAGAAGCGTGAATTACTTCAATATCTGTTTTACTCTTTCCAGACCAGTTTGATGTGAGACAAAGTGTGATATAAAGTGAGACAACTTCTATTTGGGAAGCGTGAATTACCTCAATATCCGCCTCACTCTTTCTGGACAAGTTGAATTCATCATTAAATGGTCAAATTGTATGATAAAGTGGGACAACTTCACAACCTGAGAGCTACAAAAAGCCTTTACGAGCTAAATGTTACAATATCCGAGACTCGAGAAGCGTAAATCTGCTCAATATCTGTCTTACTCTTTCTAGACAAGTCGAGTTCATCTTGAAATGGTCATGTTTTATGATAAAGTGAGACAACTTTACAATCTGAGAGCTACAAACAGCCTTTACGAGCTTGAATTTACACTGACGAACCTTGAGAAGCCTGAAGTAGCTCTATATCTGTCTCCATCTTCCCAGAAAAGTTGAATTTATCTCTTGGTGGTCAAGTTTCATGACAAAGTGAGACAACTTCATTAGTTAAGATCTACACAAAGCCTTTACGAGCTTTATTTTACACTGACGAATCTTGAGAAGCGTGAATTAGCTCAATATGTGTTTTACTCTTTCTAGACCAGTTTGATGTGAGACAAAGTGTGAGATGAAGTGAGACAGCTTCACAATCTGAGATAAAGTGAGACAGCTTCACAATCTGAGAGCTACAGAAAGCCTTTTCGAGCCTCATTCCAAGTTGACGAGACTTGAGAAGCGTGAATTAGTTCAATATCACTGCCTCACCCTTCCTGGGCAAATTGAATTCATCATTAAATGGTCAAGTTTCATGAAAAAGTGAGACAACTTCACAATCTGGGAGCTACAAAGAGCCTTTACGAGTTCAATTTCACACTGACGAGCCTCGAGAAGCCTGAAGTAGCTCTATATTTGTCTGCATCTTCCCAGAAAAGTTGAATTCATTCCTTGGTGGTCAAGTTTCATGACAAAGTGAGACAACTTCACAAGTAAAGATCTACACAAAGCTTTTACGAGCTTAATTTTCACACTGACGAACCTTGAGAAGCGTGAATTAGCTCAATATGTGTTCTACTCTTTCTAGACCAGTTTGATGTGGGACAAAGTGTGAGATAAAGTAAGACAACTTCACAATCTGAGGGCTACAAAGAGCCCTTACGAGCTTAGTTTTACACTGATGAGCTTCGAGAAGCCTGAAGGAGCTCTACATCTGTCTCCATCTTCCTAGAAAAGTTGAATTTATTTCTTAGTGGTCAAGTTTCATGACAAAGTGAGATAACTTCACAAGTCAAGATCTACACAAAGCCTTTACGAGCTTCATTTCCACACTGACGAGCCTTGAGAAGCGTGAGTCAGCTCAATATGTGTTTTACTCTTTCTAGACTAGTTTGATGTGAGACAAAGCGTGAGATGAAGTGAGACGACTTCACAATCAGAGAGCTACAAAAAGCCTTCACTAGCCTCATCCCAAGTTGACGAGACTTGAGATCTTGAGAAGCGTGAATTGGTTCAATATCACTGCCTCACCCTTTCTGGACAAGTTGAATTTATCATTAAATGGTCAAGTTTTATGATAAAGTGAGACAGCTTTACAATTTGAGAACTACAAAGAGCCTCTACATCCTTTGAAAGTGAGTTTCACATTTTTGAGTCTTTGAGTCTGATTTCCTACTGTCTTGAGTCCACAAAATGGACCTCAAGTGCCGTGTCGAGCGCCCCAAGACACGTCTGTTGTCTTTCCGCTGGACCACTTATATTTTGCTTCCAAAGAATGTTTGAGTTTTTGAATATCGTAACCATTACAAAACTGATGAATTATGACGTTGCTGACACAGCTCCAGTGCCTACACCGATTCTGGCTCGCAACTGGAAAGTCTGAATTGACTCTTTTTTTTAAATTTCCATCAGATCAAATTTGAACTCTACGCCACTGGCTCCTTTATGATCTTGAACAAAGCCGCTCTCTTTTGTAATGTGATCTAATTTAAGCCGACAACAATATACCTAAATCCTCGTTCTAAATGCTCCGAATAAAACACGTGATAGAAAATCGATTGTTTTCTTCCATATCATACGATCTGTGGTTCGTAATACCTCCGTTATCTTCAAAATTACCGTTGTTTTGCACCAGCCTGTTGGGACGCCACTGGAATTTATGAAACGCGGATTAGTAACGAGCATGCACTTGATCCCACTCAATGGCACCAGACACTGCGACGCCTTAAGGCTACCAAACGCTGCGAAGTTCCTAGTTCGTGTCCTTCAAAGCCAATTTCCAACCATTACACAGAATTCTTGAATATTAAATCATCGGTACGGTTCAGCTTTCGAGAAAAATGCGTAAATTTGAGAATAATTATCATTGAAATTGATCACGTTTTATCCAGCCATCTACCAGGATATAGGGTGTGTCAATTAAATAATGAGCATGCTTCTTGTAGCCGGTGTAATAATTGTTATTTTTTTGCTTCTTGTTGCGAGCAGGATACCTTGACTCACGCGTCCAGTCAGCCTGTTGTTAATTAGTGACCACCTGTCCGTGTAATGTCGAAAACTCTGACATCAACGAAAATGATCATTACCATCATCGGTATTATTATTACCATTATTATTGTCTTGCCGCATCCGACAAGCGGGCAATTATTGAGCGTCCCAAGGCTTTCCGTACGTATAACTGACTAAATATTTACACTGCTCTCGTTTATAGGAAGCTATAAATAAAGAATTACTTATCTAAATTAAATGTCAATATGCACGGTGATTTTTCATTTAATTGACCATCAGATGGCGAAGAGGAATGCGACAAAAACCGATCCCACTTTTTTCGCGTTGAAAAAACACTTTTTCGAAACATTATTGGCAAAACTAGGTACATAAACAAAAGACTTGACAATAATGGAATTTTATCTACCTTATGTAAATGGCACCCACGCAAGATTTGCTGGCAAAACAGATTGCAATCATAATTGAAAGGGCAAAGGACGATAAATTGTTTTTCTTTTCTTATTGGAAGAAAAAAACAGACGAAACATTACTTATTTTTGAGAAAAGACTAGTGCGGCCGCCTTTCCAGTGATAACAATAGGAGACAAGTGTAATAATCACCTCGTTATTATGATTTAGTTATGCAATTAAAGTCGTGACCACTTTTAATTTATGGCATCAAAGGAATTAGCGTGCTCGTAAAGCAAATTTTCCATCAAGTACATTCCTGTGGTTCCCTGGAAATTTTCCAACTCGAATGCCTGAATACTCAAAATTGATTTCTATAGCCGTTTCAGGTTCCGCAAGACTCATCAGTATTGTTTGAGACGTTCAAATTAATTTTTAATTGTTTCTTACTCATCAAATTCGATTGCTTAGTGTCTTGAAGTCGTCACCATCGCTTCCTCATTGTTTTTGAGTCGTCGAGATTGACTGTTCATTGTTCTTGAGTCGTTGAGCCTGATCACTTGTTGGAGTTTTTGAAATCAAACACTCGTGGTCTTTGACTCGCCAAGAATGTTAACTCAAGGTTTCTTAGTTACCAAGAGTCATTAGTTACGGTTTTAGAGTCGTCAAGATTGATTGCTTGATGTTTTAGAGTCGTCCAGATCGATTATCTTGGATTTTTGAGTTGTCATGATTTATGAATAGTGATCTTGAACCATCACGATTGATTGTCAAATGGTTTTGAGTCGTCGAAATTATTGTAAGTTTCTTTTTGAGTCGTCACGATCAATAACTCATGGTTTTCGAATCGTCAACAAAAATTGCCGAGTGTTTTTGAGTCGTTGTGATGTTTGAGTCGTCAAAATTGATTGATCATCTTTTGGAAGTCGTTTTGGTAATGGTTTTTGAGCCGTTTGAACAAAAAATTGAACATGTACTCCAAGTTTGGGGGTGACCAAGTTTTGATATTAGTGGTTTTAGAGTCATCAAGATTGATTACTCGTGGTTTTAGAATCGCAAAAATTGATTTCTCATTGTTCTTGAGTCGCTGAGATCAGATTCTTGTGATTCTCAAGTCGTCAAAATTATATGCCTATTGTTTTGAAGTCGTCTCGGTGATGGTTTTCAATTCAATTCAATTCAATTCAATTTTATTAGTTCTGAGGAAAGCATTTTGTATGTAGGTACAGTATTTGTATATATAAATAAAACAATACACTACATGCTATGGAACACGTCAAAAAACACCTATAACTAAAATTAACAAATATGTATATTACAAACACGATAGTAAATATCACAGTGGTTATTCCCTAAATAACCATTTCGTGTAGTCGAGATCAGATGTTTATGGTTTTTGAGTCGTTAAAATTGACTATTCCATGTTTTGAGGTTGCCAGGATTTGGTAATAGTGGTTTTCGAGTCGTTAGGATTGAGTGGTGAATGGTTTCGAGTCGTCAAAATTGATGACTGTTTGTTTTTTAGTCGTCAAGAGTGATTGTTTGATGTTTTAGAGTCGTCGCGATCGCTTACTCGTTGTTTTTGAGTCGTCAACTCAAGATTGATTACACGTTGTTTTGACTTGTCCAGATCAAATTTGATTACGCAAACTTTTGAGTCATCAAAACTGATTGCTGATTGTTTTAGAGTCATATTATCAATTGTTTTTGAGTCGTCTAGATAGATGACTCGTAGTTCTCAAATCATCAACTCAAGATTGATCACGCGTTGCTTTGACTCGTCCAGATCAGGTTTTGGTGGTTTTCAAGTCGTTGAAATTGGTAACTCAAAGTTTTGTGTTACCAGGACTCAATAACGATGTTTTTCGAGCCGTCAAAAATGATTGCTTTAGACTTTTTTCACTGTTTTTGTGTCGTGAAGATCGATTATTCGTGGCTTTGGAATCGCCAAAATAGATGACTGATTGTTTTTGAGTCGTCAGATTTGATTGTTCATTGTTTCAGAGTCGTAATATCAATTGTTTTTAAGTCGTTTGTATGGATGACTCCTAGTTTCTGAGTCGTCAACTCAAAATTGATCACACGTTGTTTTGACTCGTCCCGATCTGGTATTGGTGGTTTTTGAGTCGTTAAAATCGGTAACTCGGAGTTATGAGTTGCCATTTTTCAATAACGGTGGTTTTCTAGTCGTTAAGAATGATAACTGTATGCTTTTTCACTGTGTTTAAATCGTGAAGATTGATCACTTGTGAATTTAGAATCGCCGAAATTGATTGCCGATTGTTTTTAAGTTACAAAATTGATTTCTCATTTTCTGGGAGTCGTTTGGTAATGGTTCTTGAGTCGTTAAAATTGAACAAGTACTCCAAGTTTGGAGGTGACCAAGATTTAATAATAAAGGTTTTCGAGTCGTCAAGATTGCTTACGCAGGTTTTAAAATCGTCAAAATTGATTGTTGATTGTTTTTGAGTCGTCAGAACCAATTGCTTATTGTTTTAGAATCGAATTATCATTTGTTTTTGAGGCGTCTAGATAGATGATTCGTAGTTTTTGAGTCGTTAACTCAAGATTGATCACAGGTTGTATTGACTCGCCAAGATCAGGTACTTGTGGTTTTTGAGTAGTTGAAGGCGGTGACTTGAAGTATTTGAGTTGCCAGGATACAATATTTTTGGTTTTCGAGCCGTCAAGAATGATTGCTGTATTCTTTTCCATTGTTTTTGTGTCGTGAAAATCGATTACTCGTGGTTTTGAAATCGCAAAAATTGAATGCCGATGGTTTTTGAGTCGTCAAAATCGACTGCTTATTGTTTCAGAGTCATTGATTTGTTTTTGAGTGGTCGAGATCAGATACTTGTGTTTTTTCAGTCGTCAAAATCAATCACTTATTGTTTGAGAGTCGTTTCGGTGATGGTTTTTGAGTCGTTGAAATTGAGTGAGTACTCCAAGTTTGTGGGTTGCCAGGATTCAATAATGGTAGTTTTTGAGTCGCAAGACTGATTGTTGAATGGTTAGGAACAGTGGAGATTGACTATCCATTGTTTTGGATCGTCGACATTTGTTACTCGTGGTTTCAAAATCGTCAAAATTGATAGCTGATTGTTTTTGAGTCGTCAGAACTGATTGTTGATTGTTTTAGAGTCGTATTATCTATTGTTTTTGAGTCGTCTAGATAGATGACTCGTAGTTTTTGAGTCGTCAACTCAAGACTAATCACACGTTGTTTTGACTCGTCCGGATCTGGTATTGGAGGTATTTGAGTCGTTAAAATCGGTAACTTGAAGTTATGAGCTGTCAGGTTTCAATAACGGTAGTTTTCGAGCCGTCAAGAATAATTGCTGTATGCTTTTTCACTGCTTTCAGGTCGTGGAGATCGATTACTCGTGGTTTAAGAATCGCCAAGATTGATTGCCGATTGTTTTCAACTTGTCAAAATTGATTACTTATTGTCTGGGAGTCGTTTTGGTAACGACTCTTGAATCGTTAAAATTGAACAAGTATTCCAAGTTTGGGGGTGACCAAGATTTGGTAATAAAGGTTTCCGAGTCGTCAAGATTGATTACTCGGGTTTAAAATCGTCAAAATTGATTGACGATTGTTTTTTAAATCATTGTTTTTGTTCATGAAGATCGACTAGTCGTGGTTTAAGAATTGCCAAAATTGACTGCTTATTGTTCAATTCAATTCAATTCATGTTTATTGCACCATTGTATATACATTAAATATCACAGGCTTTGTCAGTACAAAAATAAAATAAATAAAAAATTGTAAATAAATATATCTCTGTTCTTGAGTCGTTTAGATCAGATTCTTGTAATTTTCAAGTCGTCAAGTCGATATGATTGTTTTGAAGTTGTTTCGGTAATGGTTTTCGTGTCATCGAGATCAGATACTCATGGTTTCTAAGTCGTTGACACTGACTCAGTTTTTGAGAGTTGGAATTGATTTCTTGTCGTTTTTGAGTCGCCAAAAAAGTATACAATTTTTTTTTTTGAGTCTTCGAATCTGGATTGTTTCTGCTTTTGAGTTCTTTGAATAATTTCTTATATTTTCAGAACAATCACTTTTGCCTTATCGTCCTTTTTGAGTCAATCATGGATCGGCTTATCGCCGTTTGTGGGTCCTTGAGTCGGATATCTCGTTTTTTTTGAATGCTTGAAATTGTCTGTAATTGATTCTGTTTTCACAAAAAATTTCCTAATATTTTCGGGTTTTGAGTCACGAGAAAACAATCATTTTCCATTGCGTTCGGGTTTCTCAACCTACTCTTTTTTGATTTATTTCCAAATCTTTGAAATTGATCACTTGTTGTTCTCAAGTTGTCAAGACAGACGGCTTGGTGTCTTAGAGTCAACAAGATCGAAAACGAGTAATTTTTGAGTCGTCAAGTTCCAATTACCAGTTACTTTTCAATCAACAATTTTGAAATGTCACATTCTGGCCACATTGATATTTGCTAATGACACAAAAGTTTCTTCGAATATGTCATTTTTCGGTCAATTTCCGTCTGCCATCTTGAATAATTGTGACATTTTGACCATCTTGATCTTTGACATTTTTTTGTAGCTCATAGTGTGATCTACTTAGATATTCAAATATTCAGCTAGAGATACCGATCCGGTTAAGATCAGACAAAAAGCAAAAATTTAACGAAGAAAACAAAACAACTCATCAATATTGCACCCATTATTTTACTCCAGCAAATTTTTCAAGCTATCGAGGAGAGAACAGTGTTGCCAATTTGAACTAGAAAAAATACCATGAATTTCCCTAAGACAATCATCTTTACTAGGTAGGCACCTGCTGATAGTACTAGCGGTACACAGGTGTCCTCGAGTAGACATGAGTTTAAAAAAATTGTCACCAAAAACTGTTGATGGGACCTTGTAATAGAGGTTCTGGAGAGCACAGAAATGTATCTAACAAAATCGTAGCTGATCCCGAACGGCAATTATTCAATTTTCAAGATTATTAGTTGAAAATGTCGTAATAAAAATCTGGCTTCGGGTTTTTTCAAATTTTTAGAATAACAAAGATTGTCTAAACGGTTAATTTTGCATCTCTCCCAATAACCCTTATTAGTAAGTTGATTTTATTTTGTTTTTTGTTATTACGTACAAGTGGGTTAATAAAAAAAATTATTTATTTATTTATTTATCTAATATCTAAAAAAAATCTCTGTTGATAGATTCATACCCTTCTGTTCTAATAAGAGTCCAAGACCTCCATTGTTGAGGAACTTCAACAAGTTTTTGAGATGACATGAATTTCCAGAGCTTTTGATAACACCCTTGTCCCAAAACACTTTTATAATATATTTATGCCCTCTTCGTAAGGTCCAGCTATAATCTTTGCAGTGCTGAAACAGTTTTCAACAATTTTGTTCATCGTTTTGAAGCCAGACACAAACGGAATGACGCAAAGTACTCCCACATATTTTACGGATCATTGCGACTGTCGCTTTCCTTTGAAAGTTTCCGACAGGAGTTCTCTTCAAAAATCTTGTGTTGGTAACTTTTGGCGACCAAGTTTAGTTCCTTGGGCCCAGCAAACTTCATCACACCCAAGTATCGGCACAAGACCATTCCAAAATAAATGGTTCACAAACCCTTAATGGAGATGCTTCGAAAAGAGGGGTAATTATGCTGTGACAATCTTTCGCAAAGTTCTTCTTTTTTTCCTGCAGAGCAAAATTTTCAATCAATGCGCCTCAAATCTCCGTAAGTCTTCATACTCGTAACCATCTCTTTCTGTTTATTTTCTTTACAAACCTTATTCAACGTAATTTCATCGAATTTCCCTCGTAAGTCTTTTAGAGTGATGAAGCAGTACAGACATGGAAGTAGCCGTAGTTGTTTGCTGGTCATTGATCAAAAGGAATTGCATTGATATTGGTCATTTCAAACATCAACTTGATTTTAATTGGTCTAGAAGATGCGGAAATAATTTTAGAGAAAGAGGGAAAAAAATTACACAGGCAGCGAAAAAGTCGTCACATAGATTGACGATCGATTGAAAAAGAAAGGGGGGAATCAACCAGTTTCAATGGGCTTATGAATGGTTTGCATTGTACCCCAGGTGAAAAAAACCTATATGAAAATATCGAGTTGATGTTTCAAATGACCAATATCAATGGACTTGGGTTTAAGTTTGTTTCGGATATTGAACTTATTCTCTTGATCAGTAACAAGCAAATGGCTACACGGCAACCATCCTAGTACTGCTTTATCACTCTAAAAGACTTACGAGGGAAATGCGATAAAATGACGTTGAAATGAGGTTTGTGAAGAAAACAGAAAAAAAATGGTTACGAGTATGAAGACTTATGAAGATTTGAAAGCGCATTAATGAGCAATTTTGCTCTGAAGAAAGAAAGAAGTTCTCAAAAGAGTGTCACAAGCTCAATCAACCCCCTCTTTTTTCGAAAAAGACTTTGCATCATTCCAGAGTTGCATCTTTTTCAAGGGTTAGTGAACCATTTGTTTTGGAATGATCTTGTGCTGATACTTTGGCGTGATGAAGTTTTGCTGTTGGCCCAAGAAGTTGAACTTAGTGGCCAAAAGTTACCACGACGAGATATTCAGAAGGAACACCTGCCGAAAACTTCCAAAGGAGAACGCCGGTCTTACTGATCCGGAAAACGTAGAAAATGTGGGAGTACTTTGAGTGATTCCGTTTGTGTCTGGCTTCAAAACGATGAACAAAATTGTTGAAAAGTGTTTCAGCACTGCAAAGGTTGTAGCTGGACCTTATGAAGAGGGCATAAATACATGATAAAAGTGTTTTGGGACAAGGGTGTTATCAGAAGCTTCGAAAATTCATGTCATCTCCAAAACTTGTTGAAGTTCCTCAACAATGGAGGTCGTGGACTCTTATTAGAACAGAAGGGTATGAATCTATCCACAAAGATTTTTTTAGACATTGGGAGAGATGCAAAATTAACCGTTTGGACAATCTTAGTTATTCTAAAAATTTGAAAAAACCCGAAGCCAAATTTTATTAAGACATTTTCAACTAATAATTTTAAAAATTGAATAATTGCCGTTCGGGATCAGGTACGATTCTGTTTGATACATTTCTGTGCTCCCCAGAACCTCTATTACAAGGTCCCATTAACAGTTTTTGGTGACAATTTTGTAAAACTCATTTCTACTTGAAGACACCTGTGGGTAAGCAGCTAACTAGTGAAGAATACTGCATTTTATGATACAAGCAACAGATTTGGTACACGTAACCTCTGAAGAATTCTAAGCGATTTGACCCGTAGTTCTCAAAAATCCCTTCGGGGGGAGCCGAGATATAGGGGGGGGGGGAGAGGGGTTGATTTCTCTTATTTAGAAAAAATCTATATGGACCAAACTGGCATGAAAAATGTCTAATTCAAGTGATTTGAACATGCTGAATACACTGGTAAATTCTAATTTCTTGAAAAATGTGAATAGTAGCCTTTTTTTCAAAATGGCCACCAATGAATGACAAAAAATCATGCATGAATAAGTTATTCGAGTAAGGTATCAATTTATATGTTTTCGAGGACGCTGAACTCATTTCTTTTATCGAAATCACCCTATCGAACAAAATTATCTCTTTTGGGTCAGGGCAGATGAACCACCCCCAATACTTGAAGTGACGCTTCCAAGATTTGAAGTGAATATCGAAAGAACAATATGGAGCTACATCTGAATAATCTCTTTTTTGATGATAAGTGAAAATTACCCATGTAACTAACTACACCTCTAAAGTCACCATAACCATCTCTGGAATCCCCAACCACCCTTAATGGGAGGATCTTGTATAACCTAGCTTTCCTTGTATCGCAGGAAAGCGCTTCAAAAATGAGTTTGAATGGTATAAAATAGTATAATAATACCTATTTGATGATATTTTACGTACTGTAGTAATGAATAGATATGTATATATCCCGTTCACTTATTATTTCCAGTTAAATGACTTTTTGGAATAAAAATAAAGTGACGAACTGGAGCGCTGGGAGGATAAGGCTTATGGTCGCTGATAGTTTCGTTCCAAAACTTTGCAAGTGCCATCAGCCATTGCTGTAGCCCCCCAGCTTTCCACTGTATTTTTGCTCCAAAAGTAATTCTACTGAAAATAAAAAGTGAATGAGATATACCTACGTATAAAAGCTGTATTACACTACACAATTTCTTGTACAATTTCTTGAACAATCTGCCAAAATAGTGTCAAAAAACAATGAACATGATTGTTTAACTGACAGATTGTACAAGAAATTGTGTTGTGTAATACAGTTATAGCTGAATAATACGGATAAATCTTCACCCAAGTTTGAAGTCAAATTATTAAAGACCAATTGATCCGATTTGGATGTTTTTCCTTTGAATTATGGGATGATTCTTCGGGGATCTGACTGGAAAACCAATTTTCGGATCAATGCTGGCTACGACGTGCCGAGTGGGACATTGATGTGATGTTTTTTAAAACACCGGCAATAGCAGAAAATTCCAGTTTATAACCAGCTGTTCTCCTAACTTTCCTTAACGTGCTCTTTTTGTTTTAAATTTTATCCTCATTTTTAGGAGAGATGGCTTTTCCAGATCAAATATTTTCTTTTTGAAAGTTAGGCATCCTTCTATAGAGAAGGAAGGTCTCTAGACCTTTGCTATCCTCAAGAAGGTGTGTCGTATGATCAGACCAGACCTTATGATCAGGCATAACAGACTCGACCCCCTTAGATAACACTTTCTTTGTTGTGATGTTTTTTGTGTTCTTTCGATCATTATCCATTATCTCATAATTCCTTTGACGTTAAAATCGTCTGGAAAATCATTTCAGCCGATTAGTTTGAGCCCACGACCTCCTGAAGGCTATATTGAGGGTACAGTGGCTTACTTCGGGTTTAATTTCAAACCCCATGAACATGTTTACAAGTGGTGAGGAATCTCAACTAAAAACTGTAACAATACATGAAATATGATTAAGAAGGTAGGTATCATACTATTTTACACAATTTAGTGGTTATTGACATAATAAGGCAGGAAAGTGAATCTTTACAGGGCTAGTAGGCATATTTAAGGACGAGCGTAAGCGAGGCCTGGGAGCCTACGTGCCCTGTAAAGACACTAACTTTCCTGGCGTATTATGTATAACGTTTTACCCGAAACTACCTCAATAAACCACAAACTAAAGAAAGAAATTGGTACCAGAATTCTCAAATATCATTCTGGCACAATTTGGCCAATATCACGTTGCTAGGTCTGGTTTTCAACAGTTTTCAGCAAATTTTCAGCAAACAAAACGTTTCTTGAGGCAGAAAAGTAAGATTTCCCTGCCTAGGCAAATTAGGTCTTTACCTGTCCAGGCAGGGAAATCTTACTTTCCTGCGTCAAAAGACGCTTGTAATGGACACTTTGCCTGCCAGTTTAGGGTAAAAACATTTTTAAAGCACTTTCCTATGACACAAGGAAATCTAGGTTATACAAGACCCTCCCATCAAGGGTGGTTGGAGCTTCCAGGGTGGTTGTGACTTTAAATATGTAGTTACATCGGTAATTTTTATTTTTCAATCAAAAACGTATTATTTATATGCAGCTCTATATTAGTCTTTCCATTAATCACGAGATTATTCACTTCAAATCTTGAAAGTTTCACTTCAGGTGTAGGGGGTGGTTCATTCACCCTGACCCAAAATGGATAATTATGTTCGATATGGTGATTTCAATAAGAGGAATGAGTCCAGCGACCTCGAAAACATATAAATTGATACCTTACTCGAACACCTTATTCATACATGTTTTTTTGTTTTTATTGGCGGCCATTTTGAAAAAAGGACTATCATTTGCATTTTTCATAAAATTATGATTGACTAGTGTATTCAGCATGTTCAATTCACTTGAATTCGATATTTCCCATGCCATTTTGGCGCATATAGATTTTTTCTAAAAACGAGAAATCAACCCCTCCTCCCCCCCCATATCTCGGCTCCCCCCGAATGGATTTTTAAGAACTACGGGTCAAATCGCTTAGAATTCTCCAAAGATCACGTGTACCAAATATGTTGCTTGTATCATAAAATGCAGTTTTATTTTGCTTACCGCTAGTACTATGATGCACCTACCTATGTTAATGTAACGTACAATAATGTACCTTTCAATGATAAGCGCGAGTTTTTTTTCAACTCAAGTCAAAATGACGTTTTTATTGATCCACTAACCAGTATCTAACGTCAAAATCACGGAGACTAGATCAGAATGCGTACAGAAATCGACGACGTACCTACAGCAGTCGAAAGAAACACAATGTCATCAAAGTATTTAAAGCGCCTCGTATTTGGTTTTTTCGTTATCGCGATGATCTCAATCGCAAAGATTGCCGAAACACCACCTCGCCAGGTATCCAGTGCGCTGAGTAAACCGCAACATAACCTCAAGATTTCAAACGCGAGTTTCGTTACATCATGCATTCCTGCCCGCAATCTTTCATCTATCTCTTGCTTCTTGCCTACCTGTACCTAACTGATAATCTTATCATTATCGGCACTTTGAGGCTGTTTTTCATAAAACAAGAAGGGGCGCATCCGTTCTCATTGCTCACCTCGTGAAATCTCCGGCAAGGCACACCACCTGTTGACGGTGATGGCCGTTGTTGGCGGCACTGTTTCCGTTGTTGTGCGCCGACAGAGCCTCAGTGTTGTCAACGTGACCGTTGCAAAAGTTCTTGTTTATGTTGTTGGCCAGCCTCTGGTGGTTGGCGTTCCGGAACGAATTCGACCTGCCTCCCGTCAGGTTATTCCTGTTGTTCTTGTGGTGGTTGGTGATGCTGTGGTTGCGTTCCAGCAGCTTCTTGGCCGCCGACGATCCGGACGACGAGCGGCTGTTGCGCGACACCCTCTGCGATTTCAAACGGGGTACATTTCCGGGCGCCATAATCGCCGCTTCCATATTATATTTCCTTTTCTACTGTACGCGAGCGGCGAACTTAAAACTCCATTTTCTCGATAATTTCCCGTGTTTCTATCTGCGCGCACTATACACTGCTCTCTGTAGGTACAATTCTGACGGTTACTCACGCGGCGGCGTTTAAAAATAAACTTTCGGGGGGGTTGCTGTTGCTGCTGCTGCTGATGGTGCTGGCGTGGGCCGTTTCAGCACTTTTGGCCATTTTTTTTTGTGGGTATTCTACTTAGCAAGTTTTGAAGTGGCTCAAGATTCAAGTTATGGTAGAGCTTGTCGGGATGGCACGTGCCATCGTTGTGTTTTGTTTCGTGTGTTTGTGTGTTCGGCTCTCTGGCACTCGCACTCCGTGAACGGTCGCAACGGAATGGGAGAATCTATAGCCGCGATCGCAAAGTGTTGCTCCCTACTCCTCCACTTTTAGTTTTAGTAGATTCAATAGTAACCGTTACGTCATCGCGTCGTGAGCCCACACAACAAACGAGCGTCGCGTAAATTCGCCGGGTTTAGTTTGGAGACGGCCGCGGCGAGATTAGGGGAACGGGGGGCGCAAAGGGGCCGTGTTTATCGTCGATGTGTGCGGTGCAAGCGGTGCCCGACAGATGCACACATTTTCCGGCGTGATTTCGTGGAAACTGAACGCATTTTCCAAAAATTGCCCGCTCATCCCAAGTGACATGTCACGAGCAATTTAGTATTTATTTCACTGCTCGTGCTTTACCAGACGCAGATGCAAAAATATTAGTTAATTTTGATTGTTATAGGCAGGTACTTGCTTGTGAAAAAAACGATTATGGGCTTCCACATGTTCGCAAGGCATTTCTGGAATTGAACGATTACTAATCATGGCTCTGCCGAAATGACTGGGCAGTTTTCGGAATTTTGAAACTTCTCTCAAGACGATGCTCGAGGCTTGAGCTTCAGGTGTAAGGTGAGGGCTCAGAGTTTGAGATTAAGGCTTCGATGACTGCTATGATGATAGCTACCAATGTATCTGTAGTATCAGGACTCAGGAACGTGAAATGTAGCGTTGCATAAAGCGTTGAGTGAGGCTCAAGTACAAGCGTGCAGAAAAAGCTAAAATCGTCGCTGCTGACTTTTTAAGGCACGTTTCCAAGACTGGCGCTGGCCAAAATCGACGCCAAAATCAACAGATAATTCATATTTTATCAGGAAGAGCAAGTATAAATCCGTAGCAGGAATTGGAAGAATTCAAGAGTAGGTGGATGTCTGGTCCTACGCACAGTTCGCTACTGGATTTTGAATCCACGTAAAAATTATGCCTACAGGCTAAGGCTGCCTACACGCGTCAATGATTAGCTTTAGTATTCTATCACATTTTCAGGCTGAATATTTTTGTTTGGTCAATTCAATAATAATTCTAGTTGCAGCCACTAGCCAGGGATGATTGTAGCTAGAGTAGAAAAATTTATATTGCACAAAAGATAATGGAGAGCTGATTGAGGAATACGCGGCGCCTCCACCATTTTTGATTTTGACACTCACGGAACATCGTCACCATACTGTGTGCTCTTTGATTGCCAATGCTTTGCGAGACAAGATTTTCGTCGTCCACGATAAAGTCACGTGCAATGCGGTCTCCGGCGGTATGCGAAGAGTCGACATACTGGCTATCGACGAGATTAGAAGAAGAGTATAGGTTGGGTTGGATCATAGATCCCACAGTTGAATTTGAAATAAACAAAGAACAGCCAGAAAACGTAAACATCGTGAAAAAAGGGATCTACGATCCAACGATACTCTTTTTCAAAAACTCACACCGCCAGAAAGAAATAAAAGTCATTGGTATATTCGACGGGGCTCGTGGAACAATCACCACCTTTTTCAAACAATTTTGAAACTCTTTCGGCTTTCCTTCAAAATTATCAAAAATCATCGCAGCAAGCGCTTTGAATAATTCAATTTACATTCTACGGAACCACTTATACAGAATGTAATTTATTTTACCCAGTTTGAATTTTACTGTTTAAGAGTTTTATATATTATGTTGTTTTGTATTCTTTGTTTTACAGCAACCCAAAATGTTGGGAAGATGTGATTTGTTGTCAATAAATTTCTTTATATAAACTTCAGATTTGTTGTTGTTCAAAGTTGCTTTAAGTTGCTGAAATTAAATTGCGTTATTTTAAAAAGCTTAAGCGATCAAGCTGGTGTCGTAATTGCTGAGATACGTTCAGAATTTCTGAATTAATCTCAGAGATTTCTAGTTGAAGTATTAATTTGAAGGATAATTCCAGAAATTCTAACTTCAATAAAGTCAAGTAAGGATAAATTGACGGGGGGATAAGAAATAGCGAAAAGGCATAGAGAATATGTAGAAGATAGAACAACAACAAAAATCCAGGCGGGTCCTTGCCCTGCAGCCGCAGGAGAGCGGCTCATTCTGGCTTAGATTTTAAAACCTGGATCTTTCAGTAAGTGTTTTTTCCTTTTTTTCCTTTTTTTTTCCTTTTTCTCCTTTTGATTCAAATAATTATTCCTAGCCGGGGTTCCGGTAATAAACTAGAGAATGTTTTTGAATTTCCCTTTCGATTTAATTTTTTTTTTGTCATTCAGGGCTAAATTCCAACATATATCTGTCACTGAAAAGAGCTAACAAGCTCGAAACAAACGTTTGTATGCCAGTTATAGGGGAATTATTAGTTTTTTCAATGGAATTGTCAATGCGAATTGACATTTCACCTTACCTTTTGTACCTTTATTTTTCCCAAAAATGAGTTCTGTTGTCACCTAGTAAATTCAATTAATTTCGGCGTTTTAACGTCAACAAAAATCCAGGCGAGTCCTTGCCTTGCAGCCGCAGAAGAACGGCTCATTCTGGCTTAGATTTTGAAACCTGGATCTTTCAGTAGGTGTTTTTTCCTTTTTTTCCTTTTTTTTTCCTTTTTCTCCTTTTGATTCAAATAATTATTCCTAACCGGGGTTCCGGTGATGAACTAGAGAATGTTTTTGACATTTCCCTTTCGATTTAATTTTTTTTTTTGATCATTTAGGGCTTAATTCCAACATATATCTGTCACTGACGAGAGCTAACAAGCTCGAAACAAACGTTTGTATGCCAGTTATGGGGGAATTAACAGTTTTTTCAATGAAATTGTCAATGCGAATTGACATTTCACCTACCCTTTTGTACCTTTATTCTTCCCAAAAATGAGTTCTGTTGTCACCTAGTAAATTCAATTAATTTCGGCGTTTTAACGTCAACAAAAATCCAGGCGGGTCCTTGCCTTGCAGCCGCAGAAGAGCGGCTCATTCTGGCTTAGATTTCAAAACCTGGATCTTTCAGTGAGTGTTTTTTCCTTTTTTACTTTTTTTTCCTTTTTCTCCTTTTGATTTGAATAGTTATTCCTAGTTGGGGCTCCGGTAATAAACTAGAGAATGTTTTTGACATTTTCCTTTCGATTTTATTTTTTTTTGGTCATTTAGGGCTCAATTCTAACATATATCTGTCACTGACGAGAGCTAACAAGCTCGAAACAAACGTTTGTATGCCAGTTATGGGGGAATTAATAGATTTTTCAATGAAATTGTCAATGCGAATTGACATTTCACCTTATCTTTTGTACCTTCATTCTTCCCAAAAATGAGTTCTGTTGTCACCTAGTTAATTCAATAAATTTCGGCGTTTTAACGTCAACAAAAATCCAGGCGAATCCTTGCCTTGCAGCCGCAGAAGAACGGCTCATTCTGGCTTAGATTTTAAAACCTGGATCTTTCAGTAAGTGTTTTTTAATTTTTTTCTTTTTTTTCCTTTTTCTCCTTTTGATTTGAATAGTTATTCCTAGCCGGGGCTCCAGTGATAAACTAGAGAATGTTTTTGACATTTCTCTTTCGATTTAATTTTTTTTTGGTCATTTAGGGCTCAATTCTAACATATATCTGTCACTGACGAGAGCTAACAAGCTCGAAACAAACGTTTGTATGCCAGTTATAGGGGAATTAATAGATTTTTTAATGAAATTGTCAATGCGAATTGACATTTCACCTTACCTTTTGTACCTTCATTCTTCCCAAAAATGAGTTCTGTTGTCACCTAGTTAATTTAATAAATTTCGGCGTTCAACCGTCAACAAAAATCCAGGCGGGTCCTTGCCTTGCAGCCGCAGAAGAGCGGCTCATTCTGGCTTAGATTTTAAAACCTGGATCTTTCAGTAAGTGTTTTTTCCTTTTTTTCTTTTTTTCCTTTTGATTTGAATAATTATCCCTAGCCGGGGCTCCGGTAATAAACTAGAGAATGTTTTTGACATTTCCCTTTCGATTTAATTTTTTTTTGGTCATTTAGGGCTCAATTCTAACATAGATCTGTCACTGACGAGAGCTAACAAGCTCGAAACAAACGTTTGTATGCCAGTTATAGGGGAATTAATAGATTTTTGAATGAAATTGTCAATGCGAATTGACATTTCACCTTACCTTTTGTACCTTCATTCTTCCCAAAAATGAGTTCTGTTGTCACCTAGTTAATTCAATAAATTTCGGCGTTTTAACGTCAACAAAAATCCAGGCGGGTCCTTGCCTTGCAGCCGCAGAAGAGCGGCTCATTCTGGCTTAGATTTTAAAACCTGGATCTTTCAGTAAGTGTTTTTTCCTTTTTTTCTTTTTTTCCCTTTTTCTCCTTTTGATTCGAATAATTATCCCTAGCCGGGGCTTCGGTAATAAACTAGAGAATGTTTTTGACATTTCCCTTTCGATTTAATTCTTTTTTGGTCATTTAGGGCTCAATTCTAACATATATCTGTCACTGACGAGAGCTAACAAGCTCGAAACAAACGTTTGTATGCCAGTTATAGGGGAATTATTAGATTTTTCAATGAAATTGTCAATGCGAATTGACATTTCACCTTACCTTTTGTACCTTCATTCTTCCCAAAAATGAGTTCTGTTGTCACCTAGTTGATTCAATAAATTTCGGCGTTTTAACGTCAACAAAAATTCAGGCGGGTTCTTGCCTTGCAGCCGCAGAAGAGCGGCCGCTCATTTTGGCTTGTATTTTGAAACCTGGATCTTCCAGTAAGTGTTTTTTTTTTTTTTTTTTTCTTTTTTCTCCTTTTGATTCAAATAATTATTCCTAACCGGGATTCTGGTAATGAACTAGAGAATTTTTTTGACATTTCCCTTTCGATTCAACTTTTTTTGGCCATTTAGGGCTCAATTCCAACATATGTCTGTCACTGACGAGAGCTAACAAGTTCGAAACGAACGTTTGTATGCCGGTTATGATGGAATTCACTCTTATTCTCTATGCCATTGAAAATTTTCAATATTGAAAATTGGATCTTGAAAGATTTTCAATCGGACGTATTCTCTATGACACAAAATGGTTAAAAATTTTCAATATTGAACAAATTTTCAATGAGACCTATTCTGTACGACAAATTTTTCAATATTGAATTCAATTTATTGAAAATATTTTCAATCGTCAGGCAAGTCCTGCGGAGCACTTGCCGTGGTCGATATTGAAAGAAAAATAACGTTTAATTCAACTTATTGGTGATCATCCTACAGGATCCGGCATCTCGTGCTCTCAAATTAAGCCATCGTGAACTTATTGAGTAGTTGAGACTGGCATGTGGAGATATAAAATAAAGGTAAAATTGCGGCAAAGAGTTTTATCAAAATTCTGTGAGTAATACAGTTTGTAGCTTATCCTAAATTTGATAGGCATATGACTGTGATTTGACGAGCTCTTCAATTGCTGCAGAGAATTCCGCTTATTCCATCAAACTGGGCTTGAAGTTGGAAATCATCCGGTTATTGCGGTACTGATGATAACCAAAAATTACGCAAAGCGGAAAAGGTATAACAAGCTATCCCAATCACTTATCGCACCTCCTTTTCTGCGAGTTCGTCGTGATTTTTCATCGATTTTTCATCAATTTTTCATCGATTTTTCCAATGTTGGTTGATGCCACGATGGTGGTCTCGCTCCGTGAAGACTAAATGTCATAGACACTAAATGCCCAACACAGGATACAAGGGCTACAGCTACTGCTACTGCATGCATGGCAGTCATCCTCAGTACGTTTGCAGCAACGCCAGTTAAGTTTTTTTGGACACTTTCAAGTGTTCCTTGTTCTTTTTCATCACCTCTGTTGTCATCATTATAGGGTCTACTGTACGTAGATACACTTTCATCAGGCTTTTTTGCAGAATATGACAAGACGCTAGATCTGGACACGACGTCCTTCAACTTTTCCGTCAGGCACGTGACAGTTGCTGGGGAACGCACTTTCAATAACAGCTACAACTCTGGCTGAAAACATCGGTTTATTGAAAACTTTCAATCTTCTTGAAAGTGTCATACAGAATACGTCGACTTGAAGCAGATTGAAAATCCGTATCGATTTTCAATAAACTGATGTTTTTAAATAGATCTGTAGCTGTTATTGAAAGGCAGTTCCTTAGCAACTGTCACGTGTCTGTCGGAAAAGTTGAAAACTGTCTTGTCATATTCGGGAAACGTATCTGCGCCCTGTACTTTTTCGAGAGTATACCTACGTACGGTGGTCCTAAACACTCCCTATAACGGCAACAGCGGTGGTGAAAAAACAAGAAAAAGCAAGAGCACCTCAAGAATCAAGATCTAGAAGAAAACTGAGTCTGACGTTGAGCAAAATCATACTGTCGGAGGTGCCCTTGTAGCTGTGTTGGGTCTTCCCAAGGTCTTCCAGGCAGCAGAACCGCCATTCCGACGACCAACGTTGGAAAAAACAAAGTCACAGAATAGCCGGAGGTGCAGTGATTGAGATAGTTTACCACCTTTTCCGTTTTACATAATTTTTGATTTTCAGGACTGCCAAGAGCATCTACAAGCCAGTCTGAAGAAAGGAGGGAGCATACGGAGTTCTTCACAGAGCATTTGGAACCATTCATCAAATCAATTACCAAACTTTGGATGACCTTCCTTTAATAAAACTGTAATTTACATTTGTCTCCACAATTACAGAGTTCACAATTCTGTTTTTCACATTTCCTCCTATCGTTCTATCTTCCTGTGTGTCCTAATTAACACCTCCATAGTCCCTTTGCTCCACCCTATACCTTGTTCAGCGTCAAGTTGTTCATGATTTGTTTTTATGGGCCACGATATGATAATTCCGTGGCTGGTTCCCATTTGGGTTTCTTGAGATGATTAGGTGGTACATTTTTTGACGGATTTAACGTTCCCTTTCATTCCAATTTCGACCGCAGCAGGTGCTCCCTAGGTTACGTCTGACGTGGCTTGACGATTGAAAATGTTTTCAATAAATCAAATGCAGTATTGAAAATCTGGTCATACAGAATAGGTCTCGTTGAAAATTTGTTCAATATTGAAAAATTTTCAATATTGAAAGCTTTCAATGGCATAGAGAATAAGAGTGATTAACAGTTTTTTCAATGAAACTGTCAATGCGAATTGACATTTCATCTTACCTTTTGTACCTTTATTCTTCCCAAAAATGAGTTTTGTTGTCACTTGGTAAATTCAGAAGAAGGAAGTTGGAACAACAAAAACTTGGAACAAACATGGCAAAATTTCTAAGAAATTTTGTTATTCGCAAAGTGTGTGGAACAATCAGAATTGATAAGAACAAAAAACAAACGCGTTGGTGAAGCAAGGAAATAAGGGAATAGGTAACGATGAAGAGGGAGAAGTGAAAGAAATATTTGACAAACAGGTCAGAAGAAAACTATGCAGACTACAAAGAACAGGAAATAAAAGTTAGGGAAATGGTGGAGAAAGCAAAGTAAATGTCCTGGAATGAGTTCGGAAAGAAAATGGAAGAGGACAGTGAGGCAAATCGGAAATTATTCTACAAAGCATTGAAGAACTTGAGAAAAGAGAAAAAATACACGTTAAAACAAATTAAGGATAAAGGTTATAAAACCTTGATGAAAGGAAAAGATATGATGACTAGATGGCGAGAATACTTCCAAGGAATGCTAAATCCAGATGTAGAAGACAAACAGCGAAATTGAATGATGAGCAAGGCACAGCATCACCAAAAAGAAGACCAAGAAAATACAATCAATGAAGAAGAAGTTGAAGAAATGGTGAACAGGATGAAAAATGTAAAATCTGCAGGACACGACCAAATCACATCCAAAATGCTGAAGAAACTGGGAGAAAAAGGCGTGAAGATATTGACGAAAATTTTCTGTATGGCATGTAGTTCGGGAGAAGTAACAGAAGATTGGCGGACAGGAATTATCATCCCAATATTCAAGAAAGGCGATTCGAGAGATTGTGGAAATTACAGAAGCATAACTATTATTTGTGTGGTAGCAAAAACTTACGAGATAATACTGGAAGGAAAACTCAGGAAGAAAATCGAACCGCAATTGGAGGAAGCACA
Source organism: Anaspis maculata (assembly GCA_949128115.1). Classification (NCBI taxonomy): domain Eukaryota; kingdom Metazoa; phylum Arthropoda; class Insecta; order Coleoptera; family Scraptiidae; genus Anaspis; species Anaspis maculata. The sequence goes on from OX421962.1 coordinate 1,956,122, forward strand.
GAGTGGGTTTACAAAGGAACGGAGCACGCAAGACCACATATTTTTCCATCAAACAGCTTATAGAAAAAACCTACAAAAATATAGAAGTATGTCTCGCATTTCTGGATCTTGAGAAAACGTTCGATCGAATACGGCGGAAAATGATATGGGCGAGTTTAGAGAAAGAAGGAGCAGACGTTAAGTTGAGGAGAGCTGTGGAAGGACTATACAACAACAACAAGAACTATGTTAGAACTGATAATATGCAGTCAGAAGAATTCTCAGTGAATCAGGGGCTCAAACAGGGGGAGGTGCTATGCCCGACCCTGTTTATTATTGCCTCGATTATTGCAATGGATGACTTATTCAAGAAACTTAAGCAAAAAGTACACAAAGTGAATGTAGGATACAGGAAATAGAGAATTTTCAAATTAGCAGCGTGTGCATTCGTGGATGATCTTACAGTTTGCGCAGTAGTGAGTTCCGGAAATTTAAAAATGCCGAGTAAGTACTGTTACGAACGACGATCTCGTACATAGGTAAACACTCGATGTTTCTGGATCTTTCCACCATTAGATCGCAGTGTAGAAGTCTGGAGCGATCTCGTGCATTCCAGAGCGTTCGTGTATGTAAAACCCAATGGAGACTCGAACGTTCGATCAAGGCACATCAGTCCACTTTGGCGGAGGCGCAGATTCCAGAACACATGGAAAGCATACGGGTAACGTGTGCGATTATTCAGGAATGATCTAGAGACCGCATATGCCAGACCACCATGGAATTTGCTGGAAGCAGACAGAGGGTTCGGGAACACCATTCGGAGGCCTTATATAAGGCATCAGCCGGCAGCTCGCGGCAGTATTGAGTTGGATAGCGAGCGGCAACAAGCGAAGTACCTGCGATATAGTTCCAAGTAAATTGTTGGCGTATAGTTATTGTAGTACGCAGAAATAAAGAGTGTGTGTTTTAAATTGATCGTCTCAATTATATACTAACCCGTACGCGAAATATCGTAACATTTGGTGTCAGAAAGCGGTATAATTGAGAGTAATTGGGCCTGCGACTACAGGACGTTCGGAACATTCGTGATTTGGTAAATGCCAGAGACGAGAAGCATGTCGAAGGCAGGAGTCGGAGACACCTTGGCGAGCATCATGGCGATGATGCAGCAGCAAAAAAGTCTTCAAGAAGAACATAAGAAGAAGCGTCTTGAAGAGAAAGACGAGTTGAAAAAGCTTCTAGAAGGACAGGAAAAAGGATTAAAAAATATTCTTCAACAACAGCAAGATCTTCTGCAAGAACAGGAGACTCGACAAGAAAAGAGACGTCAAGAAGACAAAGAAGAACTTGGGAACCTGCTAGAAGAACAGGAAAGGAAACGCCTGGAGGAAAGGGAAGAAATATTAGCCGTTGTGGAACAACAAACGCGGTATTTCGACGGCAGTGTAAACAAGCTGGAGGAGAAACTGGTTGCGATGGTAGAAAAAGAAGTGGAAGCGGTGAAGGCCAACCTGACAAAGCTGGAGCAACAGGTTCAGAAAACCGCCGCCAGTGCTGCGATGGTTAGTTCAGCGGGTGCCCAACGTGTGAAGCTGCCAAACTTCGATGGGAAAAGCCCATGGACTACCTAAAGAGGCAGTTCGATGCCGCTGCCGAAGCAAACGGATTGAGCGACGATGAGAGAGCTACAGCTCTAGTCCTGGCTCTCAGAGGCCTAGCATTGGAGCTGCTCCAGACGATTCCTGAGAGCGAGCAAAAAGACTTTGCCAAGCTGACGAGGGTCTTTGAACTCCGGTATAAAGACAATCATGTGCGGCAGATCCATCAAACCCAGCTGAAGGCCAGGACACAAAGGAGCGGAGACAGCCTTCAGGAATTCGAATCCAAAGTCCTGGGGCTGGTTCACCTGGCCTATCCAGCTCATCCAGCGGATGTTTTGACCGACATCGCCAAAGAAACTTTCATGGGCGGAATAAGAGATCCAGATCTGCGTCAGATGGTCATGATCAGCAATCCAGCCAACATCAGCGACGCGCTCATTCAAGCTATTCGCATCGAGGCAGCCGAAGATGCTCCGTGCCCTCATCGTCTTAGGGAGGTGAACTTTGACGAATCCGGAGCATCACATACTTCCAGGAAATCTGTGGAGGAGATGTTTGAGGAACTCAAACAGGAGCTCCTCAGCGCTATGTCTTGAAACAGACCCCAAAGCGAGCCAAGAGCTGGAGAAAGACCACGTTGCTCCGGCTGTGGAAGATCGGGACATCTTCGTCGGGACTGCAGGCGATGGTCGAGTTCAGCAGACCGTTTCATAGCAGAACGGGGAACTGCTGATCGAGAAAGTCACCAACCGAGAGAAAGCAATCGTAGAGGAGGAAGACCAGGTTGCTTTGAATGTGGAAGGGACGGACATCTGCAACGCGACTGCAGGCAACGATACGCTTCAGCAGACCGTTTCATTCTGAAACGGGAAGCTGCTGATTGAGGAGGTTATTAATCAGGAGAATGCAATCGCACAGAAGGAAGACCGCGTTGCTTCAATTGTGGAAAGAATGACCATCTGCAGCGTGATTGTTGGCAATAATACCGTTCAGAAGACCGTTCCAAGCTGAAACGCGGAGCTGCTGATCGAGGTGGTCAACATCGTCGTGGAAGGAGTCATGGTAATTGCAACACGGATGCTCTTTTTTGAAGACCATGCAACGAGGACTGTAAGCACTGCAAGAGGGTGGACCAACAGAATAGGAACGTCAAAGTCAAGGCCATGATTGTTTTTCAAGTGCATAATTCCTCTGTCCCCCTGTCCCTCTGTTTTGGATTAACAAAATCCAGTTCCTGGACTGAGTCGCTTCTAATGACAATTTTTGCTTCCACAGAATCGCGTTTTTTGGTTCTACGATCGAACCTAGAAAACCACGGTTGACGGTTATTTTTGAGTTCATATAGAATCCAGTTTTTACACTGAGTCACCTTCGATGGTGGTCTTTGAGTCCACAAACTTGGGTTGTGAGTCATTTTCTGCCATTGTCTTCTAGTCGACAGAATTGAGTTAGATACTAAATCGCCTAGTCCACAAAATCAAGCTTTATATTGAATAGCCACTTGCGAATGTCGTTGGCGAAGGAGTTTTGTATGGAGTTTTTTTTGTCAATTGTTTTATCAGTACACAGTATCGATTTTTTCTTTTTCAAGTCCACAAAATCGAGTTTCTGGACTGAGTCGCCTCTGACGATGATTTTTGATTCCACAAAATGTAGTCTCTTATTTAGTGGACAAAACTGAGTTTCTGAGCTGAGTCGTCTTCGATAATTATTGTTCAGTACACAGAATCAAGTTTTTACTTTTTGTCACCTTCAGCGACCGTCTTTGTGTCCACAGAATCAAGCTTAGTGATGAATAACAATCAGCGAATGTTTTTTAGCCCGCCCAAACTAAGCTAAGTATCAAATTACCTCTGACGATTATTTTTGATTCCAATACTAAGTCGTCTTGCGGATTATTCAGTCCACAGAATCGACTTTTCTGCTTTTGAGTCTACAAGTTCGAGTTTCTCAATTGAGTCGCTTCTAACGATCGTTTCTCAGTTCACAAAATAGATTTTTCTTGTTTTCAAGTCCACAAGACCATGTTTCTTGGTTTTTGAGTCCACAAAATCAAGTTTCCTCGTTTCTGAGTCCACAAAACTCATTTGCTCAACTTTGCCGATTTCGGCGATTGATTTTCAATCTATAGAATAAGGTTTGGTGTGAAATCACCTAAAGGGATTGTTCTTGAGTCCACAGCACAGATTTTTGTACTGGAGTCATCTGGAAAATGGTTTTCTGGTTGTGCTTTTGTGGTAGGTTGTTTTTTATGATCGTTTTTCAGTCCACAGAATCCAAACTTCCGTTTTCCAGTCGACATTACTCAGTTTCTGAGCTGAGTCAATTTTTATGAGTATTTTTGAGTCCACAAAATAAGTTTTCTCTTTATCTCGTATTTAACGATTATTTTTGAGTCCACAGAACCAAGCTCCATATCGAATAGCAACTTGCTATTGTTTTTGAGTACGCAGAATTGAGTTGGGTACCAAGTTGCCTTTGGCGAATCTCTTTCAGTCCGCAGCATCAAAATCTCTGCTGAGTCGTCTCTGACAATCTTTTTTTCCAGTTCTCAGAATCCACTTTCTCTGTTCATAGAACCACAATTTCAAGTTTTTCAATTGTGTACCTTTTAACGGTCGTTTTTGAGTCCAAAAAATCGATTTTTTGAACTTTGTCGATTTCGGCGATTGATTTTTCTAATCTACAGAATCGGGCTTGGTATTTAATTGTCTTCAGGGATTGTTCTTGAGTCTACAGCCAAGAATTTTGTACAAAATCATCCTCACAATGGGTTTTTGGTCCGTCGAATCGTGCTCTTGTGATGAGTTCCAATTCCAATTCCAATTCCTTTATTTGTTCCTTCGTAAATACAAGAAATACTCATGGAGGGCGTGGGACATGTCAGTTGTTCCCGATGACCGTTTTTGAGTTCACAGAGTCAAGTCTCCCATTTTTCAGTGGCAAGTTTCCGAGCTGCGTTCTCTTTGATGATTGCTTCTGAGCTCGCAGATCCGATCGATCTTATTCTTGGATCTACAGAATCGATTTCTCACCTTTTTGAATCCATAAGAATGATCTAGTTTTTCAGTGAGTTGCTTCTGACGATCGTTTTTGAGTCAAAAAATTAGGTTTCCTCATTTTTGAGTCCACATGCAGAATTGATTTGTTGAAATGTGTTGATTTTGGCGGATCAATTCTTATTTACTCAATCGAGTTAGATGCTGAGTCGCCTTCAGGGATTGTTCTTGAGTCCATAGCATAAATTTTCATACTGAGTCGCGTAGTAGTTTGTAAGCCTACCAAATTGTACTTGTGTGATGTTTTGTTCCTATAATGTGTGTTTTTGAGTCGACAGAAACAAGTTTCTTATTTCTGAGTCGACGAAACTCAATTTCTGAGTTGAGTTACCTCGATGATTGTTTTTGAGTCGACAAATCCAGTTTCTCCTCTTTGTTGTCTTCAGCGATTGTTTCTGAGTCCATAAAATTGAGTTTGGCACAAAATCGCTCTTTTGCTGTTCTTTCTGAGGTCAAACATTTACCTTTTTCCAAAGTCGCCGCGGTTGTTTTTGAGTCCACAGAATTTAATTTGATATCCAACAATGATAATTGTTTTTTAATCTCCAACATCAAATTTTTGAACCGATCAGCTTTTCTTGATTATTTTTGAGTCCACAAACTCGCGTTGGTGATCCAAGTCGGCTTTGACGATGGTTTTTGAGTCTCAAAAATTGAATTTTTGTTCTGATAATCACCGGAGTATCTAGATACATCTTAACCTATAGGCAACTGATTTTTTCTAATTAGAGAAGACTTGACCGATCGAAATCGTGCAAACCTGTTGCCACAAAACCACGAACAATGCGGAATCGCACAATGCAATCTCCATCCAGCGCCAAAGTTCAAGGAAAAGGACGTTTCGACTTTCAATAAAGCACCGATGAGATGCAAAACTCCGATGGCGCCCAATTAAAATCACAAAACGTGAATTCGGCTTACGGGAAAAATGGTAAAATGTCGAGTGAAATGTCCTTTACGAGGTCGCATCCTGGTAAACTATCACACACATTGTATCAGCAGAGAGATTTAATGGAATATCATTATTCCAGCCTTCTTTTACCATAAGCGGTGCGAACCTCAAGACTGGAGGTGAAGATCGTTTATCATACCGCACCATGGGTTAACGAAACGGAAACGAATTTGAATTTTTTTATGTAAAAAACAACAAGTTTCTTGTTTTCGACGCGTCAAATTGAATTAGCAGGTGTGAATTTGATATTTTATATCCATAACCTACAGGCTTGGTGATTATGCATCTAGCAACAAAATAAGATATTACTTCTGCACGGTGCCTTGTCAATGCAATTGTTGGATGACAAGCATGTGGCGCCTTTCGATGATGTTTACAACAAGACTTTTTGAATAAAAGTTAACCTTTTCTATCATCGCACGCACAAGAAAGCGATAAATTTTTACACAATCGTTTCGATGATTATATTAATTATTAATTACTCGTATACGATCATGTTTAATTATAAAAGGAAACATCACTGTTTTTACATACCGAGATTCATATCTCGGACTTGAATTTTCCACGTTTTTTGTAGACGCACCCATGTGGTTGGTAGGTATAAGTAATTTTTTTTATGGCTGAGGTACTTAATTTAATGAGTGTAGGTATGTAAGTAGAAGCGATCTGCCTACGCGTAAACCTGCTAGAGGTTCACTTACCTGATGTAGCAACAAGTAATATAATGGATTAAGTCGAATGTTTTCCAGTGGGTTGTCACTTTCAACACTTTGTAATTTTTTTTGATATATTATCTCGGTTTCTCAACTCTAATCTGGAATTTATGTCTTTGAGAATTCGGTTTCTAATCACTGGCGCAATACAGTGGATAGCAGTTCCAGTTCAAAACGTGGAATTTGTGGACTCACAAAAAAGAAAACTCAATTATATCGACTTGGAAAACAATAACCATCATTAACAACTTTATAACAAAAGCACGAATCGGTGGACCAAAAAAACTTTATCAAGACGACTTTGTACCAAAAATCTACGCTGTGGACTCAAGAACAATCCCTGAAGATGATTTAGTAGGTATACTAAGCTCAATTTTGTGGATAGGAATTAATGACCAAAATCGACACAGTTGAAAAAGTCGATTTTGTGGACAAAAAAAAAAACAGCGTAATAGATTTGTTTTTATTCCAATAGTCGGAGAGCTGGCAACAAAAAAAAGTGCAACAGTTTTCTAAAGGCTGAAACTCTGGAATATGTTAGATTACTCAATTACATCCACAAAATAAACAGTCAGACACCGGTTCATTAGAACCTGCTCAATCGGCAGCCAAAAAAAGCCCAAAATGCCTGAACGGACAGTTCTGACAACGCACAGCTTTGTTATCTGACGCACAGCTCTGTTGTCTGACCCACAGCTGTCAGCTGTTGTCTGAGTCAGGGGTAGGAAACTGGGATATGATTGTTTACAGGTATATTGCGGTTCTGTCCCACAGGTATAGATGGCGACAGCAGCACCCAATTTGACATACACCAGACATCAAAACTGACACAATTGACAGTACAACACCTGACATCCTCAACTGACAGGAGAAAAACCGTTGAAAAATTTTTACTTATTTCTGTTTGGCGTCTGTTCTGTGTTTTTCGTCGGAAAATTTCAACATCCAAGTTTCCACTGATTGTTTCGGACTCCAGTCCTTGTCAGGAATTGCTTGGATAAAGTTTGATTTCTTTTTGAAGCATTCCTTTTAATTTAACCTCAAACACGGTAAGTTGCTTTACCTGTTTCCACATCGTATTTTGTTGGATTGATCTGGGTACTTCTCTCCTTCAGATGACTACAACAGAATTTCGCGTGGAAACACCATCTTGATGAGGTGCTCGTGTGCTTATACCTAATTTCCCCGAGGTTGTCGAACAGAACAAAACAGTGAACATTGCGACTAACAACAAGCTAACTGTCTGAGATTTTCTAAAACGAATTGAAAGAGAAGATAAATAATAAAGGCTTTTTCAGAAGTGACGTCTCGAAATATTGTTTACTTCTGTATAATTTTCTGTTTGCCATACCTTCGAGTCCATCAGTAACAATATGAGTACCGTATGATCAAAAACTTTCCTACTCAAGGCAGGCTGTGGTCTTGGTCATTGACAGGCAAACGAGGCTGATTTTGGCCAGGCCACAGCCTGTCTTGAGCAAGAAAGTTTTTGATCATATGATATTTTCTGAGTAAATTACAAACTAAAAAGTTCTTGTGAAAAGCTTACTTGTGAAAATTATGTGTGAAGGGTAGACAACAGTAAATTTTCTCAAATGATTTCACAATATTATTCGAGAAAAATACTGTGAAATATCTTTCATGCATGATTTTGGCACTTGGGCTTAAAAAAGTAAAAAGAACAAAATTACAGGGATTTCATATTTTCCCGCCACAATTTTTTACAGATTTCTTCCAAGATATCACAATACAATGCGAATGATACTGTCCCATTTCGGTAGATGGCGCTCTAATTCATACACGCCTGCTGTATGGAGAGTGGCCTATCTATTTAGGCTTGTCTATGGTCTAAGTTACGGTTATAACCACACCTAAGTACACTTACCTCTCTTCATTAGATGGTTCCATTACGCAAGGCTTTTCTGATTTTCCCCCCAAATCTGTCTGTCGCTACGGGCGATTCATTTGAACCGTAACTCGGACAACAGCTGCAACTGCTGATATATTTGCATCAGACAACAGAGCTGTGCGTCAGACAACAAGGCTGTGCGTTGTCAGAACTGTCCGTTCGGGCATTTCGGACTTCTTTTGGCTGCCGATTGAGCAGGTTCTGATGAACCGGTGTCTGACTGTTTATTTTATGGATGTAATTGAGTACCTAATCTAACATATTCCAGAGTTTCAGCCTTTAGAAAACTGTTGCACTTTTTTTTTGTCGCCAGCTCTTGGACTACAACTTCAAGTTGCTAAGATACCCAAAGTAGAAATTTCCCAAATTGTTTCAGAACTTCCAAGTTTGAAAACGTTGATTCCGTAACCAAGTCGTAAATTTTGATTCTGATGGAGATAGAATGGCTGAGTTTAAATCTGAGTTACTAGGTTGAACTTTTCCTGCGTAGGATAATGTTATTATTTATGAAAGGAACTCATGCTGAAAATACTGAAATGAACTAATAATCTCCAACTTTGAGTCTGATTCGCCCAGACTGAACCATTGACTAGGTTTTTGAGTTTTCTAACGTTCTAAAGCTGAATTCTGTAATGAACTCTGAATTTTCCAGACTTTTCGAAGAAAAAAATTATAAAGCCGGTATTTCGAAGATAATCTAAAATACTTCGAGCTCCAGTTTGAATTCCGCAGACAGGTACCTAAAATCTGAATCCCGAAATGGAGTTGGAACTCCCAAGATTACACAATCATTTTCAAGCTTAGATCTAAATTTAGAGGAATTTTTTAGTTTGATGGACTCCTATATACGCCCGAACTCATTTGGTATACCTAGCGTGAATTTCCGAAGTTTGACTTGTAGGATCTAAGTCTGATTCTGAATGGTACAAGTCTGGGTTGCTGAATTTAGGAATAAAGTCGTAATTCTCGAGATGATCTTGGAGGTTCTGATTCTAGATGAGTTTGAATTTCCGAGATTTTATTTCTGGAATTTTCACTTTACCTCGGAATTTACAATTTCTTCTTCAGAACATCAACACCTGAACTAGAAAACTATTCCATTCACAAAATCTCAACTCAGCCTCAGAGTTTCCCATCGCCTCAGCCAAACAAAAACTCCTCGATCCCGGAGTGTCAGACTTGAACTTAATTCTTTTGCTGTCATCAAGCTCAAGCTCAGAATGTTGGGTGTTATGAATCTTGTGATCTTGTGAATTTAAAAACAGGAGAAGTCGATTCTGTTGTTCCAGAAACAAGCACATTCGACTCTGTGAACTCAAAAACAATCAGTAAAAGCGATTGAGTACAGAAACTTGATCATGTCAACAAGAAGATTATTTGGCAAAGATGACTCAGTATTGAACTCTATGCTAAGGACTCAAAAATGATCGCTTGGTACTTATTTCAATCCTAAGCACTTGAAAACATCCACACGTGGTCATTTTGTGGACTCGAAGACAATCGCTGACGACGTCACAGAGCAACAACTCAATTTTGTGGACTAAATAATAACCATCAAAGACGACTCAGCTCAAAAACTGTTTTTGCCATCTAACAGAATAAAAACTTGATACTGTGGACTCAAAAACCATCATCCCAGGCGACTCATCACAAAAATGCAACTTTGTGGAATCGAAACAGTAAATCACGACACTGTGGATTTGTAAAACAATTGTCGTTGTCAAAGACGACTTGGTACAAGATTTCATGTTGTGGACTCGAGAATAATCGCCAGGGGCGATTCGATACCTCAAAAACTCAATTCTTTGAACTCAAAAATTACCGTCAAAAGCGACTCAGCTCAGAAACTGAGTTGTGTCGACTTAAAAATGAGAAACTCAATTCTGTGGACTCAAAAACCACCATCAGAGGAGACCCAGTTGAAAAACTCGATTTCATGGACTCAAAACAAAAAAACTGATACAATGAACGTGCAAAATAATTGTTAGAAACGACTCTGTACTAAACTTTTTGTTGTGGACTCAAAAACAACCGCCAAAGGCGATTTTGTGCAGTACTCAGTTCTGTCGACTGAAATAAGAGGAGACGACTCAAAACCCAGGCTTGTGGACTCGAAGACTATCATCAAAGGCGACTCTGTTTGGAAATTTGGTTCTCTAGACTCAATTTCAGAACCCAAACTCGATTCTGTAAACTGAAGAACCAATTGTCAAGAAGAGCTCAGTACAAAACTTCATGCTGTGGACTCAAAAACAATTCCCAAAAGCCAATCGCCTGGCTCATTTCACTGGACTTGGAAAGAGTCGCCGACGACGACACAGAACGAAAAATTGACTATATTGACTCAAAAACAATTATCGAAGACGACTCTGTCTAAAAACTTGATTTTGTGGATTCAAAACAAATGGACTCGATATTGTGGACTACTTGAAAAACAGTTATTGTCAGAAACGACTCTATATAAAGCTTTTTGTTGTAGACTCAAAGCTCAGAAACTGAATTTTGTCGAATCAAGAACAAGAAACTCGATTCTGTAGACTCAAAACAAAGAAACATTGCTCTGTGGACTCGAAAACGGTCGGAAAAGCGAGTCAGTACAAAAACTCTATCATGTGAACGAGAAAATTGATTGTCAAAGATGACTCAGTATTGAACTCTATGCTAAGGACTGAAAAATGATCGCTCGGTACTAAATTCAATCCTAAGCATTAAAAAACATCCACAAGTCACACAAGTGGTCATTTTGTGGACTCAAAGACAATCGCTGACGACGACACAGAAGAAAAAACTCAATTTTGTGGACTCAATAATAACCATCAAAGGCGGCTCAGCTCAAAAACTGTTTTCGCCATCTAACAATGGAAAATTTGATTCTGTGGACTCAAAAACCACCATCCCAAGCAATTTATCACAAGAACTCGATTTTGTGTGATCTGAACAGTAAATCTCAACACTGTGGATTTGTGAAACAATTGTCGTTGTCAAAGACGACTCTCTACAAATTTCCATGTTGTGGACTCAAAAATGATCGCTAGAGGTGATTTGGGACTCAAATCAAACCTGTGGACTGGAGAACAATGGTAGAAGACGACTGAGAGCAAAAACTTAGTTTTGTGGACTCAAAAATTACCATCAAAGGCGACTCAGCTCAAAAACCCCATTTCATGGACTCAAAACCAAAAGATTGATACAATGAACTTGAAAAATAATTGTTGAAGACGACTCTGTACTGAACTTTTTGTTGTGGACTCAAAAACAACCGCCAAAGGCGATTTCGTGCAGTACTCAATTCTGTCGACTGAAAGAAGAGGAGAAGACTCGAAACTCAGGCTTGTGGACTCGAAGACTGTCATCAAGGGCGTCTCTGTTTGGCAATTTGGTTCTCTAGACTCAATTTCAGAACCCAAACTCGATTCTGTAAACTGAAGAACCAATTGTCAAAAAGAGCTCAGTACAAAATTTCATGCTGTGGACTCAAAAACAATTTCCTAAAGCCAATCGCCCAACTCATTTCTCTGGACTCGAAAAGAATCACCGAAGAAGACTCAGAACAAAAAATCAAGTATATGGACTCAAAAGCAATTATCAGGGACGACTCTGTTCAAAAACTTGATTTTGTGGATTGGATTCTAGAACAAAACTTGTTCCAGCGGATTCAGGAACAATGATCAATCGCCGAAAGCGACTCAGCACAAAAATTCTCAACTATCCGATTCTGGGGACTCAAGCATTCAATTCGGGAGATTTCAATGCAACAGCCAGAGGCGGTTCAGCAAAGTGACGGAATCCTATAGATACAAGCACAATCGTCAAAGGCGACTCAAAAACTCAATTCTACAGACTCATGCACTTGATTCTGGAGGCTTCAACTGAATTCTGGAGGCTCTAGCACTTGATTCTGCAGACTTTAGTACTAAAGTTAATTTAGATAACGAATCGTAACTGCCAAAGGCTATTCGGTACAGGCACTTAGTTTTGGAGACTCCAATAGTCAATTTTGTAGACTCAGGCAGTTAATCTTGGAGACTCAAATACAATCATATAAGCCGACTCTACAAGAACTTATATCTAGTTCCCCAAGCATGATTGCTGAAACCGACTTATGAACTCAATTCTGGAGACTCATGCAGTTGATTATGGAGACTCAAGGGCACGAGGGCGACTTAGCAACTCAATTGTGAACACTAAAGCAGAATCGCAGAAAACGCAGAAAACAAGAAAGATTGATTATGGGACCCTGGAACAAAAAATCGATCTGGTGAACTCAAAAACGACCGTCAGAAGCGACTGAGTGATTCAGTTGGAAAACTTGATCTTGTGGATTCAAAAACAAGATAAGTGGATTCTATGAACTGTGGACAAAAAAAAACTGTCAAAGACGACTCAGCAGAGAGCTTGATGCTGCGTGCCCAAAGATAATAGCAAGTGGCTGTTCAATATGGAGCTTGATTCTGTGAACTCAAAAATAACCGTTGAAGACGAGATAAAGCAAAAACTTGTTTTGTTGACTCAGAAATAATCATAAAAGTCGAACCAGCCTGGCAACTGAGTTATGTCGACTGAAAAATGAGAGTTTGGATTCTGTGGACTGGAAAACAATGATCAAAAACAGCCTATCACAATAGCACAACCAAAAAAACCATTATTGTCCAGATGACTCAGTACAAAAATCTGTGCTTTGGACTCAAGAACAATCCCTTGTGGTGTGGTCATTCCATACCAAACTCGATTCTGTAGATTGAAAATGAATCACCGGAATCGACAGTGTTGAGCAAATGAGTTTTGTGGACTCAAAAACAAGGAAACATAATCTTGTAGACTCAAAAACAATAAAAAATCTATTTTGTGAGCTAAGAAACGATCGTTAGGAGCAACTCAATTGAAAAATTCGAACTTGTAGACTCAAAAGCAGAAAAGTCGATTCTGTGGATTGAATAATACTCAAAGGCGACTTAGTATTAGATTCAAAAATAATCGCCAAAGGCAATTTGATGCTAAGTTTGATTTGGCGGGCTCAAAAACATCCGCTAATTGTTATTCATTACTAAACTCAGTTCTGTGGACTCAAAGACGGACGCTGAAGGTAACAAAAAATAAAAAATAGATTTTGTGTACTGAACAATGATCATCAAAGGCGGCTCAGCCCAGAAACTCAGTTTTGTCCACTCAAAAAGAAACTAGATTTTGTGGAATCAAAACCATCGTCAGAAACGACTCAGTCCAGAAACTCGATTTTGTGGACTCAAAACAGAAAAAATCGATACTGTGAACTGATGAAACAATTGTCAAAAAAACTCCATACAAAGCTTCTTGTTGTGGGCAATACCATCGCCAAAGCTTCGAAACTGAATTTTACTGACTCAAAAACAAGGACTCGATTTTGTAGACTCACAACAGAGAAATTTCATTCTGTAGACTCAAAAGCGACCGTAGAAGCAATTTATTCAGAAAACTTGATCATGTGGATTCGAAAACAGAAAAGGTCGATTTTGCGAAACCAGAATCAAGAACACTTGACTCTGTGGACTCAAAAACAATCACTAAAAGCGACTTAGTACAAAAACTTGATCATGTGGCTACAAAAAATCAATCGCCAAAGACGACTCGGTATAGAATTCTATGCTGCGGACTCAAAAATGATTGCTCCGTACCTTACTCAATTCTGCACATCCAAAGACATTTGCAAGTGGCTATTCAATGTCAAGCTTGATTTTGTGGACTAGGCGATTTGGTACCTGACTCAGTTCTGTCGACTAGAAGACAATGGCAGAAAATGACTCATAACCCAAGTTTGTGGGCTCAAAGAGGCGACTCAGTGTGAAAACGGGATTCTATATGGACTCAAAAATAACCACCAAGGACGACTCTGTTAAGAGATTTGGTTTTCCAGGTTCGATTTGAGAACCAAAAAACTCGATTCTGTGGAATCAAAAATTATCATTAGTATTAGAAGCGACTCAGTCCAGAAACTCGATTTTGTGGATTCAAAACAGAGGGACTCGATAGTGTGGACTTGAAAAACAGTTATTGTCAAAAACGACTTCATATAAGCTTCATGTTGTAGACTCACAGCTCAGAAACTGAGTTTTGTCGACTTAAAAACAAGAAACTTGCTTTTGTGGACTCAAAACAGAAAAACTTTGTTCTGTAGACTCGAAAACTCCAAAGCGATTGGAGAAGCGACTCAACTGAAAAACTTGATCTTGTGGATTTGAAAACAGAAGAAGTCGATTCTGTAGATCCAGAAACAAGCATACTTGACTCTGTGGATTCAAAAACAATCGGTAAAAGCGATTTAGTACAAAAGTTTGATCATGTGAACGAGAAAATTAATTGTCAAAGATGACTCAGTATAGAACTTTATGCTGCGAACTCAATAATGATCGCTTGGTACCTAATTGAATTCTGAACACTCGAAAACATTCACAAGTAAGTGGTCATTCTGTAGACCCGAAGACAATCGCTGACGACGACACAGCAAAAACGTAATTTTGTGGACTCAATAACAACCATCAAAGGCGACTCGGCTCAAGAACTGTTTTTGATATCTGATAATGGTGAACTTGATTCTGTGGACTCAAAAACCACCATCCCAGGCGACTCATCTGAAAAACGCGATTTTGTGGAATCTAAACAGTAAATCTCGACACTGTAGATTCGTGGAACAATTGTCGTTGTCAAAGATGAGTCTGTACAAAGTTCCATGTTGTGGACTCATCAATAATCGACAGGGGTGATTTGGTACCTAAATCAAACCTGTGGACTGGAGAACAATGGTAGAAGACGACTGAGAGCAAAAACTTGTGGGCGCAAAAATTACCATCAAAGGCGACTCAGCTCAGAAACTGATTTGTGTCGACTCAAAAATGAGAAACTTGATTATGTAGACTCAAAAACCACCATCAGAGGAGACTCAGTGTGAAAACTCAATTTTGTTGACTCGAGACAAAAGAACTGATAGTTACTATGAACTTGAAAAAAAATTGTTGTACAAAGCTATTTGTTGTGAATTCAAAAACAATCGCCTAAGGCGATTTGGTACCTGACTCAATTCTGTCGACTGGGGAACAGTGGTAGAAGATGACTCAAAACTCAAAATTGTGGACTCAAAAACTACCATCAAAGGCGACTTTGGCAATTTGGTTGTCTAGACTCAATTTCAGAGCCAAATATTCTTGATTCTGTGAACTGAAGAATCAAAGAATAGCTCAGTACAAAACTTCATACTGTGGACTCGGAAATAATTCCCAAAAGCCAATTGCCCAACTCATTTCACTGGACTTGAAAAGAATCGCCGGAAACAACTCAGAACAAAAACTCGACTGTCTATATGGACTCAAAAACAATTACCAAAGACGACTCTGTTCAGAAACTTGATTTGGTGGATTGGATTCTGGAACAAGACTTGTTCCAGCAACTTGACTCAGTACAAAAGATCAATCCTGGAGACTCAGTGCAATTTTCAAAGGTGACTTCGTAGCTCGGTTGCGAGGACTGAAGCATCCGATTCTAGATACTCAACTAACCGATTCTGGGGACTCAAGTATTCAATTCTGAAGATTCAAGCACTCAATTCTCGAGATTCCAATGCATTAACCAGTGGCGGTTCAGCAAAGTTACGGAATCCTGGAGATACAAGCACAATCGTCAAAGGCGACTCAGAAACTCAATTCTAGAGACTCATGCACTTGATTCTGGAGGCTTCAACTGAATTCTGGAGGCTCAAGCACTTGATTCTGCAGACTTTAGTACTGAAGTTAATTTAGATAGCGAATCGTAACTTCCAAAGGCTATTCGGTACAAGCACATAGCTTTGGAGACTCCAACAGTCGATTCTGTAAACTCAGGCAGTTAATCTTGGAGACTTAAATACAATCACGAAGCCGACTCAGTACAAGAACTGAAATCTGGGTACCCAAGCATAATTGCTAAAACCGATTTATAAGCTCAGTTCTGGAGACTCATGCAGTTGATTATAAAGACTCAAGGGCACGAGGGCGACTTAGCAACTCAATTGTGAACACTCAAGCGGAATCGCAAAAGACGACTTGGTTTCTAGAGACTCAAGCACTGAACTTTGGAGACTCAAGCACCCAATTGTATAAAGACACGAGCACTACATTCTGGAGGCACAAGCACTCAATTCTAGGGACTCAAGCACTTAATCACAAAGGCTCAGAGCTATTGAGGCTCAAGCAAAAATCTCGAGGACAGCTCAGTGCGAGTGCTCAATTCTAGAAGCTCAAAAAACTCAATTCTGGAGACGGCTGAACTCAACTGAGAGCTCAGATATGTTCGGCTTCGTTATTCCACAGATGCGACAATTGCGATATTCAATTCGAACGGCTGATCAAGCTCGATTGCTTATTGCGCCTCGGCAAATCAAGACCGTACGAATTAAGCAATTAACGTTTTCTCACGCTAACAACAAATTGCTCTCGACATGTCCTCTGCAATTACACGACACATCAACAATATAAACGGGACGGCGTAATAAATTTACGAGCGAAACGTGCATTGAATTTCGCACACATTTCACGACCGTACACCGCAGAAATCGTACCCATCCTATACCCTAAACGGAAGCCAAGCTCATTTTCACTTCGACCATATGAACAATTCCTATTAATAAACTTTGTTGTTAAATCTTTTTCGCTTTAGCTGTTGCTCAACATAAACCCAATAAGATTTTAGGCGAGTACTAATTAAAAATATAAACTTGGAATGACCAAGTGCTGAAATCTGGCTTTATGGACTAATTACCTTTGGCGTGTTCCGGCATTGATAATAAATAATTGCGGGTGTGCAGTTTCAATAAAAATCATGTTCAACGGTCGCTTTCAATGTTATATTTCTGATTTATACCAAGAACATAGTGAGCCATTCACCTCCCAGAAGGTCCGTTCAAGTGATAGCTTGACGGTAGCAATAATTGTCACACCGTTGTCACAGGTTATTTATCACGAAGTACTTCTTAGTCAAGTCAATTGTATAAGCAAGCATAATGACTCACTTTTCAGCTTCCTTCTCATACCGAGTGTTTTATTGATTATAATGCATTTCTGTATATGCGTGGCTGGAGATCCCTTGACCTCAAGCAAAAGTTCACTTCCGATACTTTGAGTTCACCTTGGCAGCTCCCGTTTGGGTATTGACTGTAGCCAAATATTCCGGTTTTATTCGTATAGTTTTACGGTTTTACGTGAGGCTGTCTTCGTATAGGGGACCATTAACCGCTTTTATGTTTCGCTTTATATCCTCCTTATTGGCATTTTATCATACTTGCTTGATACGACATAATTTTGTGATATTATACGCTAATCTGTGGCATTAGTCAACGTCAAGTGAAGTGGAAGTTTCCACATTGATATGCGGGAACGCAGCCAAAAAGCTAAAATTCGATGGCGTCATGGGCGCCCGGAGGGGGGGGCAAGAGGGGGCACTTGCCCCCCCCTGGCTCCGGAGCAGCTGAATAAATTCTTCCTTACGAAACAAAAAAAAATTTCGAGAAAGGAAAAAAAAATTCATTTTCGAAAGAAAAAACTTTGAGAAGGTAATTTACATTTTCTTGAATTGTTAGAGCAATTTAAAATTTCATTAGGCTTCTACCTAAATTAGATAGCTACCCGTAAAGTCATAAAATAGGTAGATAGGTAGGTAGGTAGGTAACGATCTGCAATTTGTGCATTCCAGCTACCAGCTCCACTGCCCAATATAGGGTGAAATGATTATGTTATTTTTTCCGTTTGGTAGGGGTTTTTTCAAGTTAATGAACGAGTGTAACTATTGACCTGGCTATTTTGAAGTAAATTTTTATACATTCTGTACAAAATTACAAATTTTAATAAATTTCCCTAGAGTAAAGTTTAATTTTCAAATATATTCCCTTATTTTCCGCACAATAATTATTATCACCATCATTATTATTATTATTCGAAAAAAATTTCGCCTGCGGCGCTAATCTAGAGGACTTCGCAAATTAGGCCAGGTAGGTATGTGACGTTCTCTAACTAAAGCTATTTGCCCCCCCCTGACAAAAATCCTGCGGGCGCCCATGGATGGCGTGCATCAAAACGGAATTTATGAACTGCACATAGTACTTACCTACATGTGCAATTATATTTGCGTGGGTCATAAAACAATTACTCAACGTATCGGGTTCACGGGTCTGAAAGCGTGCACGTTAGATTGAAACGTCTTTCATTTCTTAGCGTTCCGTTCGTTATGAAAACTATTATTCTTGAGCACTCTTTTTTGACGTAGCCCAGTTGCTATTTGTAATCCGACTTGATATGCAAGCAATTGCTCAATGGACATTCTTTAGTTATTTGCAAAAATCGTTAAAAACTGGCGATTCTTCTTGGAGACTCCAATGTGCGGCCCAGCGACGAACCCGGCTGAAAACCACCGTTTTCATACGTTTCTTCAGCACGCTCCTGTTTTGGTTTATTTTTTCTGTTTCGCCTCTCCTTCTTGCCTCTTGCCCTTTCTCACAGGTGTCTTCAAGTGGAAATGAGTTTTACAAAATTGTCACCAAAAACTGTTGATGGGACCTTGTAATAGAGGTTCTGGGGAGCACAGAAATGTATCTAACAAAATTGTAGCTGATCCCGAACGGCAATTATTCAATTTTTAAAATTATTAGTTGAAAATGTCTCAATAAAAATTTGGCTTCGGGTTTTTTCAAATTTTTAGAGTAACTAAGATTGTCTAAACGGTTAATTTTGCATCTCTCCCAATATCTAAAAAAATCTCTGTGGATAGATTCATACCCTTCTGTTCTAATAAAAGTCCACGACCTCCATTGTTGAGGAACTTCAACAAGTTTTGGAGATGACATGAATTTCCGAAGCTTCTGATAACACCCTTGTCCCAAAACACTTTTATCATGTATTTATGCCCTCTTCATAAGGTCCAGCTACAACCTTTGCAGTGCTGAAACACTTTTCAACCATTTTGTTCATCGTTTTGAAGCCAGACACAAACGGAATCACTCAAAGTACTCCCACATTTTCTACGTTTTCCGGATCAGTAAGACCGGCGTTCTCCTTTGGAAGTTTTCGGCAGGTGTTCCTTTTGAATATCTCGTCGTGGTAACTTTTGGCCACTAAGTTCAACTTCTTGGGCCAACAGCAAAACTTCATCACGCCAAAGTATCAGCACAAGATCATTCCAAAACAAATGGTTCACTAACCCTTGAAAAAGATGCAACTCTGGAATGATGCAAAGTCTTTTTCGAAAAAAGAGGGGGTTGATTGAGCTTGTGACACTCTTTTGAAAACTTCTTTCTTTCTTCAGAGCAAAATTTCTCATTAATGCGCTTTCAAATCTTCATAAGTCTTCATACTCGTAACCATTTTTTTTCTGTTTTCTTCACAAACCTCATTTCAACGTCATTTTATCGCATTTCCCTCGTAAGTCTTTTAGAGTGATAAAGCAGTACTAGGATGGTTGCCGTGTAGCCATTTGCTTGTTACTGATCAAGAGAATAAGTTCAATATCCGAAACAAATTTAAACCCAAGTCCATTGATGTTGGTCATTTGAAACATCAACTCGATATTTTCATATAGGTTTTTTTCACCTGGGGTACAATGCAAACCATTCATAAGCCCATTGAAACTGGTTGATTCCCCCCTTTCTTTTTCAATCGATCGTCAATCTATGTAACGACTTTTTCGCTGCCTGTGTAATTTTTTTTCCCTCTTTCTCTAAAATTATTTCCGCATCTTCTAGACCAATTAAAATCAAGTTGATGTTTGAAATGACCAATATCAATGCAATTCCTTTTGATCAATGACCAGCAAACAACTACGGCTACTTCCATGTCTGTACTGCTTCATCACTCTAAAAGACTTACGAGGGAAATTCGATGAAATTACGTTGAATAAGGTTTGTGAAGAAAATAAACAGAAAGAGATGGTTACAAGTATGAAGATTTACGGAGATTTGAGGCGCATTGATTGAAAATTTTGCTCTGCAGGAAAAAAAGAAGAACTTTGCGAAAGATTGTCACAGCATAATTACCCCTCTTTTCGAAGCATCTCCATTAAGGGTTTGTGAACCATTTATTTTGGAATGGTCTTGTGCCGATACTTGGGTGTGATGAAGTTTGCTGTGGCCCAAGGAACTAAACTTGGTCGCCAAAAGTTACCAACACAAGATTTTTGAAGAGAACTCCTGTCGGAAACTTTCAAAGAAAAGCGACAGTCGCAATGATCCGTAAAATATGTGGGAGTACTTTGCGTCATTCCGTTTGTGTCTGGCTTCAAAACGATGAACAAAATTGTTGAAAACTGTTTCAGCACTGTAAAGATTATAGCTGGACCTTACGAAGAGGGCATAAATATATTATAAAAGTGTTTTGGGACAAGGGTGTTATCAGAAGCTCTGGAAATTCATGTCATCTCAAAAACTTGTTGAAGTTCCTCAACAATGAAGGTCTTGGACTCTTATTAGAACAAAAGGGTATGAATCTATTAACAGAGATTTTTTTTAGATATTGGAAGAGATGCAAAATTAACCGTTTAGACAATCTTCGTTATTCTAAAAATTTGAAAAAACCCGAAGCCAAATTTTTATTACGACATTTTCAACTAATAATCTTAAAAATTGAATAATTGCCGGTCGGGATCAGCTACGATTTTGTTAGATACATTTCTGTGCTCTCCAGAACCTCTATTGCAAGGTCCCATCAACAGTTTTTGGTGACAATTTTTTTAAACTCATGTCTACTTGAGGACACCTGTGATTCTACTTCGTTCCTCTTGCAATTTTCGCTACTGCTGATGCTTTTCCTCAGTTCTATCTTTTTCTTGCTTCTTCAGAACAAGAAGAATATTGACTACACGGAGACTACCTGAAGCTTGCAATCACTCTTCGATCACAGCCCAAATTGATATATTCATCGATGATTGATTACTGTTTTCGTGACCGGCACCTCCAACGTGGGAAGCCTTGTAACGAGTTACGTAGGCATACAATTAGATGGCAAATGTACACGCTTTCAGGAAACAACTCCACATTATGAGTCAATAAACTTTTTGCCCGAGCGCACAGAAAAAATTCAACAATTCACTCCACAATCAAACAATTTAAATTGCAGTTACACTCGTAATTAATTACGTGTATCCCAGAGAGATTGCGCAATAAAATTAATGACGCAGAATTAATTCCTGATCGAGTATCAGATTAATGTGACAGCGAATCATGCAAATTGTAAGCGACATAAAAACGTAATGTTCGCAACACATGTGTGTCTGTGTGTTGTTATAACTGTACTAATTGCGCATTAAAATCAAACAATTTTTTTTTCAGCTTTCAGCTTCTACTTCCAAATTTTCGCGAGGAATTCATTCCGACACCCACCGCGCGTATACAATTCAATCTTCGACAGCCTTGTATGGACGGCAATGTCACGGGAGGATATACGTCACGCTGTGTTTAAAAACAATGCGTTTCGATTCTGTTGAATACACGCGATCGAATATTTGAAAACAACCCAGCAATCACAACATTCAGATGGAACGCTTGAAGCCAGTAGAAAAGCAAACGTTTGAGAAATAACAGTCAATAAACGGTCGGTTGTAAACGTTTTTTCGACCAAGTATTTGACGTTTATGGAACGCTTCATTGAGCGCGTTTGAATACGTCAACTTTAACGTTTTCATAACGTTTTTGAAATACCAGATCAAACATGTTCAAAATAATCATCGAACGTTGGTAAGACGTCATCTTCAGCGGTTCTGAGGCATCAAATCGAACGTAACTAAAACGTAAAACAAACGTTTTGGAAACGCTGGAGCTGATACGGAATTTGAAGTTTAAAAAATATTGTTGAATGAAAAGTCAAAATGTCAATTAGGTAAACGTTTCTATTGACGTCTTTTCAAAGTCTTTTGGACGTTATATTCGGCGTTTTTAAAACACTGTATAGACTGATCCCTAAAGGACCCTCGTTTGAAAACAGTAGAAAAGTAAACGTCGAAGAAGTTCAAGGAATCACATTCAATGAACGGCCGGAAGTCGCGCGTTTGAACGTTTACTCAACCAAGTTGTGAACGTTCATGAAACGCTTTATTAAGTGTCTTTGAGATACGCCAACTTTGACGTTTTAAATACATCTTCTGAATATCTAAACAGTCATCTTGAAACGTTTAATAAACGTCTGTAAAACGTCATCTCCAGCATGTCTGAAGCATAAAATGAAACGTATTTGGAACGTAAAATCAAACGTTTTGTGGACGCTGAAGTTGATACAGAGTTTGACGTTGAAACAATTTGTAGGATGGATAGTCCAATGTGACTTTGTTGAACGTCTCTATCAACGTCTTGTTAAACGTGTTTTGAACGTTATCCTCAGCGTTTTCAAAGCACTGAACAAATCGATCACTGAACGGCCAACGTTTAAAATAGGTAGAAAAACAAACGTCAGAAACGTTTGAGAAATAACGCTGGATGAATGGCCGGATGTCGCGCGTTTGAACGTTTCTTCAACCTTTTATCAAACGTTTCGGGAACGTTTCATTGAGCGCGTTGAAGATGCGTCAACTTCGACGTCCTTACAACGTCTTTCAAAATACCAAATCAATCAAAATCGAAATGTTTATTAAACGTCTGTGAGACGTCATTCCCATCAGCGTTCCTAAAGCAATAAATGAAACGAATCTGGAACGTGGAATTGATAATTATGGAAAATTGAGTTGGATGTTCAGTCAAATTGTCGCTTGGTTCAACGTTTTGATCAACGTTTTGTTCAACGTCTTTTAAAAGTGGTATTGCGTTTCCAAAGCACTGTATCAACCAATCTGCAGAAGACTAACGTTTATGACCAAGACGTCATTATTAGCGTTCCTGAAGAACCAAATGAGACGTATCTGGAACGTGAAATCGAACGTTTTTGAGACGCTGAACTTGATAGGAATTTGACGTTTGAACAATAATGTTGGATGAACAAGTCGGTCTGTTGAACTTCCTTATCACGTCTTGTTGAAAGTCTTCTGGACGTTATCTCCGGCGTTTTTGAAGCACTGAACGAATCGATTTCCAAAAGGCCAACGTTTTAAACAGGTAGAAAAGCAAGCGTCGGAAACGTTTAGAGGAATGACGGTCAATAAACGACCGGATTTTAGCGCATTCAAACGTTTTCTCAACCAAGTATTGAACGTTTTTGAAACTCTTCTTTAAGCGTGTTTGAAGTCATCTTCAACGTTTCCATATAGTCTTTGGAATGCCAAATCAATCATGTTCAAAATGACTATTGAATGTTGGTAAGATGCCATCTTCAGCGTTTCTGAGGCATCGAATGGAACATATTATCCAGAAAAACAAAAAATCAAACGTTTCGCAAATGCTGAAGTTGATGGGAAACTTGACGTTCACGCAATGTTGTTGATTTAACAATCAAAATGTCGCTCGATTGGACATTTGTATAAACGTCTTGCAGAACGTCTTTTGAACGTGATATTTGGCGTTTTCAAAGCACTGAACGAATCGATTTCCGAATAGCCAAGGTTTGAAACGAGCAGAATCGCGATCGTCGGAAACTTTCGAGAAATAACGGTCAATAAACTGCCGGATCTCGGTTTAGAACAGGTAGAAAAGCAAACGTCAAAAACGCTTGAAAAATAACGCTAACTAAATGGCCGAATGTCGCGCGTTTGAACGTTTTTTTAACCAAGTATCTAACGTTTTTGAAACGCTTGATCAAGCGCGTTAAAGATTCGTCCTGTTCAACGTTCTTATAACGCCTTCCATGATGCCAAATCAATTGGTGCGAAATTTGGGGTTTAAACAATATGGTTGGTTGTACAGTCAAAATGTCGCTTGGTTCAACGTTTTTATCAACGTCTTGTTCAACGTCATTTGAGCGTAATATTGCGATTTCAAAGCACTGTATCAAACAATCTTCAAAACACCCAACGTTTAAAACAGGTAGAATCACAAACGTCGGAGACCTTTGAGAAATACGGTCAATAAAATGCCGGATCTCGCGTGTTCAAACGTTTCTTTAACTAAGTATTGAATGTTTATGGAACGTTCCATTAAGCGCGTTTGAGATACGTCACCTACACGTTTTTATAACGTTTGTGAACTGTCAAATCAATTAGATATGTTCAAAACGCTTACTGAACGTGTGTGAGACATCATCCCCACCGTGCCTGAAGCATCAAATGAAACGTACTTGGGACGTGAATTCGAACCTTTTGTAGACGTTGGAGTTGGTGCGGAATTTCAGATTTTAAGAATATGGTTGAATGGACAGTCAAATGTCGGTTGGTTGGTTGAACGTCCTTCAATCGTCAACTTTTGCGTTTCGGGAGAATTGAACGGATCGATCTTTGGAAGGCCAACGTTTAGATCGGTAGAAAAGCAAACGTCGGAAACGTTTGGGAAATAACGGTGAATTAACGGCCGGATGTTGCGCGTCAAAACGTTTACTCAACCAAGTTTTGAACGTTTCTGAAACGCTTCATTGAGCGCGTTTGAGATACGTTAACTTCGACGTTTTGAGAACGTCTTTCAAATACAAAATCAGTCGTGTTCAAAACGCCTATTGAACGTCTGTAAGACGTCATCTCTTTAGCGTGTATGAAGCATCAAATGAAATGTAACTGAAACGTGAAATCAAACGTTTTGTAGATACTGGAGATACAGAGTTTGACGTTGAAACTATTGTGAGATGAACAGTTCACTGTGGCTCTGTTGAACGTCTTTATCAACGTCTTGATTAACGTGTTTTGAACGTTATCTTTAGCGTTTTCAAAGCACTGAGCGGATCGATCTTCAAACGACCAACGTTTAGATTTGTAGAAAAGCAAACGTCGGACACGTTAGAGAAATAACATTGAATAAACGCCCGGATGTTGCGCGTTTAAACGTTTACTCAACCAAGTTTTGAACGTTTCTGAAACGCTTCATTGAACGCGTTTGAGATATGTCAACTTCGACGTTTTGAAAAAGTCTTCCAAACACCAAATCAGTCATGTTCAAAACGCCTATTAAACTTCTGTAAGACGTCATCTTCAGCGGGTATAAAGCATCAAATGAAATATGTAACTACAACGTAAAATCAAACGTTTTGTGGACGCTGAAGTTGATACAGAGTTTGACGTTGAAACTATCTGTGAGATGAACAATACGTTTACTGTGGCTCTGTTGAACATCTTCATCAACGACTTGGTCAACGTGTTAAGAACGTTATCTCTAGCGTTTTCAAAGCACTGAGCGAATCAATCTTCAAACGGCCAAAGTTTAGAACAGGTAGAAAAGCAAACGTCGGAAACACTTGAGAATTGAGGAATAACGCTGAATGAATGGCCTGATGTCGCGCGTTTGAACCTTTTCTCAACCAAATATCGAACGTTTTCGAAACGCTTGATCAAGCGCGTTAAAGATACGTCAACTGCAACGTTTTTATAACGTCTGTCACAATACCAAATCAATTGGACTCTAAATGCTTATCAAAAGTCTGTGAGATGTCATTCCTAGCGTTTCTAAAACATCAAATGAAACGCATCTTAAACGTGAATTCAAACGTTTTGGAGACGCTGAAGGTGGTGCGAAATTTGAGGTTCAAACAATATGGTCCGATGTAAAGTCAAAATGTCACTTGGTTCAACGTTTTCATCAACGTCTTGTTCAACGTCTTTTAAACGTAATATTGCGTTTTCAAAGCACTGCATTAACCAATCTCCAGAAGACCAACGTTAAAAACAGGTAGAATCACAAACGTTGGAAACCTTCGAGAAATAACGGTCTATAAAATGCCGGATCTCGCGTGTTGAAACGTTTCTTCAATTAAGTATGGAATATTTTTTTGGAACGATCCATTGAGCGCGTTTGAGATACGTCAACTACACGGTTTCATAACGTTTGTGAACCGCCAAATCAATAAGATATTCATGTTCAAAATGCTTATTGAACGTCTGCGTAAGACATCATCTCCACCGTGCCTGAAGCATCAGATGAAACGTACTTGGAACGTGAATTCAAACGTTTTGTAGACGTTGAAGTTGGTGCGAAATTTGAAGTTTGAACAATGTGGTTGGATGAACAAACAAATGTCGGTTGGTTGGTTGCTGTCAACGTCTTTTGAAGGTTGACTTTTGCGTTTTGGAAGCACTGAACAAATCGATCTCTGAAGAGCCAACATTTGGATCAGTAGAAAAGCAATCGTCGGAAACGTTTGAGAAATAACGGTGGATAAACGGCCGGATGTGGTGCGTTTTAACGTTTTTGTTTCAACCAAGTATTAAACGTTTCTGAGAAGTACATTGAGTGGGTTCGGTATACGTTAATTTCAACGTTTTCATAACGTCTTTGGAATACAAAATCTATTATGTTCAAAAATGCTTATTGACCGTTCATGCGACGCCATCTTAGGCGTCCTGACGCATCAAATTAAACGTATCCTAAACGTAAAATCAACCATTGTAGAGACGCTGGAACAATATTGTTGGATGAACAGTCAAAATGTCGCTTGATTTAACGTTTTCATCAAAGTCTTGTTCAACGTTTTCTGAACGTGAAATCTGGCGTTTTCAAAGCAGTGAACGAATCGATCGACAAAAGATCGTCGTTTGAAACAGATGCAAAAAACAAGCGTCGGTCGGAACGGTCGGATTTAGAGCATTTGAGCGTTCTCTCAACCAAGTATTGAATGTTTATGGAACGCTCTAAAACGTAAAATGAAACGTTTCGGAGGTGCTGGAGTTGATGCGGAATTTGGTGTTCACACAATTTTGTTGGATAAACAGTCAAATTATCGTTCGGTTGAGCGTTTCTACAAACGTCTTTTGAATGTAATATTCGGCGTTTTCGAAGCCTTGAGTGAAACGGTCTCCAAAAGATCAATGTTTGGAGGTAGAGAAGCAAACGTTGGAAACGTTTGAGTATTTACGGTCAATAAACGGCCAGATCTTCCGCGTTTCAACGTTTCTCTAATAAAGTAATGAAGGTTTACGAAACGTCTTATTCACCGCGTTTGGGATACGTTAACATTTTCATACCGTCTTTGAAACGCCAAATCAGTCAAGTAAGTTCAAAATGCTTACTGAAGGTTTTTGAGACGTCATCTGTACCGTTTCTGAAGCATCAAACGAAACGTGTCTAAAATGTGGACTGAACGTTTTGGAGACGCTAAAGTTGATATGGGATTTGACGTTTGAACAATACCGTTTGTTGCACAGTCAAATGTCGCTTTGTTAAACGTTCCTATCAAAGTTTTGTTGAACGTCGTTTAAACGTTATCTTAGGCGTTTTCAAAGCAATGAACGAATCGGTTTTCTAAAAGACGACACATTTGATGCAAAAAGCTGAATCAAGTCATTGTGAGAACGAGACATCCAGCTCAGAACTGGGAAGTTAGCTTGACTGTTCTGAGTTGGGTGAGGCTGGGTGTACGTGTTCGGAATGTTCCCAATGGAATCATAATAGAACGTTTATTTTTTGGCAGGATTTTTTAATCATGACTAACTGAAGCTGATCGAATGTTTCGTAATTTTCGTTTATTTGACCATCATTTCTTGACAATAATATAACGTTTTGCTTCGTGAGGCTTGGGAACGTTTCCATAAAAACTGGAATAAAACGTTTATTTTATAACCAGAGAAGCATTTCTCGATCTTCACTGACGTTGATTGAATACTTCTCGATTTACGCTCGTACTTACGTTTCCTTGATGAACATTTTTGCAATAATGAATCACGTTAAATTTTGAACGTCTAGGAAACGTTGCAATTGAAATTAAAATTGACCGTTTATTTTCCAATCGGAGACGATTTTGTATCGTTACAACTAATCGAACATATCTTGATTTCCGTTTAATCAACGCTCATTCTTTACCCTAATACATATAATATAACATTTTACGAGAGGAAATAAGGAAATGAAACGTGCATTTTCTCTGAACAGAAGAATCTCCCAACCAACAGTAATGCTAATTAAATACTCCTAGATTTCGATTTGCTCCATTATATTTTTGGCCAATAATAAATACAGTTTCACTTTGCACATCTGCGAAACGTTTCCATCAAAATTAACATTGAACCTTCATTTTTAGTTCAGAGATGGTTTTTGAATCGTGACGAAAGCTGATTGAACGTTTGCTAATTTTCGCTCATTATTCTTATTTTTTGACAATAATTCAACGTTTCACTTGAAACGTTCCTAAAAAATTGAAATTAAACGTCCATTTCCTGACCATAAATATTTTTCAAACATCCTGACCTGACCTGACATTTGATAGTTTTTCATTTCCGTTAACTTGATTATTTTCTGACGATGATAAATATCGTTTCACTTTGCACGTCTAAGAAACGTTCTCATCAAAATTCAAACGACCCGTTTATTTTTAAATTGAGACTGATTTTGAATTGTGACCAATACTAAATTGAACATTTTTCAATGACTGTTTGATCAACACTCGTTTTTTTGACAATAATATAACAATCAACTTTATACGGCTCGGGAACGTCCCCATGAAAATAGGAAATAAACGCCCATTTTCTAACCAGAAGCATTTTCAACTATTTTTGACGCTGATTGTTGAATGCTTCTCAATTTGCGTTTTCTTCATAAAGATTTTCTGATAATAATAATAATAATAACTAACGTTTTACTTCGCAGTCTAGGGAACGTTTCCATAAAAATTGGAATAAAACGTTCATTCTCAAACCAGAAACATTTTTCAATCATCATTGACGCTGATTTTTGTTCACTTGATGATTACTTTCTGACAATAATGAATGAGGTTTCACTTTGCACGTATAGGGAACGTTTCCATCAAAACTTCAATTCAACGATTATTTTTTCTTTCAACGTTTCTTATCAGTTCTGATTCTGATGAGAATCGAACGTTCTTCAAGTTCCGTTGAGGATGGAAAAAGTTACTTCTCGTATTCTTGGAGATAGCATGCGTAGAGTTTGGCTATCGATTGCCTGTCATTCCTGGCAAAGCTGTCTGTAGAAATATCAAGTTACTCCCCATAATTTTAATGATTAACAGACTCATTGCGAAGAGTCATTTCCCCAAGTAATCATTTCAAGTTATCTTGCGAACGGTCCACTGAGGCAGCTCATCGACTACAATTTGAGGAAAACCAGTTGCGCTGTGTCCAAAATTTGCTTTAACCAAAAATAGTGCCTTGTTGGTTCTATTTTTTTAGTTCCACAGTTCTGGTCAATAATTTTTGTTCTATATTACAATGAATGATTTTATTCATTTATTTCCTTGGGAGAGATGAAAAGCGAAAGCAATAAATCAGAAACGATTATACTGCCTGGCGGTACAAATCAATTTCCTAGAATCTAGAACTGGAGATGCTTGCACAACGCATTCTGAACAATCGATTTGCATTATTGAACGATGACCACGGATTTGCATTCGATTCTAAATATATCAGTGACTACCAAACTGTGCGGAGCCGCTTTTTTTATGCGATGTGTTTAATCTCAAAGATCGGTAAAAGTGAGCCAAGGTTTCAGAATCGTACACCTTCACTTGCACTTTTTTGGCACAGATATGATATAATACTAGACAAAATACAATACTCGATTGAAAAAATGGGGTATCCACTGAAACATAGAGTGAACGGGTATTGGTGTGTTATAAATAAGTGTGAAATAACAGGTGTTGTTGGGAGAGGAGGAACAATATTAAAATTATCATAAAAATTGCATTTAGAGGCAATTAATTATGCAAGAGCTCGAGCTCGAACAAATTCTTACATTCGCGCTGGCTAATTTGAATTTTATTATTAATCATATCTCATGCCGGTTGACGAGGAAAAATGATTACGGGGAGAAGTATGGGCATAAAAATGAATGTCCGTAATCGGATCTTGATTTACGTATCCACAGCAAAAATAGAAATACTTGGGTACCTGTGGAAAAAGTAAATATTTTTATTGGATCTTAACCAAAAAAAAGGACTATAAATTATTGATGGTTCAACTAAGCAGTCTGGCAGGTCAGTGACTTTTCACCTCACGTATTCAAGTAACAAAACCAAGTATAAGTATACTTGAACTTACATTCCACTGAAAGATTTTCACTGATCTTCAGAATAATATTTTCCAGCTTAGTAGCGCTATCGAGCTGCAATAAAACCAGCTTAAACATTTCCTAGTTTCTCAGTTACAATCACTACAGAAACAGGAAGAAGAAGAAGTAGATACCATGACTAGGATAATATGAACACTGCAGGTCAGACTAGACCTCCAGTCTCCAGTGCTCCCAGATTCTCTGATATTCTTATAGATTTCTTCGATTTTTGAGTTTAAATGAGCACTTGCCTGATGTTAGAGCTGCCTGTATTTTCACTTTTCCGTTGGGTTCGTCACTTGTTCCCTTGTCGGAGTCTCCTGCTTTGATAATTTTGGACCTTATTCACGTGAGCTTTTGCCAAATTCCAAAACTATCACTCAAAATCATATTTTTATCATGTCATGTTCTCCTTCCGAAAACTTGATAGTTTAGGACATGAGTGTTTCGGATTTTCTGAAAAATGCACACAGATCTCATCAATATTAACTCAATATAGATATCGATATAGCTTGTCATGGAAAACAAGACAGTCTGATGCAACTTTGACGTTGGTTATGCCAATATTCATCAGACGCTGTTGTTTTTCATGTCACGCTAAGTTGATATCGATGAGATCTGCGCCCAGTTTTCTGAAAATCCACCAATAACAATATCTTGCAAAAATATTTGCACTCGTCGAAATCCAAACCCATTGGTCAAGTGCAAATTAGGCTTTATAGAGGCGGAGCCTTGCCACATCACAATAAGTGGATCAAGCTGTACTTTGAGAGTTCAAATTCGATAAAAATAAAGAGAGCTTCACGGCTTCACCAATAACAAAATCATGCAAATGCAAATCAAGCTTCACAGGAACAAAGCTTTGCCACGTGTCAATTCACGTGTGAATCAAGCACCAGTCTGATTTTTGTGCAAGTGCAAATCAAGATTTATCCTGGCGTAGATTGAGCTTCAATTTTGGATTATTGTGAAGCATTCCTAATGGACGCAAAGCTTTTGTACTTGTAAAAATTCAGTTGGCTAGAGGCTGCGTAGGACTTCTCGTTCTACGCACAAATCCAGCTTTAGTCTAGTGTTAGGGCGAGTGTAAATCAGGCTTCATTCTACTCCACAATGAAGTAAACCGTTACCAGGGCAAAGCTTTTGTACTTGCCAAATGACGCTTCTACCTTTACTCTGGTTAGGTTCAAATGGAGCTTTATCCAGGTGAAAACCATTCTTTGTAGGCTTTTGTACCGAGAGTTCATAAATTAAATGGGTCAAGGGTGCCTGTGAATTCAGAAACGTCTGTCGAAACTAGCGTAATTCTTTTGTAATAAATTTGTCAAACTTTGACAAGTTACGTCCCATATTATCGATTTCTGATCTGCCATAAGTGCACGAGAATACTTCAAGTTCGAAAATACCCCTCGATCATGTAGGTTTTGTGCCCTGCCGTGAACACCACATTGAAAATGTTCCGAAAACGAAAACTGCGACTGGGTTGACAAATTACGATAACCAAAAAATTACAGACATCAAATGAACGATGCTAGTTCCGACAGATGTTTTCAAAGTCACAAGCACCCTTGACCCATTTAATTTATGAACGCTCGGTACTTTCCAAATAAGACTGGCAAGATGTTCCACAAGACTCACAGATTACGTACAAATCAAGCTTTGTCTTTTTAAGTTGGAACTACTACTTGAGTGTGAATCAAGTTTGATTCCCTTAAAGTGTGAATAATGAGCTTCAGTTCAGTTGAGCGCGAACCATTCTTTATTGGGGCAAAGACAAAGCTTTCGTACTTCCCAGGTTACATGCAAATGAAAATTCAGTTTGATTGCAGTGTGGATATAAGTGAATCAAGTTTTATTCTGATCAAATGTAAATCAAGCTTTACTTCGAGAGTCAATCGTGAACCATTTCTCATTGAGCCAAGTCCGTGATGGTACTTGACAAATAGAATTATCAATAGGAGCTGTCTCAAGGTTTCCAGATTATATTCAAGCTTTATTTAAAGGTTTGAAGCTTGAATGGAACAGGAACCAAACTTGGCGCCTTTACCAAAATAGGTTGCGCCAATCACTCGCCAAAATCAAACGTTGGTTAGGCGTGTGAATTAGGCTTCATAGAGACGAGGCGTTAGTATCTGTCAAATTTTGCATGACACTGCATGGAAGCTCACAGATTACGTGTGAATCAAGTTTCAGTTTGGCAGACGGAAGAAGATTGGAACTTGACTTGAATATGATCAAAACATGGCGCTTCTACCAAAATGTAGCACCAAGAGAAAGCCTTGATGTTTATCGAATTTAATGCCACCAGCTTGAGGCGCGAAAAAGGTTTTCACATGATGTGTAAATTCAGGTTTACTTAAGTTTTAGAATTGAAGCCTGATTGAAATGAAGGCAAAACTTGGCGCCTCCACCAAAATATCCGGTATAAATCACTCGGTGGAATAAAAACGCATCAGATAAGTGCAAACCAAGCTTTACTGCCACAAACCCTTGATATTGCACATCACTGGCCGAATCGAAATGCTTCAAATGAGTGTAAGTATTAAGCGCACTTTCCCAAAAAATGGGAAAAAGGCGCTTTTAGCTTCACTTTGTCCGTCCGTCCGTCCGTAGGTACCCGGGATAACTCCTCAGGGAAGAAAAATATCGATGTGGTGTAAACGCTGATCGATAGTACATATGTCCAGGATGTCAAGTTGACTTTTGGTTTTTTGTTATTCTGCCGCCATCTTGGATCCGCCATTTTGAATTTCTCTGAAAGTGATCAGATTGAAATGAAATTTGCAGGCAATGTGAATCACATCAAGATCTATCCAATTTTTGACGATTGATGCTCCGCCGCCATCTTGTATTCTCACTATTGAATATGTTTCGAAGTGATAGAACTAGGAGAATTATGCCTCAACGAAAAGAGATATGAATGTAGTGCCAACGCCAATCGAATGCGTACGTGATCACCATATAAAGTTGACCAATAATTTTTGTCACTTAGCCGCCATCTTTGATCCGCCATTCTGAATTTCTCTGAAAGTGGTCCGATTTAAGTGAAATTTGCAGGCGATGTGAACTTCAATTGGATACATCCAATTCTTGACAATTGATGCCTCGCCGCTATCTTGTATTCTCTATATTGAACATGTTTCAAAGTGATAGAACTAGGAGAATCATGCCTCAACGAAAAAAGATATCGGTGTGGTGCAAAAGCCAATCGAATGCGTACGTGACCACTATATGAAGTTGACCAATGATTTTTCTCACTTGGCCGCCATCTTTGATCTGCAATTTTGAATTTCCTTGAAAGTGGTCTGATTTGAGTGAAATTTGCAAGCTATGTGAACTTCATCATAATGCATCCAATTTTTGACGATTGATGCCCCGCCGCCATCTTGTTTTCTCCATATTGAACATGTTTCAAAGTGTTAGAATTAGCAGAATTATGCCCCAACGAGAAGAGATATCGATGTGGTGTCAATGCCAATCAAATGCGTACGTGTCCACTATATGAATTTGACTAATGATTTTTGTCACTTGGCCGCCATCTTTGGTCCGCCATTTTGGATTTCTCTGAAAGTGGTTCGATTTGAGTGAAATTCACAGGCGATGTGAACTTTATCAAAATACATCCGGTTTTGGACAAATGATGCTCTGCCGCCATATTGAAATTTCTTATTACTTAACGGTTTTCATGGAGCTTGGAACCTTTGTTTCGTATGATCATTCTTATTCTCCAGCCGAATTCCGACATTCTGCCGCCATCTTGGCTGCCATATTGAAATCTCTTATTACCCATCATCAGTACGATCATCTTGAGTTTTAAGTCGAATTTCATGATTCTGACGCTATTTTGGCCGCCAGATTGAAATTTTTGCCCAAATAACGGTAGAACCTTAATTAACATCTTGCGTTCACTAATCCTTCAAAAAGGAAGTGCGCTACTGAGCCTCATGCCCATGAGGCATATTCGTTTGTTTATTGGATGGTTCTAGATGAGCGCTGTGTGAAGGTTTTCACATGACGTGTGAATCAATCTTTATTTGAATAATTGAAAGATTAGCAAAACTGGCACCTCCACCTGAATGTTTTGCGCAAACCACTCCAAGAAATCAAAATGCGTCTCAGTTGTTTGTAAATTAGGCTCAAGTGTGAGAGACCCTTTTTTTGATGAATGCCACTAGCTGAAGGCTGCGTAAAGATTTCCACTCGTTGTGTAAATCAAGCTCCAGTTGAAGGATTGAAGCTTGATTGAAAGATTGGTAAAACCTGGCGCTCCCACCAAAACATCTTGCGCAAATCTATAGGCTAAACCAAAACGAAATAAATTGAAATAAATCAGCTTCATCGCGATAAAACTCTAATTCTTATTAAATGGCACTGGTTAAAGGCTGCGTGAGGGTTTTCACGTGATGTGTAAATCAAGTTTAACTTGAAGGATTATTGGAAGAAGAGCAAAATGTAGAAGGGCTCCATAATCTTGAAGTGGAATAGGTAGTTGTTGTATAAATTTGATTTTAGCTTGAAGTCTTTCCACAAGGTTTTTTTGATACTTTATTTTTCTTTAGGGTTGCCGACCGGTTTCGCCAAACTTGTTGGCATCAACAGGGCTGGTACAAGGATAGGGCTACAATAAAATCAATATATAAATGAATTCTGAATAGTTAAAACGGGGAAAAACTTACTATCAAAATTGTAAAAACTGGATGTCAAAATTGACAAAATCAGCAACAAAGGTATAAGGTAACAATTCAGAACTTTTACAGGTTTTCTTAGGTAATAATAGTGGTTTCTAGATATTGTGTTTTTCGGAAAAAATTCTTTTGCTTTCGAGGATAATTTTGAGAGTCTGTGTACCTAATAAGTCGTCTGTCTGTTCGTTTAAGCAAACTGAGTTTGGATTTGATTTCAATTTCAAAATTTCAAGAGTTTTGAAAAGTATTCTTTCATGATAGGAATTTTCAAAATGTAGGAAATTTGTATCAATATCAGGATCAAAATTGTGTTTTGAATTTATACAAATTTCCTACATTTTGAAAATTCCTATCATAGAAGAATACTTCTCGAAACTCTTGAAATTTTGAAATTGAAATCAAATCCAAACTCAATTTGCTTAAACGAACAGACAGACGACTTATTAGGTACACAGACTCTCAAAATTATCTTCGAAAGCAAAAGAATTTTTTCCGAAAAACACAATATCTAGAAACCACTAAGAAAACCTGTAAAAGTTCTGAATTGTTACCTTATACCTTTGTTGCTGATTTTGTCAATTTTGACATCCAGTTTTCACAATTTTTATAGTAAGTTTTCCCCCCTTTTAACTATTCAGAATTTATTTATATATTAATTTTATTGTAGCCCTATCCTTGTACCAGCCCTGTTGATGCCAACAAGTTTGGCGAAACCGGTCGGCAACCCTAAAAAAAAAACAAACAAAAAAACAAAAAAACAAAAAAACCTTGTGGAAAGACTTCAAGCTAAAATCAAATTTATACAGAAGAGCAAAAGCTGGCTTACTTAAATACTTTACGCCTCGCTTTACGCTAATCACTCGGCAAAATCGAAACGCATCAATTGAGTGTAAACCCAGCTTTATTGTGACAAAGTTTTGATTTTCATTCAATGACATTACCTAGAGGCGGCGTGAGGGCTTTCACAGTACGTGTGAACCAAGTTTTATAAGGAGAATTGGAACTCGCTGATGAATATATGAGCGGAATTTGGCGCCTCCACTGAAATATCTTCCAATATCTCTCGTGTAAATTGAGATTTTTTACTTGGAAAATTGAAGTTCAGTACATATCTTGCGTGAATCAGCAGTCGAAATCTGAACTGAACCAATTGGTTAGATGTAGACCAAGTTTTATCTGGGCAAATTATTGGTACTTGCAAAACGATGTTTGCCAGAGATCGCGTGAGGTCCATCAGATAAGGTGTAAATCAAGCTTAATTTGGAGGTTTGAAGCTCGATCACAACTGATCACAAATTCCGCGCTTCATCTAGAAGAGTTCCAGCTGAAACATTGTGTGAAGGTTCCGGATCAACGGTGAGGACTTGTAAAGCTCGCTTTGAACTCGATTGACCTTGCGAACCCACCAAATTGATGAGAAAACTCAACGCTTCCGCCAAAACGCTATGTCTATCAAAGTTGAACACCTCCAAATAGAACTTGAGCACATCAAGCTTCTCTTGGAGCTTGCTTTGCGCTGGTTTCAAACTGCATCCACCAGTATGCAACAGATATTGGCGTCTCCACCAAGAATGTGGAGTCGCGGCTTTTGTCACACTATTTATATTTAAGTTGAACACTTGCAAACGGGAGCTTTGCACTTATGAAGCTTATTTGACACCTAGCTTTTCAATCGCCTGAGATGTATTCTCCAAAATGAATGGAATATTTGGCGCCTCCACCAAAACGGCTTTCGTTGAAGCCAGCAATGTGCCATGCTATTTCTGTCGGAGCGTGAGCTATTGCAAATCAAAGTTATGTGATGATAAAGCTTCTTGGGAAGCTTGGTCTGCACTGGCCTGGAACTGCATTCACCAGAGTGCAACGGAGCTTAGCGCCTTCACCAAAAATGCTTTCACAGAAAGCTGCATTGAGTCTTGCTCTATCAAAGTTGAGCAGTTGCAAATCGGAGTTATACCTATAAAGCTCCTTGTAAAGCTCTCTATGCAATCGTCTGGATAGCGTATCCTCTAAAATGGGAAGATAACTCAGCTCCTTCACCAAAACGGGTTTCGTTTAGATGAGTATTGTGCTATGCTATTTTGATCAAAGTTTAGCAGTTGCAAATCAAAGTTATGCACCTATAAAGCTCCTCGTGGAGCTTTCTGTGCAATCGTCCAAAATGTGTATCCTTCAAAATGAACAGAGAACTTAGCGCCTCCACCAAAACAGATTTTTATCCGGTTAACGCTTCTTGTGAAGCTCTCTGTGCAATCGTCTGAGTTGTTTGACCTCCAAAATAAATAGAGAACTTAGCGCCTCCACCAAAACGGGTTTCGTTCAGATAAGGTTGTGCCATGCTATTTTTATCCAACTCAAGAAGTTGCTGATCAGAGTTATGCTCCTTTGCAGCTCCTTGTGAAGCTTTCTCTGCAATCGTCTGAGTTGTGTAGGCCCCAAAATAGGGGAAGAGCTCAGCACCTCCACCAGAACGGGTGTCGTTTAAGGATTGTGCCATGCTATTTTTATTGAACTCAAGAAGTTGCTAATCAATGTTATGCTTTTTTGCAGCTCCTTGTAAAGCTCTCTGTGCAATCGTCTGAGTTGTTTATCCTCCAAAATAAATAGGGAGTTCAGCGCCTCCACCAAAACGGGTGTAGTTTGAGGATTGTGCCATGCTATTTTTATCAAACTTGAGAAGTTGCTGATCAATGCTACGCTCCTTTAAAGCTCCTTGTAAAGCTCTCTGAGCAATCGTCTGAGTTGTTTATCCCTCAAATGAATAGAGAGTTTAGCGTTTCCACCAAAACGGGTGTCGTTTAAGGATTGTGCCATGCTTTTTTTATCAAATTGAGGAAGTTGCTAATCAATGCTATGCTCCTCTAAAGCTTCTTGCGAAGCTCTCTCTGCAATCGTCTGAGCTGTGTATCCTACAGAATAGATAGAGAACTTAGCGCCTCCACCAAAACGGCTTTTGTTCAGATAAGGATTGTGCCATGCTATCCGCATTGAACTCAAGCAGTTCCTCATCAATGTTATGCTCCTTTAAAGCTCCTTGTAAAGCTCTCTGTGCAATCGTCTGAGTTGATTATCCCCCAAAATAAATAGAGAGTTTAGCGCCTCCACCAAAACAGGTGTCGTTTAAGGATTGTGCCATGTTATTTTTTATCAAATTGAGGAAGTTGCTAATCAATGCTATGCTCCTCTAAAGCTTCTTGTAAAGCTCTCTGTGCAATCGTCTGAGCTGTGTATCCTACAGAATAGATAGAGAACTTAGCGCCTCCACCAAAACGGCTTTTGTTCAGATAAGGATTGTGCCATGCTATCCGCATTGAACTCAAGCAGTTCCTTATCAATGTTATGCTCCTTTAAAGCTCCTTGTAAAGCTCTCTGTGCAATCGTCTGAGTTGTTCATCCCCCAAAATAAATAGAGAGTTTAGCGCCTCCACAAAAACGAGTGCCGTTTAAGGATTGTGCCATGCTATTTTTATCTAATTGAGGAAGTTGCTAATCAATGCTATGCTCCTCTAAAGCCTCTTGTAAAGCTCTCTGTGCAATCGTCTGAGCTGTGTATCCTACAGAATAGATAGAGAACTTGGCGCCTCTGCCAAAATGGCTTTTGTTCAGATAAGGATTTGGCCATGCTATCCGCATTGAACTCAAGCACTTCCTTATCAATGTTATGCTCCTTTAAAGCTCTTTGTAAAGCTCTCCGTGCAATCGTCTGAGTTGTTTATCCCCCAAAATAAATAGAGAGTTTAGCGCCTCCACCAAAACGAGTGCCGTTTAAGGATTGTGCCATGCTATTTTTATTAAATTGAGGAAGTTGCTAATCAATGCTATGCTCCTCTAAAGCTTCTTGTAAAGCTCTCTGTGCAATCGTCTGAGCTGTGTATCCTACAGAATAGATAGAGAACTTAGCGCCTCCACCAAAACGGCTTTTGTCCAGATAAGGATTGTGCCATGCTATCCGCATTGAACTCAAGCACTTCCTCATCAATGTTATGCTCCTTTCAAGCTCTTTGTAGAGCTCTCTGTGCAATCGTCTGAGTTGTTTATCCCCCAAAATAAATAGAGAGTTTAGCGCCTCCACCAAAACGAGTGCCGTTTAAGGATTGTGCCATGCTATTTTTATCAAATTGAGGAAGTTGCTAATCAATGCTATGCTCCTCTAAAGCTTCTTGTAAAGCTCTCTGTGCAATCGTCTGAGCTGTGTATCCTACAGAATAGATAGAGAACTTAGCGCCTCCACCAAAACGGCTTTTGTTCAGATAAGGATTGTGCCATGCTATCCGCATTGAACTCAAGCAGTTCCTTATCAATGTTATGCTCCTTTAAAGCTCCTTGTAAAGCTCTCTGTGCAATCGTCTGAGTTGTTCATCCCCCAAAATAAATAGAGAGTTTAGCGCCTCC
Organism: Anaspis maculata; assembly: GCA_949128115.1. Classification (NCBI taxonomy): domain Eukaryota; kingdom Metazoa; phylum Arthropoda; class Insecta; order Coleoptera; family Scraptiidae; genus Anaspis; species Anaspis maculata. The sequence continues at coordinate 1,995,454 of OX421962.1, forward strand.
ACAAAAACGAGTGCCGTTTAAGGATTGTGCCATGCTATTTTTATCTAATTGAGGAAGTTGCTAATCAATGCTATGCTCCTCTAAAGCCTCTTGTAAAGCTCTCTGTGCAATCGTCTGAGCTGTGTATCCTACAGAATAGATAGAGAACTTGGCGCCTCTGCCAAAATGGCTTTTGTTCAGATAAGGATTTGGCCATGCTATCCGCATTGAACTCAAGCACTTCCTTATCAATGTTATGCTCCTTTAAAGCTCTTTGTAAAGCTCTCCGTGCAATCGTCTGAGTTGTTTATCCCCCAAAATAAATAGAGAGTTTAGCGCCTCCACCAAAACGAGTGCCGTTCAAGGATTGTGCCATGCTATTTTTATCAAATTGAGGAAGTTGCTAATCAATGCTATGCTCCTCTAAAGCTTCTTGTAAAGCTCTCTGTGCAATCGTCTGAGCTGTGTATCCTACAGAATAGATAGAGAACTTGGCGCTTCCGCCAAAATGGCTTTTGTTCAGATAAGAATTTGGCCATGCTATCCGCATTGAACTCAAGCACTTCCTTATCAATGTTATGCTCCTTTAAAGCTCTTTGTAAAGCTCTTTGTGCAATCGTCTGAGTTGTTTATCCCCCAAAATAAATAGAGAGTTTAGCGCCTCCACCAAAACGAGTGCCGTTTAAGGATTGTGCCATGCTATTTTTATCAAATTAAGGAAGTTGCTAATCAATGCTATGCTCCTCTAAAGCTTCTTGTAAAGCTCTCTGTGCAATCGTCTGAGCTGTGTATCCTACAGAATAGATAGAGAACTTAGCGCCTCCACCAAAACGGCTTTTGTTCAGATAAGGATTGTGCCATGCTATCCGCATTGAACTCAAGCAGTTCCTTATCAATGTTATGCTCCTTTAAAGCTCCTTGTAAAGCTCTCTGTGCAATCGTCTGAGTTGTTAATCCCCCAAAATAAATAGAGAGTTTAGCGCCTCCACAAAAACGAGTGCCGTTTAAGGATTGTGCCATGCTATCTTTATCAAATTGAGGAAGTTGCTAATCAATGCTATGCTCCTCTAAAGCTTCTTGTAAAGCTCTCTGTGCAATCGTCTGAGCTGTGTATCCTACAGAATAGATTGAGAACTTGGCGCTTCCGCCAAAATGGCTTTTGTTCAGATAAGGATTTGGCCATGCTATCCGCATTGAACTCAAGCACTTCCTTATCGATGTTATGCTCCTTTAAAGCTCTTTGTAAAGCTCTCTGTGCAATCGTCTGAGTTGTTTATCCCCCAAAATAAATAGAGAGTTTAGCGCCTCCACCAAAACGAGTGCCGTTTAAGGATTGTGACATGCTATTTTTATCAAATTGATGAAGTTGCTAATCAATGCTATGCTCCTCTAAAGCTTCTTGTAAAGCTCTCTGTGCAATCGTCTGAGCTGTGTATCCTACAGAATAGATGGAGAACTTAGCGCCTCCACCAAAACGGCTTTTGTTCAGATAAGGATTGTGCCATGCTATCCGCATTGAACTCAAGCAGTTCCTTATCAATGTTATGCTCCTTTAAAGCTCCTTGTAAAGCTCTCTGTGCAATCGTCTGAGTTGCTCATCCCCCAAAATAAATAGAGAGTTTAGCGCCTCCACAAAAACGACTGCCGTTTAAGGATTGTGCCATGCTATTTTTATCAAATTAAGGAAGTTGCTAATCAATGCTATGCTCCTCTAAAGCTTCTTGTAAAGCTCTCTGTGCAATCGTCTGAGCTGTGTATCCTACAGAATAGATAGAGAACTTAGCGCCTCCACTGAAACGGGTTTCGTTCAGATAAGAATTGTGCCATGCTATCCGCATTGAACTCAAGCAGTTCCTTATCAATGTCATGCTCCTTTAAAGCTTCTTGTGAAGCTCTCTGTGCAATCGTCTGAGTTGTTTATCCCCCAAAATAAATAAAGAGTTTAGCGCATCCACCAAAACGGGTGTCGTTTAAGGATTGTGCCATGCTATTTTTATCAAATTGAGGAAGTTCCTTATCAATGTTATGCTCGTTTAAAGCTCCTTGTGAAGCTTTCTGTGCAATCGTCTGAGCTGTGTATCCTACAGAATAGATAGAGATCTTAGCGCCTCCACCAAAACGGCTTTTGTCCAGATAAGAATTGTGCCATGTTATTTTTATCAAACTTGAGAAGTTGCTGATCAATGTTATGCTCCTTTGAAGCTCCTTGTAAAGCTCTCTGTGCAATCGTCTGAGTTGTTTGTCCTCCAAAATAAATAAAGAGTTTAGCAGCTCCACCAAAGCGGGTGTCGTTCAAGGATTGTGCCAGGCTATTTTTATCAAACTCAAGAAGTTGCTTATTAATGCCATGCTCATTTGAAGCTTTTCAAAAGCTCTCTGTGCAATCGTCTGAGCTGTGTATCCCACAAAATGAATAGAGAACTCAGCGCCTCCACCAAAACGGCTTTCGTTCAGATAAGGATTGTGCCATGCTATTTGCATCGAACTCAAGCAGTTCCTAATCAATATTATGCTTTTTTAAAGCTCCTTGTAAAGCTCTGTGCAATCGTCCGAGCTGTTTGACTTCCGAAATAAATAGAGAGTTCAGGGCCTTTACCAAAACCGGTGTCGTTCAAGGATTGTGCCATGCTATTTTTTATTAAACTTAAGATGTTGCTTATCAATGCTCTGCTCCTCTAAAGCTTCTTTGAAAGCTCTCTGTGCAATCGTCTGAGTTGTTTATCCTCCAAAATAAATAGAGACTCTAGCGCCTTCACCAAAACAGGTGTCGTTTAAGGATTGTGTCATGCTATTTTTAACAAACTTGAGAAGTTGCTCATCAATGCTCTGCTCCTTTAAAGCTTCTTTCAAAGCTCTCTGTGCAATCGTCTGAGTTGTTTATTCTAAAAAATAAATAGTGACTTCAGCGCCTTCACCAAAACGGGTGTCGTTTAAGGATTGTGCCATGCTATTTTTATCAAACTTGAGAAGTTGCTGATCAATGATATGCTCTTTTGAAGCTCCTTGTGAAGCTCTCTGTGCAATTGTCTGAGCTGTGTATCCTACAAAATAAATAGAGAACTCAGCGCCTCCACCAGAACGGGTTTCGTTCAGATAAGGTTGTGCCATGCTATTTTGGTCAAACTCAAGTAGTTGCCGATCAATGTTATGCTCTTTCAAAGCTCCTTGTAAAGCTCTTTTTGCAATTGTCTGAAATGTTCATCCTCCGAAATAAATAGAAAGTTCAGCGCTTCCACCAAAACGGGTGTCGTTTGAGGATTGTGCCATGTTATTTTTATCAAACTTGAGAAGTTGCTGATCAATGTTATGCTCCTTTGAAGCTTCTTGTAAAGCTCTCTGTGCAATCGTCTGAGTTGTTTGTCCTCCAAAATAAATAAAGAGTTTAGCAGCTCCACCAAAACGGGTGTCGTTCAAGGATTGTGCCAGGCTATTTTTATCAAACTCAAGAAGTTGCTTATCAATGCCATGCTCATTTGAAGCTTCTCAAAAGCTCTCTGTGCAATCGTCTGAGCTGTGTATCCCACAAAATGAATAGAGAATTCAGCGCCTCCACCAAAACGGCTTTCGTTCAGATAAGGATTGTGCCATGCTATTTGCATCGAACTCAAGCAGTTCCTAATCAATATTATGCTTTTTCAAAGCTCCTTGTAAAGCTCTGTGCAATCGTCCGAGCTGTTTGACTTCCGAAATAAATAGAGAGTTTAGGGCCTTTACCAAAACGGGTGTCGTTCAAGGATTGTGCAATGCTATTTTTTATCAAACTTAAGAAGTTGCTTATCAATGCTCTGCTCCTCTAAAGCTTCTTTTAAAGCTCTCTGTGCAATCGTCTGAGTTGTTTATCCTCAAAAATAAATAGTGACTTTAGCGCCTTCACCAGAACGAATGTCGTTTAAGGATTGTGCCATGCTATTTTTATCAAACTCAAGAAGTTGCTTATCAATGCCATGCTCATTTGAAGCTTCTCAAAAGCTCTCTGTGCAATCGTCTGAGCTGTGTATCCCACAAAATGAATAGAGAATTCAGCGCCTCCACCAAAACGGCTTTCGTTCAGATAAGGATTGTGCCATGCTATTTGCATCGAACTCAAGCAGTTCCTAATCAATATTATGCTTTTTCAAAGCTCCTTGTAAAGCTCTGTGCAATCGTCCGAGCTGTTTGACTTCCGAAATAAATAGAGAGTTTAGGGCCTTTACCAAAACGGGTGTCGTTCAAGGATTGTGCAATGCTATTTTTTATCAAACTTAAGAAGTTGCTTATCAATGCTCTGCTCCTCTAAAGCTTCTTTTAAAGCTCTCTGTGCAATCGTCTGAGTTGTTTATCCTCAAAAATAAATAGTGACTTTAGCGCCTTCACCAGAACGAATGTCGTTTAAGGATTGTGCCATGCTATTTTTATCAAACTCAAGAAGTTGTTGATCAATGTTATGATCTTTTAAAGTTCCTTGTAAAGCTTTTTCTGCAATCGTCTGAGCTGTATATCCTACAAAATAAATAGAGAATTTAGCGCCTCCACCAAAACGGGGGTCGTTTGAGGATTGTGCCATGCTATTTTTTCTTGAACTTAAGAAGTTGCTTATCAATGTTATGCTCCTTTAAAGCTCCTTGTAAAGTTGTCTGTGCATCCAGCAAACCTAGCGCCTCCGCCAAAAAAGGTTTTCGCTTGAGCTAGCACTGTGACGTGCCATTTGCATCGACGTTGAGCACTTGTGAATCAGAGTTAACGCAAGAACCAAGGTGACTTAGATTTTTAATACTTTTAATGTCTTTAATAAAAACTACAAAGGTTACAGGAGTCATCAGACGAACAAAGCGAATCGTGATTATCATCATTATCGAGCATGATGCGGCCCGAAATTGTACGGAACTTTGACTTCCAAGCATCACTTTCATTGCATGACAAAAACATATCAGATCATCATCGCCAGATACCTAATTATACCTCCGGTGATATTTTGATGACAGGCGAAGAAAAAAACCGATTTTTCAAAGCCAAAAATAAGAGCTTTTTTCTGCTGGCATACATCAGAACAAATTGTTATTATTCCCGAAACAAGGATGATGTGACAAACAAGTTATTAAATACATTTTTACAAGGTAAACGCTCGGTTTCAATAACCCGGTGCCCACTTTCCCTGCATGACCAACATTGTTGTGCTGTCATCATCAAACACCCACGTGACACAGCAAAACCCGCCAATAATAATAACGACGGTGATAGTAATGGCAAGTGTAATACTGGGTACGAATTTATAGCTGATGTTTTCCTGGCTTTCCATTCACCTTGACATTGACTTACGACGTAAAATTCTATAATTTGCATCTAGCATTTGGGCATACTTAAACCACTTGCTCAAAAAGACTTATGCTCGCAGGCGATGAAGTCATATTTCAAAAAGGCCATTATAATAATCAAGGAAAATTTCATTATTATTATTTATTCAGTGAGGTAATCCGGCAATTAAAGTGCATCCATCTATGCATATCCAATCGCAGTTTATTAGCTTAGTTATGCACGAAAGTACTAATTAGTAAATCACACCTTTATTTATGGGTTTTGGAAAGAATTATTGGTATAGCTGTACCTTTCAGCTCCGGTAGTCTTGGCCAGCTTCACGATGACAATCTTCAGCTTGATCCTTACGAAACTGGACGCTTTTTCGCCGGAGGATTTCATGAGGATTCGTCTCGCCGCACTTTTATTAATCCAAAATGCACTTTATTTATACACGCGTTCGTCAAGGTCGCACCGCGGGTTAGAGTCACAGCCAGCCGCCGACTGAATAAACCGAAGACCTTTGTGAGGCCATCAGGTGGAGGAAGTGCTCTCGGTAAGGTAGCGGTATACGGTATACACCTCCATAAATGAAATCACTAATCGACTGCGTATTTGCTAATTGACTATATCAAATAATTACTATTCAATAACCACTATTCATCAACAACGATTCACTGATTCCACTGATTAAGATTCACTAGTGATTACTATTCGGAAATGCGAGTGATATCGTGGAAAATTTGTTGTGAAAATTGTCGCGTTTTTCGATGCGTCATAGTTCAGAGATTCCCCTCATGCTAGAAACTAGTTTTTTTTGTTTCGTTCTTTGTAATGCCGGCAAATTATGGACAACACGTGAAAATTTTCGTTCTTCATGTTTTTAAAATAGACCCATCCGCCTTAATTACTTTCTCGTAAATGTGCAGTAGTCATCGTGAAGTTATTTCCTTGATCGTCCAGGCCAAAACGGAGATAATATGCCTGCTGTGAGTAACCGCAATATTTTTAGGGAATGATTGGCGTTATTATTTGCAGGAGGAACAAGCAGGCAGCTCAGCGGAGGAGCAGCTAAGTTGGAGAAAGCTGCTGGAAAATCGCTAATGAATGAAATGAGCATCACGAATTTATGAAAACTCTATGTTTATTGGGTGAGTAATACTGGTGCCTTCACACAAGCAAATATGAGTATCTTTGAAAACTATCAAGATATTACTGAAATCAGTGAAATCACCGTAACGTCATAAATAAAATCGATTGAATAATTATTCATGGAGCTTTTCCTCGAGCTTTCCAGTTCAAGGGCCGGTATTTTCATCTCCTAAATAATTCCTGGAAACCAACAGGTAGATGAATAAATCAGGAGAGTTTATTAGTTAAGTTTTGCAGTGCTGCATGCTCCTTCCAGCACGCCGGATAGTCGTTTGGCGGATTTATCTGAAATCGCACAGTTGGCGACACTTCTTTTGAGTTGAAAAGTGATAGAGCTATCCAGCTTATCCCATGTTGGAGAGAGATGCAAGGTTTGTTATTTTGCAATGCATTAATGCAGCAAATGTTGCATCAGTCAAATTCACAGGCCTTAAGAAATAAGGAACTAAAGACTCTCTGCCTTAAATCTATAAAAAATATGTATTGTATTTTACAATGGTGGAACAGATTTTTATATTTCGTGATGGCAAAACAGATCTTTGTGTTTTGCAGTCACAAGACAGATTACTGTGTTTGAACAAATAGATAAATTTTGAGGATTCGCAGTCGTATAACAGGTCTTTGGGATTTGCTGTAGCTGTGACATGTTTCTTGTGTTCAAACAGCGATATTGGATAGATTTATAGGTTCTTCGGTGGTCTGACAGATTTGTGTGGTTTGCAGTGGCAAAGCAGTCAGCTGTGCTCGGACAGTTGAATCGATTTCTATTTTTTGAAGTGTCTTGACAGATTCTTGTATTTTGCAGCCTTGTTTTGTGTTTTGCACTGGTTGAACAGATCTTTGTGTTATGCAGTGGTTTTGACATGCTTTGGTGTTTTGCAGTGGAGGATATATCTCTGAGTTTCTCAGTTGTTGAACAGATTCCTTTGTTTTGCACTAGTTTAACAAGTTTTTTCTGTGTTTGATCGATCAGATAGGTTTTCATGTTTTGCAGTGTTTTGACAGACTTCCTTTTTTTTAGTCCTAGGATAGAGTTTTGTACTGTGAAGACAGATTTGTGTGTTTTACAGTCCTCAGATGGATTTGTTTGCTTTGCAGTCGTGAAAAAGATTTTTGTATTTCGCGATGACAAGACAGATCTGTTTGTTTTGCAGTGGTTTTGACAAGTTTTTGTGTTTTGCAGTGATGAGATGAATCACTGTGTTTGAAGAAATGGATGGGTTTTCGAGATTTGCAGTCATGAAACAGATCTTTGTGGTTCGCTGTGGTTGTGACAGGCTCTTGAGTTCCGACAGCTGCTCGAACAGTTGAATCCATTATTCTTTTTTGTAGTCTCTTGACAGATTCATAGGTTTTGCAGTTTTGTGTTGCAGTTTTGTTTTGTGTTCTGCGTTGGTTGAACAGATCTTCGTGTTATGTAGTGGTTTTGATGTCATTTTTTGGTGTTATGCAGTGGTTCTGACATGTTTTTGTGTTTTGCAGTGGGGAATATTTAATATATTTCTGAGTTTCTTCAGTTGTTGGACAGATTCTGAAGTTTTGCACTAGTTTCACAAGTTTTTGTGATTGGCAGTGGGGAGACAGATTTCTGTGTTTGACCGATTAGATAAATTTTCATGTTTAGCAGTGTTTTGACAGACTTTGTTTTTTCCAGTCCTAGAATAGAGTTTGGTATTGAAAAGACAGGTTTGTGCGTTTTACCGTCCTCAGATGGATGTTTTTGTTCTGCAATCGTGACAAAAGACCCTTGTATTTCGCGATGACAAGACTGATCTTTTTGTTTTGCAGTGATTCAGTCAAGTCTTTGTGTTTTGCAGCGATAAGATAAATTACTGTGTTTGAACAAATGGATAGGTTTTCAAGATTTGCAGTAGTGAAACAGATCTTTGTGGTTCGCTGTAATTGTGGAAGGTTTTTGTGTTCCGACAGCTGTTGGATAGATTTTCACGCTCTGCAGTGGTGTGATGGATTTGTGTGGTTTGCAGTGAGAAGTCAGTTTGCTGTGCTTGAACAATTTGTCAAATTCATCATTATTTTTTGTTGTCTTTTGACAGATTTATATGTTTTGCAGTTTGGTTTTGTGTTTTGCGTTAAATCAACAGATCTTCGTGTTATGTAGTGGTTTTGATGTCAGTTTTTTGTGTTATGCAGTGGTTCTGACATGTTTTTGTGTTTTGCAGTAGGGGATATATAGTATATTTCTGAGTTTCTTCAGTTGTTGAACAGATTCTAAAGTTTTGCATCTGTTCAACAAGTTTTTGTGATAGGCAGTGGGAAGACAGATTTCTGTGTTTGACCGATTAGATAAATTTTCATGTTTTGCAGTGTTTGGACAGACTTTGTTTTTTCCAGTCCTAGAATAGAGTTTGGTAATCAAAAAAAAGGTTTGTGTGTTTTACCGTCTTTAAATGGATATTTTGGTTTTGCAGTCGTGACAAAAGACCCTTGTATTCCGCGATGACAAGACTGATCTTTTTGTTTTGGAGTGATTTTGACAGGTCTTTGTGTTTTGCAGCGATAAGATGAATCACTGTGTTCAAACAAATGGATAGGTTTTCGAGATTTGCAGTCGTGAAACAGATCTTTGTGGTTCGCTGTGGTTGTGGAAGGTTTTAGTGTTCCAACAGCTGTTAGATAAATTTTTACGTTCTGCAATGGTGTGACGGATTTGTGTAGCTTGCAGTGGGAAAATACTTTGCTGTGCTCGAACAGTTGAATCCATTAATTTTTTTTGTAGTCTCTTGACAGATTCATAGGTTTTGCAGTTTTGTTTTGCAGTTTTGTTTTGTGTTCTGCGTTGGTTAAACAGATCTTCATGTTATGTAGTGGTTTTGATGTCATTTTTTTGTGTTATGCAGTGGTTCTGACATGTTTTTGTGTTTTGCAGTGGAGGATAGTATAGGTATTTCTGAGCTTCTCCAGTTGTTCAACAGATCCTGAAGTTTTGCACTAGTTTCACAGGTTTTTGTGATTGGCAGTGGGAAGACAGATTTCTGTGTTTGACCAATTAGATAAATTTTCATGTTTTGCAGTGTTTTGACAGACTTTGTTTCTTTCAGTCCTAGAATAGAGTTTGGTATTGGGAAGACAAGTTTGTGCGTTTTACCGTTATTAGATGGATATTTTTGTTTCGCAGTCGTGACAAAAGACCCTTGTATTCCGCGATGACAAGACTGATCTTTTCTTTTTGCAGTGATTTTGACAAGTCTTTGTGTTTTGCAGCGATAAGATAAATTACTGTGTTTGAACAAATGGATAGGTTTTCGAGATTTGTTCTAACGGCTGTTGTACAGATTTCCACGTTTTGCAGTAGTCCGACAGATTGTGTGGTTTGCAGATTCGAAGCAGTTTGCTGTCCTCGAGCAGTTGGATCGATTTATTTTTTTTGACAGATTCCCTCATTTTGCGGTCTTGTTTTCACAAGTTTTCGTGTTTGGCAGTGGGAAGATGAATTTCTGTGTTTGATTATTTTGATAAATTTATGTGTTTTGCTTTGCAATGATTCAGCAGGCTCTTGTATTTCACGTTGGTAACAGAGATCTTTTTTTTGTGCAATGGTTTTCAGAGATCTGTGTTTTGCAGAGTGATTTTACAGGTTTAGGTGCTTTGCAGTGGTTTAAGGTTTTGATTTTTTGCGGTGGCTTTGACAGAGTTTGGTGCTTTACAGTGTATGGTAGATTCCTGTATCTCAAAAGTTGTCGGATAGATTCTCAGGTCTGGCACTGGTTGGGCAAATTTCTATGTTTTGATTTAGTTGTGTTTTTGATTTCTGTCAGAAGTCGTTGAACAGATTCAACGTTTTGCAGTTGTTCTAACATGTTTTCGTGCTTCCAATTGTAAGATAGACTTCTGTTTCCTAACAGAATTCCCATGTTTCGCGATAGTAAAACATATTTTTCTGCTTTGCAGTGGTTTTGACTGATTTTTTTGTTTTTTGTTTTCTGTTTCGTTGAGTGCTTAGATAGATATTTGATGTTTTGTAGTCGTAAAACAGATTCTTGTACTTTGCGATGATGAGATAAATTTTTGTTTTTTGCAGTCAGTGGTTTTGATAGGGTCCCTGTGCTTTGTCGTGTGGGATAGATTTCTGAGTTCCAACAGTTTGTTGGATCTATTTTTGCGTTTTGTATTGATTCCACATTCTTGTATTTTGCAGTGACAAGATACAACAGATTTCTATGTTCAAACACTTGAACAGATTTTCATGCTCTGCTGTGATATCGTGAAACAGGTTTTTGTATTTCGCGATGGCAAGACAAGTTTTTTGCAGTAACTTTGACAAGCTTTTGTGTTCTACGATGGTAATCAGATAGCTTACTGTGCTTGAACAGTATTGGATGAATTTTGTGCGTTTTGCAGTGTTCTAACAGATTCTTGTTTTTCCAGTCCTAGGATGAAGTTTTGCATTGGGAAGACAGACTAGTAAGTGTCTTTTACAGTAGCTTAGCTCCTAGCTTTTGTGTTTTGCAATGGCAAAACAGATCTTTTTGTTTTGCAGTGGTTTCCACAAGCTCTTGTGTTTCGTATTGATAAAGCAAGTTATTGTGTTCGAACAAGTTGATAGATTTCCACATTTTGCAGTCGTAAAACAAATCTTTGTGATGTGCTGTGGTTGTCACAGGTTTTTGTATTCTAACAGCTATTGGATAGATTTTTACGTTCTGCAGTGGATTGACAGATTTGTGTGGTTTGCAATGGGGAAGCAGTCTGCTGTGCTTAAGCAGTTGGATCGATATCTATTTTTTGCAGTCTTTCGACAGGTTCTTATGAATTGTATAGTCTTGTTCTGTGTTTTGCGTTGACAAGACTGATCTTTGTAATGTTCTTTATTGTTAAGTATTCCTTGTATTTACAGACCATTTATTATAATGGTAGGACGTTATTGTTTACAATAAATATATATATATTTGGCAGTGGTTTTTACATGTTTTTTGTGTTCTGCAGTGTGAGATAAATTTCCGTGTTTCTTCAGTTGTTGGATAGATTTTTGTGTTGTGTAGTGATCTCCACAGATATGTGTTTCAATGGTTTCGACAAGTTCTCGTGTTTTGTAATAACAAGAGAAATTACTGTTTCTGAACAGTTGGTGGATACATGTTCACCATTTGCAGTGGTTTGACAGATTGTGTTTTGCAGCGGTAAGAGAGATTATTGTGTTCCACAAAGGTATCACCTCGGGTATCACAGATCTGTGTGCTCTGCAGTGATTAGAAAAATTTTAATGTTTTGCTGTGGTGAGACGAATCTTTGTGTTTCACAGTAATTTTAACAGGTTCTGATGCTTTGCAGTGTGAGACAGATTCCTATGTCTCAACAGTGTTGTCGGACAATTTCTCAGATCCAGCACTGGTTTGATAGATTTTTGTTTCTATCACAATATTGTGATTATTGTTTCCATACAGTCGTTGAACAGATTCTTGCGTTTTGCACGGGTTCTACAAACTCTTGTGTTTTGCAGTCGTTCAGCGGATTTTCACTTTGATTTCCATGTTTCGTGATGGTAAGACATGTATTTGTGCTGTGCAGTGGTTTTGACAGATTTTTGTGTTTTGCAGGGGAAAGATAGATTACTGTGTCTCAAAAAAAATTGGATGAGTTCCCATATTTTGCAGTGATGAGACGGATCTTTGTATTTTGCAGCAATAAGACAGATTACTGTCGTCGAACAGTTGTTGGATAGATGTTTACCGTTTTTTACAGCAGAATCACAGATATTTGTGCTCTGCGGTGATAAGACAGATTTTCATGTTTTGCTGTGGTAAGACCGGATCTTTGTGTTTTGCAGTGGTTGGGGTGGTTTTGGCAGGCTCTGGTGTTTTGCAGTGTGAGATTGATGTCTCAAAAGTTGTCAGATAATTTCCCAGGTTTAGCACTGATTTGACAGATTTTTGTGTTTTGCAGTGGTCCGTCAGAATCCTCTTCTCGGTCATGGTACAGAATCCATGTTTTGCAGTCGTAACACAGATTTTCATGTTCTGTGATGATGAGACATACTTTCGCGCTGTGCAGTGGTTTTGACAGATGTGTTTTGCAGGGATAAGATAGTTTACTGGGTTTCAACAAAGTCCTGCAAATTTCCACATTTCGCAGTGGCGAGACAGATTTCTGTGTTTTGCATTGGTTTTAACAGGGGTTTTGTGATTTGCCGTGTGGGATTGATTTTTGAGTTTCAAAAGTTATTGGATGAAATCTTTACGTTTTGCAGTGGTGGGACAGAGTTTTGTGTTGTACAGCGGTTTTGACAGATTTCTGTAATTTGCAGTATTTGACAATTTTCCGTATTTTGCAATGAAAGCTACATTACTGTGCTTGAACAGTGTTGGATTAATTTTGTACGTTTTGCAGTGTTTCGACAGATTCTTGTTCTTCCAGGCCTGAAATAGAGTTTTGCATTGGCGAGACAGATTTGTGTGTTTCACAGTTTTCAGCTTTTGTGTTTCGCGATGGCGGAACAGATCTTTTTGTTTTGCATTGGTTTCGACAAACTCTTGTGTTTTATATTGATGAGGCAAGTTGTTGTGTTAGAGCCCATGGATAGATCTTCATATTTTGCAGTCGTAGTACAAATCATGGTGGTGTGCTGTAGTTGTAACAGGCTTTTGTGTTCTAACAGCTATTGAATAGTTTTTTACGTTCTGCAGAGGATTGACAGATTTGTGTGGTTTGCAATGGGGAGGCAATTTTCTATGCTGGAGCAGTTTTTCAGACCCATTCTCATTTTGGCAGTCTTCCAACAGATGTTCATAATTTGCAGTCGTATTTTGTGTTTTGCGTTGGTTAGAGAGAGAGAAAGATCTTTGTGTTTCACAGTGTTTCGACAGATTCTTGTTTTCTTCAATCCTGAAATAGTGTTTTGCATTGGGAAGACAGATTTGTGTGTTTCACAGTTCTTTTTGAAGACATGAAATAGATACTTGTGTTTTTCGATTTTTGATGAAAAAACAGATCTTTCTGTTTTGCAGTGGTTCCGACAAGGTCTTTGTGTTTTGCAGTGATAAGATGGAAAACCGTGTTCGAATAAATAGACGGATGTTTACGTTTTGCAGTCGTGAAACAGATCTCAGTGATTTGCAGTGTGAGATAGATATCGTGATACAGCTTCCGGATAGATTTCCACGTTCAGCACTGGTTAGACAGATTCCTGTGTTTTGCAGTGGTTTTGACAAGTTCTTGTGTTTTGCAGCAATAAGACAAATTACTGTGTTTGAACAGTTGGATAAATGTTCACAATTTGCAGTGGTTTGACCGATCTTTGTGTTTTTCAGCTGTAAGAGAGATCATTGTGTTTTACATCGGTATCAAAGATATTTGTGCTCTGCAGTGATGAGACAGATTCTCATGTGCTTCCGTGGTATGACAGATCTTTGCGTTTTGCAGTGGTTTTAACAGATTTGTGTTTTGCAGTGGTTTTGACAATTTTTTGTGTTTTGCAGGGCCGAGATAGATTACTGTGTTTCAACAAAGTTCGGTGAATTGTTACATTTTGCAGTGGCGAGACAGATGTTTGTGTTTGGCATTGAGTTTGACAAGGTTTTTTGTGATTTGCCGTGTGAGATTGATTTTTCAGTTTCAAGAGTTGTTCGATGAACTTCCACGTTTTGCAGTGGTTGAACCGATTTTTGGGTTGTCAGTGATTTTGACAGATTTCTGTATTTTGCAGTGGTTTTGACAAGTTTTCGTATTTCAGAATGGTGAGATAGATTACTGAGCTTGAACAGTGCTGGATTTTTTTACGATTCGCAGTGTTTTGACTAATTTTTGATTTTCCAGTCCTAAAATAGAGTTTTGCATTGGGAAGACAGATTTGTGTGTTTAACAGTTTCCAGCTTTTGCGTTTCGCGATGGCGAAGCAGATCTTTTTGTTTTGCAGTGATTTCGACAAGCTCTTGTGTATAATAATGATGAGGGAAGATATTGTGTTGGAGCAAATGGATAGATTTTCACATTTTGCAGTCGTAAAACAAATCTTAGTGGTGGGCTGTGGTTGTAACAAGTTTCTGTGTTCTAACAGCTATTGAATAGTTTTTTACGTTCTGCAGAGGATTGACAGATTTGTGTGGTTTGCAATGGGGAGGCAATTTTCTATGCTGGAGCAGTTCTTTCGACCGATTCTCATTTTTGCATTCTTTTGACAGATGTTCATGGTTTGCAGTCATATGTTGTGTTTTGCTTGGTTGGAGAGAGATCTTTGTGTTTTACAGTGTTTCGACAGATTCTTGTTTTCTTTAGTCGTGAAATAGAGTTTTGCATTGGGAAGACAGATTTGTGTGTTTCACAGTTCTTTTTGAAGGCATGAAATAGATACTTGTAATTTGCAATGACAAAACAGATCTTTCTTTCAAACAGACATTTTTTTGAATGAAATGCCTCACGTTTGATTCCTTTTGTTTGTCAAGTTTTTCAGACTACTGTAAGTGTATTATTTCAATTTCCGGAATAATTGATGATTTTGGAAAAAAATTGTCGTTTATTTGTATGTTTCATGTTCCTAAGAGGTCCTGATACAGATTTTTTTTTTGTCAAAATGTACGCACCTCGCAATTTGACAGTTTGAACTGTTGCAGGACCCTGGATAGTCGTTGAATAGGCTTCTGCGTTTTGAACTGGTTCCACAAATTCTTGCGCTTTGCAGTCGCAAGACAGATTTCTGTGTTTTGCAGTGGTTTTGACAAGTTTAGTGTTTTGCAAGAGTGAGATGGATAATTGTTTGAACAGTTTTTGAAAAGATTTTCACGGTTTGCCGTGTTTTGACAGATTTTTGTGTTTTGCAGTAGTTTTGACTGTGTTTTTGTGCTTTGCCGCGTGAGCTAGAGCTCTGGGTTCCAACAGTTAGTCGTTGGATAGTTTTTTACGCTTTGCGCTGGTCCCACAGATTTCTGTATTTTGCAGTGGCAAAACAAATTTCTATGTTTGAACAGTTGCACAGGTTTTTAGATTCGACAAATTTGGCAGATTTGACAGATTCTTGCATTTTGCAGTCGTAAAACAGGTTCCTGTTTTTTGCAATAGTGAGACATATCTTTGTGCTGTGCAGTACTTCCGTTAGATTTTTCATTTTTGCAGGGGTAAGATAGATTACTACTGTTGAACAGTTTTTTAACAGATTCCCACAATTTGCCGCGGTTTGATACATTTTTCTGTGTTGCAGTCCTGAAATAGATGTTAGAGTTTTGTAATGGGAAGACAGACTACTCACAGTTCTTGGATGAATAATTCTGTTCTGCAGTCGTGAAACAGATTTTTATGCTTCACGATGGTGAGATAGATTTTATGTGTTTTGCAATGGTTTTGACTGGGTCTTTGTGCTTTGTCATATGAGATAGATTTCTGGGTTTGAACAATTGTTAAATACATTTTTGCCTGTTGCTATGATTTCACAGAAACTTGTATTTTGCAGTGGCAGGACCGATTTCCATGTCCGAACAGTTGAACAGGTTTCCATGTGTTGCAGTGACTTGACAGATTTTTGCATTTTGCAGTCGTAAAACAGATTTTTGTATTTCGCAATGGCAAGACGGATCTTTGTGTTTTGCATTAACTCTGGGAAGTTTTTGTGTTTTCTGATGGTGGGATAGATCACTGTGCTTGAAAAGTGTTGAATAAATTTTGTACGTTTTGCAGTGTCTTGACAGACTCTTGTTATCTTCAGTCCTGGATTTGTGTGTTTTTTTTTTTTTGCAGTCGTCAAACAGAGTCTTGTGTTTGGCAATCACAGAACAGATCTTTTTGTTTTTCAGTGGTTTTAACAAGTTTTTCCTGTTTTGCAGGGGTAAGATGGATTTATGTTTGAACAGTTTTTGAAAAAATGTTCACGGTTTGCCGTGTTTTGACAGATTGTTGTGTTTTGCAGTAGTTTTGGCAGTGTTTTTGTGCTTTGCCGTGAGAGCTAGAGCTCTGGCTCCCAACAGTTAGTTGTTGGATAAGTTTTTACGCTTTGCGCTGATTCCACAGATTCTTGTATTTTGCAGTGACTTGACAGATCCTTGTATTTTGCAGTCGTGAAACAGGTTTTTGTATTTCGCGATGGCAAGACAGATCTTTGTGTTTTGCAGTGACTTTGACAAGTCTTCGTGTTTTGCAGTGATAAGATAGATTACTGTGCTTGAACAGTGTTGGATAGATTGTGTACGTTTTGCAGTGTTTGACAGATTCTTGTTTTTCCAGTCCTAAAATAGAGTTTTGCATTGGGAAGACACATATGTGTGTTAAAACAGTTTCAAGCTCTTGTGTTTCGCGATGGCGAAACAGATCCTCTCTTTGCAGTGGTTTCGACAAGCTTTTGTATTTTGTATTGATAAGGCAAGGCAAGCTACTGTATTGTTTGAACAAATGGATAGATTCTCACATCTTGCAGTCGTGAAACAGATCTTTGTGGTGTGCTGTGGTTGTTACAGGCTTTTGTGTTCTAACAGCTATTGAATAGAGTCTCACGTTCTGAAGTGGATTGACAGATTTGTGTGGTCTGCAATGGGAAGGCAGTATTTTATGTTTTGCGTTACTGAGACAGATCTTTGTGTTTGCAGTGTCTCGACAGAGTACAGGTTTTTTTGCAGTCGTGGAACAGATTCTTGTGTTTTACAGTGGTTTGGCAGATTCTTGTTTGCAGTCGTAGTTGGGCACTTTGAACGATCGCGCGGAGATCTTGGTAAACGGACAGCCAGACCTAATGGGTCAGATCTAGAAACTTACGATTTCTATGTTCATGGAATCATGAACCTCCAAGTTATTCGGAATGTGCTTGATGTGGAGAACCGTGAAAATGTCACGTTGAAATTTGAGTAAAAAATTCCAGAACCATCAGTCTAGCTTCTTATGCATGAAAAATTTATATAGCGAATAGTCTCTTGAAACTCAAGCCGCATTCGTACATAACAAAATTGCATTATTTTTTTGTTACGCCTTGTTTGTTTCTTGCTCAGCCATATTAGGCAAAGAGGATGCCATAAAAGCGAGCAAAAAAAGGCAAAAGAGCAAAAGTATACACAATAACAATAAAAGTGATAGTATACGTACCTACAACACAGTAATGGAATAAAAATAGTGATGATGCCGGGCCATTGTAATAACAATAATTGATAGTGGCCAGCTGGTGAAATGTTGCGCCGAGTACGGACACGACGGCTCGTCGGTCAGCCAAAGTTTAGTTTACATAATTGTTTGATGTATGGACGCGCTGCAGAGCCGGCGTTTATTAAGTTAGCCGTCCAGTTTAAGTGCTTGATTGAATTGAAAGGTCGCCGGTACCAAGACAAGAGACCGCTCAATTTGTCATCGCCTCCTGAATATGAGTGTGAGAACGTGAGAACAGTGGTTGGTAGGTACACTTGCGAAAGCTTAGGTATGAGGAATCGCCTAAAAAATATTAGATCATCATACGATTACTAGAGGGCGCGACACGTCACGGTTATAAGTACTGTCAACCGCCATAATGTCACCTGTCATTTCTGAATGTGACATTTTTTCAGCCAACTTAAATCACACTACTTGAGGTGAACGTACAGAAGTTAGTATCAACCGATATCCGTGGAAGAGTTATTGATTGTGATCTACTGTTGAGGAATTGTTTTTGACGACATGATCAATTTGCTATTTCAACAGAGTATAATTTGAATTAAGTTTCATATCTTCTACAATAAAAGCTTATTGAAAGCATATGGCGCAAGCTGTCTTAGATGTTTCATTCATGAAGTAGTATGAAAAAAAATCACCCTTGAAGCCCGAACCAAAGCTTTCCTCATTCCCACAAAATCTTCGACAATGAACCCATCAATTATTGCTTTGCTCCTAACCAGCACAATCGCCATCGATATCTCCTATAACTATACCATCAATAATTACGATGGGTCCGACACAAATCATTTTGAGAATCAAGCAAAAATAATTGTATCTCAACAGGCATTTGAACTCACAATCACGAATACAAACATCCCGGTTTTATCTGGAAGGATTTTCCAAATTCGAGCTCCGGTCAAAAGAGTCGAAATTTTCACGTGCAACATCGAAAAGATCGAAGCGGGGCTCTTCGACTCGCTACCGATCACCGAACAGTTGATCATTTACGACAACCCCCTCTACTTTTTGCGGAAAGGCAGCTTCAGGAATTTACCGATAAAAATTCTGTCGCTTGCTCGGAACCATTTGGTCCTCATCGAAACTGGGACGTTTGAAAATATGAGCTTGGCAAGTTTGATTTTGGAGGATAATAATTTGGTCAGTTTGGACGCGGAGTGGTTCGTGGGCGTTTCAGTCGGCGCCTTCAGGATAAACGCCAATCGGCTGTCGAAAATGGAATCACCTGTGGGGATTTTCGGCGAGAACGTATCGCTCGCCGACTTTGCCAACAGCCAGATCAGCAGCTTCGTGGTGGCTTCGGTTTTTGCCGAAACGCAAGCCATCAGAAGATTGGACTTGGATCGTAATTATATCGAGTTTTTGCTCTTTGAAGCATGGAACGGCACCATTGAGGTCTTGAGCTTGCGATACAATTTTTTGACCACGATTCCGTCCATTTTACCTGTGACTCTAGAGTTGCACGTTGAAATGAATCTGATAACTTGCAAATATTTGAACGAACTCTCAATTTGGGCTGGTGACAATTCCGTCAGGTTATTTTACGACGCTGACAGCAGTAATGTTCGTCACGTGAGCAATTCAGTCTTGTTGGGAACATGCCTACTCCTAGTTGAACTGGTTATATGCACAATCAGCTGTGTGTTTATGGCGTAGGTTATCGGTTACGCCAGCGGGACACTCAACAAAAAGGAACGCAACTACAGCGGCACGCAGAGCTTGAATGTTTTGCGGTGATATTTGGCGCTGAGAAATAATTCTGACATTACGTTGATGGAGCCCGCTTCAAGGCCGTAACCGACCATCAACCGCTTCTGTGGCTGTTCAGAATGAAAACCCAATCAGGCGACTGGCTTGGGACAAAAACGATTTCTTGATCGCACTTTACATTTTATTGTTTCACGAATGTCGCTCAGTACATGTCTATACTTGTTGGATTCAGCAAAACAAAGTATCCATATTTTCATAATGTAGACACCAGAAAAATAAAGAAATTGTTATCCGTGTGTCGCTTTACTGCTTCTTCTTGCATCAACGTTTGTCTAAAAATGAAACCCTATTCACTTAGGTACCTTTGAGCACCTATTTGGTAAGACTTGCCATCTTGGCAAAGCAATGCAATCATACTATAGTGCGTTCACCTTAAGTGTGATTCTAGTTCCCTGTGAAAAAAGAATCAAAGCAGCCTGTGACATTCGACAGTTGCGGATAACATTTCTAACGTCTTGAAGGATCTCGGTTTGCTCGACAGTTCAAACTATAGGCGATTTACGTTAAAAAACGCCGACTGTGATAGAGCTCGGTACCTAATCGTGTAGGAATTTTTTTAAGGGAATGGAATAGTAGCCTATCAGGTACTAAACTACGCAACACTCAAAGTGTCGTTCTCGAAAATTTTGTCCTATTTGAGTCTGATGTAACTTTGGACTGCTACAATGAATCTGTATTCTGTTGGGAGTGTTCGCTGACTTAATCGTTTTGCTATCAGTCCGTGGATTTTGCAAGTCATTAGGTCCTCCATATAAGGTTTGTACAGGGTCTGCAATAAAACAGTGCAAAATTTCTAAACCGTCAAGAAGCTCCTGTTCGAGGGAGAATTTTTTTCTTAAATTTTAACCACAAAGATGCCGAGTCAGGCCTTGAAGTACAGGATGTTGTTCGAATTTTCCGCTTGTCCTAGTCAAGAATTGTAGATGGAGGAATCCAATCACAACTGCTTGTTCAAGACGAGAAAACACCCTCTTGTTCACCTAATATTGATCGTAACCATCACTACGGAAATCGAAACAATGAGTTACCTCAACTTGTTTGTCCAATACCCATTGTTTTGACTTTTGTAGTGTTGGTTACGACCATTTTCAGGTGATCAAGGGGCTGTTTTTCCTTTTCAAACACAAATTTTTAATTGGATTCTTTCACTTACAATTCTTGGCTAGAACAAGCAAGAAAAACCTAACGTAGTCAGAATAAATGATTTCTCCGAAAGAAACGGTTTTCTTCACGAAATTTGTCTTCCAAACAGGCTGTCGACGGCGTTTCAGATTTGAGCCATCTTTCATGGAACTTTTAGCGCTGACTGTTTGTCTCGAGTCATTTTTGATCCTAAGGTCCTTTTACCTAAAGTTTCAGCTTCAATACGAGCTGCAAATTTTCAAAATCGGTTGACAAGGAAAGAAGTTACCTCACTGCAAAGCCAAAAAGATGATCTTTTGTGTTCACCCTGTAAATAAAGAAGATAAGCCGAAAATCTCAACACCGTCCCGTACTTTAAAGCTTACCCTGGTATCTTAGTGGTTAAAATTCAAGAAAAAGAAATTATTTTTTGAATGAGAGCTTCTTGACGGTTCAGAAAATTTGCACTGGTTCACTTAACACCCTGTACAAACTTCATGTGAAATATCTGATGTTTTGAAAAACAATGGACTGATAGCTGAAGAAATGTTGAAAAGCTGAAAGCTGAAGGGCAAAATTTTCGAGAACGACACTTTGAGTGCCGCGTAGTTTAGTAGATACCTGCAGAACCCATAAATCGTTGACATGGAATTTGACAAGTAGAATAATACTGTTACGTATCTCGCGTACGGGTTCGAATATAATTGAGACGATCATTTCAAAATACACACTGTTTATTACTGCGTACTACAAGAGATACACGCCAAAAACTATCTACTTGGGAATATTGCAGGTACTTTGCTTTTATCCGCTCGCTACCATTTCGCATCCCAATTCAATACTACTCGTGAGCTGACGGTTGATGTCTTATAAAGGCCTCCGATTTGTGTTCCCGAACT
This sequence comes from Anaspis maculata, assembly GCA_949128115.1. Classification (NCBI taxonomy): domain Eukaryota; kingdom Metazoa; phylum Arthropoda; class Insecta; order Coleoptera; family Scraptiidae; genus Anaspis; species Anaspis maculata. The sequence continues at coordinate 2,016,717 of OX421962.1, forward strand.
TAGACCCGGCGCCGCCACCAAATGGACAGATGTGTCTTGATCAGGCGTTCGAGTCTCCATGCATTTCAATGCCACCACGCACACTCCAGAAATAGCCAGAGCTCCGCGCATTTGTACACTGCGGCCGTGGAAGAGCCTAGAAATATCGCGTGTTATCCAGAATCGCCGCTCGTATCATTGTATTTTTTTTTGCGGACAGGTATTTGTTCTGGTAGCTTTCAGGGAAATTAAAAGACAACAAACACGCAAATATAAATGAATATTGCGCCTCTGAGGGCCATATAGCGGCCACCCCGCATTTTCAATGGAACAAAGCTCTCCGACTACCACAACATCGGACGGCCGGACCGAAACTGCACAGACACGTGTTTCGCCTTTATTGGGGGCTAATCAGTGCGCAGGCATTCAGTCAAACCATCCCATGTTGTGGCAGCCAGAGATCTCATGGTAATATACACCCAGGAGGACTTCCAATATGTGAGTCTTCCAAGCGGCGCCATCTATCAAAGGCGATCCGCAGATCTCTGGCTGTCACAACATCGAATGGTTTGATTGAATACCTGCGCACTGATGAGCCCCCAATAGGGGCGAAACACGTGTCTGTGCAGTTTCGGTCCGACCGTCCGATGTTGTGGTAGTCGGAGAGCTTTGTTTTACTCAAAGAAAATTGTTCACTCTACGCATTTTGAAGAGATCAACTACCGACCTTTTCATTGCTTTATACTCCAGATCGAACCAGCCATTCCTTGGTAATACTTGCTTGAACTCAATTCTAGATTCTCTGAATAGCCTAAAAACTGTCAGCCATTTTGAACACGACAGCTGACAAAATATTTTTGTAAATCAAATGCATTATTGTAAGACTGTGTCATCGTACCTATCTGAGAATGCTGGAGTCTCACCGCTGGGGGGATGGGAGAAATAAAATTGTTTTGGTTTTGAACTCAGTGTTGCTTCCAGGCAACGAACGGCTGGAGGAATCAGGGGTACACGTGGTGAACGCAGCTACGAATGACAAGCACAATGATCTGAAAGAGGAAAGTCTCGAGAGAAATCTTCAACCCAGAGAGACTCCACAGCCGCGAGACCTTCGGCCGAGGTCCATGCAGCATTTTTAGGCGATTCAGAGAAGAAATCACTGAAAGAATCCGGTTTTACTTCTCATCCATCCATGGTTGATTTTATGCCTTGCATTTTTATAAAAACATAGTCATCTAGTCACCTATCGGTTACCTATGACAAACAAACTCAAGACAATCCTGTCAAACTTTTTTTGTTCATGTCACTTCGAAAAATCATTGTACCAAGAAAAAAGTTGTGATTCAGACCTTTTTGAAGTACTTTCGGAAATAATTTCTTTCGCCAACTTCACGGCACCCCGACCCAAAATAGAAGAAAGGTTCGAAACCCCATATAGTCCGGATGCTAGTTGAAAGTACCTTGCATTTTTTGATGAGATGATGCTACTCGGTGAAAATGTTCTTTGCATCGTACTCTTCCGATCCAGAAAGGTAGCCATTAGCGCCATCCATGCCGGCGGCGTATACAGGGTGATACAGGAAAAAAAAGTTGAAAAATTATATTTAATTAACCGAAGCATGTGGAGACGTATAACTCACCACATACATTAACTGTATTATGCTCATGAAGTCACAGCAAACTGTTCTTGATTATCTTAAACCGTCTTTGAAATATAGGGGAAAACCAGAAAAAAAAAACAAGAACACTCTTTTTTCCATAAATAAGTAATTCTTCGAGATATTGACAGAATACTTGGTATTTCTACAAAAAGTGACGTTAGAGATGATATGAGCTGGGTAGCCAATTTCTAAGCCAACTATTTCCGGAAATACGATTGTCAACTTTTTTTTTCCTCTTGAGCACCATCTTGAATCTGCCCTGTGAGACATCGTTAAAAAAGTGATTGGTTATTACAATAATGGTAACTTAAATCATTGCATCACAAAAACAACCTCCTCATCATATTTTAGTGACCTCTTCGGCGAGAAAGAATTTCATTCACGTATTTTTTGGCTCTTCAAAGCTTTAGTGCCAATGATGGCATTTGAAAAATCTGGAATGATGAAATATGTTTCGCATTATGAACCTTGATGTACTTTGAGGTAGCATACCAAGTTTGACCATCATCAGTTAAGAGGTTTGTTCTCAAAAGCTGTTTGAACAAAATCTGTGTCGTTTTTTATGAAAAATACAAAATATTGGGTCTCTCACCCTTACTTGATCCCTCACTGAGGATAGCCTGAAACCGAAAGTCTTCAAATTTTTCATGATAATGGTTCAGTGGGAAGTTCTCTTCAATGTTTAGTTGTCAAAAATTGCATAGTTGCGTTCAGATTCCAGACAGCGAGCGACGAAGAAGTTCATGCAGTAAAAAAAGAAATAAATTACAGTCGAGAAAAACTAGTCCAGAGCTAGACTGAAAACTGTCTGGAGACCTTGCTTTTTATAACATGAATGTGCAATTTGGTACACTGTTAGAGCCTTAAGTTAGTAATGTTTCAAGTTTTTCACCGACGCTTAAGAGTCTTACAGAACCTGTGTATTGCGGGAAGCCTATCTAGAAGGGACATTCCCGGGATTTCTCCGTTGCATTGAAAGTTGTGTCTTTTTTCACTTCATGAACTTCTTTGTCGCTCTCCGTCTGGAATCTGAACGCAACTGTGCAGATTTTGACAACTACACATTGAAGAGCAGTTCTCAGTGAACTATTAGCATAAAATTTTTGGAGACTTTCTGTTTCAGGCTTTCCTCAACGAGGGATCAAATAAGAGTGAAAGATCCAATATTTTGCATTTTCCATAAAAAAATTGAACAAATTTTGTTCAAACAGCTTTTAAGAACAAACCTTTTGATTGATGATTGCAAAACTTGGTAGGCTACCTCAAAGTACATCAAGGTTCATAATGCGTAACATATTTTACCATTCCAGATGTTGCAAATGCCATCATGGGCACTAAAGCTTTGAAGAGCCAGAAAATACGTGGATGGCAATTCTTTTTCGCCGAAGAGGTCACTAAATTATGATGAGGAGGTTGTTTTTACGACGTCATGATTACATATTATCATTATTATGATAACCAATCACTTTTTCAACGATGCCTCACAGGGCAGATTCAAGATGGTGCTGAAAAGGAAAAAAAAATTGGCAATCGTATTTCTGGAAATAGTTGGCTTAGGAATTGGCTACCCAGCTCATATCATTTCCAACATTACTTTTTGTAGAAATACCAAGTTTTGTGTCGATATCTCTAAAAATCACTTATTTATGGGAAAAAAAGTGTTTTTGTTTTTTTTTCTGTTTTTCCCCTACAATTCAAAGACAGTTCAAGGTAATCAAGAACGGTTCACTGTGACTTCATGAGCATAAAACAGTTAATGTATGTGGTAAATTACACGTCTCCACATGCTTCGGTTATTTAAATATAATTTTCCAACTTTCTTTTTCTGTTTCACCCTGTATACGCTGCCGGCATGGATGGCGATGATGGCTACCTTTCTGGATCGGAAGAGTATGATGCAAAGAACATTTCCACCAAGTAGCATCTTCTCATCAAAAAATGCAAGGTTCATTCCATTTTATGCATCTAGCATCCGGACTACATATGGGTTGGGCCAACTTCACGACAGCCCGACCCAAAATAAAAAATGATTGATCCCTTTATGGAAATCGTTTGTTTATCGTTTATTTACGTTTGTTTAGTCATTTTCAGCGTTTGTTTACACCCCTTCTCTTCTTTTTTGAAACTCCTTTGAAAAAGGTGATTTCTCTATGAAATCATTCATTTATCGTTTGTTTACGTTTGTTAACCTATTTCCGACGTTTATTTACACCCTCTTCCCCCTCTTTTTCAAAACTCCATAGGGATGGGGCCAACTTAACAATAGCCCGATCCAAAATAGAAAATTAGTGATTCCTCCATGGGAATCGTTTGTTTACGTTTGATTAGTCATTTTCAGCGTTTGTTTACTCTTATTAAGCTCCCTTTATTTTCAAACCCGAATGGATCGTAATTTTACGACAGTCCGGCCCAAAATATCCATTATGGCGTTAAATTTCAGCTGTTCCGTCAAAAAAAATGAAAACAATTTTGCTTCGTTTTCTCAGAATCAGAATTTCTTTTCAAATTTTTGTTACGTCCCTCAACTTCAATTCAATCCCAAATTGAGCTCAGAGGTTCTAATGAAATGTACTGATAGTAGCTATCAATTCTACGTTTGATAGTAACCAATACCAACTACAGAGCTTCTTTTCAAATAAGTAAGTAGATAGTGCATTTGAAATGGCTAGAGAGAATTAAAAGATAGCTCTTTTACTGTACAAGTGGAATTATCATTGAATTACGAGACCAAACAGACATCCCTAGAGGCATGTCCCCATGTCACATGTTACCACCTGTGGTTGTGCAAATACCTATCAGTTCCAGTGAAATTTTCACAAGTTGGGATCACTGATTACTGATAATGATTGAGTTGATTCAAAAGTGTTATTCTGAAGATTGTAAATAGATAGCGCAGGCCATCAGGGGGAACAATAAGGGAATATATGCCAACAGGCCAACATCTGTGAAGCTTGGGTTTCAACATACCTTCCTACTAGTTTTCTCCCTTTCAGAAAATATTGTCGGCGTCATGTCGCCATCATCAACAAAAAGTGTTGGTGAATAATCGTCAGGTAGGTAGCTACACTTTGTGATAATCAGTTCAATAACTTCAATATCAAGCTTTCCACCTTTTCCCAGTCTGGAGCTACGAATTTTCGCAATACATCAAATTGAAGAGAATTGAATTCTCTTTCTGGAAAAAATATTTTATAAATTTTCAACCTGCACCCCTAAAATTCAATTCACTCTTCTCCTTAAAATTTTCTCGAATCCCATTTTATTTCTTGGGCCCCTCAATTCTCTTTTATTTAGTCAATGTCATCTTGGATAGCATCAATGAAGAGAATTTCCGGTGGAAAAAGTGCTACCCGAATTCACCCCTTTGCCGTCCCCCACCCCAACTTCAAAATTTGACCTTAATAAAACTACCTACTTTGTGACACATCAAATTTAAGGAAATTCAATCATTTTGCTAGGAACAATTTTTTTAAAACTCCCAGCCTCTCCCCTATCGAATTAGACATTCGAAGTATTTCAGGAGGGAAATGGGGTTTCGAGAATTTCCACTTTGGGTCGAGCTGTCGTGAAATTATGGAGTTCAAAAAAATTGGAGAGGGGGTGTAAACAAACGTCGAAAATAGGTAAACAAACGTAGACAAACGATAAACGAACGATTCCCATAGAGAAATCACGGTTTTCCAATTTTGGATCGGGCTGTCGTGAAGTTGGCTCGACCCATATGGGGTTTCAAAAAAGGGGGGAAGGGGGTTTAAACAAACGTCGAAAATAGCTAAACAAACGTAAACAAACGATAAACAAACGATTCCAATAGTCATAAACGCGATATTGACTGTGGACGCGGCCAACTTCACGAGGGTAGTAAAAGGTCACCAAAAGAACCGAACCTGTTTTTCTTGGCTGGCGTCTTGATGAATATAAATGGAGGGGGGGAACCCCGTACGCAAGATCAACGAGCACCACCACCAGAACCCGACAGACAAGTGTTTCGACCTCATCTCATCAATGTCGAGGTATTCGAGGCAATGCTCAGCGATCTCAACGTACAGTATTTCATATATCACTCTCTGCAGGGTACTCACAAGTGAGACTCCCGTGCAGCGCCATCTGTGATCGGCACACCGCAACGTATATACTCTTCCTTCAATGTGGGGAGGACAGTGGTCGGTGCAGTGGGCTGATATAAGCCTCCGCGGTCATTCGTAACCTCCGTATATACATTGCGGTGTGCCGATCATAGATGGCGCTGCACGGGAGTCTCACTTGTGAGTACTCTGCAGAGAGTGATGTGTGGGATACTGTACGTAGAGATCGCTGAGCACTGCCTCGAGTACCCCGATACTGATGAGACCCAAATTAGGTCGAAACACGTGTCTGTCGGGTTTCGGTGGTGGTGCTCAGTCGATGTGGCGTACAGGGTTCCGTATTCATTCACATCAAGTATTCCTGCGTTGCTACTGGACTTTTTATAATTTGAATTTTATCCATTCTCTCCACAGGATTAGCTTGGAGGGTGTAGGGGGCGATTTCACATTTTGGAATTCCTCAGGCCACGTGCAAATTTCGAGTTTCGTAGCAGGAAAAAGTGTATTAAGTCACGTCGTTGACTTTTCCGCCGTTGGCGACTTGGACTGGCTCGCTATGGGTTGCACATAACTATCCAGGATCACTTGTGAACTCTGATATCCACAAACAGACTCGTCAGGACACCTGGTGAGCATCCACAATGAGAACATCCGGAACATGGACTCGAGTACGACAGGCCGTCCTGAAGCCAACAGCTGTGGATGCTTTCCAAGTGTCCTGGCTACTTTAGTTTTGTGGACAGCCAGTTTTGAGCAAAGCGTCGTCTTGAACGACTCGTTGTGCATGCTTTCCAAGCGTCCTGACGGATCGGCTTGTGAATACTCCGTATAAAGGAAGTTTCGTCTTGAATACTCGATAAGAAAGTCCTCGAGATGACTGAAAATGCAGAAAATTCCTGCCGATTTGGTGTCTGGAGGACGGTAACCGGGTAACACGATTGTCTTTGCGCCAACCTAGTTGAATTTCCGCGGATGACGAAGACAATTTTCCAAGATAACAAAGTTTTCATCTCATTTTTGATAAGTAGAGACCGGATTTTAGGCCGTTAAAAAGTGGAAATTACGACACATGTTTAGGCAAATAAAACCTCTATTTTAGGACGCTTTAGGCCGTAACGACCTGAAATAGGCAAAATAGGCCGAAAACATTTTCCATATGTAATGGAACAAATCATCATTTTTTTAGTATTGCTTCAATAAATCATTAATTTTTTAAGATTGTCTCCCTGAAATAGTTATTTTGCCGAATGTTTTGAGTCCGCAAAACACTAATTTTGCAAAACTGTATCTGGAAGATTTTGTCACGGTATTGCATAGACAACGTCACTATGGCCGATAGAGGACACAATTGGTGTTTGGAGAGCTCATGCTAAAAAACATTGTATGCAACAAGTAGGTACGCAAAATTCTTTAGCGGCTCATCCGCATTTAGGATTCCTCGGCTACCGCCTCGTCCCTAAACGGGCGGATTTATCCGCCAAGGATTTATTTTGCATACTTGTTACATAAGTTACCATTCGGGGTCAAAATAAATGAAAGTGACATATTCGTAAGGAAAAAATTCAAGCAACAGATGCTTTCTACGATATTAAAAATTAATTCAACCGTAACACAGAAAGAAAAACTATTGTAGGCCGTTAAAAAGGCATGGCAGTTTTAGGACAGAAAATCCTAGTTTGTTAGTTTGCTACATTCAAGCAAATCAGACTTGAAACAAAGAGATGTGGAACTATATATATGTCAAAGTTTCGTGCGAATAACTAAAACAAAAACCAGAAGTAATTTTGCCTAGAATCGTGAATCCTGTCCCTGTGTCAAGACCAGATATCGAGCCGTTGAAAAGTGGACATTGACACGTCATGTCCACATTGCTCAGGTAAATAGAAGCTGTAATTTACGCAACCGCAACAGCCTCAATGAGGTAAATCAATTAATATTAGTGTTGAAATCAATTATCTCCCACAGTTTGGATGAAACAAATTAGAAAATGAATATTTTGCTCAACATTGTGGATCATTTCCATGAAAAAATCGAAAAAGCCTGTTTTAGGCCGTTAAAAAGGTCTTTTTAGGACAGTAAATCCGATTTTGCCAGTTTTAGGCATTTAGGCAAAAACAAAGGGGTGTCAAAAGCAGTGTTTTTCCAACACTAATCTTTATTTCAAGGTCTCATATCCATGCCTGAAACAGAAACAAAAAGGCATTTTGCCTAGAATCCGGTCTCTATTGATAAGCATCATAACCTTACTATTGCACAAGCCAGTTTTACACTAAGTAAGAAGGCGGCAAACCTACAATACTAGAATGGAAGACATGCCCAGCTGACTAGAATCACACTCAAGGTGACTGTACAATCAGTACCAACCGAAATTCGTGGAACAATTAGGCATTGCGGGTGGGAAATTGACTTCTGATGGCAACAATAGGTCACTTAATTTGTTATTTCAAAATAATATGATTTGATTTCAGTTTTTAAATATATCCTCTCACATGGAAGCTTACTAAAAGCATATGGCGCAAGCTGAATTGAATGTTCCAGCAATAAAACAGTTCATTCAAGAACATCGTAGAATCCGAAAAAACGTTTTCTCTATTCCCGACAAATCTTCGGAAATGAAGCCATCAATTATCATGGCCGTACTTCTTACCAGCACAATCGACGCCAATAATATGTCTTATAACTACACCATCAATTTCAGTGATTCCGAGAACAATCGTTTTGAAAATCAAGAAAAAATTATCATATCCCAACAAGCGTTTCGACTAGAAATCGCAAATACGAACATCACCGTTTTATCCGAAAGAATTTTACACATTCGAGCTCCGGTTAGAACAGTCGAAATTTTCACGTGCAACATCGAAAAGATCGAAGCAGGACTTTTCGACTCGCTACCGATCACCGACTGTTTGACCATCTGGGACAACCCTCTCTACTTTTTGCGAAAAGGCACTTTCACAAATTTACCGATAAAAACGCTGTCGCTCGCTGAGAATCGTTTGATTCTCATCGAAACCGGAACGTTTGAAAACATGAGCTTAGTAGATTTGAATTTGGATAATAACAATTTGGTTAGTTTGGACGCGAATTGGTTCGTGGATGTTTCAGTCGATGCACTAAGAATATCTGCCAATCATCTGTCGAAAATGGAATCATCTTTGGAGATTTTCGGCAAAAACCTATCGTTTGCCGTCAACTTTGCCAACAACCAGATCAGAAGCTTCAAAGTGGCTTTGGTTTTTGCCGGAATACAAGTCATCAGGAGATTGAACTTGGATCATAACTTTATCGAGTTTTTGTCGTTTGAAGCATGGAACGGCACCATTGGGGTTTTGAGCTTGCAATACAACTTTCTGACTAAAATTCCGTCTACTTCACCTGTGACTCAACAGCTGTACGTCGGCATGAACCTGATGACTTGCAAATATTTGAACAAACTCTCAACTTGGGCAATTGAAAATTCCGTCAGCTTGTTCTGCGACGCCGACAGCAGTGATGTTCGTCACGTGAGCAATTCAGTCTTGTTGGGAACATGCTTGCTCTCAGTTCGTTTAGTTAAATGCACAAGCAACTCTGTGTTTATGAAGTAGGTTACCGGTGGCTGTTCAAAATTGAAGCCACAACCGGTCGGCTAGCTTGGAGCGAAACAATTTCTCAACCGCACTTCACAATCTATTGTCACGAACTCCGCGGGTAGTACCAACCTACTCACTGAGCTTATTCGATCAAAGTTTTCGGATTTTTATATGTAGAAACAATAAGGTAAATGAAATAAAGAATGAGAGCTCGGATGTCGGCTTACTCCTTTTTCTTGCGTCGACGTTTGATCCAGCCTAAAAATGAAGCTGAAACGTTTTGAAAAAGCTTGGTTTTCTCAAATGGAAAATCACGTTCACAGGACAGCTTCAGTGAAGTTGAAGGACATTCGTACGTCATTTTCTTGAGCTTGGATTTAACCATTCGGACAGCTTTCTCGGCCAATCCATCAGATGATGAATGATATGGTGGAGTTTTTATCACTTTCTCGTCATTCTCTATAGGCAAATTCCATGAATTCTGCAAAGCTAAAGGACTGGCCGTTGTCTGTTACCACACTGTCCGGCATTCCAAATGTTGCAAACACCGTTCTCAGCTTTGCGATCGTTTCTCGAGACGTCGCCCGTTTGACACTCCACGCCTCTATCCAGTTAGAATAGGCATCCATCACCATTACCGACATGTTGGCCTCTTTGAACTTCAAATAGTCCAAATGGATTCTCTCCATCACTCGGCTGGTAGCAGGTCAAGGTACTAGGTCTCTGTACCCACCTCGCGACTCGTTCATTTGACATGTTCCACAGCTCTGCACTCCTCCACGTCTGCATCTATTCTTGGCCACCAACAATGTGACCTAGCTAACAGCTTCATTCTCACGATGCCAGGGTGCATGTCGTGCAATTCTTGTAGAACTTTTGGACGCAGTCTCTTTTGGATTATGACTCTAGCTGCCCAAATCAATACTTCCTCTACCGCTGAGATTTCTTCGCGACGTTGTCTGTATGGTACCAAACCAGGTTTCACCTTGTCATGCCAACCTCTTTTTGCCATTTCTCCAACAGTCACCAGTACTTCAAAAATGAAGAGTAATGCCATCTGGGCGCTTTGCGTCTGTTGGAGAAAGACCCGATGGCTGAAAAATTGCAGGACAACCAGCAGAAGTCAGGCTACGTTGGATTATATCATTTAACCCGTTGTGGCGTCTGCGACGACCTGCGTTGAAGGACAGCCAAGACCATGAGTCCCAGACTCGTCCACACACAGAACCACAGAAGCATTTATGCGTGGGTGACACATCGAACATGAAAGGCGGAGGGCTATAGCGATTCTCAATGTAAAACCGATCGAACATATATCCAGTAGATGAGCTTGGAAGTACGATAAGTCATGCGCTGGGTTCTACAGATGGGACTGTAGAAAGTTCCTGTCTGTAGTTCTACGACAGGAACTTGCTATAGTTATTGACGTGATTGATAACCTAAAATTAATCGAATACCTCAAACCAATTGGTAACATTATTTTGCCCGAAGAACATCACTTTTGCATCCCGCATCTCAAGAAATCGCATTTGTATGTATCTATCAACCGCCCAGTTCGTTGATCAAGTAACAAATCTCAACAAAATCCAAATTAACGGCAACGAGGTATCAATACGTCGGCTCATAACACCAGCCAAGAGACTCATTTTGTCAAATGTCTGTCCATCCATCCCGATGCCATTTCTAGAAGATTCATTGAAAAATATAGGATGCGAACCAGTCTCTAATATGTCTTATCTTAGAGCCGGCGTTGAGAACGAAAGCGGGTACATGCACATCCTCAGCTTTAGAAGGCAATTATTTATCAAGCCTGACGAAAATCTGACGCTGCCACCCTCCTTTGTAGTCACCTACGACAACACAGAATATCGCATCTTTTTAAGCACAGGAGAAGTCACCTGCTTTTTATGTAAAGAGCAGGGCCATCGAGCCGATCAATGTCAACTCCGACCCGAACAAGATATATCTGATTCCGAAGCACCCAGTACCTCTCATATCGTGGATGAAAAATCATCAAAAAAAAGAGGAGCATCAACTCTAAATACCGACTCTACAGAAAATTCACCCCAACCAGACACTGACCCAACCAAAGATTTCGTATTTCCAAAACCATCTACAAAAAGTGTGAAAAAACCTAAACAAAAGAAAATTAAAAAATAGTCTTCAACCGAAAACATACCTGATTTGCTAGTTGAAAATACAGAACCCATAAAGCAAATTATACAAGAAAACCCTGGTAAATACATCCTCACTCAAGAGGAATTCCTATCATTCCTTGAACAATGTCTCAACGGAAGCGACCCGCTGGTGATTGGCCCAACTTTTACTGATAACACCGATGCCCTCATAGAAATGATCAATGACGTATACCCATACCTCACTAATAGATATTTAAAAGGTAGATGTACCAGAATCTGCAACAAACTACGCGAAACTTCTGAAAATGACGACTGCGAATCAAATTTTTCCCAATCTTCGATGGATCAAAGTGATCCAGAGCTCCATTAAAAACAAAAATAGAAAAAACAATCTTTCAAAATGTCTAGTTTAGTACAGTGGAATTGCAATGGATACTTTGCACGTCTACCAAGAATACAACACCTAATTTCTGATTATGACCCTACAGTTTTATGTCTCCAAGAAACCAACCTGAAGAATGATCAAACTCTCAATTTCAACAGCTACACCAGTTACTCAAAAAATCGCCAAACACATCTCATTGCGAGCGGAGGTGTCTCCATTTCAGTTAAAAACAGTTGCCATAGCGAACAAATCCCGTTGCAGACAACATTTGAAGCAATTGCAGTATCTGTGTCATGGCCTAAGAAGGTCAACATATGTAACATTTACATCTCACCAAATTCACCGTTTGACCAAAACGAGTTCTTACAGCTCATACAACAACTTCCTTCTCCTTTCATTCTGACAGGTGACTTCAATGCACACCACTTCCTTTGGGGATCATCTACATCCAGTCCTAGGGGAAAAGTCATTGAAAATATAATCTCAAACCATCCATCTTTGTTTCTTCTAAACACGGGCCATTATACGCACCTCGACTCTGCACATGGTAGTTTTACCAACATAGACCTTACTTTCTGTGATGCTCGCAGTGGACCCGTTATGTCCTGGGAGGTATCGCCTGACTCATATGATAATGACCACTTTCCAATAATAACACAAAACTTGAATAGCGCAACTGATGAAATACTGACGCATCCACCAGAAAAGTGGAAAAACAAAAACACAAACTGGGTACAATTTCAAAATTCTGTCGATGAAGGACTAAAACATTTCACAATTAAGGAAAACATCAACCATACAGTAAGCGAATTCACAGATATCATAGTAGAAGCTGCAGAGCTATCAATTGGAACAAAAACGGCTATGCAAGGTAAACACAATCCAGTTCCATGGTGGAGCCAAGAGTGCAGCTTGGCTGTTAGGGATTATAAAACGGCACTTAATAAATATAAAAACCACAAAAACATAGAAAATCTGATTGAGTATAAAAGGCTTCGAGCAAGGGCCAGATACATCATAAAAAGTAATAAAAAACGGTCCTGGGAAACATTTGTTTCTTCTTTTTCACTAACCTCATCCACGAAAAAAGCCTGGAACAAGATCGAAGCAATTAAAGGCAGCAGAACATTTCAACCTATCACAGCCTTAAAAGACGCCAATGGAGAAGTCACAACCTCTTGCAAAGACATATCCAACTCCTTGGCAGCAATGTATCATGACCAAAGCAGCAACTCAAATTACGACCCACCTTTTCCAGTAACAAAACAACAGTTAGAGCGAGAAGAACTAAACGTCAACCTTCTAGACAGCAGCGATATAAATAAACCAATTAAGATACAGGAACTCAATGAAGCACTCAAATCATGTAAAAACTCTGCATCAGGACCTGACAGCATTCCTTTCGACTTCCTCAAGAATCTGTCACAAAAATCACTTCACCTATTACTGGACATTTATAACAAAATTTGGTGTGAACAAGAATTCCCAGATTCATGGAGAAAGTCCATCATTATTTCGCTACTTGAACCAGAAAAACCCAAAACAGAAAAATCAAGTTATAGACCAATTTCACTGACGTCGTCCATGTGCAAGCTGCTGGAGAAAATTGTCAACAAAAGACTTACATGGTACCTTGAACATCACAAATTTCTTTCTTCTTTCCAAAGCGGCTTCAGGATGCATCGTTCGACAAATGACAATATAACCAAACTCCAAACGGAAATACTAGAAGCATTCTCAACCAAAAACAATTTAGGGGTCATCTTTTTCGACATAGAAAAAGCATACGATACGACGTGGAAGCATGGTATTCTCCAAAAACTCCTGAAAATGGACATCCAAGGCAACATGTTCATGTTCATAAAAATTTTTCTCTTGAACAGATCATTCAAGGTCAAAGTTAACAACAGCTTATCTGATGAACACATCCTGGAAAATGGAACACCCCAGGGATCAGTCATCAGTGTTACACTTTTTCTGATCGCTATCAATGACGTTGTCAAAAAAGTGAAACTCCCTGTACAAATGTCTCTTTTTGCTGATGACATAATCATTTTGAATAAATTGAAAAAATTCTTCCATCCTTCTTCCAATGGTGTTGACGTTATAGGTACTTTTTATTTTGCTTGTAGTTACACCATAAATAATTATTGATACTTCTTTGGCCAACCGGTTTCGCTGTTAAGCATCGTCAGGGCTGTAATAAGTTTTATGAAGCTGTTGTAGGTATATTAAAATGAGTAAAGGATCTTACTTGAGAAGTGACATTTTGTTATTTATAATTATGTATAAAATTCAAATGTTTTTTCGGGTGTTATGATCAGAAACTAGTTGGTCCAAGATTACAATGTATATAAGCATAAAAATATAACGATAGTGGACTTAGAAGGTGTTGCTACAATGAACATTTTATTAGTACCAGATGTTATGGATTTAGGTATTGTTGTTCCCCATCTAATAAAATATTCATTGTAGCAACACCTTCCAAGTCTTCTGTTTGTTCATTAAGACAGTGGAAATTATGATCAGATTTAAGTCTTAAAATTTCAAGTGATTCTAGTAAAGTTCTTTGTTTAAAATTTGATGAAAAGTGTAAAAATTTGACATTTAAACTTGGGTCGAAGTTATGTTGAGATAAAATGATATGGCTTGCAAAATGCGATTCGAATTCGATACGAATTCATGAGCATAACAGAGACATAATAAAATCAAAAAGAATAGGTTATATGGACAGTAAATCGCATTTTGCAAGCCATATCATTTTATCTCAACATAACTTCGACCCAAGTTTAAATGTCAAATTTTTACACTTTTCATCAAATTTTAAACAAAGAACTTTACTAGAATCACTTGAAATTTTAAGACTTAAATCTGATCATAATTTCCACTGTCTTAATGAACAAACAGAAGACTTGGAAGGTGTTGCTACAATGAATATTTTATTAGATGGGGAACAACAATACCTAAATCCATAACATCTGGTACTAATAAAATGTTCATTGTAGCAACACCTTCTAAGTCCACTATCGTTATATTTTTATGCTTATATACATTGTAATCTTGGACCAACTAGTTTCTGATCATAACACCCGAAAAAACATTTGAATTTTATACATAATTATAAATAACAAAATGTCACTTCTCAAGTAAGATCCTTTACTCATTTTAATATACCTACAACAGCTTCAAAATAGTATATTATATACCAAGGTTGAGAAAGTATTATTATAGCTGAAGCGCCAGTTTAGATCCCGAAGCGCAGCTGAGGGATATAAGGCGCTGAAGCTATAATAATTTTCTCGACCGTGGTTTATATAGTATTTTTTTTACTACTAGAAAATCGCCTTTCTAGTTCAGGAACAGGTTAATAATGATGTACTTCACGGCTAGTAGTGAAAAAAACTTATTACAGCCCTGACGATGCTTAACAGCGAAACCGGTTGGCCAAAGAAGTATCAATAATTATTTATGGTGTAACTACAAGCAAAATAAAAAGTACACATAATCATTTGGTGCAAAGGAACAAAAACTGCGAACATACACAAACTTCTGCAACAATCTCTCACTAGTATGGAAAATTGGGCTGCAGATTCTGGATTCAAATTCTCCCCAACAAAAACCAAAGTGATCCTATTTTCAAGAAAAACTACTGTCGAAACACTCCCACCTCTCAAATTGTACAACGACGAGCTCAGTCAGGTAAACGAAGTGAAATTTCTTGGGCTTTTATGGGATGAAAAACTCAACTGGAAACCTCACGTCAAACACCTCAAAACCGAATGCTTGAAACGACTTAATTTGTTGAAAACCATATCCCACCACCAATGGGGAGCACAAGAATCTACACTTGTACGAGTATATCAAGCATTGATCAGATCAAAAATGGACTACGGCTCGGTAGCATATTCCTCAGCTTGTGAGTCGACTCTTAGAATCCTAGATAGCGTCCACAACTCAGCAATGAGATTGGCAATCAGGAGCTTTTCGTACAAGCCCAGTTGAATGTTTGTCAAAAATAACTGGACAGCCTACACTCACACTCCAAAGGGAAAAACAGATCTTAGCCTATGCTTCTAAACTTTCCACATCGCCTGACAATTTTGCATATAGCTCGGTATTCGCTCACAGGTACAGCCACATATTCCACCGAAAACCAAGACTAGCTCCACCTGTCTACTACAAATTCAACGCCATTTTAAGATCAATCCACCTTGATTCCATAAATCACTGCTACAGCACCATAAACAAGAAACCGCCTTGGACTCTATCATTGCCTATGTTCGATACAAGCCTGACCACTCAAAGCAAGACCGAAACAAACAGAGAAATTCTCCAGAATCTTCACCGGGAAATGCTGAGTAAATACCCAGACATGATCCCAATATATACGGATGCCTCCAGAGGCACCAATGGTGTTGGAGTAGCATTAGTGACCAGACTCGAAACTAAGAAATTTTTTCTCCCTCCGTCTTACAGTACGTTCTCGGCAGAGTTGTATGGGGTTTTCCAGGCTGCCAAACTTATCGAATCAAGTCCTACGGACAGACAATTTATCATCTGTACCGATTCACTAAGCTCAGTTCACTGCATACAAAAACAATACACCTCAAACCCACTGGCACAACTCGCTCAGAACAGCCTTTCAACAGCAATTACAAATGACAAAAGCATCGTACTGTCTTGGTGCCTTTCACATGTTGGAATTCCACTCAATGAAAAAGCCGACGAGGCTGCCAAAGAGGCCTCAAGATCTGACCATGATCCCCCTGCTGACATCTTGACAACCCATTACGACGTCAAAAGTTTATACCACCTTGCACTCCAAAGCAAATGGCACAGTCACCAAGTCGATTCTAGATCTCTGACAATAGAAATGGAAGTAGAACCAATCGAGCTCAAAGAAAAACCTAAACCTCTCACGTAGGGAGGAGGTGGTTATTAATCGCATACTAACAGGCCACAGCAAATTAACTCACAGCCACATCTTCATCCAAGACGATCCACCGCTTTGCCCATCTTGCCAATCCTGCACGGTGTCAATCCATCATATTTTATACGAGTGCACGACACTCTACCCACAAGTAGATGGAGGCGATGAAATCTTATGGGGACCGAAAAATGTCATGGAACTTTTGGAGACACTGAAAAGAAACAACCTATTTCACCTGATATAAGACAATCCAGCACCGACTGCATCACCAACTCTGATCCACCCCCCACACGAAAATAACATCGTCAATGAGAACCAGACCACCAGTTAGCTAGAATCGGTCCTTTGTTTAACCACCTACCTGATATCCTACATCCGTGGCCTTCTCTGTTTGTCATTTAAAAGTCGCCATGATGGGCCCCATGACGTGAAGCGTGTGCCCCTGTATATTGTTTGTATTTTTGTTTACATCGTCGACAGTTAGGGTAGGAACATCAATTTGTCTGAGCCTCATGCAACAACACAATTAACAATATAGTTCTAAACATAGTTCCATCGGTGCTAATAACCATAGCTGTTGAAGCACCTAAACTTGTGGTCAAACGAAACAATGTGGTCCAAGATGCAGCTGTAAAAAAAATCTGATTTGTACAGATCTTTGTGTTTCGGACAATGCCAAAAAAATTTATGCATAAATGTGACTCACCCAAACCGCTCATATTTCATTTTATTCAGAGACTCCTCAGGTTACACCTGCGCCTCACTTTTGACTTTGAATACGACCAGTTGAAAGTTCATACAGCGCCATCTTATGGCTGAAAGAACTAATGAACACTCTCATCAAGCTTACAGTTTACGGCGTGAATCAACGAATTCAACGGCAAACCAGAACTATTACACGTCTGCAAAAAATGTGATTTTGTTCTATCGATGTATATAATCTAATCAAATCATATCTTTATATGAGTACATAGGTAGGTGCCTTATACCTATTTTGAATTTTTAACCACTCATGAAGAAACAGTTTTCAAGAAAAAATCTATATGCATTACCTATTCAAAAACGGGACCAGACATCCTGAAACAGTGTTCTGCATCTTATAAATTTTGAAAAAGAAATATATACCTATGGTGCATTTCGCGACTCTATTGGTTTTGGGTGGCAACTCACCATGAACCATGAGGTATAACTTTTCCTCTTTTTTCTGCTTCCCCCTGTATCCTGTATACAGCCTTCACATTGCTGACGCCGGTGGCTATCTATTCCTATTGCAGTTCACTTCGGATATAATTTTCGACATAGGTGCGTGACGAATGGCATCTCTACAGCTTTAACTTTCTGCCAATCACTGGAAAAAAATCAATAATAAAGTTTCAATCGCGATTCTTTCAAAACAGAATAATGTTCCTCAAATGGTCTATTATTGCATCATGATAAGTGCAGAATCAAGAGTTTATATGGTGGTTCACACGACTTCATCCCTGTCGAACTACTAGGTACGATTTTGTTTTCTGCTTAACCTTGTAAACGGCGCCTGCAGTGTTGGCGCCGGTGATCACCAATCGCGTTCCACGTAGAACATCACTATCGACATACTCACAAAATTGCATCTCTTTATCCTTACTTTTCAGCAGTTCATAAAAAAAAGAAATTCAAGAACGAAAAAGCTTTCATGGAGATTTTCTCAAAAATGTGAACGAGATTTTCAAAAAATACTGTCCACATCTTTTCAAGAACAGAATTCAAAACACATATGGTGGTTTACGCGACTTTGTTCATTTCGGTTTATGGAATATGATTTTTTCAAATTTTTTCTGCTTCACCCTGTATACAGCGCCTGCAGTACTGGCGCCGGTGGCTATCAATCGCGTTTCACTGAGAACATCACTATCAACATACTCACCAAACTGCACGTCTATATCTTGAGTTTTCAGCCATTTATATATATAAAAAAAAATTTCAAAAAAGAAAAAGTTCTCATGATGATTATCAAAAAAATTGATGAGATTTTGAAAAACTATTACTCACATCATGTCAAAAGCAAAATTTAGAACATAGTTTGGTGGTTCGCGTGACTCCATTTGTTTTGGTTCACGAAATACGATTTATCTTCAATTTTCTCTGCTTTACCCTGTAACAGCGCCCGCAGTGATTTCCCAGGTGGCTACTCCTCGAATTTTACTTGAAACACCACTCAGAGCATACAAACCAAATCGCATCTCTTTATCTTGAATTTTCAGCCATTTATGGAAAGGCAATTTTTGGCTTTTTTTTTCGCCATACTTTGGTTAGGGGGGCTTAGGGACCCCCTTGAAAATTAAAGTTGCAGAAACTCATGCAAACCACCATTAAAATAATTGTGACGCATCTCAAAAAGTAATCATTTAACTTCACGTTAAATCTCAACAAGAGACACACCAGTTGTCACCATGTACCCACTGTTCTTCATATTGAAAAAAAAATTCTTTGGAATGTCAAAAAAAAATAGAGTTTTTATAATTTTTTTATGTAATAGAGGAATAAATTCATGTTCCGCATATCATTACCCACTAATTCGTATCTGCCGAAGCCATTGATGAAGTCCATTTCGTCATATTGACATCTAGAAGCAACAATTCCAGATGAAAGCAGCCAATTCAAGTGCTCAGTTCAGCAGCGTTTTTTTCAATGTTACCAATTGATATGAATGACAATTTATTATTGGGTAGATAGCTTTAACTGTTTTATAATTTTATTGAGTATAACTAGATGAAGAGTGATGCGCCAAAGCCCCGAATTTTTTTTTTCAACCGCCACCTATCACTGTTAGAATTGCACCAAACTTCATGCTACGTTGGCGAAACAACAGCAAATACAGACTGAAGAGTATGGACAAACGTCAATACGATCTGCAGTTGTCAAGTAGAAGGCACGAAGAATGAGGATTGAGGCGTGGAATACTTCAAAGCACTCAGTTCGAGTGAATACACGGTATAGAAATATTTTCAACATACCATAGGGGCACAAATTTTATGATAGTGAGCGACACGAAAGATTTTTTTTCCAATACTTTTGCGCTTGGTTCCGCGTGTAGTCATATAAAATTAGGTTACAGAGCAGTTCCAGCTATCCATCCATTCACAAATTGTCGATCATATTGATTGGGAACAAATAAAAAACGCTGTTGAACTTCACACTTGAATTGGCTCATTTCTTCGGGAGCTGTCATCCCTAGAATGACAATATCAAAAAACAGACTTCATGAATAGCTTTGGCAAATACAAATTAGTAAATAATGATACACAGCAGATCAACTCACCGTTTCTTTGATTAAAAATCATTAAAAACTGTGTTTTTTTTTTGACACTCCGAAGAAATTTTTTTTTAACACGAAGAACAATGCGTACATGGCGACAACTGTTGTGTCTCTTGTCAAGGTTTGGTGTAGAGTCAAATGATCACTTTTTGAAATGTGTGACGATATTTTCCGGTGGTTTGTGAGAGTTCCTGAGACTTCAAATTTTTAAGGGGGTCCTTAGGCCCCCCCTAACCCAAAATATGGCGAGGCGTCATGTTTTCATTTGAAAAGAAGACCATGAAGACCATTCATACCAAATTTCATGTCTCTATCACAAATCAAACAGATTGTAATAAACCTGGTTACTAACCCTCGGATTATACTTAATCAACAATGTTAATTGGAAATTCGACTTCCGTGTTATTTTTTGTCGCGAAATACGAGTTAGAGGTTCAAGCGAAGGTCTTGTCATGCCCTGCAGTATATATCAACAGTTCTAAGCCAACAATGTAGCTCTAGTGTGACAAAAACCAGAATACCATTTTCGGACTAGTTGCAGCAAACATGATATACTTTGACAGCGCCGCAAGAAGAATGCTCAACTGGGATTTTAGGGGATTTTGAGTATGTGGTAGAGAATGAAATTCTGAATCGATATCTGCTATAAAATTTCATGAATTAATTTTTTCAAGGTTTGGGGTCTTTTTTGGCTATCTTTACTGCACTATGAGGTGAACGTACAATAAGTACCAACAAAAGTTCTTGGAACAATTATTGTGAATTAAGGTTGGGAAATTGTTTTTTGACGACTTATTTCAATTTGTTATTTCAACAGAATATAAATTGATTCCAGTTCCTCTTTCCTTTAACATAAAAGGTTTTTGAAAGCAAATGGTGCAAGAGCTGGCTCAAGTGTTTCATAAATAAATTAGTCCTTGAAACGAATAATCAGAGGCATAATCGTCGAAGCCCCAACAAAAGCTTTTCTCATTCTCACCAAATCTTCGGCAATGAACCCATCAATTACGGCTTTACTTCTTACCAGCACAATCGCGATCAATATCTCTTACAACTATACCATCAGTTACGATGGGTCCGACACCACACCTTTTGAGAATCAAGCAAAAATAATCGTATCTCAACAAGCATTCAAACTCGGCATCGCAGATACAAACATCACCGTTTTATCCAGAAGGATTTTCCAAATTCGGGCTCCAGTCGAAAGAGTCGACATTTTCACGTGCAACATCGAAAAGATCGAAGCGGGACTCTTCGACTCGCTACCGATCACCGAACAATTAACCATCTCCAACAACCCCCTCTACTTTTTGCGGAAGGGCACTTTCAAAAATTTACCGATACAAGAGCTGTCGCTCTGTGGAAACCGTTTGGTCCTAATCGAAACTGGAACGTTCGAGAACATGAGCTTGGTGGTGTTGGATTTGGACTTCAATAATTTGATTAATTTGGACGCGAATTGGTTCGTGAATGTTTCAGTCGATATTTTCGAAATGTCCGGCAATCAAGTGTACCGAATGGAATCGGTAATTTCGGGCATTTTCGGTTCGAATGTATCGTTTGCCAGCTTTGCCGGCAACCACATCAGCAAATTCGTGATGGCTTCGGTTTTTGCCGGAACGCAAGCCATCGGGCATTTGGACTTGGATCATAACTCCATCGAGGTTTTGCCGTTTGGAACTTGGAACGGCACCATTGCGGTCTTGAGTTTGCGTTACAATTTTTTGACTAGAATTCCGTCCCATTTACCTGTAACGCAAGAGCTCAACGTTGAAATGAACCTGCTGACTTGCAAATTTTTGAACGAGCTCTTAACATGGGCGAGTGAAAATTCCGTTAGCTTGATCTATGAGGGTGGCAGCGGTAATATTCAACATTTGAGCAATCCAGTCTTGGTAGGAACATGCTTATTACTAGTTAATTTGATTATATGCACAGCAACCCTGTGTTTATGGGGTAGATTACTGGTTACGCCAGCAGGACACTCAACAAATAGGAGCGCAACTACAACAATGCAGAATTGCAGAGCGTGAATGTCTTGCGGTGATATTTGGCGTTGAGGAGTTCCGACCTCACGTTGAGGAACCTACTTCAAGGTTTTGACCGACCATCACTTGCTCCTGTAGCTATTCAAAGTAAGGTCACAATCGGACGACTAGCTCGGAGTGGAACAATTTATCAACTGCACTTCACAGTTTACTGTTTCAGGAATTTTGGCTACTAGTCTAGTACCGAGCTACTCACTAAACTCACTTGAGTTTTCGAATTTTTACATGAAAAACAGAAATGAATAAAATAAATGATAACTTGTGTATCGCCTCACTGTTTTTTTTTCGACGTTTCAAACTGAAGAATGAAAGACCTTTGGCTCCAGAAAAAGCGATTCAATGGAAGCTCGACATTTTTGCCCGTTCCATGCAAAAAAATGGGTCAATTCCTGAAGCATTTTCAGCAAAATACGGATCTCTCCGGCGGTCTTTCATAAGCAGCAGAATTTACTATCAAAACAAGTATTAAAAAGAACAAAAGGCCCATAAAAAAAAACTAGGCCCCTCAAAGTGGCTAATTGGACCAAATAAACTGCTCACAAATTTAAGTGGATATTTTTAAAAAATAGTTTTTTTAAAATCGCCACAAAATTCTTTAAAATCACTCGATTGTAAAACCGGTTGCACTGTTTCAAAGAAAAATGTCAATATTTTCAAGAACTACTGAAGTCCTCGTCAAAAATTACATGGATATGTCTAATACAGGGTAATGAAAAAAATCGTTAAGTTTTGTTCTTTTTTACTCTCGTGCAGGAGATTGTCCATCCACCCTGTACACCTATATTTACTTGGATCTTATAGTCTGCAGCTTATGTAACTCGTCAGTTTTTAGTTTTCCGCTTTCCGTTGCGTACTTACCGAAATATAGCCTTTTTACTTTCCAAAGTCGTTTTATCGATGAATCTACTAAATCCGGACGCTACTGGATTTTTTTTGTACTAATCAATGCCACTTGGTACTTTTAGAACGACTTTTTGCGCAGATTTCAAAATCAACGAGGGTATGGCGTCTCAACCATCTGATGTATACCGGGTGTCGCAAAAAAATCATTTATAAGATTCATTTTATTTCGAAATAATCAGTAGCAAAACGCCGTTGCAAAAATCAACTCCAGGTAAGTTCGATATCGTGGCAAATATCTTGCGGAATGGTACAAGGCAAAGAGAAATTGTCAATTTGGTGAACGTATCGCCAAGTGTCATCGGTGGGCAAAGAGACGACTCCTGGCCACTGGCAGTGCCCGAATTACACATGGAGAAGGTCGGAGAATAATTCCAGTAATGGACGATCTCTTCTTGTTAGACATAAAATTGTAAAATTGAAAAGTGAAATTTTCTACAACCTGTAATAAGGTGTCAGAAACAAATTTCTTAGTTCATGCGACACCCTTCATATTTTTATGTAGTCTTTCATTTGAAATCTGCTCAAAAAATCGTTTTAAATGTACCAAGTGGCATTGTTTTGTAAGCACCAAAAAATCCAGTAGCCCCCCGGATTTATTCATTGACAAAATGACTTTGGAAAGTGAAAAGGCTATATTTTGGTGAGTACGCAACGGAAAGCGGAAAAATAAAAACTAACGAGTTACGTAAGCTACAGACTATAAGATCCAAACAAGTATAGGTGTACAGGGTGGATAAACAATCTTCTGCATGAGATTAAAAAAAAACAAAACTGAACAATTTTTTTCATCACCCTGTATTAGACATATCCATGTGATTTTTGTGGAGGACTTCAGTAGTTTTTGAAAATATTGACATTTCTCTTCAAAACAGTGCAAACGGTTCCACAATCGAATGATTTTCAAGAATTTTCTGGCGATTTTAGAAAAACCTTTTTTTTCAAAATATCCACCTCAATTTGTGAGCAGTTTATGATGTAAGTATTGTTACGTGTTTCGCGTACGGGTTCGAATATAACTGAGACGATCGTTTCAAAACACACACTGTTTATCACTGCGTACTACAATGAATACACGCCGGTAGTTATCTACTTAGAAATATCGCAAGTACTTCGCTTTTATCCGCTCGCTTCCACTTCGCATTCCAATTCAATACTGCTCGTGAGCTGACGGTTATTGCCTTTTATAGGCCTCCGAATAGTGTTCCCGAACACATCTCCCAGCAAACTTGACAGTGGACCGGCATACGATTTTCTAGTCGGCTCTCGAATAATCCCCATACATTTCGCGTGTAATTCTGCCGTGCTCTGGAGCCGGCGCCGCCGCCAAATGAACATATATGTCTTGATCAGGCGTTGGAGTCGCCATGTATTTCAATGCCATCAAGCTTACTCTAGAAATGTCCAGAGCTCCGCGCATTTGTACAGGGTGTTCACGATAAAATTCACCCCCTTCCAGTAGATTCCCCTTCAAGATATTTCGAAAAACTGAACACTTTTTCTTCACGATTAAATCGATCTTTCCAAGTTTCTAATTGGTACCGTATACAGGGTGTGATATCTCACTTTTTTATTTTGAATGCAACACCCTGTATTTTATTCCGTCATTTGGTGGAGCCCTTTCTTCTGATCACAAATATATATGACACTTATGATTTATTTTGACAAGTGAGTTGTCGGAAAAATAATAAAATAGGTAAGTCAAATAATTTTGTTCCGCGGCAAGATGGCTTTGGTTTCTACATTTCACTTGAAGAAAATTATTCTCGCAGCATTTTTTCTGCAGAGTTCAACTCTGCATGGATAAATGGTCTGATTTGTTTCTAATACAGGGTGTCGCGTAATTTTTAATTTTTAAGTCATTTGACTATTTTTTTTATTATTTTTTTGACAGCTTCCTTGTTAAAATGAATCATGAATGTTATATATCTTTGTAATCAGACAGAGGAGCTTCATCAAATGACGTGATAAAATATAGGGTGTTGCATTTGAGATAAAAAAGTTACATGTCACACCCTGTATAAGGTACCAATTGAAAACTTTTGGACGATCGGTTCAAGATCCCGGAGAAAAATCGCTGGGAAAAAGTTTCTAGTTTTCCAAAATATCTCAAAGGGGAATCTCCCAGAGGGGGGGGGGGGGTGAATTTTATCGTGAACACCCTGTACACTGCGGCTGTGGAAAAGTCTAGAAATATCGCGGGTTTCCAGATTGCACGGGCATCGCCGCTCTTAACAATATGAAAAATCGGGCGTGTCACCCCAAAACTTCCCTGACGAGTAGCAAAGGAACGGATGGGAATTTCTGTATGAGATGTGCCTTCTAGCAGAAAGTTGAAATTTGAGAGAAAGATTGAAGAACTGGAGATACTCTCCACAATAAGGGCTTCAATTTGGGTCTCATAATTTGAGTCCGGTCTCGATAACCCAGACCGGTTTCACATTCTCGACAGGGAAATTCTCGGCAAATTAAGACACCTGTAGACACCAGGGAACCTATTTATAAGGCTTCAACCAATCCAAGAAAACACAAGAGCGTCGTTTTGGCCTGGAACGGCAAAATCTCATAGTCACAAGTGGGGGCCACATCAAGGCTTGGAACGGCATCAGGAATAAGACACCATGGGGCCCTGGTACCGAATCATACAAGGAAACTGCATACATTACAGCTTGAGTGTATACGCCAACGCCCAACGGGATGGGCATACTGAAGTTGCTAAAGCTACAGAAAACACAAGGGGTATTTACGGAGCCCCAAAACGATACTTGAAGACACAAAGGATCGGGGCGCACTGTTGTCTTGAACGATACAAGAAAACACACCAAGATCTGCCCAGGGAGATCTGCCCAGGGAGATCTGCCTGCATCCATAACCATTTCGTCACTTTGACATAGATACGTCAATGTAACAAAAACCTAATGATTTGATTCCTAAGGAAATTGAATGGGCCAAAGGTCTACCGAACTGGCAAACCCGACTAAAATTGGCCAGGTAAATTTTGCAAATTATCATAGCGCCCTCGATAGCGCCCGTCTTGTGAATGATGGGAAACTCCAACTGCAGCATTGATTTGATTCTTTGGTTGTGTTGCTTCCTGCCAAATTCTGATTGATTCCAAATAATTGAATAGTTGAGTTTTGAATTTTGACATTTTTTGAAATGTGACAGATGACAGATGGACAAAAAAAATGTAACAGCTTCAAATAGTGTTTCTTAAGGGCTTTCAGGTGACATATTGCAAGTCAAGCTCCATGATGTATAACTTCTGTCATGTTTTGAAAGTGACATTTCGGTTTGACAGATGACAGCCAAAAACTGATGGGTTCTTTCCATGGACAAACAATATGGTTGTTTCTAGCGGTCACAACAATTTTAGTACAGTATGATCAAAAAATTTCATCTTCTAGGCAGGCTGTGGTCTGGTCATTGGCAGGCAAACGAAGCTGATTTTGGCCAGGCCACAACCCGCCTTGAATAGAAAAGTTTTTGATCATACGGCACTATCATTCACACCCACAATCACACTATTCTTCTTAGAGGATGAACGTTTTCCACTAGTGTAAGCGACTCCGTCCGTGGGCCGGAAGGCATTCTTTGTACCCGGTACGTCGGAATCTCTTCTTGGCTTGTTGTCCAATTTCGGAACTTTGGGTTTGTTCAAAATCGAAATGTCACCTATGACATGTGTCGCTGTTACTTTGCTAAAAAAGCTTCGAACCTTATCGGCAAAAGAAGTCTTCTTATCTCCATTGTCAACAGATGGCGCAAGATGTGCTCTACTGGGCTGACCGGACAATTCTTCGCCGGGAACTTTGGAGCTCTTATGAGGCCCAGTGTGACTGTGATATTCAGAGCCCTATCCCCCGCTAAGTTTTTACGTAGAGTTTCAAGCCCTGTTGAGTCCCCTTGTCTCTACAAGTGTCGTTTGGGATCTTGATGAACCCCCTTGGATATCCCCAAATTTTCTGGAAATTTGCTTCGCCGTTATGCCTTGGATGGCTTATTAGAGCCCTATTAGGTCTTCTTGTCTTGATGTTGCATTCGTAGCCCTGCCGAGACCCTCTCCCATTGTTTTAGTTTTAAAAGCTCTAGTTAGCTTCTGTGAGTCTTTATGTGTTGGTTGAAGTCCTATAGGACCCCACGAGGGACCCCATTTGTGTCTTTCAGTGTCATTTGGAACCCTAGTGAGCCCTGCCAGGCTTTCTTGCGGCCCTGTCCTCACTTGTGTTCTACATCAAAGCATTTCAAGCCTTGCTGAGCCCCCTTGTGTCTTTAATATCGTTTGGAGCCCTATTGCGACCCCTTGTGTCATCAATTATCGTTTACAGCCCAGGTGGCCCCCTTCTGATTTCTCGAAGATCCTGGAACCTTAGAAAGCTCTCTTGTGCGCCTTCTTAGGTTTCTCGGAGCCCAATGTGGCCCCCTAGTATCTTCGTGTTTCATTTGTGGCTCTGCTGAGCCCCTATTTCATTGATTCAGTTTTCGAAGCTCTGGTTTGTCCTGTGAGTCTTTGTGTGTTGGTTGAAATCCTGCAGGGTCCCCTTTGTGTCTCTGAGTGTTATTTGGAGGCCTAGTGAGCCCCGCCAGGCTTTCTTGCGACCCTGTCCTCACTTGTGTTCTACACCAAAGCATTTCAAGCAGTGCTGAGCCCCCCTGTGTCTTCAATATCGTTCGGAGCCCTATTGCGCCGCCTTGTGTCTTGAATTATGGTTTGCAGCCCAGGTGAACCCCTTCTGTATTCTTGAAGATTCTGGAACCTTAGTAAGCTCTCTTTCGATCCTTCTTAGGCAGTGTTCTTAGGTTTCTCGAAGCCCTATGTGGCCCCCTTGTGTTTTTATGTTTCATTTGTAGCCCTGCTAAGCCCCTTTTCTCATTGATTCAGTTTTTGAAGCTCTATTCAGCTCATGTGAGTTTTTATGTGTTCGTGGAAGTCCTACAAGGCTCCCTTTGTGTCTCTAAGTGTCATTTGGAGCCCAAGTGAGCCCCGCCAGACCTTCTTGCGGTTTTCAGAGCCCTATCCTCCCTTGTGATCTACATCAAAGCGTTTCAAGCAGTGCTGAGCCCTCTTGTGTCTTCAATATAATTTGGAGTCCTATTGCGCCCCCTTGTATCTTCAATTATCTTTTGCAGCCCAAGTGACCTCTTCTGATTTCTCGAAGATTCTGGAGCCTTAGAAAGCTCTTTTTCGCCCTTTTTAGGTTTTTCGGAGCCCTATGTGGCCCCCTTGTGTTTTTATTTTTCATTCGTAGCCTTGCTGAGCCCCTTCTTCATCGCTTTAGCTTTTGAAGCTCTAGTTAGCTCCTGTGTGAGTCTTTATGTGTTGGTCGAAGTTCTACAGAGCCCCCTTTGTGTCTCTAAGCAGAGTTGGGTCATTACACGTAGAAAATTATTTTTTATCTACAAGCGTTAAATAATACCCGTCACTTTTGACACGTCGTCATGGGCGACGTGAAAGAATGATGATTCTGCGCGTTCCTGTCATATTTTCAATAAATTCTGACATTTACCAATTATTTCAAAGACCATTGTAGATAAAATCCTGTACGATACACGCGTTAAAAGTGTCTTATTTTGTTCGCGGGGTTGCTCTACTCGCTAATGCTCGTTTTGCAAGCGTCCCCGCTCACAAAATAATACCTGTCACTTTTAACACTCATATCGTACATAGCTATTCTACATCACTGAAAATAATCACGTAGAATATGTAGAATACATAGAATATGTAGAATACGTAGAATATGTAGAATAATGTATATTACGTAGAAAATTCTAATTCACGCAATATTAGCTTTCAATCGAATGCATTCACTTGAAGATTTGAAGTTGAAGATACAGTTAGATCGTAAAGATGTGAGAAACTCTTGTAGGTACATGTGTCTACACTCAAGCTGAAGGATGTTCAATCCGATGAGTTCTGAGAATTTTTTGTTGATAAGTACCTTTTATTATACTTCAAGCAATTATTATCTCATTCAATTGAACTTTATCATACTGATATCTACACCTTCACTTACCCATATTCTTGAGTTGATTCTAAATCAAGTAAAGGTTGGAAAACACAAAACACGCAAATAATTTCGCCTTTCAGCACCAAAGCGGACCCATCGCATTTTCAATGAAACAAAAGTTTACGACTACCACAACACCAGATAATTAGACCAGAACTGCCCAGACACGTGTTTCGTCCCTGTTGGGGGCCCATCATTGCGGAGGCATCCAGTCGGACCAGGACTATCAGGAGTGTCACAAAGATTTATCTGACTGCCACAGCACTGGATGATACAACTGATGCCTACGCACTGGTGAGCCCCAAGCAAGGGCGAAATAAGTGTCTGTGCAGTTTTGGTTTAATTGTCTGGTGTTGTGGTAGTCGGAAAGCTTTGTTTTATTCAATTAAATGTGTCCACCTGCAAAATAATTTCCTACGTGTAGAATTTGTAACAAAAATGGGAAATCTAGTGACATATTCTACAGTAGAATATACACGTAGATCACGCATTTTCGACGATTCTACTGACCCAACCCTGTCTCTAAGTGTCATTTGGAGCCCTAGTGAGCCCTGTCAGGTCTTCTTGTGATATCAAGGGCCCTATCCTCCCTTGTGTCTACATTGTAGGATTTCAAGTCCTGATGAGCCCCTTGTGCCTTGAAGTGTCTTTCAGAGCCCCAATAAGCCCGGTCATGAGCGGGCGCAATCCTTGCGAAGAATTGTCCGGCGAAGAATTGTCCGCGAAGAATTGTCCGCGGGAAGAATTGTCCTAGCACCCTTCACTGGAGTAATAATGCAGTTTGTTGATGCAAGTAATCTGCTGCTTGAGCGAAGATATCGTATCCTTGAGGCTGTGAATTACGGTGTCCTTGCCTTCGAGGAGTAGCTTCAGGTACCTTATTTCAAGGGCTGCCGCGTCCTCAGAGGCGCCAAGAGGCATCGGTACACTATGACTGGTATCGGAGCTACGCCATTGTCGTTGTTTGCACCAGAACAACAATTCACCTCTTCAGGACTGATCTGCTCGACATCCCTTAAGTACTTCACGCAATCATGGTGGAGAATAGAAGCAAACACGATGCATTTAGGACCACTTTGAGGCACTTTGAGACATTTCTTACGGCATTTACCAGAAGGTACATCAATCACATGCTGACCCTGCGACGCCATCTTGCATTCATGCATCAAGATGATGGGAATCGAAGGAAATTCGTTAGGGTTTGGTGTCTAAGAGACGGCAGCGCGTCGCTGCGCCAGCCTAGTCGCATTTCCACGTACGGCAAGCTCGATTCTCCAAAATTTCAATACTCAAATGTCAGTTTGATCACTAACATAACCTTACCTTCAGAAAAGCCAGTTTTAAACCAAGTAAAAAGGCGGCAGCTATATCCCATATACCTACTTTCTATTTTCGGTAGAATGACTTTTTGGAGCAAAAATAAAGTGACAAGCTGAGGAGCTACAGCTACGGCTGATGGCACCTGCAAAGTTTTGGAGTGGAACTATCAGCGGCCATCGGCCGTATTCCCCTAGCGCTCTAGCTTGTCACTTCATTTCTGCTCCAAAAAGTCATTCTACTGAAAATAGAAAGTGTATGGGATATAATTTGCTACACAAGGAACTTTACCCGGAAAAAAATCCAACCTAAGGTGAACGTAGGTACAAGAATGATCAACCAAAATTTGTGCGGAACAATAACAACTGTGAACTAAACTAATGGGGAAATTGTTTTTTTTGACGAAATACCTATTTCAGTTCGTTATTCCAACAGAATATAGATTGATTTCAGTTTCTATGTCCTTTAACATAAAAGCTTTTTGAAACCATATGACGCAAGCTGGTTTAAATGTTTCATCAATAAATTACTCCGTAAATAAATTATCGTAAAATACCCAACAAGAGCTTTTTTCGAGACTTTTTCATTCCCACAAAATCTTCGGCAATGAACCCATCAATTGCGGCTTTGCTTCTGATCAGCACAATCGCTGTCAGTATCTCTTACAACTATACCATCCGGTATGAAATAACCGATCTCAAACTTTTTGAGAACCAAGCAAAAATTATCGTATCTCAACAAGCGTTCGGACTAGAAATCGCAGATACAAACATCACCGTTTTATCCGGAAGGATTTTTCAAATCCGAGCTCCAGTCGAAAATGTCGAGCTTCGCGAGTGCAACATCGAAAAGATCGAAGCAGGACTCTTCGACTCGCTACCGATCACCGACCAGTTGATCATTTCCGGCAACCCCCTCTACTTTTTGCGGAAAGGCACTTTCAAAAATTTACCGATACAAAACCTGTCGCTCACTGGGAACCGTGTGGTCTTCATCGAAGCCGGAACGTTTGAAAACATGAGCCTGGTAAATTTGAATTTGGATTTGAACAATCTGGTCAGTTTGGACGCGAAATGGTTCGTGGATGTTTCGGTCGATGCCCTCGAAATGTCCGCCAATCAGCTGTGGATAATGGAATCACCTCCGGGGATTTTCGGCAGGAACGTGACGTCCGTCAGTTTTTCCAACAACCAGATCAGCACCTTTAGGGTGGCTTCGGTTTTTGCCGGAACGCAAGCCATCGGGAAACTGATCTTGGATCGTAATTATATCACGTTTTTGCCGCTCGAAGCATGGAATGGCACCATCGAGGTCTCGAGCTTACGCTACAATTTTTTGACCGAAATTCCGTCAACTTTACCTGTGACTCGAGAATTTCACGTTGCAATGAACCTGATCACTTGCACGTGTTTAGACGAACTCTCAACTTGGGCAAGTGAAAATTCCGTCAGCTTGTTCTACAAGGATAACAGCTTCGATGACAGCAGTAATGTTCGTCACGTTAGCAATCCAGTCTTGTTGGGAACCTGCTCACTTCTAGTTAATTTAGTTATGTGCACAAGCAGCTGTGTGTTTATAGAGTAGGTTGTCGGTTACGCCAGCAAGACATTCAACAAGCAAGAGTGCAGTTACAGCGTCACAGAGCGTGAATGTCTTGCGGTGATATTTGACGCTGATGAATCCGACCCCACATAGAGAAAACCCGCTTCAAAGTCTTGACTGACCATCATTTGCTTCTGTGGCTGTTTAAAATTAAAGCTACAACCAGACGACCAGGCCAGAGCGAATCAATTTCTCGACCGCTCTGTACAATTTATTGCCTCACGAGTTTTGGTTGCTCCCTCTCTACTTACTAAACACACTGGAACAAGGTATTCGCACCTTCATCATGTAGAAACCATGGACCTGTACTTGGACTGGACTGCTTATCGGGGTACCATAGTTGTAAGTAGAGCCAGGCAACCAGTTATACTGGTGCCTACCATGTCAACCTACCCCCTACTCGCTACCAACTTGACGGTTAGTGATTACGGGATTCGCCGCCAGTTAGAGACTGACACTGTACCAAGACGGTCCCGAGTCGTTACCATTGTTACTCAATAAATACGATCCAATGCAATCTCGAGTGTCTTTTAATACACCCATTAACATGGCGTAGTCGCGGAAGTGAATCAAAAGTATACCTACAATGCTGGATAGTGAAACTAAATATGTGCAGTGCAAATAAAGACGAAAATCAGACAGGATGGGAGATCCACGTGGAATCGCACCAATGTCAATGGATGGGAAGCCTCCCAGAAAATTGGACAACATGACGATCGAAATTCGAAAATTTCCTATAATGCCACCGAAGCACATGAAAAAGAAGAAAGAGTTCAGTGTGCACAATTGCCCCACTACATCGGCGAGGAGGGCTACAAGATCTTCAACACATTCACCATCCGGGGTGAAGAGAAAAATAAATTAGAACCCCTGCTTCAGCGATTTGAAAAATACTTCCTCCCAATAGAAAAACTGCCGTTCGAGAGGTACATATTCTTCACAATGAGACGAAAATCGCACCAATCGCTGGATCAATTTATCGTGGATTTGAAAACTCAAGCCAAGAAATGTGAACTAGGAACATTGAATGACGAGCTTACACAAACAATGATAATTTGCGGTGTACAAAGCAGCAAAATGCGGGAGAAATTACTTGAAGAAGACGGGAAAATGCTGGAAGAAACCATAAAAGTATGCAAAATTCTCGAAAAATCAAAGGAGCAAAAGAGGGTGATGACGTCGGCGAATAATCCAGAAGACGGCGAGGTCGATGCAGTCCTACAAAATGGCGCACACCGTACGCGGGATCGGAGACCACGCAATGCAGGTGATGCAACAAATCATCAACAGATGGCGCACGATGTACGGCCCAGGCAGCAAACGTCTAACGGGACGCAACGCAGTTCACCAAACGCGAGACTAATAGGCCATTCACAATGATGTTAATGTTAACGTAATGTTATCGGCAATGGTAATGTTAGCATTCAAAGCAACGAGTTTCAAATGATGACGTTTACAATCATGTTAGTGGCAATGGTAATGTTAGAACTTCTGTAATGAAAACTTAAGACGATGTTAACACCACCCTTCCTAATATCCACCAATAAGAACACTGAATAATAATTACCAACAGCGAATTTGAGGACACTAGGTTGGTAGCACTTTCGAAAAATTGATCGACGTCCTTCATTTAACCATGAAAATAACGTAATGTTAGGAGCAAAGAATGTTTTGAATCTTGACATCATTTCTTAACATCCACCAATAGGAACCTTGGAATTTCAAAAATTCAAATTCAGCGCTTTTCTGCACCTGCGCTGTGGGTTGTGGGCTGCAGTTGAATGTGATTGACAACTGCCTGCGAGTTCAACACTTCCGCCTTGTACGAACACTTGGTGCACTCGAACCATTCGATTCGGTCGGTCGCAAAGTGCTTTGACACTGTCTGCGGTTCTAAGTTTCTTTTGTATTTTGTCTGAATGGGCACTCGAGGCACCGAAAGGAATTGAAGTAGGCTGCCACAATTTCGAACTTGTCCAAATCGATGTATCGTCCGAAGATTGTGTCGTTTCAAATAATCCTTGTGCAATGTGCATGGTCTTATAAACCATGAACACTTATGAACACTCTGTACATCCGTGCGTCTTGGCTCCATTCATCAACAAAATGGTATTTTGAATGCCATTCTTTGTGTATCTGATACCACATTTGGTGCAAAACAAAGCTTTCGTACGAGCTTTCGCACAATTCTCCAAATGTCTGGCTAACTTTGTCAAGTTTTGTCGAAAAACATTTGTACGAGTAGTGTTCTTACCCTGAATAGAAACCAATGCACTATGTTTGTTTCGAGTGTTCGTATACTCACTCTAACAGCGGAGGTAGATATTATTCGCGTTCGAATATTCGAACACCCCAGCACACAACAGTGAGCACCCATTCCGATATCCAGTCGTCCAACAACATTTATTTTGAGCCCTAACGCTCGTTGCTTTTGCGTCGGTCAGTTTTATTTATTTCTCTTGATGTTGTGAGGTTATATTAAACGTCAATATTGAATCAAAAATATCAAACTGTCAACAGTGACAACATCGATATTTTACAGACCATGCACCTTCTAATTTTGGTGTAGTTTGTGTGTGGTGTGGTTATGAAAGTATATAAAATAATTAAAATAGGTAATGGGAGTTAGGTCTAACCACTAGAAGGTGGTATAACCATGGATTTGATATTTGTGATTTGGAGATATTTTTCCAGTTTGGTTGGCACCAGTAATGAAATCGCATGCGCACTTTCAAGACTTATTCTGTTAACATCATTGTGAACATGCTCCTGCTAACATTACCATTACCATTACGTTACGTTAACATTAACGCATTAAGCATTTTGGTGGAGAATTTTAAGATGGCGTCGCAAGTTGATACTCCTGCATTTGCTTCTCTTTTAAAACGCCTAAGCAAAGAAGATCTGATGTCGATAATCTTGTCAAAGGGTGTCGGCTTTGATTCTCCTACTGGAATGAGTGTGAGTTACTTCGATAAACTAAAAGCCCTTGTACAGGCCCACTTCGCCCACGCAGAGCCGATTGAGGTTAGATCTCCTCCACTTGAATCTTCCAGCGACGTAAGAGAAAACGTACTCTTGACGCAGATGGTCCAGCAGCTGCAGGACAGAGTCGAAGAACAGAAGTCCATGCTTCAGATTCTGCGAGGGAACTACTTGGATTCGCCGGCTGTGGGTGTATCCGGAAGTAACACCACGGATATCACGCCCGTCAATCGAGCCCCACTAGTCGAACTATCCAGACGTGTACCTATAACGAATGCGACTGTTGTCGCTGAGCAATTGACGAAACGGCTCACTGC
The DNA here is from genome assembly GCA_949128115.1 of Anaspis maculata. NCBI lineage: Eukaryota > Metazoa > Arthropoda > Insecta > Coleoptera > Scraptiidae > Anaspis > Anaspis maculata. The sequence continues at coordinate 2,051,939 of OX421962.1, forward strand.
TCCAGATAAACAGCCGAAGAAAACCGCAATTGTTGGGAATGGTGTGGTTGACACAGGTGCTGATCCGAGTGCCACCTTTGCCGCGGCTGTCCGCAAAGTCTGGTTGTACGTGGGTAGGGTGGATAAAGCAACTAAAGCCTCCCAGATCGAACTCTACCTAAGGAAGAAATTCGAGGGTAGTCTATTTGTCGTCGAGCCTCTGCCTGTCCGTGATGATGCCGCCAGTGTGGCATTCAAGGTGGGAGCCGACACTGCTCTCAAGGAAGAATTATACAAGAGCTCGAACTGGCCCCCGAACGTTGTGATTAAAAGATTCACTTTCTTTCGTAACACCAGCGCCGGTGGCGCAGCAAAATTTTAACGAAGTAGACGGTAAACCTGCACCTAGAGTGAGGCCCAGCTGTAGCGGCAGTGCACTTGAGCACGATGTATGCATATATTATCAAAACGTCCGAGGATTACGCACAAAAACCTCCACATTCTTTAACAACATTGCTGCCGCTCGACATGACATTGTGGCGGTGACTGAGACATGGGCCACTCCTGACATGGTTAACTCTGAGCTATTTCCAACACATTACACGGTTAATCGTAGTGACAGATCTGCTCCTGGCTTGTCGCGCGGTGGCGGTGTGTTGTTGGCCACTGTGAACACAATCAGAACCGTGGCTTTGGATCTGCAAAACATCAATAAATGTGTGCCTCTTATCAATGTTGTGGGTTCCAGATTGACTTTTTCTAATCATGTTATTGTTTATGTTTTTGTACTCTATATATCGCCGTCGGTTTCTTTTGACCAGTATGCATTGTTTTTAGATTTGTTTACTTCTTTGGACTGTGTCTTTAGTGGCCGAGTGATTGTGATTGGCGATTTCAATGTTCCTACTTTTTCCACCCCAAATGAGGGTGATCGATTCTCTAGGCTTCTGAGTGACTCCCTGCATTTGTTGAACGCGAATCAGTACAGTCAGGTTTTAAACTCACATGGACGACTCCTGGACCTTGTCCTTGCTACGTTTGAATGCCATGTATTGAGGGAATATGACCCCTTACTTGATGAAGATGCTCACCACCCGGCATTATCCGTTTCGTTTCTTATTCCAGGACGACCTCACTTGCTCCGTGACCGCATGAATGAAAAAGTGTACAATTTCAAAAAGGCCAACTTTCCTCTACTTTACGAAACCTTGTGCTCGACTGACTGGAGCAGTCTTTATGCCATTCAACATGATGTCGATTCGGCCTGCTCTGAGTTTTACAAAATTCTGGATTCTATCTTTCAGAGAACGGTTCCATATTTCAGGCCGGCTAAAGGGAAAAGGTCACATCCACAATGGTTTACCGGTGAGGTGGTGGGTCTGTTGCGCCGCAAGGAAAGGGCACATAAGATGTATAAAAAACATCGTACTTCGTTCTATTTGGAGAAGTTTAAAAGCATTAGGACCTCCGCCAGGGCCATGATTCGGCGCGACTATCGGGACTTTATGCGGGAGACAGCTGCTCATATTACACTGGACCCTCGTAAATTCTGGTCCTTTGTTCGTGGTAAGAAGGGTGGGTCCAGTGTTCCTGGGTTCATGAGAGATTCTGGTGGGGTCGAGTATGATAATCCTGAGTCCATAGTTGAAGCTTTTGCTGAATATTTCAAAAGTGTTTACACCTTACCTACCTTCAACAGTCAAGTTCCGCTGTCTACTCCGGAGCGTGCGTCTCTGGATGGTATCACTGCTGGGCTGGTGTCTAGGGATGACGTTGTGGCGGCTGCCGGAGGGATTGGGAACGGTATGACTTCGGGTGAGGACATGGTGCCCGGTTTCCTGGTCCGCGACTGTGCTTGTGTCCTTGCCGATCCTTTGAGATTCATCTTCAATCTAATCCTGACAACCTTAGCGTACCCCAAGACTTGGAAACGGACCAAGGTCTGTCCGGTGTTGAAAAAGGGCGATCCTTCAGTCCTTAACAACTACCGCCCAATATCGCTGATTTCCAACTTCGCCAAGATTTTTGACACTATCCTCTACAATCAAATCTATCCACAGGTGAAAAAACATATCTCTCCCTTCCAACACGGTTTCATGGAGGGAAGATCTACAATTACAAATCTGGCGTGTTTCTCACAGTTTGTATCCGAGACTTTGGACTCCCGAGGCCAGGTTGACGTGGTGTATACGGACATTTCTAAAGCATTCGATCAATTAGATCTTAACTTATTGATGCACAAGCTAGACAGACTTGGGTTTTCACCATCTCTGTTGCTCTTGTTTCGTTCTTACCTCTTTGACCGAGTTCAGCGTGTCACGTGTCACTTTACTAGTTCCAGTTCATATATATCAACTTCTGGGGTTGCCCAGGGGGCTAAGTGGGGTCCATTGTTGTTTTTAATTTACATCAACGATATAGACATGTCGATCGACTGCAACAAGTTACTGTTTGCTGACGATCTAAAGATATATTCTAGAGTCGATACGGTTCTTGATTGTGTCAGGCTTCAGCGATGCGTTGATTCCGTATCGGAATGGTGTCGCCAGAACGGTTTGTCTTTGAATGTTGACAAGTGCATGATTGCAACTTATACCAGGAAAGTTGACCCGATTTCTTTCAATTATGCGGTTGGTCCGGTGCTTCTTAGGCGTAGCGGGGTCACAAGAGATTTGGGTGTCGTTTTTGACAGCAGTTTTTCTTTCTCGAGTCACATTGACGACATTGTGTCCTCGTCGCTGAGGACACTTGGCTTTTTGTATCGCAACTGCAGGGAGCTTGGAAGTGCTTCGTGTCTGAGGGCTTTGTATTGCAGCTTTTTACGATCTAAGCTTGAGTACGCCTCTTTAATTTGGTACCCCATCTACGTCACTCATATAGCCAGACTTGAGTCAGTCCAAAGAAGATTTTTAAAGTTTTTATCATTCATGCTAGATGGCACCTATCCTCCTCAAGGATTTGATCACAGCGCTCTGCTATCTAGACATGATTTTTATTCCCTTGAGGCAAGACATGCCATTTCTTATGCCAAATTTTGTTATAATTTAATTCAAAATGTAATTGACTGTCCGGAGCTTCTTGGGCGGATCAACTTTTTTGTTCCACGTTTGAACGCCAGATCAACAAGGTTGTTTTATTGTGATCCGCCCAAGAGCAACGCGCTTATCCGAAGCCCTATTTATAGCATGTGTAATGGTCTAAATTTGTTTTGCTTCGACTGTGATATTTTCTGTGATAATTTTTGTGATATTCGTCAGCACATTTTGTTGAAATTTATATCTTAGTATTTTTTTATGTTGTATACTTTCACCTGTGACTGTTCGGTTCTTAGCGCACATTTCCTGTATTTGGGCTTCAGGCCTGTTGGAAATAAACCTCTAATCTAATCTAATCTAATCTAATCTAATTAACATCATTGTGCACGAGCTATAAGGAAGACATCATTCATCGATGCCTGCACACGATGTGGTAATAGTCACCCTTTAAATAAATGTTCCGCATTCGGAAAAACCTGTAGCTTTTGCGGAATTGAGAATCCGGGGAAAAAAACAAAGCCAAGGCACCTGATAAAGGTAAAATTAATGAAAAATTAATGATTTCCAACAGATGTGTGGAAAAAAAGATAGTAAAATAAACTCAGTCAATGAAACTTACAATTCAGAAAATGACGATAATAACGAATGTTTTTATATAGGTTCAATTAATAAAATTAATTCTGTAAATAGTCTGGAAAAGGAGTGGCACACAAATCTGGTAATAAAAAATGAGGAATACAAATGCAAGATAGACACCGGCGCTATGTGTAATGTAATTCCTATAAGTTATTTAAGTGAGTTGAAATTGAATACCAAGTCGCTTGAACCGACAAAGACAGTTTTGAGGTCATATACTGGAAATGCTCTTAAGGTACTAGGAACGTGTTCTTTGAAATGCATGAAAAATGTTAACACACACATTATAGATTTCTTTGTTGTTGATTCTGAGACACCACCAATTTTGAGTCTACCGACATGCACGGCTTTGAAGGTAGTAGCCAAAATTGACTCAGTAGTGAATGATGACCAAACGATGAAAATAATTGAAGAAAACAAAGAACTGTTTCCAGGAATTGGCTGTTTATCTGAACCCTATCACATAGAGCTGGAACAAGGAGCCAGGCCTGTTGTAAATGCCACTAGGCGGGTACCTTTGCCTATCCAAGACAAATTAAAAGTCAGTCTAGATCAGCTAGTCAAACAGAGAATAATTCAGAAAGTCGAAGGGCCATCAGACTGGGTAAATGCACTCGTGCTTGTCAGGAAGCCAAACGGCGACATTAGGATATGTTTAGACCCCAAAAATTCAAACGATGTAATTAAAAGAGAATTTTGTCAAATACCTACAATTGAAGAAATAACATATAAATTAACAGGGGCAAAATATTTCAGCACACTTGATGCCACCAACGGGTTTTACCATGGTCAATTGGATGAGGAAGGTTCAAACCTATGCACTTTTGGCACCCCATTCGGGAGATATAAATTCTTGAGGCTACCCTATGGAATTAAATTAGCTCCTGAAGTCTTCCATTCAAGATTCAAACAAACGTTCGATTTTCCAGGTGTAGAAGTATACATTGACGATTTAATAGTTTGGGGTAAAACAAAAGCCGAACACGACGAAAGGTTAGACAAAGTGTTGAAAATTGCAAAAGAGAAAAGTATCAAATTCAATTCAAGTGAATGCAAATTCAGTCAAAATGAGATAAAATACATGGGACATATAATTTCAGAGAAAGGTGTTGCGGTAGACAGTTCAAAACTCAAAGCAATTACAGAAATGCCGAGGCCTACTGATAAAAAAGGGGTACAAAGACTCCTCGGAATGCTAACATACGTCAGTAAATTCATCCCAGATTTCTCAGATAATACCGAGCCACTTAGAAAACTAATTAAAAAAGATGTTGAGTTCGAATGGCTGGATGCACACCAGCAGGGCTTTGATGGTTTGAAGTCAAAATTGTCCAGGAGTCCGGTGCTCCAATTTTTTGATGTCAACAAGCCAAGTACAATTTCAGTAGATAGCTCGAAATCTGGATCAGGAGCTGTCTTACTTTAAAATAACTTACCATGCGTTTATGCCTCACGAGCTTTGACAGATACTGAGCAACGATATGCTCAAATAGAAAAAGAGTTACTGGCCATTTGTTACAAGTTAAATAAATTTCATGAGTATGTGTTGGGCAAAAGAGCCATAGTGGAAACCGACCATCAGCCTTTAATCTCCATATTTAAAAAGCCATTGGATAAGTGTCCAGCTCGTCTTCAGCGAATGCTGATTCAGATACAAAAATACGACATCGAAGTCAGATACAAACGTGGCAAAGATCTTTTAATAGCAGATGCACTTTCCAGGGCTTCTTTGCCTGAACAAACGGAGGACGATAAGAAATGGGAAATAGAAATTGATGCTCAAATTTGCCTTATCATTTCTCAAACTAACGCATCAGACAATAAAATGCAAGAAATCAGAGAAAATACCAAAAACGATGATGAACTCATTGCCCTTAGAAATGTATTTGAAAATGAATGGCCAAATAATAGTAAAAAATTGAACGAAAATGTGAAAGTTTACTGTTAATATTGGGACAAACTAACAGTCATTAATGACATAATTTTCAAGGGTCACTGCATCCTTATATCAAAGAAAATGAGAAAAGAAATGCTGAATAAAATCCATTACAGCCACCTAGGCTCAAACAAGTGCATAAAGTTAGCTCAACAAACGTTATTCTGGCCAAACATGGTCAATGAAATCCAACAATTTATCGCGAATTGTCACGTCTGTCAAACATACTCCAAGTCACAAAGGTCAGAGCCACTTCGACCACATGAAATTGGTAAACTACCGTGGTACAAAATCGGATGTGACTTATTTGAATTAAAAGGGGAAAAATTCTTGTTAACTGTAGATTATCATTCTAAATATGTTGAACTCGAAAAATTGACAAATGGCACTACCAGTAATCAAATAATTAATAAAATGAAATTCATCTTTGCTCGTCATGGCATACCGTCGATAGTAGTCTCAGACGGAGGACCTCAATTTTCGTCTGACCAATTTAAATTTTTTTCGAAAGAATGGGACTTCAATCACGTTCTATCGTCTCCAACTTATGCCCAATCGAATGGTATGGCCGAAAGACAGATCCAAACAATAAAAAACATGTTAAGAAAAATTATCGCGGATCACAAAGAATTGCCAATGGCACTGTTGCATTTCAGAAATACTCCTGGTGTAAATGGTTGGTCGCCAGCTCAAATTTTGATGTCAAGAAGACTACGAACCAACTTACCCGGCTCCACGGAAGACCTAAATCCTAAAACAAGCAACACAAAAATGTATCACAGTCAAATAAAAGAAGCTCAAAGTCGGCAACAAGGAATGTATAATGATAAGAGAGGAGTTCAAACTTTAACTCCTTTACTAGTTGGAACACATGTATATGTTCAAATAAGACCACAAGCAACGTGGACACCAGCTATCGTGTTGAGTAGACTAAAAGATCGATGTTATAAAATCAAGCTAGAAACTGGTTCTGTACTAATAAGAAATAGGAAACTCATCAAACCAAAATTAGCGCAAAATAAAAGCATAGTGGACCGGCGTCCACAAAATACACAATTTGTCAACAAAAATGATAATGATGTAGTTAAGTACTACCTAGAAATGAATAATGAAGAAGAAACTACACACAACGAAGATAACACCCCGATCGAACAAAATGTATCGGTTGAACCAAACCGTACAAAAGAAAAAACCACAAGTGAGGACAGAACTTCTATCGTCTCAACACGAACCAGTTCGGGTAGATCAGTTAGACCTGTTGAAAAATTAGATTTATAAATTTAAATGTAAGTAATTAAGTAGATTAGTATAATATAGCTTAGTTAAGGTTGAATTAAAATTCAAAGTTAGTTTGACCCCCACGTTTCATAATTGAGTACTTAGTATTTAACTATTCCTAAAAAGGGGAGGTGTTAGTAGAGCTAGGCAACCAGTTATACTGGTGTCTACTATGTCAACCTACCCCCTACTCGCTACCGACTTGACGGTTAGTGATTACGGGATTCGCCGCCCGTTAGAGACTGACACTGTATCAAGACGGTCTTGAGTCGTTACCATTGTTAGTCAATAAATACGATCCAATGCAATCTCGAGTGTCTTTGATTACACCCATGATTAATAAGTGAACAATAAATCTCGCCAATTTGAGCACTACAAAGATATCTAACATAAAATCAGTTCTCAAAAGCCTACGGAAACTTGGGATTCGCATTAGAATTTTTTATTTTCAGTAACTTATTGATGCTTGTTCTTGAATAAAAAAATGCGTCAACAATGATGCGTTTCCTTGAACAAAATGTCGAGTTATCTCGCGCCATCTCACCTGATTCCAAGAGATCTCATACAACAATCCCATGGAGAAATCAGAAATCATCTCAAGTGACATTACAGCCTACTGGGAGATCTTTCGTATGGGATCAGTTTTGGTTAGACCAAAAACAATCACCACTTCGACCCTGTTGCCAGTACTTATAGTAGATAAATTGACGTTCCAGCCTAGGAGGACCAACGGCTTCACGTGTCTTCTAGGAATGGGGAATAATCATATGCGATACAACCTGATGACGCAATATCTCACTTTATTCCCTGCCCATCATGCAATCTCGTCATCATAACGTCATCTCATTTTTTCCCATCCTATCAACCTACGCGATCCTACCTTATTTTACATCTCAGCACGTGACCATCATGCTTATGATCATTGATCATGCTATCTCAAGCATTCATCTCACGTTTTCTCACGCCATCTCATGATGGCTGTTGTTCTCCTGGGTTCAGTCACATCAAACAGGGTTTGAAGTGGTCACTGGACAAGGAACAACCTTCATGTCTCCTCGGCAAAGAATCTTATACGTAAAAAATATGACCATGAAGGGATTTCTCACGTTCCATTTAGTGCAAAATGATTTTTCCCCCAAAAGTCCAGTTTTGACGGTTCTCGAGAATATTTCACGCGTTCTCTGGTATATTTCAGCATTGGCCGCCAATATCTTCGCCGCAGCTCTTGTGACGTCCATCAGGTTTGCGCGAATATTGCGGCAAGCTCTAGAACGGTTAACCCTCCGCCAATTGGGCAGATGTGTCTGGTTCTAGGACAATTCATCGCACGGAAAATTTGTCGCGGGCAATTCGTCGCGGACAATTCGTCGCGCGGACAATTCGTCGCAAAAGGAACAACACTTCTCGATGCGTGACCGGACAATTAACACATAGGGTCTAATCAGGGCTCCAAACTACACATGAGGACAAAAGGGAGCCCGATAGAGCTCCGAAGCCACGGAAAAAAGCGAAGAGGCTCAGCAGGTCCTCAAACTATATTGAGGACATAAGGCTCTCTATAACAAAACAAGGCGAGAGGGAAGCTTACTGTAGTACTCTGTAGTACTGAGAGTCAAGAAAAAACATGAGTGGGCTAATCTAGGCCCTAAACCAGAGGGGGCTCGGCAGGGCTTCAAAACACGTTGAAGAAACAAGGAGTTCAATGAAGTTTGCTTGAATTCATATCGTTGGCTGTGAGAAAACACAATGGGGCTAATTGGGACTTCAAACTACATTTTCGGACACAAAAGGGCCGATAGGGTTTCGAATTTCACATGGAAGCACAAGGAACTAATGCTCCAAAAGACACAGAAAAAAGTGAGGGAACTCAGCGGGGTCTCAAAAGACGTTCAAGGAACAATGGGAGCCCACGAAGGATCACTAGGGCCTCTAACAGCGCAAAAAGGCACAAAGGGGCTCACTGGAGTTCCGAAGGCTACAAAAAGGGGGCTCATCAGGGTTCCGAAGGCTACAAAAAAGGGGGCTCATCAGGGTTCTAAACGATACATGAGGGCACTAGGAAACCCGATAGAATTCCGTAAGCCACAGAAAAATGCTGGGGGTTCAGCAGGGCTTCAAAAGACGTTGATGAGACAAGAAGGACCTTAGAGGGCAACTAGGGCAACAAGAGGGCTCACTGATATTCTCAAAGCTACGGAAGGAATAAGGGGGCTCATCAGGGCTCCAAACGATACATGAGGAAACAAGGGGGCTCGATGGAGCCCCGTAAGTCACGGAAAAATGCTATAGGGCTCAGCAGGGCTTCAAAAGACATCAAAGAAACAAGGGGGCTTTTGGAGGGTCACTAGAGCCTCTAACAACGCAAGGGGACACAAGGAGGCTCACTGGAATTCTGAAAGTTACGCAACAAATAAAGGGTATCATCAGAGCTCCAAACTCCATCAGAGACATGAGGACACAAGGGGGCCCGATAGAGCTCCGTAAGCCACGGGAAAACTCTATGGGGCTCAGCAGGGCTTTGAAAGACGTTGAAGAGACAAGTGGGCCCTTAGAGGGCAACTAGGGCAACAAGGAAGTTCACTAAAATCCTGAAAGCTACGAAAAGCATAAGGAGGCTCATCAGGGCTCCAAATAATACATTAGAGCACAAGGGGGGGCCGATGGAGCTCCATTACCCACGGAGAAATGCTGGAGGACTAAGCAGGATTTCAAATGATATAGATGATACGACACAATGGAGCCCTACGGAGTTCTGTCTAACAAAAGAAGGCAGAAAGGGCTCACTTCTTACTGGGCTTACCGATACCCTGAAAGCCATGAAAAAACATGACAGGGCTGATTAAAACTACACTTGCCGGGGCAGGGGGGAGCAACAAGGATCGGAATATTATATGAAGACATAAGAGACTCAGTGATGCTCCGACCGATAGGGCTCCGAATGACATGACGGCACAAGGGTCCGAAAGTGCTCCGAAAGTGACCAAAAATACATAACATACAAGGGAACTCAGCATGTCTTTAAATAACATTGAAGACACAAGAAGGGGGCACAATGAAGCTCTGGATAACAGAAGATGATGAAAGAGGGCTTAATGGAATTCTGAAAGCTATGACACACATAACGGCACTTGAGGACGCAAAGGGGCCCGATAGGAGGCTGAATATCACATGAAGGCACAAGGGGTTCACTAGTGCTCCGAAAGCCTCGGAAAGATAAAAGGGGGCCTAACAGAGCTTCAATCGATGGTGAAGACACAAGGGGGGCTACTAGAGAACTGTATAATAAAATAGGCTTATCGGTACGTATTTTCTCTGGAAGCTTATCAGCTTTGGGGCTTATCAGAGCTTTGATTACATTCTAAGGAACAAAGGAGCCCGGTGGGGCTCCGAATATGACATGATGGCACAACGCTTCTTGCTGCTCCGAAAGTCACAGGGAATACAAGGGGGCATAGCAGGGCTTCAAATCACACTAGGGTCCAGTGGGGGTCTTGATAACACATCTGCAAAATGGGGGTTTCTGGAATTTTAAAAGCTATGAAAAACTTAAGAAGGGTCATTGGGGCTCAAAATTACACTTAAGGACGTAATGAGCCCGACAGAGTTCCGAACAATACATAAAGGCGCGAGGGGCTACTACTACTACTACTTGACGGCCCCGTGGCGCAGGCGATCGAGTGGCTGCCTGCGACGCGGAAGTCCCGGGTTCGATTCCTGGTGAAAAGTCTGGGTGTTGTGTTGTCCGAAATTCGCCCTTTTCTGAGTTTATAAATCTAATAAATAAACAGGCAAACTCCTATGGCGAGTAAGAGCCGATAAGAGGAAAAACATTTTTTTTAATTTTTTTCATAGAAAGTTTTGAAATCGACAACTTTTTTTTAATTCAAAAATGTGAGTTGGAGGTCGGACAGCTCGTCGACACCTAACTCGCCGACAAGACAACTCACCGACAGGAAAACATTCCGACAGGACAACTCGCCGACAGTACAACTCATCGACAGGAAAATTCACCGACAGGATAACTCGACAACAGGACAACTCGACAACAGAACAACTCGACAACAGGACAACTCAACAACAGGACAACTCGACGACAGGACAATTAATCGACGAGAGACTTTCATGATAACTCTTAAGAACTGACGAAAATAATCAAAATATCGTAGCATGGTTCGAAAAATGTCATTACGTGACCTATATTGGCATTGGATAACGGCTTATTTCTCGCCGATTTTGGGACTCATAAACGGAGCTTATGGTTTTGAGCGGAGCCTGTCGTAATACAGAGGTAGGTAGGGGGAAATCGAAAGGGGAATTATCGAGGGTTCGGTAATGTCACGTCTATTTCGAAACGTGTAATCGTATGATGATCTAAATTGAAGTTATTGTGCGTGTTTTGAATCCATTCATCGAGGCATCCATCGTGAACTCTTGATTGCAATTTCAGGCGAGAGGTATAATTATTGGGTATTCCATCAATGGCTATAGAGAACAAAAATATGACTATGACGTCAAACTTAGGTATCATGCATGCGGGAAATTTTTATTAGAGCGCGATCGTTCAGGTGAGTAATAGTAAATTACATACCGAGACGGAAAATACTACATCACTGCTGAGGGCACAGAGAGCCCCCAGGCTTTGCCTGGAGGCTCTAGCCCGAAGCTGGAATGATATATGTACCGTCGAGAGTATGTGTACTATTTTACTCACAACCATGTACTCAGCTTGCAGGATTACAGGTGTTCGAAAGTTGAAATCTGAAAATTAACTTTTTGTCATAACTTCCAGATAGGCAGATTAATTTTGCTGAAACGTGATAGTTCAGGAAATACTGATTAACACATTTATTGTTTGGTTTGATGCATATTTTGAAATTTCCTTTCTGAAGCTACCATTTTTCTTCACTTTCTTGGGAGGTCGGCAATGGGTCACTTCCCGACCTCCTACTAGGTATGTAATAAATCAATTACCATAGTGGTTGTGAGTGAAATGCTATTATTACTAAAATTATCCCTAGTGTAGGTACTTGATATACTGATGACGATGAGTCAAATCGGCGGAACGATTTTTGTAAATCTCTCACCGACCCAACCAGCCGTTGAATTTTCCCAAAATTTTGCATGAGGAAAACTAGAAGCGCATTCTTCAAGTCCCCAACGTTGCAGATTTTGTGATCCTTGGCATTACCGGGTGACATGACTTAGAATGCACTGATGAACTCACTCACATTGAACTGTCCCTGAGATTGTTAAGAGTACTAAACTGTTCTTATTCCAAGATTTTATAGTACAAAGTGGGTAATAAAAACTGCAAGTTTCCAATTTACAAAATTTCAAACACTCAGATTCAAAAGTGCCGGACCAAAACCATAATGTTGTATAATGGAATCTTTCATGAAGCTTATCAGAAATAATCAAATAATTCTTCATGTTTTATTTTTGAAGTTATGTAGCGTCAAACGATGGTCCTTCGACCGCTAGTAATTTCTTTGTTCTAAATAGATTCATTAAACTTTTGGTGGTAAAATCACGAGAGACAAATATCAACCAGTAGTCCGGATGTTAGTTGCATACAATTGAATGAACCTTGCATTTTCTGATGAAAAGATCCTACTTGGTGGAAATGTTCTTTGCATCATACTCTTCCGATCCAAAAAGGAAGCCATCAGCGTCATCCATGCCAGCGGCGTATACAGGGTGATACAGAAAAAAAAAAGTTGAAAAATTATATTTAATTAACCGAAACATCTGGAGACGTGTAACTCACCACATACATTAAATGTTTTATGGTTATGAAGTCGCAGTAAACTGTTCTTGATTACCTCGTACCGTCTTTGAAATGTAGGGGAAAAACGAAAAAAAAAAACAATAACACTCTTTTTTCTAGAAATAAGTAATTCTTTGACACAATACTTGGTATTTCTACAAAAAGTAATGTTGGAAATGAAATGAGCTGAGTAGCCACTTCCTAAGCCAACTATTTCCAGAAATACGATTGTCAACTTTTTTTTCCTCTTGAGCACCATCTTGAATCTGCGATGTGAGGCATCGTTGAATTCTCATTTCCAAGCTGAGTTCCATGATTCCTCTTGATTTGTACTCTTATTTTCGAGCTGAATTTCACGATTCCGCCTTCATCTTGTTTTGGTTCCAATCTGACACCTTACTGGTCATTCTAGCATGATGTGCAATTTTTCAAATTGATCCGCTAAGAGATCTGCTACTAGGTACAGCTCTGGATTGGGTTAGAAGGAGTTCTCCTGAATAACCTGGTTGAGAGTATGCAAAGAACCAAAGATATCAAGCGGTTATTGAGGCTCATTGGGGACATACGTTGAAGCTACTAGTATTTTTTTTGTTAATTGTTATAACTTTTTCAATTGAAATAGTGATTTGTGATTATGTGATTTTAATTGTGATCTCTTACAGCTTCGTAATACCTATATACCTAGTGATAATACCAAACAAGGTCAGAACCAATTTCATGTTGGGCTCAAGGCTGTGCTCTTTTTTGACATTGGCATTACGTGAATAAAAATATACATCCAATCGCGGTCGGTGAGTATAATCAATGATTCAAGCCACGTCCGGTGAGTAATAACTGAAAAATCACTGGTTGAGGCCAATCACAAAATGGTTAGGTACTTCAAAGAAATGTCAACATGAATGTTTACTGTCGTTTTCCAACTGATCAGTTCCAAGTTTACGATTACGTTCAATATTTTCTTTTCGATAAACAAGATTTCCTGAGAGAAAAGTGATGTGTCTTGGTATTGGTTTCCAGTATTGATGCGAAAGTGATGGTTAACATTTATGTTGACACGTAAAAATTGTCCGGACAATTACGGACAATAATGAAAATTGACAAATATAACAGGAATGGGTTCTAGGGCCCAAGATCTTTAAAATAAGGGGTCACATGTTAGGTTTGATCCTTGGTTTTGGTTACTGTGTATACCGAGAGGTAAACCACTGACGGAATCTTTGTACACCGATTTCCAATGATTTTTAAATAATTTCCAAAAATTTCCAAAGATTTCCAATGATTTCTAATGATTTCCAATGATTTCCAAATGATTTCCAAATGATTTCCAAATGATTTCCGAATGATTTCCAAATAATTTTCCAGTGATTTCCATAAAAGTGTACACCAGATTTCCAAGATGGTTTACCCCTTGCTGTGTACAGTGTACATGCATAAGTAACAAAAAATTAAGTCTTTTTTCATTTTTCTTATGGTTGTATCTCCACACAAAACCCTTTTTTTGACCATTTTCGCAAATATTCGAGTGAAAAAACACTTTGGGCAAATCAACATGAAACCTTAATAATTGACTCAAAAGACACGGAACAAAAATTATTTGCGATTACCTGGGAATACTACTATAGTTTGGTTTATACCCCATGGATGGCGCAGTCGTATTCGAGCAATATTGGACAATTTCAAAATGTCCGGACAAATATCATGTTGACCGGACACATAAAAGGATAATCGACCGGGTATATTTGGACACTTTTCAGAATGTCTTACATCACTTCCTCCCATCAATTGAAAGAGATCAATTTGAAAAAATTGCACATCATGCTTGAATGGCCAGTAATGTATCAGATTGAAATCGAAACAAGATGGAGACGGAAGCGTGAAATTCAGCTTGAAAATTGGAATGTAAGTGCAAAACAATAGTAAGTTCCAAGTTTCATCACAATCATCCCACATATGAGAGATTTCGACTATTTTTACACAGAATAGAAGATATTTACAACCAAGGTGACGACGGAATCATGAAATTCAGCCTGAAAATATAAAAATGATCATACGAAACATGGGTGAGTTCCAAGTTCCACGAAAATCGTTCCACAAATGAGAAATTTCAGTATGGCGGCCAAGATGGCAGCGGAATTATGAAACACAGCTTGGAAATAAGAATGTTTATATGAGACAAATGAAAGTTCCAAGGTTCATGACAATCGTTTCACCAATAAGAGATTTCGGAGGCAATTCCAATATGGTGGCCAAGATGGCCGAAATTTAGATTGAAAATAAGAATGATCATATGGGACGAAGGTAGGTTCTGAGTTCCATGCGAATCGTTACACTAATAAGAAATTTCAATATGGTGGACCAGATGGCGCCGCAACCATCAAGTTCAATCTGCTCATTGGTCACTCTTGAGGACCTAAGCTATCTATCGGAAAAAACTTTAGGGCTCTAGCTTCATTCCCGTAGGAGGAATTCAACTTCTTTGAAGTGCATAGTAAATCTTTGTTTTTTGATGATTATAATTAGAGACCGGATTCTAGGCAAAATGCCTTTTTGTTTCCGCTTTAGGCATGTGCATGATACCTTGAAATAAATATTAGTGTTGAAAAAACATTGCTTTTGACACCCCTTTGTTTTTGCCTAAATGCCTTAAACTGGCAAAATCGGATTTACTGTCCTAAAAAGAGCTTTTTAACGGCCTAAAATAGGCTTTTTCGATTTTTTGGTGGAAATGATCCACAATGTTGAAAAAAACATCCATTTTCTGATTTGTTTCATTCAAACTATGGAAGTTAATTGATGTCAATCTCTTTGCTTGAAGTCTAATTTGCCTAAAATTATCAAAACTCGGATTTAGTGTCCTAAAAGTGCTTTTTTAACAGCCTTATTTCTATGTTACGGTTAAAATGATTCACATTGTTTTATTTGTTTCGTACTTTTTGTCACTTTTATTCATTTCGACATCAATTGGTAATTGATGCAACAAGTACGCAAAATCGATCCTTGGCGGATAAATCCGCGTTATCCCTAAAACCTAAAAGCGAATGAGCCGCCGAAGCATTTTGCGTACTTGTTGCATACATCATTTTTTAGCATGAGCTTTCCAAACACCAATTTGTGTCCTCTATATCGGCCATAGTGAAGCTGCCTATTCCGTTATGTAACTACAGCAACTAAACTGCTGAATCAACAATGCAATAACACCTTGAGAGAATCTTTCCGATAGAGTTCACAAAAATTCGTGTTTTGTGGACTCAAAACAGTCGGCAAAATGACTATTTCAGGGAGACAATACTAAAAAGTCAATAATTTGTTTGATTACAAACGAAAAATGTTTTCGACCTATTTTAGTCGTTACGGCCTAAAGCGTCCTAAAATAGAACTTTTATTTGCCTAAACATGTGTCCTAATTTCCACTTTTTGACGGCCTAAAATCCGGTCTCTAATTATAATGATACATAATGGATGGATGAAAGAATATTGCCTATTGGTTTCCTTTGAAGATTCAAGCTATCCACTGGAAAAAGTTTATTCTCATAAAAATACGTTGAAAATTTACACGGCTTCAAGAATCAACCCTTTTTTCACTCCTTTCTTTGGCATCCTGTATACAGCAGGGTGCCCCGAAAATATACCGACAACGTTCTAGAGCAGCTTCCTCTCATCAAACCAAGAAAAAAAGTTCCCATGAACATAGGTTCGGAAACACTTCCGGAGGGAGCTACAAGCCCCTAAAGCTGGGACCCTGAAGATGGTTTTTATTCAATATCCCCGAAACCATTCAAGGAAAATCAACCAAACTCAACATATCCACTAACCTTCTTATGTCCAACAAAATAAGGTAATAATAATTCCAAAATAATCCACCAGGGGTGGGTCAGGCTGAGGTGTGGGGGTAGAAATAACACTAACTTTTTCAAATATGAACTGTTTCCAAATTTAAAAAAAAAAAATGGAATATTGGAGTTTTCTACCAAAAAAAAAGTTTCGCTGTTCAACCTTGATGGACGCAATGTTTACGAGATATTTGAGTTTAAATTCATGAAAACGTGGCCAGATGTGCTGATTTTTAATTACGATGTTCAAGGCGAAAGAAAATGTATTTCAAAGCAACTTCATTCTTTCAGACATTCAAATTTTGTTAGGCATAACAAGGTTATTAAATGTGACAAGTTCGATTGATTTCCCCTGAACAGTTTCGGAAATATTAAATAAACACTATCTTCAGGGTCCCACCTTTGGGGCCTGTAGCTCCCTCAGGAAGCGTTTCCGGACCTATATTTATATAAGAACTTTTTTTCTTGTTTTGATAAGGGGAAGCTGCCCTAGTACGTTGTCCATGTATTTTCGGGACACCCTGTATGATGCATGAAGTCAGTTATGATATGAGTCGACATGAGCGTCCCGCAGCCAAAGGTAAGCTCTTTCAGGGGTCACAATTTTTGACCAAATCGGATATTTTTTCCCAGAGATATCCCCTGTTGAAATTGGAGCAAATTTTGAGATATCGTCAACTTATGACGAGCAGTGTTCGCAGTGAGTAGTATTTACGCAGAAAGTCGACTTTGGAACTCGACCGGGTCGACTTTGAAACTTGACCGGGTCGAGTTTGAAACTCGACCGGGTCGAGTTTGGAACTCGACCGGGTCGACTTTGGAACTCGACCGGGTCGACTTTGGAACTCGACCGGGTCGACTTTGAAACTCGACCGGGTCGACTTTGAAACTCGTCCGGGTCGACTTTGGAACTCGACCGGGTCGATTTTGGAACTCGACCGGGTCGACTTTGAAACTTGACTTCACGCAGAAACTCGACTTTACGCAGAAAGTCGAGTTTGAAACTCGACCGGGTCGACTTTGGAACTCGACCAGGTCGACTTTGAAACTCGACTTTGTCCGTAAAAAGTTTCGCAGCCTGGCCCTTCTACGCTTCCGTAGGTTTGTTCTGAAAAGCTGTTTAAACAAAATTTGTCTTATTTTTTCATGGAAAATACAGAATATTCGATCTTTCACCTTCATTTGATCCCTCGTTGAAGAAAGCATGAAACCGAAAGTCTCCAAAATTTGTATGATAATGGTTCACTGAGAACTGCTCTTCAATGTGTAGTTGTCAAAATCTGCATAGTTGCGTTCAGATTCCAGATCGAGAGCGACAAAGAAGTTCATGCAGTGAAAAAAGACACAACTTTCAAAGCAACGGAGAAATCCTGAAAATGTCCTTTTCAGATGGACTTCCCGCAATACACAGGTTCTCTAAGACTCTCAAGCGTGGGTGAAAGGCTTGAAATATCATCAGCTCAAGGCTCTAACAGTATACCAAATTGCACATTCATGTTGTAAAAAGCAAGGTCTCTAGACGGCTTTCAGTCTAGCTCTGGACTAGTTTTTTCTCGACTGTAATTTATGTCTTTTTTGACTGCATGAACTTCTTTGTCGCTCTCTGTCTGGAATCTGAACGCAACTATGCAATTTTTGACAACTAAACATTGAAGAGTACTTCCCACTGAACCATTATCATGAAAAATTTGGAGACTTTTGGTTTCAGGCTATCCTCAGTGAGGGATCAAGTGAGGGGAAGAGACTTAATATTTTGTATTTTTCATAGAAAAACGACACAAATTTTGTTCAAACACCTTTTAAGAACAAGCCTCTCAATTGATGATGGTGAAACTTGATGGGCTACCTCAAAGTACATCAAGGTTCATAATGCGTAACATATTTCACCATTCCAGATGTTGCAAATGTCATCATGGGTACTAAAGCTTTGAAGAGCCAAAAAATACTTGAATGGAAATTCTTTCCCGCCGAAGAGGTCACTAAATTATGATTAGTAGGTTGTTTTTACGATGCAATGATTACATATTACCATTATTATGATAACCAATCACTTTTTAAACGATGCCCCACAGGGCAGATTCAAGATGGTGCTCAAGAGGAAAAAAAAGTAGACAATCGTATTTCTGGAAATAGTCGGCTTAAAAATGGACTACCCAGCTCATATCATTTCTAACATTAGTTCTTGTGGAAATACCAAGTATTGTGTCAATATCTCAAAGAATTACTTATTTATGGAAAAAAGAGTGTTCTTGTTTTTTTTCTGTTTTTCCCCTACATTCCAAAGACGGTACAAGGTAATGAAGAACAGTTTGCTGCGATTTCATAACCATGCAACAGTTAATGTATGTGGTGAGTAACACGTCTCCAGATGTTTCGGTTAATTAAATATAATTTTTCAACTTTTTTTGTCTGTATCACCCTGTATACGCCGCCGGCATGAATGGCGCTGATGGCTACCTTTCCGGATCGGAAGAGTACGATGCAAAGAACATTTTCACCGAGTGGCATCTTCTCATCAAAAAATGCAAGGTATTTTGAACTAGCATCCGGACTACAGTGGATGTGTATACAGAGTGAGTCAGAAACCTTGGATATAATTTTACTTCAAAAAAGCCTCCGAGCCCTTCGGTTGCTCTCTTCACTGATTTATAGTACAGGGTTTTGTAGCAAGGAATTATTTTTCAAGTTTTTCAAGGAAAATGAATCTTTCCATTCCATGACTCACTCTGTATAAGTGATATGAACTCTAATTCACATCCAGTTGTTGATATTTTTCATCGAGTTTTTCATCTATAAATCTGCCATCAACAGTCTTCTGAAACCTACTGAAGTAACGAACCTAGAAGGGGTCGAAGGACCACCCTTTGACCCATTGAAACTTTCGAAAAAGTCCAAGAAATTTTTCGACATCAAATTTTGTGTGTGTCGTTGTCGTAAAGCTTTTTTATCGCCGCGTTGAGTCTCATCCACGCAACAGATAATGGGTATTCAGCTAAACAACAATACCTACATAAATTCCCGTGCTTGACACAAAGAAGCGACTGATATAATTCAAAAAGAGTTTAATTCACCAATAAATACATTCTCAGCGATTACGTCAGCCCGGCATCATCATCATCATCATCACACACGTAAACAAAAAACCGCAAAAGTTCAAAGACTCGTCCTCAAGTGGTCACCTGGATGGGATTGCCGTAAACATCGACTTCCACAGCGGGCGGCATCAGTGGAATTTCGTACGTCTTGTTGTAGCTGAAGACGATGTTCACCTCCCTGCCTTTGTCTTCGCATATGATCGACGGATAAAAGACTTGCACTTGTTCGTTCGCTTCGGCCCACGCCCTCACTTTCTTCAGGCAATCGCACTCGAACTCGAAATTATCGATGAAAGCCAAAACCTCCACGCCGGACTCGAAGACTTCTTCCGGAAAACAGCGCAGCTGGTTGGCGTTGATCTGCACGTTCTTCACGGTCCTGTTTGCGAACAGAGCGCCCGGAAGCGTCGTCAGTTTGTTGCCGTTGATGCGGAGCAGGCCGATTTCCGTGTGGCTGACGTCGAATACATCTTCGGCCATTTCCGTGATGCGGTTCGTCGACAGCCGGATCTTGACGGCGCGATTTCGCACGAAATTCTTGAACGCGCCCGAAGGAATCGAGGTTATGTCGTTGTAGACGGCGCTGAGTTTGTAGACGCTCGAGCCGCGGAACCAATCGGGATCGAGCTCCTTCAGCTGGTTGTTGTTCAGCTTGACGATTTGCAGCGCCGTGTTGTTGTCGAAAGCGGCGCCGTCTATCGCCGAGATCCGGTTGCCGGACAGATCCAGCTCCTTGACCTCGACTCGGTTGAACACGCCTTCTTCGATCTTCCGCAACGGGTTCAGGGAAATCTGGATCAGGCTCACGTGCGGGGTGATGTTGAACGCGCCAGGTTCGATGGTTTCCACGCTGCTGTTGATGATTTGTAAGATCGACAGGTCGTGTTGGATCAAGATTTGGTTCTCGTTCAGCGCCGGCACAGTTTGGTTCGCTATCACCAGATGGAACACGTCTTTGTTGATCTGTATCACGTGCTGAACCGTCACATTTTCGATCGGCTGGTCGATCTCTTGGTGGACACTGAAGGTGATGTTTTCGCCGGAAGCGAGCAGCGGGAACAAGAAGACGAGCAATGCTTGGTACATGGCGGTGCAAGTACGTGAGAGTAAGCGCTCTAGCTGCGATTGGGATAGAGCAGCGTAAAGTTCAGTGTCTTCGATAACCCCTTTGATAAGTTAAATTTAAACGTGGAATAATAATAGACTCGGATTTTTCGTTCCTGTTTTAGCAGTGCTGGGAATCGAACTTTTAAAATAAGTAAACCGACAATCACAGGTTTGTACCTACATTATTGATATCGTTGAATGTACGCAAGAGATTAGATTTGACGAGTATGAATTTAGGGCTTGTCTATTTGGCAAAAGTGGCTAGCCTCGTGGCGTACACGAGCAAAGCCGCTGTATAGCTATTGTAATTGTAATAATTTAGTTTTATAGCAAGTGTTCACATCAACTTCAGCAATATCTGATAGGAACAACTTAAAGATCGACGCGTCAGCACTCAGCCCCGTAGTAAATTTTCGCAACAAGAGACGGCGCCCACCATTTTTACCGTCGTTACCGTATAATTGCCTGACTTGATCTGCCTGAATCTTAAAAAAAAAACTGGGACCTGACGAGGTCCTTGTACACGACTTTACCATGTCCAAGTTGTTTCCGAATCAAAGAACTCAATTGCCTGACTTGATCTGACCGGGGCTTGAGAAAAAATTGGGACCTGACTAGTTCCATGTGCACGGCTTCAACATGTCCAAGTTGTTTTCGAATCAAATAGTCTAATAATTGCCTGACTTGATCTGACTGGGTCTTCAAAAAAAAAAGCTAGGGCCTGACGAGGTCTATGTGCACGGTCTTACCATGTCTAAGTTGTTCTCGAATCAACGAATCGAGCAACGAGTTCAGTTACCTGACTTGATCTGACTACCTACTTGGCAGAGTTGTATTGTGAACCCAGACTTGCCAAATCAGCTTTTCAGCCAAAGGACACTATCTGGTTTGGGCGAATTTTGGGCCCGGCGCAATAGGTTTTTCTCAAATTGTGGTCGATTAGCCGCCGTATTTGCTTATATCAAATAAAATATTCCTAAGGTAGTGATTTTGAACATTTATGCATGATTTTTTACTCTCCGGTGGTTTTCGAAGTGATTAATTTCAAGAAGAGAAAAAGCTCATAACTGGACCTAGACTCACATCAGGTTGGTAGAGGGTAGGGTAGGGGAGGGTAGGGTAGGGTAGAGTAGGTGAAATGTCGATAACTTTTCAATTTGTCAAAATATTTGAATAATTATTCTTCTTTAATATTAAAGGAGAAACATGGGAAATTTGTAACGAAACGTGTGAAAATTCATATTCATCTCGATATTCATTGAATGTTGCCCGCATGCCTCTACATAAAAACGCCTTTTTCCTGGCCGTTACTACCCGAGACGTCCGCTCACCTTGGCTTTGACTAGGAATACCCGCGTTAGGTGCAGAACTCTACTCAGATGCTCTTTTCTGCTCGTAGATCGCTTTCTTTCGAAAAATTCTAACTGATACCAAAAATAGATTGGCATTGGGCGTCGTGCAGACCTATTTTCAAACTCTACACGGTTTCGATTTTCCGACGGTGATTTGTTCAAAATGAAACTTGCACATTTCGTGAATTAGAAAAAATGCAGTTCAAATTTCGACCTGCGCTAAGCCACACGAAATATTTATTCTAGGTGCAGACTTGCTGTAAGTCATAGTTAGGGAGAAGATTGAGTTGAGTTTTGAGGGAGAAATTTTTGAAATCGGACTAACGGATTTCAAGTTTTCCTCCCTAGAATATCTAATTGCAAATTTTCAACTTTTCGACCTGTTATCAGATTTTCACCAATTGTTTTTCAAACGAGACAATACTGGTTCTTGAACATTTTCCGACAATTTCTGTCAAAATCCTCTCAATTCTCCGAGGGTTTACTTTCCACTAGAAAATTTAAACCTGGCCTAGCTTATCGGGACCGGACTCAAATATAATAAACTTGAACGAAGCTTCAACTGCTGACGATTTTTACAATGATTTTATTTGGAAAAAGCTTCGTGGTTTTCAGAAAAATTGACCTATTTTTGCTTCTAATTTCAACAATTGATCAC
This sequence comes from Anaspis maculata, assembly GCA_949128115.1. NCBI lineage: Eukaryota > Metazoa > Arthropoda > Insecta > Coleoptera > Scraptiidae > Anaspis > Anaspis maculata. Next base: position 2,074,612 of record OX421962.1, read on the forward strand.
AGCTAGGCTATCTTCATGTCACTTGGTCCTTCAGAATTGTTATTAGTGGGATTTTCAGATAGCCGAGCAGGTAGGTATTGAGATGTAGATAACTTTCGAATTTTTCAATATATTTGAATTTTTTTTTTTAAACTTGAAGAAGAAACAAGGGAAACTTGTTACGTAAGTGAGAAAAATTATATCCATCAATCGCTGTCCGCATGCCTCTACACAAAAACGTATTTTTCCTGGCCGTTACTACCCGAGACGGCCGCTCACCCTGGCTTTGACTAGAAATACCCGCGTTTGGTGCAGGACTCTACTCAATTTGTTCTTTCCTGCTTCTACATCAACTTTTTTCAAAAAAATCCAACTGATTTCGGAAGTAGATTGCATTGGGCGTCGTGTAGGCTTGTTTTTAAACTCGACACTGTTTCAGTTTTACGACGGTGGTTTGTTCAAAATGAAACTTGCACATTTCCTAAATAAAAAAAAATGAATTTCAGGCCCGGAGACTGTAGTAAATGTTAATTCCCGCAGGTGAAATTTGATGCTCGAAGGCAGCAATTCACCAGAGGGAATAAAAATGAACGTCAGTCCCGTGGTGTATACAAGACTTTTCGTAATACCGGAGTACCATTTTCATGTACCAGTACCATTCATTCCAAATTTTGGCGTTTGAAGGGAGCGTGTGTTCCAACAAAATGGCTTATAGCGCCTTTATTTTTGGAATGCGACCCCATGTTATGCGAGACTTTATTTTCACTGAAAATCAAGGAACATTTGTATGTAAGGTGTTTTGAAATCGATATCGACGTAATCAAACAATGGAAGATTTCGTGGTCATTTTGCAGAATTTTTAAGCTTTTCCAGCCGATTGATAACAATGTGACTGAGTTGTGATACCTTGTGTGATTACCCAAAAAGAGACCTATTGAACAGTGCGAAAATGTCATGTCTCGTCTACAGACTTCCAATGAAAATTAAGTTTTTGATTGCAGAAAAACCAAGGGAATAAAAATCTACTTTTTTCCTGCGAAAGGGGGAGAAAAAGTGCACTTTTTGTCCTGGTATTGCAGAAAAATCATTTATTCTGGTAATTTCTATTGCATACATTCAACTGGGTTTAGTTATAACTCATCGACACCCAACTCATTGACAGGATAACTTGCCGACAACGAACTCATCGACAGAACAACTCACCGACAAGACAACTCACCGACAGGACAATTCATCGACATGATAAGTTGCCGACACTCAATTCATCGCCAGGATGTTTTCGAATCGAAGAACTAAATTGCCTGACTCGAGAAGCTTCTGGTGTGATGGTCAGTGCGTTCAACTATCACACCAGAGGTCGTGGGTTCAAGTCCCACTGTGGATGCTCGGATTTTCGCCTTGAAATCAGACAAATAATGATTGCTAGATGCAAGACGCACCGTGTGTCTCATACTACGAAAAATGGTGCCGACCCCATGCGATGTTACACGGCTTTATCATGTTCAAGCTGTCTTCGAATCAAAGAACTCAATTGCCTGACTACATTTGACCGGGTCTACAAAAAAAAAACAACTGGGACTTGACGAGGTCTATGTACACGGCTTTATCATGTCCAAGTTGTCTTTAAGGCGATTCACCTTGCATCTTGTGTTTAAGGAATTGACAGAGTTGTATTATGCCATACCAAATCAGCTTTCTAGCCAAATTTTCACCCCATGTAGGGTGGCACGAGGTCTCTGAAAATTGGAGGTGGAAGCGTTTTTTCAAACCATATGCTACAATATTTTAATTATTTTCGTAAGTTGTTCAGTGTAATCGTATAAGTTCTCTTGTTGATGAATTGTCATGTCGTCGAGTTGTTCTGTCGATTAGTCGTCGTGTCGATGAATTCTTTTGTCGGTGAGTTGTCTTGTCGGCGAGTTGTCCTGTCGGCGAGTTGTCTTGTCGATGAGTTGAGTGTCGGCAAGTTATTCCGTAGATGAGTTGGGTGTCGACGAGTTGTCCGATTCCCATCAAACTACGTCCTGAAAATGAGGAAACTGCTGTCGGCCGCCAGTTTCATGGAATATTTGGCCCCTTTGTGTCTTCAATACCGTTTGGAGTTCTGTTGAGCCCTCTTGCAGTTTCCCGAGGTTTTCGGAGCACTAGTGAACCCTCTATGCCTTCATGTGATATTCAGCCCCAAATCGGGGCCCCCTTGGGTCTTCAAGGATAATTTGGAGCCCTAATGAGCCCCCTTATGTGCTTCATGGCTTCCAGAATTCCAATAAGCCCTCCTTTGCCATCTTGTGCTATCTAGGCTCAATAATTGGACCCTTCCTCTTATTGCTGACCCTTTTGCATTTTCCGTTACTTTCAGAGCATAATAATCACCTTTGTGCCATCATGTCATTCGGAGACGTTTCAGGTCCCCTTGTGCCCTCATGTTTAGTTAGAAGGCCTATAAATCAGCCCACCTATGTTTTCATCTCGGTTTTTATCGACTCTCAGAATATCAGTAGGCCCTTCTTCTGTCTTCTTTTGTTATATGGAGCCCCTTAGACCCCCTTATATCAACAGAATTGTTTTAAGCTCTTCGTTTGGAGCCCTAATAAGCCCTCTTGTGTTTTCTCGTGACTTTCAGAATTCCAGTACCTGAAGTGCCTTATTTCATTGCTGGAAGCACTTCATGACTTCATATGATATTCGGAGACCTATCGGGCCTCCTTGTGTCATCAAGTGTAGTATGGAGCCCCACTCAGCACTTAGTTTTTATTGGCTTCAAAAATGAGTACAATACCTAAGCCTTTTTTACCTTCATTTGTAATATGAAGCTTGATCCATTGAGCCTCCTTGTATTTTTCTGTGTCATTCGCACCTCTATTGAGCCCTTTTGTGCTTTCATGTGTCGTTTGGAGCATTAACGAGCCCCCTTACGTTTTTTTCGTGGCTTTCAGAGTTCCAGTGAGCCCTCTTGTGCCTTCTTGCGTTGTTGGAAGCCCTAGTGTAAATCCCTTGTGCCTTAATGCGATATACAGAGCCCTATCGGGCTCCCTCCATGTACGCAAGTGCAGCTCAGAGCCCTTATCACTCCCCTTATGTTTTTCAATCTTTTCGTGGCTTCCGGAGCATTTGTAAATCCTCAAGCCTTCATGTGATATTTGGAGCTCTATCGGGCTCCTTGTGTCCTCCAAAGAATATGAAGCCCTGGTAAACCCCTTTATGTTTTATTCCTGGCTCTCAGGTAAGACACCTTTTGCCTTCTTGTATAATCCAGAGCCCATTTGGTCCCCTTGTTTCTTCAAGGTCTTTTGAAGTCCTGCTATGGGGTCATCTGGATACATGACGGTTTGACGCGGCTGGTTGGACACCTAGATTGTTTAAAGCGGCCGGTTTGAGTCGGGACACTTTGACGTCATGTTCATTTCGCCACCGCGCCGGGCCAAAAACCACGCAAAAATGCAGAGGTGCATGCTCAGCAGGGCTTCAAATGATATTGAAGACAAGTGGGCCCAGTGAAGCTTTATATAATATACGAAGGCAAAAGAGGGCTCACTAGAAGACTCCAGACTACACTTGAGAACACAAGGTGTCGGTGTCCAAAGTCACATGAAGGCACAAGACGCTTACTACCTGATGCTCCGAGAGAATCTTGGGAACATGTGAGAGGCTTCAAAAGACGTTGGAGAAACAAGGGGGCCAAAGGGAGCTCTGAATAATACAAGAAGGCAAAAAGGGGCTTACTGGATTCCTGAGAGCCAGAAAAAAACACAAGGGGCTAACTAGGGCTCCAAATTAGACTTGCGGATACTGGAATTCTGAAAACCACGAAAAGAACATGAGGGAGCTCATAAGGGCTCCAAACGAAAGGCTTCAAACAACACTGGTGACACAAGAGGGTCCAAGGGGCTCGATATAACAAAAAAAAAATTAAAATGATATATCAAATAAAAATAAATTAAAATGGCAGGCAAGAGACTTATCAATAAAATGAGCAATTTACACAATTTTATTTCAAATCGCTATATCTTTGTACAGGATGAATCGATTTAGGTCGTTGTTGTTTTGGTTTGTTAAAGGAAATCTGTTCTTTCCCAAACCATCATCAACCTTGGTGGTTAATAGGTTAACGTTACCATCGCAAGAATCGCAAGAGCGTTTATAAAAAAAGAACGAGCTCAAAAAATGGTACATTTCCACTTACCCCCGCTATTTTGAATCTGGACGTTTCGTCCCTTTTGTTATTTGGCTTCTACAACCTATTCATTTGGCTATTCAGTGATACTAAGTTTGCTGAAATTGGAGAAATAACAAATATTTGGCGAGTAAAATAAAACAGTCAAATTTTTACTAGGCCCACCCAGTAGGTAGGTCCCTACTTTTAGGTACATTTTAGGTACATTTTGAGAAACCGTTTGAGATATCTCAGAATGGTTTGTTCCACCTCAGCATCAGATAAGGAGTATGTGTAATAATTTTAATGTTCCGACCTATTTTGGTTCATAAAACAGAACTTCTCGATTTTTGAACACCTGTAGGCATCTGCAAAGGGGTTAGCATCGTAGAGACACATTTCGAAATTAAGGCATTGGTCCATATTATGACAATCTTGCCAAATGGCATCGCGATACCACGAGTAGCAACTCTCAGGCCATTCCAAGCAATACGATTCTGTACGATTCATGGGATTATAACCTGGGATGATGGAGAAGAAAAAAAAAATTTATGATGATCCCCACATGACTGTTCTTTGTAACTTTGCCTATTTGAAGATTGGCACCTTTCCAATATATGACCAAAAAATTATGAAACAGTCATAAGGGCCTTGTGGGGCCCAAGACCTCGACAACTTCGATTGCATTCTTTACATCCCGTGTAGGTCGGCGCTGGATTCCTTAGAAGTTCGAGGTGCAAGAGTTCTCTTTAAACCTTGCTACAATATTTCGACTACGATTATTTTCGAAAGTTGTTGAGAATTATCATAAAAGTTCTGGTCGATGAGTTTTCCTGTCGAAGAATTTTCTTGTCGGCGGGTCTTCCTGTCGATGAGTTGGGTGTGGACGAGTTGTCCGACTCCCTTCCAATATTTGCAACTCGTATTTTCGAATTAAAAACAAACGCAATTTTTTTTGCACTTGGATAGGATTTTTCGAGATTAAGAGCCTAGATTCAGAATTTCAAGAATATTGTTACGAGTTGTGAGGCTCCCGTGCTATTCCACTACATTAGAGAATAAACACGGAGGCGTATAATACTGGTGTATTCGAGGCAGTGCAGTTCCAGAAATCATCAGCGGGGATTTTTATGGCTATGATACAATTGCCGGGATATTTGTGGCGGGATATTTTTGGTTGGAATATCATGTTACCCGACCAGTTCACCTTTGATTACAGGCCAAATGTCACGTGACATTTACCGTTCAGTTAAACATACCCAAACATCGCAGTGTCTTGTTCAAAATAACGTGAGATAACGCGATATGATGATACGAGATCACATGGTATGATAGCGTGAGAAAACATAGACTTGGTTGGAATGAAATGGAGATGGCGTGAGATAACTTGAACTAAAAGAGTGAGATTTTGTTGGATGGCATGAAACCACGTTGAATGGCGTGACATAGCGTGGAATCGCACAAATTGACGTGATATCGAGTGAAATGATAGCGTAGGATTGAATAGGATTGATTTGAAAGTGGTGGAATGGTGTGAGATAGCGTGATATTGCGTGAGAAATCAGCGTGGAATCACTCAAGATGACGTAAAGCCGTGTGAGATGGAGTGAGATCGCAAGGAATAGCGTGAAATAGCGTACGATTTTGACAAGGGATCACGAAGTATAATAGCATGAGGTCATGTGGGAAGAACGTGGGATTGCATGATATTACGTACGCGTTGGATAACATATTGTTGGATCGCGTGAGCTGACGTGAGATCGCGCTAATTATTGGCCCAGAATCGCCCAAAATGGAGTAATATCGTGAGTGATAATGAAGTGTGATTGCGTGAGATCTTAATAAATAGCGTGAGAAATGTGATATACTGTGAAATATCGTCTAGGATCGGCCAATATGACGCAAAGTCGTGTGGCATTTTTGGGGAAAGCGTGAGATATCTATTAGTGTGGGATCAGGTGAGTTCAACACGTGAAATGACGTGCGATGTTTTAGAACGATTTAGTGAGGTTTCATTCAGCAGAGTTGGATTATATAGGTTAACATAAGAGAATAGAGTAGAATTGCGTGAGATAATAGGAGAGGATTGCGTGGGGTGGTCTAAATTCAAGTGGTATCGCGTTGGCTCATCACGCAAGATGACGTGAGACGACGTGGAATAATCACATGAAATTGCGCGAGATGACATAGTGGGATTTAGTGATACGGTGAGATCATGTGAGATGATTGCTTGGGACGGGGATATTTTTGGCTGGGATATCACTGACGTAGAAATTTTCGGCCTGGCAATTTTTGTCGCGGTGATATTTCTGATTGGGAAATCATTGGCGGATATTTTTATGGCTACATAGGTCAAAAAGTAGGTTGACATGGGATGATGGGACAGGATTGCGTGAGATAATGAGTTGGAATTGCATGATATGGTCTGAATTCATGTGATATCGCATGGGATTATCACTCAACAAGGAACCGCGTGAGATAATGACATGAAATTGTGTGACATGATAGGGTGGGATTGAGTAATAATGTGAGATCATGTGCTTTGATTGTTTGAGACAACGTATGATTACGTGTGATAATAGGCAGTTCGCTTGGAACGTTACGCAAGTTTGCTCTAGGTTACAAGTGTCAAGTGTCGATGTCACCACGAAAGTGACCCTATAGGTGATACACATTGCAATTTATCAGCCGCTACACGACAGATGGCGTTGCACGACACTCACACTATATGAACTCCCTCTCCGTATAAACTTAGACGTGATCAAGATTTTATTATTGTCGGGTATGAAGTGCACGCTTCTGTACTGATGAGCCTCCAGTAAAAGGCGGAACATGAACAGGGCTCCATGTCAAGGTTCATGAAGGGTTATTTTGAGAAAACAAGTTAGGACAAGCGGCTTATTTTGTCATTATTTCCATAAAATAATTACCACAGAAATGTCATTGAATGATTGCCAAATATCATAATTACGTCAATGCACTTTTGAGAGACGAAAAAGGAAAATATCGCCAAAAACTACTTCAATTTTTATGTAGGTACTTATAGACACGTAGCTGCTTTTAATTATAGAATAGATGGAAAAAAGGAAGCATACCTACTTAAGGCTGTATTTTCAGTTGGTAAAAACTATCTAAAGGATTTCTTCCTCAAAAATGGAGATAAAAACTCAATTTTTTTATACGTTGTACTGAGTGTATTACAAAATTGAGTACAGAGCGTTTTTCCAATTATATGGAAAAAAATATCTTTTTCTTTTGTGTTAACAACTTTTTTCAAGAAAGCGGCTCTGTACTCAATTTTCTACGTCTCTCAAAATTACAAAATAGTTGATGATTATTTTGTTTCTCAAAAAATGCCCCAGTAATCCTTCAGAAACTTTTCTAGTGTTTTAGGGCTATTGGGCTCCTGAAAAAATGTGTGGTAATCCAAACGGAAAGAAGGTGGACAGACATTCAAAGGAATCCCATCAAAATGTCTAAACCTCTTCACCTTTATTTTTGAGAGAGAAATATTGATACCCTGCGTATACAGCCTCGAATACAGCTGGTACCTACTATACTAGGTAAAATGTGTGCTCAACCTTATTTGTTTTTTTTTTTTTTTTTTGTAAAAATTGGCATTTACATGAAATAAGAAAACTGGAAATGACGCAAACAATTGAATTCATAAAGCGATTCCAAGCAGGAGGTAAAGCACACCATGTTTTATTCATGAGCGAATTTGTCAAAAGAAGACAAATAGTCCTGCCTTAATTATCTCCATGCCATTATTATCAAGTAGTAGTGTAGTCTCGCAAGGATTGATGTAATTTCCGGTTAAATAAGAAACTATTCCCATATGCATCACAAGGTGGTTCGCGCGGTGACCACGTTTTGCCCAAATGATTACCAAGAAATAAGAGTAGGAGCACCGGAGTTGATCTCCTCTGGCATGTATAATGCGTAATGTTACTTAAATAAAAGATAAAGAGAATAACGTGAAGTGAAAAAATAAAGAATAGGTATGATATGGAGAAAAAATGGGTTACACGTGTTGGTGTGCCCCGTTTCATTGAGTGACTGAGCCGCACGTTTATTTATATACATTTGAACTTGATTACTATTATTACACCAATTGCAGCGTGAAAAAGAAGACCCACATCAAGGCCTTTGTGAAGCTGGCTGCGCTTTCCCAAAAGCCTCACACAAAGTAGCAAAAATAACTTCCTCATGACGTCTGCTAGGAAAACTTGGTCAAATTGTGTCCGTCGGAGCGCTTCGACTTTCAATTTCGAAATTTCGACATTCAAACTAAAGAATTTTCGACTTCAAAAGACGAAAACTTTGACTTTTTTAGCTCGAAGTATTTCGACTTCCTGGTTCCTGATGGGAATTTTGAAATTAAAACTCAAAATGTTTCGACTTTCAAAGACGAAAAATGTTGATTTTTTGAACCCGAACTATTTATCCTGACTTTTTTCTTGAAATTTTAATGTTGGAACTCCAAAATTTTCGATTTTGAAGACAAAAAATCTCGACTTTCAAGCTAGAAATCGAACTAGAAGTACTTGTGATTCAATTTTTCAAAATTTTGACATTTGAACTCGAAGATTTCCGCATTGTAGAGACAAGAAATGAGAACTCCCAAACTTGAAGTACTTTGATTTTGTTCTTGAAATTTTTACTTCAAACTTGGGAAATTTTAACCTTCAAACTCGGAAAACTTTGACCTAAAAGATGCAAAATCCCAACATCTCAACATCAAAAATTTGACTTTTAACGCGCAATACTTCGACTTTCTGGTCTCAAAGTACATACTTCGACTTTGATCTCGAAAATTTCACAAATAAACTCAGAAAATTTTGAACTTCAAAAACAAAGGATTCCAACTTTTGAGCTCAAAGTATTTCGACTTTATTCTCAAAATTTTGACATCAAATTCGAAAACTTTCGACCCTTGAACTTCAAGTACTTCAACTTTAATCTCGAAATTTCGGCATTGAACATCTGAAAATTTTGACCTTCAAAGACAACAATTTTTGACTTCCAAATCCGGAGTACTACTTTGAGTTAATTTTGGAATTGTGACATTCAAACCCGGAAATTCACGAATTTTGAATGTATAAAATTGAGACATTCAAACTCGAAGTACGTTTACTTCAATCTTGAAATTTCAACCTTCAAACTTGGATGTTCTCGACTTTTGAAGACGAGAATTTTCGACTCTCGAAGACAAAAAGTTTTCACTTTCAAACTCGAAGTAGGTACTGCTACTTCAATCTCGAAATTTTGACATTGAAGCTCGAAAAGTTCCTACAGGACAAGGACAAGGACAAAAAATTTCGACTATTGAACTCAAGGTACTCCAATTTGATCTTGAAATGTCGACTTTTGAACTCGAGCTACTTCGACTTCAATCTCGAAATTGCGACATTCAAGCCCAAAACATTTTCGACTTCCAAAGACGAAAGATTTCAAAGATTCCAACTTTTGAGCTCAAAGTCTTCGATTTTATTCTCGAAATTTTGACATTCAAGCTCGGGAAACTTCGACTTTCAAAGACGGAAATTTCTGATTTTAAAACTCGGAGTCCTTGGATTCCGATCTCAAATGTTCGACATTCGAACTCAAAAAAATCCGACTTTCAAAGACAAAAAAATCTCGAATTTTGAACTCGAAATACTTCGACATTAATCTTGGAATTTCCAGAACATTCCAACTTTCAAATACAGAGAATTTCAGCTTCTGATTCCAAAGTAGGTACTTCCACCTGATTCTCGGAGTTTTGACATCAAAATTTGAAGCAATTTCGACTTTCAAAGACGAAAAACTGCGACTTTCAAACTCGAAGTACATTGACTCAGGTCTGGGAACTTCGATATTCAAAATCAAAAAGTTCCGACTTTCAAGAACGAAAAACTTAGACTTTCAGACTCAAAGTAGGTACTTCGACTTCAATCTCGGAATATCGATTGAAATTCAAAAAAATTCCGACTTCCAAACCCGCAGTACTTCGACTTTCTGAACTCGAAGTACATATTAGACTTCAATTTCGTAATTCCGACTGTCAAACTTTATGAATCTCGTAGGTTGAGGACAAAAAATTTTGATTATCAGACTCAAAGTATTTCGACTTCAATCTCAAAATATCATATTACAAAAAGTTGCGACTTTCAAACTTGGGGTACTTCTTTAACTGCAGTCTCGAAATTGGCACATTTAGAATCCAAAAGTTTCGACTTTTGGAATTGGAGTACTTTGACTTTAATCTTCGAATCTCGACATCTAACTCAAAAAATTTCGACTTGAAAAGAAGAAAAGATTCCACCTTTCCAACTCAAAGTATTCGACTTTAATCTCGAATTTATTTGGAAATTGAGATTTTTCGAATTCAAATGTCGAAATTTTGTGACTACAGTGGGAGCACTTCAAGTTTGATTTGAAAGTCAAAATTTCCGTCTTCAAGGATCGGAAGTTTTTGTATTCAAAAGTCGAAAATTTCCGAGCTCAAAAGTCGCAATTTCGAGGACTAAAGTCGGAGTACTTCGAGTCCAATCGCCAAAAAATTTTTGTCTTCAAAAGTCAAAGTTTCTCTGGTTTTGATGTCGAAATGTCGAGATTAGAGTTCAGAAACTCGAATCACTGCGAGATTGAAAGTCGAAACTTTTCAACTCTTCACGAACTCGAAGTACTTTGACCCTCCAAAGTCGCAGTTTCCACTTCGACTTGAATCTCGGAATTTCGACATCGAAACTCAGACAATTTTGATTTCAGTACTTCAACTTCAATCTTGAAATTAAATTGCGACATTCGAACTGAGAGAATTACAACTTTTGAAGGTTCAACATTTTTCGACTCTTCTTGCAGACGAAAGATTCCGACTTTCAAACTCAAAGTCCTCCTATCTTGTTCTCAAAAATATAAGAAAACTCGAAAAATTTAGACTTCCAAACTCGAAGTACTATAACTTTCTCAACTCGGAGTACATACTTGTCCCAAATCTCGAACTTTCTACATTCAAACTGGGAAAACTCCCACTTTTGAAGACGAAAAATACTTACGGAACTCGAAATACTTCAACTTCAATCTCGAAATTTCGACATTAAAACTCGGAGAATTTCGACTTTCAAACTCGGGGTACCTACTATTTTGACTCCCATCTTGAAATTGTGACATTCAAATTCGGAAATTCACGATTTTTAAAAGCAGAACATTCGGGCTTTCAAACTCGAAGTACGTTTATTTCAATCTTGAAATTTCAACCTTCGAACTCAGGAGCTTTCGACTTTTGAAAACGAAAATCTTCGACTCTAATTAGCGACTTCCAAACTTGAAGTACTTTGACTTCAGTGCCAAAATTTTGACATTCAAATTCCAAAAGTTCCGACTTTCAAGGACCATGAATTCCGACTTTCAGATTTGAAGCACTTGGACTTGAATCTCGAGATTTTGATATCCTAACTATGAAAATTTTGCTTTTCAAGCTCGCAGTACTTCGACTTTTTGAACTCAAAGTACATGCTTTGACTTGAATCTCGAAATTTCGACATTGGAGCTCGAACAATTTCGACCATCAAACTCAAGGTACTCCGATTTAAATCTCGAAATTTCGACCTTTAAACCCGATATACTTCGACTTTGGTCTTGAAATTGCGACATCTAAACTCAAAACATTCCGACTTTCGAAGACGAAAGATTCCAACCTTTAAACTCAAAGTCTTCGACTTTTTTCTCGAAATTTTGACATTCAAACTCGGTCTATTTACTTTGACTCAAATCTCAAGTTTTCGACATCTGAACTCGAAATATCTCGACTTTCAAAGACAAAAAATCTCGACTTTGAACTATCGAAGTACTTCAACATCAGTCTCAAAACCAGAACATTTCAACTTTCAAAGACGGAAAATTTCAACTTCTGAATCCAAAGTGGGTACTTCCACCTGAATCTCGGAATTATGACATCAAAACTCGAAGAAATTTCGATTTTCAAAGACAACAAATTGCGACTTTTGAACTCGAAGTACTTTGATTCAAGTCTCGAAACTTTGACATTCAAAATCAAAAAGTTTCGACTTTCAAGAACGAAAAACTTTGACTTTTAGACTTGAAGTACTTCGACTTCAATCTCGAAATATCGATCAAAATTCGAAAATTTCGACTGCCAAACTCAAAGTACTTCGACTTTCTGGACTCGAAGTACATATTCGACTTCAATGTCGGCGTTCCGACATCCAAACTTGGTAAACCTCGACGGTTGAGGACACAAAACTCTGACTATTAAACTCAAAGTACTTCGACTCCAATCTCAAAATATCATATTACAAAAAATTGCGACTTTCAAACTTGGGGTACTTATCTTTAACTGCAGTCTCAAAATTTGGACATTTGAATTTCAAAAGTTTTGACTTCCAAGGACGAAAAATATTTTAACTTTTAAAATTGGAGTATTTTGGCTTTATTCTTTGAATCTCGACATCAAACTCGGAAAAATTCGACCTGAAAAGACGAAGATTCCGCCTTTCCAACTCAAAGTCTTCGACTCCAATCTCGAATTCAATTGAAAATCAAAATTCTTCGAATTCAAATGTCAAAATTTTGAGACTACAGTAGGAGTAATTCAAGTTTGAGAGTCAAGATTTTCGTCTTCAAGGGTAGGAAGTTTTTTTGTATTCAATAGTCGAAAATTTCCAAGCTCAAAGGTCGCAATGTCGAGGACTTAAATCGGAGTACCTACTTCGAGTTCAATCGCCAAAAACTTTTTGTCTCCAAAAGTCAAAGTTTCTCTAGTTTAATTGTCGAAATGTCGAGATTTGAGTTCAGAAACTCGAATCACTGCGAGTTTGGAAGCCGGAACTCTATTACTCTTCACGACGAGAAGTTTCGACTTTCAAACTCTAAGTACTTTGACTCTCTAAAGTCGAAGTACACACTTCGACTTGAATCTCGGAATTTCGACATCGAAACTAAAACAATTTTGACTTTCACATACGAAAAATTGCGACATTCAAACTTGAAGTACTTCGACTTTAGTCTTAAAATTTCGACATCAGAATTCAAGAAATTCCGACTCTCGAAGACTGAGAATTTCGATTTTAAAACTTCAAGTAGTTCAACTTTATTCTTGAAATTGAATTGCGACATTTGAACTGGGAAAATTTCGACTTCTGAAGGTTCAACATATTTCGACTCTTTTTGTAGACGAAAGATTCCGACTTTCAAACTCAATTTCCTCCTATCTTGTTCTCAAAAATATAATAAAACTCGAAAAATTCAGACTCCCAAGCTCGAAGTACCTACTATTTTGACTCCCATCTTAAAATTGTGACATTCAGACTCGGAAATTCACGATTTTTAAAAGCTGAAAATTCAGGCTTTTAAACTCGAAGTACGTTTATTTCAATCTTGAAATTTCAACCTTCAAACTCGGGAGTTTTCGACTTTTGAAAACGAGAATCATCGACTCTAAATTCGCGACTTCCAAACTTGAAGTACTCCGACTTCAGTGCCAAAATGTTGACATTCAAATTTCCAATGTCTCGACTTCCAAGGACGATAAATTCTAACTTTCAGATGTGAAGCACTTCGACTTCAATCTCGAAATTTTGTTATTCTAACTATGGAAATTCTGCCTTTCAAGATCGCAGTCTTCGACTTTCTGAACCCAAAGTACAAGCTTTGACTTAAATGTCAAAACTTCGACATTGGAGCTCAAAAAATTTCGATCATCAAACTCAAAGTAGGTACTCCGATTTTCATCCCAAAATTTCGACTTTTGAACACGAACTAAGTACTCTGACTTCAATCTTGAAATCACAACATTTAAACTCAAAACATTCCTAGTCTCAAAGACGAAAGATTCCAACCTTTGAACTCAAAGTCTGCGACTTTATTCTCGAATTTGATTGAAAATTAAAATTTTCGTCATCGAGGGTCGGAAGTTTTTTCTATTCAAAAGTCGAAAATTTCCTAGCTCAAAACTCGCAATGTCGAGGACTAAAATCGGAGTATTTCGAGTTTAATCACCAAAAACTTTTTGTCTTCAATAGTCAAAGTTTCTCTAGTTCAATTAATGACGAAATGTCGAGATTCGAGTTCAGAAACTCGAATCACTGCGAGTTTGAGAGTCGAAACTTTTTGAATCTTTACAGCGAGAAGTTTCGACTTTCAAACTCGAAGTACCTTCACTTCTCAAGGTCGAAGTACAAACTTCGACTAAAATATCGAAATTTCGACATTCAAACTGGAAAACTCCCACTTTTGAAGACAAAGAATACTTACTATTGAACTCGTAGTACTCCGACTTCAATGTCGAAATTTCGTATCACGAAAAATTATGACTTTCAAACTTGGAGTGCTTCGACTTCAGTCTTAAAATGTCGACATTTGAATTTCAAAAGTTTCGACTTCAAGGGACGAGAAACCTGGTCTTTCAGACTTGAAATACCTCGACATCAATCTTGAAATTTCAAGACTCAAAGTCGGAGAATTTCGTCTTGAAATGAAGAAAATTTTGACTTCAAATCTCGAAGTCTTCAACTTTAATTTTGTAATTTCGACATTTTAAATTTGTAAATTTTCGACTTTTGAATAATTTTCTGGGAAGGTTGGGTTGGCGATAGGGGGGGGGGGGGGTTGGTGATTTTGATATCACAAAGTAGATGAAGCTTTCTGAATTCTTCAAGTAGGGTAGGGTGGGGGCGAAGAGGTTGAAGATGAAAATTTGGAAATACGTGTCATGTTCCCCTCGAAATAAAAATTGACCTATATATTAGGTGTTTGGCTGGAAAACACTGGATTTTTTGCCGACAAGAAATCTGGGATGATTATATAAGTTTGCATAATGAACACCCTGTAGAAAAAAAACGACTCAATACTCACTAGCGATTTCATGAATTTTCAAAAATGATAAGCAGACATTTCTTAAAATTGCAATATCCTCTCAACGAATGACCCGATTCAACTCATTTTGACCGCAAATTGTTGAACAAAGCCTGTTCTTGCGGATATTGTCATGTGTGAAGTGCTTGCGATAGCCTTCAGTTGTGGAAAAGATACCGAAAAGAAGAGCTTCGCATTCAGTAACGCCCACCTCTGAAGTGTGGCATTTCAGCAGCCTAGCAGATGTTGGCTTGTTACCAACATTCAGTTAGCTAGCTCCCGATCACCGTGGTACTGATCCAAGCCCACTGATCCGCGGACACCAATGTTTTGGCATTGCATGCCGCCTAACCTATCCAAGTAATTACTAAAGTGGCCAACAGAATAAATGTCATATCTAGTCGATATTTTCATCGGTTTTCAAAACCAAACAGCTTTGTTGATTTCAAATCTGTTTGAACTGGTCGACAGCCTCATTTTTCAGCTATTGGACGCATGTAGGTACTGCGAAATATAAGAAAAGTCAAGTGAAGTTCCTACAGGGAGTCAAATAAAACCGTGTGTATACCGACACCAAAAATATGAGAAATGGCGTATTCCCTTAAAAAAAGTTTCAGATCTCCCCCCCCCCCTTATTTTCATGGAGATATGCAATTTTTAATAATAATAATAATAAATATTGTTTATTTGCTATTCACACCTAACAATTACAGTATAGAGAACAAATAATGGAAATATTATAAAAATAGCAAATAGGCTGCCGTTCAGCTTTCCTGTAAAGCCAAGAAGCTGATCTTCCACGACACCCTGTACAAAATTTCTTAAATTTTCACATCTGGAAAATTTGCTGCTCAGTTGGCAATGTTATCCAGGCTAATTCCTGTGTCTTTTGATGTTCAAATTCGTGATTGAGTCGATATCACCACTCTGAAGAGCTCTATCCTCGAACAAGAAGGAGAAAAGCACAACAGAATGACGTCTTGATACCTTCTAGATCATCATCAACCAGGCGGTTCCAAAGAAAAGTTAATTCAATCAAGTGAGTTGAATTAGGCTAAGGTATCATGGGTTGTCTAGTGTCTACCCATCCAGGCGTACAAGCGAAGAACTTGAGGAGTTCCAATTTTATTCAGATATTTGACTATAATGGCTGATAGCTCAGCTACAAGAATAGCTGTATTCCTTCCACACGATATCTTAGATAATCTTACCTCAGTTAGAGAAAGAAAGAGCGAGAATTGCATGAAAGAGAGAGAGACACAACTTGCAACTGAAGTGAGAATTCTCAGTTCAGATGAAGAAGAGAACTCAGCCAATAAAAACCAGAAGCTTTAAGAAATACCTACTGGATTCTTACCTTGTGAACGGTCCGATGAGGGGCAGTGTCATCGAAGCCCCTCTTGAGCCGAATCAAGAACTATTGGCCGGCGGTGGTGGCGGTGACATCATCGTACCGCAAAAACGCGCCATTTTCGTAACTGTAACCAAAAAAAAAAAAAAAATCGCAGCTTGAGACATCGCAAAAATGTGC
Organism: Anaspis maculata; assembly: GCA_949128115.1. Taxonomy (NCBI): domain Eukaryota; kingdom Metazoa; phylum Arthropoda; class Insecta; order Coleoptera; family Scraptiidae; genus Anaspis; species Anaspis maculata. The sequence continues at coordinate 2,091,132 of OX421962.1, forward strand.
CAACCGCAGCCATAAAAAACCCAATTTTCTCCCTCCCGTTCGGTGCAAAATTACAATACTATAACGACCCATTGGCTCGCCTACAAAACGAGCTGTTGTACGTCCAACGCGCGGTAGAAAGCTCACTTTTAAATTCCTTGCGTTACATTTTCTCAATATGGACCTGCGAATTTTAATAATCTACCTATATGCCACCTCTGCAAACTGCAAATATAACACACGGCACACAACACCAGATTGTTATTTATATTTTGTTTATTGTTATTTAAAATAAATATACAAGTAAGTAGGTATAAGCACTGCTTTTATAAAAAAAAATACCTGAAAATGCAGCCAATTGTTGCATGCTTGACATGGTAGGTACCTAGTTTAAAATCCATTCGACGGGCGCTCAAGATACGTTCTTATTATTCCTTTTCTTCCCATTGACGCCGAAAAACAATAATAAACGTGACTCATGCTTATAAATAGCCCGGCGCGCGGTGCGTTATCTATGCAGACTTGTAGAAGAACGTGGTTTTGATTTTTTTTTTTTTTAGTAAGTATTGATAAAAAATTTGATTGAGAATATCGATGGGTTTGGGCTCTATCTATCGCGAAATAATCGCGAGGTTGTTGTTTTCGCGAGCGCGATAACACTTTGTGAAATTTACATGTCGTAAATCTCCCGTGAACTATCGTCATCGTCGTTTTCAGTGATCAATAGTTTTCCCGCAATTTCGAGGCGGGAGGCGACCTCTGTGTGTTGGACGGGCAACCGCGGTAGATTTTTGAACCAGGGATCTTGAGTGTCTATGATCTTGAGCTGCCTCGGCAAGAATCGGATTATCGTGCGATCGAATGGGTTTTCATTTGAGCAGCTGATGGTATAATACAAAAAATCTGTTGCGTTACCCCAAAGCTCACCCGACTAAAGGGCTGGGAAAAATATTTCGAAAATGTATCAAAATACCGAGTAAAATACAATATACTCAATCCAAGATAGTTGAAATCGAGGTTGAAATACAAAATACAAACTACTGTTGGAATATCTTTGAAATACAAGAAACGAGATATGCATTTTGGGAAACCAAGAAATTCCAAATAAGGTACAAATTATTTATCTCGAAATACAAGATACATTCCTGATCATTCCAGCGATTTGATTGGAAAAACCCGTGAAATGTAGAGATTTCAATGGAAACACCTTATATCAAATAAATCGCAATAAGCAATGCCGTGAAAATCTCAAGAAGTCGCTGAATATCTTGCTGAAAAATATTCAGAAATCCCTGGAAATCTCATGCAAATTTTCAAAAATCCCATATAAATCTTCAGGAATCTTTGGAAATCCCGTGAAAGTCTTGAGGAGTCCGTAAAAGTCTCGTAGAGATTTTTGGGAATCGCTCGACATCTCGTGAAAATCGTTAAAAGTTCCAAGAGATTCTTGTCATTACTGGTAATCGTCAGAAATCTGTTCCCTACAATTATTGTAGAGATCCCCACAAATCTATGAAAATCCCTGAAAACTCCTGCAAAATGTTGTCCTGGAAATTTCTGAGAATCTCGTGGAAATATTAACAAATTCCTAGGAATCCTGCAGAAACCTTCAGAACTATCCAGAAATTCTCAAAACTCAGCCATCCCGTCGGAGGCTTCATGAATCCCTAGGTATCCTGCGGAAAACTATAGAAATCACAAAACTCGTAGACATTTCTGGAAATACCTGGAAATTCCGTAAAAATCTCCAGAAATCCATAGAAATCCTCACAAATAAGTATTCAGAAATTTTCAGACATCTTTATAGTGGCGGGGTTAACGGCCAAAAATGGAATGATCTGTGCCTTTTGTGATCAAAGCATGAAATTTGGCATACGTGTTCAGAAGACCCTCTTTTGCAATTTCAAATGTGGCGCCACGCAAGTTTTCGCACCAGAGGCACTGTATTGCGGTTAGCATACCTGCTAGGGGTAAATTCTGCAAAAATGGTTCCTGGCCGTTCTCTGGTACCGCACTCGGTATTTTTTAGTTCTGTTTAGCTAAAACTACATGTAGAAATGAGTGAGGAGTGCATTTTCACAAGCAAAGTTCCAAATGCTGCCTTCATACGTGGTTTCAATACATTTTAAGGCCAACTTTGTTTTAGTACAGGACACATGGTAAAAAAATTGCCAAAACCTCGGCAAAGATATGAACGTCCTGAAAATTTGATATTCTGTTCAGAATTGATTGCCCTACTACATATATAAAAGTGCCAAAAATCGCACCCCGGGGCTTCGAGTTATTGGAGGGGAGGTGAAAAATTGAAACTCAAAATGAAAGGTATAAAACCCGATGGAACCCGTCAATCCAATGGATGCAAATACGTCGTAGTTCGACGCATCACAACCAGTTGATACAATTTTAGCACAAAAAGTGTCGATCATTGTTGAAGGGGGGTCGTGGGGGAGGGCGAAACTCGACTGGGTGGCTCTTTTTCTTCCTGGGCCATGAAGAATCGATCCCGACAAGATTGGTATCTTTTCCGACTAAATTCAATGTCCTGAACTTGAATCCGATGTGTAAATTTGGACACAAACAAGTTCAAACAAGTTAACTTGAGAAAACCTGTTTTTTCTTTGACAATTTTCACAAAACTTTTTTTTACTGTTAGAGGCATTCATCTTTGAAAATATTTTAGAGGCCATTAGATTGAACTGTACCTATTCTTCACGAAAATCACCCATTCGATCTGTAACTTTGTTTTTCAAGATAGAAAAAATCGATTTGAACTTTAGTCGGCACAGCCCGTCGTCTACTACTGACCAGAACACTACACCATGCATCTTTAAATGAAAATAGCCCAAACTATCTGAAAAATTATAACTAATCTTTGAAAGTTCGAGGATCTGTGCAGAACTGAATTCCCTATAACATAAACAAAATCGTCATAAATCGCAATGCAGGGTATTGAGTAATTACTTGAAAGTGCATGCTGTAGTGTTCTGGTCATTAGTAGACGCCGGGCAGTGCCGACCAAAGTTCAAATCGATTTTTCTCACCTCGAAAAACAAAGTTACAGATCGAATGGATGATTTTCGTGAAGAATACAGCTTAGTCTAATGGCCTCTGAGATATTTTCAAAGATGAATACCTCTTACAGTAAAAAAAAGTTTTGTGAAAATTGTCAAAGAAAAAACAGGTTTTCGCAAGGTAACTTATTCGAACATGTTTTTATCCAAATTCACACATCGGATTCAAGTTCAGGACATTGAATTTAGTCGGAAAAGATACCAATCTTGTCGTGATCGATTCTTCATGGCCCAGAAATGCACAGACCATTCCGCTAACCCCCCCACTATTATACTAATTTTCAGGAATTCCTTGCGATCTCGTGTAGATCCCTAGAAAGGCTTGAGAAACACCTATAAATCTTATACAAATGTTAAGAAATCCAGTAGAGTCCTTTAAAACTGCCTGAAAAATCACAGATATATTTGGAAATCTCATTGAAATCTCTAAGAATTCCTAGAAATCCCATATTAGTTTTCAATCTCAGCCAGTGAAAAATCTTGAAAAGAATTGAAATCACCAATAAGATACACCAAGGGTAACAGTCTACTATCCGGTCAACTACCAAAATCGATTTTTTTTTTCATCGATTCTTATTATGTACGTCCAATCAGGCCCTAAATAAAACAAAACGGTTGTCGGCCGCCAGATTTATAACAAAAAAAGATAGGAACTGTGGAAATAAACTCTATTGATTGGTTGACCGGATAGTAAACTGTTACCGCCCCGGTCTCAGTTTACTATCCGGTCAACTATCCAAATTGCATTTATTCGGGGTAATTTCTATTGCACACATTCAACTACGTTCTGAAAATAAGAGAACTGCTGTCGGCCGTCAGTTTCATAAAATATTTGGCCCCCTTGTGTCTTCAACACAGTTTGGAGTTCTGTTGAGCCCTTTAGCAGTTTCTCGAGGTTTTGAGAGCACTAGTAAACCCTTTGTGCCTTTATGTGATAGTCGGCCATAATTTGGGGAGGGGGGACTTTTGTGTATTCAGGTATAATTTGGAGCCCTGATGAGCCCCCTTATGTGCTTCATGGCTTTCAGAATTCTAATACCTAAGCCCTCATTTGCCATCTTGTGCTATCAATGCTCAACCGGACCCCCCCCTTATTGTTTTTTCAATGTGATTTAAAGCCCTGCTGAGCCCCCTTCATTTTCTGTTACTTTTAGAGAAACATAATCACCTTTGTGCCGTCATGTCATTTGGAGACCTTTCAGGTCCCCTTGTGGCCCTCATGTCTAATTTGGAGGCCTATAATCAGCCCACTTATGATTCCATCTCCAGTTTTTATTGACTTTCAGAATACCAGTGGACCCCCTGGACCCTCTTGTGTCACCAGGATTGTTTGGAGCCCTTCGTTTGGAGCCCTAATAAGCCCTCTTGTGCTTTTCGTGGCTTTCAGAATTCCAGTAAACCATCTTGTGCCTTATTTTATTGCTGGAAGCACGTACCTAATGACTTCATATGATATAAGGAGAACTATCGGGCCCCTTTGTGTCCTCAAATGTAGTATGGAGCCCCCACTTAGCCCACTTGGTTATCACTGGCTTCAAAAATAAGTACAATAAGCCACCTTTTACCTTCATTGGTAATATAAAGCTCGTCCATTGGGCCCCTTGTGTTTTTCTGTGTCATTCGGATCTCTATTGAGCCCTCTTTTGCCTTCATGTGTCGTTTGGAGCCCCAATGAGTAGGGTGGGCCGAAAAATCATATTTTCGATATTACTTTTTTTTATTGTAATAGTGCGGAAAAGATGCATAATCAGATTACAAAAAAGAATCGTTACAGCGTTTTTGAAAAAAAATCATCACTTCAGGGTCCGCAATGACATTGAAATTTCTATATTTGGGAAAAAAATCGCAAATTTTTATTAGACCAAAAAATATTTAGAAATATATTTACAATAAAAAAAATAGGAATTAAACAGTCAGGCACAAAAAACCCGTGTTCCAGTATTGTTTTTTCAATCACAAAAAAACAAATGAAATTGAATTCACCGAAAAAGCCCAGTTGCCTTGAAGTTGTAGAAATAGTCACATTAAAAATTGAGCAACTTTGGGCGAAAACTTCAATTTCAACTGTTTCTCATACAAGAGTTTCAGCAATGATGAAATAATATCATACATAAATCAAAACATTATTGAAATTGTTGAAAAAGACCACCCAAATGAAAAAATAACTTTAAAATGTCAAATAGCATTACGTAAGTTGTGACACATCAAACTGAAGATAATAGAATTCTCTTTCTGACAAACAAATTTTAAATTTTCCAAGTCACCTCCCAACCCTTGCAAAAATTCTCTCATCTTTGATCAAAGGAAAGCTTTTCCCGATCCTATCAACTATCCCGATTCTTGGAAAAAATATTTTTGAACGAAAACAGGTCGGTTCTTATTTCGAGGGTGGCATGTTGTCACAGTTTTATTTTCAATCCTTCCGGCCCTATCCTAGCCTACTTCAATTCTGAGAGGAATAAATTATCTACCTTGTGATACATCAAATTGAAAGTATGAAAATCTCCTTTATGCAAAAATAATGTCAAATTGCCTAAATCACCCTCTAATCTTTTTCAAGAATGGTCTTAATTAGGGAGAGAATGCAATGAAGATGAAAATTTGGCAACACATGTCTCAGATGTTCCCCTCGAAATAAAAATCGCCCTGTTTTTGCTGGGAAATCTATTTCTCAAGAATCTGCAGTTAACAGAAAATCATTCCTCTAATCAACAATGAAAAAATTTTTAAAAGGGTCAAGAGGGTAGTTTGAAGATTTCAGAGTATGTTTAATGAAAACAATGTTATTGCCTTCAATTTGGTGTATCACAAGATAAGTAATGCAATTTGAAATTTTAAACTAGGGTAGGAGGTTGGGGCAAAGGGATTGAAGATAAGAATTTGGCAATACGTGTCCTAGATGTCCCTCTCAAAAAGAAGATCGACTTGTCAGCTTTTTCTCAGAAAAAAATTGTGCAGCGAGAAATTGGAGGTGAGTCCTTTTCAAAAAACCACCGCGTATGTCGGATGATGAACTAAAAGATTTACTGAATGTTAACGATACAATTCCTTAATCAGAATTTCCACGTTTTCCCTGTTACACCCAATCAGTAGAGCGATTTGTGAAAACAGTTTTAGAAGCAGCATCAGCAGTTTGTGGAGCTGAATCAAGATATGGCTCTATTTACAGCAAAAGTGAATCTAGGATACTGATGCCCATATTGGTAAGTCAGAAAAATTTCAACCCAGAGTGAGATAAAACAAAAAATATTGATAAAATATTGATAATTGAAGTCTTATCACTTCATTTCTGTCGAATAAAGAGTTTTATCTATTTTTTCGCTAAGGTATTTCAACTGTTTTCTTCATAAATCAATTCGTTATCTTGCAAAAACTGAATGTTGAAATATTTCTGAAAGATACGTCTTGCGGGGGCTGAAGACGAAAACTTGGGACAAAAAGCTTCTAGATATTTGAAAAGTATATGAAACTGCAACTTTTCCGCGCTATTAGAAGTCCGTAATATGAAAACAAAAAAACACACCTATAGCAGCGGCCCACCCTACCAATGAGCCCCCTTGTGTTTTTTCGCGGCTTTTCGAGTTCCAGTAAGCCCCCTTGTGCCTTCTTGCGTTGTTAGAAGCCCTAGTGTAAATCCCTTGTGCCTTAATGTGATTTACGGAGCCCTACCGGGTTCCCTTCATGTCCGTAAGTGTAGTTTGGAGCCCTAATTAATCCTCTTCTGTTTTTTAATCTTTTCCTGGCTTTCGGAGCATTTGTAAACATCAAGTCTTCATGTGATATTCGGAGCTCTATCGGACCTCTTGTGTCCTCCAAAGAATATCAAGCCCCAATTATCCCCATTCTGTTTTTTTTCATAGGGGCGGCAATAAACAAGGTGAAAACTCCAACCTGTTGAAATTTAGTAATCCAATAACCAAAAACATTTCGCCAAAAACCTCAGACAGGTCGACTCTTAAATTTAAAATGCCACGTTTTGATACCAATGACGTGACCTTGACAGTGCCAGGGACAAAAGCTCAATTTTTTTCAATGCAATGGAAGGTCATAAAAATTCCATTCTTATCTCCGTTTGATTCTTCATCCAACCTAAACCTGAACAAACAATTGTAATTCTGCCTCACAAAAAAAATGGCGGCGTTCAAAAGTTCAGTATTCCTATCAAAAAGATGTGGCATTTTCTTGAAATCTGAAGCAAGTATCCACCACCTGTTGAGCCGTCTTAGCTTTTAACACACTGATAACGTGACCTATTGACCTTGACAACACCAATGGCGGCGAGAGGGAAATAAAATGCCACCTTTTTGATGGGAACCGTGCATGATACTGACTTCTGAACGTCGCCATTTTTTTTTTGTGGGGCAAGATCTCAATCATTCTTATGAATTAGATAGAGAACCAAATGAAGATCAAAAAGCCATTTTTTTGACCTCCCATTGTATTCAGAAAAAATTCGGCTCCTGCCCCTAGCGCCGCCTCTGGCATTGTCAAAGTCACGTAACTAATACCAAAATGTGGCATTTTAAATTTAAAAATCGACCTGTCCGAGGTTTTTGTTGAATTTTTTTGGTTATTGAACTACTGAATTTGAACAGGTTAAAGTTTCCACCCTGTATATAAAGTTGAATTTCAAAGGATTCTTTCTATTTCCGTATTTGGGAGGGGGTGCGTCCACTGCCTGTGAGGGGGGCGGCAATTTTTTGCTGGCACGCAGGCGGCAAATAGGCCAGACTCGGCCCTGCATTTATGTCCTGCAATTATTCAGAGCTATGTCCTAGCCGATTCTTGGGAGATCAAAGACCATAAAAAATTATGGTGGAATATTGACATCTGCATGCTGCAGGCAAATATGGTGGAGGCGACAAAATGGGCTTCATCTAGTAATAAGAAACTGGCTGTAGATCGCTTGTTTTTCAATGGATTTGATTATCTGGAACGTCATTTTGTGGACAAAAAAATTCCCCTCTCATTTCGTACCTGAATTTATACACCTCATTTTGGGAAACTCTCTGAATTGTCTCCAAAAGATATGCTAAACTCTGGCTTTTTTTAAAAGTTATCCGATATTCCTGAAACTTGGCAGTATTATAGATCTTGATGTGCCCTTTCCGAATTTCTACTTTTCCATTCCGTATCTTTGCCGTGTTGGCCACCATATTGAAAAGATGGCGCCCAAGAAAACAGTTTTTTGCGTATATCTTTGATTCAGTCAATGTGAGGTGGAAGCGTTTGTATGCGAATGGAAGCTTATTCAATTGTCTACAATTTGACATATTATTCGTGTACGTGCTACTTCTGGTTCTTGGGTTATGGCTTCTAGAACTCCCCGAAGCATCAAGTTTCGTCATCCAATCAGCATGTTGAGTTGATCTTAACTCCACGTGGCAGTCAAATCAACCATAAATAATGATTAGTTGTCAACCACAGACCATTAATATCCAGAAAATCGATCATGGTAACGGTTGTTATGCAAATACAGGGTGAACTCTAAGCGGAAATTGACTCCGAAAGGGTATAGCTTGAGAACCTAAGTCGCACATAGGTGATTCAGATGTCAAATTTCAGAGAATTTCATGGACCTGCATTTCAATATGAATTCTAAAATTTTATGACAAATTTTCCGAAAATTTTCCGAAAATATGTTTTTTTGGGCGCCATCTTTTCAAAATTATGGCCAGAACGGCAGAGATACGAAGTGGAAAAGTTGTCATTCTGAATAATAACCCAAAATTTCATTATAGTAATGAGTTTCGAATGTATCTGATATCCTTTAAATGCTATATTAACTTTATCTCTTTCTAGAATCAGTTTGCCTCCACAATTCACCCTGTAATTGCACAATTAACATCACCATGATCGATTTTCTGATTTCTTATTATCTATGGTAAATAGCTGAGAGCTATTTATGGTTAAATTTCTCACAACATGACGGCCGTATCAATTCAACATGCTGGTTGAATGCCGAAAGTTGATGCTTCCGGAAGTTCTAAAAGCTCTAGCTCAAAAACCATAAAACGCTCAAAAATGACTGACATGTCAAATTGTAAAGACTTGAATGGGCTTTCATCCGCATCATACAATCTTGAGTCAGTTAAATTCAATATATTGACAAAAAACTGTTTTTTGGGCACCATCTTCTCAATATGGCAGCCAAAACAGCAGAGATACGAAGTGGAAAAGTAGAATTTTGTAAAGTCCTGAGGAAAGGAGAGAACAGTGGAATGTCCACACATAGTCTGTAACTGCCATCACCTTTGAGCACCAAGCCAACAGAACTTGCCCACGGTGGTTCGCATTCCTCAATAACTCCTTTGGAGAACAGCCGATCAGTGCCACTCTTCAGAAAATCTTTTTCCAGGCCAGAAAGTGGATAGGGTGGAACAGCAATCGGGTGTTTTTCATTTGACTTATAGTGGTGAACTGCATGTTCTGTGAGGCGTCCTCTTGACTCAAAACTGTCTGAACATATTTTCAGAAGCTCATCAACCTGGATTTCCTGAGAAAGATCCAAATTGTAAATTCCCTCCTTCATCCTCACGCAAAGAATGTTCAGAGGCTTCGAACAATCCCACAGCAGGAGGAATGTCGTACTCGTCGACAGAATTGAATTTCTTCGAAGGATCATCACAAAAATACCAACAACTAAAATTACTTAAAAATCCCGAAGTTATTCTCAAAAAACTTCTAGAAATCTTTGGAAATCCGCAAAAGTCTCGTCGAAATAACCCTGTGATATTTCCAGAAATCTCCAGGGACTTTGTGGAGAACTTTCGGGATAATTATGGATTTTCAGAGATCTCGTGAAAAAAGCTCCAGAAATCTGGGACAATCTTGACAAAATCTCTGGAAATTCTTACAAAATCCGTACAAATATCAGAAATCCTTATAAATTCCGTGAAAATTCTCGGAAATTCCTAGAAATCTACAAAGGGGATTTTCAGAAACCCTTAGAGCTCCCGTAGAATTCTTCAAAAACCCTAGGGAATTCTTACAAGAGTCCTAAGGAATCTCGTGAATATTCTTAAAAATCTCGTAGAATCATCAGAAGTTCATAAGACTTGTTCAAAAATCTTGTAGAAATCTCAAGTAATCACCTGAGTTATACATTTTTTTTTTTTTTTTGCTTATTTTTCTTTTCAAGATATATGTATACAAAATAATTTTATGAAAGTAATCCCTAGAAACTCTATAGGTACTACAAGTCTTCGATTATTCCTATTTCGTTGGAACAATTTTCATATGGGAATTTTTCTTTTAGCGCGTTCAGTGCGTTCACAATACTTCCCCTCTTCGTTTGGTGGTGTTCGTTGGGTGGTGGGTTGGGAAAGTGAAAGACTGATGAATTTTTTTGCGGGCTTTATGAGAAAAAAGTAAATAGATCAAAATGTATCCGCTGTTTTCATAAAAAAACAGTAAACGTCAAACATCGCAAGATAACAGTAATAATAATAAAAATAAACATTTGATACAGTTCGCAGGTGCTGATCCTTGTGCCAGCTAGAGAAATTGCCGAGCAGATTGTTGGAGTATTGAGGACCATTGGATGGTACCTTCTCCATCTCTTTTTTTGAGACGAACTCAATGCTTTCAAGATCCGACGATGACGGCTGTGAGCCCCTCGGCTGTGGGCCTGTGGCAACACGACCTTGTTGAATTTTGACCCGTTCCTTCAGCTGGATTCATAGTTTCATTTGATACAGTTATAAACATGATGATAACAAAAATAACAACAATCCCACATCAACCTCACTCGTCCAGCTGATACCTTGATCATCTAAATCGCGAGTGGGAATTCTGGAATTTTCTGGAGTTTGGCTGGGTGTCTTCTACTGCCGCCCCGAGATCAGGGCATGCCAAAGCCAAGATTTCCATGACTCTGGTCAAATCTCTCTCGACATACCCGGATTTAGCCAAAATCAGTACTTGGCGTCTCTCTTGTGGCAACTCCAACGCCAAGCTCTTCATGGCTTCTCTCGATAAAACTGCTCCCGGAGGTTTGTCTTGTTGCCTTCCAACCGCATGTCTCCACTCGTTCAGCCTGCTCAAAACAGTCCTCTGCATTTTGTGAAAGCTCCTGATGTGAATGTCGACTGAATCCGACACAGGTGGGTTTGATGAACCGTTCGACTTTCCAATAGACGAGCGCTGTCGAATTGCTCCGGGATTCGGTTCGATGACTTTTCCAACGCTGTTCTTGCCGTAGCGAGTCGTGGACAGTATTCTCATAAGTTGTGGCAAATCGTTCTTCACGTATTCCGATTCAGCCAAAATTACCACTCGGGATTCGCTTTGCGGCAGCTCCAAATGGGTCAGAGCATCGTCAGATAAAATTGCTTCAAGTGGAAGCTCCGGGTCAACTCCGCTTGCAATCGACTTCCTCCAGTAGTCCAGCTTTCGAAAGACTTGCATTTGTCTGAGGTGGAAGCCCTTGACGTACTCTTCAACTCCAGAGAATGGGTCTTCGCCACTGTGCTGAGCATTGGCGTATTTCTCGCACTCACCCCAGACTTTTTTCGAAAGCTTACGCCGCTCCAGTTCGCTGCTGTAGACGTCGTACAAGCAGAGCAAGAAGTGGCTGTCGATCCTTGCATACTTCTTGTACGACTCAGGCAAGGGCCGTATGCGAAAATCGGCTTTCTGGAACTGCAAGTCTTTCCTGACCTTGAAGATTTCTTGCAGCGCCGCATCGAGGCCCAAATTCTTACGGCCGAGGTGTTTCATCGCCACCTGCGTGTCGAATAAATTCACAACGCTGATTCCAAAATATTGTTGGAGCCATTTCAGGTCGTTGAAACAAGAGTGGAAGATTTTTAAGATCTTTGGATTGGCGAAAATCGCCGACAGAAGGCTGGTGGCGCTTTTCAGCTTGAAGGCATCCACGATGTAGTCTTCGGATCTGGTTGAGATCTGGATCAGGCAGACTGATATTTCGTATCCGTGATTGGAGCCTTCCAGATCTATACCCAGCGCTTGCTCCGATTCCAATTTTCTGATCAAATGTTCCAGTTCCGGTTTGGTTTCGATCAGGCGTAAGGGCGTCTTTTCCATCCTCTTGAGGAATGCATTGTTTGAGTCGCTCGAATGTTGAGATTTTGAGACTTCCTTGCCTCGGGCCCATTTTTCGGCAAAATATCTGGACCATGGATGTTCTGAAACAATATAAATTTTTTAATTCACGTTATAGGTACAGAAATATCATCCGACAGGCAAATTCAGCGGAACATTTTTTGGAATTCACTCATCGACCCAACCATTAGCCTTGATATTTTTAAGAAACTGTGGATGCTGAAAGCAGAAGAAGTTCTCTTGAAATCTGTGAACTTATTGTGTGAAACACCGGTTCGGTGTGAGCTTCGGTCGTTTTGGCCTCGAGGAGAACTTGAGGATCAGCTTTTTGGCGTTAATTTCGTGAACGATGGCACTTGAGGAAAAAGTACCCGAAGTCTACAAGAAAGATCCCCACACATTGCATCGTCGGTTCACTCCTTCTCCGTCAAAACAAAATAAAAGTAAAATGCTCGATGCTCGATGCTGAGAACTGTATTGACCTTGAGTTTCATGATGATGAGATGCCACTTGATGAAAGTGTTGTTCGATCTATTCTCTTATGATTGAAGCGACGGACATAACCTGACCTGACCTCACCAATTTAAAGCATCTGTTATTAGAGCAAGATATGAGAAGAATGGGATGTGTTGATACCAATATCAACCTCAATGAAATGTCAATTGTTACAATGATTGAGATATGTCAGGCAGGATAGTTCCAAAATTACGAAATAAATAAAAAAGGTCACAATGACTGGAATATTGTCAAAATTATTTTAAGGAATGTCACAAGAATTCCAAAAATGTTGTAATAATTCCAACATTACAGAAATGTCTAAGTTATTCAAAATAAATGCATCGATTGATTTAAAAATGTTGAAGTGATCCCAAAAAATATGAAAACTATTGAAAAAATGGAACATGTTCAAATAATTTAAATCAAAAGTCAAACTATTCCCAAAAACTGTCTAAATAGTCTCACAAAATGTCAGTTGGCGCAAAAAATGTCAAAATAACTCAAAAACTCACCAAACAAATTTGAACATGTCGAAATATTCCCAAAAATGTCAAAATAATTGTTGAATTGAATCTGTTCGGATTTGATTTTCTGAATAATCAAAAAATGTCAAAATGATTCCAAAAAAGTCTATGAATTCAAAGAATGTCAAAATAATTCCAAAAAACGCCGAAGTTATTCCAAAAAAAGTCTCAATAATTCAGGAAATATTGAAGAATTTTGAAAAGTATCGAACTAATTCCAAAGTGGCGGAATTGGTTCCACACAATGTTGAATCAGTTCCGAAAGATGTTAAAATGAGTTTGAAAAGGCAAAAATTGCCAAAAAATTCCAAAATACACTCCTCCGCAAAATTAGCGCATCATAGAAATTCGAAGTTGTTTGTCGTTTCTCAAGTCGAAGTTTCAAGTTAAAAGTCCAAGTTCCAATTCGGAATTCCTTGATGAAAGTTGAAGTTTTTTGGGTTCAAAGTAGCGGTTTTTCGTGTTTCAAGACAAATTTTTTGTTTTTGAAGTCAAAGTTCTCAGCTCGAAGTAGGAGCTTTTCGTTTTCAAGTCGACATTCAAGCCAAAATCTCCCGTGTTTCAAGTCGAAATTTTGTATTCGTACTCTAGAATTCGATATTGAAGTCAAAATTCCATGATGCGGAAGGAATTTGCATCTGAAGTCGAAATTATTGGATAGAAGTCGAAGTTTTCCGTGTTGGATCTTTTCTGTTCAAAGTCGAAGTGTGTTGTATTTCAAGTTGAAATTTTGAGTCAAAAGTAGAAATCTTGAGATCTGAGTGGAACTCTTCCGTGTTCAAAGCCAACATTTCGAGATTAAAATCGGAATTCCCAAGTTTGAAGTAAAAAATTCCAAGTTGAAGTCAAAGTTTCTTGTATTCAAAATCGAGAATTCAAGATAAGAGTAAAGATTTTTGCATTTGGAGTCGAAGTTTCGAGATGAAGTCCAAGTTTTTTGTGTTACATCTTTCGTGTTCAATGCCAAAACAAATAGTTTGAAAAATTACAGAACTCCAAAACTGACAAAATTATTTTGGACGTGCTGAAACAATTCCAGATATATAAAGAGTTATAACTGTCAAATTTCTGTTCAAGTTAGAACTTTCTGTGTTTGAAGTCAAAGTCTCCAGATTAAAGTCGAAGTTTTCATGTTCGAAGTCAAAATTTCATGTTAAAAGCAAAATTTTCGAGATTTGAGTAAAGTTTTTGCGTGTTCCAAGTCAAAATTTTGCAAGAAAAGCAGAACTATTGTTGGCAGTCGGAAGTTTTACGTGAGAAAAATTGAAATTTCGAGATATAAAGTCGAAGGTTTTTCGAGTAGGTGTGGAGTCGAAAATCTGTGGTTGAAGTCGGAATGTTGAGCTCAAAATCGAAGTTGCTCTGTGTGAAGTCAGAGTTTCGTGCTCAAAATAGAAATTTCGATGCTAAAATTGAAGATTGTCATGTTCAAAGCTATTGCAAAGCAAAAATTCAAGTTTTTGTGGTAGAAGTGGAAAGTTTCTTCGTTCTTGAAGCGAAGTTTTCTTGTTGAAAGTCGTAGTTTTTCGTATTTGAATAAAGCAAAATTTTGTGGTTGAAGTCGAAATTTTGAGAATCGACAGTCGAAGTTTTTCACGTTAGAAGTCGTTATTGAAGTCGAATATCGAAGCTTTGGTTGAATTTTCCGTACTTTAAAAATAAATCTTCTCCGCCTATTTTAGTGAAGTTGTTTCTAGATAAAATCGATGCATTGTATATTGTCCTCTCCAACGAAATAAAGAAATATTAATTTAAATTTCACCACTGAGTTTCGGCTACATCAATAGGATGCCATTTTCAAAAGCCATAGAGCAATATATATACAATTACGCCGAGTAGTTATATTGTTCATACAGGGTGGCCCAACGAAAACAGAACAGAGGAGTCTTCGGACATTTCACCTCATTTTTTGAAAAAAACTCAGACAAGTCGATTTTTATATCGAGGGGGACATCTGGAACATACATTGGCAAATTTCTATCTTCAGCCCCTCACCCATACCCACCTCAACTTCAGAATTTCGAATGACACCATCTACTTTGCGATACATGAAATCAAAGAAAATCAAATAACCTTTCTGAAAAAAATATTATTAAAATTAATAACCCCACCCCCCATCTTCCTGAATTTCTCCGACTGTCCGATTCCCACTTCTCGATCCTCCTGTTCTCTTCAATTTGATCAGCGTCATCCTAAGTAGCATCTAAGGGAAAAAATTTCGGTGGAGAAAAGTGCTACCCAAATTCACCTCTTTCCTGTCCCCCACCCCAACTTCAAAATTCAACAGACATCACCTACTTTTTAATACATTGAATTAAAGGAGATCGATTTCTCTTTCAAAGAACAATTTTTTCCAAATTTTCAACCCCTTCCCCAATAATTGGACATTCTAGGTATTTTAGGGGGGAAATGGCTTCTAAAAATTCTGAAAATATTTTATTCAGAAGGAGAATTCAATTTCTTTCAATTTGATGTATCACAAAGTAGAAAGTCTCATTCTAGACTTTTGAAGTTGAGGTGGGGGAGTGAAGGGGTGAATTTAGGTGGCCTTTTTTACATAGAAAATTTTATCCCTCGATGCTGTGCAGGATGACGTTGACTGTACTGAAGAAAACTGAGAGGTCAAGAATATTACATTGGAAACTCAGACAATTTTAGGAAGAAGGGGGGCAAAAATGAGAGTTATAGAAATATTTTATTCAGAAAGAGAATTCAATTCTCTCTGATTTGATGTATCGCAAGGTGGGTGGTGTCATTTGAAACTTCGAAGTTGAGGTGGGTGGGGGTGAGGGGGCTAAAGATATAAATTCACCAATGTATGTTTCAGATGTCCCTCTTGGTATTAAAATTGTTGCCCTTCAAATTTTCCCAAAATTGGTGTGTCAAAGCAAGGTGATTACACAATGCAAAAAGTTGGTCTTACGCCAAAAAACCCAGGTAAAAGTCCTAACTTGGTATCCCAAAAATCGAGTGTCACTGGTAACGTCTAACAAATATTTCAGGTTAAAATGACAAATGCCAATAATCTATCATTAATGGCGCCTTCCTTTCACCACAAAACTCACTTATCTGACCTAAGTTAGAGAGAGAAAAAGCGAGAAATCACATGAGCGAAAGTGAGACACCACTCAACTTAGGTAAGAATACTTAGTTTGGGTGGTGAAAGAAAAGCATCATTCCATGTCTACATCATTGTGCCAACCATTGAGAACAAAAAACAAAAAAGTCAACATAATCTCATGGTAGCGCCCGTTTGGCGACATTTCCGCCTCTGTTATCATCTGTCCAGCTATAGGTCGCGGGAACAAAAATGGCGTCTCAAAGATGGGTATATGGTGTGATGATATTTCCACTAGAACCTACTTGTTAATATAGTTTCCTTCAGTTGTAAATTTGCAATAAATGTATAGATAAATTTATTGAACAATGATTGTCGCTTCATCAACAAAATTATTGTGCTAAACTCAAGATTTCACTGAGTAATGTCAAAAACAAGCGAATCTCTACAGCGGTACTTTGGCACCTCATCAGGCGCAAGCGCGGGCAAGAAGCTGGCGAAAGGTGCTTTTGTTGTGCCGGCAGGAGCTGCTCAGTGCTCAGGGTGGATCACTAGACAGAGAAAGTAGATCCAGCTGGGCCGTGACTGGCGTATGTATCTACTTTCTCTATCTAGTGATCTACCCGGAGCAGCTCCTGGTGCAAAGCGAAGGTGATTGAAACCCGAAAATGCGCGATGCGCTGTTGCCACGTCAGGTGAACTTGCAACGTTGCCATATCGGGTACCGAGGTGACGGTTATGTTCCCGCGACCTAAACTATTACATTACAGGTCTGTGGCTGAGCGGGGTGAGCCCCACGAAATATCCATCCCAGGTGCAGACATGCTTGAAATGAAATTTGGGAAAAAGATTGAATCAATTTTTGGAGGAAAAACTTTCGAAATCGGACCCACGGTTTCCGAGTTTTTCTCTCTGGAAAAACTGCAAATTTTTCATTTTCCCATCCCGTGAACAGAGAACCACTTTTTTAACAAGAGATGACTGGTTCTTGAACATTTTCCATTTTTTTGTTGAATTTTCCGGGAATTTTTAGGTTGAAAATGTAAAACCGGCCTGGGTTTTCGAGACCGGACTTGAATGATGGAAGTTTGGAGTGGAGCCTTCATCTCTAATTCCAGCTTCCCACCCAAAAGGACGTTTCGAACAAAAATTGACATAGGTTTCTGGATACTATAGTCTGTTCAGCGATAGAACGGACTTTTTTGAATTTCAGTGATGTAACCTATAGCCAATAAAAGCACCAAAGACTGTAACAACATGGGCGCGTTTGAAACTAATATTAGTTGTGTTCAGTTGGTAGTCTCACCCGGGCAAATTATTCTTACGCCAAGCCAATGGCATTACATTCAGCGAGTTTGACATTCATGTACGATTTCTAACCTCCATTTCTCTGTGATGTTTGTTATTTTCAGTCGGCTTGGCTGTTGTTAGTGCATAAAATCAGCTTCATCAAGAAAATTATTCTCTTATTCATTAAAATTGGTATTGAACTGATGTCATTTAAAATTACCATAGCACTCAGCTGTGATAAGCGGAAATCAGCACCTCTTTCTGACTGAAATTTCAAATTTCGCGGGTAACATTTGGAACTACTTTTCAAGCGGAGGAATCTGGTGGTCCTCTCTATGAGTATAGAGAGTATAGTCGGCAAAGTTTTGGGGTGACACAACCAATTTTTTTTTTGTGTGTTCTATCCATAACTACTTGACACCAGTCCGTGATTTAGTAGAAAATATGAATTGCTTGAAGTCACATGTGCTTTTTTTTTAAATTCTCAGTAGGTAAAAAAAGCTGGCTCGTCAATAATATAACTAGAATCGAGCAATCAACACTCGAATCGAGCTCTGATTTATTTGAATTCATGAAAATTAGATGGGCAAATTAGCACGCGGCTATTTTTCATCATAACATAACCACGTGTCCCTGACCACGTGTTCCTCGTGTCAACACAACCACGTGGAACATATGTAGGTAGGTACTGTATTTTGTTGTGATGCGTAATTAATGGCAAATCCGAGGGGGAATTTTTTTGTTTGTTATTTCAACTTGAATTTGTGCATATTTTTGTGCGGTTGTGAACCAAAATTCCATAAGAATTTCGTCCTTGAATCTAATCACATTCTTGAAGATTGTGTGCAAGTAGTTGAACACTTGCAGAGTAGAAGCAATCAACTCTTGAATCAACCTCCGATCTATTTGAAATTATGAAAATTTGAAGAGCTTTGCACATGGGTAGGCATTATAGACGTTTTTCCATATTTTTCATAACATAAAATAACCACGTGTTTCGGTCAACACAACCACGTGGAATATCTTTACTGTATTTTGTTGCGATGCGTTAGTAATGAGAAATCAGATGTTTTTGTTATTTCAATTCAAACTTGCGCATATAATTTTTTGTGCCGATGTGAAAAAAAATTGCATAAAAATTTTGTCCTTGAATCTAGTCACAATAATTATTCTTGCGAAATTATGCGCAAGTAGTTGAAAACACGTGCTTTTTTTTCCCTAATACTTCAGTGGTTGAAAAAGTGTCTAGTTGATGATAACAAGAATCTAGTTATAGGTAATGAACTCCATAATAATTTGAAACTAGAAAAATGGTTTTTGAAGAGCAAATTTCCACGTGGGTATTAGTAGACGTGCACGTGTTTCTAACACTCCCAAGTTTTCAGATTGAGTAGGTATTGCAAAAACCACATGAGCATTATTTGCTTTAAAAAATATAAACCATGAATGAGTACATAAAAATTAAATGAGAGAGAAAATATAAATAACAATTATATTCGAAATTATCATCAATGATCCTAAAAGTATGACATACCTTCATCAAATTCGGTGTTGTGCACTTCTGAATCTGAATACATCGTGAAAGGCATCTTCGTTGAACTGTGGAATGGATAACCAATAAACAAGTGATCTAGTGACAAAATGAACACAGCCGGACACAGCAGTGGACAGCAGATAAATGATCAATGTTCCACCTACATTCCCACAGGACGAAAGAAAAAGGACTACAGTACAGGCACTAGATGAAAAAAAAAGTCCCTGCAAATAGCTGTTACTTAGTTCCTATAGCATCTGTGGTCCCTAGTGCGAGGCTTCGTGCCTTTGCGCTTGCGCAGCTCTAAGATGGAATCTGACAATAGTGCCCTATAATATGCTTCCACATGTAAACGGCGTAATTTCAATATTTCATATTAAATCAAAGGCTAGTAATGAAATTGTCGGATGAGTTCTGAAAAAAATGAGCGTTTCTTGATTTTTTCATTGAGTTTAATGTACGGTTTGAGCGAAAATATGGTGATATGTTTAGGGGAGAGCAGGTGAATATCGACCACTTAAGGCAAAAAATTCAAAACCAGTCGCCATGTGCACTGTCAAGGCTGTACGTTTTGTACCATATTCTCCAACCATTTAACCACCCAAAACCTTGAATAGTCACTCAATAACTAGAAACATTTTTGTGGAAAAAATTCGAAAGCAAAGTGAAAATTTCAGCGGGTAATATCGACCAGTGGGGTAAAATCGACCACCAGGTCGGATAATATCGATCGCACGTTTTCTTAGCCATTTTGTAGTCTGCATGCTTAGCAAAAGCGCAAAATACAAGTTGAAACATCTCTTTTCAAAAAAAATCTAGTTTTTGATTTTGATTTTGCCCCCCTTTTCCTAACATTTACCAAGAACGAATCCCATGATAGGAATTTAAAAGATTAACAGATGAAATAAAAAATAATTTTTAGGTAAGTACTCTCAGGAACCTCATCCGGTCATTTTCGCACCACACGAGGCGCGATTCGTTTTTCGCCGATATTTTCCGCGTGGCATCTGAAATGATGTATAAAACTTCATTTGTACAATATCGACCAACCTGGTCGATATTGGCCGACAACAAAAGCAAAAAACAATTCTTTGACGATGAAGAACTAGGTTAGATTATGGAACTCCGCCTACTACACAAAGTTACTATCAATGATCCTTGGTACATTGCACCAGGAGACCTAAGTCTAACTACAATGAAAAGTCTGCAATACGTTATCATTAACACTCCTGAACTTAAATCATATCGGCTGGAAACAATAATTCGTTTCTGTCAATCAAGCGCTTCAAATAAATGGCTGACCGACAGCTGTGCTGGAGTTCACTTGCAAAATACTAGATGGCACCCTGTGTCATGGTTCCAAAAAACTTACAGGGTGGGCCACAGTGGTGCGGTCGATATTAGACTGCCGGTCGATATTCGCCTCTCTTCCCCTATCGATGAGTGTTTTTTTTTTAAGAATACCGCCTTGGTCCGCTGTCATTTACGTCATCAAGATGGCGGCCTATGGTGCGAGATGCTCGGCGAGATGACAATTACCGTTATGAGTCAAGTTAGAATTACGTGAAACGGCAACATGATTTGAATCGTGTCAAACCGAAAAAGATACGGATGTGGATTTTTTGTATTTCATTCACAATCAAGTACCGAATAACGTTCAATGGTTGAGCGAAAAATCACGAATTGTTTAAAGTCACTTCAATCCGTTTATATTATATCGGCAATGTCAAGTGATTCGCCCCGATCGGGTATAAAGCTGCCATCGAGGCTGCCATGTAAACGTACTCGTCGTTATCATCTAACCACGTGTCCCACGACCACGTGTTTCTCTTGTCAAAACACAACCCCGTGGCACGTGGCGTGTAACTGACTTTTTGTTGCGATGCCGAATAATGGCAAATCAAATCCTTTTGTTATTCCAACTTAAACTTGAGCATATTTTGTGCAAATGCGGACACAAGTAATTGATAATAATAATAATAAAAAAAAAATTTCTTCACTGGCGGCATTTATGTTTGTGTCCCTAAAAATAAAGTTTTTATGATAAAAAAAACTGTGTGAAAAAATGTAATTCTTCAAGTTGTTTTGAACATAAAAAAAAACATAAAAATACGTAGTTCATAGGTATGAACAACATTTTTGATAGTAGTACACTGTAGTAGGGTGCATAACAAACATATTATCACAAATTGAGAACACAAGTAGGATAAAATAATCAGTCACAACATTAAAAGAAATCAGGATTTTGAAATTAAAAGTTTGAGAAGTCGTCTCTATTTTGTAGTAACGAGTATTTCATCACTCAACCATGCCTTAATCCTTATTATCAGTAATGACATCCGGCTTGTTCGCAATAGTTCCTGTTCCTATACATAGTGTTCTAGACGCATGTGCAACTTTCGATTAGGCAACTTGTGCTACATTCGAACAAACTGGAAAAGGACCCCGCACGTTTTCTATGAAAAAGTGGTTTCGGTGAATTTTGCTAAATTTTTTATATGTTGTAGATCTTGATTCAAGAAATATATTCCTGAAAAATTGGACCCCTCCTATGAACAGTTTTTCCCCTACACCCCTAATAAGGCCAAAATTAGGAATAGTCTCAAATTTTTTGAAATTCATGAAACTGGTTCAAATCAAACTCATGATCATGAGAAAAATAATTAAAAAAATCCGAGTTGTGAATTGGGATAGTTATCAAGGGAGTTGGGGGTCGAAATTGAGAAAATAAATAAAAAATTCCGAATTTTTTTATCTTAATAAAAAAAATAATTTAAATAAGTTATAATTTCAAATATCAAAATAAAGAAATAATTTTGAAAAATCTAAATTAATTAACTGGGGGGTTATTCTAAAGGGGGCTGGGGGTCGAAATCAAGGGAACGGAGTAACATTCCGAAACTTGCGTTCTCATTATTGGGAAAATAATTCAAAAAAATATGAACCAATGAGTTCTGGTGTTATTGAGGAAGTAGAGGATCGAAATCAAAACATCAATGAAATGCTGGACCTTACAGTTCATCTAGAAATTGATCTGGGTGGATGACAAAATGATAATAAAACCAATCTGCATAAGGATTGAGTTCTTCATTTCTCGACCATCCCTTTTCCCACCCACCATAATTTCTGCCTACAGCCATGTCCTAGTCCAAATAAGAATTTGTCTTGAGCATTTTAAAATTCATGAAACTGGCTCAAATTAAGTTGAAGAATAAAAAAATATAAGTTGTGAGTTGGAGTAATTATCGAGGGGGCGAGGGTCGAAATCCAGTGAAGGAATTGGCATTCCAGGAAAAGGGTAATGGAGAAGCTCGTGGATAAGTGATTTGAAAGAATCTGAATCAATAAATTGAGATGGTTACCTACTGAGGGGACAGTGGTCAAAATCTAGAAAAAGGAAGAAATTCCGAAACTTTCAATTCATATACATATTTGGTCTTTCAATAAGAGTCATAGAACTTCAAATTGGAATTGAACAAATTATGTCGGGGTTAACGATCTCTAATTGACTCTATGTGAAAGAACAGTTTTTAACATTATGTGTGGAAAATAACATCTAGTAAATAGCCTCCTCGACTTTGTCTAACGGCGTGCAGACGGGAAGTTCAATTTGTAATAGCTTTCCGGCAGATATCGGGCTATATTTCAGTAATAACACGCACAATATTGTCCCCCAGGGCTTCAATGGTTCTAGGCTTGTTCTTGTATGGTTGTGGCTTGTTCTACTAGGGACTTCACACATCCCCACAGAAAAAAAACCAGGGACGTAATATCGTAAGATCTCGCTAGCCAATTGAAATCGCCGTTCCGCGAAATTGTTCTTCCTTGGAAGTTTTCGGCCAACAAGTCCCAAGGTTTCTCCTGCTGTGTGGCACGTAGCCCCGTCTTGTTGGAAGAAGATGATTTTGTAAGATATAACGGGTGTTTTTTTTTAAATCTGACGTCAAAGTGTGTTCTGCTCTGGCCAAATGCAGGCGAATTTGGCTAGAGCACAGCACACTTCGACGCCAGATTAAAAAAAAACACCCCCTACTGAGTATTTGTCAAAAAATGACAGTAGAATCTTATCAAAGTTCTTTCACTCTTATTGAAAGACCCTTCAGAACTGATAATTCAGATTTGAAAAATTGAGCCTTACTTCCAATATCAATCAATTTTTGGAATCCTGAAACAATCAGGATTTATGTTTATATAAAAAAAGATAGTCTAGTGAATTATTTTTGACACAAGCTATCAGAACCGTGGAGAGCTTCTCGAGAACTGTAAATAATAATGCTGTTGCAAGTCTCGATTCCACCCCCCCCCCTCTTCAGCCTTCATTGTGGTTGTGGTTAGGTACCTGGGTAAGGGGTGAGGATGATCGAGAAACGATGAACTCAGTCCTTATTCACATTGGTTGTATTATCATTTTGTCATTCGTCCAGATCTTCCTAAACTGGAAGTTCCAGAACTCCACTGTTTTCTCAATTCAGACCCTCTACTTCCTCAATAACACCCGATATCATTGGTTTAGATTTTTTTGAGTAATTTCCCCATTGCTCGTAAAATCATATCTTATGGGAACCGCAAATTCCGGAATTTCACTGCGTTTTCTTGATTTTGACCCCCCAGTCCCCTTTAGAATAACCCCCAATTAATTAATTCAGATTTTCCAAAATTATTTCTCGATTATTATTTTGTTCAGATTTTATAAGATAAAAAAATTCGGAATTTTTATTTATTTTCTCAATTTCGACCCCCAACCCCCTTGATAACTACCCCAATTCACAACTCGGATTTTTTTAATTATTTTTCTCATGATCATGAGTTTGATTTGAACCAGTTCCATGAATTTGAAAAATTTTGAGACTATTCCTAATTTTGGCCTTATTAGGGGTGTAGGGGAAAAACTGTTCATAGGAGGGGTCCAATTTTTCAGGAATATATTTCTTGAATCAAGATCTACAACATATAAAAAATTTAGCCAAATTCACCGAAACCACTTTTTCATAGAAAACGTGCGGGGTCCTTTGCGTACAATACGTTGGAAAACGTTGCGTTTCTCATCAAATGAGCTGTTTTTAGTGTGAAATAGTTATTAAAAGCTGAATGGTGAATGCTAGAAGGATACGAAGGTTCAGTGAGCGATCAGACCTTTTTGTATTATTTTATCATCAGGTTAGGCAACCAATGTTACATCCGAACATTCCAAACTGACAGTACTGTACTGACACACGTGCCACAAACGAATGAACCATGTAAAAATTGAAGCATAAAGTCTATTGCTTACCTTAAATCGACGGACACTTTTCTCTGATGTATGTACTCTGATGTGATTTTTTTTCTCAGACAAATATTTGAGATTAACATATGGCACATGGCACGTGGGACGTGGGTTTAAAACATAAACAGAGGGCAAACGATCAACGAGCAGGCAACCAGTTATACAGTCCATCCTCGCATCAGAATCTCACCACAAATTTTTCAACTTCAATATCGAAATATATGAAGAACCAAGCAATCATTTAGTTTCTTGCTTACTTTCCTAGCAAAATGTTATACTTTTACATGCTTTAGCACAAATTTTGACGCATTCCATGCATCCATTTGTTAATTGTAATGGTAAAATTGATCATTTGTTCGAAATTATGGCCTGATCAAGTATACCGCCATTACCTTCACCTGTCCACGCCGTCGCAGAAGAGCCCAATCTGTATAGGAAGAAGAACTATTACGGATGAAGTGGGATCAGTCCTCGGATTAGTCGTAACATTATTTTCTGTTGAAGTAGGTTCCTCAACATCTTGTATATTTTTAGTACTTACTATTACTAACATAATCATTATTTTCCTCTGGTCTACCAGCACGAGTACCAGCATCGCAGCATCGATATCCACAGGAACAATGCCACAGGTAACGATGGTACATCTACAATCAGCTACAGGTACCTACATCACAGTTAGGGATGTACAAGTTTTTGTTTTACAGGTCTATTTAGGTACCTACATTTCCAGGTCTAGTACAACGCCGCTTTTGAATGGTAACTCATAATTATTACGTATAGCTACCTATAGGTGCTTTTTCAAAAGTTTTGATTTCTCTGTGATCCAAAGCCAAGAGCACAGAAAGAAGAATTTCTTTGTGATTTATTTTATTGAGATGACTTCTATTTCTCATAAACTTCCTACAAGTTGTCTCCACCTCTACAAAATACGTTCTTTTATACCCATTTCTTTAGTCAATTACTAACCCTCTCACCAATTTTTCTCCTCTTCCAAAGTTTTTACTCTAAACCTCTTTTCCCTGGAACCTGGAGAAGGTTACATAGTTTTTCCGCTGTTTTGTTTATATAATGCTGGGCAGTTTGAAGTTGGTTGTTTTTGAAAGTGGATTCAGTTTTATTATGATTGTTCAATTTGGTCGGAGCATTATTCTTTGTTGACAGGTATAATGGTCGTTCGTAATCTTCTGCTGAACAAAATTTGTGCGGGACTAGAGTTTGTTGCAGTGTTTTAGATATTCATATCTTACTAGTAAGTAGGTACCTACCTATTTTCAAGTAGTTTTTTGGGATTCCTTCTTGTTCGAGAGCGATAAGAGATAACAAAAATAAAAAGCCATTGAGACCAAAGCGTTTGACGAAATAAGAGCGTCCGTCATTACTTCGCAAGAAAAGCCTGTCGACACCTCGAATGATAATAATCGAACCCTATTTCATTCGGCCCTCGAGTGAGTTGGAACTATACTCTATACACTGATAGAAAGGACCACCAGATTCCTCCGCTTGAAAAGTAGTCCCGAGCGTTACCCGCGAAATTTAAAATTCCAGTAAAAAGAGGTTCTTATTTCCGCTAATCACAGCTAAGTGCTATGGTAATTTTAAATGACACCAGTTTAATACCAGTTTTAATGAATGAGAAAATATTTTTTTTGAATGAAGCTGATTTTATTACACACTACTCACAACAGCCGAGCCGACTAAAAATAACAAACATCATAGAGAAATGGAGGTTAGAAATCGTACGTAAGTGTCAAACTCGCTGAATGTAATGCCATTGGCTTGGCGTAGGAATAATTTGCCCGGGTAAGACTACCAACCGAACAAAACTAATATTAGTTCCAAACGCGCCTATGTTGTTACAGTCTTTGGTGCTTTTGTTTGCTATAGGTTACATCACTGAAATTCAAAAAAGTCCGTTCTATCGGTGTACAGACTATACATAATTATTGAGAATAGCACGACTGTGGCTCATTTCACGAGTTCAAAATCAAAAGCACTTAACCATCTAAGATTGGAGATGTTTTATTTATTTGAACATTTAGAAAATATTCTCATGTCGAATTTAGCGCCTATTGATGTGTTCCAGAAAATCCTTGAAGATTTTGAATATCAGGTACTTGAAATTAAATTTCTCAGCATTTACTTGCAAGTTATATCGCAAATACCTGTGTTATCACAGAAACTTGATTTTTTTTCGAGTTTTTTTTATATCAACATAAGAATTAAGCAGTAGGTACTACAATCAAAAAAGCAAGAAAAAAATTAAAAAAGTTTCTCAAAACAAAATAAAATTTAGAAGTTACAAAATACATAGACAACAAAAATGTTAATTGAACGGTGTGGTTCGTTCTTCTCACATCAGCGTCCAAAGAATACCTACATCTCAATTTCTATTACTTATTGATGATAATAATGACGTTTTACTGACTGATTAGTGATTCCACATGAAAACAAAGAAAATTTCTTATTCTCCCAACTAAACTGCTCAACAATGGAAGTGTTACAAAGCAAAAATTCACCCAATTTTGAACCGCTGTAACTTTTGATTGACACAAACGAATCAAACGATTCTGATTCTGTTTCAAGTACTGAATTGCCCATTTTTTTTGGCCATCATTCTTGCCAATATGGAATCCATAGAGCTCCTCATAAAATTTCTACAGAGTGATAAACAGAGCAGTGCAAAATTGATGAAAGTTCAACATACCCCCGTTTTCGTTAAAATTTTTTTCGGTAGTATCAACACGAAATTTATGTTAAATGATGTGTTCCCTCGAAACGATTTTTGAATTTTTGGGATTCCAGTCGAAACCTCGGTCGAAACAGCCAAAATGTGATTTTTTATTGTGGAAATGTTATTCCTGTAGCAACGCAAAAACATTAAAACTTTTCATATCAAGATGATGCCACTTGGTAGGCTTGTTAAAACAATTCTGAGTAATTTAACTTGCAACACGTTCCTATTGTCTAGTGTAGGGGTGAAGAAAAGCACTGTTGGCAGCGTACTTTTTGGTACTACTCCTAAAATTCGGGTTTTTAGCATTGCAAAAAGGTTATTTTTTACTCTCTTTATTCAACATGGGAAGAATTGGATTGACCACATTTCCGCCATTTGGCCGAATTCATTGCCTTTACCTTAAATTTCAAAACATAGGCATGCATGTTTGGTATCATTTCTTGAAATGTTGGTCCCTTAAATGGGATTCTGTTGACAAGATCTGTTCATGTGTTTGTCTATCTATCTCTTTTCGAAAAAATATTTATAAAATTTTACCCCACCCCCATTCTTCCTGGAATTCTCTAAGTGTCCAATTCAATATTCTTGACCTCTCAATTCTTTTCAATGCAGTCAACATCATCATGCTGCATAGCATCGGGACAGATAATTTTTTGTGGGAAAAATGCCACACAAATTTCACCCTCTCGATCCCCTCACCCCATCTAAAAAATCTAAAATGACAATACCTACTTTTTGTGATACACCAAATTGGAGGAAATTGAATTCTCCCCATGAACAAAATTTTTTCACAATTTTTAACCCCCTTCCCCCATTTTCCTCACAAAATACTTAAATGTCTAATTTATTTTGGAGAGGGGTTAGGTAGGTGGTGTTCTGTTAGGTTTCAAAGTTGAGGTGGGGGAGAGCAGAGGGGTCAATTTGGGTAGCACTTTTTCCACCGAAAATTCTTTTCTTCGATGTTTTCTATGATGACACTGACTGAAAGAAGGTGTAATGAGCAGTTCTGACAGTTCTACGATATTTTTGAAAAAATCCTCGAAAAAATCATAGAAAAACTGAAAATTGTCAAAAATAGATATTTAGGCCCGTATTCATATCCCACTTTTAAGCTAAAAGCGCTTTTAGTGCGATGCGCATTTAGGGGCATTTCTCATATTTCAGTGTTCAAAAATACATTATTGCGATTGGGAGCGATTGTATGTACTTAATTGCAAATAATTTGCGAGTTAATTTGTATTTTTGAACACTAAAATAGGAGAAATGCCCCTAAATGCGCATCGCACTAAAAGCGCTTTTAGCTTGAAAGTGGGATATGAATACGGGTGCGTTAAGTTGGCCCCCTCATTTTCGGATTTCGAAAATTCGACTGCGGCATCGTAAAATGCTCGCAAGATGCTGGCGAATGCTGTATTTTTTTTCAAAAATGCTAGGCCCGATTCGCCAAAGAAACAATTTTTATTTGGGGGGCCAACTCAACGGTAGCCCCCCCACTCTCGAGTTTTGGAAATTTCACGACGGCATCGTGAAATGCTAGCGAAATGCTGACGAATGCTGTATTTTTTTTAAAAAAATGCTGGGCCCAAATCGACACAAAAGCCCTTCGAACTTGGGGGGCCAGCTTAACGATAGCCCCCCACTTTCGAATTTTGGAAATTTCACGACGGCATCGTGAAATGCTCGTGAAATGCTGGCGAATGCTGTATTTTTTTCGCAAAATGCTGGGCCCAAATCGACACAAAAGCCCTTCGAACTTGGGGGGCCAGCTTAACGATAGCCCCCCACTTTCGAATTTTGGAAATTTCACGACGGCATCGTGAAATGCTCGTGAAATGCTGGCGAATGCTGTATTTTTTTCGCAAAATGCTTGGCCCAAATCGACACAAAAGCCCTTCGAACTTGGGGGGCCAGCTTAACGATAGCCCCCCACTTTCGAATTTTGGAAATTCCACGACGGCATCGTGAAATGCTTGTGAAATGCTGGCGAATGCTGTATTTTTTTCGCAAAATGCTGGGCCCAAGTCGACACGAAAGTCCTTCAGAGTTGGGGGGGCCAACTTAACGCTAGCCCCCCACTTTAGAATTTTGGAAATCTCACGACGGCATCTTGAAATGCTTGCGAAATGCTTGCGAAATGCTGGCGAACGCTGTATTTTTCTCAAAAATGCTCAGCTCGATTCGCAAAAAAATATATTTAGGGGGCCAACTCATCGGTAGCCCCTCCACATTCGAGTTTTTCAAAATTTCATGACGGCATCGTGAAATGCTCGCGAAATGCTGGCGAATGCTGTATTTTTTTCCAAATATGCTGGGCCCAAATCGACATAGAAGCTCTTAGAAGTTGGGGGGGCCAGCTTAACGCTAGACCCCACTTTAGAATTTTGGAAATCATAGTTGACAGAGTATAGTACCTACCTACCTATACATATTACATACATTCATTAAAAATAAGTATCGAGAATATAATCATGGGTAGTTCAACAGTTGAGAATTTTTCACATTATATTTAATTTTTGACCCTGGGTTGCACCAAAAAATTAATACGCAATTAACGCTAATACGAGATTAAATGGATTTCATTCTGGTCAATCCTAATAGATTGACCATGAGAATTGCATGAAATTTCTAGCTAATTGATCATTGGATCATTCTCTTTTGTGAAATCAGAATTTTTTGTATTCACCAACGAGTAGGTACTGAACAAAAGAAATTTCAATCATTATATTAATTGAGCGTTGGTGCAACCCAGGTTGAGAAAATTAGACAAAACCCATACTAACTGCTCCCGTTCTATTTTACGAGGACTTTAAAATCGACTTCTGATCCGAGGGGGCGCTTTCTAAACCACTAGCACGAGAGTTCATCCCTGGGCCCGGGTTCTGCAAGAGGTCCACATGACATATAAAATTGAAAAAAATCTTGCCCGTGACGCGCCCTGTCTGTATACTGCGCCCTTTAGACCGACGCCGACGCACGGTGGCGAAATAACCGGCATTTCTGGGTGTTCGGGGGTCTAGGTTCGAATCCCACCTAGGATTTTTTTTTTCTGGAAGATTTTTTTGGGAGTATTGTTATTTATTTTTAAAGTACTTATTATAACTCATGCACTTCTCAGATTTTTCTCGATTACCATGAAGAATTAAAAAAATATAGCAAAAATAATGAGTGATGCAACTTTTCTTGAAAAATTGATTTTTCCCAAAACCGCGAGTAGATGCAAACGGGAATGGCAACATTAAAAAGAAGAATCTTTCTTCTATATAGAGTGGCTGTTCACTTTGTGTTTCTTTTTGTTCTTCATGTGATTTTTTTTTTCCCAAAGTTGTGGGGGTGCGTTAAGTTGGCCCCCTCATCTTCGAATTTCGAAAATTCGACTGCGGCATTGTAAAATGCTCGCAAGATGCTGGCGAATGCTGTATTTTTTTCCAAAAATGCTCGGCCCGATTCGCCAAAAAAACAAATTTCATTTGGGGGCCAACTCAACGGTAGCCCCCCCACTTTCGAGTTTTGGAAATTTCACGACGGCATCGTGAAATGCTCGTGAAATGCTGGCGAATGCTGTATTATTTTCGCAAAATGCTGGGCCCAAATCGACACAAAAGCCCTTCGAATTTGAGGGGCCAGCTTAACGATAGCCCCCCCACTTTCGAATTTTGGAAATTTCACGACGGCATCGTGAAATGCTCGTGAAATGCTGGCGAATGCTGTATTTTTTCGCAAAATGCTGGGCCCAAATCGACACAAAAGCCCTTCGAAGTTGTGGGGCCAACTTAACGCTAGCCCCCCACTTTCGAATTTTGGAAATCTCACGACGGCATGTTGGAATGCTCGCGAAATGCTGGCGAATGCTGTATTTTTTTCGAAAAATGCTCAGCCCGATTCGCAAAAAAATATATTTGAGGGGCCAACTCAACGGTAGCCCCTCCAAATTCGAGTTTTCAAAATTTTACGACGGCATCGTGAGATGCTCGCGAAGTGCTGGCGAATGCTGTACTTTTTCCCAAATATGCTGGGCCCAAATCGACATAAAAGCTCTTTGAAGTTGGGGGCGTCAGCTTCACGCTAGCCCCCCACTTTCGAATTTTGGAAATCTCACGACGACATCTTGAAATGCTGGCGAAATGCTGGCGAATGCTGTATTAATTTCAAAAAATGCTCAGCCCGATTCACAAAAAAAATTATTTGGGGGGCCAACTCAACGGTAGCCCCCTCACTTTCGAATTTTGGAAATTTCACCACGGCATCGTGAAATGCTTGTGAAAAGACGGGGAATGCTGTATTTTTTTCGAAAAATGCTGGGCCTCAATCGACACAAAGGTCCTTTGAAGTTGAGGGGTCAACTTGAAGCTAGCCCCCCACTTTTGAGTTATGGGAATTTCACGACGGCATAGCGAAACTCTGGCGAATGCTGTATTTATTCCAAAATATGCTCTACCCTGTTCATCACGATTTCCCATCCTGTTATTCCTGTGCGATGTAGACGGTCCTGTTTAGATAACGGTTAATGACTGTTTGAAATATGGTCTGTTTTCTAATCATTCAATAACGATAAGCGCAAGTGAGGCACAACCACCAACTGGAAATGAGAATAATCAGTTCAAATGGCAAAATTGAACCTAGACTTTCAATCTAAATGTTATATCAAATTGTTAATTTACTTAAAAGGACGGAGTCAAATTGGTAAAATAAGGCGTTGCGGAATCAATCGCTGTGGGTTCATTCCCTGACATAAATTCACCATTCAGGTCTCTTTCGAAAGCTACAAGGATGTACTTTGGTTTGAGCCCATTAAATTTTTCAAAATCCAAAAAAAAATCAAAATTTCAATTCAAATTTCGAAATTGAAAAATTTCTTCGAATTTTGGAAATGTCTATGGGCTCAGACCAAAGTACATCCTTGTAGCTTTCCAACGAGACCTGAATGGTAAGTTTCTGTCGAGCAGTGGCGTACCTATCTAGGGTAAATTGCGCCCAGGGCAAAACAGGAAAATTGCGCTCCTGGATTAGGCTTTTTTTCAGAATTCAGGCGGGCCAACGACAAATAAGGCCTCCCATTAGGCTTTATCTGGATCAGATGAGAAAGTCGATTTTTTTTATTTTTGTGAAGAGAGTACGAGTACCTTTTTATTTTGTAAAATGGCAACTTCACTAAGAGAAAGCAGCAACCACTACGAATTGTTGAAAAGTCGAAAGTTGATAGTCCGTTTGGATGTATTGGTTTCGGTTTTTTCCCTGTTTCTCTTTCCCATTTCGCTTGTCAATTATTGCTCACACAAATTATGCCTAACCTCGTGCCCAACAGTTCAAATATTTACATCATTTCATTTTTTCATTTTTCATTTTTTACATTTTTATCTTTTCCTCTCATTTTCGCCCTGAGGATCAAAGTGCGCCCATAGCACATGCCCCATTTGCCTCCGCGTAGATACGCCTCTGGCAGTGGCGTATCTAGGTTGAATTGCACCTAGGGCAAAACATTAAAAGCGCGCCCCTGAATTAAAGACCTTCAAAAATGCACCGCAGGCGGTTTTTTTCAAAATTGTGGTGGGCCGACGACAAATTGGGCCCCTGTATGTATTGACTATATCTGGGTCGGATGAAAAAGTCGAAAGCTGATCGTCTGTTTGGATGTATTGGTTTTGTTTTTTTCCCTCTTTCTCTGTTCCCATTTCGCTCGTCAATTATTGCTCACACGAATTGCGCCAAACAGTTCAAATATCTACATTATTTCATTCTTTTATTTTTTACATTTGTATCTTTTCCTCTCATTTGCGCCCTGAGAATCAAAGTGCTCCTATAGCGCGTGAAAACTACTAGTCGGATTTCGGATCTGAAAAAGAGTTATACTCAAATTTTAATTCTATTTGATGCACTAGTGAAAAAAAAATTTAAAAAAATTTCCGATTTTTTTTTTAAATTTCACAATTGAATATTGATTTTTTTGAACACACTACCAATCTGACTGACGCACATAACTGACGTAGCTCACGTGCCCCGTGGCAGATAACGCACATCTGACTGACGTTGCCCCGGATCAGCTGTTCACGACGGAGCTGCGTGACGTCAGTGGAAATGGTCTATTATTGCCCAGTTGCTTATTACACTGCTGGGATTTTCTACGGGACTGAAGATACAGTCTAATCCACGCATTAACTGTGTCATCGATAGAAGTATTGTTTACCGCGGACTATAATAGAATATTATTCAACAAGCGGGTAATGATTGCTTCTCACTCATGAAGATTCTGTTTGCCGACACGAGCCTTGGTGAGTATCGTAAAGCATCCAAATGAGTGATGCGTGCATTATTCAATAGGATTGGATAAAATATTGTACGATGATACCGGAGGGGGATGGCTTGCGCTTGCACGTGGCGGCGCGCGATTAACTTCAAAGGGAAATTTCCAAAAGTGATTTCGGTCGATACTATTGATGATTTTTGAATTTTGAAAAAAGGTTGATATACAATATCCACCACAGAATGAAATGACTACCTTAAATTTTCAATTTTTCCGAAAAATGAAAAAAAAAACGAGAAAAAAACAAATTTAAAAAAAAAACAAGTTTGACCACAGATCAAATAATTACATTTTCTAAATATAAAAACCTTTAAATTTTGAAAATCGGTTAATTTGATGAATTTTGAAAATGTTAATAGTTTCCGCTCCATCTCGCGTCTCAGAAACACATTATTTTACCGTCCCCTTTAGCCTTAAGTTATCAGTTATTGAGAATTTAGTACAGTTGTCGACCAGTTCCAATAGATTAGTTCCTCGTATCCGACCCTAGTGCCCTAATAAGTAGTACCTACCTACGACTATTTTTTTTGGTGATAGACTGATAAAAGTAATCCGGCGAAGCATTCATTTCATAAATTCTACAATACCTACATTCTACAAAGTATGAAATCGATTGACTAAATAATTATTACTTTTCTCAAATAATAGTAAATATCACACTTAGCTAAAAGAAACACCATAATTAGGCAGTAAATGCTACTAAACCCACCTGAGGTTTTCACAAAGAATGAATGCCTCAAAAATTTGATTTAAGAAGAATTTAAAAGTAGAAAGACCGTTACAAGTGGCGGCTCTTGAATTATCAACCGTTCGTAGTAGCATTGTACGGGGTGTTTATAAGAGACTGTGATCGCGGCAGGCTTGGGTCAGGCCGAAAAACGTAGTAACAGGCGCAATTGTAGTGATCGAGAGCGGATTCCAAAGGCGATGCGATCACAGACGTTTATAAACACCCGGTATAACTACTCCTAGTAGGCCAGCCGCCGTTCAAATTGTGCAATTTTCGGAAAGCAGGGGCAGGTGGCGTGTTCAGCATTTGTCGTTTGGTCGCTCAAATTAGTTATAAATCACGCTGTCTTTAAATTTCAACGTGGCGCCCAACTTACTGATAAATGTTGATGGTTTGGTATAGAAATTTAAATTTTTCTCAAATGCGCTGATAATTTGTTGCGAGCTAATTGCTCTAGGCGACATCTAGCGACAAAATCCCAAATTCGAGGCTGACCTACTAGTAATAGTTATACAATGGTAGTAGGTACCTACTGTAACGTGAGGTCTTTATTTTGACATAGGACGGCGTCGTACAGTGGGCCGATAGCTCAGTTCAGCGTGACGATATATCCGGCATTTCTGGGGCCTTATTTCTAGAGGGGAACGATCACCGGGCGGTCGCGGTACAGCCAATCACAGCCTTGGTTGCCTAGCAACTTCACATGTGAACGGATCCCATCCTTTCTAGAAATAGGGCCCCTGGTCTATGGCCCCTGGGTGTTCGGGGGTCTAGGTTCGAATCCCGCCTAGGATATATTTTTTTTTTCTGGAAGATTTTTTTGGAAGTATTGTTATTTATTCTTAAAGTACTCATCATAACTCATGCACTTCTCAGATTTCACTCGATTATCATAAAGAATTGAAAAAATATAGCAAGAATAATGAGTGATGCAACTTTTCTTGAAAAATTCATTTTTCCCAAAACCGCAAGTAGATGCAAATGGGAATGACAACATTAGAAAGAAGAACCTTTCTTCTATATAAAATGACTGTTCACTTTGTGTTACTTTTTGTTCTTCATGTGATTAATTTTTTTTCCAAAGTTGTGTTTCAATGCATTGTTGTATTTGTTCAAGTTGCTGTATTTTTTTATGATAATTGATAATCGAGTGAAACTAGGTAAGTTTATGGACTATGATATTTGCTTTGAGAATAAGTTGGAATAACTCCTCAGTTACCTTCAAAGAAAAGAAAAAGAAAAAAGTTGCAGGGACTGAGATTAGAACCACAACTTTACGAAAAAAAAATCACATGAAGAACAAAAAGAAACACAAAGTGAACAGCCACTCTATATAGAAGAAAGATTCTTCTTTTTAATGTTGCCATTCCCGTTTGCATCTACTTGCGGTTTTGGAAAAAATCAATTTTTCAAGAAAAGTTGCATCACTCATTATTTTTGCTATATTTTCTTCATTCTTCATGATAATCGAGTAAAATCTGAGAAGTGCATGAGTTATGATGAGTACTTCAAAAATGAATAACAATACTCCCAAAAAAATCTTCCAGAAAAAAAATAAAATGAAAATATCCTAGGTGGGATTCGAACCTAGACCCCCGAACACCCAGAAATGCCGGTTATTTCGCCACCGTGCGTCGGCGTCGGTCTAAAGGGCGCAGTATACAGACAGGGCGCGTCACGGGCAAGATTTTTTTCAATTTTATATGTCATGTGGACCTCTTGCAGAACCCGGGCCCAGGTTGATAGGGATGAACTCTCGTGCTAGTGGTTTAGAAAGCGCCCCCTCGGATCAGAAGTCGATTTTAAAGTCCTCGTAAAATAGAACGGAAGCAGTTAGTATGGGTTTTGTCTAATTTTCTCAACCTGGGTTGCACCAACGCTCAATTAATATAATGATTGAAATTTCTTTTGTTCAGTACCTACTCGTTGGTGAGTACAAAAAATTCTGATTTCACAAAAGAGAATGATCCAATGATTAATTAGCTAGAGATTTCATGCAATTCTCATGGTCAATCTATTAGGATTGACCAGAATGAAATCAATTTAATCTCGTATTAGCGTTAATTGCGTATTAATTTTTTGGTGCAACCCAGGGTCAAAAATTAAATATAATGTGAAAAATTCTCAACAGTTGAACTACCCATGATTATATTCTCGATACTTATTTTTAATGAATGTATGTAATATGTATAGGTAGGTAGGTACTATACTCTGTCAACTATGATTTCCAAAATTCGAAAGTGGGGTCTAGCGTTAAGCTGGCCCCCCCAACTTCGAAGAGCTTTTATGTCGATTTGGGCCCAGCATATTTGGAAAAAAATACATCATTCGCCAGCATTTCGCGAGCATTTCACGATGCCGTCATGAAATTTTGGAAAACTCGAATGTGGAGGGGCTACCGATGAGTTGGCCCCCTAAATATATTTTTTTGCGAATCGGGCTGAGCATTTTTCGAGAAAAATACAGCGTTCGCCAGCATTTCGCAAGCATTTCGCAAGCATTTCAAGATGCCGTCGTGAGATTTCCAAAATTTCAAAGTGGGGGGCTAGCGTTAAGTTGGCTCCCCCAACTTCGAAGGACTTTCGTGTCGACTTGGGCCCAGCATTTTGCGAAAAAAATACAGCATTCGCCAGCATTTCACGAGCATTTCACGATGCCGTCGTGAAATTTCCAAAATTCGAAAGTGGGGGGCTAGCGTTAAGTTGGCCCCACAACTTCGAAGGACTTTTGTGTCGATTTGGGCCCAGCATTTTGCGAAAAAATACAGCATTCGCCAGCATTTCATGAGCATTTCACGATGCCGTCGTGAAATTTCCAAAATTCGAAAGTGGGGGGGCTATCGTTAAGCTGGCCCCTCAAATTCGAAGGGCTTTTGTGTCGATTTGGGCCCAGCATTTTGCGAAAATAATACAGCATTTGCCAGCATTTCACGAGCATTTCACGATGCCGTCGTGAAATTTCCAAAACTCGAAAGTGGGGGGGCTACCGTTGAGTTGGCCCCCCAAATGAAATTTGTTTTTTTGGTGAATCGGGCCGAGCATTTTTGAAAAAAAATACAGCATTCGCCAGCATCTTGCGAGCATTTTACGATGCCGCAGTCGAATTTTCGAAATTCGAAGATGAGGGGGCCAACTTAACGCGCCCTATGAATACGGGCCTTAGTCTTCACACCACACGATTCGTGCTCGCACAAGCGCGAACACCCCCTCCCAAATACGGAAATAGAAAGAGTCCTTTGAAATTCAACTTCATTATACAGGGTGGAAACTTCAACCTGTTCAAATTCAGTAATGGGGTACTTGCCAATGAAACAGATTTTACTGGAAACACTTTCAATCATCAACAAGAGTGATAAATAGTATTTCCTGAAAATTTCCGGAAAATATATCCATTGATTAAAAAGATTTTTTTTTTCGATTTTTTTTTCAAAAGGTTGGTAAAAGTCGGGAATGGATAGTGAAATTTTTCTGCCTGTATTTTTCAAATATTGTTAAGCCACTCTAACTGTTTTTTGAGTTTTCAACCCAACAGTGCTGTTTGTTTAGTTTTTAGTATATTTGTGACGTCACAAATATATTTTTAAAACAGACACTACGGCCGCAATTTTGGGAATTTAGGAAAAAGAAAAAATACGGGTACAATATTTTTGCCCATACTTTCGATTAAGCCAATAAAAAAAATTTGGGCAAGTAGCCCATTCAATAACCACAAAAATTCAACAAAAACCTCAGACAGGTCGATTTTTAAATTTGAAATGCCACATTTTGAAATTAGTTACGTGACTTTGACAATGCCAGAGGCGGCGCGAGGGGCAGGAGCCCAATTTTTTTGAATACAATGGGAGGTCAAAAAAATGGCTTTTTGATCTTTGTTTAGTTCTCTATCTAATTTATAAGAATGATTGAGATCTTGCACCACAAAAAAAATGGCGACGTTCAAAAGTCAGTATCATGCACGGTTCCCATCAAAAAGGTGGCATTTTCTTCCCCTTTCGCCGCCATTGGTGTTGTCAAGATCAATAGGTCACGTTATCAGTGTGTTAAAAGCTAAGACGGCTCAACACGTGGTGGGTACTTGCTTCAGATTTCAAGAAAATGCCACATCTTTTTGATAGGAACACTGAACTTTTGAACGCCGCCATTTTTTTTCTTTGTGTGGCAGAATTTAAATTGTTTGTCCAGGTTTAGGTTAGATAAAGAATCAGACAAAGATGAGAATGGAATTTTTATGACTTTCCATTGCATTTGACAAAACTGAGCTTCTGTCCCTGGCATTGTCAAGGTCACGTCATTGGTATCAAAACGTGGCATTTTAAATTTGAGAATCGACCTGTCCGAGGTTTTTGGCGAGATGTTTTTGGTTATTGAATTACTAAATTTAAACAGGTTGAAGTTTTCACCTTGTTTATTGCCGCCCCTATGACTTTGCCGCCTGCTAGGCCCGGCCCTGACAAGCTGAACCAACATCATGCAATTGCCCTATTGTCGAAGAAATCCTAAGAAATTCCATACAGATCTTTGGAAATTCTTAGAAATCCCGAAGTTATTCTCAAAAACTTCTAGAAATCCTTGGAAATCCGCAAAAATCTTCTCGAAATAACCCTGTGATATTTGCAGAAATCTTCAGGGACTTTGTGGAGAACTTTCGGGATAATTATGGATTTTCAGAGATCTCGTGAAAAAAGCTCCAGAAATCTGGAACCATATTGACGAGATCTCTGGAAATTCTCACAAAATCCGTACAAATATTCAGAAATTCTTATAAATTCCGCGAAAATCCTCGGAAATTCCTAGAAATCTACAAAGGGGATTTTCAGAAACCCTTAGAGCTCCCGTAGAATTTTTTAAAAACCCTAGGGAATTATTATAAGAGTCCTCAGGAATCTCGTGAATATTCTTAAAAATCTCGTAGAATCATCGGAAGATCATAAAACTGGTTCAAAAATCTTGTAGAAATCTCAAGTAATCCTTAGAAACTCTATACTACAAGTCATCGATTATTCCTAGAAATTTCGTTGAAACAATTTTCATACAGGAATTTTTCTTTTAGCGCGTTCAGTGCGTTCACAATACTTCCCCTCTTCGTTAAGTGGTGTTCGTTGGGTGGTGGGTTGGGGAAGTGAGAGACTGAAGAATTTTTTTGCGGGCTTCATAAGAAAAAAGTAAATAGATCAAAATGTATCCGCTGTTTTCATAAAAAACAGTAAACGTCAAACATCGCAAGATGACAGTAATAATAATAAAAATAAACATTGATAACAGTTATAAAGATGATGATAACAAAAGTAACAACAATATCACATCAACCTCACTCGTCCAGCTGATAGAGGTGGATACCTTGATCATCTAAATCGCGAGTGGGAATTCTGGAATTTTCTGGAGTTTGGCTGGGTGTCTTCTACTGCCGCCCCGAGACCAGCGCATGCCAAAGCCAAGATTTCCATGACTCCGGTCAAGTCTCTCTCGACATACTTGGATTTAGCCAAAATCAGTACTTGGCGTCTCTCTTGTGGCAACTCCAACGCCAAGCTCTTCATGGCTTCTCTCGATAAAACTGCTCCCGGAGGTTTGTCTTGTTGCATTCCAACCGCATGTCTCCACTCGTTCAGCCTGCTCAAAACAGTCCTCTGCATTTTGTGAAAGCTTCTGATGTGAATGTCGACTGAATCCGACACAGGTGGGTTTGATGAACCGTTCGACTTTCCAATAGACGAGCGCTGTCGAATTGCTCCGGGATTTGGTTTGATGACTTTTCCAACGCTGTTCTTGCCGTAGCGAGTCGTGGACAGTATTCTCATGATTTGTGGCAAATCGTTCTTCACGTATTCCGATTCAGTCAAAATTACCACTCGGGATTCGCTTTGCGGCAGCTCCAAAGTCAAATGGGTCAGATCATCGTCAGATAAAATTGCTCCAAGTGGAAGCTCCGGGTCAACTCCGCTTGCAATCGACTTCCTCCAGTAGTCCAGCTTTCGAAAGACTTGCATTTGTCTGAGGTGGAAGCCCTTGACGTACTCTTCAACTCCAGAGAATGGGTCTTCGCCACTGTGCTGAGCATTGGCGTATTTCTCGCACTCACCCCAGACTTTTTTCGAAAGCTTACGCCGCTCCAGTTCGCTGCTGTAGACGTCGTACAAGCAGAGCAAGAAGTGGCTGTCGATCCTTGCATACGCCTTGTACGACTCAGGCAAGGGCCGTATGCGAAAATCGGCTTTCTGGAACTGCAAGTCTTTCCTGACCTTGAAGATTTCTTGCAGCGCCGCATCGAGGCCCAAATTCTTACGGGCGAGGTGTTTCATCGCCACCTGCGTGTCGAATAAATTCACAACGCTGATTCCAAAATATTGTTGGAGCCATTTCAGGTCGTTGAAACAAGAGTGGAAGATTTTTAAGATCTTTGGATTGGCGAAAATCGCCGACAGAAGGCTGGTGGCGCTTTTCAGCTTGAAGGCATCCACGATGTAGTCTTCGGATCTGGTTGAGATCTGGATCAGGCAGACTGATATTTCGTATCCGTGATTGGAGCCTTCCAGATCTATACCCAGCGCTTGCTCCGATTCCAATTTTCTGATCAAATGTTCCAGTTCCGGTTTGGTTTCGATCAGGCGTAAGGGCGTCTTTTCCATCCTCTTGAGGAATGCATTGTTTGAGTCGCTCGAATGTTGAGATTTTGAGACTTCCTTGCCTCGGGCCCATTTTTCGGCAAAATATCTGGACCATGGATGTTCTGAAACAATATAAATTTTTTAATTCACGTTATAGGTACAGAAATATCATCCGACAGGCAAATTCAGCGGAACATTTTTTGGAATTCACTCATCGACCCAACCATTAGCCTTGATATTTTTAAGAAACTGTGGATGCTGAAAGCAGAAGAAGTTCTCTTGAAATCTGTGAACTTATTGTGTGAAACACCGGTTCGGTGTGAGCTTCGGTCGTTTTGGCCTCGAGGAGAACTTGAGGATCAGCTTTTTGGCGTTAATTTCGTGAACGATGGCACTTGAGGAAAAAGTACCCGAAGTCTACAAGAAAGATCCCCACACATTGCATCGTCGGTTCACTCCTTCTCCGTCAAAACAAAATAAAAGTAAAATGCTCGATGCTCGATGCTGAGAACTGTATTGACCTTGAGTTTCATGATGATGAGATGCCACTTGATGAAAGTGTTGTTCGATCTATTCTCTTATGATTGAAGCGACGGACATAACCTGACCTGACCTCACCAATTTAAAGCATCTGTTATTAGAGCAAGATATGAGAAGAATGGGATGTGTTGATACCAATATCAACCTCAATGAAATGTCAATTGTTACAATGATTGAGATATGTCAGGCAGGATAGTTCCAAAATTACGAAATAAATAAAAAAGGTCACAATGACTGGAATATTGTCAAAATTATTTTAAGGAATGTCACAAGAATTCCAAAAATGTTGTAATAATTCCAACATTACAGAAATGTCTAAGTTATTCAAAATAAATGCATCGATTGATTTAAAAATGTTGAAGTGATCCCAAAAAATATGAAAACTATTGAAAAAATGGAACATGTTCAAATAATTTAAATCAAAAGTCAAACTATTCCCAAAAACTGTCTGAATAGTCTCACAAAATGTCAGTTGGCGCAAAAAATGTCAAAATAACTCAAAAACTCACCAAACAAATTTGAACATGTCGAAATATTCCCAAAAATGTCTAAATAATTGTTGAATTGAATCTGTTCGGATTTGATTTTCTGAATAATCAAAAAATGTCAAAATGATTCCAAAAAAGTCTATGAATTCAAAGAATGTCAAAATAATTCCAAAAAACGCCGAAGTTATTCCAAAAAAAGTCTCAATAATTCAGAAAATATTGAAGAATTTTGAAGAGTGTCGAACTAATTCCAAAGTGGCGGAATTGGTTCCACACAATGTTGAATCAGTTCCGAAAGATGTTGCAATGAGTTTGAAAAGGCAAAAATTGCCAAAAAATTCCAAAATACACTCCCCCGCAAAATTAGCGCATCATAGAAATTCGATCAAATTTTCGCAATAAAATTCGAAGTTGTTTGTCGTTTCTCAAGTCGAAGTT
Source organism: Anaspis maculata (assembly GCA_949128115.1). Taxonomy (NCBI): domain Eukaryota; kingdom Metazoa; phylum Arthropoda; class Insecta; order Coleoptera; family Scraptiidae; genus Anaspis; species Anaspis maculata. The sequence continues at coordinate 2,133,247 of OX421962.1, forward strand.
TCAAGTTAAAAGTCCAAGTTTCAATTCGGAATTTCTTGATGAAAGTTGCGGTTTTTCGTGTTTCAAGACGAATTTTTTGTTTTTGAAGTCAAAGTTCTCAGCTCGAAGTAGGAGCTTTTCGTTTTCAAGTCGACATTCAAGCCAAAATCTCCCGTGTTTCAAGTCGAAATTTTGTATTCGTACTCTAGAATTCGATATTGAAGTCGAAATTCCATGATCCGGAAGGAATTTGCATCTGAGGTCGAAATTCTTAGATAGAAGTCGAAGTTTTCCGTGTTGGATCTTTCCTGTTCAAATTCGAAGTGTCTTGTATTTCAAGTTAAACTTTGGACTCGAAAGTAGAAATTTTGAGATCTGAGTGGAACTCTTCCGTGTTCAAAGCCAACATTTCGCGATTGAAATCGGAATTCTCAAGTTTGAAGTAAAAAATTCCAAGTTGAAGTCAAAGTTTCTTGTATTCAAAGTCGAGAATTCAAAATAAGAGTGAAGATTTTTGCATTTGGAGTCGAAGTTTCGAGATGAAGTCCAAGTCTTTTGTGTTACATCTTTCGTGTTCAATGCCAAAACAAATAGTTTAAAAAATTACGGAACTTCAAAACTGACTAAATAATTCTGGACGTGCTGAAACAATTCCAGATATATCAATAGAAATAACTGTCAAATTACTGTTGAACTTTTAATTTTTTGTGTTTGAAGTCAAAGTCTCCAGATTAAAGTCGAAGTTTTCATGTTCGAAGTCAAAATTTCATGTTTAAGCAAAATTCTCGACATTTAAGTGAAGTTTCTGCGTGTTCCAAGTCAAAATTTCCCAAGAAAAGCAGAACTCTTGTTGGCAGTCGGAAGTTTTACGTGAGAAAAATTGAAATTTCGAGATATAAAGTCAAAGGTTTTTCGAGTAGAGTGTGGAGTCGAAAATCCGTGGTTGAAGTCGGAATGTTGAGCTCAAAATCGAAGTCGCTCTGTGTGAAGTCAGAATTCCGTGCTCGAAATAGAAATTTCGATGCTAAAATTGAAGATTGTCATGTTCAAAGCTATTGCAAAGCAAAAATTCAAGCTTTTTTTGGAAGAAGTGGAAAGTTTTTTTGTTCTTGAAGCGAAGTTTTCTTGTTGAAAGTCGTAGTTTTTCGTATTTAAATAAAGCAAAATTTTGTGGTTGAATTCGAAATTTTGAGAATCGACGGTCGAAGTTTTTCACGTTAGAAGTCGTTATTGAAGTCGAATATCGAAGCTTTGGTTGAATTTTTCGTACTTTGAGAATAAATATTCTCCGCCCATTTTAGCGAAGTTGTTTCTTGATAAAATCGATGCATTGTATTGTCCTCTCCAAGGAAATGAAGAAATATTAATTTAAATTTCACCACTGAGTTTCGGCTACATCAATAGGATGCCATTTTCAAAAGCTTAAAAGCAATATATAAACAATTACGCCGAGTAGTTATATTGTTCATACAGGGTGGCCCAACAAAAACAGAACAGAGGAGTCTTCGGACATTTTACCTCATTTTTTTAAAAAAGCTCAGGTCGATTTTTATATCGAGGGGGACATCTGAAACATACATTGGCAAATTTATATCTTCAGCCCCCTCACCCATACCTACCTCAACTTCAGAATTTCGAATGACACCATCTACTTTGCGATACATGAAATCAAAGAGAATCAAATAACCTTTCTGAAAAAAATATTTTCAAAATTATTAACCCCACCCCCCATCTTCCTAAATTTCTCCGACTGTCCGATTTCCAATTCTCGATCCTCCAGTTCTCTTCAACTTAATCAGCGTCATCCTAAATAGCATCTAGGGAAAAAAAAATCGGTGGAGAAAAGTGCTACCTAAATTTACCTCTTTCCTCTCCCCCACCCCAACTTCAAAATTCAACAGACATCACCTACTTTGTGATACATCGAATTAAAGGGGATCGATTTCTCTTGCAAAGAACAATTTTCCCCAAATTTTCAACCCCTTCTCCAATAATTTGACATTCTGAGTATTTTAGGGGGGAAATGGCTTTTAAAAATTCTGAAAATATTTTATTCGGGAGGAGAATTCAATTTCTTTCAATTTGATGTATCACAAAGTAGGAAGTGTCATTCTAGATTTTGAAGTTGAGGTGGGGGAGTGAAGGGGAGAATTTAGGTGGCCCCTTTTTACACAGAAAATTTTATTTCTCGATGCTGTGCAGGATGACGTTGACTGTACTGAGGAAAATTGGGAGGTCAAGAATATTAAATTGGAAACTCAGACAATTTTAGGAAGAAGGGGGGCGGAGTTGGAAGTTATAGAAATATTTTATTCAGGAAGAGAATTCTATTCTCTCTGATTTGATGTATCGCAAGGTGGGTGGTGTCATTTGAAACTTTGAAGTTGAGGTGGGTGGGGGTGAGGGGGCTAAAGATATAAATTCGCCAATGTATGTTTGAGATGTCCCCCTTGGTATTAAAATGATTTTTTTGCATTGTTATTACACAATGCAAAAAATTGGTCTCACGCCAAAAAACCCAGGTATAAGTCCTAACTTGGTATTCCAAAAATCGAGTGTCACTGGTAACGTCTAACAAATATTTCAGGTTAAAATGACAAATGCCAATAATCTATCATCAATGGCGCCTTCCTTCCACCACAAAACTCACTTATCTGACCTAAGTTAGAGAGAGAAAAAGCGAGAAATCACATGAGCGAAAGTGAGACACCACTCAACTTAGGTAAGAATACTTAGTTTGGATGGTAAAAGGAAAGCATCATTGAATGTCCACATCATTGTGCCAACCGTTGAGAAGAAAAAACAAAAAGTCAACATAATCTCATGGTAGCGCCCGTTTGGCGACATTTCCGCCTCTATTATCATCTGTCCAGCTATAGGTCGCGGGAACAAAAATGGCGTCTCAAAGATGGGTAGGTATATGGTGTGATGTTATTCCCACTAGAACCTACTTGTTGATATAGTTTTCTTCAGTTGTAAATTTGCAATAAATATATAGATAAATTTATTGAACAATGATTGTCGCTTTATCAAAAAAATTATTGTGCTAAACTCAAGATTTCACTGAGTAATGTCAAAAACAAGCTAATCTCTATAGCGGTACTTTGGCACCCCATCAGGCGCAAGCGCGGGCAAGAAGCTGGCGAAAGGTGCTTTTGTTGTGCCGGCAGGAGCTGCTCAGTGCTCAGGGTAGATCACTAGACAAAGAAAGTAGATCTAGCTGGGCCGTGACTGGCGTATGTATCTACTTTCTCCAGTGGCGGCTCGTGAGTTTTTTGCAAGGAGGGCTCAAGTTAATAACAAATTAACTCGCGGTTCTCGCGAGCTGAGAACTAAAATGTTCTACCTGCACTTCTTGTAGGAAATGTTTTTCGAACTTCGAACCAGCAAAACATGGATAAAATGTTTCCTGATATAAATAATTAGATCAGAAACTAGAGAAAGAGGCTTTTATTCCTTTCCCGTTTCTGATCTAATTGTTCAAATAATGAAACATTTCGTCCATGCTTTGTTGGTTCGAAGTTCGAAAAACATTTTCTACGAAGAGTGCAGATAGAACAGTTCTCAGTTCGCGAAATGACGTAACTCGAGACAAAAACTTTTTTATCGTATCCGCATATCAACCATATGGAGTTTTAGCATTTACTGTTTTGTCAAAATTACGTGTGAGTTAATGCACCACGAATTTATTCTTGCGGGTTCGATTTGCTTTATATTCAGTGAATCAATGCTGTAATCGGACGTCCGTTGTTTTCTTGCATTTATTTCTTCTTGTAGGCTTGATGACCTAAATGTACCTATTTTAGGTCAGCTATCTTCATGTTTGCAAATTGTTGACTAATCGAAGAGTACATAAATAATTATATCGATTATTTCAATCGGCTGGGGGCTCGAGAAACGGAGCCCATATCTGCAGTATAGAGCGGGAGTCGCGTCTCGCGTTGCCATGGTTACGGCACATGTTTTGCGCGGGTGCACCCCGGCATCACCGCATCGGCGGTGGGCGCCGAATGCGGAGCCCAAGACGAACTTCTTCGACCGTGCGATCGCTTAGAATTATTTTGTTAAAATATTAATTGACTAATGACTGAACGTTTTTGCACTAAACCAAATCTTTGGAATAAGTATAATTAATAGAATGCATTCCATGTCTTCCTACTGATAAAAATCTCTTGCCGCCTTTAGCGTTGGGGGGGCGCCGCCCTTGAGCCCTCCCTCACCAGCCGCCACTGACTTTCTCTATCTATTGATCCACCCGGAGCAGCTCCTGGTCCAAAGCGGAGGTGGGTGCAGCGATGCGCTGTTGCCACGTCATGCATACTTGCAACGTTGTCATATCAAGTGCCAAGGTGACGATTATGTTCCCGCGACTTATACTATCACAGGTCTGTGGGTGAGTCCCACGAAATATCCATTTCAGGTGCAGACATGCTTGAAATGGAATTTAAGGAAAAGATTGAATGAATTTTTGAAGGAAAAACTTTTTAAATCAGACCCACGGTTTCCGAGTTATTCTCTCTGAAAAAACTGCAAATTTTCTATTTTTTCATCCCGTGAACAGAGAACCACCTTTTTTAACAAGAGATGACTGGTTCTTGAACATTTCCCGACTTATTGGCAAATTTTCCGGAAATTTTTAGGTTGAAAATGTAAAACCGGCCTGGGTTTTCGAGACCGGACTTGAATGATGGAAGTTTGGAGTGGAGCCTTCATCTCTAATTCCAGCTTCCCACCCAAAAGGACGTTTCGAACAAAAATTGACATAGGTTTCTGGATACTATAGTCTGTTCAGCGATAGAACGGACTTTTTTGAATTTCAGTGATGTAACCTATAGCCAATAAAAGCACCAAAGACTGTAACAACTTGGGCGCGTTTGAAACTAATATTAGTTTCGTTCGGTTGGCAGTCCCACCCGGGCAAATTATTCCTACGCCAAGCCAATGGCATTACATTCAGCGAGTTTGACATTCATGTACGATTTCTAACCTCCATTTCTCTGTGATGTTTGTTATTTTTAGTCGGCTTGGCTGTTGTTAGTGCAATAAAATCAGCTTCATCAAGAAAATTATTCTCTTATTCATTAAAATTGGTATTGAACTGATGTCATTTAAAATTACCATAGCACTCAGCTGTGATAAGCGGAAATCAGCACCTCTTTCTGACTGAAATTTCAAATTTCGCGGGTAACATTTGGAACTACTTTTCAAGCGGAGGAATCTGGTGGTCCTCTCTATGAGTATAGAGAGTATAGTCGGCAAAGTTTTGGGGTGACACAACCAATTTTTTTTTTTGTGTGTTCTATCCATAACTACTGGACACCAGTCCGTGATTTAGTAGAAAATATGAATTGCTTGAAGTCACATGTGCTTTTTTCTAAATTTTCAGTAGGTAAAAAAAGCTGGCTCGTCAATAATATAGCTAGAATCGAGCAATCAACACTCGAATCAAACTCTGATGTATTTGGATTTATGAAAATTTGATGGGCAAATTAGCACGCGGCCTTTTTTTCATCATAACATAACCACGTGTCCCTGACCACGTGTTCCTCGTGTCAACACAACCACGTGGAACATATGTAGGTAGGTACTGTATTTTGTTGTGATGCGTAATTAATGGCAAATCCGAGAGGTAATTTTTTTTTTGTTATTTCAACTTGAATTTGTGCATATTTTTGTGCGGTTGTGAACCAAAATTCCATAAGAATTTCGTCCCTGAATCTAATCACATTCTTGAAGATTGTGTGCAAGTAGTTGAACACTTGCCGAGTAGAAGCAATCAACTCTCGGATCAACCTCTGATCTATTTGAAATTATGAAAATTTGAAGAGCTTTGCACGTGGGTAGGCATTATTCATTTTCCATATTTTTCATAACATAAAATAACCACGTGTTTCGGTCAACACAACCACGTGGAATATCTCTACTGTATTTTGTTGCAATGCGTTGATAATGGGAAATCAGATATTTTTGTTATTTCAATTCAAACTTGCGCATACAATTTTTTGTGCCGATGTGAAAAAAAATTGCATAAAAATTTTGTCCTTGAATCTAGTCACAATAATTATTCTTGCGAGATTATGCGCAAGTAGTTGAAAACACGTGCTTTTTTTTCCCCAATACTTCAGTGGTTGAAAAAGTGTCTAGTTGATGATAACAAGAATTTAGTTATAGGTAATGAACTCCATAATAATTTGAAACTAGAAAAATGGTTTTTGAAGAGCAAATTTCCACGTGGGTATTAGTAGACGTGCACGTGTTTCTAACACTCCCAAGTTTTCAGATTGAGTAGGTATTGCAAAAACCACATGAGCATTATTTGCTTTAAAAAATATAAACCATAAATGAGTACATAAAAATTAAATGAGAGAGAAAATATAAATAACAATTATATTCGAAATTATCATCAATGATCCTAAAAGTATGACATACCTTCATCAAATTCGGTGTTGTGCACTTCTGAATCTGAATACATCGTGAAAGGCATCTTCGTTGAACTGTGGAATGGATAACCAATAAACAAGTGATCTAGTGACAATAAAGTGAACACAACCGGACACAGCAGTGGACAGCAGATAAATGATCAATGTTCCACCTACATTCCCACAGGACGAAAGAAAAAGGACTACAGTACAGGCACTAGATGAAAAAAAAGTCCCTGCAAATAGCTGTTACTTAGTTCCTATAGCATCTGTGGTCCCTAGTGCGAGGCTTCGTGCCTTTGCGCTTGCGCAGCTCTAAGATGGAATCTGACAATAGTGCCCTATAATATGCTTCCACATGTAAACGGCGTAATTTCAATATTTTATATTAAATCAAAGGCTAGTAATAAAATTGTCGAATGAGTTCTGAAAAAAATGAGCGTTTCTTGATTTTTTCATTGAGTTTAATGTAGGTACGGTTTGAGCGAAAATATGGTGATATGTTTATCGATGAGTGTTTTTTTTTTAGAATACCGCCTTGGTCCGCCGTCATTTACGTCATCAAGATGGCGGCCTATGGTGCAAGATGACAATTACCGTTATGAGTCAAGTTAGAATTACGTAAAACGGCAACATGATTTGAATCGTGTCAAACCGAAAAAGATACAGATGTGTATTTTTTATTTCATTCACAATCAAGTACCGAATAACGTTCAATGGTTGAGCAAAAAATCACGAATTGTTTAAAGTCACTTCAATCCGTTTATATTATATCGGCAATGTCAAGTGATTCGCCCCGATCGGGTATAAAGCTGCCATGTAAACGTACTCGTTGTTATCATCTAACCACGTGTCCCACGACCACGTGTTTCTCTTGTCAAAACACAACCCCGTGGCACGTGGCGTGTAACTGACTTTTTGTTGCGATGCCGAATAATGGCAAATCAAATCCTTTTGTTATTCCAACTTAAACTTGAGCATATTTTGTGCGAATGCGGACACAAGTAATTGATAATAATAATAATAAAAGAATTTCTTCACTGGGGGCATTTATGTTTGTGTCCCTAAAAATAAAGTTTCTATGATAAAAAAAACTGCGTGGAAAAATGTCATTTTTCAAGTTGTTTTAAACATAAAACAGGACATTAAAAATACGTAGTTCATAGGTATAAACAACATTTTTGATAGTAGTACACTGTAGTAGGGTGCATAACAAACATATTATTACAAATTGAGTACACGATAAGGATAAAATAATCAGTCACAACATTGAAAGAAATCAGGATTTTGAAATTAGAAGTTTGAGAAGTCGTCTCTATTTTGTAGTAACAAGTATTTCATCACCCAACCATGCCTTAATCCTTATTATCAGTAATGACATCCGGCTTGTCCGCAATAGTTCCTGTTCTTATACATAGTGTTCTAGACGCATGTGCAACTTTTGATCAGGCAACTTGTGCTACATTCGAACAAACTGGAAAATTTGTGTACAATACGTTGGAAAACGTGGCGTTTCTTATCAAATGAGTTGTTTTCAGTGTGAAATAGTTATTAAAAGCTAAATTGTGAATGTTAGAAGGATACGAATGTTCAGTGAGCGATCAGGCATTTTTGTATTATTTTATCATCAGGTTAGGCAACCAATGTTACATCCGAACATTCCGAACTGACAGTACTGTACTGACACACGTGCCACAAACGAATAAACCATGTAAAAATTGAAGCATGAAGTCTATTGTTTACCTTAAATCGACGGACACTTTTCTCTGATGTATGTGCTCTGATGTGATTCATTTGGTAACCGGAATAAACATCGCAGGAGAAAACATCGCAGGAAAAAACATAGCGGAAAAAACATAGCAGGAAAAAACATCGCATGGAAATAACATCGTATGGAGAAAACATCGCATGGAAGAAACATCGCACGGAAGAAACATCGACCGGAAAAAACATAGCATGGAATAAACATCGCAGGAGAAAACATAGCGGAAAAAATATAGTCAGAAAAAACATCGCACGGTAAAACATAGCAGGGAAATAACATCGCAAGGGTGTGTTTTTCCAAATATCCTGTGGTCTCCCAACTATCAAAATCAAGTATGACCGCAAGTACGCGGAAATTAAGTCTTCAGTACAGGTCTATGTACGAATGGGGGCCGCCTGGGGTGGAGGCCTGGATATATCAGAAGTCTGGCCGTGCATGATGTGCATGATGGAAGTCTACACACGGTAAGGTATCATGTTTGGGTCGTGAGATTCAAGTAGGTACCTATGAGAGTCGTTCAAGTCAAAGACATAAATAAGTATAGGGGCTGTCTGTAGCAGAGTTTTTTTCCTGGCTGTGATTTTTCCATGCTATGTTCTCTCCGGTGACCGGATAATTCTTCGCCGGACAATTCTTCGCGCCGGAAACTTTAGAGCTCTAATGAGGCCGAGTGTGAGTGTGATATTCAGAGCCCTATCCCCCACTGGGTTTTACGTAGCGTTTCAAGCCTTGTTGAGCCCCCTTGTCTCTACAAGGTATCGTTTGGGATCTTTATGAATCCCCTTGGGTATCTTAGGGATTTGCTTCGCCCTTATACCTTGGACAGTTCCACAGAGCCCTCCTAGGCCCCCTTGTCTTCATGTTGCATTTGTAGCCCTGCTGAGCCCCTTTCCACAATGTGTTAGTTTTCAAGCCCTAGTTAGCTCCTATTAGTGTTTATGTGTTGATCAAAGTTCTACGGGGCCCCCTTATGTCCCCAAGTGTCATTTGGACCCCCAGTAAGCCCCGCCAGGCCTTCTTCCGATCTTGAGAGGCCTCTCCTCTCTTGTGTCTACATTGAAGCGTTTCAAGCTCTATGAGCCTCCTTGTATCTTCAAGTATCGTTTGGAGCCCTATTGGGCCCCCTTATGTATTCAATTATCGTTTGCAGCATTTTATAATGTGTCAGTTTCATCAGCTCTAGTTAACTCCTGTTAGTCTTAATGTGTTTATCAAAGTTCTACGGGCCCCCTCGTGTTCCCAAGTGTCTGAGCCCCTTTGTATCTTGAAGTATTTTTGGAGCCCTATTGAGCCCCCTTGTATCTTCAATTATCGTTTGCGGACCAGGTGACCCTCTTCTGATTTCTCGATGTTTCTGTATTCTAAGAAAGCTCCTTTGTGCCTTATCAAGTTTCTGAGAGTCCTATGTTGCCCCCCTGTGTCTTTGTTTCATTTGTAGCCCTGCTGAGCCCCTTTTTTCATTGTGTTAGTTTTTTAAGGTCTAGTTAGCTCCTGTTAGTCTCTATGTGTTGGTCAAAGTTCTACGGGGTCACCTCGTGTCCTCAACTGTCATTTAGAGCCCCAGTGAGCCCCGCCAGGCCTTCGTCCGATTTTTTGAGGTCTCTTCTCTCTTGTGTCTACATTGGAGCGTTTCAAGCCCTACTGAGCCCCCTTGTATCTTCAAGGATCGTTTGGAGCCCTATTGGGCCCCTTGTGTCTCCAATTATCGTTTTCAGACCAGGTGCCTCCCTTCTGATTCCTCGATGTTTCTGGAATCTTAGAAAGCTCCTTTGTGCCTTATTGAGTTTTTCAGAGCCGTATGTGGCCCCCCTCTGTGTCTTTATGTTTCATTTGCAGCCCTGCTAAGCCCCTTTTTTCAAGCTCTAGTTAGCTCCTGTTAGTCTTTATGTGTTGGTCAAAGTTCTACGGGGCCACCTCATGTCTCCAAGTACCATTTGGAGCTCCAGTGAGCCCCGCCAGGCCTTCGTCCGATTTTTAGAGGCCTCTCCTCTCTTGTGTCTACATTGAAGCGTTTCAAGCCCTACTGAGCCCTCTTGTATCTTCAAGTATCGTTTGGGGCCCTATTGAGCCCCCTTGTGTCTTCAATTATCGTTTGCAGACCGGGTGATCCCCTTCTGATTTCTTGATATTTCTGGAATCTTAAAAAAGCTCCTTTGTGCCTTATCAAGTTTTTCAGAGCCCTATGTGCCCCCCCTGTATCTTTACTTTTCATTTGTAGCCCTGCTGAGCCCCTTTTTTCAATGTGTGAGTTTTTCAAGCTCTTCAAGTATCTTCAAGAATCGTTTGGAGCCCTATTGAGCCCCTTGTGTCTCCAATTATCGTTTGCAGACCAGGTGACCCCCTTCTGATTTCTCGATGTTTCTGGAATCTTAGAAAGCTCCTTTGTGCCTTATTGAGTTTTTCAGAGCCGTATGTGGCCCCCCTCTGTGTCTTTATGTTTCATTTGTAGCCCTGCTAAGCTCCTTTTTTCAAGCTCTAGCTAGCTCCTGTTAGTCTTTATGTGTTGGTCAAAGTTCTACGGGGCCACCTCATGTCTCCAAGTGTCATTTGGAGCCCCAGTGAGCCCGCCAGGCCTTCGTCCGATTTATAGAGGCCTCTCCTCTCTTGTGTCCACATCGAAGCGTTTCAAGCTCTACTAAGCCCCTTTGTATCTTTAAGTATCGTTTGAAGCCCTATTGAGCCCCCTTCTGTCTTCAATTATCGTTTGCAGACCAGGTGACCTCCTTCAGATTTCTCGAAGTTTCCGGAATCTTAGCAGCTCCTTTGTGCCTTATTATGTTTTCAGAGGCCGATGTGGCCCCCCTGTGTCTTTATGTTTCATTTATAGCTCTGCTGAGCCCCTTTTTACATTGTGCTAGTTTTCGAAGCTCTAGTTAGCTCCTATGAGTCTTTATGTGTTGGTCGAAGTTCTACAGGGCTCCCCGAGCTCTCTTTGTGTCTCAAAGTTTCATTTGGAGCCCTAGTGGGCCTCGCCAGGCCTTCTTGCAATTATAAGAATCTTATCCTTCCTTATATCTACATTGAAGGGTTTCAAACCCTGCTGAGCTCCCTTGTATCTTCAAGTATCGTTTGGAGCCCTAATGAGCTCCCTTGTTTCCACAATTATGGTTTGGGGCCCCGGTGACCCCCTTCTGACCTCTTGACATTTCTGGCATCTTAGAAAGCTCTCTTGTGCCTTTCCAGGTTTCTCATAGCCCTATCAGGCCCCCCTGTGTCTTTATGTGTTATTTGTAGCCCTGTTGAGCCCCTTTCCAGCCCGTCTTTGTTGCGGAGCTCTAGTCAGCTCCTGTGTGTCTTCATGTGTTGATCGGAGCCCTATAGGCCCCCCTTATGCCTTAGGGTGTCATTTGGAGCCCTAGTGAGCCCTATCAGTCCTTCTTGCGATATTTACAGCCTTATCCCCTCTTGGTCTACAGTGTAGTGGTTTAGGCCCTGCTGAGCACCCTTGTGTCTCCTAATGTCGTTTGGAGCCCCATTGAGCCCATCATGCCTTTTTGTGTTATTCGAAGCCCTATCTAGTCTTGTGTCTACATTGTGGCTGTTTGAGCCCCGCTAGCCCCCTTGTGTCTTAAAGTATGCGCGGGTGCAATGCTTGCGAAGAATTGTCCTAGCACCGTTCTCCCCTACTATGTTTTTTCCGCGATATTTATTCCGTGCGATGTTTTATCCTGCTATGTTTTTTCCATGCTATGTTTTCTCCCTGCTATGTTTTTTTCCGCGATATTTATTCCGTGCGATGTTTATTCCGTGCTATGTTTTATCCTGCTATGTTTTTTCCATGCTATGTTTTCTCCCTGCGATGTTTTTTCCATGCTATGTTTTCTCCGCTATGTTTTTTCCGGCTATGTTTTTTCCAGCGATGTTTTTTCCTAGATCCGATTCATTTTCTTAGCAAAATATTTGAGGTTAACACATTGCACATGGCACGTGGGACGTGAGTTTAAAACATAAACAGAGGGCAAACGATCAACGAGCAGGCAACCAGTTATACAGTCCATGCTCGGATCAGAATCTCACCACCAATTTTTCAACTTCAATATCGAAATATATGAAGAACCAAGCAATCATTTAGTTTCTTGCTTACTTTCCTAGCAAAATGTTAATATTTTTACATGCTGTAGCACAAATTTTGACGCATTCCATGCATCCATTTGTAAATTGTAATGGTAAAATTGATCATTTGTTCGAAATTATGGCCTGATCAAGTATACCGCTATTACCTTTACCTGTCCACGCCGTCGCAAAAAAGCCCAATCTGTATAGGAAGAAGAACTATTACGGATGAAGTGGGATTAGTCCTCGGATTAGTCGTAACATTATTTTCCGTTGAAGTAGGTTCCTCAACATCTTGTATATTTTTAGTACTTACTATTACTAACATAATTATTATTTTCCTCTGGTCTACCAGCACGAGTACCAGCATCGCAGCATCGATATCCACAGGTAACGATGGTACATCTACAATCAGCTACAGGTACCTACATCACAGTTAGGGATGTACAAGTTTTTGTTTAACAGGTCTATTTAGGTACATTTCCAGGTCTAGTAATAACGCCACTTTTGAATGGTAACTCATAATTTCTACGTATAGCTACCTATAGGTGCTTTTCCAAAAGTTTTGATTTCTCTGTGATCCAAAGCCAAAATCTGTGAAGATCCAAGATTTTTCACAGAAAGAAGAATTTCTTTGTGATTTATTTTATTGAGATGACTTCTATTTCTTATAAACTTCCTACAAGTTGTCTCTACCTCTACAAAATACGATCTTTTATACCCATTTCTTTAGTCAATTACTAACCCTCTCACCAATTTTCCTCCTCTTTCAAAGTTTTTACTCTAAACCTCATTTCCCTGGAGCCTGGAGAAGGTTACATATGGTTTTTCCGCTGTTTTGTTTATATAATGCTGGGCAGTTTGAAGTTGGTTGTTTTTGAAAGTGGATTTAATTTTATTATAATTATTCAATTTGGTCGGAGCATTATTCTTTGTTGACAGGTATAATGGTCGTTCGTTATCTTCTGCTGAACAAAATTTGTGCGGGACTAGTAGTTTGTTGCAGTGTTTTAGATTTTCATAATTATCTTACTAGTAAGTAGGTACCTACCTATGTTCAAGTAGTTTTTTGGGATTCCTTCTTGTTCGAGAGCGATAAGAGATAACAAAAATAAAAAGCCATTGAAACCAAAGCGTTTGACGAAATAAGAGCGTCCGTTATTGCTTCGCAAGAAAAGCCTGTCGACACCTCGAATAATAATAATCGAACCCCATTTCATTCGGCCCTCGAGTGAGTTGGAACTACATAATTATTGAGAATAGCACGACTGTGGCTCATTTCACGAGTTCAAAATCAAAAGCACTTAACCATCTAAGATTGGAGATGTTTTATTTATTTGAACATCTAGAAAATATTCTCATGTCGAATTTAGCGCCTATTGATGTGTTCCAGAAAATCCTTGAAGATTTTGAATATCAGGTACTTGAAATTAAATTTCTCAGCATTTACTTGCAAGTTATATCGCAAATACCTGTGTTATCACAGAAACTTGATTTTTTTTATATTAACATAAGAATTAAGCAGTAGGTACTACAATCAAAAAAGCAAGAAAAAAATTAAAAAAGTTTCTCAAAACAAAATAAAATTTAGAAGTTACAAAATACATAGACAACAAAAATGTTAATTGAACGGTGTGGTTCGTTCTTCTCACATCAGCGTCCAAAGAATACCTACACCTCAATTTCTATTACTTATTGATGATAATAATGACGTTTTACTAACTGATTAGTGACTCCACATGAAAACAAAGAAAATTTCTTACTCTCCCAACTAAACTGCTCAACAATGGAAGTGTTACAAAGCAAAAATTCACCCAATTTTGAACCGCTGTAACTTTTGATTGGCACAAACGAATCAAACGATTCTGATTCTGTTTCATGTACTGAATTGCTCAATTTTTTTGGCCATCATTCTTGCCAATATGAAATCCATAGAGCTCCTCATAAAATTTCTACAAAGTGATGAAGAGAGCAGTGCAAAATTGATGAAAGTTCAACATACCCCCGTTTTCGTAAAAATTTTTTTTCGGGAGTATCAACACGAAATTCATGTAAAATGATGTGTTCCCTCGAAACAATTTTTGAATTCTTGGGATTCCAGTCGAAACAGTCAAAATGTGATTTTTTATTGTGGAAATGTTATTCCTGTAGCAACGCAAAAACATTAAAATCTCTATCTCTTTTCGAAAAAATATTCATAAAATTTTCAGCCCCACCCCCATTCGTCCTGGAATTCTCTAAGTGTCCAATTCAATATTCTTGGCCTCTCAATTCTTTTCAATGCAGTCAACATCATCATGCTGCATAGCATCGGGAGAGGTAATTTTTTTGTGGAAAAAATGCCACTCAAATTTCACCCTTTCGATCCCCTCACCCCTTCTCAAAAATCAAAAATGACAATACCTACTTTGTGATACATCAAATTGGAGGAAACTGAGTTCTCCCCATGAACAAAATTTTTTCACAATTTTTAACCCCCTTCACCCATTTTCCTCACAAAATACTTAAATGTCTAATTTATTTTGGAGAGGGGTTAGGTAGGTGGTGTTCTGTTAGGTTTCAAAGTTGAGGTGGGGGAGAGCAGAGGGGTCAATTTGGGTAGCACTTTTTCCACCGAAAATTCTTTTCTTCGATTTTTCTATGATGACACTGACTGAAAGAAGGTGTGATGAGCAGTTCTGACAGTTCTACGATATTTTTGAAAAAATCCTCGAAAAAATCATAAAAAAACTGAAAATTGTCAAAAATAGATATTTAGTCTTCACACCACACGATTCGTGGTCGCACAAGCGCGGACACCCCCTCCCAAATACGGAAATGAAAAGAATCCTTTGAAATTCAACTTCATTATACAGGGTGGAAACTTCAACCTGTTCAAATTCAGTAATTCAATAACCACAAAAATTCAACAAAAACCTCAGACTCCTCAGACCTCAGATTTTTAAATTTTGAAATGCCACATTTTGAAATAAGTTACGTGACTTTGACAATGCCAGAGGCGGCGCGAGGGGCAGGAGCCCAATTTTTTTGAATAAAATGGGAGGTCAAAAAAATGGCTTTTTGATCTTTGTTTAGTTCTCTATCTAATTTATAAGAATGATTGAGATCTTGCACCACAAAAAAAATGGCGACGTTCAAAAGTCAGTATCATGCACGGTTCCCATCAAAAAGGTGGCATTTTCTTCCCCTTTCGCCGCCATTGGTGTTGTCAAGGTCAATAGGTCACGTTATCAGTGTGTTAAAAGCTAAGACGGCTCAACAGGTGGTGAGTACTTGCTTCAGATATCAAGAAAATGCCACATCTTTTTGATAGGAACACTGAACTTTTGAGCGCCGCCATTTTTTTTTCTTTGTGAGGCAGAATTTCAATTGTTTGTCTTGGTTTAGGTTAGATAAAGAATCAAACGAAGATGAGAATGGAATTTTCATGACCTTCCATTGCATTTGAACAAATTGAGCTTCTGTCCCTGGCACCTGCAAGGTCACATAATTGGTATCAAAATGTGGCATTTTAAATTAGAGAATCGACCTGTCCGAGGTTTTTGGCGAAATGTTTTTGGTTATTAAATTACTAAATTTAAACAGGTTGAAGTTTTCAGCTAGTTTATTGCCGCCCCTATGACTTTGCTGCCTGCTAGGTCCGGCCCTGACAAGCTGAACCAACATCATGCAATTGCCCTATTGTCGAAGAAATCCTCAGAAATTCCATACAGATCTTTGGAAATTCTTAGAAATCCCGAAGTTATTCTCAAAAACTTCTAGAAATCCTTGGAAATCCGCAAAAGTCTCGTCGAAATAACCCTGTGATATTTCCACAAATCTCCAGGGATTTTGTGGAAAACTTTCAGGAGAATTATGGATTTTCAGAGATCTCGTGAAAAAAACTTCAGAAATCTGGGACAATCTTGACAAAATCCGTACAAATATTCAGAAATCCTTATAAATTCCGTGAAAATTCTCGGAAATTCCTAGAAATCTACAAAGAGGACTTTCAGAAACCCTTAGAGCTCCCGTAGAATTCTTTAAAAACCCTAGGGAATTCTTACAAGAGTCCTAAGGAATCTCGTGAATATTCTTAAAAATCTCGTAGAATCATCAGAAGTCCATAAAACTTGTTCAAAAATCTTGTAGAAATCTCAAGTAATCCCTAGAAACTCTATAGGTACTACAAGTCTTCGATTATTCCTATTTCGTTGAAACAATTTTCATATAGGAATTTTTCTTTTAGCGCGTTCAGTGCGTTCACAATACTTCCCCTCTTCGTTTGGTGGTGTTCGTTGGGTGGTGGGTTGGGAAAGTGAAAGACTGATGAATTTTTTTGCGGGCTTTATGAGAAAAAAGTGAATAGATCAAAATGTATCCGCTGTATTCATAAAAAAACAGTAAACGTCAAACATCGCAAGATAACAGTAATAATAATAAAAATAAACATTTGATACAGTTCGCAGGTGCTGATCCTTGTGCCAGCTAGAGAAATTGCCGAGCAGATTGTTGGAGTATTGAGGACCATTGGATGGTACCTTCTCCATCTCTTTTTTTGAGACGAACTCAATGCTTTCAAGATCCGACGATGACGGCTGTGAGCCCCTCGGCTGTGGGCCTGTGGCAACACGACCTTGTTGAATTTTGACCCGTTCCTTCAGCTGGATTCATAGTTTCATTTGATACAGTTATAAACATAATGATAACAACAGTAACAACAATCCCACATCAACCTCACTCGTCCAGCTGATAGAGGTGGATACCTTGATCATCTAAATCGCGAGTGAGAATTCTGGAATTTTCTGGAGTTTGGCTGGGTGTCTTCTACTGCCGCCCCGAGATCAGGGCATGCCAAAGCCAAGATTTCCATGACTCTGGTCAAATCTCTCTCGACATACTTGGATTTAGCCAAAATCAGTACTTGGCGTCTCTCTTGTGGCAACTCCAACGCCAAGCTCTTCATGGCTTCTCTCGATAAAACTGCTCCCGGAGGTTTGTCTTGTTGCATTCCAACCGCATGTCTCCACTCGTTCAGCCTGCTCAAAACAGTCCTCTGCATTTTGTGAAAGCTCCTGATGTGAATGTCGACTGAATCCGACACAAGTGGGTCTGATGAACCGTTCGACTTTCCAATAGACGAGCGCTGTCGAATTGCTCCGGGATTTGGTTTGATGACTTTTCCAACGCTGTTCTTGCCGTAGCGAGTCGTGGACAGTATTCTCATAATTTGTGGCAAATCGTTCTTCACGTATTCCGATTCAGCCAAAACTACCACTCGGGATTCGCTTTGCGGCAGCTCCAAAGTCAAATGGGTCAGAGCATCGTCAGATAAAATTGCTTCAAGTGGAAGCTCCGGGTCAACTCCGCTTGCAATCGACTTCCTCCAGTAGTCCAGCTTTCGAAAAACTTGTATTTGTCTGAGGTGGAAGCCCTTGACGTACTCTTCAACTCCAGAGAATGGGTCTTCGCCACTGTGCTGAGCATTGGCGTATTTCTCGCACTCACCCCAGACTTTTTTCGAAAGCTTACGCCGCTCCAGTTCGCTGCTGTAGACGTCGTACAAGCAGATCAAGAAGTGGCTGTCGATCCTTGCATACTTCTTGTACAACTCAGGCAAGGGCCGTATGCGAAAATCGGCCCTCTGGAACTGCAAGTCTTTCCTGACCTTGAAGATTTCTTGCAGCGCCGCATCGAGGCCCAAATTCTTACGGCCGAGGTGTTTCATCGCTACCTGCGTGTCGAATAAATTCACAACGCCGATTCCAAAATATTGTTGGAGCCATTTCAGGTCGTTGAAACAAGAATGGAAGATTTTTAAGATCTTTGGATTGGCGAAAATCGCCGACAGAAGGCTGGTGGCGCTTTTCAGCTTGAAGGCATCCACGATGTAGTCTTCGGATCTGGTTGAGATCTGGATCAGGCAGACTGATATTTCGTATCCGTGATTGGAGCCTTCCAGATCTATACCCAGCGCTTGCTCCGATTCCAATTTTCTGATCAAATGTTCCAGTTCCGGTTTGGTTTCGATCAGGCGTAAGGGCGTCTTTTCCATCCTCTTGAGGGATGCATTGTTTGAGTCGCTCGAATGTTGAGATTTTGAGACTTCCTTGCCTCGGGCCCATTTTTCGGCAAAATATCTGGACCATGGATGTTCTGAAACAATACAAATTTTTTAATTCGCGTTATACAGAAATATCATCCGACAGGCAAATTCAGCGGAACATTTTTTGGAATTCACTCATCCACTCAACCATTAGCCTTGATATTTTTAAGAAACTGTGGATGCTGAAAGCAGAAGAAGTTCTCTTGAAATCGTCGCGTTGAAGGTTTAACTAGAACTTGGAAACTTCTTGGGTGAAACACCGATTCGGTGTGAGCTTCGGTCCTTGTGGCTTCGAGAAGAACTTGAGGATCAGCTTTTTGGCGTTTATCTCGTGAACGATGGCACTTGAGGAAGAAGTACCCGAAGTCTACAAGAAAGATCCCCACACATTTCATCGTCGGTTCACTCCTTTCCCGTCAAAATACAATAAAAGTAAAATAGTCCATAATATGTTCGATGCTGAGAACTGTTTTGACCTTGAGTTTCATGATGATGAGATGCCATTTGATGGAAGTGTTGTTCGATCTATTCTCTTATGATTGAAGCGACCTGACCTGACATAACCTGACCTGACCTCACCAATTTAAAGCATCTGTTATTAGAGCAAGATATGAGAAGAATGTGATGTGTTGATACCAATATCAACCTCAATGAAATGTCAATTGTCACAATGATTGAGACATGTCAGGCAGGATAGTTCCAAAATTACGAAATAAATAAAAAAGGTCACAATGACTGAAATAATGTCAAATTTATTTTAAGGAATGTCACAAAAAATCCAAAAATGTTGAGATAATTCCAACAAAACTATCGAGAAGATTACAGAAATGTCTAAGTTATTCGAAATAAATGCAACGATTGATTTAAAAATGTTGAAATGATCCCAAAAAATATCAAAATTATTGAAAAAATGGAACATGTTCAAATAATTCGAATCAAAAGTCAAACTATTCCCAAAAACTGTCTAAATAGTCACACAAAATGTCAGTTGGCGCAAAAAATGTCAGAATAACTCAAAAACTCACCAAACAAATTTGATCATGTCAAAATATTCCCAAAAATGTCAAAATATTTGTTGAATTGAATCTGATCGGATTTGATTTTCTGGATAATCAAAAAATGTCAAAATGATTCCAAAAATGCCTATGAATTCAAAGAATGTCAAAATAATCCCAAAAAATGCCGAAGTTATTCCAAAAAAAGTCGCAATAATTCAGGAAATATTGAAGAATTTTGAAAAGTATCGAACTGATTCCAAAGTGGCAGAATTGGTTCCACAAAATGTTAAATCAGTTCCAAAAGATGTTAAAATGAGTTTGAAAAAGGAAAAATCGCCAAAAAATTCCAAAATACACTCCTCCGCAAAATTAGCGCATCATAGAAATTCGAAGTTGTTTGTCGTTTCTCAAGTCGAAGTTTCAAGTTAAAAGTCCAAGTTCCAATTCGGGATTCCTTGATAAAAGTTGAAGTTTTTTGGGTTCCAAGTAGCGGTTTTTTGTGTTTCAGGACAAATTTTTTGTTTTTGAAGTCAAAGCAGTTCTCAGCTCGAAGTAGGAGCTTTTCGTTTTCAAGTCGACATTCAAGCCAGAATCTCCTGTGTTTCAAGTCGAAATTTTGTATTCGTACTCTAGAATTCGATATTGAAGTCAAGATTCCATGATGCGGAAGGAATTTGCATCTGAAGTCGAAATTCTCAGATAGAAGTCGAAGTTTTCCGTGTTGGATCTTTTCTGTTCAAAGTCGAAGTGTCTTGTATTTCAAGTTGAAATTTTGAGTCAAAAGTAGAAATTTTGAGATCTGAGTGGAACTCTTCCATGTTCAAAGCCAACATTTCGAGATGTAAATCGGAATTCTCAAGTTTGAAGTGAAAATTCCAAGTTAAAGTCAAAGTTTCTTGTATTCAAAGTCGAGAAATCAAGATAAGAGTAAAGATTTTTGCATTTGGAGTCGAAGTTCCGAGATGAAGTCCAAGTCTTTTGTGTTACATCTTTTGTGTTCAATGCCAAAACAAATAGTTTCAAAATTACAGAACTCCAGACCTGACAGAATGATTTTGGACGTGCTGAAACAATTCTAGATATATAAAGAGAAATAACTGTCAAATTACTGTTCAAGTTGGAGTTTTTGTGTTTGAAGTCAACGTCTCCAGAATTAAAATCGAAGTTTTCATGTTCGAAGTCAAAATTTCATGTTTAAGCAAAATTTTCGACATTTAAGTAAAGTTTCTGCGTGTTCCAAGTCAAAATTTTGCAAGAAAAGCAGAACTCTTGTTGGCAGTCGGAAGTTTTACGTGAGAAAAATTAAAATTTCGAGATATAAAGTCGAAGGTTTTTCGAGTAGAGTGTGGAGTCGAAAATCCGTGGTTGAAGTCGGAATGTTGAGCTCAAAATCGAAGTCGCTCTGTGTGAAGTCAGAATTTCGTGCTCAAAATAGAAATTTCGATGCTAAAATTGAAGATTGTCATGTTCAAAGCTATTGCAAAGCAAAAATTCAAGTTTTTGTGGTAGAAGTGAAAAGTTTCTTCGTTCTTGAAGCGAAGTTTTCTTGTTGAAAGTCGTAGTTTTTCGTATTTGAATAAAGCAAAATTTTGTGGTTGAAGTCGAAATTTTGAGAATCGACAGTCGAAGTTTTTCACGTTAGAAGTCGTTATTGAAGTCGAATATCGAAGCTTTGGTTGAATTTTCCGTACTTTAAAAATAAATCTTCTCCGCCTATTTTAGTGAAGTTGTTTCTAGATAAAATCGATGCATTGTATTGTCCTCTCCAACGAAATAAAGAAATATTAATTTAAATTTCACCACTGAGTTTCGGCTACATCAATAGGATGCCATTTTCAAAAGCCTAAAAGCAATATATAAACAATTACGCCGAGTAGTTATATTGTTCATACAGGGTGGCCCAACGAAAACAGAACAGAGGAGTCTTCGGACATTTTACCTCTTTTTTTGAAAAAAGCTCAGACAAGTCGATTTTCATATCAAGGGGGACATCTGAAACATACATTGGCAAATTTCTATCTTCAGCCCTCTCACCCATACCCACCCCAACTTCAGAATTTCGAATGACACCATCTACTTTGCGATACACGAAATCAAAGAGAATCAAATAACCTTTCCGAAAAAAATATTTTCAAAATTGATTAGAATGGTCTATTCAGAATATTCACATTGTAAAATTAGCTATAAAAAGAAAATTTCTTCGAGCTCTCTACCGGCAGGAAGTGTACTCATAATCGAGGTTGCATTTCTCGATTGTAAAGTTAAACTGATAATTTGGATTAAATAACTTGTCGCTCTTCTTTCACCAGTTTGGTCTGTTATCCACTCTCCCTATTAATATTTTTTCAAAATTATCAACCCCACCCCCCATCTTCCCAAATTTCTCCGACTGTCCGATTTCTGATTTTCGATCCTCCAGTTCTCTTCAATTTAATCAGCGTCATCCTAAATAGCATCTGAGGAAAAAAAATTCGGTGGAGAAAAGTGCTACCCAAATTCACCTCTTTCCTCTCCCTCACCCCAACTTCAAAATTTAACAGACATCACCTACCTTGTGATTTATCCAGTGGCGCCGAATAGACTTTATTTTGTGGCGCTCGCCATACCTCAAAATGAAGGGGGGGGGGGTCTGGAGGGAAAAAAAGGAAAAAAGGAAAAGAAAAGAAAGAAGGAGAAAAAGGGAGAAAAAGGGAGGAAAAGAAGAGGAAGAGAAATTCACCCAGCAAATCATTGGATATTAGGATTATTAGGCACTTTGAATGTAAATGACAGTTATTCACGATGTACCTAGGTATAGGTACCGTATGATTAAAACCATTTCACTTCAAGATTGCTATGACTTATTTTTTTGCCTTTTTCAATTGTTGGTAGTAGTATGTCCTGCAATTTACCTCAAAGTGACATCTACATGTTGATTGGCAATCTCCATTGCATGTCGGTGGGGAATACGACCGCACTCTTCGTTTTCCGATTTCGTGCCTTCTCGAAAATAACTTTTGATAATGAAAAAAACTTCCTATTTAGTTTTTAACATTATCAGAGACCGACACTGGCATTCAGCAGTTTATTCAGTCATTATGGGCTCGATTACGGCCAACCTTTGATACACATATGAAATAATAATTCCATAGCACTCTAGACTAGAGGCAAAAAGGTTTTGATTATACGGTATTTGAACAGCCAACTGAATGGACTAGGAAAACCTCACGATCTTACGATCTCACAAAAAACTTTCGATTTTTGTGCAAAAGATAATGAAATCTATAGACAATTTGGTCAGCGGCTTCCCTTTTTTGCTTATTATTGAATATTATTATTATTATTATTCTGAAAAAATTTCGCCTGCGGCGCCAACTTCACAAGGGGCACTTAGGCCACCAAGCTCGACCGTAGCGTAGCAATAGGGAGGGGGGAGGTCTGAAATTGTCTTCGCCATAGTAACTTTTTAGGAGTTCGGCGCCACTGGATACATCGAATTAAAGGAGATCGATTTCTCTTTCAAAGAACAATTTTTCCCAAATTTCCAACTCCTTCCCCAATAATTGGACATTCTGAGTATTTTAGGGGGGAAATGGCTTTTAAAAAGTCTGAAAATATTTTATTCAGGAGGAGAATTCAATTTCTTCCAATTTGATGTATCACAAAGTAGGAAGTGTCATTCTAGATTTTGAAGTTGAGGTGGGGGATTGAAGGGGTGAATTTAGGTGGCCTTTTTTACATAGAAAATTTTATCCCTCGATGCTGTGCAGGATGACGTTGACTGTACTGAAGAAAACTGAGAGGTCAAGAATATTACATTGGAAACTCAGACAATTTTAGGAAGAAGGGGGGCGAAGTTGGAAGTTATAGAAATATTTTATTCAGAAAGAGAATTCAATTCTCTCTGATTTGATGTATCGCAAGGTGGGTGGTGTCTTTTAAAATTTCGAAGTTGAGGTGGGTGGGGGTGAGGGGGCTAAAGATAGAGATTCGCCAATGTATGTTTTTGATGTCCCCCTTTGTATTAAAATTGTAGCCCTCCAAATTTTCCCAAAATCGGTAGTCAAAGCAAGGTGATTACACAATGCAAAAAGTTGGTCTTTCGCCAAAAAACCCAGGTAAAAGTCCTAACTTGGTATCCCAAAAATCGAGTGCCACTGGTGACGTCTATCAAATATTTTAGCTTGAAATGACAAATGCCAATAATCTATCATTGATGGCGCCTTCCTTCCATCACAAAACTCACTTATCTGACCTAAGTTAGAGAGAGAGAGAAAAAGCGAGAAATCACATGAGCGAAAGTGAGACACCACTCAACTTAGGTCAGAATACTTAGTTTAGGTGGTAAAAGGAAGGCATCATTGCATGTCTACATCATTGTGCCAACCGTTGAGAAGAAAAAACAAAAAAGTCAACATAATCTCATGGTAGCGCCCGTTTGGCGACATTTCCGCCTCTGTTATCATCTGTCCAGCTATAGGTCACGGGAACAAAAATGGCGTCTCAAAGATGGGTAGGTATATGGTGTGATGTTATTTCCACTAGAACCTACTTGTTAATATAGTTTTCTTCAGCTGTAGATTTGCAATAAATATATAGATAAATTTATTGAACAATGATTGTCGCTTTATCAAAAAAATTATTGTGCTAAACTCGAGCTGCTCAGTGCTCAGGGTAGATCACTAGACAAAGAAAGTAGATCTAGCTGGGCCGTGACTGGCGTATGTATCTACTTTCTCTATCTATTGATCTACCCGGAGCAGCTCCTGGTGCAAAGCGGAGGTGGGTGCAGCGCGGGAATGCGCGATGCGCTGTTGCCACGTCATGCATACTTGCAACGTTGCCATATCAAGTGCCAAGGTGACGGTTATGTTCCCGCGACCTCTACTATCACAGGTCTGTGGGTGAGTCCCACGAAATATCCATTTCAGGTGCAGACATGCTTGGAATGGAATTTAAGGAAAAGATTGAATTAATTTTTGAAGAAAAAACTTTTTAAATCGGACCCACGGTTTCCGAATTATTCTCTCTGAAAAAACTGCAAATTTTCTATTTTTTCATCCCGTGAACAGAGAACCTTTTTTTAACAAGAGATGACTGGTTCTTGAACATTTCCCGACTTTTTGTTAAATTTTCCGGGAATATTTAGGTTGAAAATGTAAAACCGGCCTGGGTTTTCGAGACCGGACTTGAATGATGGGAGTTTGGAGTGGAGCCTTCATCTCTAATTCCAGCTTCCCACCCAAAAGGACGTTTCGAACAAAAATTGACATAGGTTTCTGGATACTATAAACTGTTCAGCGATAGAACGGACTTTTTTGAATTCCAGTGATGTAACCTATAGCCAATAAAAGCACCAAAGACTGTTACAACATGGGCGCGTTTGAAACTAATATTAGTTTTGTACGGTTGGCAGTCCCACCCGGGCAAATTATTCCTACGCCAAGCCAATGGCATTACATTCAGCGAGTTTGACATTTATGTACGATTTCTAATCTCCATTTCTCTGTGACGTTTGTTATTTTTAGTCGGCTTGGCTGTTGTTAGTGCAAAAAAATCAGCTTCATCAAAAAAATTATTCTCTTATCAACTAAAATTGGTATTGAACTGGTGTCATTAAAAATTACCATAGCACTTAGCTGTGATTAGCGGAAATCAGCACCTCTTTCTGCAGGAATTTCAAATTTCGCGGGTAACATTTGGAACTACTTTTCAAGCGGAGGAATCTGGTGGTCCTTTCTATGAGTATAAAGAGTATAGTCGGCAAAGTTTTGGGGTAACACAACCAATTTTTTTTTGTGTGTTCTATCCGTAACCTCTGAATACCAGTCCGTGATTTAGTAGAAAATATGAATTGCTTGAAGTCACATGTGCTTTTTTCTAAATTTTCAGTAGGTAAAAAAAAGCTGGCTCGTCAATAATATAGCTAGAATCGAGCAATCAACACTCGAATCAAACTGTGATGTATTTGGATTTATGAAAATTTGATGGGCAAATTAGCACGCGGCTATTTTTCATCATAACATAACCACGTGTCCCTAACATGCACGTCCCTAACATAACCACGTGGAACATATGTAGGTTGGTACTGTATTTTGTTGTGATGCGTAATTAATGGCAAATCCGAGGGGGAATTTTTTTGTTTGTTATTTCAACTTGAATTTGTGCATATTTTTGTGCGGTTGTGAACCAAAATTCCATAAGAATTTCGTCCCTGAATCTAATCACATTCTTAAAGATTGTGTGCAAGTAGTTGAACACTTGCAGATGAGTAGAAGCAATCAACTCTTGAATCAACCTCCGATCTATTTGAAATTATGAAAATTTGAAGAGCTTTGCACATGGGTAGGCATTATAGACGTTTTTCCATATTTTTAATAACATAAAATAACCACGTGTTTCGGTCAACACAACCACGTGGAATATCTTTACTGTATTTTGTTGCGATGCGTTAGTAATGGGAAATCAGATGTTTTTGTTATTTCAATTCAAACTTGCGCATATAATTTTTTGTGCCGATGTGAAAAAAAATTGCATAAAAATTTTGTCCTTGAATCTAGTCACAATAATTATTCTTGCGAAATTATGCGCAAGTAGTTGAAAACACGTGCTTTTTTTTCCCTAATACTTCAGTGGTTGAAAAAGTGTCTAGTTGATGATAACAAGAATTTAGTTATAGGTAATGAACTCCATAATAATTTGAAACTAGAAAAATGGTTTTTGAAGAGCAAATTTCCACGTGGGTATTAGTAGACGTGCACGTGTTTCTAACACTCCCAAGTTTTCAGATTGAGTAGGTATTGCAAAAACCATATGAGCATTATTTGCTTTAAAAAATATAAACCATAAATGAGTACATAAAAATTAAATGAGAGAGAAAATATAAATAACAATTATATTCGAAATTATCATCAATGATCCTAAAAGTATGACATACCTTCATCAAATTCGGTGTTGTGCACTTCTGAATCTGAATACATCGTGAAAGGCATCTTCGTTGAACTGTGGAATGGATAACCAATAAACAAGTGATCTAGTGACAAAGTGAACACAACCGGACACAGCAGTGGACAGCAGATAAATGATCAATGTTCCACCTACATTCCCACAGGACGAAAGAAAAAGGACTACAGTACAGGCACTAGATGAAAAAAAAATCCCTGCAAATAGCTGTTACTTAGTTCCTATAGCATCTGTGGTCCCTAGTGCGAGGCTTCGTGCCTTTGCGCTTGCGCAGTTCTAAGATGGAATCTGACAATAGTGCCCTACAATATGCTTCCACATGTAAACGGCGTAATTTCAATATTTCATATTAAAACAAAGGCTAGTAATGAAATTGTCGGATGAGTTCTGAAAAAAATGAGCGTTTCTTGATTTTTTCATTGAGTTTAATGTACGGTTTGAGCGAAAATATGGTGATATGTTATAGATGAGTGTTTTTTTTTTAGAATACCGCCTTGGTCCGCCGTCATTTACGTCATCAAGATGGCGGCCTATGGTGCGAGATGACAATTACCGTTACGAGTCAAGTTAGAATTTCGTGAAACGGCAACATGATTTGAATCGTGTCAAACCGAAAAAGATACGGATGTGGATTTTTTGTATTTCATTCACAATCAAGTACCGAATAACGTTCAATGGTTGAGCAAAAAATCACGAATTGTTTAAAGTCACTTCAATCCGTTTATATTATATCGGCAATGTCAAGTGTTTCGCCCCGATCGGGTATAAAGCTGCCATGTAAACGTACTCGTCGTTATCATCTAACCACGTGTCCCACGACCACGTGTTTCTCTTGTCAAAACACAACCCCGTGGCACGTGGCGTGTAACTGACTTTTTGTTGCGATGCCGAATAATGGCAAATCAAATCCTTTTGTTATTCCAACTTAAACTTGAGCATATTTTGTGCGAATGCGGACACAAGTAATTGATGATAATAATAATGAAAGAATTTCTTCACTGGTGGCATTTATGTTTGTGTCCCTAAAAATAAAGTTTCTATGATAAAAAAAACTGCGTGGAAAAATGTCATTTTTCAAGTTGTTTTAAACATAAAACAGGACATTAAAAATACGTAGTTCATAGGTATAAACAACATTTTTGATAGTAGTACACTGTAGTAGGGTGCATAACAAACATATTATTACAAATTGAGTACACGATAAGGATAAAATAATCAGTCACAACATTGAAAGAGATCAGGATTTTGAAATTAGAAGTTTGAGAAGTCGTCTCTATTTTGTAGTAACAAGTATTTCATCACCCAACCATGCCTTAATCCTTTTATCAGTAATGACATCCGGCTTGTCCGCAATAGTTCCTGTTCTTATACATAGTGTTCTAGACGCATGTGCAACTTTTGATTAGGCAACTTGTGCTACATTCGAACAGACAGGAAAATTTGTGTACAATACGTTGGAAAACGTGGCGTTTCTTATCAAATGAGTTGTTTT
This sequence comes from Anaspis maculata, assembly GCA_949128115.1. Classification (NCBI taxonomy): domain Eukaryota; kingdom Metazoa; phylum Arthropoda; class Insecta; order Coleoptera; family Scraptiidae; genus Anaspis; species Anaspis maculata. The sequence goes on from OX421962.1 coordinate 2,160,980, forward strand.
CAGTGTGAAATAGTTATTAAAAGCTAAATTGTGAATGTTAGAAGGATACGAATGTTCAGTGAGCGATCAGGCATTTTTGTATTATTTTATCATCAGGTTAGGCAACCAATGTTACATCCGAACATTCCGAACTGACAGTACTGTACTGACACACGTGCCACAAACGAATAAACCATGTAACAATTGAAGCATAAAGTCTATTGTTTACCTTAAATCGACGGACACTTTTCTCTGATGTATGTACTCTGATGTGATTCATTTTCTCAGCAAAATATTTGAGGTTAACACATTGCACATGGCACGTGGGACGTGAGTTTAAAACATAAACAGAGGGCAAACGATCAACGAGCAGGCAACCAGTTATACAGTCCATGCTCGGATCAGAATCTCACCACCAATTTTTCAACTTCAATATCGAAATATATGAAGAACCAAGCAATCATTTAGTTTCTTGCTTACTTTCCTAGCAAAATGTTAATATTTTTACATGCTGTAGCACAAATTTTGACGCATTCCATGCATCCATTTGTAAATTGTAATGGTAAAATTGATCATTTGTTCGAAATTATGGCCTGATCAAGTATACCGCTATTACCTTTACCTGTCCACGCCGTCGCAAAAAAGCCCAATCTGTATAGGAAGAAGAACTATTACGGATGAAGTGGGATTAGTCCTCGGATTAGTCGTAACATTATTTTCCGTTGAAGTAGGTTCCTCAACATCTTGTATATTTTTAGTACTTACTATTACTAACATAATTATTATTTTCCTCTGGTCTACCAGCACGAGTACCAGCATCGCAGCATCGATATCCACAGGTAACGATGGTACATCTACAATCAGCTACAGGTACCTACATCACAGTTAGGGATGTACAAGTTTTTGTTTTACAGGTCTATTTAGGTACATTTCCAGGTCTAGTAACAACGCCACTTTTGAATGGTAACTCATAATTAGTTACTACGTATAGCTACCTATAGGTGCTTTTTCAAAAGTTTTGATTTCTCTGTGATCCAAAGCCAAAATCTGTGAAGATCTAAGATTCTTCACAGAAAGAAGAATTTCTTTGTGATTTATTTTATTGAGATGACTTCGATTTCTTATAAACTTCCTACAAGTTGTCTCTACCTCTACAAAATACGATCTTTTATACCCATTTCTTTAGTCAATTACTAACCCTCTCACCAATTTTCCTCCTCTTTCAAAGTTTTTACTTTAAACCTCATTTCCCTGGAGCCTGGAGAAGGTTACATATAGTTTTTCCGCTGTTTTGTTCATATAATGCTGGGCAGTTTGAAGTTGGTTGTTTTTGAAAGTGGATTTAATTTTATTATAATTATTCAATTTGGTCGGAGCATTATTCTTTGTTGACAGGTATAATGGTCGTTCGTAATCTTCTGCTGAACAAAATTTGTGCGGGCCCAGTAGTTTGTTGCAGTGTTTTAGATTTTCATATCTTACTAGTAAGTAGGTACCTACCTATGTTCAAGTAGTTTTTTGGGATTCCTTCTTGTTCGAGAGCGATAAGAGATAACAAAAATAAAAAGCCATTGAAACCAAAGCGTTTGACGAAATAAGAGCGTCCGTTATTACTTCGCAAGAAAAGCCTGTCGACACCTCGAATAATAATAATCGAACCCCATTATTTCATTCGGCCCTCAAGTGAGTTGGAACTACATAATTATTGAGAATAGCACGACTGTGGCTCATTTCACGAGTTCAAAATCAAAAGCACTTAACCATCTAAGATTGGAGATGTTTTATTTATTTGAACATTTAGAAAATATTCTCATGTCGAATTTAGCGCCTATTGATGTGTTCCAGAAAATCCTTGAAGATTTTGAATATCAGGTACTTGAAATTAAATTTCTCAGCATTTACTTGCAAGTTATATCGCAAATACCTGTGTTATCACAGAAACTTGATTTTTTTTCGAGTTTTTTTTATATCAACATAAGAATTGAGCAGTAGGTACTACAATCAAAAAAGCAAGAAAAAAATTAAAAAAGTTTCTCAAAACAAAATAAAATTTAGAAGTTACAAAATACATAGACAACAAAAATGTTAATTGAACGGTGTGGTTCGTTCTTCTCACATCAGCGTCCAAAGAATACCTACATCTCAATTTCTATTACTTATTGATGATAATAATGACGTTTTACTGACTGATTAGTGATTCCACATGAAAACAAAGAAAATTTCTTATTCTCCCAACTAAACTGCTCAAGAATGGAAGTGTTACAAAGCAAAAATTCACCCAATTTTGAACCGCTGTAACTTTTGATTGGCACAAACGAATCAAACGATTCTGATTCTGTTTCAAGTACTGAATTGCCCAATTTTTTTGGCCATCATTCTTGCCAATATGAAATCCATAGAGCTCCTCATGAAATTTCTACAGAGTGATGAACAGAGCAGTGCAAAATTGATGAAAGTTTATCATACCTTTGTTTTCGTTAAAAGTTTTTTCGGGAGTATCAACACGAAATTTATGTGAAATGATGTGTTCCCTCGGAATAATTTTTGAATTTTTGGGATTCCAGTCGAAACAGCCAAAATGTGTTTTTTTATTTTGGAAATGTTATTCCTGTAGCAACGCAAAAACATTAAAACTTTTCATATCAAGATGATGCCACTTGGGAGGCTTGTTAAAACAATTCTGAGTAATTTAACTTGCAACACGTTCCTATTGTCTAGTGTAGGGGTGAAGAAAAGCACTATTGGCAGCGTACTTTTTGGTACTACTCCTAAAATTCGGGTTTTTAGCATTGATGAAAGGTTAGTTTTCACTCTCTTCATTCAACATGGGGAGAATTGGATTGACCACATTTCCGCAATTTGACCGAATTGATTGCCTTGACCTTAAATTTCAAAACATAGGCATGCATGTTTGGTATCATTTCTTGAAATGTTGGTCCCCTGAATGGGATTCTGTCAACAAGATCTGTTTATCTGTTTGTCTATCTATCTCTTCTCGAAAAAATATTTATAAAATTTTTAGCCCCACCCCCTTTCTTCCTGGAATTCTCTGAGTGTCCAATTCAATATTCTTGACCTCTCAATTCTTTTCAATGCAGTCAACATCATCATGCTGCATAGCATCGGGAGAGATAATTTTTTGTGGGAAAAATGCCACACAAATTTCACCCTTTCGATCCCCTCACCTCACCTCAAAAATCTAAAATGACAATACCTACTTTGTGATACATCAAATTGAAGGAAATCAAATTCTCCCCATGAACAAAATTTTTTCACAATTTTTACCCCCTTCCCCCTCATTTTCCTCACAAAATACTCTAAAAATGTCTAATTTATTTGGAGAGGGGTTAGGTAGGTGGTGTTCTGTTAGGTTTCAAAGTTGAGGTGGGGGAGAGCAGAGGGGTCAATTTGGGTAGCACTTTTCTACCGAAAATTCTTCTCTCCAATGTTTTCTATAATGACACTGACTGAATTGGAAAGAATTGAGAGGTCCAGAATTGAAAATAAGACAGTCAGAGAATTTTTAAAGCAAAGAAAGGTGGGGCAAAAATTTAGATTTTTTTTTTTTAGAAAGAAAATTTAATTCTCTTCAATTTGAATATCGCAAGGTAGGTGGTATCTGGTATCATTTGTAATTTCAAAGTTGGGGTGAGTGAGGGCGAGAAGGCTGAATATAGAAATTTGCCGATGTATGTTTCAGATGTCTCCTTTGACATAAAACTCGACCTGTTTTTGCTCGAACAAATACTCACTAGGAATCGGGAGTTATTGCAGGTGGACAGTTGTCAAATAATCACCCGGTACAGTATTCAAAATAAAAAATCACATTTTGGCTGTTTCGACTGGAATCCCGAAAATTCAAAAACCGTTTCGAGGGAACACATCGTTTTTCATGGTGTTAATGATCCTGGAATTTTTTTTTACGAAAACGGAGGTATGTTGAGCATTCATCAATTTTGCACTGCTCTGTTCATCATACTGTAGAAATTTCATGAAAAGCTCTATGCATTTCATATAAACAAGAAAGATTGCCAAAAGAGATTGGGCTACTCGGTACTTTCAACAAAATCATAATCGTTTGTGCCTGCCAATCAAAAGTTACAGCGGTTCAAAATTACAGGGTGAAATATAAAAAAAGTATAGAAGTTCGTATTTCATGAACCAGAGCAGATAGAATTACGCGACTATCGTCATAAGATGCCGAATTTCAAGATAAAGAAGGTGTAATGAGCAGTTCTGACAGTTCTACGATATTTTTAAAAAATCATAGAAAAACTGAGAATTGTCAAAAATAGATATCTAGTCTTCACACCACACGATTCGCGCTCGCACAAGAGTAAACGTATAGTACAAGAAAAACAGATTTCAACCTCGGAAAAAATATGGACGCCATAACAATTTCATAATCTGTTCAGAATTGAGTGCTCTACAACATATCCGAAATCGCCAAAAATCGCACCCAGGTGTTTTGAGTTACTGGAGGGGGGTGAAAAATTGCAACTTAAAATGAAGGGGATGGAACCCGTCAATCCATTGGAAGCAAATACGTTTTAAATCGACGCATCATATCCCTTTGATACCATTTTGGCACAAAAAGTGTAGATCATTATTGAAAGGGAGTCGTGGGGGGGAGGGAGGCGGAGCTCTGCTATGTGGTCCATTTTGTTTTTCTGGCCATGTAAAATCGATCACGACAAGTTCAGTATCTTTTCCGACTATATTCAATCACCTCAACTTGAATCCGATGTGTAAAATTGGATGAAAACAAGTTTGAACAAGGTTTACTTGGGAAGACTTGTTTTTTATTTGACAATTTTGTCAATTTTTTCTAACTGTTAGATGTTCATCTTCAAAAAAGTTTCAGGGGCCATTGAACTGGAGTGTATTCTTCACGAAAATCATCCACTCGATGGATAATTTTGTTTCTTGAGTTTAAAAAATCGATTTAAATTTGAGCCGGACTCTCCAGTTTTTTTTTTAATATTCCAGGAACGCTTCAATGTATTTTAAAATGTGTCTTCACATGCATTGAATGAAACATCAATTTCTTAATTTTGTCCAATTTATCCTCGAATTTATCTATCTCGGTTTTTAAAATAAATGAAAACAAAAATATTTTTCTCTTCCACTCTGTATATAACTCCGGCGCTATTGACGCAGTTGGGTGCCGTTCTCAACCAGTTCAGGTGGATATGATCAACAAATATGCCAATCGGCATTTTCCAATGACGAAGCTAAAGGTCTTTGGAACAATTTTTTTTTATAATATTGCATGTTGACGGAAAGTGAGTTTTTTTGAAACCTGTTCACCCTGTAATAATTTTTATCACACATTAGTGACCTTTCAAGTTGTCCTCCAATAATCCGTGGGAGTTTTTCATTTAGCACTTTTATTACGGATTTTATCGACAAAAAACGATTCAAGTTGTCAAAAAAGGGCCTCCCTGACCCCCCACATTGGAAAATTACTTGGCAGCACTTCTCGAATGATAGAGGAATGGGCTTTTCAAACATGCCTGCAAAAAATTGTACCGTAGTCATAAAATGCATAGTTGTAACCCTAGTCCACCGGATTAAAATTATACATCGAGTGGATGATTCTCGTGGAGGATACACTTTAATTTATTGGATCCTGGAATATTTTCAAAGATGAACATCTTTAACAGTAAAAAAAATCGTCAAAATTGTCAAAAAAAAAATAAGTTCGAACAAGTTAACTTGCGCAGGAAGTTCATTCAAGTTCTGAAAGCAACGTTCTTGAGACGTATGAAAAAAAAGTGTTGTGTTTTAGTGAAGGAATGATTGCTGAATGAACATGGTGCGCGTGCCCTGGAATGTGCCACTTTCTCCAGAGTGTAAGAGCCACACCGAGAGAGGGCGCCCTGACGTTTACCTCACCACTTTGGCCAAGACCAGTCCGAGTGAATAAAGAAGTATACCTTGATTACCTTGATCTCATCAAACTTGGAGCAGCCAAAACAGTCGAAGCCAAACACGCCTTGAACACGCTGTAATGAGAATAATCAATCACAAGAATATCTCCAGAATGGGTATTGCGTGAGTATGCATCATACCCACGCCCAAGCCTAAAAAGAGGTGAGAATTTCGTCACTTGAAAGGTAAGAGGTTGACGTAAATTGAAAAAAAAACTGCGTCTGAGAAAATGTTCATCTATCTTGCAAAATAGCATTGTTCCGTGAATGTGACAGTTGAGGTTATGTTGTTTGTTTTGAATATTTCAGAGCTTCTCTTTTCAGCGATGGACGTGATACTGAAAACAGGATTCCTGGCTGTAAAGCATAGCATTGAATTCAATCCAGAAAGTATCATAAAGGGCAAATTGGTAGCCGTATGCCATGTACGTCGAGTGGTGGAATTCAAAGGTGATGGCAGTCTTGGAAGCATAACAAAATGTGTTGTGATTTGACAAACTGCAGTTACTCTGCCTCCGACCACGCCAAGCTTTCGACTTTGGAAATAAATTACTGTAATATGCAACTTGTATAAAAGTCATTACATCTTATGTATCAACACATAAAAAGTTTTTGTACTTTATTATCTTCAAGAAACTTCCTAGAAGATCCATAACAAACGCAAATCACCGGCTGCTTGACCGCCGGTCCAACGTGGCCGTCTCTTCTCGGCCTCATCCTCATAGCTAAGATTAAAGTGTATAATTATATAGTATAATAGAGAGTTATTGAAACACCAAAATGGAGGGCGGCCTGTATTAGAAGATCCTCATCTAATAAAGTATCCTTTATAATATTATGTGAAAAGTGAGCTATTGAAGAGCCATCACGCATCTCGTCCTTTATTTAGGGATTTTACACTTCTTGACACATGATATCAAGGTTATGCCCGAGGTTATGCCATATCAGAAAGCGATTTGCTTAGAAAAGCAACTTGCTTTCTAATCCAGCACTGCAGAAGGATCTTGCATGATAATTTCATTCTCTTATCTTCCTAACAAGCCCAACTGGCAAACAAATTGTCAACACATCTACTGTTCCAAATGTTCGCATCAACACTTATTTGCGTAGACGTCAAACAATATTCAAAGTTGAAGCTCGTAATATTTTTATACTTTTTAGGAGAGACACATATTAGAATTTTGCTAGGTAACCTGCAGCTTCCGCTATGGGACAACCAGATATAGTCAGAGTAGAGCGACCCTTCCATTCACAATTCGAAGTGTTAAGTGTTCATATCATACCGCAGAGAAGGTCTTTGCAAAATCATCGCCTACGTTTTTACGTTTTGAGGTTCAAGTAAAGTGGTCAACAAAATAAGTGTCTATGTCGATATTTGTATAGTTTTTCAAAACTTGACAGCTTTGGAATCTTTCGCGCGATTTTGGATCTGTTTGAACTGGTGGATAGCCTCATTCTTTGGCTATCGGATCCAAGTTTTGCGGATATTGAGAAAGCCCAATAAAATTTCTACAGGGTGTCAAATAAAGCAATGCAAAAGTTTTGAAAGTTTCGCTAACCCCCATTTTGCCAAGAAATTTTGTTTGTGGATACCAACACCAAAAATATGAAGAATGATGTATTCTCTCGAAAAGGTTTTCGATTCATTCCCCTATTTCTGTTTAAAAAAAAGTTATGCCATTTTTTCCTCAATCTACACTTTTCGACAATTAACGTTACAACTGGCCATATTATCGAGGCAAATTTGACAACAATTGATACTTTCACTTGAAAAACTGTCCCATGAAAAACATTTTCTTTACTCACCCCTAAAATGATTATCTACGGTCAGTGCCTTAAGCCCCTGCGGACCGACTTAGAATGTAGCCTGCTGGAGCGGGCATCAGGATGGGATAGTACTGTGTCACAACAGATTTACCACATCAACCATATCAAACCCCCTTTGATATTGTTTGTTAGGGGTTGTTTTCAAAAAATTGGTAATTGATAACTTGAGAAGAAAAAGACCTGGAGACAAAATTTTTATTTCATGTTCAATCGCATACGGTGACACATTTTGCAACGTAGTGGGGGTGTCCTTCTTAGCAATCCTTACTTAAGGGACGGAAATGTTTTTGTAGGAGTGTGTGGTTTCATTTCTTATGGTTTCGTCTCTTCTGAATTCAATTTTGGTATTGAAAATTGTTTTTATTCAACATTATCTCCTATTCGGGTGAAACTCGTTCGATTGGTTTTTCATTTGTGTATGTGTCTTTTTAGCTGAAGAACTTATCGTTTTACTTATGTTACCTTAAAAACCAAACCTTTTTCTTCCGCTATTGTGAGCAGAGTAATTTGTAAAATGCCGCGTTTAAGTCCGGATGAATTAGCCATCGTGGCACGAATGCGAGAGAGGGGCGACACCATCGACAACATTGCGGCACTTTTTAGGACCTCCTCTAGGTCCATAAGTCGTGCAATTCGACGTCTGGCAGCTGGAGACATTAATTACTGTCGTGGAGGAAGAACTCGGAAAACAACCGCTGCGCAGGATCGCTTTGTTCGAAGGGCGATCCAGAGAAAACCGACCACTACTGCAAGTGCCATCAACAACGTATTGAGGGCCACGACGGGGATCCAGCTGTCAAACCAAACTGTCAGACGAAGATTGCACGACTCTGGGCTAAGAGCGAGAAGAAGAGCCTCATGCCCTTTAATGAACCGACGTCATCGCGCCGTGCGTCTCCAATGGGCTAGGGACCACCAGAACTGGGGAATAGCTGAATGGGGTAGATGTTTGTTTACGGATGAAAGTAAGTTCAATTTGTTCCATTCGGATGGGCGTGTTTTGGTGTGGAGAAGAAGAAATGAAAGATTTTTGGAAGAGCACATGGAGGCGAGAGTGGCGTTTGGAGGTGTAGGAGTGACTGTTTGGGGTGGAATCACGATGACAGGAAAGAGTGAGTTGGTGGTGTTAAAAGGACAGAGCATGAATGGAGAGAGATATCGAGATTTGTGTATTAGGGATACTGTGGTCCCCTACGCGCAAAACTTCGGTGATGGATTCATTCTGGTTGACGACAACGCGAGACCACATCGTGCACGTATTGTCACCGAATTTTTGAGGGATCACAACATTGAGCGAATGGATTGGCCACCCTTGTCTCCTGATATGAATGTGATTGAGCATGTATGGAGTAGAATGAAGAGAAATATGAAAGAAAGGGAAGGACAAATTGAAAATTTTGATGACTTGGCGGATGCGATTCAGGTTGAATGGGATGCTATTCCTCGGGAGTTTTTGCGAAACCTGGTGGAGAGTATGCCTCGAAGGGTTGCGGCTCTCATTAGAGCTAGAGGAGGTCCCACCAAATACTGATGAAGATGAACTTATGTGAGTGATTCAAGGATATTTTCATATCCCTTGTGTCTAACGGTGTTTCCTTTTTTAGTCGCAGCCGAAGAGTATTTTGCGGAGAGACCCGAAGGCAGTTCCTAGTTACACTTTTACTTGGTTTGAGCTGACTAGTGACGTGGCGCACTAACCGAGGAAGAACGAGTGCTTTACGTGTCCTCCGAGACACGAAGACAAGCGAGTTGGCTATTTTTGCGTGAGACTCTAGGCGCGGGCGTATCTCCAACTTGAAATCAAGTCCATAGTTCCGGCTACGCTTGCTCTATAGGTAAACCGCAGTGGAAGTCTGGTGTACACAATGGTGGCGGTCAATGGAAATCACATGGAAGTCAGTAGAAGTTACGTGGAAATCAGTGGAAGTCTTGTCTACAAAATTTTTGCTGTCTTTGACCGCGCCGAGTTTGAAAGCAACTGAAAGTTAAAACTGGGGTGTACCAATTTTTTTCGCTACTGATAGTATAACTCTATCGATTTTATGGAAACATTGTTTTCAATTGTAAACATTTTGTCACAATAAAGAAAAACTCCATCCGAAGTTATGAACTTGATTCTTTCTTTCAAATGGTAACATTTGTTCAAAATCAATTTTAATTGCCAAAATTGCATTCAGAACAGACGAAACCATAAGAAATGATACCAAACACTTAAACAAAAACATTTCCATCCCTTAAGTAAGGGTAGCTATGAATCACACCCCCACTTTGTTGCAAAATGCGTCACCGTATGCGATTGAACGTCAAATAAGAAAGTAGCCTCTAGGTCTTCTCGTTATCAAGTTATCAATTTTCAATTTTTTTAAAACAACCCTTAACAAACATTATCAGAGGGTTTCATATGGTTAATGTTGTAAATCTGATGTGATACAGTGCTATTCCAGCAGGCTACATTCTTACTCGGTCCGCAGGGGCTTTAGGCACTGACCGTAGATAATCATTTTAGGGGTGAGTAAAGAAAATGTTTTTCATGGGACAGTTTTTCAAGTGAAAGTATCAATTGTTGTCAAATTTGCCTCGATAATATGGCCAGTTGTAACGTTAATTGTCGAAAAGTGTAGATTAAGGAAAAAATTGCATAACTTTTTTTAAACAGAAATAGGGGGATGAATCGAAAACCTTTTCGAGAGAATACATCATTCTTCATATTTTTGGTGTTGGTATCCACAAAAAAAATTTCTTGGCAAAATGGGGGTTAGCGAAACTTTCAAAACTTTTGCATTGCTTTATTTGACATCCTGTAGAAATTTTATTGGGCTTTCTCAATATCCGCAAAACTTGGATCCGATAGCCAAAGAATGAGGCTATCCACCAGTTCAAACAGATCCAAAATCGCGCGAAAGATTCCAAAGCTGTCAAGTTTTGAAAAACTATACAAATATCGACATAGACACTTATTTTGTTGACCACTTTATATATATTTATTATATAATGTGAATAGTAATAGCATTCGATGCATTTTTTGATCGCGAGTTTTTAGGAACATTTTGGATTCACAAAGGATTTTACTCAAATGCTAATCGATCAACTCGGCTAGTGATCGTAGTTTTAGTACCACAGACGACAGAACTGATAGGTGCGCATGTTAGAGCCAGCCACAAATTGTTTATCAACTGTAGAACGTTATAAAAGTAACATTTTTGACAATATAAAAGATCCTTGAATACAGGACGGCTCGGCCTTTATTTAAGAATTGAGTAAGGGAAGCTTGTATTTTATTATAGGTCGCGGGAACAAAAATGGCGTGCTAAAGATGGGTATACAGGGTGGTGAAAATTTCGATGCTCACCATTGGTATCTTGGAAACGGTAAGAGATACGAGATCAGTTAAATTAAAGTTAGAAAAAAGTTGTGCATTTTTGTGGCGATTGAGAATCTGGAAAAAAACTTTGAATATTTTGATTGGTTCTCGATTTATCACGAAAAAACTAAAAATTCTGATTTCAGAAATTATTTTTTATCTTTCCAAGCATTCAAGCTATTTTAATCAAACTTGGTAGTCTTATGTTTTTGTTCACTTCGAGTCGAATAACGTTGACAGAAATTTTCCAGGCCTTCTAGATTTCAAATTATGATAGTCAACTTTATTTTTTTTCATGGCCGCCATATTGGATTTTTGCACTAATAGATAGAGAAAAAAATTAGCTTTTCGAATTAGTAACCAACATGTTCTTTTCATGACATTTTTAGCGTAAAATTTAAAAAATTTCGTAAATTATTGACAAAATCGGGAATGCTTCAAAAAACAATTGAAATATTAACAATAGCAACAACAAAAAAGTGACAGATTGTGTGCCATTGACGTATCTAACTTCTTAATCGTGTTTTGTGCTTGTTTGCTTGAGAGTTCATAAATTAAATGAGTCAAGGGTGCCTATGAATTCAAAAACGTCTGTCGAAACTAGGGTAATCCCCCATTTACTCCTTTTGTAATAAACTTGTCAAACTTAACAAGAGAGTTCATAAATTGAATGGGTCAAGGACAGTGGCGTATCTAGGGTAAACTGCACCTAGGGCAAAACATGAAAGCGCCCTTGAATGAGAAACCTTGAAAAATGCGTCGCAGGCGTTTTTTTCTCAGAATTCAGGTGAGCCAACGACAAATTGGGCCTCGAGTTGGGCCCCATATTAGGCTATACCTGGATCAGATGAAAAAGTCGAAAGTTGATCGTCTGTTTAAATGTATTGGTTTTGTTTTTTCCCTTTTTCTCTCTTCCCATTTCGCTTGTCAATAATTGTTCACACGAATTGCGCCCGACAGCTCAAACATCTACACTATGTATTTCATTTTTCATTTTTTAAATTTTCATCTTTTTCTCTCATTCGCGCCCTGAGGATCAAAGTGCGCCTATAGCACGTGCCACGTGCCCCCCCCCCCCCCGTAGATACGCCTCTGGTCAAGGGTGTCTGTGAGTTTAAAATCGTCTGTCAGAACTAGCATCGTTCTTGTTAAGTTTGACAAATTTATTACAAAAGGAGTAAATGGGGGATTACGACCCTAGTTTCGCCAGACGTTTCTGAATTCGTAGGCACCCTTGACTCATTTAATTTAGAAACTCTCAAGAAAACAAGCACACAAAACACGATTAAGAGGTTAGATACGTCAATGGCACACAATATGTCACTTTTTTTGTTGTTGCTATTGATATTATTTCAATTGTTTTTTAAAGCATTCCCGATTTTGTCGATAATTTACGAAAATTTTGAATTTGACGCTGAAAAATGTCATAAAAAGAACATGTTGGTTACTAATTCGAAAAGATAATTTTTTTCTCTATCTTTTAGTGCAAAAATCCAATATGGCGGCCATAAGAAAAAATAAAGTTGACTATCTTAATTTGAAATCTAGGAGGCCCGGAAAATTTCTGTCAACGTTATTCGACTCGGAGTGATCAAAAACATAAGACTACCAAGTTTGATTGAAATAGCTTGAATGCTTGGAAAGATAAAAAATAATTTCTGAAATCAGAATTTTTAGTTTTTTCGTGATAAATCGAGAACCAATCAAAATATTCAAAGTTTCTTTTCAGATTCTCAATCGCCACAAAAATGCGCAACTTTTTTCTAATTTAATCGACCTCGTATCTCTTACCGTTTCCAAGATACCAATGGTGAGCATCGAAATTTTCACCACCCTGTATATGGTATGATGTTATTTTCACTAGTACGTACTTGTTGATACAATTTTCTTCAGTTGTGAAGTTGTAATAAATATATTGATAATTTATTGAACAATTATCGCTTTATCATAAAAATTAGTGTGCTAAATTCAAGATTTAACTGAGTAATGTCAAAAACAAGCGAAAAAACATCTTCACAGCGGTACTTTGGCACCCCCTCAGGCGCAAACGCGGGCAAGAAGCTGTCAAGAAGCGTTTCGTTCTCGGCTTTGTTGTGTCGGCGTGTCTGCAACGTTGCCATAGCAGACAGGGTGCCAGGGTGACGGTTATGTTCCCGCGACCTATAGGTGGGATGTTTTTTCTGTATTAGGCACTTCGTCGATTAATTGATTCATTATTTGAACTCACTGCTTTTGCACTAAAAAAAATTATACTTCCCCACACACACAAAGACGTTTTCAAATACAGAAACGCGGTAACTTGGTACGTGGGGATGCCGAGAAGTTCCCAAATTCGGCACTGCAAGCGCTGGTGGTCAACTCTCCCCACTTTTCCACCCAATGCACATAGCGGATACTCACACACATCAGGAACAAAACGCTAAAGTTCCACACAAAAAACCGTTGTGGCACCTGAGCAATCCAAGTTTTTTCAATCAACGTTTTTCAAAAATGATAGCAAGTGGTAACGTCACAAACTTTTTCCTAGTCTAGCTCGAATAAAAACTTGGAGATAACCTCAAGTATTATTGTGTGTGCTCCATCTACCTCTGATCTACCTACCTTAAGCAATATAAAATGAACGACGTAAGTGCTCCGGACTCACGAGAAGAGGGAAATCCATTCGTGCTCCGTGAAAAATGTTTCTGTTTCTTTCAAGTTCGACTTCCTATTGATCGATCTTTTGGAGGTGATGCGGGAGTCTTACGGAGGCCTGAATCCTCTGGATGTCTCCAATTTTTTCCCAATTTCCACTTCTCACTTCCACTTCACCACTTCAGAGGACAGCAGGACAGACCTTCCGTTTGCGCTCGACCCAGCGATCGAGTCCGAAATACAATCGACAGTTGCATGCATGGAAGCTGCGGGGAAATGTGAAGAACCCCCGAACAGAGATCGAGATCAAGAATTTTGGGACAGGGTCCAGTTCAATTTGGGATCCGAGAAACTGGATGAGGTGGCGGCTGATGCTTATTCAAACCTACCTACATGCGGTAGGTATCAGAGTTTGTAAAAAAATTCTTCACAACGGATATTTTTCAAGATGCGAACCAAAACGAAGTGAAGTTCAATGCAGACTCGGATGCACAGCCAGAAGTGAGTCTTGTGCTCTGCAGTTTTCGAGTGTTGGTTCTGTTTTCTTTCGATTTCAGCAAATGAATTCCGGGTCGCTTCCCGTTCGTCAGCATACGTGGGATTTCGACGACGACCCAAATCATGCAAAGCTTGGTAAAAATGTGAAGTCCGTTGATTCCATTATGTTGGGATGCTCGGATGATTACATTCGAAGAATTGAAGAGGAGGAAGTGGAGCTGAGTCTAGCGGTGTGTGAAATTGTCATTGTCAAGCAAGAGGATCATTTACTGATTTTTCTCGGTGTGCTTCCAGATAGCGGCATCCTTGGCAGAGTCCAGCAATGAACGTGCTGCAGCGATAGAAGTGGTAAGTGTACAAATTTCAATATAAATACGAAGGTTTTGAACAAATTTTGTTCATACAGTGCGGGCCAAAAGTAAGGAATAATGGATTTATTTTCTTATTATCATCAATTGATAATTCAATTGAGGCTATGATAATTTTAGAAATGAGAATTGACACTTTGAGGGTTTCTTCAGAATTTTTCAAGTTTATCACATCAAAACGACAACGTCAATAGTCCGGTGGACTAGGGTTACAACTATGCATTTTATGACTACGGAACAATTTTTTGCAGGCTTGTTCAGAAGGCCTTCCTCTATCATTTGAAAAGTGCTGCCAAGCAATTTTTCAATGTGGGGATCAGGGGGGCCCTTTTTTGACAACCTAAATCGTCTTTTGTCGATAAAATCCGTAATAAAAATGCTAAAGAAAAAACTCCAACGGATTATTGGAGAACAACTTGAAAGTTCGCTCACGTGTGATAAAAATTATTACAGGGTGAACAGATTCCGAAAAAAGGACTTTCCGTCAACATGCAATATATTAAAAAAAAAATTGTGGCAAAGACCTTTAGCTTCGTCGTTGGAAAATGCCGATTGGCATATTTGTTCAATCATATCCACCTGAACTGATTGAGAACGGTACCCAACTGCGTCAATAGTGCCGGAGCTATAAACAGGGTGGAAGAGAAAAATATTTTTGTTTCCATTTATTTCAAAAACCGAGATAGATAAAGTGGACAAAATTGAGGAATTGATATTTCATTCAATGCATGTGAAGACACAACAAACCGTTTTGAAATACGTTGAAGCGTTCCTGAAATATTTCGAAAAAAAACTGAAGAATATCATCAAAATTTTACTTTCTACTTGGATTTCGTATTTTCCATTATACAGACGTATAGTCTCAAGTTATGCAACAAATTTCACAATATACACAAATATACAATAAATTACGGTGAAAACTAAACAGCACCATCACCGGCATCAATCATGTATGCGTTGTATACAGGGTGTGAGAAAAAATGGTTGTTTTCTTTGCTGTAGGTATATAAAAAAAACAAGCAAGAAAACGCGTGGATTACACATTCACGTCAGTAATTTACCTTATCAGGTGTCTTATTGGCTTGGTTTGTTTCCCCGGAAACTTCTCATCTCCCTAATTTTTCACTTTTCATGTCTTGGTTTTCTTATCACAGCAAAGAAAACTTTTTTCTTACACCCTGTATATGACGCATCGACGCATACATGATTGATGCCGGTGGGTGATGGTGCTGTTTAGTTTTAACCCTAATTTGTTGTTAAACTATAGTATATACCTCGGTATAATGCAAAATACGAAATCAAAGTGGAAAGTAAAATTTTGATGATATTCGTCAGTTTTTTTTTTTCAATATTTCAGGAACGCTTCAAGATATTCCAAAACAGTTTGTTGTGTCTTCACACGCATTGGATGAGGCACCAATTACTGAATTTTGTCTACTTTATCTATCTTGGTTTTTAAAATAAATAAGAACAAATATATTTTTCTCTTCCACCCTGTATATAGCTCCGGCACCATTGACGCAGTTGGATACGAATCTCAACTAGTTCAGGTGGGTATGATCAACAAATATGCTAATCGGCATTTTTCAATGACGAAACTAAAGGTCTTTGGCGCAATTTTTACTTCATTATATTGCATGTTGACGAAAAGTCATTTTTCTCGGAACCTGTTCACCCTGTAATAAGTTTTATCACACATAAGTGACATTCTGAGCTGCTCTTCAATAAATAGTTAAAATTTTTCTTATAGCATTTTTATCACAGATTATATCGACAAAAAACATTCAATCATTATCATCCTTGTCTCTTCTTACCAGCGTCGGACTGGCAAATTTTAGCTTACCGGGCCAAGAATGGGAGTGGCCTCGAAACCGAAGGGGGGTCTGGAAGGTGGGCTGGAAGAGCTACAAGTGATTTTTCAGCGCATTTTCGTAAGAAAATGACGCTTATATGGCCGGTTTGTCTGTCCGTCCGTCTGTCTGTCTGTCTGTCCGTGTAGAAATTGGGAAGTTGTACTCCTCATCAAGGAATGAAGCTAGAGCCTTAGAACTTTTTTGATAGATAGCTGATGTCCTCAAGGGTGGCCAATGGGCATCATTTTTTTATCCATACATAGTTATCATCACTATTATCAAAAAACAGATATTTATTGTGGACTTCTAAGAGGTTGAACTCCTCCTTAGGGAATCAAGCTAGAGCCTTGGAATTTCTTTCGATAGATAGCTGATGTCCCCAAGGGTAGCCAATGGGCAATATTTATTCTATACATTCATAGTTATCATTATTATTATCATCACAAAACAAAGATCTGTGCACTTTTAAAAAGTCTAACTCTTCCTCAGGTAGGTAATAATAATAAATCTAGAGCCCTGGAACTTCCTCCAGTGGATAGCTTAGGTCCTCGTGGGTAGCCAGTGGGCAGATTAGATTTCATGGTTGCGCCGCCATCTTGGCTGCCATTTTGAAATTTCTTATTAGTGGAACGATTTTCATAAAACTTTGAAGTTGCCCTTGCCTTGTATAAACGTTCTGATTTTCAAGCTAAATTTCATGATTTCGCCGCCATCTTGGCCGTCATATTGAAATTGCTTGTTAGTGAAACGATTTTCATGGAACTTGAAACTCAGCTTTGTCACGTATAGTTAATCATTTCAATTTTCAAGCTTGATTTCATGATCCTGCCGCCATCTTGGCTGCCATGTTGAAATCTGTCATTAGTAGAACGATTGTAATAAAACTTGGAACCTGGAACTTGGAACTTGTTTCGTATGAACAATCTTATTTTCAAGGTGAATTTTATGATTCCGCCGCCATATTGAAATCTGTTATCAGTGGAGGGATTGTCATCAAATTTGGAACTTACTCTTGTATTGTATGAACATTCTTATTTTCATGTTGAATTTCATGATTCCGCCGCCATCTTGGTCGTCATATTGAAATCCATATTGAAATCTGTTATCAATGGAGGGATTGTCATGGAACTTGGAACTTTACTCTTGTCTCGTATGAACATTCTCATTTTCAAGCTAAATTTCATGATTTGGCCGCCCTCTTGACCGCCATATAAAAATTTACCATTAGTGAAACGATTGTCATGAAACGTGGAACTTACTCTTGTCTCGTATGAACATTTAGGTAATTTTCAAGCTGGACTTCATTCCTATCAATGACAGTCCTGGAACTAAGAAACCGCGCTATTGAAACTCACGCACGTGAGGCCAGATTCACTTGTTTATGTAATAATACCAATAATGCTAATAATAATAAGCAAAAAAACGAAAGCTGCTGACCAAATTGTCAAAAATTTCTTCAAACTCAAATTTGTTTCCTTGAAATGAGAAAAGAAAAAAAGTATTATTGTATAAATCTCTCAACGGTCTCGTACCCGTGAGAACTTCATTTTTACGTGAAAAGGAGTGATTTGCGGAACTTGCAGTTGTTTTTTTCTATGTCTTTAATCACTACTCAATACTACTGGTGGAACAATTACTGATAATTGATGAGTATAAACAAAGGAAAGCAACAATGGAGTGGAGTTCTGGAAAATAGCGCAGGCTCATGAAAGAATCTAGGTACCACTACTTCGGGCGAAGAGCTCGTCACACACCCGACACTGGCCGACAAGGCCACCAACACCTTAGATGGGCTAGTTATAGATGGCCATCTCTTAATAAAAAAATGTTGGTGCGAAACATCAGTCAGCGCCATCTGTAGTTGTCGCACAAAGTTCTGAGGTTGGCAGAGATAAAGGTCGCTGCAGAAAATGGTGGCAAGCTGGGGTAGGTAACCAAGGGAACGGGATACCAAAACCAGGGCGCCAAAATTCAAAATTTGAGTTGTGTGATGGCCAACTAAACCAAAGATAAATTCCATTGGCAAATTTCACGATTTTCTAACAAGATACATAGCATGTAAAATAAAGGTGTTTCTCGCTGTTTTACCATTAATATTTTTAACATACTCTGTATGTTACTGAGACGTTGGAATTTTCGCTTAACATAAAAAATAAGTACTCTTCAAGAAATGAAAAAATCAAGTAGATATAAGTATTTATTGGAAATTCAACATCTACTTTTTTAGGCCACGTTCAGGTCCTTTGGTCAATTTCAAGCTGTTGATCCGAGACATCCATATATCTCTCACACGGCCATCACATGGAATAGCGAATCTGCAAATATATATCATTTATTATAGGTCATCCATGGATAATTATGATCAATCCAAAATCCATTGTCATCATCTAGTGAAACTGAACTGAACATTACACATTAAGATGGAAAAAAAAACTTATCTGGTGAGTTCTTTATCCCTGCACCCTGGGACACAGCACGGCCGGGTTCGTCCCATAGTTTTAGAACCGCCAACAGCAATAATCGCCAACAAAAAACGTAACAGCAACAGTAACAACAAAAAACGTAACAGCAACAACAACAATAAATGTAACAGCAACAAAAACAAGAAAAAATGTGGTAAACACGTGGGATTGCAGAGCAGAACGTAACCGCGAGGCACATGAAAACATGGAACGCAAGGAAATGAATGGCAATACGCGGAAGATGGCGATAGACGTTTCTGCTTCGACCAGTTGTAGTGCTGCCACCTTCCAACTTTCCTTGAACTCACTCATGAGGTACTGTGCGACAACTACAGATGGCGCTGCTAACAGTCAGTTTTACGCGGTATCACTCCTACCATTGGAGATTCCACCCCACGACCAACACTACACTCGCGCTGCATTTTTTCCCTGCATCAACTGGATACAAGGTTATTAGCAGGTTCTTCAGTGGGGGTTTTTCAGTAACGATAACAATGATGACGATAACTCGGACGGAATCATGTCATTCCACGACTAGTGACTACCTACTAAGAAATAATCAATGCATGAAACATGCATGAACAAACAAAAGTGGACCAGACTTCGGTACAAAATTTGGATTTTTTTTGTAAAAATATCAAATTTGTGCAGTTTTTTCTAGAGTGAACAATCTGGCCTCTAAACTGGGGATTGGCCTACCGGGCATTTGCCCGGTTGCCCGGTGGGTCAGTCCGACACTGCTTCTTACCTGAAGCTTTAGCTTCAACATAAAGCTGGGATTTTGAGAATGGCTCCATGAGCCTGAAAATTATCGGGTATGATGCATGAAAAATTACCGATACTTCTCCTGACTACAAGTATGCATGACACTCCCAATTTTTTTTCTTGTAAAAACAATAGCTATTGAAATAATATAATGAGAGGAATATTCGAAAAATTGGAAAACCATTCCAAGATAATAATGCAAAAGTGCCACAACGTTGAAAATTCACTCTTTGGACCCTCCTCCTTTTGACACCCTGTATATCATGTACAATTTTGATTACGAAATCATCCTGTACATCACCACGTAGCCGAATGAAGGCCTTATTTGGCATCGCCTTCCTTTTTGGAATCTCATGAGTTTTTCGAGATATTCCTATTTCGAAAAATGCTAAATTTTTCAATGCCCCTATCCACTCTTGAACAGTTGAGTTCGAAAGTTTCCATTCTGAAATTTTGAGGCTGATTTGGATTAAAAAAATATAATTCAGTAACGAACGAATACCAAACAGGTGCAAATACTACAGGGTGATCCAAAGGTGTCGAACCAGAACCATATAATGGTGTATGGAATCTCCATATAATCATATAATCTCTGTATGGAATATCATGAAGCCCACAAAAAATTACCAAAAAATTCTCCAACTTTTTAATTCAAAGTTATGAATGAGGGTCAACCCCTAAGCAGTCTTGCTAGCTCTTTGATGTGTGTGTCCTGACATTATCAGTTCTAGTGAAGATATACCTCAGGTATTACATTTCTCTGACTTCTGCTATTCTATCTTGCTCTCCATCATTTCCATTTCGCGGCTTGTCCTGTCCTTCCTTTTCCAGAAATCATCATCTTTGTTTTACCGACATGTACTTCCATTTGTATTTCTACTATACTCTTCTTTTTCTTCTTGGTGATCCCCTCTTGTTCCTCTGTCATTTTTCCAGTCTTTCGATTTTATTCTGGCTTCTTCCTTCATCTCCGTGCATTCTGCGTTCCACCAGTTGTTTCTTCTCCTTCATATTGTCGTTGTTTTCTTCTGTGTATTCAAATCTATATATTCTGTCAGTTTTTCTATCTTTTCCTCCACTGTTTTCCCTCCAAACTTTGCTTCCTTTATTCTCTGCCTGTAATTCTTCACCTCTTCTTCGTTCCAGTTAAGCTTCTGTGATAAAATCTTGCTTCTGTTTTTTTTTGTATTCTTCCACCTTTTTCAATTTCTATTTCTGATCCAATCCTGTCTCCAATCGTGGATATCTTCATTCAATTAAAAGTTTACCTCATTTACGAGGGCGTAGTTGTTGTTGCTGCGTTTCCTCTGATGAATGCAAATTTTTCTTCATCATCTCCTTTTCTGTTTCCACTCAGTATATCTCAGCCTCTGTCTCCAGTAAGTTTTACTCCATTATTGTTCTGCTTCGTGTCCTTTGCCCGTCCTCTTGTTTCTTTCTATTGTTCCTGGTACACCTTCTTCCTTTCTTTCCGATTATTGCGTTGAAATCACATCCAGTCAGTGATCTTCTTTCCTGTAGCTCGATAATCTCATCGTCTTTTTTCCTCATATCTTTTATGCCTATACCATCACCATATTTTCAATATCAATTCTCTTCAGTCGGCGAGCTTTTTTCAGAACAAGAAAGCTCTTTATAAGCGAAAATGTAACTGATCTTCATGATTTGTTACAGAGCGAATCCACATATTGTTCCGTGGAAGAACTCGAGATCATACAAGCAGTAAGTTGTTGATGTGATGATTTCCTTTACCGCCCATACAAAACTGAATACATGGCCAATTTGTTTTCAGATAGAAGCATCTTTAGGATACAGCTACCCTAGCGTACCATTTGGAGGAACTGCGAATTCATCTGGTACGCCTGCTTCTTGTCAGCTGGAAACAGGTGAAGATGAACCAAAGGCGAAGAAAGCAAAGCTCCGAGTTTCGCGTCATGTTTTAGATGATGATCTGATAAGACGTAGATGCTGTGGAAGCCCCCAGATGGAAATCAAACACCTCAGCCTCACTGATTCTTTGAATACCGTAAGTGAACAAGAAAAAGAGTATCTTCTACTGTAGCCGTAGATGCACCAAACACGCCGTATAATGGTGCAACCTATGTGAGTTTTCTCGTCTACTTTGAGATAGGCGAGAACCACTCTCACATGGTTTCAGGCAACTCTCGCTGCATCGATGTATCGCGGATTGCATAAAACTCCCAAGGACTTTTCTCAAACGATCCAAGAATAGCGGCCCTGTTACACGTTGAGCTTTTGTGAGGGATTGAAACGCGTTCCTTGACAAAAAATTCAATGTGCGGCTCAGTCGACATGAACTGGTCAACAGATGATCTGGTCCACGCAAAAAATCCACGTCAGTTAAAGCGGGCATGTTTCAAAAATAGAGACCGATTCCGGAAAGCTTGGTGATGCCTGAAAGGGCGAATTTATATCAATCAATCAATCAATCAATCAATACTCTTTATTCGTTCATATAATACTATAAAAGTGCAGGGTGAAAACTGAAAGTGTCTCGAAAAGGTCGATTTTCAACTGTGAATGACTCTCAAGTATAGCATGGCAGTAGACACTTAACGGCTCGATACCGAGTCGGGGCTGAGACCGCCATAAGTGCGGTTACCATAGCAACGGCGGATACCAACCAATCAGACTGTTGTATTTGGTGAGTTACGCCCTCCCAAACTTTGCGCCTGCAACTTGGTATCGGGCCCCGAGTTCGTCACGACGCCAACAAAAAACGCCCTTTCAGGCATCATCAAGCTTCTGAAAATTGGACCTGTAGTTTTTGAGATGCGCCCGATTGAATTGAGGAAAAATTTTGGCGGACCAAACCGTTCAGTTTCCTACTTTTTCTCCATTTTCCTCTTTTTTCTTGTTCTTCGATTGCCAAATTTCAAGCACAAGCATTCGCTCACTGTTAATTGATTATGGCCGATAGCCAGAAGAAAGCCGACCACATTTCCTGCCAATTGACTCATTCGGTGGTCCAGATCGACGTCTCAGCATTGCGACGGAAAAAGACGAGACAGACGAAAACAACAACGAAGCGAAACAACAACCATCCGGAAATCCACCGGCTGAAATCGAAAAGTTTTTCATGGCAGCTGCTTTATTGTTGCAACATTACTTTTACCAGGAACAACGACAGAGTCTGGTATTAAACGGTGGCCCGGCTAGAAATGAGGCCATCAAGAGGCTGCAAGATCCCACTTTGACCTGTTTACGTAAGTTGAAAATGCTGACTCCAGTTACGTCAGCTCAGATGTTGTTACAAATTTTGGGTACTTCAATAACTGAAACATGAATTCACTGACTTCAACTAGCTTTCCCAGATTTCTTCTTGATCCCTCCTAAACCCATCTTGATTCCTCGGATCCCACCTGAATTTCTTTCCATTTCTTCTGGCTGCCTCTTCATTGTCCTAGATTTCCAGCTCGATTTCTCATTGATTTCTCTGATTTCGTCTGTATTTTCCTGGACGCCTCCCTTTTATCCATCATGATTCTTCCTGGATTTTCTAAGACTCTCTAGAGTTTCAATTTGTTCCACCTTAATTTCCTTTGGTTTCATTTAAATTTCCCCAAATTTCTTCTTGATTGTCCCTGATCCAATCTATTTTTCCTGGATGTCGCCTGACTTCGTCTTAATTATTCCTGATTACCTTTAAATTTCTCTTGATTTCTTGAATTTTCCCTCCTTATTTTATCTTGATCCTTTCCGGCTTATATTAGAGTTCTTTCCGCTTCCCCTCAACTTCCTCTTGATTTTCCCGAGTTTCATCTTTATTCACCCAAGTTTCCTTTGAACTTCCTCTAGATTTCCTCAGAGTTCTTCTTGATCACCCCTGAATTCATCTTGTTGCCCTGGATCCCACTTGACTTCCTTTTCATTTTCTCTAACTGCCTAACTCCCAATTTCCCTGATTTCTTCTGTATTTCCTTGGACGCCTTCCTCTTATCCATTATGATTCTTACTGGCTTTTTCTCAGAATTTGTCTCGATTTCCCATGCTTTCCTCTTGACTCTCCGGAACTTCATTTTGAATTACCTGAATTTCTTTTGGTTCCACTCAGAATCCCCCAAATTCCTTCTTGATTGTCCCTGATTCAAGCTCTATTTCCTGGATCTCGCCTGACTTCCTCTTTATTCTCTCTGATTGTCTTTTGGTTTCTCTTGATTTGAGGCTCGATTTTTTTTGCTCCTCCAAATTTCCTTTTGATTTCCTCAAATTCACACTTCTTGTTACATCTTCATTTTTATCGAATCATTTCAGAATTCTTTCTGATTTTCCCAAGCTTCCTCTTCGATTTTCCCGAATTTCATCTTTGAAATACCCCAATTTCCTCCGACTTCCTCTGGATTTCCCCAGAATTCTTCGTGATTACACCAAAACCCATCTTCGTTCTCCAGATCCCACCTGACTCCCTTTTCATTTCTTCTGATTGCCTCTTCATTGCCCTTGATTCCGAGCTCAATTTTTTCTGGATTTCTCTGGACGCCCCTCTTTCATCCATCTAGATTCTCTCTGGATGTTCTCGGAGTTCGTCTCGATCTTCCTTCAGTTTCGTCTTGAACTCCCCGTATTTTATATCCATTCACCTGAGTTTCCTCCGACTTCCTCTAGATTTTCCCAATTTTTCTAAATTGTCTCAAAATCCATCTTCGTTTCTCAGATATCGCCTGAACTACTCTTGTTTTCCTTTGATTGCCTCTTCATATCCCTTGATTTTGAGCTCAATTTCGAACTCGATTTCGTTTTGATTTTCGTCTCCTAGATTTTCCTGGAACCGTCCCCCTTATCCATCTTTATTCTTCTCGGATTTGCTCAGACTTTATTCAGTTCTCCCAGATTTTCTTTTGATTTTCCCGACTCTTCTGATTCCCTCCGATCGCCCCTTCAATTTCCTTGATTTCGAGCCCTATTTCTGTTTGACTACCTAAAATTCTTCTTGGTTTTCTTGGATTCTTTCCCCCATTTCGTTTTGAGCCTCCTCAGACTTCCTGAGAATGCGTCTTGATTTCTCATAATTTTATCTTTCTTAGAATTCCGACTTGATTCACTCAAATATTCTCTGACTTCCTCTGGATTCTTCTAGTTTTTTCTTAATTACCCCTGATTTCACCGTGAATCCCTGGATCTCACCCGCCTTTCTCTTGATTCCCCCTGATGGCCTCCTGATTATTCTGATTTCGAGCTCAATTTATATTCAATTTCCTGATATTTTTTTCATTTCACTAGATTCCTCCCTGATATTTTGTTTTGATTTTCTCCAGATTTCCTCAGTTCCTTCGCTATATTCCATCTTGATTCCACTTGGATGAATTCATCTTGTTTTGTCCTGATTTTCTCTTGATGTTCCCGGATTTTATCTTGATTCACCAGAATTTCCTCAAGAATCCTTCAAATTTCCTCTTGATTGCCTTTGTTTCCATCTTGATTTCTCGGATATCACCCGATTTCCGCTAGATTTCCTCTGATTGCCTTTTGACTCCATTGGATCTATCTTCATTATCCCAGATTGAAATCATTATTTTGATTCTCCCCAGATTTCCCTAGAATCCATCTCGATTTCCCCTAATTTTGTCTTGTTTTTCCCGGATTTATTCTTGATTGAACCGAATGACTACCTCTAGATTCACCTAGATTTCTACTTGATTACCCCTGATTTTATCTTCATTTCTTGAATCCTGCCCAACTTTTTCATAATTGATTTTCCCTGTTATTCTTATATTCTCCTCCAATTTCATCTTATTTACCCGGATTTTTCCATCCTCATTCCAGATTTCCCCAGATTCTTTCTTGGTTAACCTTCAAACCATCTTGATTCCCCGGATCCCACCTGACCTCCTTTTCATTTTCTCTGACTGCCTTTTCACTGTCCTTGATTTCGAGCTCGATTTCTTCTTGATTCCTCTGATTTCTTGTGTATTTCCCTGGACGCCTCCCTCATGATTTTCTCTGGATTTTCCCAGAACTTGTCTCGATTTGCCCCGATTTTCTCTTGACTCTTCAGATTTCATTTTAGTTCACCCGAATTTACGTTTGTTTCATTCAGATTTCCCCAAATTTATTCTTGATTGTCCCTGACTCAATCTTGCTTCCCTGGATCTCGCCTGACATCCTCTCAATTCTCCCTGATTGCTTTCAATTTCTTTTGATTTGGAGGTCAATTCTCTGATTCTCCTGAATTCATCTTGATTTCCTTGGATTTCTCCATTTTATTTTTATTTCTATTCTTCCAGAATTATTTCAAAATTCTTCTTGATTCGCCCTAACTTCCTCCCGATTCTCCCGAATTTCATCTTTATCCACCCAAATCTACTCTGACTTCCTCTAGATTTCCCCAGAATTCTTCCTGATTACCCCCCAAATTCATCTTTTCCCCAGATCCCAACTGACTTATTTTTCATTTCCTCCGATTGCCTCTTCATTGCCCCCAGTTTCGAGCTCGATCTCTTCCTTATTTCCTGGTCTCTTCTGAAATTTTCTGGACGCCCCTCTCTGAGCCATCTTGATTCCCACTGAATTTTCTCAGAATTTGTCTCAATTCTCCTTTAGTTTCCTCTTGAACTCCACCAATCTCATATTTATCTACCCGAATTTCCTTCAACTGCCTCTACATTTTCCCAGATTTCTTCAATTACCCCTGAATCCATCTTCATTCCTCGGATCTCACCTGAACTACTCTTGTTCACCCCTGAATGTCTCTTGACATTCCTTGACTTAGAGGTCAATTTCGAGCTCGATTCCATTTTGATTTCCCCTGTCTTCTGGACTTCTCTGGATCCGTCCCCCTCATATATCTTTATTCTTTTCGGATTTCCTCAGACTCCTCCACATTCCCCTTGATTTTTTCTTGATTTTCCCGACTTTTCTCTGACTTCCTCCAGATTTTCCCACATTTTTTCTCGATTGTTCCTGACTACAACTCGATTTCCCGAATCTCGCCTGATTTTTTCTTAATTTCCCCCTAATGCCTCTTGAATTTCCTTGATTTTGAGATGGATTTTTTTTGATTCCCTGATTTTCTTCTGATTCCTTTGGATTCCTTTCCCTTATTCCATCTTGATTCTTGTCGGATTTTTTTGGAAATCGTCTCAATTTTCCCCCATTTTTTTCTGGATTTCCCGAAATTCTTTCTTTATCCACTAAAATTTCTTCTGAATCAATCCAGACCTCATCGGATCACTTCTTGTTGCTCCCAAATCCATCTTGATTTCCTGGATCTCACCTGATTTTCTCTCGATTTTCCCCGATTGTCTCTTGATTTTCCTTGATATCAAGTTTGATTTCTTTTTGATTTCCCTGATTTCGTCTCGATTTTCTTCGAATCTCGTTTCTATATACCCGAATTTCCTCTGACTGCATCTAGATTCCCTCAAAATTATCCTTGATTTCCCCCGATTTCATCGTGATTCCCTGAATCTCGCCCGCAGTCCTCTTGATTTCCCCCTGATTTCCTTGAGATTCCTTTTGATCTCAAGCTCAGTTTCTTTCTGGTTCCACAGATTTCTTCTTGATTTTCCCTAAATCCATCTTGATTTCGCGACTTTCACCCAACTTCCACCTGATTTGCCCTGATTGCCTTCTGATTTCCCTTGATTTCGAGCTAAACTTCGGACCAAATTCCCCCTATTTTCTGTATTTACCTGGATGAATCCGCCTCATCCATATTCATTCTCCTCAAATTTCCTTGGAATCCGTTCATATTTCCTCTACATATTTTTTGATTTCTTTGAATTCCAGCTTCATTCACCCGAATTTTTACTGACTCTCTCTAAATTCCTTTAGATTTTTCTCGATTGACTCTGATTATATCGTGATTTCCTGGATCTCACCTGTCTTCCTCTTGTTTTCCTCCCATTGCCTCCTGAATTTCCTTGATTTCATGCTGGATTTCTTACTGATTCCCTTGAATTTCTTCTCCTTATTCCATCTTGGTTTTCTCCGGGATTCCTTGAAATTCGTCTCAATTCCCTCTGATTCCATATCAATCTCCCCGAATTCTTCCTTCATATTCCCAAACCTATGATTTCCTATAGATTCCTTCAGATTTGTCTTGATTGACCCTGATTTCTTACTGATTTCTTCCAATTTTGACCTTATTTTCTTTTTGACACCCCTGATTTCTTCTTGATTCCATTAGATTCCTCCTTCTTATTACATTTCGATTCTCTCCTAATTTTCTCAGAATTCGCCATGATTCCCGCCGATTTCCTGTTGATATCCCAGGATTTCGCCTTGATTTTTCCGGAGCTCTTCCGACTTGGATTCCTCCAGATTGCTTTTTGATGACCCCTGATCCCATATCTATTCCCCGGATCCCGCATGATTTCCTTCTGATCCTCCCTGATTTCATCTTGATTACCAGTGATTTCGAGCTCGATTTCTTGGATTCCCCTCATTACCTCATGATTCCCTAGATTCCTCCGCCTTATTCCATCTCAATTATTCTGGAATTCCATCAGAATTCATCTCGACTTTCTTCTGATTTTTTCTTGGTTTCCCCAAACTTGATTTACCCGAGTTTTCTCTGATTTTCTCTGGATTCCTACAGATTTTCTCTTGATTGCCCCTGTTTCCTTCTTGATTGATCGGATCTTGCCTGATTCCCTCTAGATTTCTTCTGATTGCTTTTTGTTTCGTCTTGATTTTGATCCGATTTTGTTTTGGTTCTTTTGATTTCCACTTGGTTTCCCTGGATTCCATCCCTTGCTTTCAAGCCAATGAAAAACAAGGACAAACACTCCCTACCCATAAGCGTACACTATAGTCTTCAATGGAACAGACTATAGGTGATGTGATGTGACCGTTCCCCGTTTCAAAAATTGAGCCATGGGCGAAGACTTTTGATAGAAATAGCGATGACATTATGTGAACTGTAAAATCGGCCGTCGCAATCTCTTGATCTCATCACGCTAGATTTTTTTTTTGCAGAGTAGCAACGGCGATTTGGCATCATGAAATCAATTAGTCAAATAAGTGATGATCGAAATTCTGAATCAAAGAACAGAACAAATTTCAGATTTTAAAGGGAGCACACTAGTCGAGTGAAATCCTTGATTTTCCTGAAGCCTGAATTTGATTTTATTATTTCCAGTCGGAGGAGTTTTGGAAATGGACTTCGGTTACAACATGGGTTTAGCCTTCCAGTTCTTGATGTACCTCTTTTTATTTGGTGAGTGCTAGGTCTGGCTGGGTAGCAATTTCTCGAGAAATTCCTTTTCAGATCAGAAAATTTATGTGTCCTACTTTGGAGTCGATGGAAATGGAAAACGAACCGCTGCAGTCCGTTTTGGTTATAACCGTAAGTGAGAAAACGTACTGTACACCCTGTACAAGAAGTACATATTATTTCACGAATTTTTTTATTAGAGCAAGCCATGTGAAAATTGTGTTGTGTTGGCACGAATGATGCGATTCTAGCGGCGGCAGCTGAAGAAAATGAAGACCAAGTGGTCAAGCGCGACAGTACTGAAGGAAACGGAATGAAATGCTCACTGTCCAGTGACCGTAATGAGGTTGAGAAAACTTCTTTAAGTTATGGATTGCACGAGGTTGTTTTGCGCGTGATTGTAGAAAGATTTTCTTGGCATTTAAATTGTACATTTTCTGTATGTATCTCCTTTTTTATAGCCGCTTGCTGTTTTAGTATAAGCTAGATAGTATAGTCTACAGTACTGAGTGCTTTTCATTACATTTTCTTCAGTACTGGCGTGCTTGGCCGCTTTAGCATCATTTACTACAGTGACCGCCGCTCACCTAGCAGTGTTAGTGAGAAGGAGGGAGGTTCCGAGGGAGGTTCACGTTTTTCGTCGCGTTGACGGTGGCAGTACAGCCTGTCACTTTATACACAGCACATAAGGCGTTAGCATCAAGCCGGCATCGTACCACTCGTACCAACACAGCACGTTTTTCCCATGGCCCGCTCCAATGCAAAAAGCCGTTGGACTAATTTTATGTCTCCATTTTGTGTTTTTTTTTTCTGTTCACAGTGGATCGCTGGGCTTACCTGCGAACACTCAACTTGGAGCTCCATGCATCTCACTTTTTGACACTCATGGGTTGTAAAGCCGTAAGAGATGGATGGCGTTTGCATGTGATATCGTCAAGAACAGTTGATGAAGTGTGAAGAAACACCATCATGTCCATCTACCCAAAATTCAATGAAATTTTGATTTGGAACCAAACTTTATCGATTTCTTCCAGAAATGACCATCACAACGATCACTAACACTGGTCACTGACGCACCATTCGGTTGAATTGTGCAGGTGTCGAGTCGATGTTGAATGTGAATATGAATTTTACAATAAATAACGCTTGTTGAAAGTTGTTGCTGTCTTACTTTCCCGACATTCTACCAAAGGAAAGTGGAGTATTGTGATCGTGCTGGAAAAAAATCGAAGATGGATATATCCGGTTGAGGGCGCCCACAATGATTAAGAGTATCAGGACCATTTCGATGGTGGAGTATTTCCATATGTGTCCGTCTTCCTGTCTGGTATGTATCTGTAGTTTCTCGCGATAAATGTCGATTCGATGGTGCCGCCTTGTCGGCAAGATAGAAACACAGCTGCCAAAATGATTTTTTTGAAATTTTTGCAATAGTTTGCTTCGTCCATGCTTCCGTATGCCAGAATTTTCATATTCGCTTCGCGTTGACCACTGTTCTCATCGTTTATGCTTGCCGCACCAGGACCTTGTATTTTCCTCCAAAAACACCTATAATAGGCGATCTATGTAGTCTTTTCTAACTCCTTCTCCTCACGAATGGTCATTGATTCACCGTCCCGTGAATTCATCAAAATTTCATTCAAGTTCCGCCGATTATTCGTTGGAACGAGAGTTTTGACGGATCCTACCGACTGCGCCAATCAACTTGTAGCCCAGGCGCCAGGGAGCAAAAATCAGCTAAATAAGGAAATAATTGTTTCCTGGCTAGAAACTCGCTTAAAACGATCTGTGTGGCTTAGGTTTTGACATACTAATTTCATCACTTTCGGAAATGTCGGCGTCATGTCGCTATCATCAACAAGAAGTGCACTAGCGTGGTTTTTGCCCAATATCTTGATTTTGGGCCATCTGACAGCAAAAGATGTGGAGAGTCATTTTGAAACCAATGAAATTCCCTACGGAATAGTTTTTAAATCACTTTTCTGCGACCTATGGTTTTTGAGATAGAGCTTCTGGAAGCGAGAGGCATTGTCGTAAAAGCTTCATGGCCACTGGACTCAAAAAACTAAAATGTCGATGTGACAAAAAAATTTCAAAATGAGATTTCACGAGAATCCTTCATGCTATAGTTGCGGTGATGGTCTTAAACTCTTTCTCTCTTTTCTCTCTTTCTCTTGAACCGTTGATTACGAATATAGAAGAGTCAAAACCGTCACATTGTACATATACAGGGTGTACTCAGGGAATCAAATCAGATCAGAGAAATTTTACATATTTCTTCGATTTAGCCTATATGCGACACTCTAAGCACCTAACACGGGTCCAATATCAATATGGATTTGCTCCATAAGCTTCACTTGATACACTAAAGAAGTGGTCAGCTCACAGCTTCACTGTGAAATGTTTTGAAGGCCCTCTGAAATCATCAAATTATTAAAAATTCACAGTACCAAGGAATGTATATAACAGTATATTATATACCAAGGGACCAAAGTAAATTTTTGATTTAGGGATTTGGACCCAAAAGGCCCTCAAGCAACAAACTTCACCCAACGGATCAAAAATTCACTTTGGTTCCTTGGTATATAATATATTGTTACATACATTTCTTGCTACTGTAAATTTTGATGATTTCAGAGGGCCTTCAGAACATTTTACAGGAAGGCTGTGAGCTGACCACTTCTTAAGTGTATCAAGTAAAGCTTACAGAGCAATGCATATT
This sequence comes from Anaspis maculata, assembly GCA_949128115.1. Taxonomy (NCBI): domain Eukaryota; kingdom Metazoa; phylum Arthropoda; class Insecta; order Coleoptera; family Scraptiidae; genus Anaspis; species Anaspis maculata. The sequence continues at coordinate 2,192,560 of OX421962.1, forward strand.
GATATTGGACTCGTGATAAGTGCTTAGAGTTTCGCATAGGCTAAATCGAAGAAATATGTCAAGTTTCTCTGTTCTGATTTGATTCCCGTAGTACACTTTGTATATGTACAATGTGACGTTTTTGACTTTTCAATATTCGTAATCTACGGTTCAAGAGGAAGAGTTTCAAATCATCACCGCAACTATAGGATGGAGAATTATCGAGTAATCTCATTTTGAATTTTTTTTTGTCACATCGACATTTTAGTTTTTCGAGTCAAGTGGCCATGGAGCTTTCACGACAATGACTCTCGCTTCCAGAAGCTCTATCTCAAAGATCATAGGTCGCAGAAAATTGATTGAAGAATCAAACTGTAGGGAATTTCATAGGCTTCAAAATGACTCCTCACATCTTTTGCTGTCAGATGACCCAAAATTAAGATATTTGGCAAAAACCACGCTGGTGCACTTGTTGTTGATGATGGCGACATGACGCCGACATTTCCGAAAGGGGGGAAACTAGTATGTCAAAACCTAAGCTACACAGATCGTTTTAAGCTTGTTTCAAGCCAGAGAACTATCATTCCCTTATTGTTTTTCCTGGCGCCTGGGCTAATAACAGAATGTCGAAAAGCAAACCATCGGAAAACAAAAGATCGAAAAACAATAAGTCGAGAAACAAAACTTCGAAAAACAATAGGTCGAAAAACAAGAGATCGAAAAAAAAAACGTCGAAAAGCATAGGGTCGAACAACAAAAAGTCGAAAAGCAAAAGGACAAGAAAAAAAACCCGAAAAAAAAACGTGAAAATCAAAAAGCACTAGGTGTATGTCAATTGTTGTAAAGACAAATATTTGAGAGTTTGGCACGGGAGAAAGAAGAACCGAGTCAAAAATCAACTAGCCCAAATTCATTTCCGTCAGAAAACCTAATCAGGCCAAAAAACAAATACTAAACCTGACAAGGTCCAAGTACACAGGTTTTACAAGATTAATGTAGAATTGGTCCATCTGTGGCTTTGTCAGTATAAATTTAAAGTTGTTCCAGTCACACCACGTATTTGTTGTTTTTTAGAAAAGGTTAAATTGACAATTGTTTAACCTATAGTTTATGCTATAGGTTAACTACAAGCTGACTTGGATGACTTGTTTCGCCCCTGCTTGGGGCTCATCAGTGCGTGGGCATCCAGTCGTATTATTCAGTGCTGTGGCAGTCAGAAAAATCTTTGTGATGTACACATAGGAGGACTCCTGATAGTCCTGTTCGGACTGGATGCCTCCGCAATGATGAGCCCCCAACAGGGACGAAACACGTGTGTGGGCAGTTCTGGTCTGATTGTCTGATGTTGTGGTAGTCGGAAACTTTTATTTTATTGAAAATGCGATGAAAACCCGCTTTGCTCCCAAGAGCCGCAATTATTTGCGTGTTTTGTGTTATCTAACCTTCACTTGATTTAGAATTAACTCAAGAATAAGCCAAATCAAGGTGGAGATATCAGTATGATAAAGTTCAATTGAATGGAATTATCTTTGCTTGAAGTACCTACAATACAAGGTAATTACCAACAACAATTTTTCAACATTCATCGGATGAAACATCCTTCAGCTTGAGTGTGGACACATTGTGTAAGATTTCTTACACATCTTTACGATCTAACTGTATCTTCAACTTCAAATCTTCAAGTGGATGTATTCGATTGAAAGCCAATATCACGTGAACTGGAATTTTTTACCTGATATATTATTCTACATATTCTACATATTCTACGTGGTTATTTCCAGTGATGTAGAAAAATAATTTTCTACGTGTAATGACCCAACCCTGAAGAGGGGTGTCGCATTTGTCACAGACCGGAGGTGGGGTCCTTTCGAAAAGATGGGAATGTGTGGAAGGTGCGAAATGTCATCAGGCGAGTGATGACAATTTCGCTCCTGCGTTTTTGATCTTTTGTTTTTCGACCTTTCGCTTTTCGATATTTCACTTTTCGATCTTTTGGTTTTCGACCTTTTGTGCTTTCGACGATAGTGCTTCCGATGTTTTGTGGTTCCGTTATTTTGTTTCTCGACTTTACGCATTCGATGTTTTGTTTTCGACCTTCTGTATTTTGTTCTTTTTTCCGTCACCCATTCGGACGTACGGTTACCGAGTTAGGCTGGGTTCCCAAATGCGAATATTCGGACAGAAAATGCGATTTTATATGTCAAATTTTGAATTCGAGGGCTCTGATTGGCCAATGTGACGACTCTGACATTAAATTTCGCGTTTTCTGTCCGAATATTCGCAACTGGGAACTAAGCTTTACATGCATTTCCGTGCATGAGGTCTCCAAACATTACTCCACCAAGTACTAAATTTCCTTATGAACTGAAGAAAACTCCCAGTTTTCCACCAAACACCGTTGGAAAGTTTCGTGAACGGTTCTCGTCATCAACCGTTGTGTTTTACGTTTTGCTTGAGGGCAATTTAATAGGCTTCCACTTTTGATATGAATTTTGAGATTTTACAACGAATTTTCCGGAAATTTCAAAAAAATGTTTTTTTGGGCGCCATCTTTTCAAAATTATGGCCGAGACGCGAAGTGGAAAATAGATATTCTGAGTGATGACTCCAAATTTCATCATAATAATGAGTTTCGAATGTATCTGATATCCTTCAAATGCTATGTTGCCTTTATTTCTTCCTAAAGTCAGTTTGCTCACACAGTTCACCCTGTAATTACACAATTAACATCACCATGATCGATTTTCTGGATTTTTATCATCTATGGTTGATGACCAAGAGCTATTTATGGTTAATTTGCCTACCACATGACGGTGGTGTCAATTTAACATGCTGATTGAATGCCGAAAGTTGATGCTTCCGGAAGTTCTGAAAGCTCTAACTAACCGTAAATCGCACATAAATGAGTGGTATGTCAAATTGTAGAAATTTGAATGGGCTTTCCTCCGAATATACGCGTTTCAATCTTGACTCAGTTGAATTTGAGATATGACAAGAAACTGTTTTTTGGGCGCCATCTTTCCAATATGACGTCCAAAACAGAGAAGATACGAGGTGGGAAAATAGAAATTCGAGAAGGGCACCTCAAGATCTATGATACTGCCAGGTTTCAAAAATATCATATAACCTTCAAAAACCGGGGGAATTTAGCATAATCTTATGGAGACAATTTTGACAAATTCACGGAATGACGTTTGTGATTTGGGTATGAAATAAGAAGAGAATTTTTTTGTCTACAAAATGACGTCCCAGATGTCGAAATCCGTTGGAAAACAAACGAGCTACAGCTAGTTTTTTATTAGGTACTAGATGAAGCCCATTTTGGCGCCTCCACCATATTTGCCTGCAGTAGGTGCCAATATTCCACCATAATTTTTCATGGTCCTTAATCCCTCACGAATCGATTAAGACATAACGCTTATACAGGGTGGTCCAGGTTATACACTTCTCAAAACAATTAGAGGATCAGTTGGTTTTTTTTAGTTTAATTTTTTGTTGAACAAAGTAGAGCGATGTAACTTTTAGACAATCTTTATTTAACTGTTTTACACACAATTATGCAGCAATTTAACCACCGCCGTAGTGAAATTTCACAAAAAATCCATTAATGAACAAGAATGTAAGATGAAAAATATTACGAAAAGGAAAAAAAATTTTTGTGGCTTAACGAGGTTACGCTAAATTGTCTCAATATCGAGTATTGCCACTCCCAGCTTGAATCACAGCCGCACATCGTCGCGGCATGCTCAAAATCAGGTTGCGGATGTTTTCTTGGGGAATATCTCGCCATTCCTCTAGTAGAGCAATTTCAAGTTCTTCGAGAGTTTGGGGAAGGTTTTGGCGGTTCTTGATTCGTCTTTTCAACTGATCCCACATGTGTTCGATCGGATTGAGATCCGGACTGCAAGCGGGCCAAGCCATTCTTCGTATGTTCTGCTCATTTAAGTAATCAGTGACAGTCCTTGCGACGTGCGGACGGGTATTGTCGTGCATTAAAATGAATTTTTGGCCTTCTGCATGAGCTACAGGTACCACTTGTGTGGCTAGCACTTCATGGATGAAAATAAATAAATAGATAAATAAATACTGTTTATTGCCTTGAAGTTGACGCTCTGCGTTTATTGTACCGTTACGAATGATAAGGAGGTAGGTTCGTCCTTCAAAGGAAATGCCTCCCCAGATCATCAGCGAACCACCACCAAATGCTACCATTTTAGTAACCGTGTCAGGGTGGAATCATTCGCCAAGCCTTCTATACACTCTTACTCGTCCGTTGTTTGATTGCAAGGCCACTTTGGACTCATCCGTGAACAGAACTTTTCTCCATTGTGGTAGATTCCATCTCAAATGTTCTCTAGCAAACATGTTGCGTGCTACGCGATGGTTTCTGGTTAATTTAGGCACTTTTGCGGGTCGTCTCGAATTCAGGCCGACTTCTCGCAATCGATTTCGTACGGTCTGGTCCGAAATCTGCACCCCCGTTGCCCTTGACAGACCATTTCGTGGAGATCTTCTTGTACTTGTACGATTTCTCAGCACTTGAAGGCGAAGATATTGGTCATTTCTGACTAATGTAGACCTTCGTCTACCTTGGCCTGGTCTTCTTGTGACAATTCCTGTCTCTAGGAAGCGATTCCATAATCGTGATATCACACTCTGGGCAACATTGCTGTCTTTTGCAACAGCGCGCTGAGAATGGCCCTCTTGTAACAAGGTAATGGCCCTTGTGGCTTCTATCGCTGTTAAGTATCTCATTTTGTGAATTTACACTTGTCAGACTGACAATCATGGCGCCCTTTACTTCAGTTATAGAGAACAATGGAAAATATTGTTGATAAGAATAACACTCATTTTGCTCTCTGTCCATTATTGGAGTTTTTTTTGTAAAATTGCATCACGATAGTGGTTAAATTGCTGCAAAATTTTGTGTTAAACAGTTGAATAAAGATATCCTGGAAGTAACATCGCTCTACTTTATTCAACAAAAAAATTAGGTGAAGAAAACAACTGATCCTCCAATGGTTTTGAGAAGTGTAGTATCAATAATTCACCATTCGATACTCCATCGAAAACTAGGTCGACATGCATAATTTAACTTTTTTCTAAAACGCTTCCTAAGAGAGATACAGTCCTCCAAAGTTCAGTTTTTGGAATCTTCTTTTTGCAGTAACTCTCAAGTTGTTGACTTGTTGACTGTATGAATGTCAACAAAACGAAAAAGAACTCAAACTGATGAATGATAACCCACCTATCTACCTGGTGTTACTGGTGTACACGATATTGTAGCGTGATCTTCAGTAGGTACTTACCCCTCTTTCTCTACCCGCGGGAGAACGAATCGGTAATCGGAGGAATTTGGATTATTTTATCTTTCTATCTAGCTATCTTTTTGGGCTAGCTACAATGAGTATGATTCATCTTGTGCAAAATTGCTACCTTATCCTATTGCATATCGCAAAACGAAATCAGACCAAAACGCGCAAATTGTTCACTGGTTCACTTGTTTTGATACTCGATTTTGATTACATCATCGATCATTTGATTACTCATAGGTACAAGTGACGGGTATGAGCGGTGACTGGATACTGGTAAAAGTATCAGTTACAGTAACGAATACTCAGTATCGAATACTCATTCAAAAAGTATCGATATCACTTCGATACTCAGAAGTATCGATATTGCACATCTGTATTGCACACAGAGGGCTCCTCGGTACATGTCGCTTAGGTGGTTTCGTGGGCTGCCTTTGAGAGTAAAGATCTCTTGGAGAAAAAGAGTTCAAGAGAACGGTTGTAAATTTTTTGAGAGACTCAGCGTTTTATAGTGTATGTGAATTTTTTGAAGCCGATTTAAAAGATTTGTGCTAAATTTTGTTTATATGTGTATATAGGTAATTGGCTTGTGTAAGCATGTAATAGGTCGTAAACATCAATAAAACTTATTTTATCTTATCAAGTCATCTAAGCGATTTTGAGCAAATCTGGTACAAATACTTACGAAATAAATAACTATCACTTGACGTCAATAACTTTTGTCAAAATTGTCCAGTGGCGTAGATACCGGGGAGTTGTTTCACTTTTTACGCCCTATTCTCTACGCCACTAAATATTTTCAAAAAACTATATTTTTTTCAAATTCCTTGTTCAATTAAAAAAAAAAGTTACTCTTGTAAAATTTTGATTAGAAGCTTAATTTTTGAGATACTTGTGTTTTAAACTTGCCCAAATTGTTTTTTTCTGAAAACGCCTCGTTTCTCAGCGAAAAATGGCAGTAAATCAAGTTGAACGACCTAGAAACCTTATTCCAGTTGAGGAATCATGAGTTTTTTTGAATTTTAATTTTAAGGCCTTCGAAAGTCGCGATTTTGAAGCGTTTTCCAAAATTTCAAACCAAAATATCTCGGAAATAAAGCCTCCAATCAAAATTTTACAGGAGTAACTTTTTTTTCAGAATTGAACAAGGAATAAGTATAATTCTTGAAAAATATTCAGTGGCGTAGTAAATGGGGCGAGAAAAGTTGAACAATCCCCCGGTATCTACGCCACTGGACAATTTTGACAAAAGTTATCTACGTCGAGTGGTGGGTATTTACTTCATAAGTATTTGTACCAAGTTTGTTGAAAATCGCTTTGATGACTTGAGAGTTATTCCAAAAAGACGATTTTGAAGACTGAGCTTTGAAGGGCTTTATCTCCCTTAGGGAGCGTTTTGGAGAAACATCAAATTATGCGTGTCGACCTAGTTTTTGATGGACCATCGAATAGTGAGTTATTGCTACTATAACCTGGACCACCCTGTACAGGTGTCCCGAAATTAATGCAACAAAATTCACAGGGCGGTAGACAATCGGAAATTTAGAGGACTTCCTCAATGAAAATACTCTCGCAAACGTAATAACGGAGATACAGGCCTTCAAAGTTGGTTTTTCAAAACAGTTTTTTTTTGCATAACTCCTGAACCCTTGAGCCGATTTCATTCAAATTTAAATCAAAGTTTATTAAAATAGGTCTCTATCGAATCCTGATAACGCATTTTATCAAACATTTTCAGGGGCGAAGATAATAGGAGGTACTTTCCCCCTTTCCCCCCTATTTTTCACCCCCTTAAATATTTTTGAGAATTGTTGCTATTTTTGAATTTTGCGTTCAATTCAGAGGAAAAAATTACTAGTGCAAAATTTTGATTGAAGGCTTCATTTTTTAAATTTTGTAGATATTGTTTGAACCTTCGGAGAACATCTCGAAAACACCACTTTCAAGGCCTTAAAAATTAAAATTCAAGAAAACTCAAGATTCCTCAACTGAAATAAGTTCTCTAGGGTGTTTCAAGTTGAAAAACTACCATTTTTGCCAAAAAACATGAAGCTTTTCAGAAAAAAAAAATTGGGCCCTGAAAAGTGGCGATTTTGAGATGTTCTCCGAAGTATCAAAACAAAATATCTCGAAAATGAAGCCTTTAATCAAAATTTTGCAGGAGTAACTTTTTTTTCTAAATTGAACATTGGATTAAAAAATTGCAACAATTTTTGAAATAATTCAAGGTGGGGTGGACAATAGGGGAGAAAGGGAGAAGGTACCCCCTATGATCTTCGCCCCTGAGAATGTTTGATTAAATGCGTTATCATTGTTCGATAGAGACCTATTTTAATGAACTTTAGTTCAAATTTGAATAGAATCGGCTCGACGGTTCAGGAGTGATGCAAAAATAACTGTTTTGAAAAACCAATTTTGAGGGTCTGTATCTCCGTTATCACGTTTGCGAGAGTATTTCCATTGAGGAAGTCCCCTTATTTTTCACTTGTCCATCTCCCTGTAAATGTTGTTGCATTAATTTCGGGACAGCCTGTATATCTTCACGAAGCTGCACACGGCACGACCTATGCCCCCATACTAACAATAAAATGCAAGAGACTTTGATCACATTTATGAAACCATCCAATCTGGATTCGGACGTACGGCTACCGAGTCACATGCATTTCCGTGTATGAGGTCTCCAAACATACAGATTTGGTTCCCAGAGATTCTGTCTTCCAGATATTTGGTTTTTAGAGATTGTGTCGTTCAGAGATTGTTTCCAGAGATTCTGTCGTTTAGAGATTCTGTCGTCAGAGATTTGGTTTTCAGAGATTCTGTCGTTCAGAGATGGTGTCGTTCAGAGATTTTGTCGCCAGAGATTTGGTTTTCAGAGATTCTGTCGTTCAGAGATTGTGCCGTTCAGAGATTTTGTCGTCAGAGATTTGGTTTTCAGAGATTGGGTCTTTCGGAGATCATGTTTTTAGAGATTCTGTCGTCAGAGATTTGGTTTTCAGAGATTGTGTCGTTCAGAGATTCTGTCGTCAGAGATCTAGTTTTCAGAGATTGTGTCGTTCAGAGATTGTGTCGTTCAGAGATTATGTTTTCAGAGATTCTGTCGTCAGAGATTTGGTTTTCAGAGATCTAGTTTTCGGAGATTGTGTCGTTCAGAGATTTTGTCGTCAGAGATTTGGTTTTCAGAGATTGGGTCTTTCGGAGATCATGTTTTCAGAGACTCTGTCGTCAGAGATCTAGTTTTCAGAGATTGTGTCGTTCAGAGATTGTGTCGTTCAGAGATTTTGTTTTCAGAGATTCTGTCGTTAGAGATTTGGTTTTCAGAGATTGTGTCGTTCAGAGATTATATTTCCAGAGATTCTGTCGTCAGAGATCTAGTTTTCAGAGATTGTGTCGTTCAGAGATTTTGTCGTCGGAGATTTGGTTTTCAGAGATTGGGTCTTTCGGAGATCATGTTTTTAGAGATTCTGTCGTCAGAGATTTGGTTTTCAGAGATTGTGTCGTTCAGAGATTCTGTCGTCAGAGATCTAGTTTTCAGAGATTGTGTCGTTCAGAGATTGTGTCGTTCAGAGATTATGTTTTCAGAGATTCTGTCGTCAGAGATTTGGTTCTCAGAGATTGTGTCGTTCAGAGATTATGTCGTCAGAGATCTAGTTTTCAGAGATTGTGTCGTTCAGAGATTGTGTCGTTCAGAGATTATGTTCTCAGAGATATCGTCGCTATGAGATTGTGTTTTCAGAGAATGTGGCGCACCCCTGATAAGCTCAATCGTTTTTTATCATCGCTGTGATATCCTCTTGGTACCCCGAATCCGTGCATCTCATTAGCTCAAACACAGTCTAGTTACCTATGCGTTATAAAGTCATTTTAATTATTTGGGGGTACAACTGGAACCTGAGGAAATAGTGCAGGTGCATGGCAGGTCCGGTTTTGACTTGAAAATCATAGACATCCTTGTGAAAATCACATCAAAACAAAAATGTCAACGTAGCGCGTCAGTTTTGACTCGCAGAAATGTCACCTATACTTTTTCCACCGCCAAATCTCAGTACTTTTCTGGAAACGCTCCTGTTCGTCCTCCTGAGTTTCAATTCTCCATCATCGGAGCAGCCAGAAAACATCCCGGAATTCCGAATGGTCGGCGGTGCAAAGTGTTCAGTGAAGAAACACCCCTTCGTCGTGTCGATCGTGTTTCCAACCCGGCAAGCGGTCTGCGCCGGCGCCCTGATATATCCGAGATACGTCCTGACCGCCGCCCACTGCTTCGGCTTCAGAAAAACGTCCGAGTGGCCGTCCGTCAGGATCCAAGCGGGTTCGTCCACGCCGGTGTGGTCCGAATCGAAAAAGAGGTCGGGCGAAGAGCCCCAGGTCCGTCGCGTGTCCAACGTGTACTTCCCCGACGACTCGGGAAAGCCGTACCACCACAACGACATCGCGCTGGTCCACGTCGACAAGGCGTTCAGTTTGGACCACAGTCTTTTTTCGGCGCAACTGCCGCCACCGCCGTCGAATCCCGTCCGGTTTTGCACCACGGCGCTCGGCATGGGCTGGGGAGGAAAGAAAGAGCTGAAGGCCTCGGACGACAAATCGCTGAGCAGACTCAGCAGGTCGCTGCAGTGCTTGGAACTGCCCATGGTGAACAATTCGATCTGCCGGTCGTTCAACACCTTTGAAAACATCGCGGGCAGGATACTCTGCTCCAGGTTCAAGAAGAAGGGCAAAGGAATTTGCTTCGGGGATTCCGGAGGACCGATTGTTTGCAAGGATCAACCGAACATTGTGATTGGAATAGTGAAAGGAGGTGACAGACTAGATAGTTTTTCGAAAAGTCTTATTCAAGATAAGTCGCGTTCATGTCACTGGATCGCTCACCTGTCACCACTGAAGCAGCCAATCGAATTCGATCAATGTAAATTTTGGCCAATCGCGTGATGTGACATGATCAATAACTTGGTATGGAAGTGACCAATGCATATTCAGATTTTCGAGCTCGCATCCGAGCTTTGCTGGATACGAATAATATTTGTCACCAATTCGAAATTTCAACAACAAAAAGGCCACAGTTTGGGAATTTTTCTGCACTGCAAGACGCCAACTTGAACATACGAGGGTCAGTTTGATAAGTCTTTGGAATGGACATGAAGGAACATTTTTCTGGGTCAAAATCAGTTTTATTTCTCAACTTAGTTTCATTTTAGCTCTATACACTTGGTCCAACGATGTTCAACTCTTTTCATTCCTTGGCTATGGTATGATTTTTCGAGACCCTCGAAATATCCGTTTTCGGCGTCGATTTCTTCATAATTCGATGTGAATTTCTTTCCACCGAGCCAAGCTTCCAGTATTGGAGATGGGGAAAAGTCACATGGGGCTAAATCTGGAGAATACGGTGGGTGGGGAACCAATTCGAAGTTTAATCCGTGTACTTTGGCCGTTGCAACGGAATGTCCATTCCACACACGTTCAGTTGAGATGCCCACAGCTATAGCAATCTCGCACACCTCCACTTCACGGTCGTCCAACACATGGATTTTGTGGACCATTTCTGCTGTTGTGACCTCATTTGGCCTTCCAGATCATGGTTCATCACGTGGGCTCGTACGATCTCGTTTAAATTCGTTGTACCAATTATAAACGATTGCGTTCGATGGAGCAAATTCCCCCAGAATTCTTGTAAAGTCTTCAATTATTTGTAAAGACTTTAAGCCTTTCAAAAAATAATATTTGATAACAGCGCGAATCTCGTTTTTCTCCATTCTTGCAAAATACCAGGAACCGTTTGTTACGTGCAAAATTTGTACGGTTGCTGGTGGGAAGCTTGTGGGGTGAGTTTCGAATATTGCCGCCTTATCAGTGCTGGTAAAACTGATGGGTCTGGGAGGTTTTTCTGATTCCTGATAAGGACTGTCACTTGTCACTTGTCTGGATAGAAAGAGCTTATCCTCGGCCGCAGCAGATTTTCGCCTTCCAGCACTAGGAAAATCCTTCTTTTTCTGTACCCAGGCCGGCGCCAATAAAGACTCGAGGGTACCATCGCTGTGAGACCGAGGTAAGAGCTCTTTGGGTTGTCATCGTAAGTCCGCCGGAATCATGCGGTCCTCCTATTCCCATCAGGTTCCAATCCCGGGCCAAGAGCACCCCTAGTCTGTCTGTCGGGTCGTATTGTGGCTGCCGCTTGTCTCTGGGCCACCTGAAATCAGGAGGAGTTGAGTACGGGCACCGAACTTGCTTGGGTGGTACTTACCCATCGGTACTTGTCAACCGGGAGACACCGTAGGGGCCAGACAACGGGTGTGAGGGACGCCAAGGATCCTCACGGAGCGCGGATTCGCTCTGTTGTCTGCCGCCGAATGTCCACATCGCTGTGGACATCGAGACGACAACCTGACCAGACCAAGGCAGCATAACCCCACTTCTCTGCTCGACTTCCACCAACACCGGTACCATCCTGGAAGCATCATCATCGCCCGGGGCTGACGTGCGAGTATCACACCCATATTTCTTCCACTAACCCATAGTTGTTGGGGGGCCGTAGAGCGCGATATTTCGTTCCGGTGCTAGCGAGCACACTAATAACCACTCCGGGTAGGTCGGTCCTCCTTCGAAGCTATTTGCTTGAGCTCAGGTGATAGGTAGTAGTAGGTAGGCCTTCTGAAGGGTGCGTTTCGCGTTATTACGTCGAGTTCTGCGGTTTTCTTCCGGCTGGGCGGGTGTTTGAAGAGTTCACGATCAGCCACAACATCTCGCTCCATCACCGGGTGGTGTTGGCTCCAGTTGGTCCCATGGGAGAGGCCTACGGTAGCGGATAAGACGGGAGTACAACACCTTACACAACGCCTGAATTAATATCTCGAAATTCTACGTACTGGCTTCCGTACCGCATCATAAATAAAGCGTCTCATACTTGTGTTTGGGTTTTTGTTGTGGTTGTTCAGTTGCGACTTGTGACGGAGCGACTAAAGCCAAATCGTCTGCTTAAAGACGAACTGGCGCACGAATTGTTGATTCGAGGAGTGGTCTCTTCTGGAGTAGTGGAGGAAGACAGAGCCCTGCTATACGAGGCATACCGTTCGGGATTGGCCGTCAGGCAGGTGGATCTAGATCAGGAAGAGGAGTTCGACACAATATGTCGAAAGGTGAACGAGTTGGCCCAACGGATCCGGAATTTCGATTTCAGGAACCGAGACAACGAGCAGGAGATGATTTCCACTCGTCTACTGCATCTGACCGGACGACTGGATCGTCTGAAACCGGATAATGAAAGCTTACGAAGGTATCACATGGGACTAAAGTCCGAATGCATGCGTTTGAATGTCCGACTGATAGCGGCTTTCGTTGGGGATGGGGCGGTAGACGAAGTGAATGGAAGGGAGCAACAGGCGACACAGGATGGATCGCGGCGTGCGCTTCTGGAGGCGGCAGACAATGTGGTGATGATGTTGTCACGTCTGGCGGTTGACTCATCAGTGTCTGAGGATGAAGCGCCTCCGAAGGTCCCGGCCGAGGATAGCCTGGAAACTCTCTTGGATCGGATCACCACAATGACGAAGCCATCAGTAGTACCGTATACCATATCATCGGCCCTTCCGACGAACACGAACCGGGTCCCTTCAAGTTCCGTCCGGCCGGGGGGTCTTTCGAATTTCGAACTTCTAGGTGGTCTTTCGAACCCGAACCAAACGAGTGAGTTTGCAAATTTTATCCCACAGAGTGGTTCGACGAGCCGTAAGCAACCGAATCAGCCCCCTAATCCGATGATTGGTCAGCGGCAAGGTAGGTACTGGCAGGCGAACCCAGGGGTTACGTTTACCAGAGGATTCCCGGTCTCTTCCACGTCAGCTGTTGGAGCACTGGGTGGAAATCGGGGACAGATATTTCCTCAGACCGTTAGCAGTGCATCGACTCAATACCAACCTTACTATAACCCATATCCACAGCATCCGACGGCCGGACAACAACCGCAACCCAATTTTGGATATTTGGGGATACCTGCTACGTCCACTCAAGCACCTCTATGGCCTGCTTACATGAATTCCTCGATCGCAAAGTGGGGAGTGAGATTCGACGGATCGTCCAGCTTGGCGGCGTTCATTCAACGAGTCGAAGAACTAGCCGTGGCAAGGGGTGTCACTCAGGACCAGTTGTTCTCCTCGGCGGTGGATTTGTTGGAAGGCGATGCCTTAAATTTTTGGCGAGCCAACCGAGTCCATTACGGAAACTGGCGAGACCTAGTGCAGGGTCTACGTTCCGCTTTCGAACCTATGGATTACAGCAAAAGATTATGGGACGAAATCAACCAGCGAACTCAGCATCCCTCCGAAAGCGTCGTGGCCTTCGTATCAGCCATGGAGAACTTATTTTCACGCTTGGCGGCACCACCACCGGAAGAGATTCGTCTCGGCATCATTCGGGCTAACTTACTCCCATATCTCCAGTTCGAAATGGCGAGATTTCCATGCCGGACGGTCGCGGAGTTGATGGGCAGAAGCCGAACATTCGAGGAGACCAGAGCCATTGCGGCGCGCTATCGACCACCTACAACGGACCCGTCTATGATGTTGGAGCCGGACTTGTCATGCCCGAACTTGCGAGTGGGACTGCGTGTCTCGGCCTACTCTGGATTGCCAGAGAAGAGGGAGCGAGTCCCCGCGACGAAAGTGTCCGCCGTGGAAACGGAAATACCGGAAGTTGTCCGAGCGGAGAAGAACGCCCGCCCACCGGTGAAATCCGAAAAAGGAAAGCGGCGAAGTCAATGGACGTGCTGGATCTGCGGCGAGTCGGGACACTTTGCGGTTGAATGCACACAGGCAGAGGTTCGCTTCTGTTCGCGATGTGGGAGAGAAGGAGTTTCGGTGTTGAGATGTCCGGTGTGCAGAGTGGGCCGCGACAAAGGAAAGTTGAACTCGAGAGCTTCGGGAAACGGCGAGGGGGACTCGGCCTAGGTCAGGGGGCGTGTCTACCTAAAGCAATCTCTACTCTGACCCAAATTAAGAGGTTCTTCCACCGCAAGGGCGACTCCAGATTATACCTAAATGTCCGCATATTCGGGGTGGAGATGTCGGGCCTTGTCGACACTGGGGCAGGTCGTACCTGTGTCGGACGAGAGGGCATGGATCGGTTGCGCCGGGTGGGGTGTAGCCTGATGTCGACTCGCATGTCGTCGTGCCGTGCGGCAAATGGCCAAAGCATGGAGACAGTGGGCGCATTCAGCGTTCCGATCCAGGTGGGGAAGATGGAGAAGATTTTCGAAGTCCTGGCGATCCCATCTCTCTCCACTTCCTTAATCCTGGGAATTGATTTCCTGAGGAGAATGCGGATGGTGATCGATCCCGCTAGAGATTGTGTTGGTTTGACTCCGGAAACGGGAAGGGTTTCTATGGTCTCAGCCGAGTCGGATCTCACTGATGACCAGCGAAAGCGCTTGGATCTACTCTTGAGTCAAGTTTTTGCAGGTGAGACTCCGGCCCTTGGCCACACCACGTGGGTGCAACACCGCATTAAGCTAAAGCCCGACACGGAGCCAGTCAAACAGCGCTACTATCCGCTTTCACCAGCATTACAGCGGCACGTCAACGCAGAGATCGACCGGATGTTGGCGTTGGGGGTTGTGGAGCCATCGAACTCTCCGTGGGCGTCTCCCATTGTTATGGTGAAAAAGGGGTCGGACAATTATCGGTTTTGCGTCGACTACCGCAAACTGAATGCGGTCACGGAGAGAGACGCCTATCCGCTCCCCTACATCGCTAACATTCTCGATCGGTTGGGAAGAGCCCGTTATCTGTCTTCTTTGGACATAAAGTCAGCCTACTGGCAGGTCTCGGTGGAGGAGGGGTCAAGGGAAGCGACCGCGTTTACGGTCCCGACGAGGGGATTGTTCCAGTTCGTCCGGATGCCTTTTGGGCTGCACAACGCCCCGGCAACGTGGCAGCGCCTGGTCGATAGGGTGCTCGGGGTCGATCTGGAACCAAATGTTTTCGTTTATCTGGACGATATCGTCGTCGTAACCCAAGATTTCGACCTCCACCTAAGAGTCCTGTCGGAGGTGTTCCGACGTCTCCAAACGGCCGGGTTGGTCGTGAGTCGGGAAAAATGCCATCTCTGTCGTCCCGAGCTGCGCTACCTGGGGTATGTTGTGGATGGGCAGGGGCTTAGGGTGGATCCTGCTAAGGTGCAGTCCATTTTGGAGCTGCCCACTCCCACGAAAGTTAGGGAGGTACGTCGTGTGTTGGGGATGGCAGGGTGGTACCGCCGGTTCGTCCCCAATTTCTCGACGCTGGTGGCCCCGCTGAATGACCTCCTGCGGAAAAACGTCCGGTTCGAATGGACTCCAGCCTGCGACCTCGCTTTCAGCAGTCTGAAGCAACGCCTGGTTACGGCTCCAGTCGTGATGTGCCCTGACTTCTCCCTGCCTTTCAAAATCCAGACCGACGCTAGCGATTACGGCCTCGGGGCAGTGCTCGTGCAGGAGAAAGACGGAGCGGAGCACGTCATAAGCTATATTAGCCGATCGTTGACGGGAAGCGAGCGGAAGTTTTCTGCCACAGAGAAAGAATGCTTGGGGGTCGTGTGGGCGGTGGAGAAATTTCGGCCATATGTGGAGGGAAGTCGCTTTGAGGTAGTGACCGATCATTTTGCCCTGCAATGGTTGCATAGCCTACGTGACCCAACTGGACGTCTCGCGCGGTGGAGCGTCCGGTTACAACAGTATGATTTTTCTGTAACCCATCGGCGTGGCAAGGATAACATCGTTCCAGATCTGTTGAGCCGAGCAGTTCCTCAAATTGATTGCGTGGAGCTGGGGACAGTGCGGTTTGATCCCGCGAGGGTAGAGGACCGATGGTATGTCGACATGAGCCGACGTGTGGAACGTGATCCCCTTCGATACCCGTTGTGGCGACTCAACCAGGATGGGTACCTGTTGAAAAACTGTCGGGACGGCAGCATGCCTGGCGGTGGAGACCGATCCTGGAGGGTAGTGGTGCCTAGAGACCAACGACGGCAGATCCTGGCAGCCGCTCATGAGTCGAAGACTTCGGGGCATGGTGGGGTAAACAAGACCTTTGCTAGGATAGCTGAAACGTACTACTGGCCTCGAATGCGTCATGAGATTACGTCCTACGTTCGAGCGTGTCGGGTGTGCATCGCTCAGAAGCCGGAACAGAGACCCCCGAGGGGTTTGATGTGTGGACGACAGGAGGTGTCCAAACCGTGGGAGCTCATCTATGTAGACATTGTTGGGCCGCTCCCAAGATCTCACGCGGGCAATGCATATATCCTGTCGGTATTGGACCATTTTAGCCGCTTCGTCGTCTTCATACCACTGCGTTCCGCTCTTGCCAAAACCATTGTTCAACGGTTGGAGGACCATGTTTTCACCTTATATGGTATACCAAGGACGGTGGTGGTGGACAACGGAAAGCAGTTCACGAGTCGCCTGTTCACGGACTTCATGGCAAGACATGGGGTAAAGATCTCAAGTACAGCCTATTACCACCCGCAGGCCAATGCCGTCGAGCGACACCACCGCACGCTCAAGGTGATTTTGGCATCGTACGTCGAGGGCGACCATCGGACGTGGGAATCCCACCTTCAGAAAGCGGCGTGTGCTATGCGCACGTCCAAGAGTGAGACCACGGGGTTCACCCCCTATTTCGTGAATTTTGGGCGGCAAATGTGCGCCCACGCCGAAGATCACGATGTCGTCCAGACACTGTCTGAACACGACGAGACTCCCGTGCCTCGGCAGGCATTGTTTCGGGACATCTACGAGAGGGTCCGGACGAACCTTCGCCGAGCCTTTGAGCGAGGAAAGAAGGCATATGATTTGCGCCGGAGGCCGGAGCAGTTCGCCGTTGGTGACAGGGTTTGGCACAAAAACTTTGTCCAATCCGACGCCGCCCGGTACTTTTCTGCCAAATTGGCCCCAAGGTTTGTAGGTCCGTTCACCATTTCCCGAAAGGTGTCCCCTTGGACATACGAGCTAACCGATGACCGAGGTAGGCTCGCTGGCGTCTATCATGCGAAAGACCTCAAACCCGATGCGCCAAATCAGGCAGAGGTCGGTTAGGCTCTCATTCAGCGTCTCACTGCGTGTTGTGTCGTTCAGTGCTCTTTGTTGTATTGTTCCATTGTTTTGCCCGTTCGGGCATTGCGCAGCGTTCCGCCCCCCCCCAGAGGGCTAAAGATCAAGTGATCTTTTGGGAGGTAAGGGTGGGATTGTTACGTGCAAAATTTGTACGGTTGCTGGTGGGAAGCTTGTGGGGTGAGTTTCGAATATTGCCGCCTTATCAGTGCTGGTAAAACTGATGGGTCTGGGAGGTTTTTCTGATTCCTGATAAGGACTGTCACTTGTCACTTGTCTGGATAGAAAGAGCTTATCCTCGGCCGCAGCAGATTTTCGCCTTCCAGCACTAGGAAAATCCTTCTTTTTCTGTACCCAGGCCGGCGCCAATAAAGACTCGAGGGTACCATCGCTGTGAGACCGAGGTAAGAGCTCTTTGGGTTGTCATCGTAAGTCCGCCGGAATCATGCGGTCCTCCTATTCCCATCAGGTTCCAATCCCGGGCCAAGAGCACCCCTAGTCTGTCTGTCGGGTCGTATTGTGGCTGCCGCTTGTCTCTGGGCCACCTGAAATCAGGAGGAGTTGAGTACGGGCACCGAACTTGCTTGGGTGGTACTTACCCATCGGTACTTGTCAACCGGGAGACACCGTAGGGGCCAGACAACGGGTGTGAGGGACGCCAAGGATCCTCACGGAGCGCGGATTCGCTCTGTTGTCTGCCGCCGAATGTCCACATCGCTGTGGACATCGAGACGACAACCTGACCAGACCAAGGCAGCATAACCCCACTTCTCTGCTCGACTTCCACCAACACCGGTACCATCCTGGAAGCATCATCATCGCCCGGGGCTGACGTGCGAGTATCACACCCATATTTCTTCCACTAACCCATAGTTGTTGGGGGGCCGTAGAGCGCGATATTTCGTTCCGGTGCTAGCGAGCACACTAATAACCACTCCGGGTAGGTCGGTCCTCCTTCGAAGCTATTTGCTTGAGCTCAGGTGATAGGTAGTAGTAGGTAGGCCTTCTGAAGGGTGCGTTTCGCGTTATTACGTCGAGTTCTGCGGTTTTCTTCCGGCTGGGCGGGTGTTTGAAGAGTTCACGATCAGCCACAACATCTCGCTCCATCACCGGGTGGTGTTGGCTCCAGTTGGTCCCATGGGAGAGGCCTACGGTAGCGGATAAGACGGGAGTACAACACCTTACACAACGCCTGAATTAATATCTCGAAATTCTACGTACTGGCTTCCGTACCGCATCATAAATAAAGCGTCTCATACTTGTGTTTGGGTTTTTGTTGTGGTTGTTCAGTTGCGACTTGTGACGGGTGACGTTGACACTAGTGACAGCGCTGTCACGGTGACGGCACTGGCAGCCGAGCGGTTTAAATTCTCCCGCCAATTGATAAAAATTGAGCGGCCGGGCCTTGCCGAACCCACGGGAAGCTCACCAGGGGAAATAAGACGGGTGAAAGTAGGGGGGACACGGGGGAAACATAACACGTTTATTTCAAAAGGCTGCCAAAGATGAACTATTCGACGTATCTGTCAAAAATTCTATACTTAGGCCATCTAAGGTTGCTGGATTACAGAAATCATAGGAACTCCGTAATAGTGCTACTATTTCAGTGTTATTCTAGAAATATGTCAAACGACCCTCGTATATTCACTTCCGGTCGAGCTTCCGCGGTTAATATTTTGCGTTGGTATCAGACATTTTCGAATTCAGTACCTAGTTATTCAGTCCTGAAGCCCTGGTAACACAAATTATTATTATTGAATCAAAGAACTTTTGAAAGTGAAAGACGTTTTATTGTTTTTTTTGTATCTAGCTGAAGGATGTGGCCAAGGCAATAAGATGGTTTACACGAAAATGGATGCATATTTGAAGTGGATCTACAAATACGTTCCATCACCATCAAAAGTGCAAGAAAGGAGTCTAGAAGAGGAGCAGGAAAAGAAGCAGGGAAAAGAGCAGGGGAAGGAACAAGAACAGAAAAAACAAGAAAACGAGACTGAAAACGGGTCTGGAAACGTACATGTAGCAAACGTCTTGCTTGTTGTGTTACTACTAATAAACGTCATTCTCTACTAGGTATTTATGTTCACATTTGAACGCACCCATGCTTATACTGTCACGATAAGGGTCAACCCTTATCGCGGGGTTGAAGATCTACAAGGTTGGGGGCGTATGTAGCTCTAGATGAAGAGGCAAAGGTCTATATCACATGGTTTATTTACATAATATGTACAATCCCTTAACACTAGTTCTATACTTACACATACACATGGTCTGACATTCGTACTATAGGGTGCTAGGCCAGGGCTAAACCCTGGGCCTCAGCCCCTCACTCCACACTCGGTTATGACCACTCACTGTCTCTCGACTACTCGTTTTGCAACCCGATGCTAGCCTTCTACTTCCTACTGTCGGTGTTCTCATCCGTTCACTTATACCACTCTGCGCGACCTACTTGCGTTGCACCATAGTCCGGATGCTAGTTGAAAGTACCTTGCATTTTTTTTATGAGAAGATGCCACTCGTTGGAAATGTTCTTTGCATCGTACTCTTCCGATCCAGAATGGTAGCCATCAGCGCCATCCATGCCGGCGGTGTATACAGGGTGATACAGAAAAAAAAAGTTGAAAAAAAAGATACACGAAGATCCATTATGTACCTCATCACGCCGTATTCAAAGAATCCGACAATGGGCTGAATGCACGCATTGTATTTGATGGCTCAGCACAGACGTCTGGTGGAGGCCCAAGTCTTAATGACAATTCAATGGTAGGACCGGTCATACAGAACGATCTGTTCTCCATTCTATTGAAATTTCGTTCTCACGCACATGATTTCACGGCCGACTTTGTCCAAATGTATAGTAGATCGCAAATGGCTATTCGGACTTTCTCCCGGCCGTCGACAGCCTCCGTGATCATCCGAATGACATCCAACAGAGCAGTTGTCGTTGACTCCTTCTGTCTGGAACCATGTTGACATTAAATTTGTTCAGAAAGTTATGTTTCTCGAAATACTTCATTAGCCTATCCTTCACTGCCATCTCCAGTACCTTGGACACAGTAGGCACAACCGATATGGGTCGGAAATTCTCGACGCAGTTTGAGAGACTAATCTTACAGATTTCGGTCAACTGTCCCAAGTGGTCAGACACATAATATGCAGGTTCACAGTTCTCACACTGATGCTCTGTTTTGAGGAAATGTTATCTATACAAGTCGCCGATGTTTCAGTTATTCCCGAAGGTTGATTGGTGCAGATCTTCAGTCCATAGGCACCCAACAAGTTCAAAAAGCAGATTTTTTGCTTGGACTCCTTTGGTAGGTCTATATCGAAATCTCCAGACAGGTAGATGGTGGTATATGGGTAAATGTCTCTGTCAGAGAAAATGTTTGATATACTGTTGAGTGCTTCGTCCATCCTCTCAATAAACAACTCAAGGTCCACAGCAGGCTCACGATATGTGGTAATAAGAACAGAATTTCTTTTTATTGGCATTCTTATGGCATCAGCCACCTCAACATGCTTATCCGCCGACAAGTTTTCAAGTTCATGAATACGCTCGGAATCAAGGCCATTTCTCGCCGCGATAAAAAGTCCTCCGTGCTCAAACTGTCTCCTGCAATAATGACTGGCAAATTTGATAGTTTTTCACTTTCATTTTTGTCAGTGTCTCTTCATTTAGCCAATGCTCCGTCATACTTGGAAGTTCAGCGTCGTTTTCCAATACGCTCAATTAGTGTGACGTCAAAACGTGGCCTAGGTCAAGGTTCTGTATAAAAACAAGGAACTCGTAAGTTGGCAACACTTCTTGTCAAAGTGACAGTTGATGGAATATTTGCGTATTGTGATTTGTTCATCAACCGTTCAGAGGTAAGTACAACGACCTTCCTGTAGGGTGTTTTCATGACCAAAAGGGCATCCGAGGGTGGAAATGCTGGTTGAATACATTTTGCATTTTGTTTGACAGCTGAAATGGTGGGTGTAAGAAGGAGTAGAAAGGAGGAATCAGGATAGACAGTAAGTGCTGTCAACTTAGCAGAGATTGTTTTCATACAAAACCCTGACCTAGCATAACTTCTGACGTCATCACTAATTGAGCGTATAAGGACAGGCTCATCAAATGAGCGGTCAAATATAATGGAACAGAAAATACCCTAATCAGAAATTACAAATTCTTAAAGGAGATCACAACGCAAAAATCGAATCTATATTTTATTTGACTAACTCATGGGGAAGGTAGTTCAAGAGTATACGGAACAAATGTAAGTTTTCTAGACGAGTCCGATCAGCCGCAATAAAACATTCTCAAAATATTATCGAGACGTCACTTGGGAAGATGTTTCCACCTAGATTTTCACCTCCGACTTTCACCTATCACGTTCCCATGGTATTGATATTGCTATTGTCGTTTTGACAGACGTCATTGTCTTCAAACAATCAGTAATAGTTATGGCAGGCTTGAAACCGTCGTCGTCACATCGGCAACGGAATCAGGTACAGGTATGCCCGTGCGTAGCTATAGGTAGCCCGTGAAAATCTGCCCTTCTGACGTCATTGTCGTTCTCAATTATAACCGCAGCGCCCGCCACGAGCTGAGTAATATTACAAGACCCTATGCAATCGTTCTAGTTTTTTCAACTCTTTCATCTGATACCAGCTTGTATTCTGTGTTGTGGTCTCATTTGAGAAAGATTTGTGTGAATAACTTCAGAACCAGCGTCAGTGATGTGAGTCGGGTATTTACCGGGTAGGTAGGTAAATATAATAAATCGGGTATTTACTCGGTATTTTCCCGAGCGATATTTTTATTTATTCACCCTACCCAGTTTGACAAAAAACCTGACACTGTTGACAGCTCGGTTGACAGTGTTGACGGTTAAAGGTTGATTGATTTCTTTTTCTAAGTTCCAAGGCATAACCTTCAAAGCACTTATCATTATTTTGCTGCTGTGAGCAACAATCATTATTGTTTGTTGTTGTTTCTCCAATTGTTCGTCACAATTAATGAAAATAGATACCCTATTAGAGACCCGATTTCGGGTAAATACCGGGTATTTACCCTTAAATATGAAAACCCAGATATTTCACATCACTGACCAGTGTGAACAATAATTAATTTGATAATTGATTGGATGAATGTTTTTGGCCTGTGGAGAGTACCTAATCGGGTTATAGTGATCAACTCGGTAATCAACTGATCAAACCTTCAACGAACCAACACCAATTGTTGGGGATTATAGTCATAGGCTCAGCGGTTCATTTGTGGTGAAAAGATCACAAAGAGTATAGAGTGAACACTTGTTCATTTTCAGGATTATTAAGAAAAAAATTAATGTTTTCCTCCTTCTCGGCTTATCAGTGCCATAGAAGTTTCTGCGCCTTTTATTGATAACAGTGAATTATTACATAGGAATTACAATATACGCTTATTTTTCAACAAACACAAAACATCCATGACTGAGCGGGATTCGAACCCGCGCCATCCGCATCACAGACGGCAGACGGGCTATGGGGCCGTCTTTTTCAGGATTATGTTGAACATCAGGTTTGATCGAGGGTTTGATGGAATATTCACTGGTGTTCTTATCAATAATGTTATTTATTGGTCTCATAAGAGTCGATTACTCAAGGTTTGGTACATATTATTTGATTTTATCCAACAAAAGTGTTATCAATCCAGCACAGAGACAACTATTATCAATTTTCAGGTCAAATCTTAAATCTGATTTGCCCCGTATTACCTACAAGGGCTTCTAGTGTTTTTGGGTCAATGTGCAAGAACACTATCTTTTTTTTGAGGGAAATGGCATGATGGATCGGGACTTTGCCGAGCATCTACTACCTGGAAGTACCTAACCACTGATTTTCACTTAAAAGTTGCAGTGAGCTTTGCGGGAGCAATTCGTGTTCTACTGTGGGATTGTGGGATCGTTTAGATGGCCAATGGCCATTATTATCAGCAGATTGACTGCCCAACTGAAATGTTCTGGCCCAGCATATGCATAGTTACAAGTACCTACCTACCTAAGTACCTACTTGTGAATCAATTAAACCGATTATTTTTTTGATTTTCCGCAACTCGGTGCCACATCTGTTGTTTATCAAAGATTACGGTTCCTGCAATGTTTTCTTATCTGTACTTTTTCCTTAATAGGTACCTACCTATATAAATTCCTGTCATTATCAATTTTCAAGGTGTGATGCGAACAACTTGATCACTTACGTGTTAAAATAAGTTGAAAAGTAATGTGTGAGTCGGGCAATAAAGTGAGTATTAATTCCACCCACCCAAATTATGGAAAGAACTAACTGTTCAAAAAACAAAAACTGCTTTGTAGTGTTTCCCTATCAGAGACGGCGTCATCGACTTTGGAAAAGATTACGAGTTCCTGGTCGCCGCCTACTACGCTGTCAAGTTCGCCTTGGACGATTCAGTAATCGACTTCCTCCTGTCAACGAACAACGAGGACTTCGGCGATTTCGATGACGTCGTCGTGGAGCTCGAACTACCGAACCAAGTCAGCCGTGTCTATGCTTTCCAACTAAAACACAATTTTAGGTCAAAAAGCATTTCGTTTGCGTCTATGTCAGGTAACAGCGGTAACTTTAGCTTGAAACGTTACAGCAACGATTTCTTGAGGATCAAAGCGAACAACCCCAACAACTCTGATAATTTCCGTTTCGTACTCTACACCAATTCATTTTTACCGGACTTGGTGCAACGCTGTGGCAAGGAAGAAGTCCGAGTCGACGAAATGCTGATGCCAAATTCGCAAATCACCGTAACGAAGAGCATTGAGGCGATGACAAAAAACGATGCCAGGTGTTTGTTTGACACAAGCAATGGCGAGAGCTCAATTTACAAATTCCAAGGTGGTGAAATCGATCCCGAGTTCTCAGAAAAGTTTGCCCTGTTCACCAACCAAATGCACGCCAGAGATTTGGAATCGAAAATTCGTGAGGTGCTCATGGAATTATGCGGCGACAATAACGTTGTCACCAACCTGTTGATGTACTTTAAATACTGGTGTCGAGGTGATTATGGGTGTTACAAATTGAGCAAATATGATGTCAGAGTTAAACTAGCGGAACTGATTTTGAATCCATACATTCTGGATTTCCCGCTGGGCATAAAGATGAATGCCAAAGCAAAGTTGTTCGAAGACGCCGTCAAGTGTTTCGACATCACTGTTATCGAAAATCTAAACGTTGGCATCGTAGGCGATGCAGTCGTGGAAGATTCTGATTTGTTGACTAGATTTGGGTTGCTCCCGAATCAAAGTCGGTTGAAATCATGGTATTTGAATTCGGTTCCTTTAGCCGTCCGATGCAATGACACGGTAAGAAAAGCAATGGAATTGTGTAACTATGGAGGCAAACGCAAGAAATTCTTGTTGAATAGCAGCAATCATGGCTTGAGCAAAGATTGGAAGGTGTTCAACACTTTGGGTGATGTTCCAAAAGATTTATACGATCGTATTGCTGAAAGCTTCGAAATACTTTTGCAAGACAGACATATCGTTCCAATCAAAGACTTGCTGGCTTCGGATGATTCCTTGGATATCACAGCTACAGAACTGATACGGATGGTTGATGCTCCACTACTTGTTGGTGAACTGAAACCGCGTTTGCCTGAATACTACGTTAGTAGAACAGTACACAAAGTATTGTTAAAGGTGGATGTCGTGCATTGTGACGGATTATTTGTAATAGAAGGATCAGACATTGCAACACTGAGAAAACACATCAAATCAAAAACCGTTGTACACATTGACGAATATTCAATTTCGAGAGGTGTCCTTCGACCTTCGAGCCATTATTTGGAAGGACCTTCGAAACATTATTTGGAACAAGGGAATTTGCCCAAAAAACCGATCATATTCTGCAATGAACAAGCCAAGTTCGATCAACTGATATCGGGTTCTTCGGAAAACGTGATCCACTATCTACGTTTCACCGACCAGAGACGCTTGGAATGGATATGGAGCAAAGGAAACGTGGATGAGTTGGTGCCATATCGCATAAATGAAAATGAGCACTCAGTCAGTGAAAACGAAATCTTCAGCCATTTCACGAACAATTTGAACATACTATGCGCAGACCCTGGAATGGGTAAGTCAGTCATGCTGGACTTTCTCAAAGTGAACACACCCGAAAGCTACTGGTCAATCAAAATCGATTTGAATGAACACTTCAAACTATCTGAAAATGACGTTGATACTGACCTGTTCGCGTACTTTTCGGCAGTAACCAATGATTTCGACAAAAAAGTTGCACAAAGCTTTGCAAGAGCCGGTCGTGTTGTTGTATTGTGGGATGGTTTCGATGAACTCTCCGAAGACGCGGCACAAGCAGTCGTAGAAGCCGTTCGAAAATTCCGAAAGCACGGCTTCAGACAACTGATTGCATGCCGTTTTTACAATTCGGTATTGTTACAAAACGCCTTCGACACACTTGCTTTCACATTGACGCACTTCCACGATGCCGATCTAAAAAACTACGTAAATCAGAAGCTCAAGGACAAATGCGATCCTGAAGAATTTGAAGTGATACTGGAAAAAATTTACGAGAACATTGTAATGTTTGGATTCGACGCAGGAGTCCCGCTTCAGGCGTACATGTTGACGGAGATATTTTGTGAAAATACCGGAGAGTTTTTGAAGGGGAAGACTGTGACTGTGACAGATATTTACCGTAGCTTCATAGAAAGTAAATTTGATCACTACTTCAAGAAAGAGAAAGTTGCAGACACTAATTCGAAGTTTCGCAAAACCTTTAAAATGTTGCGTCTGAAGCTTTACGAAATTGCCGCGTTACAAGCTTGTTTGGACTGGATTGACTTCAATGAGCTGAAGCTTGACTATACTGAACTGTTGGAAGACTTCAAAAACGAAGATGATCCCGTAGGACTGATAGTCAAAGTGCTTATAGTCAACGGCATGGGAATGGCCGTGTTTGGGCACAGGACCTACGCAGAGTTCTTGGCGGCATCTTGGCTGTCACGGAACCCACAACACATCCGGATGTTATTCAAAGAAAAACTCAACGGTGTTCGTCTGATGTTTGATGTGATCTTGGCAAAAAACAGTGGGGCGCACCTGGCGGTTCTTTACAAAAACCCGCAGCTTCTACGCCAATGCGAAGATTTTACTTGTAAAGACGCAGGAGGACGCAGCCCGTTACACATAGCAGCGTCATGGGGTACGACTCGTCAACTTATAAAGCCTTCTATGCCAGGGTACTTCATCAGCAATACAGCGGCTGAAGAAGATTCCAAACACTTGGAAATACTCGAGTGTCTTCTGGAACACAACGATCCATTCGCCGTCGATTCGATACACCAATGGGACTCCATCAACTATGCCGACAGATCGCTATCATTGTCTTCGCTTGAGGTCATATCACGAAAGTTCGACTTTAACCTCAGCAAACTGACGCAATGCGACGAACTGACCCTGTGCTACTACAGCATAAAGTTCAATTATGAAACTCTGTTCAGTAGAATAGGAACAGTTCCGAACGCTACATTTGTTGATGGAGCTAATCTGCTCTTCCTAGCTGTCGAAAACAACACTTTTCGATTCATACCAAAACTGATTGAAATTTACGATGTCAATGCCAAAGACTCAAACGGCGAAACAGCTTTGCTTATGGCCGTCGAACGAGGGGATCACGAAATGGTTCTGGCACTTTTGGAGAACGGAGCGAGCGTTGAAATACCTGTCAAACTTTTTGATGGTGAATCATGCACGCCGTTGCATATAGCGGCGTTCTGGGGACACGCTGAGGTCTGTGAAATTTTACTCAAACTCGGAAATGGTGAGTTTTGGTTTGAAAAATTGACGGTTTGAATGAAGTGCAACGTTGATGCTTCCAGTTGACATTGATGCGCGAGATGAGGACGGCCAGACGCCAATTATATTGGCTGCTATGGAAGGTGGGTTCGATGTGGTCAAGTTGCTGATAGGCAAAGGTGCCAAACTGGATGGTGATGATGAAGTATACACGCCGTTGCATCATGCGGCGTCCCATGGAAATGCTGAGGTCTGTGAAATTTTACTCAAACTCGGAAATGGTGAGTTTTGGTTTGAAAAATTGACGGTTTGAATGAAGTGCAACGTTGATGCTTCCAGTTGACATTGATGCGCGAACTAAATACGGCCAGACGCCAATTATGTTGGCTGCTCAAGAAGGTCGTTTGGATGTGGTCAAGTTGCTGATAGGCAAAGGTGCCAAACTGGATGGTGATGATGAAGTATACACGCCGTTGCATCATGCGGCGTCCCATGGAAATGCTGAGGTCTGTGAAATTTTACTCAAACTCGGAAATGGTGAGTTTTGGTTTGAAAAATTGACGGTTTGAATGAAGTGCAACGTTGATGCTTCCAGTTGACATTGATGCGCGAACTAAATACGGCCAGACGCCAATTATGTTGGCTGCTCAAGAAGGTCGTTTGGATGTGGTCAAGTTGCTGATAGGCAAAGGTGCTAAATTAGATAGTATTAATCAAGGATACACGCCGTTGCATATAGCGGCGTACCATGGACATGCTGAGGTCTGTGATCTATTACTCAAACTCGAAAATGGTAAGTTTTGGTTTGAGAACTGTGCTCTCGAATAAAGTGCAACGTTGATGCTTCCAGTTGACAATGAGGCGCGAGATGTGAACGGCTGGACGCCAATTATGTTGGCTGCTCAAGAAGGTCGTTTGGATGTGGTCAAGTTGCTGATAGGCAAAGGTGCTAAATTAGATAGTAATAATCAAGGATACACGCCGTTGCATAAAGCGGCGTCTCATGGACACGCTGAGGTCTGTGATATATTACTCAAACTCGAAAATGGTAAGTTTTGGTTTGAGAACTGTGCTCTCGAATTAGGTGAAACGCTGATGCTTCCAGTTGACATTGACGCGCGAGCTGTGAACGGCTGGACGCCAATTAGGTTGGCTGCTCACGAAGGTCGTTTGAATGTGGTCAAGTTGTTAGTGGACAAAGGTGCCGAAGTTGATGGTGAAGACGACCACGGCAATACGGCCTTGTATGGCGCAGCTGCGAGGAATCACGTGGACGTGGTGCAATTTCTCCATCAAAATGGCGCCAGGATCCACGTCGTGGACCAAGATGGCGACACTCCCCTTCACGATGCCGCGGCCAACGGAATGCTGGATTCTGCCAAGTATCTGATCGCGAACGGAGCGATCTTGACGTTTGCAAATTTAGACGGCAAGACTCCACTGGATCTGGCCATTGAGAATGGTCGAAGAGAAATCGTCGAGTTGCTTGGATCCCTCGTGCTGTCGCTCAATTGAACTGACCTCGAGAGTGATCAAGCTTTTTTTTTATTTCATCCGCGACTACTGTAATATAGTGCGGGAGCTAAGGGTCAAAATATGTCCCTACCTTGCAAATTGTGAAACAAGCACAAAATTCGGTACACTTACTCTTCAAAGTACTCCGAACAAGACTGGGGATGGTGCCCAGCAGAATTTTCACCGGGAGGGCTGTACCAGAGCCTCTATGTTGTCCCGGGAGTCCTAAGGTCTATCTTCGAAACGGCAAGTGATACTTCAAATTTCCTATCGACTGAAGTTACTCGCAAGTGATGAACACAGATTGTATGAACAGATCTGAGCCTCCCGTTTGCCAATTGCCTATCTTTAAAGGGTAAAATTGAGAAATCTGTCTGTGGAGGCTATTTCATTTAAGCGTTATGGGCTGATACGTGCATATACCTTGCGCTTAGTGATACAACCACGAAATTTTGTCCACTTATTCTTCAAAGTACCCAGAACAAGACTGGAGATGGCATCTAGTCGAATATTCCCTCCAAGAGCCGTACTGGTCCCGCCAAATTGTCTCTGGAGCCCTACGGCATATTTTCGAAACGGCAAGTGATATCGACGTTCTGGAAAGTTATTCTTGATTTTGAGAACCCCCAGGTGAAGAACGCAGATTCTATGAACACATTTAAATCTTCCGTTTGACGGTTGCCTGACTTTTAGGGGCTAAATTGAAAAATAGCTTAGTGACTACTATATTTCGGGAAGTGAGAGCTAAAGTACGCATACCTATTTCTTGTCCTTCTTGAAACACTCTTGATGCACTCTTCATGGTACTTGAAACAAAAGTGAAGACGGTACCTAGTGAAATCTTTCCCACAAAAGCCGTACCGGCCCCACCAAATAAAAAAGATCGGTTGTGTCACCCCAAAACTTCCCCGACGAGTAGCAAAGAACGGATGGAAATTTTATCATGAGACGTCCCTTCGACCTTCGTGTGGGAAGTTAGAATTTGGGAGAAAGATTAAAGAATTGAGATATTTCCTCTGATAAGGGCTCCATCATTTGAGTGCGGTCTCCATATGCCAGGCCGGTTAGTCATTTTGAAGTGGAAAACTCCCGGAAAACTTAGAGATTTTCAAGAGAAATTGCCTGAAAATGTTCAAGAATCACTAACCCTTTGTTTAAAAGAAGCTGGCATGAATACATCAGTTCACAAGCTAAAAAGTTATGGAAATTTGCAGTTTTTCACTCAAAACCAAAATTATGTAGAAAGAAAAGCGAGTGAGGCAGACAGACGCATTGGATGGTACATGGATGAAGGTGAACGATCTGGAACTGGCATCACAGAAAGAATGAAAATAATTTGCAGGAAATCGACAATTTTGAAAATTTGAATTTTCCGGAAAAACCTCAAATCTTTTTCCGAATCATCTTGATGTTCAGATCGTCAATTACGGCTTCACTTTAAGCTTTATTATTCAAATCCGGTTTCCATAATCCAGGCCTGTTTTACATTTTCAACAGGGAAATTCCCGAGAAATTGAGAAGAAAACTATTGGAGAATGTTCAAGAGCCAGTAACCCCTTATTGGAAAAAAAATGGTGGAAATCTGTTCACGGGATAAAAAGTTGAAAAATTTGCGGTTTTTCTAGAGATGAAAACTCGGAAACCGCGGGTCCGATTTTAGAAATTTTCTTTCCAAAAATTATTCCAATCTTTCCTCCAACTTTCATTTGCAGCATGTCTGCACCTGGAATTAATATTCCGTGGGACTCACCGCATGTCAAAGTTGGCATTGTAATTTTTTCAAATTCACGGAATATACAAGTTTCATTTTGAAAAAATTACCGTCAGAAAACCGGAACCGTGCCGATTTTGAAAATGGGTCTACACGACGCCCAATCCAATATACTTTCGATATCAGTTTCATTTTCTCGAAAAAAGTTGATTGCCGAGCAGTAATGAATTTTTGAGTTGAGTCCTGCATCAAAGGCGAGTCGTTCTGGTCAAAATTCGGGCGAGAGGCCCTCTCGGGTGGCAACGGCTAGGAAAAATTTTGAAAACTCATACCGCTCGACTGGAAAATGTTGGAAGATTGCAACTCCAGACTTGATTTGACTCTTTTGTTTTGTTGCTTGATGCCAAATTTGGTCCCAATCCATCTGATAGATTTTGAATAATTAAATGGTGAAGTTTTGAACTTTGACAATTTTTATTATTTGACAGATGACAGATAAGGGGAAATCTCTTTCTTGTCCTTTGTGATGTGAGCGGAAGCTTTGGTTCATGCACTCTATAAAGTACTCCAGAAAAAGCTAGGGATGGTGCACAGTCAAATTTATCCTGAAACTGCCGTACCAGAGTCATCAGAAAGTCTACGGGATACGGGATATCTTTGAAACGGCAAGCGACATCGACATGCTGAAAACTGCCTCCTAAGGGTTTTCAATTATGGGTGATGGATGAAGATTGCATAAACAACCTTCCACTCAGGAACACCTGTCTACCTTCCAGGGTCAAAATTTTAAATATAGTTAAGCTAGTGGGTCCAAGATCATAAAAATGCATATAAAGTGGATTGCTCCCGCGATTCTGCAAGGTTTCCAGGAGTGTTTGGGAGATTCAGCAATATTGAAGAAAGAAGTAGTTTTTGT
This sequence comes from Anaspis maculata, assembly GCA_949128115.1. Classification (NCBI taxonomy): domain Eukaryota; kingdom Metazoa; phylum Arthropoda; class Insecta; order Coleoptera; family Scraptiidae; genus Anaspis; species Anaspis maculata. The sequence goes on from OX421962.1 coordinate 2,223,863, forward strand.
TTTGTTTGGGGTACTGTGAAGAGTGCATTAGCAAAAGTTTCCGCTAGTTTCACGAAGGATGAGACATATAATAGGTAGGTATGCGTATTTAAGCTTTCAGCTCCGGAAATTAATATGGTAGCCACTAAGCTATTTTTTTTTTAGCCCCTAAAAGTTAGGCAACCGATGAACGGGAGATTTAGATGAGTTCATATAAGCTTCATCCGTCACCTGGAAGTTTTTACAATCAGAAAGAGCTTTTCAGAATGTCGATATCACGTGCCGTTTCGACAATATGCCGTAGGGCTCCAAAGACAATTTGGTGGGGCCGGTACGGCTCTTAGGAAGAAGATTGGACTAGGTACCATCTCCAGTTTTGTTTCAGGTACTATGAAGAGTGCATTAACAAAAGTTTCCGCTAGTTTCACGAAGGACAAGACAGAGGTATGCTCGGAGGTATGCGTATTTTAGCCCTTAGTTCCCGAAATATAGTAGTCACAAAGTTATTTTTTAATTTAGCCCCTAAAAGTTGGGCAACCGGCAAACGGAAGATTTAGATGTGTTCATAGAACCTTTATCCTACACCTGGGAGTTCTCACAATTGAAAAGAACTTTCCAGAACGTCGATATCACTTGCCGTTTCGAAAATATGCCGTAGGGCTCCAGAGACAGTTTGGCGGGACCGGTACAGCTCTTGCAGGAAAGATTCGAATAGGTGCCATCTCCAGTCTTGTTATGGGTACTCCAAAGAGTGAGTGTACAGAATTTCGTGATTGTATCGCAAAGCGAAAGGTATATGCACGTATCAGCCCATATAGCCCAGGCATTTTAGTCGAAAAATCGTTGTAACCCGTAACATATTCACGCAAAGCTGAATTTTGGTATACATATATGTTCTATTGGACCTCTACGGAACAACATATCAAAATACTCGGACTTACACCCTCGTGCGTCCTTTGATTTTCATCCTCAAAGGTCAAGTTCTAAGAATCAGACAGATACCTATCTCCAAGCTGTTCCTGCAAGTGAACGGAGTATCCGATCGATATAAGATATGCTTTAAATGAACGAGAGAGATTTGTTGTTAGTGCTTTAGTGTGTGAGGGAACCCTTGTAACTCTTCTGATTTATGAGTTCTGCGGGAAAGGCGGTTGAGTGTTAATTTGTCGCCCAGATATTTCAAGAAAAACCATGTGAGAATCTAAAGCCTTAAGCAATGCCGCACAAAGCTGAATATTGATATATAACTGGTATGATCCCTAGGGAAGAACATATCAAAATATTTGGACTCACACCTCTGTGCTTCCTACGATTTTGGGGCTTTGAATATCTAGTCAAAAAATTCGCCCAGATACTTTTCTCTGAAACTGTTTCTGTGGACAAACCAATCATTTCAACAATATAAGGTGGGTCTCAAAGGAAACACGGTATGTGGTTGCATACGAAGTGGACTCCGGTAGCTATGAAATGTTTCTGCTTGATAAAGGCGTGAACAGTACGCGCAAGGTGGATCTTCTCTCCTGGATCTTCAAATGAGAAACATGTAAGAATATTTTGTGATGGCCAATAAAGCTGAGCATTGGTAATAGGTTTTTCTTTCCATCTTCGAAACAGACCCAAGTGATGAGACTGATGAGCGAACAGTTGATATTTACAGTGCTCATCCCGAAAATAATGGATTCTCTACAAAAAAATTGTGGTTTCTTCATTTAAGGGCATCATTGTGTGAAGCTGTCAAAAATGAAAATTACCAACAAATCCTATATTTATGTTCATCTTGGACAAAAACAGCATCAATTGCTCACGCCTATTTATATTACAAAGTCAGAGTATCATTTTTTTTCAAAACAAGTTGAACAACTACTTTTTTTCTGAAAATGGAATAACGGCTACAGAAAAGATGATTTTATGTTTCTATTGCTTGATAGATACAATAGCTTTTGGTATTTTCTGATAGAGGAAGAACTTCACTTGGTATTACACACAAAAACAGTGGAACCGCTTCATCATTCATCAGTAAAAAAAATGCAAAAATTGTATGCATTTTCAGAAGAAAATTGGGCATATAATCACTTTCACAACAGACCAATTTTCTGATCTTGTAATGGATACAGGCACATTGTTTTTATCGTTTTCAGGTATAAAATAGTTAAGAACAATGAATTCCGTTGGAAATACTAAATTAAGATGATTTTAACTATACGGAGACTGAAATTACAAAATGACAATTTCAGATGGCAAAAATCGTTGTTTTTTCAATAGAACTTGTTCAATCGTGTTTCAATTCAATTTTGAACACCATATTTGATATCAGAGGCCAAGATTTAGTTGGAAACGATACTACACTTGCCGAATCAATCCGAGGTTTTTGAGATAAAAACAAAATAGATTTTGCCTCGGATTTTGCCGATCTTTTTTTTCCAGACAACCCAAACTACTTATCAATAATTCAAACGTCAAGCAAATATTGTGAAGCCATTAGGCATCTACATATTATTTTTTTTATTTATATAAGCTACAGGGTGTCATTTACGCATTTGAAATGGCAATATTTAGCCCCCTGTCCCACAATCGATGACACACAAGGGTGTGCCACCGAGTATTTTGATATGTTATTCCTCATGTCTTACAAGGCCCGTATACCAAATTTCAGCTTTGTGGGAATTTGTTACGGGTTAAAACCTAATATGCCTGGGCTAATAACGCTCAAATGAAATAGCCCCCACTAACAGATTTCTCAATTTCACCCCTGAAAGATAGGTTATTGGTGAACGGAAGGTTCAGATGAGCTCATACAATCAGTGTTCATCACCTGCGAGTGATTTCAGCCAAAAGGAAGTTTGAAGTATGTCGATATCACTTGCCGTCTCGACGATAGACCTTAGGGCTCCAGGGACAACATAGAGGCTCTGGTACAGCCGTTCCGGGGAGAATTCGGCTGGGCACCATCTCCAGTCTTGTTCGGAGTAGGTACTTTAAAGAGTAAGTGTACCAAATTTTGTGCTTGTTTCACAATTTGCAAGGTGGTTCCCCTTACTTCCCGCCCTAATATTGTCGGAAATGACAATTTGAACTTGGGATTCACCCGGTATGTCTCGGTGTAACCGACTTACGGCGCACCCGATACAGTAAATATAAGTACGTTGTACCTCTCGCATCGCAATGATCCGGGAACGCAAAGTTGCAATTTTTGAAAAGATGAGCAAAACACCACATCCGGCACAATCACACCGTTCACCGACCTCCATGGAAAAATCCAAAGGAGGGGTGAAGAAGGAACCGAGGTAATAAAACCTCTGGAGACAAAAAGAAAAGCTCTCCTTTTGGTCGGGGCTGATGGTGTGGTGGTTGTGCGGGATTGCGGTTCGTTGCGATGTACGGGGTCGACGTGATGTTGTTTTTAATGTGAGTACTTTACTCTAGTCATTTAATTATTATACTCCGTTTATTTTCGAAAATCTTCAATGTTTAATGAACGTCTCAAACGTCCCCCTTGCTGGATTATTTGCGCCACTTATTAGAATAGGTACCGAAATGTACTGATAAAGATTTATTTGGTCAAAATTTACATTCTCTGGCCGATTTTCTGCAATACTGTTATCGGATTCGAGCCAAATCGAGGCAAATTTTGTGGCTGACCCGCGATGTGGCTCGATTTTTTCTGGAAAAAGTTGGCTTCTGTAATTTTTGCTTTTCAAGCCAGCCCTTCTGCCAATAGTGACAAGCCATGAAATCAATTTGAACGAATTCAGTCGAACAGTGCGTAGAATATGACCGGCCAAAAATGAAAACTTGATCCAAAGTTTCACCTTGTATTTTTTTGTCAAAACTAAAAATGAACTTTTTTGACAAATCACACTGGGTGCATTTTTTCGAACCTGGCCCTAGATTTTGATTTACTCAATATAACTTCTTGACAAGTTCCAACAGGAATATTTCTGATAAACTGCAACAAAATATCTTCAACCATTTCAGAAATATATTGCTCATCAAAGTATCAATCCAGTGGACAAAAAAAAAATAGTTTGTGGATTTTGACTCACCTCGAAGTCCTCTATCTGCCATTGATCTACATAAGGTAACTCATGAATCATCCTGTACCCACATTGCCCGAGTCAATTTTATTATTGCTCTTTGGACCAAGAGTGAGAACCTGCAGTAAGGGACATTGCAGGCTCATTTAATATGCACAATATAAAGGTGATTACTGAGCTATCAATTGCTACTGTCAGCATTGGAAATTTAGAAGAGAACTTCAAGAAGACTGAGAATCTTGAAGGTCGAAAATTTGCTAGCTTCGCACTCAGGTGAGACAAAGTGGATAGTGGAAAGATACCTACCCACTACATTTGGCAATAATACTTAATTTCATAGGACCATCCAAACCAAAGTGATGCATAATCAAGACTTGAGAGTTCCCAGAGAATTTTGGTACTTGCTGCCGAATTCCATTCGAGAATTTTTGCCGTGAACAAACTGCGTAATTGAATTTCATAGATGCTCACACAACCAGAAAAATTCAAGAAGTAGAAGAGTCCCATCAGCCTCGCTGACATCAGCATATTTTTTCGCATTAAGATACGTCAAGCAGTTTCTCTGTGGTTTTTCTTTAGACCTTTTGTTGTATATAGTTATAGTATCAATGTATCTCAAGTACCTACATAGTAATACTAGGTAGGTACTGTTGCACTATATAAGTTTATTTACGTTGTCACCAATATTGTATCCTTAATAGAAATATGGCAATTTTAGAAAAATTGTGAAATTTTTCGATTATTACCTTTGGAACTTGTGAAATCTATCGTCTAGTATTGAATTTGGAGGGCACCGGTTAATTAGCTATTGGCCCTCATTATTGACCATAAATTAGAACAATTTCCTCATTCGAGGTACATAATTTATAATTTAATTTGAAAAAACATTCCACCAGTCGCCCATTTAAATTTGAAACTGGCAAATGTCTACCAAAATCAAGACGTCTTGGACTTTCATCAATCTTGCAACAGCGCTGTACACGATTGACAATATAAATTCAAGGTCATCTAGGGAAAAAGTGATCCCACATTACAAACTTGAGCATCCCCAATTATTGCAGAATTGCCAACCTGACGTACAAAAATTACCGTTCTAGTGCTGAATTTGAAAGCTGATCGGCATATACTCACGAGTTTTGACAATAAACGTTTGTGCAATAAAAGCTTTCTTCTTGAATTTGACTTTGGAATCGAAATTATTTTGACGGCATTCGAAATTTTGACGTGGTCTGTTAGGTCGGTAGGACAGGAATTTCTACAGTGGGGTCATACCTCCAGTGCCTCCATGGTTCGCTTTTTGGTCGCGTGATAATCAGGTTCCCTACCGATAAGGCCAATAGGGTCCTTGCACGATTTTTTTTTTATTGCCTCCAATGATGCTTTGGTAGCCAAATAGCACCACAGACTGAACGGTTTTTCGAAATACTTGATATTTTACTTTATTTTGTAAATTGAAAACACAAAAACTGTTAGGTATGCAACTTCCATGCACCGATGTGTCAGCTGCGGGATGACGTCATCTTGCCCCGGACGGAGCTACTTGATTTTACACTAGGTTGGCTGACAGGTTGGTACTAAAGGTTGGCTGACACAGGCGCTACATCCCAAAATTGAAATAGGTCTGTTTTGTTAAGCTATAAGGCTACATGGAGGTCAAGAGAAGAGTTCCCCGGAAGGAGCAGCTATGCTATGGAGGCAACGAACAAAACTTTCTTTCGCTCCGCCAGGGACCCCCAATTGCGACGAAAATGGAAGAATACCTATTTGCCAGACAAGTGACGCTACGTAGTAAATAGTAGTAGATACCAACAGTCCTTCGTTGTTTGTGGAGACATAGAGTGTGGGGATCATTTTTCACCAAGTGATTTTTTGAACAAGAACAAGGTGAGACAGCGTCATTCCCATGCACTTGGACAATCTGCCGGAGTCTTGAAGAGAGGTGATCGAGTCATTATTTTATGTATGTTGTGGCGTGCCGTTGGATTGGTTTGAACGTTGATGGGTTGACCGGTTGGAACATCCACGGTTGAAGAGGTGGAGACGAGGAATTGTTTGATATCTGTTTTTTCACAATAGAAGGTGCGGTGGTGGCCGAGTGGTACAGGTGATAGCAAGCCAAACCATTCGTGCTGCCCTGTGTGGGTTCGAATCCTACTTCATCCATGGATATTTTGTGCTGTCTCCGAGGTTGCATGGTAGAGCAGCTTATAGCTGAATGCCGCCTCGTAAAATAAGACAATTGAAAAAAAAAATAATAATAATAGCACAATCATTACTGATCTCTTGCAGGAATGAAATCTGCGAGAAGTTATGGAGTACGGATCCTTGCTCTCAACACGATTAAGCCTTGGAATGCACAAAGAAAAACGAAAAAGGTGAAGGTCGTTTCTCTTTCTTGTGAATTGAACCTATAGCTCACCTGAACCGCTTCATGTAATAAATGGAAGCAGACGATGGGAAATAGATTGTAGCCATATTACTCTGGCTATGACTGTGGCACATGTGGTATTCCAGACATGACTCCGTTAAGGGATAAATCCAATGGTAAGTTGCTAGAGACCCCTTCTGTACAAGTTGAAGGATCTCAAGGAGAACTCTTCCATTGGCACTCGCCAGGTGAACTGCGTGGAACTCGGAGGGCCTATGAAAAAAGACTGAAAGAGCCTGGGGAAACTGTGAAGAAACTCAGCAGGGAAACTAGGGGCTGACCTCTTTCGTACAAATTTTCCCAGCAATTCACTCATTAGACTGCACACCAGAGGACAAGCAATGACGAAACGCGAAGTTCAAGGTCCAACTCAATATTTAGATTAATAATATGGAGAACATCTGAAGTCTGCCTCTGTTGTGGGTTGGCTACAAGTGAATTAGCAGTTTATGAAATAGCGCAGTACGTTTTCCATATGGCGGGTACATAGCACTCGTCTTGGCATAACCCTGGGTTTTCTGATGTACTTAACTGAAACAATTTTTTTTTGTAGCCATCAACGAGGATGCTGGAAGGCTGCGGTTGGTGGCGTCTGAAATTCCTCTGTGCTATCCTCACATGAAATCAATGGTACTCTCCCAGCACCATGCTCGCCCCCTTGTCCCCAGAAGATTTCGAAGTTTTGTCCAGGTTATCTCAGAAGAATGCAGGATTCATCTGCATTACTGCAGGGAAGTGCAGCCATACGTGGATGCAGGAATGGAGAGAGATTTTTGGAGCCACTGTTACCTTTGAGGTGTCTGTGCGGTGCCCGGAAATCGCAATTAAAAGTATGTTTGGGTCAGTATTTCATCAGGATCTTGTATCACATGCCGAAAGAGTCTGCAGTTTTTTTTGCACTCGCCTCCTGAGCAGATTTTTTTTCTCCGAAACTGATATCAAGTACTTTTTTCAAAATTGATGAAAACAAAATTTTAAATCCATTTTACTACTTGCAAAATTGATTTCACTTCTTCTGTTACTGAAATTTGACGAAGGCTAAAAATGAGCTTCATGGCGAAATTGTTTGTTTTACGTAAGAACTCAATAATAAAATATTTCTATTTTTTTCACAGGTACTGTGAAGAGAAGTCGTCTCCTCCTTTTGCAAAAGCTATCTGTGATGTGTCCATTAGAAGGACTGCATTGATCTGGAAATATGTGGAGGAAAATGGGGACACTACTTATCCACAGCTAGGGAGCTAAATGAAGATTGCCTTTGTTTAATACCATAGGATCGAGGACCGTACCTACAGATACACCTAGTGGCAAATCAATCGCAGCTGTTACAAGTTCAACGAATGAAATTTTGATTGAGCTCACCCTCGAGCTCAGCAAACCAATTTTTTTAATGAAATTATGAGAAGAAAGAACACACCAGCTTGTTCTAGCGATCTTGTCATCAATCATCATCCATAAAAACGGATGTTATACCAGGCCGACGATATACCAGACCTGCAACAGCAATCTGAATACCCTGGCATCATACATACCAAGCAGAGCACACCTATAATACGTCACTACTATTTTCGATTCCCAGTTCTGATGCACATCCTTTCTTAACATGAAAAAGGAATGGACCAGTTGACCAGTTTAAAGTGTCCGATGATCGCGTTGCTATAAAATAATTATTGTTTTGGTCCACCATCCTGCAATTTTTTGAAGTGATTCCGTACCAGAAGGTATACCTATGTGACGTCGGAGCAGAACTAGAAAAAAAAGCAAGATTCTACTCCTACATGAGAGCAAAAGAAGATTTCTCTTGGTTTATCTGCAAAAACCGTAAAACAAATTGTATAATAGAAGATCCGTCATTGCTATGTTTGGTATTCTTTGGTAGTGCAGAAGATAATCACACAAGCAAGATAAGAAAAATGGTCGTAAGACAAAAGGGAAGTTCAACATTCTGTTGATACATAATTTATTTATATGATTGTTTCGTTAATAGACTGAATTTGTTATAATCTAATCAGGTACTGTGGTAATGAAAATATAGAATAAAAATACAATGATTTTGAATTTTTCGGGACTGATTTAGGTTAATAGCAAGTTAATAGGTTGGATAATAGTCTCCTTGGGTGAAATAATGACGATTTGAAATTTCGCGGGGTTTCAGGGCGCAAAGCTGCAACCTCGCAAAGAAAAAAAAACTTGCAAACAAAAAATAGAACTCTCGGGTTGACGTCATCGTGAGCATACAAGGTCATTGTGAAAGCGACTGCGTTTTTGGCGCGAAAAAAAATTCAAACTTTGATCTTCATTTGAAGGATGGGAAAATTTGAAAAAAAATTTTTTTTTGGTGGAAATTATTGTTGATAACGTTTTTAATGATTTTACGAGTGATTTTATGAAATAATTGTCTTGAAATAAAATCCATGCAAGGACCCTATTACATCCTTGGGCCAATTGGAGGATGGATGGAAAAGTGCAAAACGATCAGAATGCAGTGAAAAAATTCTTTCTGAAGCGATTCACAAAGGAGATATAGTCTTCTAAAATAAAAAATATATATGTATAAGTAGGTACATATTTGCTGGGGCATGAATTTTGAAGTAACCAACCTGTTTCAGTGAAATATGACAGAAATATGGAAACCTGATCGTGTTTTAAAGGCTTAACTTGTCCAGTGTTGGAGTTAACTGTCAGAATGTCTGTCTAGACTGTCTGGAATGGAACATGAGAGAGTAGTTGTTGCCGCGTCGCCGAATTTTTGTCGTTGTTCTTTTTGCTACCTATTATTTTGTTGATGAGGGCCAATGTGGAAACCCTGAAGAAAGTTGTAGTTGAAAAATTAGGTACAATAAATTTCAGTTGGGCCTCATTTTCTGAATCTTGCAGTTTTCAAAACCAGTGGCGTATCAAACAGGTGTTACAAAATTGCAGGTCATCATTTCCGGCAGCTAGCTCCGACACTTGACAACTACATAGACCAGAAACTGAGATCCTCCAAAAAAGACAAAAAGAACAAAACTAGCTGGGCTTCGCCCCTCCCACGACCCCCCCTCAACCATGATCGACACTTTTTGTGCCAAAATGGTATCAACGACATCATGATATGATGCGTCAAATTGCGATGTATTTGCATCCAATGAATAACCGGGGTTTCATCCCTTCCATTTGGAGTTGCAATTGATTAGGTACCTCCCCTTCATTAACTTTAACTAAACCCCGTCAATTTTGAGTATGTGGTAGTAGCCTAGGCACCAGGGGGCAAAAATCAGCTCAATAAGGAAATAATTGTTTCCTGGCTGGAAACTAGCTTAAAACGATCTGTGTGGCTTGGGTTTCGATATACTAATTTTCCCCCTTTCGGAAATGTCGGCGTCATGTCGCCATCATCAGCAAAAAGTGCATCAGCGTGGTTTTTGCCGAATATCTTGATTTTGGGCCATCTGACAGCGAAGGATGTTGAAAGTCATTTTGGAACCAATGAAATTCCCTACGGAATAGTTTTTAAATGACCTTTTTGCGACCTATGGTTTTTGAGATAGAGCTTCTGGAAGCGAGAGGCATTGTCGTAAAAGCTCCAAGGCCACTTGACTCGAAAAACTAAAATGTCGATGTGACAAAAAAATTTCAAAATGAGATTTCTTGAGAATCCTTTATGCTATAGTTGCGGTGATGGTCTTTGAACTCTTTCTCTTGAACCGTTGATTACGAATATAGGAAAGTCAAAAACGTCACATTGATCATATACAGGGTGTACTGAGGGAATCAAATCAGATCAGAAAAATTTTACATATTTCTTCGATTTAGCCTATATGCGACACTCTAAGCACCTAACATAAGTTCAATATCAATATGGATTTGCTCTATAAGCTTCACTCAATACACTAAAGAAGTGGTCAGCTCACAGCTTTACTGTAAAATGTTTTACAGTGAAATCATCTGAAATCATCAAAACATTAAAAATTTACAGTACCAAGAAATGTATATAACAGTATATTATATACCAAGGAACCAAAGTGAATTTTTAATTTGGGAAATTAGACCCAAAGGGCCCTCGAGCAACAAACCTCACTCAAGGGATCAAAAATTCACTTTTGTTCCTTAGTATATAATATACTGTTACTGTTACATACATTTCTTTGCTACTGTAAATTTTGATGATTTCAGAGGGCCTTCAAACAATTTACAGGGAGGCTGTGAGTTGACCACTTCTTAGGTGTATCAAGTGAGGCTTACATAGCGATGCATATTGATATTGGACTCGTGATAAGTGCTTAGAGTTTCGCATAGGCTAAATCGAAGAAATATGTCAAATTTCTCTGTTCTGATTTGATTACCGTAGTACACCTGTATATGTACTATATGACGTTTTTGACTTTTCAATATTCGTAATCTACGGTTCAAGAGAAAGAGTTTAAGACCATCACCGCACTTATAGCATGAAGAATTCTTGAGTAATCTCATTTTGAATTTTTTTTTTGTCACATCGATATTCAGTTTTTCGAGTCAAGTGGCCATGGAGCTTTCACGACAATGACTGTCTCTTCCAGAAGCTCTATCTCAAAGATTATAGGTCGCAGAAAATTGATTGAAAAACCACACTGTAGGGAATTTCATAGGCTTCAAAATGACTCCTGAAATCTTTTGCTGTCAGATGATCCAAAATCAAGATATTCGGCAAAAACTACGCTGGTGCACTTCTTGTTGATGATGGCGACATGACGCCGACATTTCCGAAAAGGGGGAAACTAGTATGTCAAAACCTAAGCTACACAGATCGTTTTAAGCTAGTTTCCAGCCAGGAAACAATTATTTCCATATTGTTTTCCCTGGCGCCTGGGCTATAGGGCATTCAAGTCTGAACAGAATATCAAATTTTCAAGACGTCCGTACTTTTCTCAAGAAAACGGTTGCTCCAATAAATTGACCAGGAAATCAGAAAAATTTATCATTTTACGAAAACATCCAGTGGCGTCCAAGATATCTGGGTGAAAAAGGACTCACCCTCTTCCACCTACGTCACTTAACAATTGTCAAAAAATTAATTCCACGAACTAGCTGGGTATCTATATATTTGACGAATATCTGTGCAAAATTAAGGCTTAGTCGGTCTAATGGTGCAAGAGGTACACCAGGATTATCAAAAGAAAGCGGCATTCGATGATACAAGCAAGCCACTTCGCATATTTGTTGTCTAGACCCATCAAAAAAATTTGACCCGCAGCTCCTAAAAGTTCATTCATTAGGACCCGAGAATTGGGGAGGGAGAGGGAATACTATTAAAAAATACCAAACTTTTTCATCCAAACCTGCTGAGGCGTGTTTGCTGCCAAAACTATATAACTCAGACCTCCTCGATACAATGACAATGTCAAAACTCTTGTGCGGTCACCGAAAGTCGAGTGAAGTCGTCATCTTTGAAAATTAGAGCCGATCGAAGCGAAAAACTTAAACATGGAAAGTCTACAAACGATATACTTAGGTTGATTGCATTTGATCCAAAGCGCAAAATATCCAAAATACGGAAGATTCAAAACGCAAAATATCTAAATCAAGTACAAAAGATTCAAAGTACCAAAATCGACATTACATAAGAGCTAAAATTCGAAAGATCCACAGCACAATTCGTACAATGTAAGAAATGTCAAAAATATAAATGGTTTTGAGTTTCCTTCTTTTTTTTTCAAATCCACCAGATGAGAAAGTTGCTCTATTCGACTCACCAGTTGGGGGAGTTGGCTTTTGACTCAAGTTGCCTCGTTTCCGAACCTACCAGAAGGAGTTGGTTTTTGACTCAGATTTCTCCTTCTTTCCAGACCCACCAGATGAAAATTGCTCAATGATTCAGGTTTCCTCTATCTTTTCAGGCCCTCTAGATATGTCTAGACTCTTAGAGTCGTCGACTGAGTCTTACTCAGTAGGTTTGAACAAGAAGACTAAACCCGGGTCAAAAAGCAGCTCCTTATCTTGTGGACTCAACACAAACGGAGGAAACTCAAGTTATGAGTCAAAAAGCTGGATCTGAAAATAAGGAGGAAACTTGTGACCCTTTCTATTTGTTGTGGTTTGTATATTTTGGATCTTTTGTATATTAGACATTCAAGATTTACATCTCAGGTATCGTAACCTTTTGTATTTTAGATATATTGCGTTTTGGATCAAACGCATTAGATATTTTTTTGGATATTTTGTAATTAAATCTTTTCTCCACCACTCTATTTCTTCCTGTTTTCTGCAACAGTGCAACATTATTGAATAAAACGGTAGCAGAGCAAAAGATTTTTTTATGAGTTTCTATCATGTAGGTGTCTTTTTTCAATTTAAATTTCAGTTAAATTTACTTCAGGTAGTTGATTATATCTTTCAAATTATTGAAGAAATAAAAATGTTAGGATCTCTTCAGAAATATATAAGTAATGCACAGGTGCGGTAGATATTTATTGTTACTTTTTTAAACTTACAGCGCCGGACATCTTAGATTTATGACCTCCATGCATAGACCAGGAATGACAAATCGGACAAAATACATCATAAGACATGACTGTATGGGACAGACAAAATATATTCAGGTCGGTTATTTCAATTCTACATGCAAAGTTTTTCCTCCTATTCAAGTATGGGTATTCAATCTATTGTCTAAAAAAGGTTCCGGAACAGTTTCGCGGCGGATAACTCTTGAACGATGCAAGATTCCACCAATAGTTCAGGGAACTTTCTTAGTCGTTGTTCACTGATGAACAACATGTGCTTAGCTAGAGACACGTAGGAGTTCCCTAAAGAAAATCACGATAAATTATTCCCCTGTGTGTTTCAAATAGACGCAATTTTGGATTTTTGACAGCTCACAGGTGAAGATCATGAGTTTCACATAGAACAGCTGGTACAGCATCATCACCAAGTACAGATTTGAGCTATTTCACATTATTATTTCACTTCTATTTTCGAAAATTTGTAGGATTTTTCTCGCTTGTCTGACTTTCTGAGCCCATAAGTGGACGGACCATATGGGCGGACGGTGTACCTAATCGTTTTTGTTTCATTTTATACGTCTTCAGCGACTCTGAAAACCCTAAGAATCGATCTCCAACATATGGGTAATTGACGCTTACTTTGTAATTTCGACCTTCAGCTCTAATTTTTAAATATGACGACTCAACTCGACTTCCGGTGACCGCACGAGAGTTTTGGCATTGTCACTGTATCGAGGAGGTCTGGGTTATATAGTTTTGACACCAAGCATGCCTCAGCAGGTTTGGATGAAGAAGTTTGATATATTTTTATAGTATTCCCTCCCCTTCCCCAGATCTCGGATCCTAAGGGATGAATTTTCAGAAACTGCGGGTCAAATTTTTTTAATGGGTCTAGAGAACAAATATGGAAAGTGGCTTGCTTGTATCATCAAATGCCACTTTTTTGCGTATCCACCGCTAGCACTATAATGATTCAAAAGTTACTCGGAAAAAACGATTTTTTTTGCAGGCTTAAACCTGGACCACCTGTAGGTATATTATACTGTACTACTGTACATAATCCAATAAAATTTCCTCATTCGACTATAGAATCACAACCAAGGTGAACGTATACTAAACTACAGTACTTTTCGTTTGGAAAGTCATCAGTTCCGTCAAAACTGAGAACAGTTTCACATTGCTTCACCGTGTCTCGCGAAGTGAGTTGACGGATCTTTGAGAATAAACAACGGTAATAAATTGATTGAAAAAAAAATGAATGTGAATTATCTTTTCGCTGGCTGGCGCATCCACCAGGATGTGATAAAGTGTTGGCGCCTCCACCAAAATATGTCGCACTCATATACTTCCACCAATATTGGTTCAAGCAACACCTTTATTATCGCAATTGTGCTTCGCATTCATGAGTTACCTAGGTCATCCACGAAAACTGAAGAAAATGTCGGTGCTTCCACCAAGTGATATTGGCTAGGATCATAGAGTCTAGGATATTTAATGGATATATTTACCCAAAATCACCCTTGTCATTTTTTCAACGGTTGAACATTTGAATGTAGGTGAAGCTCTTCTGCCGCTGAGTTTGTACATGAATGTACCAAAACTACAAAGATATCTTGGCGCCTCCACCAAAATAACAAATAACCCCACCGAGAACTCCACCAAAGCGTAGCTGCTAGGCCAGTATCATCAACCAGTTGCTGTTTCTTGCTATTTCTTTGAGATATATCATCGCAAGAAATTACAAGATTAGACAGATACAAATGAATACCAAATTCTTTCTTGTTTTTGTTTTCTTTTGCATTTTTCGTCCGTTACATGGAAAAACTATTACAAAAACCGCCAAATTTGTGTCTCAAAACCTCTGACGATCGCATCTGGCCTATACGCACAAGATCCGCGGCCGGCATCCGGCGAGGGAATAAAACATCTCTCACCCCCCGTTTCGCGGAGCACCGAGAGGGTGGAGTTTGATAATGCGAAGGGTGGAGCCAAAGGTTACAGGGGTTGATGTTTATTAGGGATGCTGTGAGGTTTACACCGCTTATATCCACTAACTTGTCATTTATCATCACTGTCAACCGCTGGCAAATCTCAGTTTAACACTCCATCAACCCCTGTCAACACGCGCGGATATCGAAAATCGACAACAAAAAAACTTGAACGGCAGTTTTGGAGCTCGGTTTGTTTAACTCTATCAAGAAAGTTTTCGTAGTTTTGAGAACAATCCATTTGCGTGAGAACGCAAAATTATAATCATGTGAAATTGGAACACTCGGGAAAATTTGCTGAATCAAAAGTGAGAATGCAGGAGCACAAGTCCTTCATGATCAAGGACTTGCTGGGGGATGTTTTGACCAGTTCGAATGAAGGTAAATCTTGTTTTGAACGCGTGCCGTCGACTTATTACTTCTTGCTTTTTTTGTACCCAAACCTACCTTTCAGTTTTTGCTCGAGTTTTTGGAGTATATTCAGGGTTGTATTCTCACGAAAACCTTCTGTAAAATTTCATAAGCATAGTGATCAAAATTTTTATTCCACAAACTTTTTTTTGCAACTTCAAGAACCGTAATGAAGTAGGATTTATCTCTTGCACGTTCACTAGTTACGTTAGAGAAAAAAATACTACAATGGGAAGTCTGCGTGCCCACGTATGTACAACGTAACGTAACTTTCAACGTGAGAATAGACAAGTTTGTTATTGGCAATTCCTTGGTTACAAGGGAATTTTCACGTTCCACGTTGCGTTACGTCGTACGTTTCGCGAAATCGCAAACTCCCCAATTACTAATCCACAAGTTTCATGAGACGTAGTACTTATGTGACAGAACGTCTTGTTTAATAAGTGTATTGTGTATTTAACAAATAAATGCGCAGAAATTGGTAGCTCTAGCTGCTTCAAATTGAAATGTTTGACAAACGACACTTGGCGACTGACGTTTGCCTCTACTTTCTAGTACAGCAATAAGTTGTTTCAATTGGTTAAAAAGCGGTACAACAAAATGCTTCTTTTCGACACCGGCGCTTTTGAAATAAAATAGTGAACATTGTTAAACCAAAATAGATGAAACATTATGTTAAGAAATAAAGCCTTTGCCTCGGCCTTTGCTCTCTCGTTGTTCCATTTCTTTTCTAAAGCTCGTGAAAAAATTGGATTTCCATTCAATTAGCCTGTAGGTCAAGTGAGTAGCACGCCTGAGGTTCTAGAATAACTCTGAAAAAGTTGTAGACATTGGATCGAGCTTCCATTACTGCAATAAAAAAATTAGGCGGACACCTATTACAGCTCATAACTGGGGCCTAGACTCACATCAGGTAGGTAGTATAGGTAGGTTTTGAAATGTCGATAACTTTTTAATTTTTCAAAATATTTAAATAATTCTTCGTTAATAATGAAGGAGAAACATGAGAAATTGGTAACAAAACGTGTGAAAAATCATATTCATTGAATGTTGCCCGCATGCCTCTACACAAAAACGCCTTTTTCCTGGCCGTTACTACCCGAGACGGCCGCTCACCCTGGCTTTGACTAGGAATACCCGCGTTTGGTGCAGAACTCCACTCAGATGCTTTTTTCTACTCGTAGATTGCTTTCTTTCGAAAAATTCCAACTATGATATCAATAGAAGATTGCATTGGGCGTCGTGCAGGCCCATTTTCAAACTCGACATGGTTTCGATTTTCCGACGGTGATTTGTTCAAAATAAAACTCGCACATTTCATGAATTAGAAAAAATGCAGGGCGAACTTCGACCTGCAGTAAGCCACACGAAATATTTATTTCAGGTGCAGACTTGCTGCAAGTCATAGTTGGGGAAAAGATTAAATTGAGTTTTGAGGGGAAAATTTTTGAAATTGGACCAACGGATTTCGAGTTTTCCTCCCTGGAATAACTGTAAATTTTCAACTTTCCGACCCGTAATTTTCCACCAATTGTTATTTGAACGAAACTTTACTGGTTCTTGAACATTTCCCGACAATTTCTTGAAAAATTCTCTCAATTTTCCGAGGGTTTCCTTTCCACTAGAACATGTTAAACTGGCCTAGCTTATCGGAACCGGACTCAAATGATTAACTTGAATGAAGCTTTAACTACCTACTGATGATTTTTACATTGATTTTATTTGGAAAAAAACTTCGTGGTTTTCAGGAAAATAGTCCTATTTTTGCTTCTAATTTCAATAATTGATCACAGCTTGCCTATCTTCATGTCACTTGGTCCTTCAGAATTGTTATTGTAGGATTTTCAGATAGCAGAGTAGGTAGGTATTGAGATGTACCTAGATAACTTTTGAATTTTTCAATATATTTGAATAATTCTTTTTTAATCTTGAAGAAAAAACAAGAGAAATTCGTTACATTACGTGTGGAAAATCATATCCATCAAACGCTATTCGCATGCCTCTACACAAAAACGTATTTTTCCTGGCCGATACTGCCCGAAACGGCTGCTCACCCTGGCTTTGACTAGGAATACCCGCGTTTAGTGCAGGACTCTACCAAATTTGTTCTTTCCTGCTTTTACATCGACTGTTTTCGAAAAATTCCTACCGATATCGAAAGTAGATTGCATTGGGCGTCGTGTAGGCCTATTTTCAAACTCTACACGGTTTCGTTTTGCCGACGGTGATTTGTTCAAAATGAAACTTGCACATTTAGTGAATTAAAAAAAAACGCAGAGCTGGACACCTGGTTTGGGCTCGGCGCAATAGGTTTTCTTCAAATTGTGGTATGTTAGCTGCCGTATTTGCTTATATCAGATTGAAATGTTTCTACAGCAGTGATTTTGAACATTCATGCATGATTTTCCACTCCCCGGTTGTTTTCGGAGTGATCTATTTCAAGAAGAGAAATAGTTCATGACTGGGCCTAGACTTACATCGTGACATCAGTCGGGGTACCAGGTGATATAGCTCTTATCTTGTTGTCCTTGGCAGTAAAGTTATGAAACTTGGCAGTAGATATAAACTAGGCCTCGTACTAGGCCGGTTCTGGACCAATTCCAAGATGGCCGCCGTTTAGTCTGTCTCAACTTGTATGAAAATTGATTTCGCACATCCTGTCTGTTATTTGATCCGTTTTATATCTGATCCTGTGTTATTTTCGAGTCAAGTAGGTAAGAAAGGGGGGTAGGGTTGCTTACAACTACCATGTTCCAACTACCAACATGGGTTGCCTACCCACTGCCGATTGCTCTTCCAGCCATAAGCGCAAATATCTTTGGGCCAAAAATTAAACAAATGCGCATGCGTAGTATTAGAGAACTAGATCTGTGCTACATATTTTGTAAAATCAAGCTGACGATTTTATGGGGAAAGGGGGGTGGGCTTGAAAATTTTAAAAATATTATTTCATTGAGAGAATTCAATTTTGTTGAATTTATTGTATTGCAAAATAGGTAGTGTCGTTCGAAATTTCAAAGTTGGGGTAGGTGGGGACGAGGAGGCTGAAGAGAGAAAATCGCTAATGTATGTTTTAGATGTCCCCCTTGATACAAAAATCGACCTGTTTTTGCTCGAAGACATTTTCACTAGGAATCGGGAGTTATTGCAGGTGGATAGTTTTCAAATGATCATCCGGTATAAACATTGCCGATACAGGATTGATCAAGACATGTAATATGATTCCCCAAGTTTTGAGAAAAAGAACTGATATTACTAACAAAGTCTCGCCGTATGCAATAAAGGAAATAGATCCTATCTCGGTCGTGCGTAGGTAACATCTACAAGGAAGCGAAAACTAGAAAATGAAGACATAGATTTGAAAAAGAGGAAAGTAGAGTATTTAACAAAGACTGGGTACAGCTATAAGAGAAGAGTATAAACATCTACTAGTAAAAGAAGAAATGTTAGCAGAAACTAGAGAAAAGATGATCAGTTACTTCAAATCTCTCTGGAACAGTTTAGATACAAGCGGAGATTATAAGATTTCCGCATTTACTGTTATTGTTAAGGGAAAATTTCCATTTGTTGGAGTACTTGCAGGAAAAAAGAGGGACAAAAGTGTTTACATTCTAAAAGGAGAGTTTAAAAATGTGTTTATAAACGTTTACGATGCTAGGGAAAAACTTAAAGAGGAAGGTTATATTTCTTTCTCCTATAATGGATTAGATATTATATGTTCACCCACAGAGAAACCATTCATCAGTTTTAAAACAAACGGTATTATAACATTTAAAGGGTACTCCTTCCCAAAGGTGAAAAAAGTGGAATACAACAGAGATTTATGGTTAAATAGAGACAACAGTTTATGCTACAATGCAAAAGAAGTCGAGCTTACGATGTTTTTGCCGACAGGTATCGACATGGTAGTTGAAAGCAACCCTACCTCTCTTTTTTACCTATTTGAAGTCCAGAACATGAAGTTTCTATCTTTATGTATCAAATAAAGGAGTCTTTAGTGTATGGTTTTGACTTTTTTTCTTAAGCTGAAAAAAACATCACTTTTGAAAGTGACTGAGTGATCAACAGTAAGTATCCCGGTGCTTATGTCCTCCAAAGAATATGAAGCCCTAACTAGTCCCCTTCTGTTTTTTTCCTGGCTCTCAGGTAAGCCACCTTTCGCCTTCTTGTATTATCCAGAGCCCGCATTTGGCCCCTTTATTCCTCCAACCTCTTTTGAAGCTCTGCTATGTAGTCATCCGGATACATCACGGTTTGACGCCTAGATTGTAGAAAGCGGCCGGTTTGAGTCGGGACGGTCTGACGTCATGTCCATTTTGCCGCCGCGTCGGGCCAAAAAACACGCAAAAATGCAGGGGTGCTCAGCAGGACTTCAAATGATATTGAAGACGCAAGGGGGCCCAGTGAAGCTCCATACAACATACGAAGGCAGAGCTCACTGGGGGACTCCATACTACACTTGAGGACTCATGTGACTTCGGTGTCCAAAGTCACATGAAGGCACAAGGTGCTTACTAACTGATGCTCCGAAAGCCTCTTGGAAAGATATAAGAGGCTTCAAAAGACGTTGAAGAAACAAGGGGACCAAAGGGAGCTCTGGATAATACAAGAAGGCAAAAGGGGGCCTACTGGATTTCTGAGAGCTAGGAAAAACCGAGGAAAAAACATAAAGGGGCTAATTAGGGCTTCATATTCTTCTGAGGACATGAGAGACCCGATAGGGTTCCGAGTAGCCGTCACTCCAGCTTGTGTGGTCGTCTTTATGTCTTTTCCTTACATTCCCAGTGAGTCGAAAAAGTGACCTATACAAACTATTTCAAAGGGAAAGGGACATCCTAGGACTTCAACTATCCAATTCAAAAAAACTCGCTTTTGAAATTCTCCAAAATTTTTGAAGTTTAGAAAATATCCCTAGATAAAAATAGGTACCATGTGCTTATTTCCATTAAATTTTGATAATATGTCAGAATTTTAGTAGTCTGAGTGACATTTTGGAATATGTCGATGTTTCCAAGTGATAATTCAGCAGACTAATAAGGGCTGAATTTCAAGTTAGCGGCGCAACTCACGCCACTCATTTACGGCATCGATGAGCCAATCATAGCGTTGGATTGTGTTATGTTGCCATGGTGACCAGACTTACGCTACTCTTGCGCGTGCGGATCTCCGACTTGAAACCTAGCCACGAATCTAGCCCAAATAATTCGCCTGAAATGCAATTTGACGCATGTCAATGCTTTCGATTGATATTGTGGAAGATCTTGGAAAACTTGAGCTTGACTTTGACACATTTCATGCAATTCCAAGTGTTAAGCTGAGATACCGTTTATGCAAATATTCGAGAAATATCTGTCAGTTTGAATTATTGCCTGTCAAATTTGGAGGATCAACAAAAACCGTCGACAAATCGAATTGGATAATATCATCAAGTTTTTTGCGAATACTCGCATCTAGGAGTTCAGCTTTGCTCAGATCGATTCACCGACAAATTCATTCGACATTGAATTGACAGCGACACTTTGACATTACCTAGTGACTCCAAGTGGCACTCTTAGGTATCAGTTAGTGGTGAGAAAGCAATAATTTGGCAGACTTGATTGCTTTCAAGTGATAGGTATTTCGATGAATTTGACTGGAGTCAAGCACCTTTGATTATTCCGTTGAAGATGATACTTTTCTGCTCCAGTTTGTTGTCTACTGTAGAAATATCATTTCTTGTAAAAATAACGTTCAGAACAGCAATGCCAATCGCATGGCTAGAAAACACCCCAGAATTCTTGTTTTTGTTGTTTGCAAATCTGAAGCGTTTTCTTTGAACAATGCGGCACGGCCAAGTGGTCGGTGGCACGACGGACCACTTAAATTCGCATCACACACACTAAAGCCGAATAAAAGAAAACAGCCGGAGACTTTTGTTCTTCTAACTGCCCGCGGGGCCTGAACCGCCACCGCACCCTCCCGGCCGCAACACAAAGCAGTTTATTCATTAAAAAGGGAAATGTAAACTGCTCAAAACGCATATAGAAGACAACAGGGGTCTAATTGGAGAGAGAATCTCTGGAGCTGCTGCTGCCGGTTCTTCACTTAGAAAAATACAGCTCGAGTGTCCACGAGACCTTAATTAATGCCCCCGGGTTGATGAGGAGCGCGCTCGGGCCACTTGCAAGAAAATTACGTAGGTGGGTATACGTGTGCGTGAATTGAAATTTTTCTGGAAGAGTCCTTCGAAACTTACATGGGTTACCATGGAAGGTTTACTCGCATACATGATCATCATTCATTATTTATAGACTCGTTTATATGGATATGAATTGCGGGAGACGTTGAAGGACGTGTTTACGTTGCAGGATCGGAGGATCTGGGCGGCGGCAGTCCTTCGGACCAGCTGCTGGAATGCGAGGCGAACGAGAGCGGCATCAGAGGAATTTTTCCCGGCGGGGGCGTCGCGGAAAACTGCCTGGAGGCGGCCAAGGGACGGAAACCGCGCCGGAGACGGACGGCCTTCACCCACGCGCAGCTCGCCTACCTGGAGAGGAAGTTCCGGTGCCAAAAGTACCTTTCCGTGGCCGACAGGAGCGACGTGGCCGACGCTCTCAACTTGTCCGAGACGCAGGTCAAAACTTGGTACCAAAACAGAAGGTAAACGATCACGAAACTATCCCAATCAGATAGTTCGTTCAAACTGAGCCTTTCTGAACGGATTTTGCTCGAATGGAGTCTTCCCAAATGGAGCTTCGGAGTCTCAAAGACATGATTTTCTTTTATTGTTCAGGTGAATACCTCAAGCAGCTTAGGTTGAGATACCTTTGACTTGGTAGCTTGAGGAAGTCTTCCTTCTTGATCATTCTGCCTATTCTATTCTTACGGGTATAAGGCGGTTTGTGAAGTCGAGTACTCCTTAGGGTCCCTTCTCCATATTTCTCTCCATCCTGTCCGATCTTGTACCGACCAAGTCGCCGGCCTTCATCGTCTCTCCCCTCCTCTTCACATCCCTCCGCACCTCATCAAACCACGTTCTTCTAGGTCTTCTCCTGCCTTTTTTCTTTATTGTTCTAGCTTCAAACACTCTCCTGGTTATTTTATCTCCTTCCATCCTCTTGAGATGACCGAACCATCTTGATTGTCCTTCCTCTATTGTTTGATCCACACGTTTTGTGTTGAGTTTGTCTCTAAAAGTTGTTTCTTACTTTGCCCATAATTGTCTTCTCGTCAATTTTTCTCAAGAATCTCATCTCTATCAATTAAATCTTCCTTCTTTGTTTCTTTGTCAAAGTCCAAAACTCGGACCCGTATGTACATTATTCAGTGTTTCTTCGTTTTTTTTTTTGCAATTATAGTGTCTAGATGTAAAATACCTGTGTAAGGTCTCAGTGGCACTTTAAATAAATTATTCTATTCTATTCTATTCTATAACAATATCGTCGGCGTAGCATATTTCGGGAATCCTGATCCTTTGCATCTTCCAGTAGCCTATGCC
This sequence comes from Anaspis maculata, assembly GCA_949128115.1. Lineage (NCBI taxonomy): Eukaryota > Metazoa > Arthropoda > Insecta > Coleoptera > Scraptiidae > Anaspis > Anaspis maculata. The sequence continues at coordinate 2,246,638 of OX421962.1, forward strand.
GCATTGTCTTGCATCCTTTCTTGTTTCTTTTATAGCCTCGTCCAGTACTGGAGTGAAAAGCATTGGACTCACTATACTTTTCTGTCTTGCTCCTTTTGTTGCCTCAAACATTTGAGATGTTTCATGTTTCGATCCTACTAGTCCAGTCAAATTAGGCAAAAATCTGGCAAAACCGGAAATAAATTTGGAAGTTGACAAAATTTGGTGGATCGATGCAGAATTCAACGTGGAATAACATACCGAAATTCCCGAAAATTCCAACGCTTGGCTTTTTTTCTGGGACCAATAAAAGAGCGCCATCCTTGTAAATTTTCGATTTTTCCTGAATAACTTGTAAACTATCACATTAAGAACCCAAAAACCAGCGGAGCAAATGTAGCCCGTTAAATTCTCAAGAGATCAGTATTAAATTCATCACTTTGTGGTTAATAGTCTCTAAGATACAGCGCCTGCTAGAACGCAGTGGAAATGACTCAAAATTTATTTCCGGATTTTACGTAACAATTTGCATAGTGTCAGTTCAGGGGCTGCAACGTGGACAGAAAATGTGCGGATTTCAACGTGTTTCACATTTTTGGAAAGCCAATTTAACATTCGGTATCACACTTTTGTCCAGAAGTCGCCAACTTCAAAATGGTACTTTTCCTCAACCTTTGAAATCGATACTTGAAGTCCCGAAGAATCCCCAAAGATCGATTATTTTGATACCATGCCATTCGCCTACTTTTTCAAGTAGAGCAAAACCATCCAGGAAATATGTGAAGAATTGGATACCAAAACCATAGGATGTTTCAGAATGATTTTCCCAGTGATGGTTCCTGAGTTGTATGGGTTGAAAGACTAAAACGACCTATTTGGAGTAAAAGATAGGTAGTCCGGACACTAACTGCTGAATACTGTACGGACCTTGCATTTGATGATACAAAATGCCACTCAGCAGACGTAGTGAATATACTTATGTACTTTCCACGTCTGCCAAGTGGCATCTTACACCTAAAATGCAAGGTTCGTACAGTATTCAGCAGTTAGTGTCCGAACTACCAAATTTTTCTCCAAGTAGGTCGGTTTAGTCTTTTAACCCATATACCTCAGGAACCATCACTAGGAAAAAGATTCTGAAACATGTTATTTTTTTGGTATTTGATCCTTCACATATTCTCCAGATGGTTTTTCCATACTTGGAAAATGTAGCTAATGATATGGTATGAAAATAATCGATTTTTGGGGATTCTTCGGAACTTCAAGTATAAATTTGAAAGGTCGAGGAAAAGTACCATTTTGAAGTTGCCGACTTCTAGACAAAAGTGTGATACCAAATGTTGAATTGGCTTTCCAAGATTGTAAAACACACTAAAATCCGCACATTTGCTGTCCACGTTACAGCCCTTGAACAGACACTATGCAAATTGTTACGTAAAATCCGGAAATAAATTTTGAGTCATTTTCACTGCGTTCTAGCAGACGCTGTATCTCGTAGACTATCAACCACAAAGTGATGAATTTGATACTGATCTCTTGATAATTTAACGCGCTACATTTGCTTCGCTGGTTTTTGTATTCTAAAAGTGATGTATGTGTGGATGTATAAGAGATCGTTTTCTGAATTCAACATAAGCTTGTTCAAAACTATGATGAGTGAGGAAGAGTGGACGGAGGTATATCTGGGGGACGTTCTCGATGATGCGTTTAATGCTTTCTTTGAAATCTTCTCCCGGGCCTTCCCACTGAGATATGTCAAACTGAAGAGACGCGAGATAGACAGATGCCCCTGGATCACTGATAAGTTAAGAGAGGAGGGCAGACTGGTCAGGGAGATGCACAAGGGTCGAGCTAATTGTGACGATCCAGATTTCGGTCTCTTGTATAACAAGTTGAAAAAAGCTCACGAACCTAATATACAGAAATCAAGGCAAATTCATTATGGAAATCAAATAGCGGGTTCTGACGACAAAACTAAAACAGCTTGGAAAGTAATAAAAACTAATGCAGGAAAAAAATCTACGGCCGACCTTCCATCTTCGTTCAGGTTAGGTGAGGGGAGGGAGGAAAGGGATGGCCACCGTGTAGCGGACATGTTTAATGATTATTTTGTTGACAGTGTGAAGGACCTAATCGGGGGACTGACCGTCAATAAGTCTTGTGACATCAAACAGAATCCATCTTCCATGTTCTTGTTTGAAAGCTCCAGTGAAGAAATTTTTGATACAATCAGTAAGCTAGCGAATAAAAAGTCAGCAGATGTGGATGATGTCCCATGCTTTATCATGAAGCGTGTGGCTCGAGAGTTATCTTCACCTCTGTCTCACCTAATCAACAGAACTTTTGAAGTCGGAAAGTTTCCAGCTCAGTTAAAAAAAGCGATAATTGTGCCGATTTTGAAAAAAGGAGACCCGAGTGACGTCAGTAACTATCGGCCTGTAGCGTTGTTACCGGCGATATCGAAAGTATTCGAGAAAGCCTTCAGCACCCGCTTGCTATCGTTTCTTCATGACAATAAATTGCTGTCGTCACAGCAGTACGGGTTCTTAAAGGGGAGGTGTACTCAGGACGCGATCTTGGCTATTTGCGAAAGGGTACTGGATAGTTTCAATAAGAGATATGAGTCAGTGGGAGTGTTTTTCGACTTGTCGCGGGCCTTCGACTCTGTCAACCATGCTTTGTTGCTCGATATCTTATTCGTATGGGGTAAGGGGGTCACCTTGGCGGTGGCTGAGATCCTACTTGTCGGAACGAAGTCAGGTGGTGCGAATTATGTGGGAGGATGGCAAGTATCTGTCGGGGGCGAGAAGTGTAGCGACTGGTGTCCCCCAGGGAAGTATTCTGGGTCCTCTTCTTTTTGTAATTTTTGTGAACGATCTGATCACTGATGAATCAATTACGCTCTTTGCCGATGACTCATCCATGGTTGTACGCGGTGAAAATAACGACGCTGTGGCGTTCAATGCAACTACAAGTGCAAACAGGATTTTATCCTGGTTTGCGGACAACGGTGTAATTGCCAATTTCTGCAAAACTGAGATGATAGCCTTCACGCCGTTGGGCGGCCGCTCAGACTGTAGCTTATTAGTGAGACTGGGAGCAAATAGCGTCAAGCAAAGTCAAAAGATAAGGTTCCTTGGAGTAGAATTGGACTCCGGTCTTTCCTGGGTGGAGCACACGGGGAGGGTGGCCAGGAGTCTCGGGGTTATGTGCTCCATGGTAATTCAGTTGAGGGGTGTAATTTCTCTCGGCCATTTGAGGATGTTTTGCTGTTCCTCCGTTCATTCTCTGCTGACATATGGCATATTGTGCTGGGGAGGTTCTTCTAGTGTCCGGAGAGTTTTTGTTGCCCAGAAAAGAATAATCAGGTGCATGCTGTCACTTCTTTGTAGAACTTCATGTAGGCCATATTTTGTGGAGTATGGCATCCTCAATGTATATTGTTGTTACATTCTCGAATGTGTCTGTTTTGTGAGGAGAAGTGTTGGACGCTTCCAGCAACAGGGTGAGGTGAGCCGCTATCGGACGAGAAATGCTGACAAGCTGGTAATTCCCAGGTTTGCCTTGACGCAGGTCGCGAGGGGGCCCATTGTCAGCTCTCTCAGGCTTTATAATCATCTCCCTCAGGAATATAAAAGCATGGTCGCGTATCATACCTTCAGAAGAGCCGTAAAGACCATGTTGATTGAAAAATGTTTTTATTCTGTCAATGAATTTTTGAATTTTGTATTTTGACTCCATCTTGTGCAATGACTCCACTTTTTTTGAAGTACATGTGAATTTATTATCCATTGTTTGTTGTAGTGTTCTACTTGTACATACTTGAGTGTTACAAAGTGTGTCTTATCGTACTCATGTATTTTGTTAAAAATGACTTAGCGATATACCTTGTAAGGTCTTCTTGCGCTGAATAAAGATTGTACTGTATTGTATTGTATTGTATTGATAGTTTACGAGTTATTTACAAAAAATCGAAAATTTACAAGGATGGCGCTCTTTTATTGGTCCTAGAAAAAAAGCCAATCATTGGAGTTTTCGGGAATTTCAGTATGTTATTCCACGTTACATTCTGCATCGATCCACCAAATTTCGTCAACTTCCGAATTTCTTTCCGGACAAAACCTATTTTGACCGGACTATACGTAGTTTGTCGTTTTTCTGTACAGACTTTGAATGCTTTCCACTGTGTTCTGCTGTACTAGTCTTTTTCGTAGTGTCTGTCTTCCATATCTCGTTTGCGTTTCTGTCGATTCTGTCGTGAGCCTCTCCCAAATCCACAAAACAAAAGTGTACTGTTTCTTCCTCTCCTATGGCTTTTTCCGTTATTTGTCTTAGAATGAAGATGGCATCTTGCACTCCTCTGTTCGGTCTGAAACCGAACTGTGTGTCTTCAAGTGTCTCCTCTAATTTGTTAATCTCTCAGTCTTTTTCCAGTATTCTGGCAAATATCTTTGCTGCGTTGCTTAGCAGTGTGATTGCTTTATGGTGGTGACATTCTTGACTATCTCCTTTTTTGTATATCGGTGTTATGATACCTATTCGCCAGTGTTGGTGTGCTCTTCCCTGTTTCACTATCGTGTTCATGTTTCCTCTTCGGTCTTCGAGTGCTTCGTCTGTCAGTGCTTCCCAAATCTCATTTGTTATCTTGTCGTGTCCCGGTTCTTTTCCTAGCTTAGCTTCCCTTATTGCCTCCAGCAGTTCTTGTTCTGTAATTACCTCGTCTTGGTTTCTTTCCCATAATGCTTTCCTTTGTGGTGTTTTTTTCTGTTGTTCTTTCTTGTTATACATCTGTTCCTTCTAGTAGCTCTTTGTAGTTTTCTCATTCTATTTCCATTATCTGCCCTTCATCTCCGATAGTGTTTCCTGCCTTATCTTTCAAGCTTTTTAGAACTGTGTTTTTTTGCCTCATGCCTCTGATTGTACTGAAGAAAAGCTTCTCCACCCATTTGTCATTCTCACTCCAAATTCTCCCCAATATCTTTCTTTCTCCTCTAGAATTACTCTCTCAGCCTGTCTACTTGCTTTTTTATATTCTTCGTAATGGCTTGCTTCTCTTGTTCCTATGTACTCCTTCCACTTTTGTTTTTCTCTTCGACTACTTCCTTGGTCCTCTCCGTCCACCAGTTCGTTCTTTTGATGTATCTGTTGACCAGTCTTATCGACCTGCAACTCTTTTCTGCCGCCGACAACACTGCTTCTTCAAATCTCTTCCACATTTTCTCGATGTCCGTGTCTGTTTCCTTTGGTCTCGTTTTTTCCAAGGTGGTGTTTAGTGTTACTTGAAATGTATCGTTCACAGTCGGACAGGTCAGTCTATGGCATTCAATCTGTTTGTTTATGACCTTTCTTCTCCTTATGTCTATATTTTCCTTCCCTGTTTCCTGATTTTCATGATCACTAATAGTGCCCGTGGTTCGATTAAAAATCGAATGGTATACCGCATTTAATGATTAAAGCAAGCCATTTGGTACAGTTGCCCTTAAGACCTATTTGAACGATTTGGCCCGTAGTTCCTAAAAAAATTTTCATGCGGTCTCAAAATTTGGGGGGGGGGGGAGTGAAAAATTGGAAAAATCTTTAAAATAATTCCTTTCACACTAAAAACACGTTTTTGAGGTCTATATAGAGCAACTTGCCTTTAACTAGTATGATCGAAGTACCCACTTCATGATCCGGCCACCGGAAGTCGATAAATAAGCGCCATTTTGGAAAAAGTTAAGTCAAATGAGAAAGCAACAAAGGGTCTTGTGTGGGGTGTCTTTTCCAACGTTTTCTGGGTCGCTGAGCACGATTATGATATGTAAAATACGATTTGAGTTATGGGGTTAAAGTTACTAAAACTACCCCATCGATAAGGTACTTGTTGAGGGTAGAAATAGCAAACAGCAATAATACGTAAAGGTATTCAGTTTCGAAAAATGTATATCAATCAACATTGCACAGTATAAAAATTATTCTGCCATTTCCAGAGAGACAATTGACCATGTTCATCTTGATTCGACTACCGGAAGTCGAGAAATAAGCGCCATTTTGGAAAAAGAAATAAATCAAATTCAAAAGCAACAAATGGTCATGTGTGGGGTATCTTTTTCAACGTTTCCTAGGTCGCTGAGTATGATTATCATAGGTAAAATACGACTAGTCCAATCAAATTAAGCAACAATCGGCAAAACCCGAAATAAATTCGGAAGTTGATGAAATTTGGTTGATCGATGCAGAATTTGGTGTAGAATAGCATACTTCAATTTTCGGAAATTTCGAGGTTGGAAATCTTTTGAACGTCATCCTTGAATATTTCCGATTCTTTTAACCAGTTTACAAGTTATTCAGAGTAAACCGGAAATCTTCAAAGATAATAACGCTCTTTAATTGGTAAAATAAAATCCAAGCAGGCCGATTTTTTCTTAATTTGGCTGGAATAATCCAATCCTATTTTTACCTATCATAATCGTACTTGGAGACTCACGAAACATTGGAAAAGATACCCCACCCAAAACCCTTTGTTGCTTTCTGAATTTGACAGATTTTCTCCAAAATGACGCTTATTTATTTTTCGACTTCTGGTGGCCGGATCTTGAGGTGGGTTCTTGGATCATACTGATTAGAGGCAAGTTGCTCTATATCGACCTCAAAGACGTATTTGTAGGACAAGATATTCTTTCAAAGAGTTTTTCCTATTTCTCACTTCTCCAAAATTTTGAGCCCGCATGAATTTTTTTTAGGATCTACGGGCCAAATCGTTTGCACCATTTCCTACGTCTGCAATCGAGACTTTCTCTCCCTTGTTAACTCCTGCTAGAGATGATCTCAATTCTCACACAGCCCTCGATCAACTAGAACGCCCCCTGCTCCCGTATCGACGTGCTCATTGATTGAGGATTTTTTTCTGAACACTCACATTGTGATTGTGACGAACGTTCCCAAAGAGATAGTGTCCTCTGATACAGGATTAAGTAAGCTAAATGGTGATTAATGTGGTGCAATGGACGAGGCAGACGGCCCGGATGGCCGAATTTTTCTTCACGTCCAGGATATGGTTTTGCACGGTGCCAAAAAAGTGCTGATTCGAAGTAGCGACACCGATATTCTTGTGCTGGCTGTGTCTTCTTTCATCAGTTGAAAAAAACAAGGTTTGGAAAAATTCTGGCTTCTTTTTGGCTCAGGGATAAGCCGGCGCTATATTAGGTGTCCATAGCATTGCTGGATCACTGGGTCAAAACAAATCAATCGCTCTCAGGTGATTCCATTCAGGTACAACCTCATTTTTCAGTACCAAAGATAAGGTCAACCCGGACTTTTGGCAGAGTGAAGAGGCTACCGAAGCATTCAAGAAACTTGTGTGTCCAATGACGAGCTGGATGATAACATTATTCAAGCCTTGGAAATGTTCACGGTTCGGTTGTATGGCATCGACAACCAAATATGTGTTCTTGTGTGAATGAAGCGCGGAAAAAGATTTTTGAGTCAGAAGAAAAAGTCATCAGTGCCATCCCACCTACTCGTTGTTGATACAGCACATAAAAAAAGCCGCTTACCAGGCCAGCCAAATATGGGACAGGGCAGTTGATGGAAGCACATCTCCTTCGCCAGAATCCTGGAGATGGTCGAAACAGGAAAATGGTTGGGTCCCAGTATGGACACTGGACAGACCTACCTGAAATCTGGGCAGCTTGCAGAGAGCTCCACAAATGTGGTTGTCGGACAGCATGCGACACGTATGCGAAAAAAACCAATTGCCTTGCACCCTGGCCTGTGAAAACTTTAAATGATCTAGAAGACAGTAACATCCAAGTTCAAGATGGACATTGTTCAATTTTTTTTATTGGAAGTTGATGAAGTTATATCTTTTCTCATTTTATGGAGCACAATAATTGTGATATTGTGTAATGTTGATACATTTTTTGAAGACTGCTGAATACGTTTACGTATCATAGCTGTTGGCTATTTCTACCCTCAACAATTAGGTAGGTACCCTATCCTCATGGGATAGTTTTAGCTACTTAAACCCGTCACTCAGATCGTATTTTACCTATTTAATTCAATTTATTTCAGTTCATTGTTTCTAAAAATATTCAATTTTTTAGCAAGAGTTTTGTCTAGACAAATGATCAAATGAAGATAAAGGTAAGGTTAAATCAAGACAGAATGCGAATAAATACCAATAAAATAATAACCAATAAAAAATGCCAAATTGAATCAAGACAAAATGCGAATAGAATACCAATAAAATAATAACCAATAAGAAATACCAAGAGCTACAAATAACAAAATTAATGATTGACATCATTTATAGTCACTCCTTAAGGGCAAATGATCATGGGTAGTTTTAGTTACTTCAACCCCGTAACATAAATCGTATTTTACCTATCATAATTGTACTCAGCAACCCAGAAAACGTTGGGAAAGACACCCCACACAAGACCTTTTGTTGGTTTCTGAATTTGACTTATTTTTTTCCAAAATGGCGCTTATTTTTCGACTTTCGGTGACGGGATCGTGAGGTGGGTACTTGGGTCATACTAATTAGAAGCAAGTTGCTGTATATCGACCTCAAAAACGTATTTGTAGCTCAAGGAATCATTTTAAAGATTTTTTCCTATTTTTACTTCTTCCCCCCCCCCAAATTTGAGCCCGCATGAAAATTTTTTTAGGAACTACGGGCCAAATCGTCCAAATAGGTCTTAAGAGCAACTGTACCAAATGGCTTGCTTTAATCATTGAATGCGGTATCTTTATGCGAACCACGGGCACTATAAACAATGACCGCTTCCAATCTCGGGTCCTCATCTTACTCTTTCGTCTGCTACGTCATTCCATATTTTTCTGCTCACCAGAAAATAATCCATTATCAATTTTTCGTTTCTACTTTGTAATTTCCTCGTTATCTAATGTATTTCTTTGTGGATAAAGTGCGTATTTCCAATTTGTAATTCGTTCGTCCGGCTGAGTTCTATTATTCTAAGCCAGTTTGTGTTTCTTGCACTTTCTCCCTGCTTTCCTAGGCACCACTCTACCCCTCCAATTTTATTACCCACTTTCCCGTTAATGTCTCTCATTATGATCACCTTGTGAGTGCTTCTATCTATCTCCAGCTGTAGTTCGTTGTAGAAGTTGTCCTTTTCGTCCTTCTTTGCATCCTCGTTCGGACCATAGGCCAATATGGAAGTGTATCATTCTTTTCCTTTCCCCTCCGAGATATCAACAGATAGTATTTTTCCAATTGCAGCATGCACACCCTTGCCTTTTCTCTTCGTCTCTGTTACACCTATGTGATCAATTTGTAGTTTCTCTAGCTCTTCCGTCAATTCTTCCTTCTTTCCGTTCAGGCCCCTAGCATTCCAAGCTCCCAGTTTGAGCACACTTTCCTTCTCTTCTCTAATTTTGCTCCTTTGGCTATTATTCTTTTTGTAACGCTTTCCTTCCATATTCTCCTCATGTCCGTGTTCATTGCCATTGTCTCCGTTTTCTCGCATTCCTCCTTCCCCGTCCCGTTACCTCATTCTCCTTCCTGCTCAGTATCATGTCCATTTTCTTTGCCGTTGTCCTTGTTCTCTTCCTTCCTCCGTCATCTCTTCTTCCATTTATCTTCGGTTTTTGGTGTCGGGTTCTCAATTTTTGCAGCTCTTAGTCCCCTTTCTGTGTCGCTCATCTGCATTCCTGTCCGTCGACATTAATTCTTTGATATCCCATCTTCACCATATTTCCATTTGCTCTCTGTTCTTCAACTACGCTTCTAATTTCTTTCTGAATGGTTCTTTCCCTGACTGTTGAGTCACTTTCAATATATATATATATATATATATATATATATTCGAGTATCTAACAGCTTCTTCTTTGCTTGCATGATCTTGAGTTTTTCATCAAAGTTTCGCTACCACTCTTTCTAGTTTGTTCCCCTTTCCCACGGCATACGCTCACTATCGCTGTCTTCATTTGCAAGTTCTTCGCAATAAATTCTTCTAACATCTCCTTCTCTTGTCCTTCTCTCACTTCCAGTCCCATCACAACAACGTTGTTTCTTTTTTCCTCTTCCTCCTGTTTTTCCGCCCTATCCTTCAGTGTTTTCCAATCTCCTTTATAACTTTCCTCTCTCCTCCGTCCACTTTGTTTCTCGGCTTACTATTTCTTTTCTCAGCTTCTCAAGCTCTGCCCTTATTTCTGCTATTTCGTTTTCAAAATAGACGCATTCTTCCGCATTTCTTCACTCATGGACTCTTCCATTTCCTTTATCAATGCCTTTATCTCTTCCATCTCTATTTGTTCAATCTCCGATCATTGAACTTGGAGAAGTTTAAGCTGAAAAAGTAAGCGTTTTTTCAAAAAAGTTCGAAGCCGCACTAGAATGAGGCTCTCCGAAGGTCTTGAAGTACAACCACACAGTCAATTTGTAGTCCCATCCGTTATCTTCACCTTTCTTTCTGTTTTGTTACTTTAGCTTGATTGGTTCAAATTTTGTATTGATTCATCAAAACTCAGTCACACAGCTAGTTGCCTTAAGAACCATTATTTCTTCTATTGGAATATTTCAACAATAAAAAAAACCTAGTAACGAGTTGGCTCCCCTACCCTCTGTAGCTGATAACACGGCTTGGCATCTTCTTTGCATACTACCAATACAAATATTGTCGATGGTATTTTGATCAACCAGGCGACATGCCTCGACCACAATTTTAGCCAGCTCTTGCAAGTTTTGCGATTGTAGCCTAGCGCGTCCCAAACGTGCTCTATAGGGTTGAGATCTGGGTTGCGAGCGGGCTATCATCATTCTTGTGAGTCCAAGCCATTCAAAAAACTCATCCACAACTTGTGTGGGGAGGCCTCCACCATATTTGCCTACAGCACCAGTTTTTTACTAGAATTTTTCATGATCCTTGATGACCCAGGAATCGCTTGAGATATGGCCCCATACAGCCTCACAAAAATGTCCATGGCAAAGCTTTTCTCAAACCTGTGCCTCCAGACTGCATACTCAGGTTACAACAAAATGAATCATTGCAGAACGAAATGGAAGAGGCAGAACCAGCTGAGGCTGGAGCAGCTCCGCCACCAGGCTTCCGTGGAGAAAGAACTGATGAACGCCTCCGGGAGTCTGAGGAATTCGAACGGCGATCCGGCTCCTTGCTGCCAGTCGACGGTCATGCCGAGGTACGGCGCCCAGTCGCCGTGCAGCTTTCTGACGACGGCTGCAGCTGCAATATTCCACAATGTCACCTACGTCCACGGGTGTCAGCTGTAGAGTGATTCTCTGTACCTATTTATTGTTCATACAAGATCTCCCAGAGGACGTTCGCATAATTTACAAGGCAGAGTCCTAGATTAGACTCCTTACCAACAGTTTTTCGACTTTTTTTCACGAACCATCAGACCCACCAAACTTCAAAACCATTCACCAGATTTCAGTGGAACTCAAATCAATGGAAAAGCCAACCTTTGGAGAGCTGTACGTCGATTGATGTTGAGCTCTTGGCAAAAAATCAAATACGCATTTTTCAGTTCAACTTGCGACATCTACCATGTGAATTATGCGAACTCATTCTGGGACATCCTGTAAGTATATTGTATTTATTGTTTTGTTGATTCAAACTTTCTATAGTTCTCACTGAAGATATTTAGTTGATAGAAAAACTATATTGTACTTGGACTATGTAAGATCTAACCGTGGAATTGTTTGTATGTACATAAAGTATACAGTTTAAGTTTCTTGGCGTTTACTTATCTTCATTTCGGATTATGATAGTTATCTTCATCACAAAGATAGAACCCGAAAAGCGGAAAAACAGACACCAAAAAGGTACTTGGAGGGTCTAGATAAAATACCAAAAGCTGACGGCACTTTAGTGGTAACATCACAACAAAATATTACGTTTCAGTTACCGCACCAGACGAGCTTTTTGGTGGAGGCGCCAACTCAGCCTCATGACCTCATTAAAACTCTTAAGGTAAGGCTTTGGTACACATTGTCGCGGACAAATTGTCGCGGAAAGTTCGTCGCACAAACGATTCGTCGCAAAAAAAAATTTGCCCTTTGTCTTGGTTTTACTAACCTGTTTTGTTCTCTCTTGCTTTCAGGGTTCTGATGAGACCCTTATATCTTACTGTATTATTTGAAATTCTTCTGGACGCCCTTTTTCTTTCAATGTCTTTGAACCTCTAGTGAGTCTAATTGCATCACTCCGCGCACTTCTAGTAGTGCAACGAGCTTCCGACACTCTAGTAAACCCCTTTTGCCTTAATGTGATATTTGGAACCCTATCGAGCCCCTTGTGTCCGCAAGTGTTGTTTTGACACCTAATTAGCCCTTCAGGTTTTTTCATGACTACCAGAGTCCCAGCAAGCCCTCTGTTGCGTTCTTGTGTTATCCAGACCTCCATTGGGCCTCCTTGTGTCTTTAGTGCAGTTTAAAGCCTTTGGTGAGCCCCTTGCATTTTTCCGTGACTTTCGTAACCGTAAGCACCCTTGTGTTTTCATGTCATATTCGGAGCCCTATCCTGATGAGTTTCCTTATATTTTTTCTGAACTCTGCTGAGCCCCCTTACAATTTTTCGTGACTTTCGGAGCATTAGTGAGCCCCTTGTGTCTTCATGTGATGTTTGGAGCCCGGTCGGGCTCCTCACGTCCTCAAGTGTAATTTTGAGCCCTGATGACCCTTCTCATATTTTCATAGCTCTCAGAGTTTCAGAGATCCCCATTTTTCAAACTTGTGTTATCAAGAGCCTCAATGGGCCCCAGTGTGATTTGAAGCCCTGCTGTGCCCCCTTGCATTTCCTGTGACTTCCGGAGGAGCAAGCAGCGTTGTGCCATCATGTAATGTTCGGAGCCCTACCGGGTCCCTTTGCTTCTTAAAATGTAATCAAAGCCTCTGATAAGCCCCAGAGCTGATAGGCATCCAAGATTGAAGCTCTGTTGAGCCCCCTTTTATTTTTCCGAGGCTTTAGGAGCACTAGTAAATTAAGTGCCTTTATGTGATATTCATCCTCTTATCGGGGCCCCTTGCATTCTCAAGTGCCGTAATGTGTTTCATAGCTATCAGAAATGGAAGCCCTTCTCATCATCTTCTGTTATCCAGAGCTTCATTGCGCCCCCTTCTTGTGTCTTCAATGACTTCCCAAACTAATCCGAAGACCTGCTGGGTCCCCTTGTATTTTCCGTTACTTTCGGAACACTAAGCACCCTTGTGCCGTCATGTCATTCGGAGCCCTATCGATCGGAGCATTGGTGAGTCTCTTGTGTCTTCATATAATATTCCGACTCTTGTTGCCCCCCCCCCCCTGTAAGTGTAGTCTTAATTTAAGCCCCGTCATGTTTTTTCATGGCTTTCAGGGTACCAGTAAGCCCGGAGGTAATCCCCTTTTGCGTTCTTTTGTTAAACAGAACTCCGTCGGGTTCCATTTTGTCGTCCATATCATTTGAAATCCTGCCGAGTGCCCTAGTATTTCTCCGTGGGTCGTGGAGCTCCATCGGGTCCCCCTTGTGCCCCAATGTATCATTTGGAGCCCTGATGAGCCTCCTGATGTTTTTCGTAGCTTTCAGAATTCCAGTGAGCCCCCTTGTTGACTTGTTGTCCTAGTTGCCCTCTAAGGGCCCCCTCGTCTCTTCAACGTCTTTCAGAGTCCTGCTGAGCCCCATAGCATTTTCCCGTGGCTCACAGAGCTCTATCGGGCCCCCTTGTGTTCTCATGTAACGTTTGGAGCCCTGATGAGACCCCCCATTATCTGAGTAGTTTTCAGAATAGAGTATTATACTTTTGAAAAAATATTTTGTTTTCGATGGAATCGGAAACTATATTGAAAAAAAGCTGACCCGTATTTTTTTATTTTGCCATAAATCGTATCGTTTGGCCGCAATAAATAAACGAAATTCCTATATTCTGCCTATTTCTGACGTCATTTACACAGGCAGTATAGGCGGCGACTCGCTGTGACGTCAGAACTAGTTGATGTTATTTATTTATTGCACCCAAACGATACGAGTTTTGACTAAATAAAAAGACACGGGTCAATTATTTTTCAATCTAGTTTCCATTTCAATCGAAAAAAAATTTTAGTATAATACTCCATTCCAGTGAGCCGTGCCTTCTTGCGTTGTTAGAGGTCCTAGTGGCCCTCCAAAAGCCCTCTTGTGTCTTCAACGTCTTTTAAAGCCCTGCTGAGCCCCATAGCATTTTTACATGGCTTACGAAGCTCCATTCAGCCCCTTTCCTTTGTTTCCTCATGTATTGATGAGCCCACTTATTTCTTCCGTAGCTTTGAGAATATCAGTGAGCCGTCTTGTTGCCCTAGTTGCCCTCTGAGGGCCTTCTTGTTTCTTCAACGTCTTTTGAGGCCCTGCTGGGCCCCCTAGCATTTTCCGTGGCTTACGGAGTTGTATCGGGTCCCCTAGTGCCCTCATGTATCGTTTGGAACCCTGATGAGCCCCCTTTTTTGTAGTTTTCAGAATTCCAGTGAGCCCCTTTGTGCTTTTCTGCGCTGTTCAAGGCCCTAGTGATCCTTCGTGGGTCCCATTGTTTCTTCAACGTCTTTTGAGACCCCGCTGAGACCCCTCACCTTTTTCTGTGTCTTTTGGAGCATTAGTGAGTTCCTTGTGCTTCCATGTGTTATTCGAAGTTCTATCGGCCCCCTTGTGTCCGAAAGTGTAGTTTGGAGCCGTAATTAGCCCCCATATGTTTTTTCACAGCCATCGATCTGAACTCAAGCAAACTTTATTGGATCCCATTGTTTCTTCAACGTGTTCTGAAGCCCGTGAATCGCAGATGCTAATAGCAATAATTCCAATAATTCTGTAAAGCGAAATCTTTTTTTGTGAAGCAAAATACTGAAGAATCAAAAAGAGACATTCCGGAAGACTACAGACTACAAAACACGAGACAAAACATCACAGGGTGGTATTCACGGGGATTATAAAGCCAATTTTGGATCATCGTAGGTCGATCTCTACGAGGTTTGTAAAGCTTTCACATTGAGAAGATCGGGGAGATCGTGAAGCGACAATCAAAATCTCTTAATTTTGTAGAAAAAACATTTTTAAGCATGGGATGTTCGCAGATCAAATCACAATAACATACTCGTACAGCATTTTTTTTGAAATACCAGGGTTGAGGAGCAATCGCTCAGAGAATATCCATAGATCCGAATAACCAAGTGAAATCTCGAAAGTTCATAGGTTCGTTCAAACATCTAAGATTATAAGACAATTTATCTAGATGATCGTGAGTGGATGTCCCAGACATTTGTAGAGAAAATTTGAAGGATCGTAGGAAAGCATCATTTTTCAAATGACAGCTATGTCTTAGTATATTTCTCACGATTTCTCCGAGTTTCATGAAGAAACATCTTCGAGAATCGCATGAGCAGCATCTCCAATGTACCTACAGGAAGTATTCAATGTTCATAGAGTGATGTTGATCAGGAATCTTGGAAAGTGGTATATAGGAGGGTCATGGAGAATCGTTGGGAAAGAAAAAAATCCACAAGGATTTGAGAGAAATATTTCAATAGTGGTACAGAGATATTTGTGACCATTGTGAAGTTACATTGCTGGTATCTACAGGACGACAGCTTTGACGGTATTTCCGGGATCTATTTTCAGTCTCATAGAATAACATATTCGAGAATCATATGAGCGACATCTTCTATGTTCATAAAGTAAATACTCAAGAATCGCAGAGTGGAGTAGGTATGCTAGGGTCATGGAGGATTGTAGGAGAGAAAAACTCACAAGTATCTCACAGAGATATTCCAAAGGGTCCTAGAGAGATATCTTCCACTATTGTAGAGAAACATCTTGCGCTATTCCTGGATCAATAATTGATCAAAAGCTACGAAGGTATTTCCAAAATTTATTCCAAGTTTCATAGAGCAACATCGCCAAGGATCATATCAGAAGCATGCTTAAAATTCCAAGAGCGAATATCTGCGAATAAAGTGATATCTAATGGACCATTGCCACTGACGTCACGCAGTTCTGTCTTGAACAGCTGATTCGGGGCAACGTCAGTCAGAGGTAGGTTATCTCTCATGGGGCACGTCGGCTATACGTCAGTCATGTGCGTCAGTCAGATTTGTAGTATGTCAATCTGTCAGTCGGTGTCGGTGTGTGAAAGTCACTGGTGTCACAAAGTTTTGTCAAACTGGCACATACAGTTGTCATCATGTTGACGTTGCCCCGAATCAGCCGTTCGACACGTGCATGTGACGTCATGTGGAAATGGTCTATAGGATTTTGGAAGATTATTGTTATTCAATATCTTCATGAATCTAAGAGAGTTATTCCAACGACCGTACAGCTAGGTTTTCAAGTATAGTGAAGTTAAATTTCTCAGAATCAGTGAAACAAAATTTCTTAGCAGAATTATTTCCGAAATTTCCACAAGTTCCGTTGAACGACATTTCTGAGAATCATTAAAACGGCATCTCCGATGCTCCTAGACCAGAAGATTTGAGGATCGCAAAGCAATATCTGAAAGGATCGTGAAGTGTAATTTTGTAGCAATTGAAATTCCCGAGGATCGTACAAAGATATTGGACAGGGAGCTGGTGCCTCAAAACTTACGTCATAAGGTACTTGATTTTAACCCTGTAGGTTGTGGGTCTAATGTGCGTTGATAAGGTTGTTGAAAATTGCTTTGTCTTACATGTCAGACCGGGGGCTTTAGGCTGGTATGAGCCTGACAATTTTCGAATGTTGGGATATTTCTAAAATTCCCAGTTTCATACAGAAACATCCACTAGAATCAAAAGAGCAACATCTTTAATGTACCTAGAACGTATATACAAAAGGTATAGGGCTATATTTCATAGGATTTTGGAAGAAATGTCTCAAGGATCGAACAAAGATGTTTGTGAAATTGAGGGTCGTACCAATCCGATGATTTTTGAGAAGTTCCTACGATGACTCCTCAGCGATATCTCCAAAAATTTGGGCGGTGATATTTTTGTTCCCCGATATAAAAGAGCGAAGTCTCCATCACCGAGTGGGTACCGTATACGGGGTGTCCGTTTTTCGAGGCTAAGCATGGGTATCCCGCTTATCTTGAGAGATACAAAGTCGCACTCAACCAAATAGTAGCATGAATATAACGAATGACATCATTGATTCAATGAATAAGTTCTTCAAAATCGGTCCAGTGAACCAATTCATTGCCGGAATGAACGTTACAACATTAAATGATGAACTTTTCTTGAGGGAGTACTTGGATTCATTATATCTATGAAAGGTGTGCTTGATACTCTTTTCATTGAATCAATGCAACTGTTCATAACGGCAATGTTGAAGTTACATAAACTGACGTTGAAAATTCATTGATTTGATGATCATCTATACATTCCATCGATGAACCCTGGTCATAACCGTAATGAACAGCCGGTCATTGATTTTATGCATAAAATCCTTAAATAATGATACCTGTTTTTGGTTTGATGAATAGGTTCATGGATAAATTAATTTAATTATTCGATCTAGGGGTTATTTGTAGGCAAAATATGAAGAATGTAGATAAATCTATTTCCTTGCGTTATTTTTCAAAATAGAAATTTCGAATTTGGCATGCGATTTCCTGATGGATACATCTAGAAGACACCCTTAGTTCCATCAAAAACTTAATACTGTGTTAAATTTTAAGATTTAATCAGATTTAAATATACTGGTGAAATTGACTCAAAATTGAATTAATTCCGCCATCATGGTTAAATTTGAACTATTGTTAAATTCAACACATCAATATCAAATTTTTGGTGGGACTGAGGGTGTCTTCTAGATGTATCTATCAGGAAGTCGCCTGATGCCAAATTTGAAATTCCTATTTCGAAAAATAGAGCGAGGAAATAGGCTTACTCTACTTTCTTCATATTTTGCCTACTAATAAACTCCTTAATCGAATAAATAAATAAATAATTTTATAAACCTATTTGTTAGGCATATAGTTACATATTATAATAAATACACGTAGGTACCAAGCTATAATAATAGGTACAAACTCAAAAAAATTTCCTCACATTTTTAATTTTTCAAAGAATTACATTGAATATGAGCTTAAATGAACAAACTAACTGATTTTGTGGAAAAATCTCAATAAAGGATCAGAACAAAATAGAAGAAAATACAAAAGCTTTTCCCTATACTGGCGTCCCAGTTCGATAGAAACAACTGTCTCCCGTCGTGTAGATGGCATCATAATCCATGTCAATCTAAAAACAGAACAAAGGATATCAATTAGGTTTTGCGCGTTTATACGTTTTCTGAAAATGAAAGTGATACTTGGGTATGAAAATTTCGCTGTTTCTGATTATGAAAATAGGCTTTAGGTACACGCTAGGTGTCTAAGAATGATAAATATTTCATTACCACATGGGTACCTACCAGTTTGTATATAGTACGCGTTTGATGAAAAGGCCATCTGTTAAAGATTTCCGCCCTTGTGTCCATTTTCCTGATCTCATCCATGCGAAACTGTCAGCACGCCTTCCAGTAACTATCAAGCTTATTGGTTGACAGCTTATAGAGTTTCGAAGATTTGGTAGCATCGGCGTCTTCATCTGGAACTGGAAAAAGAAATTATTATTATTTATTACCGGAATGAAAGTGAACATTGTAACCATACCAAACTGTTTTTCTGGTCAAGAAAATTTCTTGGATGTTTGTTTCGATTTTGGCACCTCAACTCAATATGCTTCTCTACGGGTTTTTTGAAAATACTTCCCAAGTTACAGTATTTCACATGCAACTCCCCTCCTTTGCTCGTTCGCTGTAGTATTCCTAAAAAGACAAAATACATGAATAATTATGTAAATGGACTCAGAGTGCAAAATTTACCAGTTTTTTAGTAGGAAACTTCCCCTTGCCAAGCCTTTTGCTTCTAGTTCTATTGATGTATCAAACCCAAATTCGACTGTTCAATAATCAGGCTCTTGAATTCGTTGGTGAATATAACGGTGAACAGAATAGGGCCACCTACCTTATCGAAACAAAGAAATCAGCAACCAACACGTTTCAACAGTTCTAGCTTGTAGTGTAGCCATGGACTTCGCTCGGGACAGAACAACGGTTGATGCAGAAAACAACTTATGAAAATGAGGAAAGTGGTGCGTTCTGCACCGTGCGCATGCGCTTCAAAGATTCGATACATTAGTATAATGTATGTTTCATTGTATTGATGCCGAATCATCACTCAATGAAATTGTTCATTATTATAGTGAACATTGATTCAGAATCACGGATTGGATTAATGTATCAAATCATTAATACTATGTATTGCGATGTCAATGAATCCCATCATTGAGAATTCGGTATGATTGTCATTATATCAATGAATGTTGTTCTTGATATAAATGAACTTTTCAGCATAATTTAATCAATGCCGCATTCATTGTTTAATGAGGCTCCGTACATTGTATACATGATCATTGGTTATAAACGAATGATTTATCACACTTCATTTTACATAACATACATGAAAATTTCATTGAAATAATGAAAGTGAAGTCGATGAAAGCTGTTCATTTAAGCTATGATCAATAATTTTTTGAGTGCGGTTGACTTAGGAAAAAGTTGCGTATTTTCATGACGATCAATGATCCAAAAAGGAATTTGACGTATCGATTTTAGTTTTTGAGATATCGTGAAAAAACAGGAATTTGAATTTTGTTTTCATTTTTTATTCAAAAAACGGTTGAAGGTGGCCTTTTCTAATCTAGATATTGTCAGGGCACTTTTACAAGGGGAATTCAAAGCTACCAAAATCTTTTATCTAGCTTTCAAGGCAACCGAGATACGACATTCAACTTTTTTCTCCAATGGGCGCCATATTGGACTTTGATATTTTTGAATACGATATTCTTTTCTGGTTACAACGATGTGCGACACGTCACTGTTGAATAGATGTTCAACATTCACGTTTTTTTTTTATTGTCGGTGCTGATTTTGTTTCCAAAGCACTCTTTGAAAAATAAAAAAAAAATTTGCTCAAAAGCATAAATTCAACAGTGACATGTGACACATCGTTGTAACCAGAAAAAAAAAAGTATTAAAAAATGTCAAAATTCAATATGGCGCCTTTAAGAGAAAAAAAATTTGAATGTCATATCTCGGTTGTTTTGGAAGCTAGAATGAATATTTTGACAACATTGGATTCCACTTGGAAAATTGCCTACACAATGTCTTGATTAGAAAAGGCTACCTTCAACCGTTTTTCAAATAAAAAATAAAAACAAAAATTACAAATTTCTGTTTTTTCTCGATATCTCGAAAACTAAAACTGACAAGTCAAATATCTTTTTGGATCAATGATCGTCATGAAAAGTCGCAACTTTTTTTTGATTGACCCGACTCTGTATCTCTAAAGATAAGCGAGATACCCATGATTAGCCTCAGATTCCTGATAGGCCAGTCAAATAAGGAAAGCTGGAAGGAAAAAGCTGTTGGAGTTTTGGAAATTTGACAGTAATGTCCGGTAAAGTGTACTGTTAAACATACTGAAAGTCCTCAACTCTACCTATTGAGCTCGAGCCGCCATCTTGGAAAAATGGTCCTTCGATCCAGTTTTCTGGTTATATTCCTCTAATCATCAGAGATATTCAATTCAGTTTGATAAAAAATCAAGGCTATAAAATTGTCTACAAAAATTGTTCCATACCGACTTTTTTCGCATATCTGTTGAAATTAAATAAATTGAATTAACAAAAAAAAAATAAAAAAATTAGCGATTTTTTGCCTATGACTAGAGATATTGTCTCCGAAATTTGTGGAGATGTTGGCAGTCTACATCAAAGCTAAACGTGACAGTTGAGGTAAAAAAAAATGCAAAAATATTTTTTTTTTAATTAAGCAAAAATTTGGTTTTCGAGTTTGACATTTCCAACAGGGCGGAGTAAGGGTTTCAATCGAACATCAATCAGTTTTGATATTTACATATTGTAAGACAAGATTTCATAAGTATTGTGCCTTCACGAGCTTCTGGAATGCTCGATATGAATTAAACTGAAAGAATAATAGCTATGTCCAAAAAGTGTTGTCGATTGGTTCTGAAGGAAACATTTTGAAACAAAAGACATCAGCAAAGGATATACAGGAGGTCCAAAGGTTATTCAACTGTATATGAGCCCCATATTGATGTGCCTTATCCAAAATAGTACGAAAGAATCAATCAAAATGTGAAAATCCACCCTGTATAACAAAAAGTAACGATACAAAATGGAAGTAGTAGATCATACCTGGTGCCAAGAATACAGCTTTCACATTGCTGGAAAAAAGAACAAAATTATTTGATTTATTTGAAAGTTATCAGGCCTCAAACTTGACTTTACAAATTTCACCTAGTCAAATAGGGAAAAGTAGAGAGAAGTAACTGTCGGAGTTTCAGAAGTTTGACAGGGATGTTTGCTAAGGTATACTTATAAACATACTAAAAGTCCCCACCTCTACTTATTGCGCTTGAGCCGCCATCTTGGAAAAATGGTCCTTCGATCAAGTTTATTACCATTTTTCCAAGATGACGACTCGAGCACAACAGGTAGAGGCGGGGAATTTTAGTATGTTCATCTGTTCACCTTGGCAAAGATCCCTGTCAAATTTCTGAAACTCCGACAGTCACTTCTCTCTACTTTTCCTCATTTGACTGGCTGAAATTTGTCAAACTCAAACTGAAAAGTCAAGTTTGAGGACTAATAACTTTCAAATAAATCAATTAATTTTGTTCTTTTTTTTTAGAAATGTGAAGGCTGTCTTTGTGGCACCAGGTATGATCTACTACTTCTATTTTGTATTGTTACTTTTTGTTATACAGGGTGGATTTTAACATTTTGATTGATTCTTTTGTACTATTTTGGATAAGGCACATCAATATAGGGCTTATATACAGTTGAATAACCTTTGGACCTCCTGTATATCCTTTGCTGATGACTTTTGTTTTGAAATGTTTCCTTCAGAACCAATCGACAACACTTTTTGGACTACTTAGCTATTGTTCTTTCAGTTTAATTCATATCGAGCATTCCAGAAGCTCGAGCAGGCACAATACTGATGAAATCTTGTCTGGCAATATGTTAATATCAAAACTGATTATTGTTCGATTGAAACCTTTACTCCGCCCTGTTGGAAATGTCAAACTCAAAAACCAAATTTTTGCTTAATTTGAAAAAGAATGAAAAAAAAAATCGCAATTTTTTTCCTATCTCAACTGTCACGTTTATAGCCCAGGCTTTTTAGCATTTAACATGAAACAAATTAATCCACGTGCAATCTTCACGGTATCGTACCCACTTAACCTTACTAAACAACATACTAAAAGTCCCCAACTTTCCTCTGTGTGCGTCATAATTTTTGAGGGGGGGGGGGTCAAAATTTTCATTAAAAAAATTCTAGGACAAGAGTAGTCTAGTCATTGGCTCCAAATTTATCATATTTGGATACATTGGGGTATAAGTGAAACTTAATGACAAACCAGACGTCTATGGTCCCCGTGAGGGGAGCTCGGGAGGGGGGCAATTGGTGACCTGTGCAAGAGATTTGGTTTTCATTATTAGTGAGACAATACTGGCATGTTGGGTATCGTTTTCCACTAAATTTGACCTTGCAAATCCGATTATGACATTTAAATTCTGTTTAAAAAATCTTTTGAGCAATTTTTGGCAGAAAAACGTGATTTTGGGACCAAAATAAAGCCGGTTTTTCAATTTGGGTTATTTTTGCGTTTGATGCAATAATCATTTGGATTTAAGATTGGGTGAATTATATGGACTTTTCTGCATAAGACTGTCATATCATGAACGCGACGTAAGTGGTTACAAGGTGAGAAAAATAATTTATTGAAAAAAATGTCGAAGTCCTAAATGTCACTCAAAAATATCTCCGCGCAGTTGAAAAAAATGTATTGTAGCTGTAATATGGCTTTGATTTCATCTTTCAAGGTTTCTTCTTGTAGCTAAAACAATTCTCTAGCTTTCGAAAAAAGAGCACTCTACATTACAATAATCATAATATAACAACAGCAACTTTCCCGCGGGTATAGTAACATTTTTCAGTTTCAAGCTGGCTTACACCGCACATCAAACCAACTCGATTTTATAGTATTCAAGAAATGATAATTATGTCGAATGCCTGATGTAAATGCGTAAAATAGTTGCAGTTATCCATCCTATTCGAAATTTTGAACATTGATGTATTCAACGTGAAAATATCGTAAATTAAAAATCCACAATTTTCAAGAGCAAATCATCATTTTTTTCAAATCAAAAATGCTCACAATCTTTCCAAAACAGAGCTTCAACATTGTATTTACATATTAATGATGTATTGGAAGTCTAGCACAGCACAGGAAGATTTTTATAGCCATGCTCTGCAAAAAATATCGAATAATTATTATTATAATCTCAAGTTCACTAGTAGTCAAGAAAAATCCCATCTAACTTACCATGCGTACTCTCAGCTTATTTTGTCCAATATAGCAATATATTAGTTCCGTTGAAACTAGTCTGTTGATTTCCAAACAATAAATCGATAGTTACCTCGAATACCTACCGATAGTACCTATACCCATCTAAAATAATAGCTAAGTTATCTAGCACCTAGAGGGACTAAATACATAAGTTTATAAAGATAACAGATCGTCCTTAGGGTCATACCTACTCAACAAGGTGGGGTAGACTCTCACATGTTGTGCCCCTACAGAACTCACTTACACATCTGCGAACAAGACAAGGAAGATCGCCTGCATCTATATTTTGGACCGCAGTTCTTCTTGCAGTTGCAAGACACTATCTTCAAAAGAGTCTCCGGAGCTGGAGGAAGATGCGTCTTGACGGGGACCAACTACACGTGGGTGCTCCCGCGTAGCCCACCGTATTGTTTGTTTGCACCTAGAGTACCTTAGCTATTATTATCTAGCGAAAACCAGAGGTTAATCCGAGGTCTAGGAGCAGCGATATTGCGTGAAATGACAGACACACAGACGGACGGACGGACGAATAATGAAATAAAATATCTTTGTTGTTTGTCTATCTAGAGTACCTAAGCTATCATCTAGCAACAACCCAAGCGCAATCCGAAGTTTAGTAGCTGAGATATTGCCGGACACTGCAGACGGCAATAACAAGAACAAACTATAAAAACATGATGCACAAAGAGGAAAATTGAGAAACTGTACCTAGTACCTACTCATACGAGTACTACCAGACCAGATTCAGACAGTACGTTGCTGTGCATATTGAACGTAGAATCAATTATTACAGATCAAAGTCTAGGTTAATAATGTTGAAGTGATTTTCCCCATACAATGCATTTGACGTAACTTCATAGAATCCTTATTGGAATTGCTGGACAATTCACAATGGAGCTAAAAGATACGTCATTTTGAAGCTAAAACTGTAGGGAATCTACTGCATATAATAATACCAAGTGATATTGAGTGGTCGATGCAAAAGTAAAATGTTGACTGGAGCATAAGAAAAAAAAACACGAAAAAAGTGTCATTATCAAGAAATTAAGACTGTTAGTGTCAAATTTTGAACAAAAGCTATCCCATATCATTCACATTGATTCATTATCTTTCATTCAAGACCAAGATAAGAGAAATTTATTGGGTGGTTGAGAACTAGGAGCATTTTTAATCGGGAAGTGCATTTTGAGGTGTCTTCATCTTTGCCTGTCAAAAAAACAATGACGCACACGGGGGAAAGTTGGGGACTTTTAGTATGTTATACAGCAAAATCTAGTGAATCCAAAACTGAAGAGATTGACCGTGTTTTAATTTGTTTCATGTTTTGCCGTTTTTTCGACTGAAAAGCCTGGGCTATTAGCTTTGATGTAGACTGCCAACATCTTCACAAATTTTGAAGACAATATCTCTAGCCACAGGCAAAAAATCGCTTATTTTTTGATTTTTTTTTTGTAATTTAATTTAATTAATTTCAACAGATACGAGCAAAAATCGGTATGAAACAATTTTTGTAGACAATTTTATAGCCTTGATTTTTTATTAAACCTAATTGAATATCTCTGATGATTAGCGGAATATGAGCAGAAAACTGGATCGAAGGACCATTTTTCCAAGATGGCGGCTTGAGCTCAATAGGTAGAGTTAAGAACTTTTGGTATGTTCAACAGTACACCTTACCGGACATTACCGTCAAATTTCCAAAACCCCAACAATTTTTTTCCTCAAACGGAAAAATTGGTTCTAATTGACTGGCCTATGAGGATTGTACAGCAATGACTCTGAGAAGTCTCAGATTTGGCAATTGGACTGCCGCTATTTGTTGCGAGCAATTCTCCGAAAATTGTAACGGATATTCCGAAAACTTGTGGAGCGATAATTTCGAAAATCGTGGATTTATTTAGCAGTAATCACAAGAGTTCAAGTAACTAAGACTAAGCAGTCGAGGTGTTTCTCGAAGAGCAAGTTGAACAGATGTTTTGAAGCCAATTACAAGTGATTGACAAATAATCCGAAAGCCCTCGGCGTCCTCCCCCTATAGCTTACGAGCAAAGCACATGTATTTATGTATACATTTTGATACGCAGACATTGTATAGACCAACAACAGTCCCAGGCAACATTAACAAAACCAATTGCCATTGAACATCAATCAGCAGTAAGCGAGTTCTTATTATGCCGCCTGTATAGAGATACCGTACGTATATGGAGTTGTATGGATAGAGAGAGAATTGAATGGAACTCCACCGCTGACTGCTCTAATGGCCCTCCAACCGGGCACAGAGACCATTATGTGTGATCCCCGTGGACGGTTCCTCCTAATGGCCCCGTGCGGCCACTTGACTTCTTGTGTCCTCCGGCGCCCGTCTGCCATTGTCCTGCACCACTTGCGCTCGTTATTCTCCAATTTTTTCCTCCACCCATGTACGCTCTTCGCGAACGTGTGTGCAATTATTCGCGCATATCTACCGATTTCCCCCCGGTGCCGGTGATGGGCAGATACCTATGCCACCTCCTCCGTGGCGTTCTCATCGTGACTTTATCGTCGCCAAACCGCACGACGATAATTTTAAGATGCAAATGCCGCCCTTCAGAATTCATGTTATTCGTGAACGTGCCTTTGCAGGCGCGTAATAAGTCTGGTTATGCATCCTCGGGCGTCCGTCGGCCGCGATCCGGGGGTAGTTTACCCTCTAGTTATACAGCAATTAACATATCATTTGGGTGTTTGTGCTCGTTATGATATACGGCGGAGTTGAGAGAGAGAGGAGCTCCGGCTCTGGCTCTGGCTCTGGCTCTGGCCTGGCCCCCCCGTCGGCGCTGTATGGTTTTGAATAATAGACTCTGATTGGCACGTAAACCCTCCTCGTTGCTCGTTATTATTTTCGCGATGCCCGGGCATGGAAAGTGGAAAACAGGGAAACCTTTCAATTATGCTTATTTTATATCCCGATAAGCCGTGCGGTCGAAATGATTCGTTTCAATTACATGACTCTACTCTAATGCGACAGAGGAAGTCGCGTCATTTTCCGCCCGTCGACGCTATCAATTTTCATCAATTTATCAGGTGATGAGCCTTTTCTTCCGCAGTTTGGGATGTGCAAATGGAAGGGACGACGTAAATCTGTTTATGCTCCAGCAGATATTCCAAAAGTTTGCAACATCATCTGTTCTATTGTTACGTATTTCGCGTACGGGTCCGAATATATATGAGATGATCGTTTCAAACACACACTGTTTATTGCTGCGTACTACAAAAACTACACCGCAACAATTATCCACTTGGAATTATCGCTGTGATTACTACTCGCTTTTAATCCGCTTGCTACCACTTAGCATTTCAATTCATTACTGCCGCACTGAGAGAAAAGATTTCGAATATTTATTATGGAAAACACAGACTCGTTTATTGTTAACAAATGCCTTATTTAAATACGGCTTATTAAATATTTATTTGCATCTACCAAGCGGATTGTTTTGATAGCGTTGAAATACCTTGTTTCCTGTTATTTAATATTTGGTTATAATTACAAAACATCAGTTTGATAATGTTTTATCAATAAGAAACGTGGATAATAATAAGCAATTCGATTATTGAGTGGTAACGATAGAATATTAGCTATGAATAACATGATCTAAATCAGTTTTTATAGGTAATTTATACATTATTGCTGCTATAGATAATTCTGCCAAATTATCATAAAACATAATAAATCCATTATCAATAGCTAATTATTCGTTTAATAAATACAGGGTGATTCAAAGGGTCGGACCATCTTGAAGGTGCATGATATGCAGGTATAGTACCGTACTGGGAAGTTGTTTTAAAGATTCTAGGCTTTTTAATTTTGAAGTTATGGAGGTACAAAATTTGATTTTTCGATTTATTCTATCTTCGTTGTTTCAAAAGATTTTAGC
This sequence comes from Anaspis maculata, assembly GCA_949128115.1. Classification (NCBI taxonomy): domain Eukaryota; kingdom Metazoa; phylum Arthropoda; class Insecta; order Coleoptera; family Scraptiidae; genus Anaspis; species Anaspis maculata. Next base: position 2,273,956 of record OX421962.1, read on the forward strand.
AAAGACTCCATTACATATGGTGAAATATTGGATTTGAAAAATCAACCTCTAAATCTGTATTGAATTTCTGTTTTCTATACAGGTTGAGTCATAAACTATTCTGTTTTCTATACAGGTTGAGTCATAAACTACAAAAATTCAGTTTTCCTAAGAAACCAGAAGCAAAGAATTTTATAAAATTGAATTGTGTTTTATTGTGCTCTACACAGGATATGGGACTGTTTGCAGGCACTTTTGGGAAAAATAATTTCCAAGATTCATGACTCACCCTTTATACAAAAGAGAAATTCATTACAGATTTAAAGGTTGATTTTTGGCACTCATTGTTTTTTCATAAACAGTTCACCAAAATCTTTTGAAACAACGAAAATAGAAGCGATCGAAGAACCAACTTTTGCTCCTCCACAACTTTAAAACTGGAAGACATTAGAATCTCTTATCAACAACTTTTCAGCACTCTACTACACCTCTACATTACGCACTTTCAAGATGGTCCGACATTTTTGAGTCACCCTGTATGAATAAATTTGCTTTTCTTCAACGAGATACTGGACAATGAATGACATGGGATGATACGACACAAATGACACCATGCACGAATAATGGCGCCGGGTGGAAATCTCTCACCCCACCAACGCCTTACATTGGCAATAATAAATAATAATATCCGAAGATACTTTTGTGATTAAATTCATTGAAGGTGACTAAGCGATTGTTTGTGAATAATGCACAGTTATTATTGGGGAATAAATGGTGCCAAAGTGAAGTGAACACAGGTATATTGTTGGTTAAGAACAGGTGATTGTCCGCCAATATGTATTTGTTCATAGTGATTAAACCGGCTCAATCACAAACCAAATGTGCAATTTGGATGTAATAAATCATTTTGTGGGAGAGTTTGACTAATATTTGATACAGAATAATATATTCATTGAATCTTATGAACTCTTATGAACAACTGGCATAATAAGCCCCTTGGTTATAATGAATAAGTGATTTTGAAATAATTATTTGATGTAAACGACATATGGTGGCATATACTTTGTTATAGTATTTGTTATTAAATTGATACGAAACAAGTATTTATTACCTATAAATGAAACTTTTCTCTCAGTGCACTGAGAGAAAAGATTTCGAATATTTATTATGGAAAACACAGACTCGTTTATTGTTAACAAATGCCTTATTTAAATACGGCTTATTAAATATTTATTTGCATCTACCAAGCGGATTGTTTTGATAGCGTTGAAATACCTTGTTTCCTGTTATTTAATATTTGGTTATAATTACAAAACATCAGTTTGATAATGTTTTATCAATAAGAAACGTGAATAATAATAAGCAATTCGATTATTGAGTGGTAACGATAGAATATTAGCTATGAATAATATGATCTGAATCAGTTTTCATAGGTAATTTATACATTATTGCTGCTATAGATAATTCTGCCAAATTATCATAGAACATAATAAATCCATTATCAATAGCTAATTATTCGTTTAATAAATACAGGGTGATTCAAAGGGTCGGACCATCTTAAAGGTGCATGATATGCAGGTATAGTACCGTACTGGGAAGTTGTTTTAAAGATTCTAGGCTTTTCAATTTTGAAGTTATGGAGGTACGAAATTTGATTTTTCGATTTATTCTATCTTCGTTGTTTCAAAAGATTTTAGCAAAGACTCCATTACATATGGTGAAATATTGGATTCGAAAAATCAACCTCTAAATCTGTATTGAATTTCTGTTTTCTATACAGGTTGAGTCATAAACTATTCTGTTTTCTATACAAGTTGAGTCATAAACTACAAAAATTCAGTTTTCCTAAGAAACCAGAAGCAAAGAATTTTATAAAATTGAATTGTGTTTTATTGTGCTCTACATAGGATATGGGACTGTTTGCAGGCACTTTTGGAAAAAAATAATTTCCAAGATTCATGACTCACCCTTTATACAAAAGAGAAATTCATCACAGATTTAGAGGTTGATTTCTGGCACTCATTGTTTTTCCATAAACAGTTCACCAAAATCTTTTGAAACAACAAAAATAGAAGCGATCGAAGAACCAACTTTTGCTCCTCCACAACTTTAAAACTGGAAGACATTAGAATCTTTTCAACATTTTTTCAGCACTCTACTACACTCCTACATTCCGCACTTTCAAGATGGTCCGACATTTTTGAGTCACCCTGTATAAATAAATTTGCTTTTCTTCAACGAGATACTGGACAATGAATGACATGGGATGATACGACACAAATGACACCATGCACGAATGATGGCGCCGGGTGGAAATCTCACCCCACCAACGCATTACATTGGCAATAATAAATAATAATATCCGAAGATACTCTAGTGATTAAACTCATTGAGGGTGACTTAGCGATTGTTTATGAATAATGCACAGTTATTATTGGGGAATAAATGGTGCCAATGTGAAGTGAACACAGGTATATTGTTGGTTAAGAACAGGTGATTGTCCGCCAATATGTATTTGTTTATAGTGATTGAACCGGCTCAATCACAAACAAAATGTGCAATTTGGATGTAATAAATCATTTTGTGGGAAAGTTTGACTAATATTTGATACGGAATAATATATTCATTGAATCTTATGAACTCTTACACTGAGAGAAAAGTTTCATTTATAGGTAATAAATACTTGTTTCGTGCCAATTTAATAACAAATACTATAACAAAGTATATGTCACCATATGTCGTTTACATCAAATAATTATTTTAAAATCACTTATTCATTATAACCAAGGGGCTTATTATGCCAGTTGTTCATAAGAGTTCATAAGATTCAATGAATATATTATTCTGTATCAAATATTAGTCAAACTTTCCCACAAAATGATTTATTACATCCAAATTGCACATTTTGTTTGTGATTGAGCCGGTTAATTCACTATAAACAAATACATATTGGCGGACAATCACCTGTTTTTAACCAACAATATACCTGTGTTCACTTCACTTTGGCACCATTTATTTCCCAATAATAACTGTGCATTATTCACAGACAATCGCTAAGTCACCCTCAATGAATTAATTCACTAGAGTATCTTCGGATATTATTATTTATTATTGCCAATGTAACGCGTTGGTGGGGTAAGAGATTTCCACCCGGCGCCATTATTCGTGCATGGTGTCATTTGTGTCGTATGATCCCATGTCATTCATTGTCCAGTATCTCGTTGAAGAAAAGCAAATTTATCCATACAGGGTGACTCAAAAATGTCGGACCATCTTGAAAGTGCGTAATGTAGAGGTGTAGTAGAGTGCTGAAAAGTTGTTGAAAAGATTCTAATGTCTTCCAGTTTCAAAGTTGTGGAGGAACAAAAGTTGGTTCTTCGATCGTTTCTATTTTCGTTGTTTCAAAAGATTTTGGTGAACTGTTTATGGAAAAACAATGAGTGCCAGAAATCAACCTCTAAATCTGTGATGAATTTCTCTTTTGTATAAAGGGTGAGTCATGAATCTTGGAAATTATTTTTTTCCAAAAGTGCCTGCAAACAGTCCCATATCCTATGTAGAGCACAATAAAACACAATTCAATTTTATAAAATTGTTTGCTCCTGGTTTCTTAGGAAAACTGAATTTTTGTAGTTTATGACTCAACCTGTATAGAAAACAGAAATTCAATACAGATTCAGATGTTGATTTTTCGAATCCATTATTTCACTATATGTAATGGAGTCTTTGCTTAAATCTTTTGAAACAACGAGAATAGAAGAAATCGAAAAATCAAATTTTGTACCTCCATAACTTCAAAATTAAGAAGCCTAGAATCTTTAAAACAACTTCCCAGTACTGTACTATACCTGCATATCATGCACCTTCAAGGTGGTCCGACACTTTGAATCACCCTGTATTCATTAAACAAATTATTAGCTATTGATAATGGATTTATTATGTTTTATGATGATTTGGCAGAATCATCTATAGCCAGCAATAATGCATAAAATTACTTATAAAAACTAAATTGGATCATATTATTCATAGCTAATATTCTATCGTTACCTCTCAATAATCGAATTGTTTATTATTATTCACGTTTCTTATTGATAAAACATTATCAAACTGATGTTTTGTAATTATAACCAAATATTAAATAACAAGAAACAAGGTATTTCAACGCTATCAAAACAATCCGCTTGGTGGATGCAAATAAATATTTATTAAGCCGTATTCAAATAAGGCATTTGTTAACAATAAATGAGTCTGTGTTTTCCATAATAAATATTCGAAATCTTTTTTCTCAGTGTATGAACAACTGGCATAATAAGCCCCTTGGTTATAATGAATATGTGATTTTAAAATAATTATTTGATGTAAACGACATATGGTGACATATACTTTGTTATAGTATTTGTTATCAAATTGGTACGAAACAAGTATTTATTACCTATGAATGAAACTTTTCCCTCAGTGCGGTGAGCTGATGGTTGATGCCTTATATGGGCCTCCGAATAGTGTTCCTACCATCATCCATCATCCAACTTTCCATCATCTCCCAGCAAACTCGACAGTGACCTGGCATACGATTTTCTGGGCGACTCCCGAATAATTCCATACATTTCGCGTATAATTCTGCCGTGCTGTACAGCCGGCGCCGCCGCCAAATGGACTGATGTGTCTTCATCGAGCGTTGGAGTCTCCATGTATTTCAATGCCAACAAGCTTACTCCAGAAATGTCCAGAGCTCCGCGTATTTGTACACTGCGGCCGTGGAAGAGCCTGGAAATATCGCGTGTTTCCGGATTGCACGGGCATCGTCGCTCGTAACGCTATATCTATCTAAAGTGCTCAACAAAATAAGTGTCGCAACAGAAATTTTCCCCCAAATTTGAGTTAACGTAACTTTTGATTGTCACAGATGATTCCAATTCAGTTTTCACTGCTCGATTGCCTGATCTTTTGGCTATCTACCATGTTCAAAGATCACCTGAAAAGCTGCACATAAAGTTTCTACAGGGTGGTAAATAAAGCAGATCATAATTGTTGAAATTTTAATAGACCCCCGTTTGATCTAAAAAGTTTTTTGTCAACAACCGATAACAAAATAATGAACAATGATGACTTACTTCGGAACGGTTTTCGAATTTCCCGGATTAAGAAGTGAAATAGCCAAGATACGATTTTTTTGCTGGGAATGATGCTTTTCATTTCTTCTCCTTCTAGGCCAGTCAAATTAGAACAAATTTTTTCGTTTGAGGGAAAAAACTGTTGGAGTTTTGAAAATTTGACAGTAATGCCCGATAAGGTGTACTGTTGAACATACTAAAAGTCCCCAACTCTACCTATTGAGCTCGAGCCGCCATCTTGGAAAAATGGTCCTTCGAACCAGTTTTCTGCTCATAATCCGCTAATCATCAGAGATATTCAATCAAGTTTGATAAAAAATCAAGGCTATAAAATTGTCTACAAAAATTGTTTCATACCGATTTTTTCCCGTATTTGTTGAAATTAATTAAATTAAATTAACAAAAAAAAAGTCAAGAAATAAGCGATTTTTTGCCTAAGGCTAGAGATATTGTCTTCAAAATTTGTGAAGATGTTGGCAGTCTACATCAAAGCTAAACGTGACAGTTGAGATAGAGAATAAAATTGCGAAAATATATTTTTTTTTTTCAAATTAAGCAAAAATTTGGTTTTTGAGTATGACATTTCCAACACGGCGGAGTAAAGGTTTCAATCGAACATCAATCAGTTTTGATATTTACATATTGCAAGACAAGATTTCATCAGTATTGTGCCTTCACGAGCTTCTGGAATGCTCGATATGAATTAAACTGAAAGAATAATAGCTAAGTCCACAAAATGTTGTCGATTGGTTCTGAAGGTTACATTTTTAAACAAAAGACATCAGCAAAGAATATACAGGAGGTCCAAAGGTTATCCAACTGTATATAAGCCCCATATTGATGTGCCTTGTCCAAAATAGTACAAAAGAATCAATCAAAATGGTGAAATCTACCCTGCATAACAAAAAGTAACGATACAAAATGGAAGTAGTAGATCATACCTGGTGCCAAAAATACAGCCTTCACATTTCTGGAGAAAAAAACAAAATTGATTGATTTATTTGGAAGTTATTAGTCCTCAAACTTGACTTTACAAATTTCAGCCAGTCAAATGGAGAAAAGTAGAGAGAAGTGACTGTCGGAGTTTCAGAAATTTGACAGGGATGTTCGCTAAGGTATACTAATAAACATACTAAAAGTCCCCGCCTCTACCTGTTGTGCTCGAACCGCCATCTTGGAAAAATGGTAATAAACTTGATCGAAGGACCATTTTTCCAAGATGGCGGCTCAAGCGCAATAAGTAAAGGCGGGGACTTTTAGTATGTTTATGAGTATACCTTGGCGAACATTCCTGTAAAACTTCTGAAACGCCGACCGTTACTTCTCACTACTTTTGCCTATTTGACTGGCTGAAATTTGTGAAGTCAAGTTTGAGGACTAATAACTTTCAAATAAATCAGATAATTTTGTTCTTGTTTTCAGCAATGTAAAAGCTGTATTTTTGGCACCAGGTATGATCTACTACTTCTATTTTGTATCGTTACTTTTTGTTATACAGGGTGGATTTTCACATTTCGATTAATGCTTTTGTACTATTTTGGATAAGGCACATCAATATGGGGCTCATATACAGTTGAATAACCTTTGGATTTCCTGTATATCTTTTGCTGATGTCTTTTGTTTCGAAATGTTTCCTTCAGAACCAATCGACAACACTTTTTGGACTTAGCTATTATTCTTTCAGTTTAATTCATATCGAGCATTCCAGAAGCTCGTGAAGGCACAATACTTATGAAATCATCATATCGTCTTACAATATGTAAATATCAAAACTGATTGATGTTCGATTGGAACCTCTACTCCGCCCTGTTAGAAATGTAAAACTCGAAAAAAAAATTTCTTTAAATTTTTGCCTAATTTGAAAAAAAAAATTAAAAAATATTTTCGCAATTTTTTTTTCGATCTCAACTGTCACGTTCAGCTTTGATGTAAACTGCCAACATCTTTACAAATTTTGAAGACAATATCTCTAGCCATAGGCAAAAATCGCTTATTTTTTGATTTTTTTTTGTTAATTTAATTTAATTAATTCAACAGATTCGAGAAAAAAATCGGTATGGAACAATTTTTGTAGACATTTTTATAGTCTTGATTTTTTATTGAACTGAATTGAATATCTCTGATGATTAGCGGAATATAAACAGAAAACTGGATCGAAGGACCATTTTTCCAAGATGGCGGCTCGAGCTCGAAAGGTAGTGTTGGGGACTTTTAGTATGTTAAACAGTACACCTTACCAGACATTACTGTCAAATTTCCAAAACTCCAACAGTTTTTCCCCTCCAGCTTTTCTCATTTGACTGGCCTATTCATGAAAAATCAACGGATTCTCGATGTAAGAGGATAGTTCTTAGCAGGCTTGCTCATTAGACGATTCCAAGCAATTTGTTTTCTAGCGCACTCCCTATTTTGTCTTTTGGGGCTGAAATTGGGTATATTTTCTGATGAATTCGCCACCAATTTCACAACCTAGGCTTGTTTGATATCAATTCTTTTGATTAAGGCTCGCTAAACAAGATTATCTTGATAAAAACACTCTTTTGTCTGTCTGGCTGTCCGTCTGGCTGTCTGTAACATGTTACGATATGCTTCAATTTCACAACTTAGTCTTGTTTGATATCAATTCTTTTGATTAAAACTCGCTGAACAAGATTATCTTGATAAAAACAGTCTCTTGTCTGTCTGTCTGTCTGTAATATGTTATGTGCATGTAATATGCTCCAATTTCACAACCCAGGCTTGTTTGATATCAATTCTTTTGATTAGGACTCGCTGAACAAGATTATTTTGATAAAAACAGTCTTTTGTCTGTCTGTCTGTCTGTCTGCTCCAATTTCACAACCTAGGCTTGTTTGATATCAATTCTTTTGATTGAGTCTCGCTGGACAAGCTTGTCTTGATAAGAACAGTATTCTCTCTATCTGTCTGTAACATACTGTTACGATATGCTCCAATTTCACAACCTAGTGAACCCAGGCTGGTTCGACATCAGTTCTTTTGATCAAGGCTCACTGCACAAGATTATCTTGATAAAAATGGGTTTTTGTCTGTCTGTTTGTCTGTCTGTAATTATGTTACGATAACTTCCGAGCCAGTACATCGAATTTAACTGAAATTTAGTATAGACATGAAGGTTCAAATTCAAATTGATCCAGAGACCCCACAATATCTTGAAAGGTCTTAAGAGACCGCATCATACCTACTTACTTATCAGTTCCTTTCCTTTTGCTCTCGCAAAATCAATTTTGAATACATGAACATTTCTTCTCATTTCTGTCAAATTTAACCAAGGGGCAAACCGCTGGGGAAGTCTGGTATACATGAAAGAGGAAGTCCAGGGGAAGTCCGGGAGAAGTCCGGGGAAGTCCAAGGAAGTCCGGAGGAAATCCTTACGAGGAGGAAGTCTGGTGTGCAGAATTTGACCAGCGGTTTGCCCCTCGAATTTAACACTTGGTATTTTTTGTCTCCAATTGTCGATCAAGGTAGGTATAGACAATACAAATAGAAAAGACCATATGTCGCCACGGATTTTTAATGTTGCGTAGGAACCAGGCGAGTCCATCATTCAAAAAAAGGTTGGCTGATTTTTGATGCCCCAATATCCGTGACGACGGTGGTGATAACATTGTGGTCTTCTCTATTTGTATTGTCTATACATGTGTAGTTGTTCTGGACTTGAAAAAATTAAGTAAAAACAGAAGAAGAGCGGCATGCCCTCTGCTGAAGCCGCAGCATCGTGCTACTAGCCTAAGATGGGCACAAAACCATATTAGCACTGGGGAATAGCAGAGTGGAGTAGGTGCTTGTTTTCAAATAAAAGTCAGTTTAATTTGTTTAGGTCGGATGGACGGGTTCTGGTATGGCGACAGAGTAACGAAAGACTTCTGGAAGAACACTAGAAGCAAGAGTGGTTTTTGAAGGTGGGAGAGTGACTGTTTGGGGAGAAATGAGGACTGGAAGAATGAGTGATTTGGTGATACTGAGAGGAGAGAGTATGAATGGTGAAAGATACAGGGATTTGTGTATAAAGGATATTGTGGTCCGCTTTGCTCAAAATTTTGGTGACAATTTCATGTGGGTCGACGACAACGTCCGACCTCATCGGGCTAGAATTGTCAACGAATTTTTAGGGGATCACAATATTGGAAGAATGGATTGGATACCCTTGTCTCCAGATATGAATCCTATCGAGCATGTATGGAGTAGGATAAAGTTGGAATTGAAAGAAAAGAAGGACAATCGGACAATTTGAATGACTTAGCGATTGCAGTTCAGGAAGAATGGAAGGCTATTCCTCAGAATTTTCTGCGGGCTTTAGTGGAGAGCATGTCGAGATAAGTAATGACTCGATCTGATCTAAGCAAGAGGGGGGGCCGACAAAATTTTTCGACACACAACAGCCCGCTTGATTGGCCGTGATTTGTGACAGCGCGACATGATCGCAGTTTCAATTTGCAGGAATTAGACCCCTAACGAGACTATTACATCTTACCGGGGGCTCTCGGTTTGTGGCTCGTTCGAGTTCAATTTCGAGCTCCGAGAATTCTCGCGTGTTCTTGTTTTGGTTATCAAGTACGAATTTATACAGGCTATGAAAACCGGATTTGTACAAGCCGCCAGGGCCCAACCGAGGTCTCCCTCAGGGGAGGGGTGTACCTAGATAGGCAAAAATGCCGACTGTCCGCGAGCGAAGCGAGCGGTAATGCACCGCAGGCGATTTTTTTGAGTAATAATAATAATGACAATAATAGGTACCTTTTTCATGTAAAATGTAATAAATCAAGGCCCAAATAAAAGAAGAAGAACAAGGAAAAGAAGGAAAACAAGGGAAGAATGAACAAAAATCACAGCATACAATCATGGATCATACAACTAACAAATCTAGACCACTTGGAAGCATCAATGCCGTCAATCGGAAGAGGTGCCAAAATGTCGTGAAATAATTTATAATAATACGTATTACGCGTTTAAGTTCGTTCATAATTGGGACGATCGTTTTAAAACACACCCTGTTGATTGCTGCGTATCACAATAGATACACGCCAACAATTACCAACTGCCTATTGCTTGCTCTTGGGTAGATAGCTTTGACTTCTCGCTGTTATCGCCATCAATCGAAAACTGGTCCGAAGGCCGAGGATTGTGCTTTATTTAGCTCCGACTATTGTTCTGGAATCTTTCATCGGTCCTCCAACAGATTCCACAATGACTTTGGATATGGTTTCGCGGCGACTCCCGAAAAATCTCACACCTTTCGTGTGCTTCCTGCGTGTTCCGGAATGGCGGCACCTCAGCCATTTCGGCTGATGTTTTCCATTCGACTGTTGAAGTCTCCCATGTAATTCCAATAGTCAAGCCTAGCCAAGCCATGCCCATGCTATGTTCAAGTAGGGAAATACTGGAATATTCAGCTTCACGTGATATCTCGACGGCTAGACACCGCCTATCTGGTAACACAGCTGCATGCTGAACTAAAAACTAATAATCGCACGACTGTAGAGTTACCTGTACATATCTGCCTAAATGAAATTTGCCGATTCATGATAGAAAATTAGAAATGGCCGAGATTTGCCGACTGATGACTATACAATGAGAATTGTGGCGGTTTGCCGACTTATATTTCGAATGGGGGGTGTGACACCCCCCCACACCCCCGTCGGTTAAGCCCTGCAAGCCGCTGACAAACTATCAAGTCAACAAAGTAACAAATGAGTAAACCAACAAGGACAAGCAATTTATGTGTTGGACTTCAAGGCCCGGTATTATAATGTCCGGTTGAGAGCCGGTTCAATTCCAGCCGGAGGTTGACGGGTATTTGGGCCAAAGACAGTGCTCAAACTGGCTCTTAAGCCAGTGGCTAAAATTCACCCGGCAGGAGCTGGAATCCGCCGTAATACTGGGCATACCGATTATTTATTTCAGTAACATTTGAGATGTCTCTGATACTATCCTTGAAGATTATACTCGAAAATATAGAGATGAAAGTCAAAAGTTTTGGCTTTTGCAGTCGAAATTTGGAAATAAAAGTGGAAGTTTCTTGTTTGAAGTAGGAGTAACGATGTTTGAAGTCGAAGTTTTTTGTTTTGGGAATCAAAATTTTTGCGATAAAAGTCGAAGTTGTTTGTTTTTTTCAAAGTTGATATTTGAAATTGAAAGTCGGATTTCTTCCTGTTGAAGTCGAAATTTCCAGAAAAAAATCGAAGCTTTTCGAGTTTTACGTAGAGGTTTCTCGTGTTTCAGTCCACAATTCTCCGTGCATGAATCAAGAGTTTCCGGATAGAAGCAGAAGTTTTTCGTATTTTGAGTCGTAATTTCAAAATTGAACACAAAATTTTTCATGTTCAAAGTCGAAGTTTCATTGATCAAATCGTAGTTTTCTTGTTAATTGGAATCCAAGATAGAAGTCGCGGAAGTTCTTCCTTTTGGAGTGACAGATTTCCATTTTGGAAGTCTGAATTTTGAGTCAGAAATTTCAAGTCGTAGAAATTTTTTTCTTGTTAATTGAAATCCGAGAAAGAAGTCGACGTTCTTTCTGTTGAAGTGACAAATTTTCGTGTTTGAAGTCTGAATTTTGTTTTTGAAGCAGAACTTTTGAGATGGAAGTCGAAGGTTTTTCATGTTTGAAGTAAGAATTTCATGGCTGAAGTGAAATTTCAGTCGTAAAAGTCAAAGTTTTTGTTCAAAGTGGAAGTTTTCACGTTCAAAGTCGAAGTTTCCCGTATTCAAAGTCAAAATTCCGCATCAGTAAAAGTTGAAGTTGTTTATCGTTCTCAAGTTGAAAGTCGGAGCTTTTGTGTGTGAATTAGAAATTTCCAGAATAAAGTCATGTTTTTTCTGTTGAAGTGGCATTTTTTCTTGTTCAAGTGTGAATTTCGTGTTCAAAGATGAAACCTTGGGATAAAAGTCCAAGAGTATTGCGTTCAAAATCGAAATTTTGATATAATTGTCAAACTTTTCGAGTCGAAATTGTCAACATTATTCCGTTAGATGTCGAAGTTTCATGAAACTTCCACATTTTTCGTGTCCAAGGTCGAGCTTCATTGTTCAAAGTCGTGATTTTCAGTGTTGATTTTGAAGTGGAAGTTTTCGTTTGAATCTCAAGTTTTGCGTGTTTCAAGTTGATTTTTTTTGTCTCATGTCAAAATTTTCCGTTTGAAGTCAATTACCTGGTATTGAAATTGAAGTTTCTCTTATTTGATGTCACAATTTCGAAGTGAAAGTTCAATTTCTGGCGATAAAGTCAAATTTTTTTTTGTGTCAAGTGTGTTTCCTTGTATTAAGTCGTAGTTTTCCGTGTATACTTGAATTGGAGTTTCGAGATAAAAATCGAAGTCTTCATGTTTGAAGTCAAAATGTTGTGGTTGAATTCAAATTTTCAACACAAAAGTAGAAGTTTCTTTTGTTCAGAGCCGCACCTGTTCGTGTTTATGAAGTCGAAATTCACAGATAAAAATGGAAGGTCTTTGCGTTTGGCTTCGAAATTTTGACATGGAAGGCAATGTTGTCTTGTTCAAAGAAAAACTTTTGGTGTTAAAAGTCGAAGTTTTTTGTATTGAAATTCAAAGTTTTGTTATGAAATTCGAAGTCTTTTGTCGTTTTATCAAAAGTCAATATTTCAAATTCGTTTTGTGTTGAAGTCGGAGTTCTTCTTGTTCAAGTCGAAATTCTAGAAAGTCAAAGTTTTCACAGTGAAAGTTTCTTGTGTTCCAATTCTAAACTTTCGTATTTGAATTTAGAGTTTCCAGATAATAGCAGGAGCTTTTCGTTCTTTGAGTCGAAATTTCGAGATCAAAGTCGAAATTTCTCGTGTTCGAGAAATCGAAGTTTAATTGTTCAAAGTCGTAGTTTTTTGTGTTATTTAATGTCGTTAGTCCGATATAGAAGTCGAAGTTTTTCCTGTTGAAAAGCAGATTTTTGTGTTTGGAGTCTGAGTCTTTTGTTTTTGAAGTTGAGATTTTGAGAATGAGTCGAATTATTTTGCATTAGAGGTCAAAATTTCAGGAGAAAAGTCAAGTATTTTGTTGAAAGTCGGAAGTTTTCAGTGTTCGAAGTTGAAATTCCGAGATTGAAGGCAAAATTTTTTTTGTTCATGTCAAAATTTCCAAGTAAAAGCTGATGTTTTCTCAAATGAAAGTTTGCCGTGCATCAAGTTGAAATTGTTGGAATTTTTCATTTTGAAGTCGAAGTTCCAGAAAGACGTCAAAGTTTTCCATGTTTCAACCACATATTTCTTGTGTTAAAAGACAAAGTTTCATTGTTCAGACTCATAGTTTTGTCTGTTGGTCAAACAGAAAGTAGGAGATGGAAATCGTGGTTGAAGTCGAAGTTTTTTGTGAACCAAGTCGAAATTTTGATATTGCAGGCAACGTTCCTTGTGTCTCAAGTCGAAATTTAAGGTTTGTTCAAACCAATTTTTCTGCATTGGAATTGAAGTTTTCTTGTTTCTTTGTATCCGGAAAGTCTTGATTCAAGCACGGAGAATTGTGAATTGGAACACGAGAGACCTTTACGTAAAACTCGAACAGCTTCGATTTTTTCTGGAAATTTCGACTTTAACACGAAGAAATCCGACTTTCAATTTCAAATATCAACTTTCAAAAAAACTAACAACTTCGACTTTTATTGCAAAAATTTTGATTTCCAAAACAAAAAACTTCGACTTCAAACATTGAAACTCCTACTTCAAACAAGAAACTTCCACTTTTATTTCGAAATTTCGACTGCAAAAGCCAAAACTTTCGACTTTCATCTCTATATTTTCGAGTATAATCTTCAAGGATTGTATCAGAGACATCTCAAATGTTACTGAAATGAATTATCGGTATGCCCAGTATTACGGCGGATTTCAGCTCCTACCGGGTGAATTTTAGCCACTGGGTTGAGAGCCAGTTTGAGCACTGTCTTTGGCCCAAATACCCGTCAACCTCCGGCTGGAATTGAACCGGCTCTCAACCGGACATTATAATACCGGGCCTTGAAGTCCAACACATGAATTGCTTGTCCTTGTTAGTTTACTCATTTGTTACTTTGTTGACTTGATAGTTTGTCAGCGGCTTGTACAAATCCGGTTCTCATAGCCTGTATAAATTCGTACTTGATAACCAAAACAAGAACACGCGAGAATTCTCGGAGCTCGAAATTGAACTCGAACGAGCCACAAACCGAGAGCCCCCGGTAAGATGTAATAGTCTCGTTAGGGGTCTAATTCCTGCAAATTGAAACTGCGATCATGTCGCGCTGTCGCAAATTACGGCCAATCAAGCGGGCTGTTGTGTGTCGGAAATGGCAGTGATTTCCATCCCGCATAAAGCCGGCTATGGCTTTCGCTCTTTCTCTTTCTCCCTTTCTCTCTCACGCTCTCTCTCTCTCTCTCTCGTCATTCCTCCCCTTTCCATTCCAACAAAGCGCATTACGGCGACACGGTACACGGAGAAGCGTAAACACAAAGCCCCCCATAAACGCCAACTAATTTCAGGCTAATCATCCATTCATTGTTACACTCTTGTCAGCGTATAATGCCTCCTGTGTATTATACGGAGAGTCTGTATACAAGCATTTTGCTTATTTACACTTACTACTTGTCGAAAAATCGAGATCTGAGTGCTCCATGCAGGAACCAGCCGGGCATCTGGACGGCTACTGTGGTTAATTCTGGCGAGTCATCTTAGATATATGCCGTTCACGTTTTAAATTCAGTAGAATTACTTTTTGGAGCAAAAATGAAGTGACAAGTTGGGGGGGCTACAGCTAGGGCTGATGGCACCTGCAATGTTTTGGAACGGAACTCTCAGCGGCCATCAGCCGTATCCTCCCAGTGCTCCAGCTTGTCACTTTATTTTTGCTCCAGAAAATCATTCTACTGAAAATAAAAAGTGAACGGAGTATAGAGTGATGTTTCACAAGAAGCAATTTTCTTCTAGTTGCAGTCTTAAGTGCCTCTCACGTCTTTGATATAGGAATTTATCAAAATATTGAAGAGTAGTTCCACGACTTTTTTCATTACAGTAAGCAACGGAAAAAATGTGTTGTGTTGGTACGAGTGGTATACGATGTCAACTTGCTGCTAACGTCTTCGAGGTGAAAATTTTCTGCGGTCGATAAGAGACAGCGTCTCTACTGGTTAGGTGACAATTCGTTAATGCTGATGTTAGGTATTGTTGACCACTGAAAAAAATTGATAGTATTGATAAAAAATTAGCATAAGCATTTGCTTGGATTTTTGAGAAGTTGCTAAGCAAACTTTTCCTGGCAACGCCTTCGAAATCCAAGTAAATGCCTATGCTAATTTTTTATCAATAAGTACTACCCAATGATGAGGAAACTATATAAAGAAAACTGCATATTCGAATTGCCATCGCTGCAGTTTTGTATTCTAAATACAAATAGGGGTATACCGGGTGGGCCCTAAAAAACCGTGGTCTGAATTTTTCCTTCTAAAATTTTTATTCCTTTACCGATTTCATCGAACTTTCCAGCAATGAATAGCCAATTGAATAAGCTATAATTTCTGTATTTCAAAATGGCCGACATACCAAAATTCAAGATGGCAGAAATAATTGAAAATAGGCCTTCTTTTGTTCTCGTTGATTTTAATTGAAAGTTACCGGAAAGTCAAAACCAATAATGTATTATGAAGGATTAGACCTTCCTTGTCATATCAAGACCACAATCAATAAAATCGGGTTATCTGCTGAGGAGCTATTGCGAGTTGAAGCAAGGCCTACTTTCCTTTTTTTTATTTCCGCATAATTGATCCAAATTAGAGTATCCTGCCCGCCAATCCACCATATGCTTATTTCTCAACCGATTTTCTCAAATTTGGTATCAATGTCTAGCCAATTGGACAGGCTACCGTTTTCATATTACAAAATGACAGACCCGCCAAAATCCAAGATGGCGGAAGCAATTGAAAATAGAATTTCTTTTGTCGTCATTGCTTTTCAATAAAAATGAGCTGAAAGTCAAAACCAATTATTATTATGAAGGATTAGACCTTCCCCGACAATTCAAGACAGCAACCAATCAAATCGGTTCATTTGATGAGAAGCTACGGCCAGTTGAAGCGAAGCCTACTTTCCGTTTTTCTATTCCAACAAAAACAAATAAGGTCCATTTTCAATTGCTTCCGCCATCTTGAATTTTGACACGTTGGCCATTTTCTTATATGAAAATGGCAGCTTGTCCAATTGGCTAGCCATTGATACCAAATTTGAGAAAATCGGTTGGAAAATAAGGATATGGTGGGCAGGAGTCCTAAATTTGGGTCATTTATGCGGGAATAAGGGAACCGGCGAGGGAACCGGTAAGTAGGCTTCGCTTCAACTGGCCGTAGCTCCTCAGCAGATGACCCGATTTCATTGGTTGCAGTGTTGGATTGTCAAGGAAGGTCTATTCCTTCATAATAATTATTGGTTTTGGCTTTCTGCTGATTTTTATCAAAAAGCAATAAGGACAAAAGAAATTATATTTTCAATTGCTTCCGCCATATTGGAATTTGACATGTACGTCATTTTTCCATGTGAAAAAGATAGCCTGTCCAATTAGCTAGCCCCTGCTACCAAATTTGAGAAAATCAGTTGAGAAATGAGCCAATGGCGGATTGGCGGACAGGTTCCCAAAATTTTGATCAATTATGCGGAAATGAAAAAAACGGAATGTAGGCTTCGCTTCAACTCGCAATAGCTCTTTCATTATTGGTTTTGACTTTCTGGTAATTTTCAATAAAAAGCAACGAGAACAAATGAAGGCCTATTTTCAATTGTTTCTGCCATCTTGAATTTTGATGTCGGCCATTTTGAAAAACGAAAATCGTAGCCTATTTAATTTGCTAGCCAATGCTGAAAAGTTCGATTAAATCGGTGGCAAAATAGAAATTTTAGAAGGAAAAATCCCGACCACGGTTTTTTATGGCTCACTCGGTATACCACAGTGTTGAGTCATTTTCAAAATCAAATTGACAAAAAATCCACAAAAATTTCATGATACTGGTCTAAACTTCAGTTGGCTAGAAAATTTTTCCGTTTTTCAAATTTAGTTGAATTTGTTTCTCGGGGAAATACTTTCTTTCAAAACTTAGATATAAGCCTAGCACTATTTAGAAAAATTGTGGGCCAGCTCTCAGAACTTCTTCAGCCAAATAAACGTAAGTTCAGGTCAGTAGTATCATGGCATTTTTGTGAATTTTTTGACAATTTGCTTCCGGAAATAACTCAATACTGTGGTATACATACAGGGTGGTTCAGGTTATAGTAGCAATAATTCACCATTCGATAGTCCATCGAAAACAAGGTCGACATGCATAATTTAATTTTCTTCTAAAACGCTTCTTAAGAGAGATACAGCCCTTCAAAGTTCAGTTTTGAAAATCTTCTTTTTGCAATAACTCTCAAGTCATTGAAGCGATTCCGACCAAATTTGGTACAAATACTTACGAAATAAATACCCATCACTTGACGTAGATAACTTTTGTTGAAAGTGTCCAGTGGCGTAGATACGGGGGAGTTGTTTTACTTTTCACGCCCTATTCTCTACGTCACTAAATATTTTTGGGAAACTTTTTTTCGAACTCCTTGTTCAAATTAGAAAAAAAATTACACTTGTAAAATTTGGATCAGAGGCTTGATTTTCGAGATATTTGGGATTTAAATTTTGGAAAACATCTCGAAATCGTCACTTTTCAGAGCCCAAATTGTTTTTTTTCTGGAAACGCCTTGTTCCTTAGCAAAAAATGGCAGTAATCAACTTAAACGACCTAGAAAACTTATTCCAGTTTTATTAGGAAGCGTTTTGAAGAAAAATTAATTCATGCATGTCGACCTAGTTTTCGATGGACCATCGAATGGTGAGTCAGTGCTACTATAACCTGGACCATCCTGTATATTTGTATTGTATTTGAACAAAAAACCTAAATCTATTGCAATTCGAATAAACATGAATTTGCTTTCGCATGTAACCAGGAGAAGTACAGTGATATTTACCGACGACACGTCCGCGATGGATGTATTGTGTATTGTTATACAGGGTGTCCCGAAATTAATGCAACAAAATTTACAGGGAGGTGGAGAATTGAAAAATAGGGGGACTTCTTTAATAAAAATACCCATGCCAACTTAAAAACGGAGATACAGGCCTTCAAAGTTGTTTTTTGAAAACAGTTTTTTTGGCGTTACGTTATTTGAACCGTTGAACCGATTTCATTCAAATTTGAACCAAAGTTCACTAAAATAGGTCTCTATTGAACAATAATAACGGATTCCATCAAACACATTTTTAGGGGCGAAGATATTAAGGGGTATAGTTTCTCTGGAGAAAAAAAATTAGCCCTGAAAGTGTCGATTTTGAGATGTTTTTCAAAGTTTCAAACACAAATATCTCAAAAATGAAGCGTCTGAACAAAATTTTGCAAGAGAAACTTTTTTCTTTAAATTGAACGTAGAATTCAAAAATTGGAACCAGTTCTGAAAAAATTAGTAGGTAGGTATCTTCGCCCCTAAAAATGTTCGATAAAATGCGATACTATTGTTCAATAGAGACTCATTTCAGTAAACTTTGGTTTGGTTTCAATGAAATCGGTGGAATGATTCAAATATTATTAAAAATAAACTGTTTCCAAAAACCAACTTTGAAGGCTTCTATCTCCGTTATTACTATTGCGATGGTATTTTTTTTCAGGAAAGTCGCCTTATTTTTGAAGTTCCTATCTCCCTGTGAATTTTGGTGCATTAATTTCGGGACACCCCGTATGTATACAGGGTGTTCGGGTCTGGTTATCACAAAACTTTCAAGGATGATTCCTCATCTAAAATTAAGCCGAAAGAACAAAAAACTCATGGTTCTAAAATTCTTACTAAAAAAGATACAGGGTGCTGAAGTTGACTTTTTGAAATGGTTTTTTCACCGTAACATTTGAACCGCTGGACCGATTTCATTCAATTTGAACCAAAATTTTGTTGAATGAGTCTCCATCGAATGATGACACCACAACTCATCAAACATTTCTGGGGGCGTAGATAATAAGGGACTGTCTCCTATTTTCGCCCCTATTTTCATCTTCCCTGATTATTTTTTCAAAATTGTTGATTCTTTCGGATTTAACGTTCAATTTGAGAGAAAAAGTTACTCTTGCAAATTTTTGATTGAAAACATCTCGAAATCGCCACTTTCCTGGGCCTAAAAATTAAAATACAAGGAAACCCATGATTTGTCAACTGGAATGAGTTTTCTGGGTGTTTTAAGTTGATGAACCACCATTTTTGCTGGGAAACATGAAGTTTTTCAGAAAAAAACAATTTGGGCCCTGGAAAATGACGATTGCGTGTTGTTTTCCAATTTTTCAAACCAAATGTCTTGAAAATGAAGCCTCTAATCCAAATTTTGCATCCGTAACTTTTTCTTCTAAATTAAACGTAAAATCCAAAAATATCAACAATTTCAAAAAATAATCAAGGGAGATAAAAATAAGAGCAAAAATAGGGAACAGTCTCCTATTATCTACGCCCCCAGAAGTTTTGGATGAATTGTGGTATTATTATTCGATGGAGACTCGGTTGACTCAACTTTGGTTCGAATTTAATCAAAATCGGTCCAACGGTTCAAAAGTTACGGTGATTAAAAAAAGTAAACTCCAACACCCTGTATCTTTTTAAGGAATCATTTTAAGACCATGAGTTTTTTTGTTCTTCCGGCTTTATTTTTGATGAAGAATCATCCCTCAAAGTTGTAATAACCAGACCCGAACAGCCTGTATGTATGTATTGTCAAGTATTTCGCGTACGGGTTCGACTATAATTGGGACGATGGTTTTAAAACACACTGTTTATCACTGCGTACTACAATAAATACACATCAACAAATATCTACTTGAATGATCGTTCTGATTACTACTTGCTTTTGATCCGCTCGCTACCACTCCGCATTCCAATTCATAACTACCCGTGAGCTGACGGTTGATGCCTTATACAGGGTGTCCGAGATTCAAATCCGGAAACTTCAGCAACCGATAGAGAATTGAAAAATAAGGAGACTTTGTTCGGAAAAATATTTTCAAAAATGAAAAATTACGGAGACATAGCCTTCCAAAGTTAGTTCCAAAAAACCGTTTTTTCAAAATAACTCTCACACCATTTAACAGATTTTGTCCGAATTTGACACAGGTGATCCTACGATACATTTACATCAGGAGCTCAAGATGACTTTTTCTAAATGACCCCAGTGACGTAGATATTGGGAGGTTCACCCTTATTACCTCCCCTATTTTCTACGCCAATGAACATTTTGAGAAAGCAACCCAAATTGTTGATTCTGCATTCAATTCTAAACAAAAAGTTTCGAATGGTAAATTTTGATTTGAGGCTTCGTTTTGGAGATATTTGAGTTTGAATTTGATTAGAAAATTGTGTTTGAAAAGTCCAAACACAATTACGCACTAAAATCATTTTTGTTACTAAAAATTCAATTTTCTATGTCACTCAGGATATTTCTCCCAAAACTGGATTTGTGATGCTTGAATACTTAGCTCCATGAGAAAAACTATTACTTTGATCAAAACAGTCCAGTGGCGTGGATATTAGGGGAGCTACTCGTATTATCCCCCCTATTTTCTACGCCAATGAAGATTTTGAGAAGACGATCCAAATTGTTGTTTTGGCATTCAATTCTTAAGAAAAAGTTACTCTTGTTGAATTTTGATTTGAGGTTTCGTTTTTGAGATATTTGAGTTTGAAAATTCCAAAAACAGTCCAGTGGCGTGGATATTGGAGGAAGCACTCATATTATCGCCCCTATTTTCTACGCCAATGAATATTTTGAGGAAGCAGTCCATATTGTTGTTTCTGCATTTAATTTAAAAGAAAAACTTACCCTCGGTAAATTTTGATTTGGGGCTTCGTTAGCCTAGTAAATAGAATTTTCAATAACAAAAATGATTTCAATTTGTATTTGTGTTTGAAATTTTCAAGCTCAAATATCTCAAAAACAAAGCCTCGAATCAAAATTTACTAGGAGTAACTTTTTTCTTGGAATTCCATACAGAATCAAGAATTTTGGTCTCTTTCTCAGAATTTTGATTTGCGTGAAAAATAGAGGGGTTAATAGGGGTAAACCTCCCAATATCTACGCCACTGGAGTCACTCAAGAAAATTTATTTAAAGCTATTGATATAAAAGTATTGTGTGATCACTTGTGTCAAATTTGGTTAAAATCGGTTGAACGGTGTTAGAGTTATCTCAGAAAAACGGTTTTTTGGATCCAACTTTGAAGGGCTATATCTTCATTATTTTTCATTTTTGAAAACATTTTGGTGGACAAAGTTCCATTATTTTTCAATTCTCTATCGATTGCTGAAGTTTCCGGATTTGAACCTCGGACACCCTGTTTATGTTTATTACTGCGTACTACAATAAATACACACCAACAATTATCTACTTGGAGTTATCGTTATATTTACTACTTGCTTCTGATCCGCTCGCTACCACTTCGCATTTCAATCCATAACTGCCCGTGAGCTGACGGTTGATGCCTTATACAGGGTGATTCACTACCAAATGGACATAGCTCAAAGGTAGGTCCAGTTTTTCCAGGCGAACCTGGATCTGGTTTTGAAATTTTTCTAACGCTGTTCGTTTCGAAGCTACAGGGTGATTCCTGTATTTCGTAGAATTTTTTGACAAGCCATAACTTTAGAACAACCCAACAGATTGGTTTGAAATTTTGTGGGTTGATTCCTCTATTGATATCTGACACATTGCTCTATCAAAGAGTTCAAAATTTTCAAGGCCGGCTTTGAAAAAAAAAATGTCAAAGCTTTTTCCAAAAAAGACACTCTGTATGCATATTATCCAAAATTCATTCTCATATTCAGAAACTAAATGGAACATGCTATTAATATCGCAAAAAAAATTGCTTTGCACCATTAAGCTGTCAAAAGAAAATTGATAATCCTGATGATTTTTGAGGTTAGGATTTTTTGTAAATAATTATTTACAAATATTCACAAATAATTTATCATGGCCTCAAATTTCAGCCGTTTCGTCATAACAATAAAAATGACATTTTTCTCGTTTTCTCAATAGTAACAAAAAGTTTGGGCCGAGTTTTCAAAAAATTATTGTAACGTCCCTCAGCTTCACTTCTACCCCGAATTAAGCTGAAATTGAGGAACGTATTGAAATTTTTTTGAAAATTCTGATGAAATTTTTTGTTACTTTTGAGAAAACGAGAAAAATGTCATATTCATTTTTCTGACAAAACGGCTGAAATTCAGGGCCATGATAGATCATCTGTAAAAATTTGAAAATAATGATTCACAAAAAATCCTAACCACAAAAATCATTACGATTGTCAAAATTTTCTTGACAGCTCAATGGTGCCAAGCAATTTTTTTTGCGATAATAATAGCATGTTTGATGTAGTCTCCGAATTTGAGAATGAAATTCGAAAAATATGCATACAGAATGTCTTTTTTTGAAAAAAGCTTTGAAGTTTTTTTTACAAGGCCGGCCCTGGAAAATTCAAACTGTTTGATAAGGCGATGTGTCAGATATCAATAGAAGAATCAACCCACAAAATTTCAACTCAATCCATTCGGTCGTTCTGAAGATACGGCTTGTCAAAAAATTCGACAAAATACATGAATCACCCTGTAACTTCGAAACAAACAGTGTTAGAAAAATTTCAAAGCCAGATTCTGGTTTGCCTGGCAAAACTGGACTTACCCTTAGGCTATGTCCATTTGGTGGTGAATCACCCTGTATAGGCCTCCGATTAGTTTTCCCGAACTTTCCATCATCCTCCAGCAATTCCCATAGTGGCCCGGCATATGGTTTTCTAGACGACTCCCGAATAGTCACACACCTCTCGCGTGCTTCCCGCGTGTTTTGGTATGTGGCACTGCCGCCAAAATGAACAGATGTGTCTTGATCAGGCGTTTGAGTCTCCATGCATTTCAATGCCATCACGCACACTCTAGAATATTATGTCAAGATCCAATGTATTGATGGGATTTTTTTGAATATTTTTTTTATCAATTCTGTGGTAACATTATACAGGGTGTTTCAAAAATAAGCGCCATCGTTCCCACCCTAGATTCCGATTTTCAAGATATGAAGATTGTGCTGTTTCTTATTTCCCAAAAGTGCCGCTGAAAAAAGTTACAGGCCTTCAAAGTTCAATTTTTAAATTCGTTTTTTATTGATAACTCAAATACGGCTGGGCTGATTTTGTCCAAATTTCAACCAGAATGTCTTGAAATACGTCTCTATTGAACAATGATGGCGTATTTGAAAAAAAATGTCTAGTGGCGTAGATAGTGAGAGGGTAGCCCCCTTTCCCCGTCCACTTTCTACGCCCCTTGAGATTCTCCAAAACTGACTACATTCCTAATTGACTACGTTCCTTGTTCAATTTGCAAAAAAAAATTACTCCTGCAAAATTTTGATCAGAGGCTAGGAGATATTTGAGTTTGAAACTTTGAAAAACATCTCGGAATCGCCACTTTCCGGAGCCCAATTTTTTTTTTAGAAAATTAAAAATTGAAGTCCAAGGAAACTCTCAAAAATATCTCAAAAATGAAGCCTCCAATCAAAATTTTGCAGGAGTAACTTTTTTTTTGCAAATCAAACAAGGAATCTAAAGCAATGTGATCAGTTTAAAAAAATTCTCAGGGGCGTATAAAGTGGAAAGGAAAAAAGGGAGCTATCTCCCACTATCTACGCCACTGGGAACTTGTTCAAATACGCCATCATTGTTCAATAGAGACGTATTTCAGCACACTTTGGTTGAAATTTTAGCAAAATTGGCCCAGCTGTATAAAAATTATGAATGAAAAACGAATTGAAAAATTGAACTTTGAAGGCATGTAACTTTTTTCTAGGGGACTTTTAAGAAATAAAAAATAGCACAATCTTCATATTTTGGAAATCTGAATCTGGGGTGGGAAGGATGGCATTTATTTTTGAAACACCCTGTATATGTATCTGAATTTTCAGAATTTTTGTTGGCTATTCAGGTTTTCATCCCCTAAAATCAACCCTTATTCGTCAATGAGATTTTTTCATGTTTTTTCTTGTGATCACGACGTAAAATTTGACAACTTCCCCAGGGTTACATACAGGGTTTTGACCGGAAATTCTCGTTTCCGTCACACTGTGAGGCGCCGGGCGCCGGGCGGGAAGAAAAACTGATTCTTCAAGCTCCACGCAAGTTTAGAGGTTCAATCTCAATGCGAGCAGCTAGAAAACACTTTGGCCTATTCAAACAAGTGTAATTGATCACTAATCAAGTGGGAAAGGGAAAATGCGAATAATAGCTGTTGAATTGGAAATAACAAAAAAACACACTTTTGAAGCACACTTTTTTGTAGGCTGTTCTTCATAAAATGCTAATATCGAAATTTTGACTTCATATTCGGATAAAGCGACTGCAAACTATCGGAAAATGATACGAAATATATCAATACAACATTGTTTTCCATAGAAAAGAAGATCAAAATTGATTATTTTGACCAGGTGCAAAAAATTTTTTTTTTGTGCGACAAAAAACTTTGGAGGGCTCCTGCAGCCTTCCCAAAGGACGATTTCTTTGGTGCTTCGAATGGATCGATTCCAAGAGCCCTAAAAAGCAATCTCGCCAAAGGAAATGGCTTCTTTATCAAATGCCGTATTCTTCCAAATATTAGAGTTCACCGCGGCCACTCTATTTACAAAAGGCGTCGAAGACAATCATTTTTGAACACCCGGTATAATATTGGTGAAAGCTTTCTCTGCCACACCGGACTAATTATCCGATAATTGGATGTGTACTCCTACTTACGTAGGGATTCATCAAAACTCCTTTTTGCTAGCATTCATTGTTGTTGCTTCGTCAAGATTGTAGTGCTATCGAACAAAAAAACCAACGAGATAAACTCGACAGAAGAAAGAAAACGCGATACATCGGGTGTTTGTGTTGTTCAAAAATGGTCTCACCGCTTCGACTGCTATCCCCGAAAGTGCTGTTGTCCCCCAGATTGCTCAATTCTCCCCTGTACGAGTGCCAGAAAAACTTGCTGGGCATCAAGCCGGATTTCCTGAACGTTCCCAAAAGTCCAGTGGGACAAATCTTGAACACTCCCAACAAATCCAAGCTGCTGAGAAGCGGGATCAACAACAGCACGAATTTGTTTCACGTCTTGGGAAAGGGCGCTTTCGGCACCGTCATCAAGTGCCAATACAAAGGTCTGTGTATAATTAACTATCAATCATAATAATAATCCAATAGTAGTGTATAATGACTTCTTCATATCGCCCGAAAAAGAAATTCGAGACTCTTTAGTCGTCTTAAGCCTCAAGATTCCCCTCGCACATTATCTGAACAAGGACAGGAATAAACACGACAATATTACATACATGTATATACACTCGTTCTCAGTGACTGAAGTGAGCTATTATTCACAAGTGACTGAAGAGAGTCATTATACATGCCTTTAGCAATAATTCATCAAAAATAACTATTGCTTGTTTTTTTTTTTGGCAATTATTTCTTCAATTTTAGTTTGTTCCAAGCATAAGCCGCTACTCGAAGATGAAACTGTCTCACTTACGATATATTTCAGTCAACTCCACTATTTGTGTTCACCCAAATTCGTAAGACTTATTCTGTCCATCTTGATTCGTTTTCATTCCACAGACGAAAACGTGGCGGTGAAAGTGGTGAAGTGGAACGCAACCAACCTGAACGAAAAGAACGGCCTGAATTTGAGCCACGAAAACGTCGTCAGAACCCTGGAAATCCTGTCCAGCGACAACTTCGGCCTGGTCTTCATGGAGTACGTGCCCAGATCCAAAAATTTGCAGTCCATTCTGGACGCCGCCAGTTTAGACTATGCAACGACGATCAGATATGCCGAGGAAATAGCCACAGGGCTGGCGTTTTGCCACGGGCAGGGCATTTTGCATCTGGACGTCAAACCGAAGAACGTCCTGGTCTGCGAGGGCGTCTGCAAGATTTGCGATTTCGGAAACTCGGTCAGAGTGGGCGACGTCGGGCACGTCCCCAAGGTTGGTAGCCGAGGCCAGGTTGGCACTGCTGTGACGTTGGCGCTTGTTTTGACATGATGGAACTCGGCGCTCCAAGTTGGCAGGATTGGCATGATCTAAAGAATTTTGTTTTCAGGGAACTGTGGCGTATACGGCACCGGAAATTTTGAAAGGTTTCAATCCCACATGCGAAAGTGACGTTTATTCGCTGGGAATCCTCTTCTGGCAACTGAGGTCGGGAAAGAGCCCGTACGATTTTCTGAATTGCAACGAAGTGATTATTTACAAGGTGATGTACTTACCTACGCTACTCAACAATTGAAGTGGCCCACCTCAAATTTTTAATGAAGTTCAAAGCGCCCTAGCTCTGGAAAAAATAGGACGAATTTCAATTTTTTTCTTTTCCCACATACCTGCGCTCGTTGTCTATCAGAAGACGGATACAGAATTGAGTTCAAATCTTCCTTGTTGGTTATACAGAGCGTCGCGTAAAACCCTTCAAAAACTAAAAAGTTTGAGTAACTCCCAATTCGAAAAAACATGTTTTTGAATATCTTCAACTGGTCCAGGAAGGATGGTACATCCATATCTCGAAGCGGTTTTTCAATTTTCCGATTATCTTCCTCCACTACAGGGTGATTCGAGAAAGACAACTTCTTGGTTTTTTGGTGATAGCTTTTTTCCTTGTTGACCGATTTTTATAATCTGTAGCTCATGTCAAAGCCAAAGCTTCAGGGAACAGGAATATGTCTTCGAAATTGATGCAGAAGAAAACTTGGAGAAATTTTGAAACATTGTTGGACTTTTCTCGGTTCAATAATAATTACCAGCTTTGATATTCGTAAGAGGGACACTGATTCTCTCTTGAAAACATGCAGCCATAATTCAGTTTCCTCGTCAAGAAATCCTCTTTTATACAGAAAGAAGTTATTTCGGAATGATCATTTTGAATGGTTCCCTTTAAAGCAAATTGATTTCCGACGAGTTCCATCTCCAGATCTGATTTCGAGAGTTATTCAGATCTGCGTCCTTTTTGATGCAGAGTCTCAAGTTGAAGTTTTCTTCTGCATCAATTCAGAAGAAATATTATTGTTCCCTGAAGATGTAGCTTTAACATGAGCTACAGATTATGAAAATCGGTCAATAAGGAAAAAAGCTATGATCAAAAAAGTGAAAAGTTGTTTTTTTGAAATCACCCTGTAGTGAAGAGAGATAATCCGGGAATTGAAAAACCGTTTCGAGATATGTGTGTACCAACTTCCCTTAGTCCGGCAGCTTAAAGCCATATTTAAAATGGATTCTGCATTTTGTGCCGAAGCCAATTTTATTTTATTTTTGTGAAAAATGATTAAGAATGAAAGTTTTGAGGGGTGGAGCCATTCTCAATTTTCACCAGGGGGGGAGGGGGAGGGGGTTGTTCTGGATTTTTGGGGGCTTTTTGGACCTTTTCTTTTGCACTCGATGTTGTAAGCGGAAGCAAGATGTTTTCTAGATCTGTGATATATCCGGAGTTTTTTAAGTGGTGCAGCCACCCCCTTCCCCTCTTGGGAGGGGGCTGGGGGGCTCAACTTGACACATGTGGCTGATTTTCACTTTTTCTTTGATTTAGAACCAATATCGGCAAGTTTGGTATCGTTTCCGACTGAATCACATCTTCTAAACTCAACCATGGCTCAAAAAAATCGATAGCGACAAGTTTAAACAAGTTGTGTATAGAATATCATGTTTTTTGTGCTCCTATTTGAAGACATTTTTTGGAGGTGTTTTAGACATTTGCGGTTGAATTCCATTCCAGGTCTATTATTTTAAACTATTTTGAGCCTCAGGAACGTATTTTAGCACAGTCTTCTGTTTTGGAAAAAATTTAAAAAAATGTTTTGTAAACTTGGTTTGAGCAAATTTTTTGATAATTCACCAACATTGTCTAAAGGGTTATGAAAGTTTATAGTTGTGGTCTGTGGTCATCTTGAAGAGTCCTGCGGGGGTGGAAAGAAACCGTAATCCCAAAGGACGGGAGTCGCTCTTGATGGGGGTGTAGAATCTGAGGGGGGTGAAATATTTTATTCATAATTTATGAACGGGCTAGAAACAATCTTTTCACGGTTTCTGATCTTATTTATTTTCGTAAAATTGGTCTTGAACCAAACTCAAACGGGGGGAGTCAATTTTGGGCTTGGTGACTATTTGAAAATGGCTACCGCAACAGCAGCAACCCCAGCAAGTTTTGCGAGGATGATTGGACATTTTTCCACCAGGTCTATGCACCACCGAACGCTCAAGCAGGGACTCATAATTCATAAACAGGCAATTTATGAAGAGACAATTTTTTCATGATTTCTGATTTTATGATCTTATTGGAGTATGATGGTGAAATTGGGCTCACATCAATCTCAAGGGGAGGGGATTAGTTTCGGGCTTGCTAGCTGTTTTTGTTGTAATCACTCTCATCTTCTTGAAGGGAGGTAGCAAGGGGAAGGATTTTCTGATTTCGACCTTGATGGCTACTTTTGTTGTAACATGTATCAACATGGGAGGCAGAAGGTTTGTATGATATGTAATCTAGTAGAAGGATTTTGATAGGGGGAGGGGAGGCATTCCCATTCTTCATTGATTGGGAGAGGTCAGGGGCTCAGATGAGAGGTTCGGCAGTTTTTTTTTTTAAAGAGCTTCTCATATACTTTTCATGCATTTTATAGGAGAATGGCCGGTAGAGAATGCTTTCATTATTTAGCAACAAGTCTAGGAGTTTTTGAGCAACAGAGGCGTTTCTCAATTTCGTTAGGGAATTGATTTTTTTCCTTCATTTCGAGCTTGTCGGCTATTTCATGGTTTGCAGTGGATGCGAAAATGATAATTGAATAACGCTTGCTTGTCCATATTCAAAATACAGAACACAGTTGAATTTCTTTTCATATTTCAAGCTTTTGCCGATGTGTTCTCCAAAAGAAAGCTTGGTGGATCGGATGCCGTTTCTTCAATATAGTTTTTTTTTATTTTAAATTTGAAATAAATGTTCCCCTCTTTATCGGCCTGCACCGGCCATAGGAGTTCTCGCCCTTTATTATAGATTTTACATACTCAAAAAAACTGCAAATTGGACAACACAAACAGCCAGACATTCCCGGGAATCGAACCCGGAGCCTCCATGGCCGCATTAGCCCCTCAACCATCTGCGCCACGGGGCCGTCAAATAGTTTTTCAAATTATGTATGTGTGAAAAAATTGTTGCTGATCTTGTTAGGCGTTCGAAAGTGCACAGACCTGGTAAAAATGTCCAATCATTTTCGCAAAACTCACGCAGAATTCAATTTCATAAAATATGCACATACACATAAACGCGACAAAAGTCAAAAGTCGTAGTCCTCACCGTGGTGGTGGTGGTGGTGGTGGTGGTGACTGGACGTGGGTATAGTGCCTGGTGCGAAGCTGTGCTCTTCCAGCCTGCATGGCGAAGGCATCAACTTAGGGGGCTAAAATTCTCGCGTCCATTTTTTTTTCATTGTTCACTGTTCTACCAACAGGAGGTGTCGATTATTATTCCTACTGCGTGTACGATTATTGAAAGTAGGTATCGTGTCGGGTCTATGTATCATCGAGCATCCTTGCTTGGAGATTCTTTCCTCACTGATGAGGCCTAAAAGGCCGAACCACGTATCTGAGGGTTCTTTATTCCCTTCCCTACTCAAGGATTCGATGGTGCACAGACCTGGTCGAAATGTCCAATCATCCCTGCAAAACCCACGCAAAATTCAAGTTACTGCCGCTAGTGCTGCTGCAGTAGCGATCTCTGAATAGTCACCAAGCTCAAATTGGAAGATTCTCCCCTCTCCCCCTTAGTCCAGTCAAAATAGGTTTTAACCGGAAAGAAATTCGGAAGTTGACGAAATTTGGTAGATCGATGCAGAATTTAACATGGAATAACATACTGAAATTCCCGAAAATTCCAATGCTTGGCTTTTTTTCTAGGACCAATAAAAGAGCGACATCCTTGTAAATTTTTGATTTTTTCTAAATAACTTGTAAACTATCACCTTTAGAACACAAAAACCAGCAAAGCAAATGTAGCGCGTTAAATTATCAAGAGATCAGTATCAAATTCATCACTTTGTGGTTATTAGTCTCTAAGATACAGCGTCTGCTAGAACGCAGTGAAAATGACTCAAAATTTATTTCCGGATTTTACGTAACAATTTGCATAGTGTCAATTCAAGGGCTGTAACGTGGACAGCAAATGTGCGGATTTCAGTGCGTTTTACAATCTTGGAAAGCCAATTCAACATTTGGTATCACATTTTTGTCTTGAAGTCGCCAACTTCAAAATGGTACTTTTCCTCGACCTTTCAAATTTATACTTGAAGTTCCGAAGAATCCCCAAAAATCGATTATTTCCATACCATACCATTTGCTTCATTCTCCAAGTATGGAAAAACCATCGAGAGAATATGTGAAGGATTGAATACCAAAAAAATAACATGTTTCAGAATCTTTTTCCTAGTGATGGTTCCTGAGGTATATGGGTTAAAAGGCTAAAACGACATACTTGGAAAAAAAATTAGTAGTTCGGACACTAACTGCTGAATACTGTACGGACCTTGCATTTTAGGTGTAAGATGCCACTTGGCAGACGTGGAAAGTACATAAATATGTTCACTACGTCTGCTGAGTGGCATTTTGTATCATCAAATGCAAGGTCCGTACAGTATTCAGCAGTTAGTGTCCGGACTAACTATCTTTTTCTCCAAATAGGTCGTTTTAGTCTTTCAACCCATATAACTCAGGAACCATCACTGGGAAAAACATTCTGAAACATCCTATGGTTTTGGTATCCAATTCTTCACATATTTCCTGGATGGTTTTGCTCCACTTGAAAAAGTAGGCAAATGGCATGGTATCCAAATAATCGATCTTTGGGGATTCTTCGGGACTTCAAGTATCGATTTCAAAGGTTGAGGAAAAGTACCATTTTGAAGTTGGCGACTTCTAGACAAAAGTGTGATACCGAATGTTGAATTGGCTTTCAAAAAATGTGAAACACGTTGAAATCCGCACATTTTCTGTCCACGTCGTAGCCCCTGAACTGACACTATGCAAATTGTTACGTAAAATCCGGAAATAAATTTTGAGTCATTTTCACTGCGTTCTAGCAGACGCTGTATCTCAGAGACTATTGACCACAAAGTGATGAATTTGATACTGATCTCTTGAGAAATCAACGGGCTACATTTGCTCCGCTGGTTTTTGCGTTCTTAATGTGATAGTTTACAAGTTATTCAGAAAAAATCGAAAATTTACAAGGATGGCGCTCTTTTATTGGTCCTAGAAAAAAAGCCAAGAGTTGGAATTTTCGGGAATTTTAGTATGTTATTCCACGTTGAATTCTGCATCGATCCACCAAATTTCGTCAACTTCCGAATTTATTTCCGGTTTGGCCAGATTTTTGCTTAATTTGACTGGACTACCTTGAGGTTTGTTTAAGATCAATTTTAGCGAAATAAACAGAAAAAGAAAAACAGAACAAAAATTGTTTCTAGTCCGTTCATAAATTTTGAGTGAAAATGTTCACCCCTCCCGCCCCCCAGATTCTACACCCCCATCAAGGCTCCGGCCCTCTGTAATTATGGTTCCTTTCCGACCCGCAGAACTTCTTAAGACACTACAGATCACAATAATGAACTTTTATAACCTTTCAGACGTTGTTGAGTTATGAAAAAAATTGCTCAAAACAAGTTTATAAAATAATTTTAATTTTTTTTCCAAAAACAAAAGACTGCTAAAATACGTTCCTTGGGCGCAAAATAGTTCAAAATAATACACCTGAAATGGAATTCAACCAAAAATGTCTGAAACCTCCTCAAAAAAATTCTTCAAATAGGAGCACAAAAAAACACGATATTCTCTGCACAACTCGTTTAAACTTGTCGCTATCGATTTTTTCAAGTCATGGTTGAGTTCAGAAGATGTGATTTAGTCGGAAACGATACCAAACTTGCCAATATTGGATTGAAATCAAAGAAAAAGTGAAAATCGGCCACATGTGTCAAGTTGAGCCCCCCAGCCCCCTCCCAAGAGGGGAAGGGGGTGGCTGCACCACTTAAAAAACTCCGGATATATCACAGATCTAGAAAACACCTTGCTTCCGCTTACAACATCCAGTGCAAAAGGAAAGGTTCAAAAAGCCCCCAAAAAGCCAGAAGAACCCCCTCCCCCTCCCCCCCTGGTAAAAATTGAGAATGGCTCCACCCCTCAAAACTTTCATTCTCAACCATATTTCACAAAAATAAAATAAAATAGGCTTCGGCACAAAGTGCATGATCCATCTACTAAGCCGCCGGACTACCTGGACCAATTGAAAATGAACAATGGCTTGTTTTTTTAAATTGGAAGTTACTCAAACTTTTTAGTTTTTGCAGGGCTTTACATGATGCCCTGTATTACCAACACGGAAGATTTGAACTTGATTCTGTATCCATCCTCTGACAGACAAAGAGCGCAGGTATGGGAGAAAAGAAAAAATTGGAATTAGTCCTATTTTTTCAGGAGCTAGGGCACTTTGAATTTCATAAAAAAAATTTGAGTGGGCCACTTCAATTGTTGAGTAGTTTAGTACCTATTTTTTTTTATCAAGAAAAAATACTATTTTTGCATTTTTCCTCCTTTCTCAGTAAGTCTACGAAATGGCAGACTGGTATGGTAACCCAATCTTTTGAATTTCAGGTTGTGAAATTCAACGTCCGGCCCGATTACCTGGATTCAATAGGAAAAACAGATGAGTTCTCCAAATTGTATTGCAAATGCTGGCAGACAATACCAAACGACCGTCCGGAACTGAGTGGTATCATCAAAATTCTGAAAGAAGCATCGCAGCAGTGAAATATCAATGTTTTTATATAAATCACTATATTTGAGTATTCCGTGTATTGTATGTATGTATTATTTATTGTTTATTGAATAAACTTCCCGATCAAAATGAGCTTCGGGTCTATTCTTAGTCTGAAAGAACACCTATGGGCTACGTGCATGACATGTAGCGCCGCCGCGGAATGTGAAACTCTTGTGGGAGCGACTTAGTTAGCGAATATCCCACTGGATGGCGCTCGTGTCGACTAAAAACATTTTATTAAACATTTTTAATTTCCTCCACGTGATCGCTCCATCACAACATGCACAACCAAAAAATAGCCCAGGCGCCAGGGAAAACAATAAGGAAATAATTGTTTCCTGGCTGGAAACTAGCTTAAAGCGATCTGTGTAGCTTAGATTTTGACATACTAGTTTCCCCCCTTTCGGAAATGTCGGCGTCATGTCGCCATCATCAACAAGAAGTGCACCAGCGTGGTTTTTGCCCAATATCTCAATTTTGGGTCATCTGACAGCAAAAGATGTGGGGAGTTATTTTGACGCCTATGAAATTTCCTACAGTTTGGTTTATCAATCAATTTTTTGCGACCTATAGTCTTCAAGATAGAGCTTCTGGAAGCGAGAGTCACTGTCGTGAAAGCTCCATGGCCACTTGACTCAAAAAACTAAAATGTCGATGTGACAAAAAAAAATCAAAATGGGATTACTCAAGAATCCTTCATGCTATAGTTGCGATGATGGTCTAAAACTCTTTCTCTTGAACCGTTGATTACGAATATAGAAGAGTCAGAAACGTCACATTGTACATATACAGGGTGTACTGAGGGAATCAAATCAGATCAGAGAAATTTTACATATTTCTTCGATTTAGCCTATATGCGACACTCTAAGCACCTAACACGAGTCAAATATCAATATGCATTGCTCTGTAAGGTTCACTTGATACACTCAAGAAGTGGTCAGCTCACAGCCTTCCTGTAAAATGTTTTGAAGGCCCTCTGAAATCATCAAAATTTACAGTAGCAAGAAATGTATGTAACAGTAGGTATATTATATACCAAGGAACCAAAGTGAAGTTTTAATCCCTTGGGTGAAGTTTGTTGGTCGAGGGCCACTTTGGTTCCTTGGTATATAATATACTGTTATATACATTCCTTGGTACTGTAAATTTTTAATATTTTGATGATTTCAGAGGGCCTTCAAAACATTTTACAGTGAAGCTGTGAGCTGACCACTTGTTTAGTGTATTAAGTTAAGCTTATAAAGCAAATCCATATTGATATTGGACTCGTGTTAGGTGCTTAGAGTGTCGCATATAGGCTAAATTGAAAAAATCTGTAAAATTTCTCTGATCTGATTTGATTACCTCAGTACACCCTGTATATGTACAATGTGACGGTTTTGACTTTTCTATATTCGTAATCAACGGTTCAAGAGAAAGAGTTCAAGACCATCAACGCAACTATGGCATGAAGGATCCTCGGAAAATCCTATTTCGATATTTTTTTGTCACATCGACATTTCAGTTTTTCGAGTCAAGTGGCCATGGAGCTTTTACGACAATGCCTCTCGCTTCCAGAAGCTCTATCTCAAAAACCATAAGTCGCAGAAAGGTCATTTAAAAACTATTCCATACGGAATTTCATTGGTTCCAAAATGACTTCTCACATCTTTTGCTGTCAGATAGTCCAAAATCAAGATATTCGGCAAAAACCACGCTGGTGCACTTCTTGTTGATGATGGCGACATGACGCCGACATTTCCGAAAGGGGGGAAATTAGTTTATCAAAACCTGAAGGTGGGTTCAGTCAGCTTGGTTTTAGTTTTAGTCGTAGTCGTTGTCGTAAATTTGAAAGTAGAAAGAACGCGTCATATGCGCGGCGTTCATACAGAGTTTTAGTTTTAATTTTAGTCGTAAGAATTCCGAACTTTGTCGTAAGATGCCGACTTGCAGGTTGCGTAATTACCGGTATAAGGTATGAGCATGGATGGTGATGGTAATGGGTTGTATGTATCAATAAAAAAATAGCATAAGCATTTGCTTCGATTTCAGAGGAGTTGTACTCCTCATAAATGTAAGCAAATACTTATTTATGCTTATTTTTTTACGAGTTTTTATATTAATACTACCCATAATGAACACGGACGGTATGAAGATGAAGGTTCGCGCAGTATCATTCGAGCTCCTATTGGTCAATTCTTACGACTTAATCTTGCTGTTAGAACGCTCTTCTCTGTTACGATCGACAACGACTAAAACTAAAACAGCGACTAAATAAGCTGACTGAACGCACTTTAAGCCACACAGATCGTTTTAAGCTAGTTTCCAGCCAGTGAACAATTTATTTCCTTATTGAGCTGATCTTTGCTCCCTGGCGCCTGGGCTACAAATAGTTACACGAAAAATGAATGATGTCATCTCTGATGTCAAAACAAGTTGCAACAACCGCGACAAAGCTGTCGTCTGCCAGCTATCTGCTGTCAAAGATCGTCACAAGACGTTCTCATTTTCACCACCATGGGCTCTCTGTGTCTTACGCGTTGACAGCTCAAGCTCATGCACATGGCCCATATCCAATTTTCAGGTGAAAAGCTACCTACCCATTATCCACCTACTCATACAAGATAAAGTTCCGGTTTTGAACTTATCGATTCCGACGCTAATTAAACCTCAGTTTATCCTCTTCCGTAGGTACATGAAATAAAACGCAGCTGCTGCCCGACCAACCGACTAGTGAAAATTTAAAAGCACCCCCCGCGATGTTCCCCAATCAAACTTCTTCTAGCATCATTACTGTCGAGAGTTACAGCACGGTTTGCTGCTGTTTGCTCTGCTCCACCAAGTAAGTTCTTTCATTTTTCCCCGGTTGTTCTCGATTTCCATCAGGCATAATACACCGGAGGACGATGAATGCACATTATTTCCGCCACTCGGAGTAACTAACCCGGCTCTCTGATGCCCCGCTCTGCCTGCAACAACATCCCTTCTCTGTGGTATCTCCTAATCCTCACAAAAGCAACCGGCGGTGAAATTGCTACAGTTTTATTCCGGCGCACCTGTATTTTGTATCTGTGCTGCGAAAGAAACGCCTGGATCGTTCCGAGCCATGCTGATGATCCACCACTTCAACATGTAATCCAGTGGCGCAGCTTGTTTCAACATTTTTCACTCATTTTTATTTCACCGTTCAAACAGCTTAATGGCAGCTTTACAGAACCTTGTATGACGCCGGCGACAATACCCCATTCCACTGTAGTTGAATAATTTGAACGACACGACGACAGAAACTCGTGTCGCGGGAATTATGGAGGGAGGTAGGGGAGCACAGGCAGATCGAATCCTATTGGCCAGCGACGCTGTCGCCGGCGACATACGAAGTTCTGTAAAGCCGCCATAATGCAAGCATAAAAGCCAGATATAATGGTGCTTTCCTTTTACCACAAAACTCACTGATCTGATATAAGTTAGAGAGAGAGAAAGAGAGAGAAATCACATGCGCGAAAGTGAGATACCACTCACAACTTAGGTCGGAATACTTATTATAGTTCAGATTGTATTATTGTCTATTATTTTGAATTGAATCTGAGTGAGAGTAGTGAGACGATTGCATGTAGATGGCGATTGCGTCGTTTTAATGTCACAATAATTACAATGTCAATAGTGTCAACGTCAAGGAAGCCGACCCTGGCTGGTAGCGAGAAACGACGCAAAGTCAAGTGTCAGAAATTATAGCAGAATTCACTCATGACGTTTTCTGCTCACACGATCTGACGTTGCTCCGAGCGGACCACGCTTGCGCAGTGGAGCGGTTGCAATGGAAACTTAACAAGGCGCATGAGTAGTTCGCTCCGAACGTGTGAGCCGGAGACATAATTACGTAAGGACCTGATTTCAGAAGCTACAGATGGAAGCAGTAATCAGGCGTTTCCACATGACGTCACGAGCTCGTCAGTGTTGCTAACCTAGTTGAATTTATAACTTCAAAAAAAGTGTTTGGGAATAACCCGCGTTGTTATGATAGGAAAAAAGTACTTTTTGAGATTTTGGATACATAGTAGGAAGCAAGTTTGAATATGATAATAATTGTTCACAAAACTCTGGCGCTTCAATCTATACTAATAGTTGGAGATGTGCTGCCTCAAATAGCTCAATAAACAAGAAAGTTTGCTGGAGTGCTCAAATTATTTTCGTCGAAAAAAAAAATCCGTGGCTTTTTCGGAAAACTAGACTCCTGGAAGAAAAGAGCATCTCAGGAAGTATCTCAAAGTGCCAAGAAATGCGACTCAAAGACATCTGGGAAGGAGAAAATATGCCAGTTTGTTATCCTGCCGATAAGATAAAAAGCTGGCTAAATTGTTGGAATACAGAATAAATGTGAGATGATTCTACAAATTATCCGTTACTAAGCGCCCTTCTGATTTCAGAAAGTATGGCTGTGGCAAAAACAGTGACCTGTGGCGATCTCGAAATGGGAGAATCCAGCGACCAAGGCATTTCTAAGCTGACCACAATTTTACCTCAAATCCTGCTCATAAGAAGAAATTTCAGGATTCACTGAGCAACGTGTCTTGACGCGATGAAGCCATCAACTGAAAATTCAAGATTGTCAAGTCAGGTGTACAATTTGATCATCAGAAATACTCGGAGCCGATCCCACCTGGTTCAAATGTGCTTAGACCACAGCGAATATTACAACTACAGTGAAGTAGAAAATGGGAATTATTGTCAATTCAAACATCCAGGCTTGTGGAAGCAATAGAGAAAGCATGGCCAGAGATGTAGAGGGCTCAATGAACGTGAAAGTTGGGTTGGAGTGGTTGAATATTTTTTTTAAGAAAAAATGAGAAATTTATGGTTTTCTCGGAACGCTGGGCTTGTGGAAGTACGGAGTATCACAGAATGTCAAAGCGCCAAGAAATGGAAAAGAGAAAGGAAGGAATACAATAAAGCAATAAAGCATTTCTTCAACAAGTAATCAATTCTGTTGAACCTGAAGAGGATATGGTTCCAGTCCAGTGAACTATGTAAGTGGTACAGTGGTTGCGATCAAATATCTCGTCAGGTTTTGCTCCCGTAATACCTAACTATACTGGGTGTCCTAACTTTACACTATCAATTTGGAGCGGATATACCATATTTTCACCAAAATTCGATTTTTTTATGACTCATCAGTCCCTCTCAACTTTGGAACCACCGGTTGGATTTGAATGAAATTCTACTTCATAAAAAGACAATCATGGAAGACAAATCTGTAATTCCACACAAATGCGGAGCTCATTATAGAGTTCCGAAAATCACAAGAAGACATAAGCGGACTTAAACAACACAAGGGGGCTCATAACGGCTCAAAACGATACACATGAAGGCACAGGGGGGTCCCACTAGAGATTTCAGCGACAAACGACACAAGGAGACCCAAGGAGGCGAGGAGGCCTACTAGGGTTTCAAACGATACAACAAGATGGAGGTTACACAAGGTCAGTGGTGGGTCACCGATAGGCTTCAGAACACAAAAAGACAAATGGACCAGCAAAGCTCTGAAGAACACAAGACACAAAGGGGCACACTTGAATTCCACTGGGGCTTCAAAGGATACAGCAAAATGAATACAGCAAGACACAAAGGAGGTCACCCCCATCCCCACTGGGACTTGAGAGCACAAACAGGAAAAGGAGGCCGGCACATCTTCAAACAACACAAGAAGACATGAAGAGGCTCACTGGACCTCCGAAGGAAAAAGAAACAGAACAATAAGGGGGCTCATTAGTGCTCAAAACGAGACAGAGACAAATGGAGTTCGCTATTAGGTCTTCAAACGCCACAGCAATAATAAAGAGAGGACCCAGTGAGTCTCTAGATCAAAAAAAGTGAACATCAAGGGGTTCACCAGAGTCTGAAAGTGACAGAAAGGAGGGCGTCAGAGACGCAGCAAGATGAATACAGCAAGACACAAGGGGGCCACCGGTGCATCGGAGTACAAGAAGAAAAAACAACATGAAAAGACACAAAGGAGCTCATTTGAGTTCTGCGAGAGTCAAAAGAAAACACAAGATCTCAAGGGCTCCAAATAACACAAGAGACAAAGGGGATCATCAGCGCTCCAAACAATACATAAAGACGAAGGTGGTCTATCGGGGTACATAGTAACAAGACAAAAGGAGGCTCATTAGTACTGCAAATGCGATATAAGAATACGAGGGGGTCAACTAGGGCTCCAAACGACACAGCTAGATAGCTATAGCAAGGCACAATGGGGTCATGAGGGCTTCGGTACACAAGAAAATAGAAGGAGACCAGTAGGGCACTGAATAACAAAAAAAAAACTAAAAGAACTCGCAAGAGTTCCAAAAGTCACAAGAAGGCACAGGAGCTCATCCCCAAGCAGCACATCAAGGCTGAATAACCAATTTAAAGTCAAATTGTCTTGAACAGGGCGAAAACTACATCAATTGGACATGAAATATTTCTTGTCTGACAAAATATTATCAAAGTCGTGATTTAGGTGAAACAGAACTCCGTTCTTCCCTTGAAATTTACGCTGATATAAACCTTGGCCTAATAAGCTTTTTTGAAGGTTCAAAATAACCAATGTTTACCCTAAATAATGCCTTCATATTCCATGGACCATAAGGTCACACTTCAAGACACAAATTTGTTAATATTCACCTAAATTTTGCCTTCAAAGTGAATATTTCCTAAAGGGGTTACTTGGAAAACCAAAAGTAGTCGCTTTTACTTTGTTACTATCCTAATTCCAAGTTTCAAGTCAGGTAATCAATAGCCTATTCTGATGGTCAAAACTAGATTATTTCAGCCTTATACAATGGCATACAGGGTTATTCAAAAGTCCGGAATAAAATTCATAATTTTTTTCCATATTTATTTCGGAAAAAACGCTCGAACAGGTCGATTTCTAAAAACGGTAAGCCGTCTTTTCATGACACGTGTCATGTTCTACCGTCAACCCCCTAACCCCAAGCCACCCTTAGTTTTTTTTTTTCAAATGGCACCCTATGGCTTGTGGGGGTTCATTGGAAAGCTTGTCAAAAACTCTATTCAGATCTACCATTGAAAATTAGATCGGACGCTTCACCATGAAGTTTTGAGGAACCCCAGTTTAACTTAACAGTCCAGAATAAAATTCATAATTTTTTTCCATATTTATTTCAAAAAAAACGCTCGAACAGGTCGATTTCTAAAAACAGTAAGCCGTTTTTTCATGACACGTGTCATGTTCTACCGTCAACCTTCTAACCCCAAGCCACCCATTTGCCAGGTGCCATTTGAAAAAAAATATCAAGGGTGGCTTGGGGTTAGGAGGTTGACGGTAAAATATGAGACGTGTCATGAAAAAACGGCTTACTGTTTTTAGAAATCGACCTGTTCGAGCGTTTTTTCCGGAATAAATATGGAAAAAAATTATGAATTTTATTCCGGACTGTTAAGTAAAACTGGGGTTCCTCAAAGCTTCATGGTGAAACGTCCGATCTAATTTTCAATGGTAGATATGAATAGAGTTTTCGACAAGCTTTCCAACGAGCCCCCACAAGACATAGGGTGCTATTTGAAAAAAATACTAAGGGTGGCTTGGGGCTGGGGGGTTGACGGTAGAACATGACACGTGTCATGAAAAAACGGCTTACCGTTTTTAGAAATCGACCTGTTCGGGCATTTTTTCCGAAATAAATATGGAAAAAAGTTATGAATTTTATTCCGGACTTTTGAATAACCCTGTATAGGGCTTATTGATCAACAGTGGATATTTTTGGTGAAATCTGGGCCTCTCAATTCATAACAGTGGACTTTGGAGTCCAGATTACCATGAAAATTTACCTATCAGGGAAAATCGACTTATAAGTCAAAAACTGAAGTAAAATAGCCCTCAGAGTCGAAATGAAAATATCATCATCTTGTTTGGCTTCACTTACGTCCGCCATTGCTTGAAAAATAGCGTTGTGATAGTTTAAATTTTCAAAAATCATTGTTCCTGGCCCCCAACTACGCAGAAAAGTTACAATTTGAGGTTTCAGGAACTCGGGAATAACTTTTGGGCCTTTGAAAAGGTGACAGCGGCAAAAAAAATTACTTGGTAATTTTCAATTATACAAAAGAAACTCCAAATCATGGATATTTTTGAGGCGCAATGTACCAGATGCCCAAAATTTCATTAAAAGAATACTGAATTAGTTAACCAAATTTTGACACACAATAATTATCCTAAACGATTTATAGACACTATTGTTGATTATTATACAAAAGCAAGATTTCAAATTCAGCTAATAATGAAAGTACAACTGGGGATATTGATACTCCAAAGATTTTTTGCAAACCTTACATACCAGGTTTTTCAAATCAATTTTTCAAAAAATTCAATATTGATAGTTCTTTCAAGCCAGAATTATATACAGTTAAAAACACATCAAGTTTATATACAAAGTTGAAAGATATCACACCACAATTGAAATGTTCCCAACTTATTTATTCAATCAAATGTAAAGACGGTGATTCAGTTTACATTGGACAAACAAAACAATATTTAGAAATGCGATTGAAACAACATCGATATATTCAGTTACCGTCCTGTCAACACTAAAAAGAGTGAGATTACAGCCTTAGCTAGACATCATTTTGAAATGAAACACGAATTTGACTTTGTTAACCCAAAAATTTTATGTAAAGAAAGCAATCTTTTCAGAAGAAATCTTTTGGATATGATGCACAAAAAATTATTTATCAATTCTTTATACACTGGGTATTATATTTTTCACAACTTCTGTAAGTTATCGAATTTCATTATGTATTGTTACTTATTTATTGTATTATTTTTAGCACGTACTGCCTTGAAAAAGATCT
Source organism: Anaspis maculata (assembly GCA_949128115.1). Lineage (NCBI taxonomy): Eukaryota > Metazoa > Arthropoda > Insecta > Coleoptera > Scraptiidae > Anaspis > Anaspis maculata. The sequence goes on from OX421962.1 coordinate 2,315,769, forward strand.
CGCCACGATGCCGAAACGTTGGCAAAAGAAGAAATTATACAAAAAAAAAACTGTCTATTATTCTGAAGGTTCAGAGGTAGGTAGACACTGATTTGATTAAAGTATTTAATAAACAAAGACATACAGAGTATTACGAACAACGATTTACGAACTATTCATATACGGCGTGGGCGCGCGAGAAGCGATAACACACATGTGCCCGCAAGCTAGTTCGGTTCGATACTGATCGATATGAGAGCATTCACCCGCAGCCGGAGGCTGCCGTGCCCCGCACCCCTTGACGGCGGTCAGGGTAAGCGGCATATGCGCGAACACACTCGCACTAACACTTCCCCTCGCGATCGCAAGCCGACACTTTACGATTTTTAACGACACGAAGCACTCCCCAAGCCCAACATTTTCACACAATTCTGATGACGTGGTCCAGGAAGTCCCTTGGTGAGGATGTCGGCCACCATTTCTGTAGTAGAGACGTGGTTCAGGGACAGGATCTCCTTCTTGATGGCGTCCCTTATGAAATGGAACCGGATGTCGATGTGCTTGCTCCTGGCATGAAACACAGGATTCTCGGCCAATTTCAGAGCGCCAATGTTGTCCTCGAAGACGATGGGTTTGGAAAACTCCTTCAGTCCCAATTCCACGAACAGAGAACGGAGATAAGTAGCTTCTTTCGCAACTTCGCTGAGACTCATGTACTCTGCCTCGGTGGAGGATAACGCCACCGTTTTCTGCTTTCTAGAGTCCCACGATATTGGTCCGCCTCCTAGCATGAAGACAAATCCAGTATAGGACTTTCTGTCGTTGGGACAATTCCCCCAATCGGCATCGACGAATCCTTTCAGGACCTCGGACTTCTGATTGAAAAACAATCCGAGATTGATAGTCCCTTTCAAATAACGGAGCACGCGCTTTGCAGCAACCCAGTGCTCCTGATTGTAACAATTGTTGAACTGACCCAAATAGCTGACCGCGAAGGCAATATCGGGTCTGGTCGAAATGGCCAGGTAAGTGAGAGCTCCGACTAATTCACGGTACGGCAAATTTTCGTCAGGAGGTTCTTCACTTTTCAGCATTTTCTTGTTCGGATCCATGGGTGTGCAAACTGGTTTCGAGGCTGCCATCCCGAATCTGCTCAATAATTCGCTTATGTATCCAGTTTGGTGCATTGTCATTGTATTTTCGGATCTTTTGAACTCTATGCCCAAACAATATTTAATTTCACCAAGATTCTTGGTTTCAAACTGGAGTGAAAATGTAATTCGACAAATCTTTCATCATTTGGGAATTTCGAGAAGCAACAATTATATCATCGACATAAATGGCAATGAGAGTCAATTCATTTCCCTTTCCAATGCGATACAAACAGGGATCTGAATTGGTGGGTGTCGCACCAAAATCTTTCAAGACACTGTCTAGCTTGGCGTACCAACTTCTACCGGCTTGACGCAAGCCGTACAAAGATTTATTCAAAAGACAAACCTTGTCCCCTTTCTGCAATGATTTCAGCATATTCTTTGCCTTGATACCAATTTCATTCTTCTCTTCAGATTGGATCATTTCAAGCAGTTGAGAAAGGTATTTGGGAGGTTCCATGAATAATTCTTCTTCTAGTTCGCCATTTAGATAAGCACAAGTCACGTCAAGGTGCTCTATCTTCATTCCAAATTGCACCGCCAATGAAGTCAAGATTCTTATAGAGCTGAGTCTTGCAACCGGGGCGAATGTTTCCTTGAAATGAACTCCAGGACGTTGGCTGAAACCTTGGGCCACGAGCCGAGCTTTTCTTCTTTCAAGTTTTCCGTCTGCATCAAATTTGTTCCTCAGCACGATTCGACTGCCAATGACTATGTTATTGGAAGGACGTTCGACGAGTTCCCAAGTATCGTTCTTGATGATGGACTTGATTTCTCTAGCCATGGCATCATACCATTCATCGACTTCCGGAGAAATCATAGCTTGTCTCATTGGAACTTCAGAAATATAGGCCTCTTCGACGATTTCTGTGGTTCTAGCATCGACCACATTTTGCCTATATATCTTACGAGGTCTTCCCCTGGCTCCTGTTCTAATAATCCTCGGTCTTCCTGCGGCACGGCTGACATGCGGTACTCGGTTAATCACCTCGTCTTCTTCTTCTTCCTCTTCATCTTCTTCTGAATCGTTTTCTTCAACAGCTGGAGCTGGATTCGATTCAATTTCAATGAACCGTGGCGATGATTCACGAACAACCGATTCCCGCGGGATCGCGTCCTCAGGCAAGAATTCTTCGAAATCGCCTTTCACACGTTCGGAAGATTCAAGGAATTTTACGTCGCGTGTAATTTCGACTTTTCTTTCATCAGGGAACCACACTCTGAATCCCTTGCATTCTTCAGAGTAGCCCAGGAAAATACCTTCTTTCGAGCGTGACTCGAATTTTCCACGGTTTGGTTGTCTATTGAGACAAAAGACACGACAACCGAATTCTCGGAAAAGGCTCACGTCAGGTATTTTTCCGGTCCATACCTCGTAAGGTGTTTTACCATTTAGACTCTTGGAAGGACATCGGTTTCGAATGAAATTCGCAGTATTCACCGCCTCAGCCCAAAATACAGGCGGTAGACCCGATTGCACTAGCAAGCAACGAGCCATGTCAAGCAATGTCCGATTCTTCCTCTCCGCAATTCCGTTTTGTTCCGGGTTGTAAGGAATTGTCAAACGTCGAGTAATGCCATGTTTCTTCAAATAGTCGTCAAATTCACGGCTGGTATATTCTGTACCATTATCGGTCTGAAGACATTTAACTTTCTTCCCTTTCTGATTTTCAACCATTGCTATGAATTCCTTCGTAGCTTCAAACACGTCTGATTTCGATTTCAGGAAGCGAACAACGCACCATTTAGAACGATCGTCAATGAACTCGACAAAGTAACGCGTCCTTTTCAACGATTCGACGCGCATTGGACCGCACACATCGGAGTGTATGAGTTCTAATAGTTCGCCACTTACTCTGTCAGACCGTTTCGGGAAAGGAGTACGCACCATCTTCCCCTGAAGACATACCTCGCATTGTATTTCGTTTTTCACATACTTGGCGGGTTTCAAAGCTTCAAGTCCGTGCATTAACCCTTTATTGATGGCATCGGCCATATCACGCGCGTTCAAATGTCCCAACCGTCTATGCCACATTTCAAATGTCTTTGCTGCTGTGGAATCTGCCGCGAGAGCCGAGTACAAAGATGGTATTCCGGTACCTGTAATGTCACTTTCGCGCGCGTAATAAAGTTCACCGATTTTGTCAGCAACCATTTTTACGTTTCCATCGGTATCGATAACAAGAGCATTGTCTTTGCGAAAAACAACTTCATAACCGTTTTTGGTTATTTTTCCCACCGACAGTAAGTTCGAACGCAAATCCGGAACATACAGCGTGTTGTTTAAAGAAATGTTTTGTGACTCACCGAAGACGTCAGCTGAGAATGCAGCTTTACCTTGAGCAGCTATGTGTGTCGACTCGTTGTTTGCAAGATTTATCTTGCCACTTTCAGGATGTATCTCCAGGAAATCGCTGGTATTGTTGCACAAATGTGATGAAGCTCCACTATCCAGGCACCACCCTTTCTTCTTCGAAACGTTCGAATGTAGAGTTTCCAGAGCACAAAAACTCACATCGGCATTTTTTGCAAAAGCACGACCTTGGTTTTTACAGTCCGAAGCTTTATGGCCGATTTCCCTGCATTTATGACAACGATACTTGAACGTTCCTTTATTGTCCTTGGTAGAACTCGAATCGGCACTTTTCTTGAAATTTCCGCCCTTGTTTTGATTTTTGTTACGATTTGTAAACAATGCCGCGTTGCCTTGGTTATTCTGCGAAGTCCGTCGCATGTCCGTTTTTCTAGCGTCACTTTCTTCTATGATTTTTACTCGCAGAACTTCGGGAGTAGGTAAATCATCTCTGGATTCAATGGCGCATCGGAAATTTTCGAAGCTGGCCGGCAAACTGTAGAGTAACATAATCGCCAACAAGTCGGGGTTTATTACCACATTCATTTCCTGCAGCTTGTCAACGGCGTCGAAAAACTTGTTCAAATGTTCGCGTACCTCGGTGCCTTCTTCCATACGCTGCAACGTCAATTGTTTCAACAACGTCGCTTTTCGAGCGGGCCCTTTTGACTGATATACGCCTTCCAGTTTTAACCAAGCTTCACGAGACGTCGCACATCCTTTGATTTGTTTCAATTCGGACGGGCTGATAGCAAGTATAATATCAGATTTCGCTTTGCTATCATTCTTTTCCCACGCAAGAATCGCCGCTGCGGACGTTGCATCATTTGGATCTAAGACAGGTTTGACAGACTGGCCGCTCACAAAAACCCAAGCATCGTTTTTTATTAGAAGGGCTTCCATCTGCATCTTCCACGTGTCATAGTTGTCCTTGCTTAAGCATTCAATTCTCAAGTTTGTGGCACTCATTTTTAGCACTGTGCTTTAACAACAACAAACTCGATTACACAACTTATCACAAATCTTTTCCGTGTAGATCTGGGCCCATAACCTGAAGGTTCAGAGGTAGGTAGACACTGATTTGATTAAAGTATTTAATAAACAAAGACATACAGAGTATTACGAACAACGATTTACGAACTATTCATATACGGCGTGGGCGCGCGAGAAGCGATAACACACATGTGCCCGCAAGCTAGTTCGGTTCGATACTGATCGATATGAGAGCATTCACCCGCAGCCGGAGGCTGCCGTGCCCCGCACCCCTTGACGGCGGTCAGGGTAAGCGGCATATGCGCGAACACACTCGCACTAACATATTCCCATGAGATCCAAGCAATACTCTGCTAAAGGACCAGACGAGAAATAGGATCACCTTATAATTTCGAGGTATAATAACCATATTGGTCAGAAAAAATTGATGCGTAGGAAAATTAAGGGTAGGTACGATGCTGACTTGATTCTCAAGTACTTTCATTTATCTTCAATATTGATATTTTCACGGCCATCACTCATCATAACATCGTCGTTGGAGAGAAATAGGTATGGTATGGTGATCAGTGATGTAAAATACCCGGGTTTTTATACTTAAGGGCAAATACCCAGGGTAAATACCCGGTATTTACCCAAAATCGGGTCTCTAATAGGGTATCTATTTTCATTATTTGTTATTAACAATTGGAGAAACAACAACAAACAATTATGATTTTTTGCTCACAGCAGCAAAATATTAATAAGTGCTTTGAAGGTTATGTTTATAAAGCCTTAGAACTTGGAAAAAGAAATCATTCAACCTTCAACCGTCAACACTGTCAACCGAGCTGTCAACAGTGTCAACTTTTCTGTTGAACTGGGTAGGGTGATGGGTGAATATCGCTCGAGAAAATACCGGGTAAATACCCGACTCACATCACTGATGGTGATAATTGTTTCATTCCTGAAGCGTATAATTATGTTAGTTTCGACCTAATTCAAGACGTGTTCGAACAAAATATAACCTTGAAAACTTATCAAATAAGAGGTCATAAATTGGTAATGAAATGGTAAGAAATTACCAGATCATGACCTATTTGAGGTTCACACTCGGGTTCACACGACCTATTGGGATTTTGACCTGAAAGTCAAAATGCCTTATATTTCCAATTTTCGACGTCAGAATTACCGTCATCCAATTACCCGTTTACCTTAATTCGACGTCGATTTGAGGTAACTTTGACCTGACACAAATTAGTCCCTGACCAAATGGGGGTCAGAACAAACCTAATTTTGACCTGATGTGTTACTTGGGTCAGGGCTTGAGGAAAACAAGGGGGACCATTAGGGCTTGGGCTCTGAACGAAACGCTACCTTTGCGCTACCTGACGGCGATCAGGTGAACAAATTACGTGCAGTCGCCATCGTTGCCAAGTTCACGAGAAGTTAGGTAACGGCAGTAAAAGACCCAAAACTTTTTTTTTTAAACTTACCGTTGAAAAAAGCACGACCTTATGCGCACCTGTGTGACCCTCTTGCCTACTTCTGGCTTGCCACGTAGCAGTCCAGGCATCCTCCTTGGTCCTGAGCCCGAGCCGCACACAAGCTACGCCACTGGATCGGACGTTTTCCACAAAATGCTTGCGGTTTTATCCAAATGGGAAGCTCCATATCGGATTTTCTTTGAGGCGCGCGGGAACGCGAGCTGAAAGGAAAGTCGAGAGACCAATTAGACGGTGGAATCACGTGAATGAAAAGCCTGTATACAGGTGCCTATACACCGCAGACACCATCACCGTCGGCGGAAAGCAAGAATTTTTATCATTCGTCGAAATAACAAGGAGGGGGTACTGGGGGTTGGGGTGTATGTGGTGGTGAAGCATAGAATGGCCCCCGGGCAGATGTATATGAAATGGAGAGAAAACTCAAAACTCTTCCGCGTAATGAAACGGTCCAAACTGCTTGGAAATGTATAGAAAATAAAACTGGTTAGATGTACATCGGCAGAGGTCTCGCCGCGTCTCGGATGCGATAAACTTTCGTAAAACTCTGCGCGATTTTCTTCTAACAGATTGCGGAGATCAGGCTTTCGGAATTGGTTCTCTCGAACTTTTTAACATACGAGGATCTGGAGCATTCCAGTACGGAACGACGAATGCAGGACTTGTTAACGCCCGATCCTGCCGCATGTGGGTGATCACACACGCTATCAAGACGTTGGCATCAAGTTAGCATCGTACCATTTGCACCAGTACAAAACCATTTCTCCATAGCTCACTCGAATGAAAAATCCAGCTTCAATTCGATGTGAGCCAAGCTTCAAGGCGAAAAACTCGTAAAAGTGTCGGTGTGAATCGTGCTTCAGTTTCTATGAAAGCTGTCGTGGGTATTCATTGTTGATCATGCTCTACTATAATGCGAATCAAGCTTCACTCTAAAGTAATGGTGCGATTCTCTAAAAAATTACATTCTATAAAGGCTCTGTTATGGCCGACAGGAGTTTTTACACAATTAACAGAGCGTTTATGGAATTTTATTTCTTACGGAATAGCATCATAAATTAGGTTTCACCATTATGTTAGTCAAGCTTCACCTCCACCATGATGTAAATCAAACTTTACTCCAATGTGAATAGAGTTTAATTGTCTCGGAAGGAAGGCATGAGAACTCGACAGAGTGCCAGTGTAAATCCAGCTCCAGTTAGGTACTGTGAAAGAGTTATACGTTGTAAGACTATTAGCTATTCAGGTACCCGTAAGCTAGCCTTTATCATCGCAAAATAAACAAGCCCACGCAATACTATCGTGTAGCACACTTCAGTTTAGTTACAACAAATGCATTTCCGCAAGCCTCATTGTCTTATAAATCAAGCTTTTGGACTGATGAATCAAGCTTTACTTTAATGTGAATTGAGCTTCATAGGTATTCTGATGTCAATCAAGCTTTAAGCTTTCGTCTAATGTAAATCGAGTTTGAATGTCTCGAAGGTATGAAACCAACAGTGTCGTTGTAAATCGAGCTCAAGTTACTATAAAAGCTGTGTGCGACTAAGCTATTCGGCCGTAAATCAAGCTTTATTTTCACAAAATCACCTCCATCACGCAGTACTACCGACGCACAAAAGATCTTATAGATCGCAGTGCAGAAAGGATCCTCCGAGACCAAAATGACCACCTCTAATCTACAAGCTATTCGCCCGTAAATCAAGCTTTATTTTCACAAAATCACCTCCATCACGCAGTACTATACCGACCACAATTAGGCTTTGGTTACACCGAATGCATTTCGGCAGGCCTTATTCTGTACTGAATCAAGGATCTGATCTGATGTAAATCAAGCTTCACTTTTCATTCTGATGTGCATCAAGCCTAGCTATCATCTGAATCAAATTTGAATATTCCAAGCGAATGAAAGCGCCACAGCACCGGTGCAAATCAAGCCTTATTCACACCGAATGCATTTTCGCTAGTTTCATTCTGTTGTAAATCAAGCTTCCGACCAATGAAAACTGTAGGCAAACTCTAACGTAAATCAAGCTCAACTCTTATGTAAATTAATTTTGGATATCTTCAAAATGCCAAACACATGAAAGTACCAGTATAAATCGAGCTTTAATTTCTAGGGAAGCTGATGTAATGTCTAATGTAAATCAGGCTTTATTTTAATGTGAATCAAATTTTACCCCAATGCAAATCAAGCTTTCGTCACATGTATATCGATTTTTTATGTCACGAATGCATAAAATCAATACAGTGTCAGTGTTACTATGAAAGCTGTTGATGGACTAATCACCCGTGAATCTAGCTTTATTGTCAGAAAAATTACTCGCAAAATCACCAACGCCAGGCAGTACTGCCGTAATTCAGGCTTTAGTTACAAAAAATGCATCTTGGCAGCCTGATTCTGTTGTAAATCAAGCTTTTAGTCTAATGTGAACCAAGCTTTACTCCTCGCTTCACTCCTCGCTTTACTCTGACGTAAGTCAAGCCCAGGTCTTCTTCTAATCGAATCTGGATATTCTGAACGAATGGAAGCGCCGCAGTACCAGTGCAAAATCGGGCTTCAGTTACACCAAATGCATTTTCGCTAGACTTAATTTATTACATATCAAGCTTTCGGCTGAATGAAGATGTAGACCGACTCTAGCGTAAATCAAGCTTTACTCTAATGTAAATAAAGCTCAACTTCTATGTAAATCAGTTTTGGTTATCTTCAAGATGCCAAAGACATGAAAGCGCTAGTATAAACCGAGCTTTAATTTATGTGGAAGCTAACGTAATGTTTAATGTAAACCAAGCTTCACTTTATTGTGGAACACATCTTAGTTTATGGTGAATCAAGCTTTCGTCTTACGTTAATCGAGTTTGGATGTCACGAAAGCATGAAATTAACACAGTGCTGGTGTAAATCGAGCTTCAGTTGCCATGAAATCTGTGCGACTGAGCTATTCGCCGGTAAATCTAGCTTTACTGTCACAAAATCACCAACAGGATGCAGTGCTACCGTGAATCAGACTTGAGTCACAAATGCATCTTGGCGAGCCGTATTGCCATGAATCAGGCTTGTGGTCTAACGTAATTCAAGCTTTACTCTTCGCTTTACAGAGACGTAAATCAGACCTAACTTTTATCTGAATCAGGTTTGAGTTTTCTAGAGGCATGAAAGCGCCACAGTACCTACATGGGTGCAAATCGAGCTTTAGCTGTTGTGAGAACTATGCTGCGGGCTTGACTCCACCCCTAAATGAGGCTCATTGTCACAAAAGAACCAGAACTAATAGTGTCGATGTAAATCGCATTTAGTTATACCAGACACATTTCGCAGACAACCTCGCCATCCATTCAACACTCTAAATAAGGACATTTATTAATATTATTTATCATTATACTGTGTTGTAAATCGGGCTTTAGTCACAATAAATGTCTTTTAGCAAACCTCATTTTAGTGGGAGGTTGAGTGAAGGAAAGGATTCACCGGCGTCGGTGATTGACCCTGGCCGCAAAAATAGATAGGCGTTGAATACCGTATTAAGAAAAAAGCCTCATTTTAACGTAAATCAAGCTTCACTCCAACGTAAATAGGTTTGAATATTTTGGAGCCATATGGAAGCGATACAGTAACGGCCGCTTGTCTGTGATAGCGGTGTAAATCGAGCTTTAGTTATTATAAAAGCATCGCTGCGGGTTTGACTCGACCTGCAAAATAAGCTTTGTTGGTTCAAAAATATCAAAACTTTACGTTACTGGTGTAAATGAAGCTTTAGTTATACTAAAGGCATTATCTCTAGCTTTATTGCGATGTAAATGAAGCTTAAATACAGCTTCAGTTCCACTGTGAAAGCATTTCTGTCGGCTTTGTTTCACGTGTAAATCAAGCTTTATTTTTTCGAAAGGCCAAGAGGCTACACAGTACTAGTGTAAATCGCGCTTTAATCATACTGGACGTATTTTACCGCCGGATAACCTGCAAGCTAAGCTTTATTGCCTCAAAAGTTCTAAATGCACACACAGTCCTGGCACAAAACAGGCTTCAGTTTTACCAAACGCACTTTTGCCAGCTTTATTGCACCCAATGTAAATCAGGCTTTACTCGGTGTCACACGACTTCCGATACCCCGCGGACATAAAAGCGGAACAGTTTCGGTGCAAATCGAGCTCAAGCTGCGGACTTAGTCCTATCCGTGAATTAGGCTTCATTGTCAGGAAAATGTTAGTACTACACAGTATTGGTGTGAATCCTGCTTTATTTATACAAAACGCCTATGCGCAAGCTTCATCTTGTTGTAAATCAAGCTTTACTCTAATTTGCAAACCCTTGCTTTACTTGGGTGTAAATTGAGTTTGATTGTCCAGAGCGGCACCGTACAGGCGTAAAGCGAGCTTTAGCTACCGTAACAGCTATGCTCCACTTAACTTATATTGTAAATTGAGTTTTATTGTCACAAGGGGGTCAATCGCTTTCAGTGATGTGAAATACCCGGGTTTTTATATTTAAGGGTAAATACCCAAAATCGAGTCTCTAATAGGGTATCTATTTTCAATGATTGTTATTAACAATGGGAGAAACAACAACAATCAAATAACGATTTTTGCTCACAGCAGCAAAATAATAATAAGTGCTTTGGAGGTTACGTTTATGAAGCCTTGGAACTTGGAAAAAAAATCATTCAACCTTTAACCGTCAACACTGTCAACCAAGCTGTCAATAGTGTCAACTTTTCTGTCAAAGTGGGTAGAGTGGGTAAATATCGCTCGGGAAAATACAGGGTAAATACCCGACTCACATCACTGATCGCACTATAAAGTATATGTGAATCAAGCTTCAGTTATATTGAACGCATTTACGCGAATCTAATCCGATTTCAAGCTCTGCTCCAATGTAAATCAAGCTTCACTGTTGAGTGAATCAGATGTGAATATCTTCTTCACTTTTCTATTCATGATTCGCTTCCACTAAAGCTTGATTTACACTTTTTTCATACAGCAGCAAGTCATTTGATACATTCCACAATTGCCAGTTGGAAACAAATCTCCAGTTTGAAGATGATAAATGCAGCTTCAGCTAGATTTAGCCTTGTGTAAAAAATTGCAACAGTTTTTCTTCCATGACTCGCTTCAATTGAAGCTTGACTTACACTCATTCCATATTGTATTTTGAAGCTTATTGTGGAATATTGCAATCGCTTTTTTACCATCACTCGTTCCAACTGAAGCTTGACTTACACCTATTTCATATCGCAGTTTCCTTGAAACAATATGCAAATGCCAATTGGTGAAAAAGATTCAATTTCCAGTTGGTGAACGCAGCTTCAGCTAGATCAGCTTATTGTGAATTATGCAATCACTCTTTAATTCATGACTCGCTTCATCTAGAGGTTGATTTACACTTTCTTCATACAGCAGCAGGGCCCTTGACACATTACGCAATTGCCAGTTCAAAGCAAACCTTCAGCTGCAAGTGAATAAATGCAGCTTTAGCTAGATTAGTCTCATGTGCAATAATGCGATAATTTTGTCTTCCATGACTCACTTCAATTAAAGCTTGATTTACACTCATTCCATGTTGCATCTTGTAGCTTATTGTAAAATATTGCATTCGCTATTTCTTCCCATCACTCGATCCAACTAAAGCTTGATTTACACCTGTTTCATGTCGCAGTTTTCTTGACACGATATGCAAATGCCAATTGGTAAAAAATATTCAGTTTCCAGTTGGTGAACGCAGCATAAGCTATCATTGGAAAATAATGTAATCGCGTTTCCTCACACGACTCGCTTAAAATAAAGCCTGATTTACACTTACTTCATATGCAGTTTCCTAGCATATAATGCAAATGCCGATTAATATGGAACAACCCCTAGTTGCAAGCTGTAAACACATGACGCAGCTGTAAAGTTGCCAAGCTTTAACATGACTTGCCTCTAGCATTGCTTTTTATCCGAAAAGATCCTAGACCATAAAGTAATGGTGCGATTCTTTAAGAAATTACATTCCATGAAGGCTTTGTTATGGCCGACAGGAGTTTTTACACAACAGAGCGTTTATGGAATGTTTTTTTTTACGGAATAGCATCATAAATTAGGTTTCACCATTATGTTAGTCAAACTTCACCTTCACCCATGATGTAAATCAAATTTTACTCCAATGTGAATAGAGTTCAATTGTCTCGTAAGGAAGGCATGAAAACTCGACAGAGTGCCAGTGTAAATCCAGCTCCAGTTACTGTGAAAGAGTTATACGTTGTAAGACTATTAGCTATTCAGGTACCCGTAAGCTAGCCTTTATCATCGCAAAATAAACAAGCCCACGCAATACTATCGTGTAGCACACTTCAGTTTAGTTACAACAAATGCATTTCCGCAAGCCTCATTCTCTTATAAATCAAGCTTTTGGACTGATGAATCAAGCTTTACTTTAATGTGAATTGAGCTTCATAGGTATTCTGATGTCAATCAAGCTTTAAGCTTTCGTCTAATGTAAATCGAGTTTGAATGTCTCGAAGGTATGAAATCAACAGTGTCGTTGTAAATCGAGCTCAAGTTACTATAAAAGCTGTGTGCGACTAAGCTATTCGGCCGTAAATCAAGCTTTATTTTCACATAATCACCTCCATCACGCAGTACTACCGACCACAATTAGGCTTTGGTTACACCGAATGCATTTCGGCAGGCCTTATTCTGTACTGAATCAAGGATCTGATCTGATGTAAATCAAGCTTCACTTTTCATTCGGATGTGCATCAAGCCTAGCTATCATCTGAATCAAATTTGAATATTCCAAGCGAATAAAAGCGCCACAGCACCGGTGCAAATCAAGCCTTATTCACACCGAATGCATTTTCGCTAGTTTCATTCTGTTGTAAATCAAGCTTCCGACCAATAAAAACTGTAGGCAAACTCTAACTTAAATCAAGCTCAACTCTTATGTAAATCAATTTTGGATATCTTCAAAATGCCAAACACATGAAAGTACCAGTATAAATCGAGCTTTAATTTCTAGGGAAGCTGATGTAATGTCTAATGTAAATCAGGCTTTATTTTAATGTGAATCAAATTTTACTCCAATGCAAATCAAGCTTTCGTCACATGTATATCGATTTTTTATGCCACGAATGCATAAAATCAATACAGTGTCAGTGTTACTATGAAAGCTGTTGATGGACTAATCACCAGTGAATCTAGCTTCATTGTCAGAAAAATTACTCGCAAAATCACCAACGCCAGGCAGTACTGCCGTAATTCAGGCTTTAGTTACAAAAAATGCATCTTGGCAGCCTGATTCTGTTGTAAATCAAGCTTTTGGTCTAATGTGAACCAAGCTTTACTCCTCGCTTCACTCCTCGCTTTACTCCGACGTGAATCAAGCCCAGCTCTTCCTTAAATCGAATCTGAATATTCCGAACGAATGGAAGCGCCGCAGTACCAGTGCAAATCGGGCTTTAGTTACACCGAATCGGCTGAATGAAGATGTAGACCGACTCTAGCGTAAATCAAGCTTAGGTACTCTAATGTAAATGAAGCTCAACTTTATATAAATCAGTTTTGGTTATCTTCAAGATGCCAAAGACATGAAAGCGCTAGTCGAGGCGCTAGTATAAACCGGGCTTTAATTTATGTGGAAGCTAACGTAATGTTTGATGTAAACCAAGCTTCACTTTATTGTGAAACACATTTTAGTTTATTGTGGATCAAGCTTTCGTCTTACGTTAATCGAGTTTGGATGTCACGAAAGCATGAAATTAACACAGTGCTGGTGTAAATCGAGCTTCACTTAACATGAAATCTGTGCGACTGAGCTATTCGCCCGTAAATCTAGCTTTACTGTCACAAAATCACCAACAGGATGCAGTACTACCGTAAATCGGACTAGAGTTACAAATGCATCTTGGCGAGCCGTATTGCTATAAATCAGGCTTGTGGTCTAACGTAAATCAAGGTTTACTCTTCGCTTTCACAGACGTAAATCAAACCTAACTTTTATCTGAATCAGGTTTGAGTTTTCTAGAGGCATGGAAGCGCCACAGTACCTACATGGGTGCAAATCGAGCTTTAGCTGTTGTGAGAACTATGCTGCAGGCTTGACTCCACCTCTAAATGAGGCTCATTGTCACAAAAGGACCAGAACTAATAGTGTCGGTGTAAATCGCATTTTAGTTATACCAGGCACATTTTCGCAGACAACCTCGCCGTTCATTCAACACTCTAAATAAAGATATTTATTATTATTATTTATTATTATACTGTGTTGTAAATCGGACTTTAGTCACAATAAATGCTTTTTAGCAAATCTTATTTTAGTGGGAGGTTAAGTGGAGGAGAGCATTCACCGGCGTCGGTGATTGACCCTGGCCGCAAAAATAGATAGGCGTTGATTCAACCTTATTGAGAAAAAAGCCTCATTTCAACGTAAATCCAGCTTTACTCCAACGTAAATAGGTTTGAATATTTTGAAGCCATATGGAAGCCATACAGTAACGGCCGCTTGTCTGTGATATCGGTGTAAACCGAGCTTGAGTTATTATATAAGCATCGCTGCGGGTTTGACTCAACCTGCAAAATAAGCTTTGTTGGTTCAAAAATATCAAAACTTCACGTTACTGGTGTAAATGAAGCTTTAGTTATACTAAAGGCATTATCTCTAGCTTTATTTCGATGTAAATGAAGCTTTAATCTGATGTTCTGTTCAAATAATAATATAAAACGTAAATAGAGCTTCAGTTTTACTGTGAAAGCATTTCTGTCGGCTTTGTTTTACGTGTAAATCAAGCTTTCTTTTTTCGATGGGGTCAAGAGGCTACACAGTACTAGTGTGAATCGCGCTTTAATCATACTGGACGTATTTTACCGCCGGATAACCTGCAAACTAAGCTTTATTGTCTCAAAAGTTCTAAATGCACACACAGTCCTGGCACAAAAAACAGGCTCCAGTTTTACCAAACGCAATTTTGCCAGCTTTATTACACCTAATGAAATCACTTGTAGTCCTATCCGTAAATTAGGCTTCATTGTCAGGAAAGTGTTAGTACTACACAGTATTGGTGTAAATCCCGCTTTATTTATACAAAACGCCTATGCGCAAGCCTTATCTTGTTGTCAATCAAGCTTTTACTCTAATTTGCAAATCAATCGAACTTTACTTGGACGTAAATTGAGTTTGATTGTCCAGAGCGGCACCGTACAGGCGTAAATCGAGCTTTAGCTACCGTAACACCTATGCTCCACTTGACTTTATTTGTAAATTGAGTTTTATTTTCACAAGAGGCAAGAGGGTCAATCGCACTATAAAGTATATGTGAATCAAGCTTCAGTTATATTAAACGCATTTACGCGAATCTAATCCGATTTCAAGCTTTGCTCTAATGTAAATCAAGCTTCACTGTCGAGTGAATCAGATGTGAATATCTTGGAAAAGGAAGAAATCAGTGTAAATGAAGCTTTAGTTACTGTGAAACGAGCCTAGCTCTATCTGTGAGCTGATCATTGTCCCGAAAAGGGCAAAACTGGTGTGAATCATGCTTTAATTTAATCATACGCATTTTTGCAAGCCCTTCAATGGAGAGCAAGCTTAACATATCGCTTCACATTGATGTGAACTGACATATTACGCAAATGCCAATTAGGGTAAAGCCTCCAGTTGCCAGTTGGTAAACGCAGCTTCAGCTAGGTCAGCGTCAGCATATCGTGGAATGATGCATTCACTTTTCTATTCATGATTCGCTTCCATTAAAGCTTGATTTACACTTTTTTCATACAGCAAAAGATGATAAACGCAGCTTTAGCTAGATTAGCCTTGTGTAAAAAATTGCAACAATTTTTCTCCCATGACTCGCTTCAATTGAAGCTTGACTCACACTCATTTCATATTGTATTTTGAAGCTTATTGTGGAATATTGCAATCGCTTTTTTACCATCACTCGTTCCAACTAAAGCTTGATTTACACC
The DNA here is from genome assembly GCA_949128115.1 of Anaspis maculata. Taxonomy (NCBI): domain Eukaryota; kingdom Metazoa; phylum Arthropoda; class Insecta; order Coleoptera; family Scraptiidae; genus Anaspis; species Anaspis maculata. The sequence continues at coordinate 2,331,668 of OX421962.1, forward strand.
TATTTCATATTGCAGTTTTCTTGAAACAATATGCAAATGCCAATTGGTGAAAAAGATTCAATTTCCAGTTGGTGAACGCAGCTTCAGCTAGATCAGCTTATTGTGAATTATGCAATCACTCTTTAATTAATGACTCGCTTCATCTAAAGGTTGATTTACACTTTCTTTACATAGCAGCAGGTGCCTTGACACATTACGCAATTGCCAGTTTGAAGCAAACCTTCAGCTGCAAGTGGATAAATGCAGCTTTAGCTAGATCAGCCTTATGTGCAATAATGCGATAATTTTGTCTTCCATGACTCACTTCAATTAAAGCTTGATTTACACTCATTCCATATTGCATCTTGTAGCTTAGAGGTATTGTAAAATATTGCATTCGCTATTTCTTCCCATCACTCGATCCAACTAAAGCTTGATTTACACCTGTTTCATGTCGCAGTTTCCTTGACACAATATGCAAATGCCAATTGGTAAAAAATATTCAGTTTCCAGTTGGTGAACGGAGCATAAGCTAATTGTGAAATAATGTAATCGCGTTTCCTAAAACGACTCGCTTAAAATAAAGCCTGATTTACACTAACTTCATATGCAGTTCCCTAGCATATAATGCAAATGCCGATTAATATGAAACAGCCCCTAGTTGCAAGCTGTAAACGCAGCTTAATCTCAAGTGAGAATTGTCAATGGTCGTTGTTGAGCGACCGTATTAGTAATACCAACTGCGAAAACAAAAGTTTGTTCTGTCAAATTTAAGAAACGAAGTGGCCAACTCTGAGACTAAAACATGCCTCAATTGCCCTGGAAACGATAACATTCGTTCACCAGGCCCTAGGCATCTGGATTGCTTGTCTATCGTTCAAATTATGTTATAGAAAAACGCAATTGAAATCAAGAAAATCCTATTATTGTATTTTTAGCAATTAAATTCGCAATTTGATTTCATCTCTCCTCGTCTATCAACATTTGCTGCACGCTGTCCTTGTACCCCTTGGGCAAAATCGCCGACAGCTCCTGCCTATCCAACCATTTAAAATCCACACCTTGACTCGGCAACTGTCCATTCAAATATCGAGCAAAGTATATGAATACCTAAAAACCATTTGTAATTATTTGTGAATACCGACAGCTCAATTTCAAGCCAGCTGAGTTGCGCCGGTGCAATTCGCCGAATATAACAGCCTGATTGGCCGAAACGGGTTGTTTTGGGCTGTTGGCACGGTAACCTGACGCGGTTCAGGGCGCAAGTTGGGCTTGAAATTGAGCCTCGAGGTTCTCACTTTGGCACCGACGGCTTCGTTTCGCACGCTTATCGGGTATTTGTACTTGTAAAAACTGGCCGGGGCATTTCCATAGATCGCCGATTTTACTTCTCCGGTGCATGTTTCTTTCAAAACCCTCTCGGCGGTCTGTAATTGATAAAGTTCATTAAAATCGAGATGGGTTGTCGAGTTATTTGAGCAATACTTGACGGAGCGTTTCGCCCACTTGCAACGGCCTTTGCGGCAGCAGATAGAACTTGTCTTTGCCGAGCTTCTGTCCGATTACCAAGACGAGGTGCTTGTCCAGCTTGCGTTCCAACGATTGCGTGTCATTTTTCTTGTCAGCTTCTGAAATACCATTATTGTTCATATTAGCTGTGTTATGCCTTTAAAACTGCTCTTGAGTGGAAGTATTCAGAATAAGCACCTGTGACTCGAGAAGCAAACTGGAACTTTTTCAGCTCTTCCATGTTGGCATCGAGTACATCTTGCGCGGTCTGCTTCAAGTGGACTTCCACGTCGCCGCCTTTCTTAAGCGCTTCCAGCTGCTTCCTGCAAATTACGCTTATGGGTAAACAAAGCCGAAACGACGCTTCGAAACGTACTGTTCTTTCTCGTGTCGGAGCTCGTGGTCGCATTTCAGGCTGTGTTCGAATTCCAAATCGGACATCAGCTTTTTGTAATCGCTCTCGAGTTTGTTCGGCATCGGGGTGATTAGGGGCTTCCGTTCCAAGCAAACGGCAGCGATAAGGTCCCATTTCTCTTTGGCTTGAGGCGAGCTGAATTTGGCTGGAATCAAATGTCGGTGAATTTGGAACAGTTTGATGGAAAACAATCACCTCTCGCTGTGGCCCTCACGTCGGCGCTGACCAACAGCCTGGCGTACTGTTTAAACATTGCTTTTTGGCTTCGGAAAGTGAGTAAATTGGCATTGACGTGAAAAGTGGGGTTATGGCGAGGCCGCTGTCACGTTGACAGATTTGACAGGAGTAGTCACCAGATCTGACAGGTTTTACACTAGGGAATAGCGCGCGGAATTTGAATAGTTCGCTGTGGAAGATAAACTGCTGGTAATGGTAATTTTGTATCATTTGGCCAGAGTAGTGATGTGGAGATGTATTATATCACTTGTATAATACAGTTTTTCAATACGGTATCCTTGTATTTATTCATCAAACTTCTCCGAGTTTGTTCCATACGTTGCGTCGAGATAGGCAACCAGATATACTTCGCGGTCATGCCGGTCATGGTGATGTTTGGGAGCAGCTGGTTCAGTTCAATAGTTCGACAGCTTTTAGGTTGGTCGTGTCGCTGAATAATCACTTTCCAATTTATTTATACTGTGCTCACTTCGTCTCACAAAATGTAAGTTGCTAGTTGCCTTGAAGAGTTTCTGTTACCATTTCTGTTCTATTTCAGGTTAGAATTACCAGAAATTGTTGACACGTACGGCTGTTCGCAATGTTCACATCGGACCGAATTTGTCTTTCAACTCAACCACCACGTCCAAAGGAATCACAAAAATGTTTATGCAGCTGAACTGTACCATGCCATCGTCGAACCGGAACAGTTCCCTTGCATACGCTGCGACTACAAGAGCTACTACCAGTTCGAATTGTACGAACACTGCAAACAAGCACATAATCTGCAGGTGATTATTGTAAACAATACAAGCGGGACGTTTTGTGAAGAGATCGATAGGTATCCGTGTCGCCACTGCAGATACAAATCGGATTCAAGTTTATCTCTCGTAAAACACCACGGTTCATGTGGAAAAGAGCTGACGACAAGGTCACAAGAAAACACAGAGGCCAAAGGCATCGAATTGCCAGGTTTAGATGAGGCGGTTCCAAGGAGAACCATCAGAAATGAAGTATTGGAATCGAACATGGCGACACTAGATTCAAGTGGGAAAGCCAGTCTGTTTTGGTGTGAACATTGCTCGTACCGAACTAAATACAAGTCACATTTGAACAGGCACGCAATAAATAACCACGCTACAAATGAAGAAATCAACTGGTTCCAATGCAACGATTGTTCGTACCGCGCCAAACAAAAGTCGCGTTTGAAAAACCACATGGTAGTATATAAACATGCTACTGATGAAAAAATCAATTGGTTCAAGTGCAATCACTGCTCGTACAGAGCTAAACAAAGTTCAGATTTGAGACAACACTTGATAAGTAGACATTTTACGGACAAAGAAATCAACTGGTTCTTGTGCAACCATTGTTCGTACCGAGGTAAATTCAAGTCACAATTGAGAAGGCACGTGATAAATAAGCACGCTACGGATAAAGAAATCAATTGGATCCAGTGCAAGCAATGTTCGTACCGGGCTAAGCGAACTTCAGAGTTGAGAAGACACATCACAAGTAAACACACTACGGATGAAGAAATCGATTGGTTCCACTGCGACCATTGCTCGTACCGAACGAAACAAAAGTCAACGTTGAAAAGGCATCACCTGTCGCAACATGCTACGGCTAAAGAAGTCAACTGGTTCCAGTGCAACCATTGTTCGTACCGAGCTAAACATAAAACAGCCTTGAAAAGGCATCACCTGGCGCAACATGCTACGGATGAAGAAATCAACTGGTTCCGGTGCAACCATTGCTCGTACCAAGCCAAAGTAAAGTCAAACTTGAGAACGCACATGTTGAAACATGCTGCGAACGAGGAAATCAGCTGGTTCCAGTGCAACCATTGTTCGCACCGAGCTAAGCGAAGTACAGATTTGAAAAACCACATGGCAAGTAAACATTCTACGGATGAAGAAATCAACTGGTTTCAGTGCAACCATTGTTCGTATCGAGCTAAACGAAAGTCAGTGTTGAAAAGGCACCTTTTGCAACATGCTACGGATGAAGAAATCAACTGGTTCCAGTGCAACCATTGTTCGTACCGATCTAAACGAAGTTCGGGTTTGAAGGAACATATGATAAGTAAACATATCACGGATAAAGACATTAATATTAATTCCAATGCATCCGTTGCTCCAACCGAACTAAACGGAAACCATACTCGAAATCGCACATGTTGAACATGCCGCGAATGAAGAAATCAACTGGCTTTGGCCAAAATCGAAACCCTTGTTTCGATAAGTTGATAAATAGGACTAAGGGGACTCGCGACTGGCAATCGACTTCCTATCCAACTTTGAACCGAGCTGCATTTTCGTTGCAGGCCGCGGTTAAATTCAATTACTAAATTATTCATGGTTAATTAACTAAAGTCACTAAATTTCTAAGCCTCGGATGTGTCGGCGGCGCGAGTAATCAATTGAATTTTTTTCCTGGTACTACAGAGGAAATCGACGCGTTATAATATTCACATTTTTCTAAGTTACGCGAAGACGCGTTCCTTCGTAACGTGCAACCTATTCGCCCTAAAGACATGACCCCTGTGTTCTTCGCGAGTGAACTCTGTTGGAACCCAGAGTGGAACGCAAAAATTAGAGTCCTTATCAGTGTGACGTCACCGTATATAAGGTAAAATCCATTAAATTGATATCCTTTCGGATGAAGATTGAGTCACCCGTAATAATGATCATCTGATATAACTATGTCTCTCATGCTAGTGAAATCTCTCTCTCTCTTGTATCCCCACTTACGTCATGTGCACGAGCTATGACGATTAAATGCCAATATGGCGTCGCGACGGTTGTTGCATTACCTTCTCTTAATCTAAATGTATTAGTTGACCAAACTTGTAGCGTCACGAGTAAAGCAGTGGGTAACGCCCTCTGGCTGTGCGAGCGCGAGTCAGAGCGCAGGACTCTTCTTTACCGGCGCTGTCACTGAAATGTCAATTACGTCATTCAAACGTCACAGTGTCAGCTGAGTTTGTTTGTTTACCAATTAATGTTTCCAGTCACGTGGATGGCTGTATTTGTGAATATTTTTAATACTAGTTTTGATAACAATCTTGCAGTATCTGTATTTTTAATTTTGCTTATTTTTTTTTAATATATAATGTTGGTTTGAGAAATCTTTTGTTTATCTGACCACCCTTCACGTAGACAGATGATTATAAGCTGCAAGTTCCTACTCGATTCAAATGCCTCGTCTGCCGGACTCAACATAAACGCCTTTCTGAAGAGTTGAAGCTAGAAATAGATGCACGCTACCCCAACCTAGATTAAAACCGTAAGATGCACCCAGATGGTCTGTTTCCCTCCCCCTATGGATCTGTCTCTCCATATAAAACAACTGAGAACAGTGGTGGCAGCACGTTACTACCCTAGATATAAGCAACCCCTAGACCATGGATGTAGGAATGGCTGGATGGAGCATTACGTCAAAAATGCGGTTCCCAAACCGGAAATGTCAGAAAAGGCCTCCAAAGTGAACTTGATTTAGTCGGGTAACAGTGGCGCACAATTATTTTTTTCAAGGGTTTGGCATTTTAGCTGTCACAAAACGTAAATCGCCAATGCCATCACGTACATTGAGAAAATTTGAAGATAATAAAGAAAAATGCGGCCGAGGTAGTGACTAAATCGCGTTGTTGTTCAGTTGGGTCTTACGAAAATGCAGGTCAGCCAATATTATAACAGATCAGCAAGAGACCTTATACAGTTATCCGGCCGGGCAAGACTGCAAGAATTTTGTGCCCTGTCGCCGCCAGTAGCAACGCTTTGGGAACTTGGTGCTTATAAATGTGACCTTTTATTCATACACCAAGGAGGTGAAAATCCGAAATTGAACCCCTCTGATTGAAAAACCACCCTGGACTAGTTTAGCAATGTCGTTGAGAAGCAGCCATTGAAAGGACTTGGAGTGGAGCAACTTGTGATTGTGGCCTGAAGCTGCTCGTAGAAAATTAAAGGAGTCTGCTTATATGGGCTAACCTACAAGAACTGATCTATTTGACCTGCAAAAGTGACTGGCCTCCACTTCAAACTCCTCAAATCTCCAAATCAAAATTTTCCAATTTTGAGCTTGTTTCAGTACTGAATAAAATTGTGTTTACTCGTACAAGTGTAGTGTAAGGTTTGATTGGATATCTGGATGAAACAGGCAATTTATTTCAAATATCAAGTACATAGGCGCTTATACTATAGTTAGTAAAAGACAAATAATTATAACTGCTATCTACGAACATGTTTTTAATATCAATCATAATGAAGAAATCACTTCTGACTTCTGGAACAGTAGACAATGGTATCGACACCAAAGTGAGCAACAATTTCACAGGAATTTCTTGACCTTAAGGATCATGATTACCTACAATAAAGTGTGAGAATCTCAGTCTGAGCTTAATGCAAAAGGTTAATACTTGCAAGATATAACTACTGAGTATTGAGTACTTGGTATATTGACAACCGAGGACTCAATCACTGATATCTCAACTTTAACATACATAATTGTACGAGTAATTGTAGTACCAGTGACAACAAAAAAACAGACCACTGTCATTCATTATTTCACGGTTTTTGCAACAATTTGGACTCCAAATGCTCCTCAATTAGGATATGTCCATATCTTGGCTGTTAGTTGCAACCGACATGTCCAAATTGGAGGTCGTTTGGGCCAAATTGTTGAAAAAAACCGGTTGAGTACTGAATGACTGTGTCCTCCTTTTCTGTCCACACTGGTACCAATTCAAAAGGAACTTCAAGTGCTAACATTCAAACTGGTGAACTGAGTGGAAAACATTTTGAAAGAACTTGGCCAAAGTTTTTCAAAGTTAGGTAGGTTATAGCATTGTTATACCTAAGGTACTTATTTTTACAACTGTTTTTGCAACAAATTCCAACACAGTTACTAGGAAAGGTAAAGCGTTTGTGCAAGCATAAGCTTTTGTTGCATTATAAAACTTCCAACAGGACAAGATGTTTCGGCAGCATGGCAGCTTCGATGACGGCACAGTGAGCCAAGTCTACCCCAGTCTTCCTCCATTTGAGAACGGCAGTAGATAGCAGCCAAAACGCAGTATCCTAACTAGTTTTTTTCGAGAGTTTTTGCCATTCCACATTGCACTTGGTGAAGTCTTGTATCAGTCAGCAAATTTTCTTTCAGGCAAGTATTATTAGCTTGGAAATATGTCCGAAAACGAAGCCGAAGAACGGAATTCTTCATCTAAAACCAATCCATTCAACGTATATCCCCGAGCATCTTCATCTTCATCTCCATCATTCAAACGAGCATTCAAACTTCTAATTTTATTTGAAGTGTTGACTTGGGAGTTGCCGAGTTTTCACTATTTTCTGCAAGAAATCAGAACCTCATTAAAAAATAATCATGTAGCCCCCGTTTGCACCAAAAATTTGATCATGAAATAGTAAATCGAGCTTTTTTTGCTGAATTTTAGCGTAGTACCTGATGAAAAATGCAGTTTTACAAAAAAAATATGGGAAAATTTTCATTTCTCAACAGCTTAGATGCATCGCCTGTGGTCAGTCAACTGGCAGGCCAAAGAAAATCCTCAATTAGCTATTTCATGATCACATTCTTATGCTGCAACCGGGGGTAGGTTTAATAAACATTGCAATTTGTTGGGCGATTTAGCCCTTTTTCCTAAGATGCCTGATGGATGTAACGCCACTGAAGGTGCTGTCAAATCGCATAAGTGAGGTTATGTAAGGTGGTGGAATGGAGCGTTTTTCGGGGAAAAAATGAATTAACATGAATATTACGGCCAGCAATTCATCAAACTTGACTTACCGATGAAGCGCAATGCCCTCTGAACTTGAGGTTGTGGTCCGCAACAGCCCGCACAATTTACAGGACACCATCGTGGACAACTCTGCAAAATGAATCGGATTACAAACAAACTGTACTGGAACTGGTAGAAAAAAACATTATTCTCGTTGCTGTTATGATAGATCAGACATTACTTACTCAGAATTACAAATTTTGATGCACTCAATTCCACTTATTTGGACTGACGCGATTTCTGTGACAGCCAGTTGACGGTTTCGAACAGCGTGTTTATTATATTTCAAAAATCAAGTTCACCTTGGAGGCCTCGCTTCCGCTTTAAGCCCCGCCCCTCGGCTCAAAATCGGGTACCAAAAATTCAATTGTTTTTGGCTTTATGCTCTATCCAGCCATTCCTACATCCATGCCCTAGACTGAACGACCATATCGGGTCATCGACCTACTATAGTTTCCCCAAACCGTACATAAGGTACAGGAACTCGTAATAGCTATTATCATACATACCTACACTTTATTGTGTTTACATTGTTTAGTTTATTTCAACACCAACCACCCCCAGTCTTGCAGTTGGTGGTATTTTAATAACAATTAATAATTTGGAAATGTCTTGGACATACTTCAATTGCGTCGATCGTAAACCGCAATTTCATATTCAAATTAACCCCCCTAATACTAAAATCGTGTTATATTATAATAGGTAACCCTCAACCCCTTGAATCACAGTTATCTTCAATATTTTTATCCTGTTTCTTACGATTGTGGCAAATGGTAGGATCTTTCGTTTAAAACATAATACAGCTTTTCAATACGGTATCTTTGTATTTATTCATCAAACTTCTCCGAGTTTGTTCCATACGTTGCGTCGAGATAGGCAACCAGATATACTTCACGGTCATGCCGGTCATGGTGATGTTTGGGAGCAGCTTGTTCAGTTCAATAGCTCGACAGCTTTTAGGTTGGTCGTGTCGCTGAATAATCACTTTCCAATTTATTTATACTGTGCTCACTTCGTCTCACAAAATGTAAGTTGCTAGTTGCCTTGAAGAGTTTCTGTTACTTTCCATTTCTGTTCTATTTCAGGTTAGAATTACCAGAAATTGTTGACACGTACAGCTGCTCGCAATGTTCACATCGGACCGAATTCGTCTTTCAGCTCAACCACCACGTCCAGAGAAATCACAAAAATGTTTATGCAGCTGAACTGTACCATGCCATCGTCGAACCGGAACAGTTCCCTTGCATACGCTGCGACTACAAGAGCTACTATCAGTTCGAATTGTACGAACACTGCAAACAAGCACATAATCTAGAGGTGATTATTGTAAACAATACAAAGGGGACGTTTTGTGAAGAAATCGATAGGTATCCGTGTCACCGCTGCAGATACAAATCGGATTCAAGTTTATCTCTTGTAAAACACCACGGTTCATGTGGAAAAGAGCTGACGACAAGGCCACAAGAAAACACAGAGGCCAAAGGCAATGAATTGCCAGGTTTAGATGAGGCGGTTCCAAGAAGAACCATCAGAAATGAAGTATTGGAATCGAACATGGCGACACTTGATTCAAGTGAGAAAGCCAATCTGTTTTGGTGTAAACATTGCTCGTACCGAACTAAATACAAGTCATATTTGAACAGGCACGCGATATATAACCACGCTACGGATGAAGAAATCAACTGGTTCCAATGCAACGATTGTTCGTACCGAGCCAAAGAAAAGTCACGTTTGAAAAACCACATCGTATTTAAACATGCTACGGATGAACAAATCAACTGGTTCCACTGCAATTGTTGCTCGTACCGAGCCAAACAAAAGTCACGTTTGAAAAACCACATTGTAGTATATAAACATGCTACTGATGAAAAAAACAATTGGTTCAAGTGCAATCACTGCTCGTACAGAGCTAAACAAAATTCAGATTTGAGACAGCACATGATAAGTAAACATTTTACGGACAAAGAAATCAACTGGTTCTTGTGCAAACATTGTTCGTACCGAGGTAAATTCAAGTCACAATTGAGAAAGCACGTGACAAATAAGCACGCTACGGATAAAGAGATCAATTGGATCCAGTGCAAGCAATGTTCGTACCGAGCTAAGCGAACTTGCGAGTTGAGAAGACACATCACAAGTAAACACACTACGGATGAAGAAATCGATTGGTTCCACTGCGACCATTGCTCGTACCGAACAAAACAAAAACCAACGTTGAAAAGGCATCACCTGTCACAACATGCTGCGGCTAAAGAAATCAACTGGTTCCAGTGCAACCATTGTTCGTACCGAGCTAAGCAAAGTTCACGTTTGAGAGAACACATCACAAGTAAACATGTTACGAATGAAGAAGTCGATTGGCTCCAGTGCAACCACTGTTCGTACCGAGCTAAACATAAAACAGCTCTCAAAAGGCATCACCTGTCGCAACATGCTACGGATGAAGAAATCAACTGGCTCCGGTGCAACCGCTGCTCGTATCAAGCCAAAGTAAAGTCAAATTTGAAAACGCACATGTTGAAACATGCTGCGAATGAGGAAATCAGCTGGTTCCAGTGCAACCATTGTTCGCACCGAGCTAAGCGAAGTACAGATTTGAAAAACCACATGGCAAGTAAACATTCTACGGATGAAGAAATCAACTGGTTTCAGTGCAACCATTGTTCCTATCGAGCTAAACGAAAGTCAGTGTTGAAAAGGCACCTTTTGCAACATGCTACGGATGAAGAAATTAACTGGTTCCAGTGCAACCATTGTTCGTACCGATCTAAACGAAGTTCAGGTTTGAAAGAACACATGATAAGTAAACATATGACTGATGAAGACATCAATATTAATTCCAATGCATCATGTTGAACATGCCGCGAATGAAGAAATCAACTGGCTTTGGCCAAAATCGAAACCCTTGCTAAGTTTAAGATGTATTTTTTTTATGATCAATATATAATCAATTTCACGGCTTTCTGCATTAGGGCAAGCTATGGAAAAATTAATTGTGTTGTGTTGGTAGTCTTTCTGTACGGTATAGTAGGCGCGAAACTCGCCAATTGCAAACGCTGTGCGCAATATATCGAAATATCGTCACTAGTGCCTTTTGCTTTCGCTTTTCAATGCCAGACATGATGAGAGTGTGTGTGTGTGTGAGAGAGAGAGAGAGAGCAACTACGAGAAAGAAGAAAAAATTGAAAGAAAAAACCTGTTGTGGACGACCCAAAACCTTCCTAGCGGTATCCAGAGAGGTCAATAATAATTTGGTCTGAGCGTCCTTTCGGAAGGGGAGACTTGTAAATTGCACGCACGCGCACACAAACACACGCATACAGACAGACAGACATCATTCTGAAAATGGTCTTAATATATTCTTAGGGCTAGATTTCAAGTCGGAGATCCGAACGCGCAAGTGTAGCGTAGGTCCGGACACTCTGGCAACACAACACAATTCGACGCGATGATTGGCCTATCGATGTCGTAAATAAATGGCGTAAGTTGCGCCGCTAACTTGAATTTCAGCCCTTATTGAATTGGTAAAATAATCGTTGCGAAATCAATCCCTGTGGGTTTATTCCTTGACGGATTACCACCATTTTGGTCTCTTTCGAAAGCTGCAAGGATGTAGTTACTTTGGTTTGAGACCATTGGCATTTCCAAAATCCAACAAAAAATATTTTTGATTCTGGAAATGCCATGTAGCAAACCGGGCCTCATTTGCTTAGTTTTCCCTACTCGGGATTTCTTTTGAATAGTTGCTGAAGCTCAATTTTTCTTGTTGTAGCCAAGCTGCTATTTTTCTATAGGTCATTCGAATTATGAGAGAGATTCGGAAATAAATTACGACCGCCTTATCCCCTGCTAAACATTCCGATGCTTCAATGTTATGAATGAGTCAACCAAACGGCTGAATTATTCCCTTCGAAAACTCGACCTCATCATATATTCCCAGACTAAACAAAAGGCTACGTGCAGATTTTAACGTCCATGGGCAGATTCCAGCATTGCAAAGAATTGGACCCCCCAAAAAGGTCCGCTCTTATTGGTCCGTAAGACCACGCGGTGAAAAGATAACCCAAGTTGATAAATAGGACTGAGGGGACTCGCGACTGGCAATCGACTCTAGACCCAACTTTGAACCGAGCTGCATTTTCGTTGCAGGCCGCGCCGCGGTTGAATTCAATTACTAAATTATTCATGGTTAATCAACTAAAGTCACTAAATTTCTAAGCCTCGGATGTGTCGGCGGAGCCGTCCAGGCTTGGCGGTTCCTCCCAGTAAAATTCCCGAATTTTGAGTGGTCAAAGTGCCACAATTCTACTGTTAAAATCACGCGCGAGTAATCAATTGAATACCTTTCCTGGTACTACACAGGAAATCGACGCGTTATATTATTCACATTTTTCTAAGTTACGCGAAGACGCGTTCCTCCGTAACGTGCAACCTATTCGCCTTAAGACATGACCCCTGTGTTCTTCGCAAGTGAACTCTATTGGAACCCAGAGTGGAACGCAAAAATTAGAATCCTTATCAGTGTGACGTCACCGTATATAAGGTAAAATCTATTAAATTAATATCCTCACGGATGAAAATTGAGTCACCCGTAATAATGATCATCCGCTATAACTATGTCTCTCATGCTAGTGAAATCTCTCTCTCTCTCTCTCTCTCTCTCTCTCTCTCTCTCTCTCTCTCTTGTATCCCCACTTACGTCATGTGCACGAGCTATGACGATTGAACACCAATATGGCGTCGCGACGGTTGTTGCATTACCCTCTCTTAATCTAAATGTATTAGTTGACCGAACTTGTAGCGTCACGAGTGAAGCAGTGGGTAACGCCCTCTGGCTGTGCGAGCGCGAGTCAGAGCGCAGGACTCTTCTTCACCGGCGCTGTCACTGAAATGTCAATTACGTCATTCAAACGTCATGGTGTCAGCTGAGTTTGTTTGTTCACCAATTAATGTTTTAAGTCACGTGGATGGCTGTATTTGTGAATATTTTTAATACAAGTTTTGATAAAAATCATGCAGTATTTGTATTTTTAATTTTGCTTATTTTTTTTTTTTAATATAATGTTGGTTTGAGAAATCTTTTGTTTATCTGACCACCCTTCACGTAGACAGATGATTATAAGCTGCAAGTTCCTACTCGATTGAAATGCCTCGTCTGCCGGACTCAACATAAACGCCTTTTTGAAGAGTTAAAGCTAGAAATAGATGCACGCTACCCCAACCTAGATTGAAACCGTAAGATGCACCCAGATGGTCTGTTTTCCTCCCCCTATGGATCTGTCTCGCCATATCAAACAACTGAGAACAGTGGTGGCAGCACGTTACTACCCTAGATGTAAGCAACCCCTAGACTGAACGACCATATCGGGTCATCGACCTACTATAGTTCCCCCAAACCGTACATAAGGTACAGGAACTCGTATCACTTATTATCATACATACCTACTTTATTGTGTTTACAATGTTTAGTTTATTTTAACACCAACTACCCCCAGTCTTGCAGTTGGTGGTATTTTAATATCAAATCATAATTTGGAAATGTCTTGGACATATTTCAATTGCGTCGATCGTAAACCGCAATTTCATTTTCAAATTAACCCCCCTAATACTAAAATAGTTATATTATAATAGGTAACTCTCAACCCCTTGAATCAAAGTTATCTTTAATATTTTTATCCTGTTTGTTACGATTGTGGCAAATGGTGGGATCTTTCGTTTAAAACATAATACTTTTATATTACCATCCCAACCCTCTTAATCCCTTTATAATTTTTCATCCTCCCAATTTTTCATTTTGTTTGTTACAGCCAAGTGGCTCAAACCAAAGTACATCCTTGTCGCTTTCGGAAGAGACCGAAATGGTAAGAATCCGTCAAGGAATAAACTCACAGGGATCGATCTGGCAACGCTTATTTTACCAGTTCAACTGCGTCCTTGAGGAATTCAAGCTTGAGAGCTGAATTTCAAGTCGGAGATCCGTCTGCGCAAGTGTAGCGTGAGTCCGGTCCCTACATGGAAACATAACACAATCCGACGCGATGATTGTCTTATCGATGCCGTAAATGGAAGACCGTAAAAAGTTGCGCTGCTAACTTGAAATTCAGCTCTTAGGAGACCACAGAATGGACATATCCGTCGATTTTGTTTCTGCTTGATTGTTGAAATAAAGAAAGCTGATTGAAAACGCCGAATCAAGCAACAAGGATAGGTGGGTATAGGTAGTGTAGTACCTATATCCTGGTCACGGCACCACTTCTGTAGTGTATCTTGGTTACTGCACCATTTCTGTTATGTAACCCCGTTTTCGATGTTGGCAGTGATCGTCGTTGTTCCTTCCCTTCCCCACGTCGTTTACTTTTTACCTACGTTGTGTTGTTGAGTTCTTTCTCAATATGAGAATGTGTCGTTGGGCATAAGATTTGATTCTTGAATGAAACGCGAATGAAATGCAAGCAAAATGAATGTTTTATTGAAAGTCAATTAGCAAAGTTTCAAATGAATTTGTTTCTTTTCTCAAAACACCTCACAACAAGAAATTGATAGTGATAGAATGACAAACAAAAATGAAGAACAACAAAACACAAACAAGAAAGATCATTACAAATTAGTTAGACAATGCAAGAATTTGCAACAATGAAATTAACACAAAATCAGATTGACAAAACGAAACAAGAAATCATGAAACATGTCGAACTGTCAATTTGATCGCAAAGGAAAAATGACGTATTTGCTGACAGGCACACATGGGGAGAACACGTCAAAGAAACCCTTGCGTATTGCCTGGTTGGTTGCTAAAAAATCCCGTCCCAAATGATCTGAATAGAAGTCAAGTGTGAATGAGTCATGATGAAATGACAGAGAAGTCACTCCAGTTATGCATTGAACAAGTCATCGTGAATCGGTGCTTGAACCTCTTTGAGAGTTTGTTTCGTTTACAAGTTATTCACGTAACAACAAAAGAAAACTCGCTTGCTTACGCTTTGAACGCTGAGAAATTCATTTTTCAATTCACAAACAAAATAAGTCAAATTTATAGACGAGTAGACAATGAATAAATGATCGGTAAACAAGTTATTAAATCAGCAAGAAGCAATTGACAGGTAATGTTGTAGGTAAATAAACAAGAAACAAATAAAAGATGAATAGGTAGATAAATAAACAATAAACAGGTGAGAGATAATAAGGCAGAAAAGTTGGAGTTGGTCATACTTTTGGTAAGCAATTGGAAGGCAGAAGTATCTATAACGCATTCGCCCGAAATTCCCCAGAAGTTACTCATCACAAAAACCACAGATGCATACATACATACATACAAAACAAAACAATGGTTAGTAAACAGTAATCACTTAGAGTAAATAACAGTAAATACAAGAAAATCGACTCAAGCCAACCTGTGGCCCTCTCTTCGTCGTTTTACATAATTTCCCCCAAATAAGGAAAGGTTAGTAGACTCAACAAGGCAGATTCATACAAGTGGTGGACCCCCCCCCCAGGACACGGAGAAGCGGCAAGTCTCTTTCCTTCCTTTACTTTCATGTATAACCCGACAATGAACAATGAAATGAGAATGAATCATGAAAAGTAACTGTTCTCTATTTAGCGGCTGATTTTGGCGTAGCAGACTTTCTCTTGGTGATCTTACTGTTTGTTACGTAACTTGTGGAAAAGAAACAATCAATGAAACCTCGAAATACGCGCGACAGCGGAATTCTGAGATCACGTCATGAGTGTGCCAAGTGCATACCCACTAGATTACGGCTTTTACCGTCAACATTGAGATCATTTGGGAGTAGATGGATTACACAAAATTCAAAGCTATGCGAAGCATCTTGATTTGAAAGGGGAAAACTGCGGGTTACACAAGCCCGTTGAGAACAAAGAGAACAAAGAATTTCGGGTTATGTACAATAATTTTGCCGACAAAATAGGTATCGAAATGAATCACTGGATGAGTGGGTGGAGGACAAAATTACGATACTATAATCAAAGAAAAACCGACCTTGAATACGTGAAAACGACGCACTCCGGAGCACTAAAGATCACGTCTTCTTCACCACAGCTGATTCTCTTCTCTCTTTGCCCGCGGCTGCCGCTCGCCCGGCTCGCCTCGCGCAGCGCCATCTCCCTCTCCCATCGGCAAACGCTACGAATGTCAACGACCGTACCTACTTCAGGTACCAACGTACAAACAAAACAAAGGGGGAATACCACAGTAGGTAAGTACAACTTTTCTTATTCTCCCTGTTGGGAGACGCTAAAAAGTTAGAAACACTGGGCAGGTAGGTACAAAAGAATGCTCACGAATGTTAATTCTCGGAGGACATAATTAAGATCTATAACATTTCTGATACAGTAACAACATTGCGTTAGTTAGGTTCATGCGCAGGTAGGTAAGTACCTATCTAATATTCTGACTCGTGGTGTCTTATTGACATATGTCTTTTCAAGTGGAACTTTCCTTTAGATCGGTATGAACAATGGTTGCAATGAAACCACTCGATTTCTTCATCAGTAGAATGTTTGTACGTCATGTGCCGTTTCAAATTTGACTTTTGTTTGGCTCGGTATGAACAATGGTTGCAATGAAACCCCTCGATTTCTTCATCAGTAGAATGTTTGTACGTCATGTGCCGTTTCAAATTTGACTTTTGTTTGGCTCGGTACGAACAATGATTGCAGTGAAACCACCTAATTTCTTCATCCGTAGCATGTTCAGTTGTCATGTGTTCTGTCAAACCTGAACTTCGCTCAGCTCGGTAAGAACAGTGGTTGCACTGAAACCAGTTGATTTCTTCTGCATCCCTGGCATGACGCAACAGGTGACTTTTCAACACTGACTTTCGTTCAGCTCGATACGAACAATGGTTGCACTGAAACCAGGCGATTTCTTCATCCGTAGAATGTTTACTTATCATGTGTCTTCTCAAACCTGCATTTCGCTTGGCTCGATATGAACAATGGTTGCACTGGAACCAGTTGATTTCTTCAACCGCAGTGTGTTTCCACTTGCTGTGTGTTTTTATTCTTGACTTTTCTTTGGACCGGTACGAACAATGGTTACACCGGAGCCAGATGATTTCTTCATCCGTAGAATGTTTACTTATCATGTGTTTTCTCAAGTCTGAATTTCGTCTAGCTCGATATGAACAATGGTTGCACTGGAACCAATTGATTTCTTCATATGTAGCATGTCGCCACATGTGTCCTTTCAATTGTGACTTGTGTTTAGCTCGATATGAACAATGGTTGCACTGAAACCAGTTGATTTCTTCATATGTAGCATGTCGCAACATGTGTCCTTTCAAATGTGACATCTGTTTAGCCCGATACGAACATTGGTTACACTGGAACCGTCTGATTTTTTCACTCGAATTATACGCTAACATGTTCGATTCTATCACTCCAACATCGCTGACAGTCCTTCTTGAAACAACCCCGTTCAAATCTGCCGATTCCATGCCTTCTGCGGTTTCTTGTGAATGAACCGTCGGCTTCCTTTTGCACAATAAATCGTGATGCTTCACGGAAGACAAACTCGAACTCGATTTGAGTCCGCAGTATTCACACGAATATTCCTCAATTTCTCCACAGAACCTTCCATTTTCGTTAATTCCGGTTGTTCCCAGATTATGTACTTGTTTGCAATGTTCGTATAGTTCGAACTGATAGTAGCTTTTGTAGTCGCAGCAGATGCAAGGGAACTGTTCCGGTTCAACAATGGCATGAAACAGTTCGGCTGCATACACATTTTTGTGATTCCTCTGGACGTGATGGTTGAGCTGAAAGGCCAATTCCGTCCGATGTGAACACTGCGAACAGTTGTACGTGGCGACTTCGGGTGATCCATCATCTAACCTGAAATGGCACGTCACAGAACTCAAGAGTTCATGGAAACTATTCTAAGCACTCACCAGCAACTTACATTTTGTGATCGAGACGTGACCTGGGAGGTACTGAAGTAGTTCCAACGAATTGGGAAGTGATTTCAGCGACAAGAGAAATTATACATGCGTCTTTCTAGTTGCAAGAGTATCTACGGACAAAAAATGGAGGCGGTCGGTTATCTTGGACGGCTGTTTGTCTATAGGACGCGCACCTGTACTGTGACGTCACTAGCCAGCCATATAAGTCTTTTTTGAGCGAATAACTTTTTGTAACCGGTTGGTTATCAGCGGTTGACATTAGATTGACAGATACTGTCATTTTTTTTTATATCTGACATTTCTCGCTAAAACGTTACGGTTATAACTTTGGTTATAGTGGGTTTTCTTATGTTCATTTTTTGAGGCCCGTGTGCAAGTTGAGAGGTTGAGACTAGAGTATAGTGGTTGGTGCCAAATTGTTCCTCAGATCATGCTGAACTAGGATCGCGATGGCGAACATCTGAGACCCGCAACTGGGCAGCGGGGGGGGATAAAATGTGATGAAGACATAAAAAATGTTGAATCATGAACCGAAAGAGGTACAGTGATGAAAGTTTACCGTACGTATTCGCCATTTTACGCCAATGAAGGTTTAGCAAACCGATTTCAAAAATATCGATCGTTTCCAGAGATATTTTCAAAAATATATTTTTTTTTGTGGACATTTATTGTTAAAAAAATCGAAGAATTTTGAAGATGGAAAAATGAAAATGGACATTTTGACTATTAGGGAAGTTAGAAATAGAGTCGTGATTGGCGAAAATTCCTCGGCCTACTATTTTAGGAAACAAGACCGTCAACTGTTTTCACCAGCTTGGCCGCCATCTTGGATATTTTCCTTTTGGTGCAGTAGTCGCAAAAACGACAGGGGACTGTGGGTATGGTAGCATTAGATCATTTCAATATGAAAAGTAACTCCCCGGAGGGGATAAATTACTTCTTTGTCGAAAAAAATTGCCATTTTGTTATCTCCGGCTTGTGCCAAATCCAGTGCCAATGATGACTGATTTGAAGATGGAAGCGGCACAATACGTTTTGTACCATAAAACTTGATGGTTTGTGGAGTCAACCACCAAAATTTATGATCATGAATCAAATCATATACCTATTGTTGGTGATTGGTTGAAGCAAAGTGTGCTCATTTTTGGCAGAAAATGCATGAAAATTGAGTTTTTATTGGACATTTCAAAGCTCTGGAAGGAGACCTGAGGTCAAGATTGGCGGCGAAAGTCATGTATCTAGTTGAAGTGATTATGCTCTACAACAAGTAGCTACAATGAATCGTGTAGGTCGCTTAAAGACCTCTAGGGAAAGTCGACAAAGATGTTTTTTCATGATAATATTTTCAAGTAGGTACACAGTCCCCCTCAAAAGTCAGTGAGTTTGTGAAAAAAATCACCACCACACATCTTTCAGCTCCGTGAACTGCGGTGATTTCGAATAAACCGAACAAATGAATTGTTCGAGCGTTGCAAATGTTCCGTGGTCGAAAGAGTTGGTCCCTAGAGAACAGAGAAACTTTTGGAAGGGACTATACTTGAAAATATTACCATGAAAAAACATCTTTGGCGACCTCCCCAGAGATCTTCAAGAAACCCACACCATTCATGACAGCCACTTGTTATAGAGCATACTCACTTTAACTAATTACATGACTTTCGTCGTCAATCTTGGCCGCAGGTCTTCTTCCAGAGCTTTGTCATGTCCACTAAAAACACAGTTTTTATGAATTTTCTGCCAAAAATGAGCACACTTCGCTTCAACCAACCATCAACAATGAACCATTTGATTCATGATCATGAATTTTGGTGGTTGATTTCACAAACTATCAAGTTTTATGGTACACAACGTATTGTGTCACTTCCAGCTTCAAATCAGCCATCATTGGTACTGGATTCGCGCAGGAGCCGGAGATAATGAAATAGCAATTTTCCTTGCCAAAGAAGCAACTAACCCTCTCTGGGAAGCTACTTTTCGTATTGAAATGATCTAACGCTGCCATACTCATAGTCCCCTGTCGTTTTTGTGACTACTGCATCAAAAGAAAATCCAAGTTGGCGGCCAAGCTGGTGAAAACAGTTGACGGTTCTGTTTCTCAAAATAGTAGGCCGAGGAATTTTCGCCGATCACGACTATATTTCTAACATCACCAATTGTCAAAATCTAGAGTTTCATCTTTCCATCTTCAAAATTCTTCGATTTTTTTAACAATAACATGTTGACAAAAAAATATATAGGTATTTTTGAAAATATCTCCGGGAATGATTGATATTTTTAAAATCGGTTTGATGAACCTTCAATACACTATTTTTCTACTACAGTGCGCTTGCGTTCGGTTGTCAAATGAGTAAGATCCTAACTAGCATCAAAGTGACGGCGACGGTGACCGGAACTTGAACGAAGTCGCCGTTACGGAACTGCGACTCAATTTGTCACTTTGCAGTAAAAATTACTTCTAAGTTCCACAATTTAGTAGCCGTTACGTAGTCCCCACCATAAAAGGGTTCTGTATCGTTCTGTAACTTACTAGTAGCCTACTGGTAATTTTGTAAGTCGGCGTTACCTGTAAAAATTACTTTGAAGTTATTGGAACTTTTAAGTGGTAGTTCTTAGTAGCAACGTCGATGTTCAATTACCAATAGACGACTTTGTAGTCGCAATTACTATCAAGTAGTAATTGAAGTTTCTACCACGTCGTGGGAACTACAAAAGTACACCATCAGCGTTTTGGTAGAAAACTAAGTAACGGCCACGTTTCTGCTACTTTCAATAGATCATACAAAGTGGTCCCTTCGTTTCGGTTTTTTTGAGTGCGCATGTCTGGCGCGAATTTCATAGTTTCGTACACCGATATTGAAAATTAACACTAAAAAATATTGTAGTGCACCTAAAATTCCACAAATAATTTGGTTGAATGCTAGATACCAGTTTTATATTCAAAGGAAATGTTTCATTGAAATTGAGTTCAATGATCATTTGTGGAAATTCAGAAACAACGAAAATGGCAACAGCGCTCAAAACAACAAGACATCGGCGCCAACTGTCACTTGTGACAAATATAGGTTTGTTCCATCAACAGTCCCTGACGGTCCGCGGACGTCAGCGGCATGCGCATTACGATTTTGGCGTTCCATCAAAATCTCGGACGATCCCCTGACTGATGATCCGCTGTTCCACCATCGGCTCAAACTAGTTTCGGGACGGTCAGAAAAGTTTGCGGATTTTACGGAAACTTATCGTCCGGGCTTGCGCAGCGGAATATATTTATTTGGCATCGAGCCTTCTCTGGTCAATGTTTACAAATAATATGGGTTAGATTGGTGGATTCATTATTCATTCATTTAATTTATAAAATACACGGCTTATTTCCAGCTGCAAACTGCTAAACGATAGAAAATAAGGTACCTAGCCATTAGCCATGATTGACGGTTTCGGTTTGCTGTTCCATCAACGAGCAGCAGCCAGACGGAAACTGGTCCGAAGTGGGCCATGCGCATTGTTTACAGTTTGCATACTGTCGGTGACTAGTTTGGGATTTCCGATGGAACAAACCTTATGATCACGCTTCTTGTTTCTACCTGACCTACATTCCATTTGCTCATGTTTTGACGTAAGAACATAACTTGTTGAAAATGGCTGTATCGAGAAGGAAGTTCGAAGAAGCTAGGAAGAGATGCATTCACGGTATGTGTAAAAGTGACAGCCAGGAACCAGTAGCTGGTCAGGCGGCTAGACAGAGCATGCAGCGTTGCCATTCAACTGACAGGTGTACGAAAGTTTTCAAAATTTGGAGCCTTCAAGCATGCGCACCTGCCCAAACGAAGTAGCCCATTTTGACTGGCAATCTGAATTAAGAGTTACTACATAGTGGCAGTTACTCTCATTTGCTACTATAAAGTAATTTTTACCAGACAGTGATTTTGAGGTGTTGGATGTTGTTTAAGTAGTATGCGACAGTACGACAGTAATGAAAACATTGAAAACGACATGCTTGGCTGATGGCTAGATGCTAGATGGCTGGCCCAGTAAAGGGTTTTGGCTTTCTCCCATTTGCAAGGGACCACCGCGAACATCACCCCGCGTTTCTTTTTGGTGGCTACTACTTTGAAATACATCTCGTGCTGAAACACAAACCGTTTGAAATCGGTCAATGTCAAGAGTTATGGCGGGAACTTTGAACGAACAGTGTTTTGCGACTTTGTGGTAGTTTTTGCTACTTCATAGTAGAAATGCGATTTGTGACTGGTTCCATCTGCCACTTTGTAGTAACAATAACTTCTAAGGGTAACACTGTAGTTCCCATAACTAATTATATTTACTTCAAAGTGGTAGCAACTTCAAACACCCAATTTTCAGTAAATATTACTTGAAAGTCGTTTTTGTCTTGAGTCGCCATATTTACTATACAATTATGGATCTCCATTTTGCAATAAACAAAATTAACATTGCAAAAAATGGTACTACGTCGCACAATACAACTCAAAAAACATTGTGAATTAATGTCAGGCAGATCAATGTCAAACAGCTAGCTTTTCCGGGATGTATCTGTAGGAAACAGACGATTGAAAAAAAAAAAATTTACTATTATATTTTATTTTTTTTATAAAAAACGCATATTTTTGAAGCGCGTCGATGGTTTTCGAAGTATCATCATATCATCTAACAGTAAACTTGCCTTGGTTGTAAAATTTTCACGTAGGCAAATCGAAAAATGTCACAAAAGACAGTATGATCATAATTATTGCAGACATTAAGTAAGTTACTAATCAGTTTGAGAAGACGAGCTCTACTGCCACCAACGCCAACCACCAACTACATGAGGAAGTCGGAACTAACACAAAGTAGAAAACGAGCGTATCGTTTTCTCTCTCACTCGCGTACCTATATAAGATCTAAGCCACTTCTAAGTTCCCATCAAAGTCGCGGCTACGTAGCGGCCACGTCGCGATTGAAGTAGCCGACACGTTCCGGGGTAGTCGTTACCACGTAGTAGCGACCGCGAAATTGTTCCCCATTTTGGTTCCTATTACGTAACGACAACGTAGCCATTAAGTAACCGCTACTAGTGGCGATAACTTCAAATGGCATTATTATAGTAGCCGGAACGTAACGCCGACTTTGATTGTTTGTTGGGATTCCCGGCGCGTAATTGAATATTCGAACAGGTTGGTACAAATTCGACTAGAGCATACGCGAAAGTGATTGATAGCGATGTTAGCTCGGATGTTAGGTAGGGGAGAGTGGGGCACAGAGGACCATCTAAGCAAAAAAAAGTCGTATCTTTCCAAGGTTGATTGGTAATGAATTGCTTTCATGATATGATGAGCAATACTTACCTACCTGGCTTTCGACTACTTCTGTCAGTTTTAGTCAAGTCTGTTTTTTTTTAGGTTCTGTGACCGATCGCACCCCACCCCATTCACGAAATTGAATGAGGCAGAAACGAAAGGGCCCGCCAGAGGCGTTTGACATGCACAAATGAAGATTATACTTCACCTTTCCCTTTACTCAATGTTTTTGGCCGGCTGA
Source organism: Anaspis maculata (assembly GCA_949128115.1). Taxonomy (NCBI): domain Eukaryota; kingdom Metazoa; phylum Arthropoda; class Insecta; order Coleoptera; family Scraptiidae; genus Anaspis; species Anaspis maculata. The sequence goes on from OX421962.1 coordinate 2,355,039, forward strand.
TCTGGATCTAGGGTAGTTCCACCGCGATGCGTAGCATCTCAAGGTCGTATCCTAGGTAAGAGCAGTCTCGAAGGATGAAGTCAGGCGGAAGTAGAAGAAGAATCAAAACAAACACACTCGACAAACAATTTCACTTTCAGCATGTTATAATGTTATAAAGTTATAATGTATGAGTCAGTGTGAGTCGAACAGAATCAAAATTCACAAAGAACAAGATGTCGTCAGGCGAGATTTTCTCTCATAACAAAGCTCAACACCCCCCCCCCCCCCCCCCTTGTATCGCGTTTGTGCTCGGACAGAGAGCGATGCGACAATGTGTAAAGAGAGACAGAAGAATTATCTGGAACAAACTAAACCAGTGTCGTTGGTGTACCTAGAGGAGAACACACTCTAGCACACGACTCTTTCTTTTGGCGTGGACACGAGGGTGGCAAAGGATTTAGACACACAGTATAATCATGCACAATGTGAATAAAAATTGTATAGGTAGGCACGGAAAACAATAAATAACCAATAAACAATAACTCAACTTAATCCTAAACCTTGGGAGGAGAACCCCAAATTTCACCCCTAACGGACAGTTCATGGGAAAGCTCTTGTAAGGTCAACAAAAGCAGAAAACATAAGGAATGCCCACCACTTGTGATGCAAGTCAGGAGAACGAGTGTATTACCATCGGGCACTAACGCCAGTTAAGTGCGGGTCATCATGGACCTTCCCCGCATACTGAGCTAGCTTGACCGGACCAACTAGCAAAGCATGTCTCGTGGCTACTGGCTGGACGTAATACAACTCAACTCGGAACAAACACAAGTATACTAGTGCCGCAAGAAAGAGCCCATTTACACCAATAAATGAATAAAATAAAATCATACACTCCCTGAAATAAAGAGATGTAAAAGAAGACCAACAATGAGTAAAGCTCACCCCGTCCCACACAAATCTCACACACAATGGGTGACTAGGACATGTATTACGTCTTGTCGATCCCATCTGAATTTTCATTTATGTCTTGTAGATTCCATTTCAATTTTATGTGCATCTCGAAGGTCTCATTTCAATTTTATATGCAGCTCAATTTTCTCGTGCAGGTTTAATAAACCTCTTGTGGTAAAGTTGATGTCGTACGAGCCCTCTCTCGTGAACAAAACCCCTTTTGTAATCATTGTTGCTGTTGGACATGCCCTGTGTCTTGAAGCTAACCATCAGCTACCCACGGTATGTGAGAATTGGAAGGACAAAGCCATTCACACCACTAATAAATATTTTACCATCTTTTGTACAAACCAGGGCCAAGAAGTATCCGCCACGGCGATGGCCCAGTCTCTCTCTCCGCCACTGGAAGGTCCACTTTGCCCAGGAGGACTGCAGGGCAATATCTCGATCCCCTGTCTCTCCAAAACATGCCGCGAAACCAAATTCACCAACCCCTGTATAGAGTTGTAAGTGTTTCTGCTTCTGAACCTGTCAGCTAGGTCAGGTAATTGGTCTCTGCACTCTCTGCAATGAAAACTTCGATTAAATTCCTTAAATCGTTACGCAGTATCTACTTTTCACACTTTTCCAACTTTTCCTGAAAAGTCCGATGAAATTTCCGGACACTTTTCCGCAATATTACTTTTCATGAAAAGTCCCATCACTACCGAAGAGAGTTCATCAAAAAATTTATCACCTGAATTTTATTGAATCCAGCCGCTCTAGCAACGCTGGTTTGCTCTGGTTTTCTCAACGATAGGGTCGGGTTGCCTCTTCCTGAAGTGGTACAGCCAGTCTAGGCTAGCCATTTTCTTTTGTTTGTTGAACGGATGGTTTATCTTCATCGTTTCTGCAACTTGAAAAGCAAGTTTTCTGATTTCCATTGGAGTTAGACCATAAAATCTAGCTTCCAAATCAAGAATATGTTCAACCAGCTGCTGTTCTTGATCCTTGTCGAAGACATTCTTGAAGTTATCGTTTCTAAGAGGGGCGATTTTATCAAGTTTCAGGCGTCTCCGACCGACCAACCGATGCGGATACCTTCTGAGTTGCAAACGCGATATCTGCCGTACAGATAGCACCACATGTACCATAATTATTCACGATGACCTCTGTGCCCCGCCGGACTTCTGTGCCTCACTCTCCCCGGAGGTTGGGGCACAGAGGACCATCAAAGCAAAAAAAAATCGTATCTTTTCAACGTTGATTGATAATGAATTGCTTCCATGATATTGAAACGACCCCAGCTATCGTCTTGTACCCCTGAATGGGTAGGTAACCCATTATACTGGCATTTAATTCAACTTAAGTATTTGAATTAAATCACTTTTCCCGCTTTTGGAACCGCTTGGCCGATGATCATCCAGTACCAGGACGACTTCCCGTTGTGCCTCTCTTCTTGTTGTTCGATTATAGAGCTCTCGAGATTGTTGAGACAGGTCTGACTACGAGTTTGAACACAATAAGACACAATATAAAATTTTCAACATAACATCAATCTATTGACCTCTATGTACAATTCAAAATGTTTAAATAATGGCTCGCTCCTATACCTAGTCCTACCTTCACAACGCAGGCTAAATTATCTAAAAGATCTAACCTGTTCCCGAAGACAGAACTTTCCCCCAATTATTTCAGACGTCCCGGCACCCCAACCCTCTGACGAACACCTGACTCTACACCTTGACCGACATTTAATTCTGGCTGGCTTTCGCGGTTCAAAGTTCCTTTTGTGGTTAAATCAGATCCAACACTTATGTTAGTGTTAGAGGTTATGTTAGGGTTAGGCCCGGCTTCTAGACTCTGCAAAGAGAAGAGTGACTTCGACCACGAATGCAATCTAAGATTTGTGGGCCGGTGTGTGCGGTGGTCCCCTTTTTGTGGAGCCTCTTTTCAAAGGCTAACGCTCTTTTTGGGCTATGGTTCTCTTTTGCCCGTTTGGAAAGGATTGGATATGGCTGGCCTTTGTGGGGGCTTTGAACCTGTTTTCGCCGTGAATTGCCCCCAATGCTCAGAAAGATTCCCGTGATCGAAAGTGCCTATAACCGGAAATGTTGAACCAAATTTCGCCCTTCCAAAAACTTTCGAATCGATGGTGTACGCGAAACAAATACTCAAGTCAAGGTACAAATTTAAAGTGGAGAACGTTCGAGCACGCCCCGTATACGCGCTAGTTCGTTGTTGTTCAGAAATTTGTGAGAGAGGCCGCAGCCAGGAGAAACAAAACGCAGAGAATTGTCTATACAGGGTGTTCGCCGAAAAGCCGATGCGGAGAGGCGTCGAAATAATATTCGCCCTAACACGAAATGATCGCCGTCTACACTATTCCTGATCGAGCTCTAATAACAATTCATTTTTGCAAAGTCCCTATCTGAACGATGGCGTCGTTGGGTACCGGAATGAATTCATCAGTTTCGAATAAGAACATTTTCATTCCCGGGACAAGCTCTACATGGAAATATCCGGAACTGTCGTGGCGCTAAAACAAAATCATTAGTTTCAAGGAGGAGGGGGGGGGGGTGTTTTATCAATCCGATCAACAATTACGACTCTACGGCAAGGTCCGAACCCCGATCTCAACGCGATTCTATTTTATTTCAATTTCAAAGCAGCGGTCCAGAATTTTCAAACGTCAGACGTACTTAACCTGACCTCAAAAACTTGACTAGGCGACGAGGGAAAAAGAATCGAAGACAATGGATTCCTCTGCGATGGACCCACAAGAAAATCGGGTAATCCAGATGTCTGATGGCCGCCTATGGTTAACTTCTATGATCTAGGTATGATTCAAGTTTTGAACGGATTCTACAGAGGGTGTTTCCAAGCTGGTGCTACATACTTCGAAAGGGGTTCCCCTTGCATACATAAAAGTGCCATTCACGCTGTTTTTGAAATTGTAGCTTCATATTACCGAGATATCACCCTTCAAAGTTATAGTTTTTGAATTGTTTTTAGCCGTTGTTGAAATTTGAACAAAAATTCACTGCAATAAGTCCCTGTCGACCAATAGTAGGATGTTTATCATCAAAAATTTTCAGGGGCGTAGATAATAGGAGGTGCTACCAATTTCTCTCCCTTACTTTTTACCTCTTTTTTTTCGGGAAATTGTTCATATCTTTAGATTTCACCTTTGATTTAGAAGAGAAAGTTACTCCTGCAAACTTTTGATTAGAGGTTTAGTTTTCGAGATATTTGCAATTGAATTCTTGAGAATCATTTCGAAAACACCGCATTGTCTAGAGAATAAAAATCAAAATCCAAAAAGAATCATGATTTCTCCATTGAAATTGAATTATAAAGGGTTCAAAATCAGAATACCAATATTTCAGATAAAGGACGAGAAGTTTCCAAGAAGTTGAATTTTTATTCCGTTGCCGGTACCGCCAAAGTAGGTACCTATCAAAGAATTCTCTCCGCCAATTAAATTCACTGTTTTCCCGCCAAATGCTGATAACATAATAGTAGGTTTTCTTATGGTATCCCGTGTGCAAGTTGAGACTAGAGTACCTATATAGTGGTCGGTGCCAAATTTTTCCTTAGATCATGTTGAACTAGGATCGCGATGGCGAACATCTGAGACCCGCGACTGGGCAGCGGGAGGGGGGTTAAATGTGATGAAGACATAAAAAATGTTGAATAATGAACCGAAAGAGGTACAGTTATGAAAGTTACCATCAGTGATGTGAGTCGGGTATTTACCGGGTAGGTGGGTAAATATAAATCGGGTATTTACCTGGTATTTTCCCGAGCCATATTCACCCACCCTACCCAGTTTGACAGAAAAATTGACACTGTTGACAGCATAGACAAGCGTTGACAGCTCGGTTGACAGTGTTGACGGTTAAAGGTTAAATGATTTCTCTTTCCAAGTTCCAGGCTTTATAAACGTGACCTCCAAAGCACTCATTATTATTTTGCTGCTGTGAGCAAAAATCATCATTTCTTTGTTGTTGTTTCTTCAACTGTTAATAACAATTAATGAAAATAGATACCCCATTAGAGATAGAGACCCGATTTTGGGTCTCTAAACCCGGGTAAAAACCCGGGAAACCCTCTAAAATATAAAAACCCGGGTATTTTACATCACTGGTTACCATACGTAGGTATTTACCATTTTACTCTATACACCCTTTTCGTTTTAAGGCCATCTTAGCGCAAGCGTCAGCAGGGTGGTACAAATTCTGACAGACGACAGTTGACGGCGAAACAACAGAAATTTTAGCTGTGTTTTGACACATATTTTGATGGTTATGTCATTTCAGAACGTGATTTGCTTAGAAAAGCAGCTTCCTTATTAATCCTGCACTGCAGAAGGGCCTTATATGGTAATTCCATTGCTCTAATCGACCTAACAAGCCCAACTGGAAAACAAATTGTCAACATATCCACTGTTCCAAATGTTCGTATCAATATTTAAGTAGGAGTCAAACAGTAAACAAAGTTGGAGCTCGTAAAAAAAAATATTGGCGATATTTTGTACTTTTTAGAAGCGGCACATATTGGCATTTTCCTAGGTAATTGGCAGTTACCGCTAGAGACAACCGAATGTACCCAGGGTAGTGCAATCCTTCCATTTACATCTCAAGCGTGTTGTAAATGTTCATATCATATCGCAGAGAAAGTCATTTGCAAAATCATCGCTTATGTTTTTACGTTTTGAAATTATATCGAATGTAAATAGTAATTTAATGGTGGGCTAATAGGTGGGTGAATCTATCAAATATATAAAAAAAATTTGTAGGTAGGTACTGCCCTCGGTACTGCCGCTAGTCCAACCGGCTACTATGGAACGCTTGTTTTGGATTTACCAGGTATGCGTGGGACTTTCGTGGGAAAGGTGGATTCACGGATATTGTTGCCTAAACGGTTCTCAGCAACTCAACTCGCAGACCATCTGGAATATCTTGATCAAGGCTTCAAAAAGGGGGCCCATTCAAAATGGGCGACACAGGTGTTTTCCTTAAAAATTGAATTTGATCAGATTTTTACAATCGAAACAAGCTTTCTTTGTGATTTTGACCACCTGAACTTGATGCTGATGGTCAATTTTAGTGTTTGATGATGACAGGCTCCCTAGGCCAACATAGTCTTCCTTGTAGCGATAGTATAATTCAGCAACCTCCAAGAGAAAAAATATCGTAAAGTCAGATTCCAAAAATTCCATGAAAAATTCCAATACAAATTCAATTCAAATTCCTCACATTTGAGAGAAAAAATGATTCTGAAAACAGAGGTCCGTTGAATTTGTAAAAATTTTGCACTGTTTCACATTTCACCCTGTAGATATTTTACATGAAGCTTCCTGATCTTCACTTCCTGGAGGTGAATAACGGAAGGACCGAGGGAAGGACTGATCTCACTAACCGTCAAAACAAAATCAAAATAGTTTGTGTCATTCAAAAGTTCTTGTGCTCCGAAGTCGGACCAATTTTTCGCTTGCGACAACACATTTGTTGCGCAGTTTATTTCAAGTTCTTCACAAGAACTTTAGTTAGGTACTTCACAAGTACTTCAAGTATTTCACGATGGATTTCAAGTAATTCTGAAGTAGTTCCAGGTACTCCCGAGGGGAGGTACTCCATAAGGTCTTTACATGTACTGCAGCCATTGAAATGAGACCAAATTGCTTCGGATAGCGAAATATTGAGTGAAAATAGCTATTTATGCGTTGTATCTATATTGAAAATTCGTCGACTAGGCATACGATATAACGACGCATATGGACTACGATGTTGAAATAATCAATAGGGCACTGCTCTGTTTAAATATCATCTTTTGGTTAGAAAAGAACATGGAAAATTCTTCTTACTTAGATAGGTAAAAGGTTCATTTCAGGAGAAATATCGGCGAGATTTGAGAAACTGAGGAATTTTGAGAATTTTCGGAATTTTCAGAATTTATCTAAAAAAGCATTTCAAAACATTCATTATTTGTTTGAAAACATATAAGTATACTCAAGTTTTTCTCGTTATAACTCGTTTATTCTCATTCATGCTCGTTCGTGCTCCGAGAACGTTCTCCAAAAATACGTGCTTGAGCATTTTGCATCACTACCTATGTACATACAAACATACAGTATCAAGAAAAGGTTAATTAAGATTATGATTATGATTATAGACTTTTTATGATTTTTTATTAAACAATGTTAATTCTCGGAAAACATGAGATCTATAACATGTCTAAAACAGTAACACTATTGCGTTCACTAGGTTCATGCGTAGGTACCTATCTAAGATAGGTTTGGACTCGTGTTTCGACATGTCTTTTCAAGGTGGACTTTTCTTTGGATCGGTATGAACAATGATTGCAATGAAACCAGTTGATATCTTCATCCCTAGCATGTTGCAACGGGTGACTTTTCAACACTGACTTTTGCTTAGTTCAAAACTTAGTAGACTTTTCAATGGTTCAATGTAACTAGTTGATTTCTTCAGCCGTAGCATGTTGTATTAGGTGCCTTTTCAACATCGACTTTTGTTTAGTTTGGTAAGAACAATGGTTGCATCGGAACCAAATGATTTCTTCATCCTTAGTATGTTTATTCTTCAGGTGTTCTCTCAATCTTGAACCTCGTTTAGCTCGGTACGAGCAATGGTTACAGTAGAACCAGTTAATTTCTTCAGCCGTAGCATGTTGCATTAGGTGCCTTTTCAACATCCACTTTTGTTTAGCTTGGTAAGAACAATGGTTGCATCGGAACCAAATGATTTCTTCATCCTTAGTATGTTTATTCGTCAGGTGTTCTCTCAAACTTGAACTTTGTTTAGCTCGATACGAGCAATGGTTGCACTGGAACCAGTTGATCTCTTCATCAGTAGCATGTTTATATACCATATGAGATTTCAAATCAGAATTTTGCTTAGCTCGATACGAACAATGGTTGCACTGGAACCACTTAGTTTTATCATCCATAGTATGTTTAGTTGTCATGTGTCTTCTCAAATGTGAACTTTGCTTAGCTCGGTACGAACAATGGTTGCAATGTAACCAGTTGATTTCTTCAGCCGTAGCATGTTGTATTAGGTGCCTTTTCAACATCGACTTTCGTTTAGCTTGGTAAGAACAATGGTTGCATCGGAACCAAATGATTTCTTCATCCTTAGTATGTTTATTCTTCAGGTGTTCTCTCAAACTTGAACTTCGTTTAGCTCGGTACGAGCAATGGTTGCAGTAGAACCAGTTAATTTCTTCAGCCGTAGAATGTTGTATTAGGTGCCTTTTCAACGTCGACTTTTGTTTAGCTTGGTAAGAACAATGGTTGCATCGGAACCAAATGATTTCTTCATCCTTAGTATGTTTATTCGTCAGGTGATCTCTCAATTTTGCACTTTGTTTAGCTCGATACGAGCAATGGTTGCACTGGAACCAGTTGATTTCTTCATCAGTAGCATGTTTATTCACCATGTGAGTTTTCAAACCTGAGTTTCCTTTAGCTCGATACGAACAATGGTTGCACTGGAACCAGTTGATTTCTTCATCCGTTAAATGTTTTTTCATCACGTGTTTTTTCAAATCTGAATTTTGCTTAGCTCGGTATGAACAATGGCTGCACTGAAACCAGTTGATTTCTTCATTGGTAGCGTGTTTCGAGACCAGATGTCGTTTCAAATTTGACTTGTTTTCAGCTCGGTACGAACAATGGTCACACTGGAACCATCTGATTTTTTTACTTGAATCATACGTTGACATGTTCGATTCTATCACTCCAACATCTCTGACGGTCCTTCTTGGAACAACCCCGTTCAAAGCTGCCGATACCATGCCTTCAGCGTCTTCTGCGGTTCCTTGTGAAGGCACCGTCGCGAGCACCGTCGGCTTATTCTTCTTGCACAAATCGTGTTGCTTTGAGAAAGACAAACTCGAGTTCGATTCAAGTCTGCAGGTTTTACAAGAATATTTCTCAATTTCTTCACAAAACGTTCCATTTTTTTCGTTTTTCCCAGTTGTTGCCAGATCATGTACTTGTTTGCAATGTTCGTATAGTTCGAACTGATAGTGGCTTTTGTAGTCGCAGCAGATGCAAGGGAACTGTTCGGGTTCGACAATGGCATGAAACAGTTCGGCTGCATACACATTTCTGTGATTCCTCTGGATGTGATGGTTGAGCTGGAAGACGAGTTCAGTTCGATGTGAACAATGCGAGCAGTTGTACATGTCGACTTTGGGTGATTCATCTAACCTAAAGTAGCACAGAAATGGAAGTTGATAGAAGCTATTTTATGGCAATCATTAGCAACTTACATTTTGTAATAAAGACGTACCGGTTGCATGAGTATGGCGATGGCGTATCTGAGCAGGACCATAGACAGGAAAGTCATATGGGACTGACCAGAACTAAAGTTTTGGTCTGCGACGGTGCTAAAAGCTTGCCCCCGCACTTGTTAGAGGGCGCTTATTTGAAATATCTTGTAGAGAGACTGTACATAGAGTGACGAAGCTATGAAAGGGATATATCGGTATTCTCTGTCAGCGTCTCGGCATTTCCTGGCCTCGTCAAAATTTTAAACATAGTTAGCTGGGGTGGGCGTGGTTGCTATTGACATTTGTCATTTCCCCGATTTGTTTACAAATTTGAATTGTCATTATTTTGCATGCCGAAATAAGGCCGAAATCGCCGAAATCCGGGCTAAAAATGCCAAAACGAAAAAGGTGCACCGTGAAGCAGTACAAGAGCCGGGAAGATGTGATGTTTTCCTTGCCGAAGAAACCATCAGGTATAGAATCTTGCAAAATTGATGAACTTCTATTATTGTACTTTTTGGGTTTTTCAGCTGTTCGGGGCCAGTACCTACTGAAATACATAACATACCTACTGCGCTTACGGCAATCACAAATCTATCTTCACGATGGGGTCACCACGTCGACGGTTACTGCATTCAACGATCAACGGAATTTGTGTTCGAGGGAATGAGTTGGATGATGAAACCTACGTTTGACGAAATGTCAGCAGTACTTAAAATACGGTGTACGAAAGCATTTGCTATGTATGGAATACAATATACATGCCTAAGACAGTTTTTAAGAGTTTCTGTTAAATTTAGTGACAAAATCTGTGTTGAAAGATGAAACGGTCGACTTAATTAATAACCTCAACAAAAATATTGACAGCTCATGTCATGCATTTTGACTGTGACGCAGGGTGGTTTAGTAACAAGCAATTGCACCACACCCTGACGTGCAAATACCCTAGTGCTCTAGCTTTCTCTCTCTCTATACCCTCTCGCTCAATGACTTGGCTTACGTCTCTCTCTGGGTGACCAGATCCCAGGTCTCTCTAATATCTTGAGAGTAACTAGCGAAAATTCGAAGATCTGTCATACATCTGTCATCTGTCTTTCGCGGTGCGCCCGTCGAAACTTGAACTTCTTTGTGCTCTTCCCTCTTTTCGTAGAAAAGCAGTTTAAAACTTAGGGGGAATGCGGGACACTTGCCCATACGGGAGACATGAACCACTTTTTTTTTAATTCAAAATTAGCGCCAATATGATGACTGTGTGGCGAGCTGAACTCCCTATCCCCGCCATCAGCCCACGAAGACCAGGAGTCGTGTAACGTGGCATAGCTTTGTTACCGCAGACAGTTTGAGTTTTTTAAGCACCAAACCGTAAAGTACTCGAACCGTGTGAAATCTAAATATCTTGAAACACAAACAAAGCAAGTAATGCTACTCTGGCTCATCGTTTAGCACAATAATTGTTCTTTTCGCATCTGATCATCAATTTTCATTTCATTTTAAACTTTTTTGAGTTAGTGTGTGTTTAAGTAATAGAAACGCAGGAAGGGAGCGAGACTTGAACCACTTGTTTTGAGGACAGTTGAACCGTGACTTTTTTTTGTGATAAAACTTGTCATACATTGATTGGAACTAATATGATCAACAGTAGTATCACAAAGTGTTTGGATTTTTACGATAATTTTGGCCTAGAGGGCATTATCTAGGGAAACCTAGCCCGAAGGAAACGCTTGGCCAAAATTATATGGGTAAATCTCGAAAACGAGTTATATTTTGCTGATTACTGCAAGGAAGAAGTTCAAAAAGACAGCTAAGCTGTCAGACCTTGTTGTTTGCATCCATTATATTCGGTTGCTCTTGACAGTGAGGAATAGATGAGTGGATATTATTCTTGCAGCTCTAATAATCAAGGGCGTTGTATGTAATAATCCAGTATTACTACAGGTGCTATACTTTCCATAATCCTCGTTTTGCTTTATGGCTATTTCATTCTTGAATTGTTTTCTGTTTTGTTTGGCAGAATGCTATTGCTTTTGGTTTTTTTTTGTGGCAGAGTGCTATGTGGCTATTGTTTGACACATATTGAGATTTGAAACTATTGGGTTTTTTTTTATAGATACTTACATTTGTTCTGACAGTAATTTACGAATTTTATCAACAGTAATATCACAAGTGCTTAGATTTTCACGATAATTTTGGTCAGGCGATCGCGAGTGCTGATTGTAGCGATAAATGCCCGACTCCGTAGGAGGAGGGCATTTATCCAGGGACAATCAGCCCGAGGGAAACGCCTGGCCAAAATTATCTGGGAAAATCTCGAGCACGAGTGATATTTTGAAGATTATTACATAAAAGAAGTCCGAAGTGACAGCTGTCAGATTTTGTTGTTTACATGAATTTTATTCCGTTGCTATTGACAGTGGGATTTAGATAAGTGAATATTATCCTTGTAGGTCTAATAATCAAGGGCGTTGTATGTAATAATCAACAGTAATATCACAAGTGCTTAGATTTTCACGATAATTTTGGTCAGGCGATCGCAAGTGCTGATTGTAGCGATAAATGCCCGACTCCGTAGGAGGAGGGCATTTATCCAGGGACAATCAGCCCGAGGGAAACGCCTGGCCAAAATTATCTGGGAAAATCTCGAGTACGAGTGATATTTTGAAGATTATTACATAAAAGAAGTCCGAAGTGACAGCTGTCAGATTTTGTTGTTTACATGAATTTTATTCCGTTGCTATTGACAGTGGGATTTAGATAAGTGAATATTATCCTTGTAGGTCTAATAATCAAGGGCGTTGTATGTAATAATCGATATAATGTTAGGCATTGCTACCTCTGGTTACCTGGTAACATTTTTGTAATAAAATTCCTGATATTTTTCAATTAAATTATACAATCAGTGTCACAAAATGTAGTAGGTATGTTCAAATCTCCCCAGTAGCTGGTTCATCTCTCCCAGTGGTTGAGGAGACATGATTCAGATGCAAAAAATTTTCAAATGTGGTTTCATTTTCTGGATTTGGGAATCATTCCAAAACAAAAAATACACACTGATTCTACGATGTCTACACATTCCGTGGGACTTTTCGGTAGTTATCTGATAGAGCCCTACCCAACCTCACAAAAAAATAATAAAGAAAAAGTGGTTCAAGTGTCCCGTACTCCCCCTACATGGTTGTGAGTGGCCTTGTATACGCGAGATTTAAAGCTGGTGTTGAGGTCCGTAACATCAATGTTATCGTCCGCATAAACACCTCTAAACGCAAGTTTCGCAACAGCTGTTAAGCTTAGCTAAATGTGATTTTAAATTGCATTTAGTAACCAAACAAGCGTTGGCAATCGCACGTAAACGCCCATGCCCATCCGCAGTACACTGATGTAGCGAATGTTGCCTAAAATCGTGTTTTTCAGGCAACTTTCACTACAGAAGTGTACTGCGGAATGTATTTTACTGCCAGGGACTTTTTTCACACGATTCAAGAATAGCGGCCTAGGTTAAGGGGCTGTCGGCTGTCATTTTGGTCGGCGCGCGTAAACACTCCTAACTAACCACTGTTGAAATCTCTGCTAAGCCTCGCGTAAACAAGCTCAGTGAAATAGTATACATACTCTCGACGGTAAATACATCATTCCAGCTTCGGGCTAGCCTGGAGGCTCTCTGTGCCCTCAGCAGTAATGATGTGTATTTCCCGTCTCGGTAGGTATGTAATATACTAATTGTTCGTTGTTAATTGTACTAACGTCTTCTTGTTTTGAGCGCTGTTGCCATTTTCATTGTTCCTGAACTTCCGCAAATGATTATTGAACTTAATTTCAGTGAAACATTTTCTTTGAATATAAAAAATGGTATCTATTCAACCAAATTATGTGTGGAATTTTAGGTGCACTACAATATTTTTCAGTGTTAATTTTCAATATCGGTGTACGGAACAATGAAATTCGCGCCACACATGCGCACTCAAAAAAACCGAAACGAAAGGACCTATTCTTCAATATTTTTTGTCCTCTAACTAACCTCCCACCCGAAGGGACATCATTTCATTAAAAAATTTCCATCCGTTCCTTGCTACTCGTCGGGGAAGTTTTGGGGTGACACAACCGAGTTTTAAGCTTGGAATGGATTATAACTTTGTGATATTTCGCCAGGAATAAAGATGTGAAGATGTATTATACCACTAACTTGTGGAATACAGTATGCAACCAGATATACTTCATGGTCATGTTGATGCTTTTATGAACCGCTGGTTCTGTATAAAGCTGCTTCGTTTGCTCGTGTCGCCAAATAATCACTTTCCGATTTATTTGAACCTACCTCACTTCGTCATCACAAAATGTGAGTTGCTCTCGTTGTTAGTTGAATGATGCCTTGAACAGTTTCTGTTACATTCCATTTCTGTGCTATTTCAGGTTAGAATCACCTGAAATTGCTGACACGTACAACTGCTTGCAATGTTCACATCGGACTGAATTCGTCTTTCTACTCGACCACCACGTCCAGACAAATCACAAAAATGTTTATGCAGCTGAACTGTACCATGCCATCGTCGAACCGGAACAGTTCCCTTGCATCCGCTGCGAATACAAGAGCTACTATCAGTTCGAAATGTACGAACACTGCAAACAAGCACATAATCTGGAGATGGTTATTGTAAACAATACAAACGGGACGTTTTGTGAAGAAATCGATAGATATCCGTGTCACCACTGCAGATACAGATCGGATTCAAGTTTATCCCTTGTCAAACATCATGATACATGTGGCAAGGAGCCGACGAGGGCCGAAGGAATTGAAATGCCAGATATGTATGGGGCTGTTCCAAGAAGAATCACCAAAAGTGAAGTATTGGAATCGAACATGCCGACACTTGATTCAAGTGAAAAAGCCAACCTGTTTTGGTGCAAACAATGTTCGTACCGAACTAAATACCAATCACGTTTGAGCAGGCACGCAATAAATAACCACGCTACCGATGAAGAAATCAACTGGTTCCAATGCAACGATTGTTCGTACCGAGCCAAAGAAAAGTCACGTTTGAAAAACCACATCGTATTCAAACATGCTACGGATGAACAAATCAACTGGTTCCAGTGCAACCGTTGCTCGTACCGAGCCAAACAAGGTTCAGGTTTGAGAGTACACATGGTAAATAAACATTTTACGGATAAAGAAATCAATTGGTTCCAATGCAAGGATTGTTCGTACCGAGCTAAAACAAAGGCACTGTTGAAAAGGCACCTGTTACAACATGCCACGGATGAAGAGATCAGCTGGTTTCAATGCAACTATTGTCCGTACCGAACTAAATACAAGTCACAATTAGGAAAGCACGTGATGCATAAACATGCTGCGGATAAAGAAATTAACTGGTTCCGGTGCAACCATTGTTCGTACCGAGCTAAACGAAAGTTCGATTTGAGACGGCACATATCAAATAAACATACCACAGATAAAGACGTCAACTAGTTCCAATGCAACCGTTGTTCCTGCCAAATTAAACGAAACCCATACTTGAAAACGCACATGATGAAACATGCCACGAATAAAGAAATCAACTGGTTTCGGTGCAACCATTGTTGTACCGATTCAAACGAAAATTAAATTTGAAACTACACGTGCGAATCTCGGAAATCAATAATAAACATGATGAGGAATGAAGTGTTAGCGTTATTAAATTTCAATAGTTATTGTCAAAAGAAGGTGTCGGAGCGCGCTGCAAAACAGGGAGAAGGGGAGCCGCATCCGGCATGTAGAGTAACTACCTAGTATTAGCTTGGAGGTCGAATTATCGAAGTTTTCTTCATCCTGCAACCGTTGCATCGACACCAGGCCTCGCACCAGGCGCTTACACGAGTACCTTACAGCTCAGAAGTGGGATCGGCAGCGCTTCGCTGCGGTCATTTCAACTTCCGGATGTCCGAGTTTTAGTTGTTTCACGCCAGGAGTCCCAGGTCTTGAAAAGAGTTCAAGATGGCCTCGAATCGACGAGATAAACAGCTGTGGGTTGCTGCATCATTGGCCGCGGCGGAGGTTAAGCTGGAAATGGCACGCATCCACATGGTAGCTAACAAATGTCTGGAAGCGAGAAAAAACGACATTGACTCGTGGGTGGTGTTGTGTCTTTTGTTGGGTGAAGGATTGCGGTGGGTGAAAGACTTGTTTATGCTGCTGATCGTTCTATTCTTTATTCGGAGCTCTCTAGGTAATTACATTTCATGGCTGCCGTTCGTTATCAGTACCAAGAGTGTGCGTATCGCGATGTGCGCGGGTGCCATCTCTTATAATTCATTCATATATGATTAATAACAAACAGGACTCTACGTCCCTCGGGCACTTCATAAATGAATGCATCGCATTTACAATACTAACATTTTCAACTGATACAGTTCAACTAACGTCACAATCAAACATTTAAATACAACATTAACAATATTTACAATACATTATGCTAATCAAGTACCTAAGCATAGAACCGATTTTGAGATTCAGCAAGTGTGAACATGAATTTCATTCAATAAACGAGTTTATAATGAAATAAATAGAACTGATCATTTACATATATTTTCTTGGTCGTCTTCTTTCCCTTTCTAAGCGTCTAATCCCAGGGATGACGTCGTCTTGAGCTTGTGGCGGCTCTCATGTGGGCATGTGGCGGAGGAACTGTTGTCCCCCCTGATAGCTTAGTGGTCAGAGTATCCATCCGGCAAATGAAAGACCCGGGTTCGAGTCCCGGTCAGGGCAGGCACTTTTTCTCCGTCACATCACGCCATAAGCTTGTTGGGGTGGAGGCAGTGTTGATCTTCTGGTGGAGGAAGGTGCAGTGGAAACTGCAGGTCGTTCAGATAGCGACAGCAAGTCGACATCTGCAGGAGCTGCGGTTGCGTCATCTTCTTGAGCCTCGTGAAGTGGGGGCGATACTGAGATTCTCACAGGGGAAGGTGCTACCTTGGGTGTTGGAGAAGATTCGACATCCGCGGGAGTCAGAACCGTTTCCGCTGTGCCAGGTGAAACTTCGGGAGTCTGCCGGGTGTCTTCAGGTGTCTGCTGGGTGTCTGCCAGTGGTGCAACGGAAGGTGGAGTCGTCACCAAAGTGTTGTTTGGTAGATCTTCAAGTATTGCCGCTTCAAATGTTCTCCAGGTGTTCATCAATGGCGCGACAGGAGGTCTGGTCTGTTCGGTTGCTGGAAGGTAGTGTTTGAAGAAGGATGAATTTCTTATCAAACGCTTTCCACCTCTCTCCGCTTGGACTTGTGACCTTTGGACTTTTGTGATCACAAATGGTTTTGGATCATGATGTGGTATCAGCGCGTTGATCTTTCTTTGTTTGAATAGCACCTGGTCGTTGGGTTTGAAATCGTAATGTTTTGTCTTCTTTCTTCGATCTTCCTCTTCGTATCCCTCTCTTCTTCTATTCTTTTCAGCTGTAATCTCCCTGAGGTGTATACTGATGGTTGGTAAGTATGCTTTCATTTCCCTTTGAAATACCATGTGGTACGGCGTCATATTTGTTGTTGAGTGAGGTGTGCTTCTGTAGTTAGTGAGGAAAGATTGTAGTTGTTCCATCATGTTGCCATTTTCTAAAAGCGGGCATGTTAGAACTCTTTTCAGTGTTCTTACGAATCGCTCTGGAAGTCCATTAGCTTCTGGCCACGCTGATGGTGTTACTCTGTGGTGCTTGATGTTCATTTTCTGACAATATTCTTGCATTTCAAATCCGTTGAATGGTGGTCCATTATCTTATTGTAGTTGTTTTGGAATGCCGAACAGTGCGAAAGTTTTGTCCAATATAGGTTTCAACTGGAGAAAATTGGTTGATGTTACGGTTTCGATGAGAGGAAATTTCGAATACTCGTCTATCATGAGAAAACAATACTTTCCGTTGGGGAACGGGCCAGCGTAATCTACATCAACATATTCAAATGGATATGTAGCTCTTGATACCATTGTTATCGGATCTCGTTGTTTGTGTGTTGTAGTTGCTTGACACGCTGTGAAGGTCTTGATGTTGTTTTCTTCTAGTCGTTCGAGTTCTTCTTCTAGCTGTGGTCTTAGATGAAATGATATTCTTTTGTGTTTGTTAGCTATTGGCGGAATTGTTGAGTCAATGTGCAATTTTATCTTGACATTTTTAAAATTTCCCGTGCCTTCACCTAATTCTGGATACTTGTGTTTCATCATTTCTAATTGGTGTTGTGTGTCATCATCTCGGCTGTTGTTATTGAATGTTACCTGTATAAGCTGAAGTTGTTTAGACGCCTCATAACTGAGAAGTGACTCAGCTGTGCCTTCAATCACTAGAACTTCTGCTCTCGCCTGCTTTTGTCAGTGGTTCAGTGTTGCTTGAAGTTTTTCAACTATCTCCAACTTTTTGTTTGAATCATATGGAAGAACTGTTGTTGTGAGACTTTGTTTTTGCAGCTTCATGAGTGTTTTAGTGCGTATTAAATTAACACTTGAACCTGTGTTGTTATTCATCTTTCGATTCCATACGACAATAGCTCTTGGTCCCAAAATAATTCAAATGAACAGAAAACTGATTTATCCATTGATTGGAGCTCATGTGTTGTGTTACTCGGTGAGCAAAGAAGATTCTGCTTCATCAGCAATGTATCGATATTGTTCTCGATTCTACCTAGATGACAATAAAAAAATGACGTTTCTTTTCTACGCTCCCGCTTGCACGCCATCCTGGGGTTATTCTTCTGTCCGTTGGCACTACTGGTAGTCACAAGTGGTGGCGATTATGTGAATCTATAACAGATTGATTTTGATATCTAAAACATACATTTTCCACATAGGTACGGCTTTCGAGTCGTCCACCCTGATCTAACTGAAATTTTCAACTTCTCATCCTGTGGACAAATTTTCACATTTTTCAAACGATAGGTAGGTACTCAATTGGTTTTTGTTAATTCCTCAATTATTATTATTATTACAATTTCCCGAGAGTTTTCCAGTGAAAATGCAAAACCGGCATGGTAAACGGCGATTTGAAAATCGTTCTACGAAACGAAAGAACAAAACTTTGAGTAGGACAACCCTGTTATTTTCTCAAGAACAAGCCAAAGACCCTCAGTTGTAGGATAAAACAGCTGAATGGGCTACTTGCCTAAATTTTTTTTATTGGCTTAATCGAAAGTATGGGCAAAAATATTGTACCCGTATTTTTTCTTTTTCCTAAATTCCCAAAATTGCGGCCGTAGTGTCTGTTTCAAAAATATATTTGTGACGTCACAAATATACTAAAAACTAAACAAACAGCACTGTTGGGTTGAAAACTCAAAAAACAGTTAGAGTGGCTTAACAATATTTGAAAAATACAGACAGAATAATTTCACTAAAGATTCCCGACTTTTACCAACCTTTTGAAAAAAAAAATCGAAAAAAAAATCTTTTTAATCAATGGATATATTTCCCGGAAATTTTCAGGAAATACTATTTATTACTCTTGTTGATGATTGAAAGTGTTTCCAGTCAAATCTGTTTCATTGGCAAGTACCCCATTCCAATCGATTCTGTTGATCTATTTGCGAGATATGACCAATCAAAATTTTCAGTCAAACACATGAATCACTTGTATGCTGGGCACGTAGGACTTCAGGAAAATTCCAAAAAGTTCATCTGCTTACCCTTGATATGAGGATTCGAGATTAGACATTTAAGATTTGATTTCATTCCGAAGTATAACTGTTTCTATCCAATATTGACGATATCATTTTTAATGTCCGAACATTATTTTATTTGTTAGGGCTCGTAAAAAGCAACTCACGAATATGATTGTGAATAAGTACCTACATAGTTTGTTTTTATAGCAGTCTGAGGGGTCATTTACGTAGACCTTAACCGTATTAGTAACAGCAACGCTAACCTTAGTGTAGAAGTTTGGATCTATACGTTCCATCAGTGAGGCTAAGAACGCAACAAAGGAAGGTTGCTGGTTTCCTGTCTAGATTCCAACAACCTGCTTACGTTGTGCTCTCAGCCTCACGGATGAATTGTACAGGTTCAAACTTCTACACTAAGGTTAGCGTTGCTGTTACTGTTACGGTTAAGGTCTATGTAAATGATACTTGACTGAATCCATGCTAGTTACTTGAAAAACATTACTTAAGCACAAACACAAAGTGAGCTACATTTTTGTACTCTTACCGGTGATAGGTAAATAGCTACCAACCTCAATTTAACAACTAAAATTTGATTATACACATTTCTAGCTGCGGGGACATAGTAACTCCAAGGCTTTTGGAAGATTAGTTGATGATATACCAGTAGCAAAATGTGTTTTTTTCCACCTATTATTGTTATTTTATTGGTGGTGGTCCATGAAAACTTGGCGCAAGTGGGACCTATTGACAACGCTTGCAGCCAACTTTGGCGGTATCACTTTAGGCTGCTGCGCATTGGCCATTGTCATTACAATCCAGACGTTTTATCATCGACGGTAAGTTTTACTCACCGAGAGAGCCAAAAAAAAATCGCACTGTTTCATTTTTATTTCAATAACTTGAATTTCGCAACCGATCCAAAATTCGTTCTATATTTGGGGAATGGCGTAAGCGTCTGAAACTATGGAATAACTCAATTTTCGGAAATCAAAATCTGGTTGATTTTCTGGTAAAGAGTTGAAGACAACTGGGAAAAAGTCTCCTGGAAGACTCGATGATCGCCTGTACCAACATGTCAGCTAGCTGCTTGTCAACAACTTTTCACAGGTGAAGCAACATTGGGCAAAGATACGTGACTTGATGGACGATATTTCAAGGTCAATAAGTCTAAGCTTTTGAGTCTCAAGATTATTCATATAGTCCGTGTGCTGGCCAATTTTTTGGTAATTTTTGGGGTGACTTTTGGAATTGCCGTTGCTGCTCCGAGAAAGCATATTCTCCTGCACGATCAATCAGTATGAAGAAACGAAGCGGAACTTTTACTTTGGAATATTCGAATTCAAGCAAAACTTACCTACCGTATAACCAAGAATCCTGGATCACTAATTAATAAGAGGTTTTTGATATAGAATACTGCATTTTTCAATCAACCGCCTTTAGCTCAAAGCGTTACCCTCCAAAACTTTGTCCATTTTCAAATCATTTTTGGCTCACTGCACACCGAGCTGCAAACTTTTTGATTTCGAACCTTCTTCTGCAACTCTCTCTGCAGCAATAATTTTGAAGTCATAGATGCTAAAGATGAACGAAAAATGAAACAGAGGCTTTTTTTTTGGCTCACTCGGTGCTTTGGAACTTCACCATCAATTTGTACTGGACGCTTCAGCCGACAATGGCTGCGCGTCACAAATTCCCAGTCGAAACTCACACCGTAACCACCAGTGACGGATACATCCTGACAATTTTCCGGATCCGCTCGGCCGATTCGACGAAAAACTCTGCGGATAAACCTCCAGTTTTTATGCAGCACGGCATTGCGGTCAACTCTGAGTATTTCACGGCTATTGGTGAAAGATCTCACGGTAGGTACATATCTGTATCGTTTTTCATTGCTTTTCTATAAATTTTTTTCAGCTTTCCATCTAGCCAACGCAGGATACGACGTTTGGTTGGGAAACGCCCGCGGAACCGTGTACTCTAAAAACCACGTGAACATCTCGTCTGAAGATCCTAGGTTCTGGAACTTCAATTTGGACACTCTGGCCGCTAAAGATCTCAGAGAGTCCCTGCGGTACGTCGGCAGCGTCACTGGGAAAGCCGGTTCCATAAGCTACATCGGTCATTCGATGGGCGCTACTATCGGCTTCATGTATGCGGCTGCTTTTCCGGAAGAGTCCCAAAGAACACTCGACAAGATTATCACGTTGGGTCCGGTGGTGTACTTGAACGACACTGATGCTTCTTCGCTACCGGCTTTGAAAACTTTCTCGCGAGCTTTCGGGCCTACTTTACTGCGCGTCTTGGATTTGTTACGAATCAACGCGGTGTTTTATCCTGAAAAAACACTTCAAGGATTGATCGTTGAAGTTTGCGGTACCGTACCGTTTGTCTGCCGGGGAGTTATCCACGTTCTGTTCGGAAAAACCGATCGGTTCGCTGCTGTACGTATCGCGCTAGCAGTAACAGCTCTTGTATTCACATTGCACTATTTTCAGGAAGATTTGCTTCTTCATTTCGGCCATTGGATTCAAGCCGTGTCCACAGGTCAGGTGAAGCAATTCCTTCAGTTCCTTCAGACGGGTGAGTTCAAAAAGTTTGATTACGGAGCGACGAAAAACACTCAGGTTTATGGACAGCCGACTCCTCCGTTCTACGATCTGAGCCAAGTTCAACTGCCGGTGTATTTGTTTTATGGAGGAACCGATGCTTTCGTGACTACAGATGTAAAGTGATTATTTTGCAGTACGTTTGCAGTTGATCACAATGTGAGTTCTAGGCTGTGCAACGCATCTACAAGCAGCTGGGATCAGCCAAGAAGAATCTCACACAGATACCTCTGCACGACTCCAAGGCTCCGTTCAATCACATTGATTTTATATACTCTAAAGACATAGAACAAGACCTGTATCCACCTCTGCTTTCTGCTCTAAACGAAAATTGATCACTTGTGGTACCTGTAATCTTTAATGAAAATATACCATGGAAAAGCGTCAAAATAATTGCACGACTATTTTTTTTCCAATTTTTCAAGTAAGCTGAAGCAAATTGATCTTGAGCCCATTTCAGAGCTCAACCACGTCAAGCAATTCTACAATGGTATAAATTTAATGAACCAAAGTTATAAGAGCTTAAGCTCAATTAATAATACAGGTAGGGAGAAGGGTTTTTCTTTCTACTCGGAGAACCACTCCTTGTTTCATAGACACTCTGGTCTGTTTCACATAATTTTATCCCTTTTTGCTTGCAGGAGAGGTAGAATCTTACCTTCGTTTGAAAATCAAGAAAGAGCTGTGGTGCCCCATCAATAACCACTTATTAATTACACAAACCACGTGTAACGCACTTTCGCAATGTAGGTATTTTATCTACTCAGCGAATATAGTGACTAGGCAAAGGAGCAACGTCCGGTGCAAGTATAATAAGCGAATAATAATTTAGAGTCAGGTCACTTGTATTATCGACTCCGATGAATAAACATGTGAAAACCAATTCCGTCTCCGACTACATACGCTTAACCCTTCAGTGGTTAAAATGAAAGTCTTAGCAAGAAACCACGCGTGGTGGCCAGGCATCGACCCCGATATAGAAAGCACAACAAAAGGATGCGTTAGTCGTCAGAAGACTCCTAACAAACCTAGCACTACGCGACGACCCTCTGGTAGAGATTCCATGTGGATTATGCGGGGCCGTTCTTTGGGACATATCCACCTGCTTATTGTGGTGGACTCATACACAAAGTGGGTTGAAGCAGTACCGACAAGCTCGATTACTTCAGCAGCCACCATAAAAATACTAAGAGAAATCTTCGCTAGATTTGATCTCCCGCTTACAGTCGTTTCCGATAATGGGAGTAACTTCAAATCGTCAGATTTTTTTTTTTTGAGTCCAACGGCATAACTCACAAGGTCAGCGCCCCATACCATCCTGAGTCGAATGGCTTGGCAGAACGCTACGTGCAGACGATCGTTCAAAAGAAGTCTAAGGGCTTCAATGATGGGAGGAGGCGATCTGAAACTCAAACTCCAAAAGGTTTTGATTAACTACTGAATAGGAGCAATATCGTTGGGAAAACGAGAACACTCATCAATCACAGTGTTTGATATCAAAGCACTACTTTTGATTTTTAGAATCACCTTACAAATTCGAACGGTTCAAGCCGTCCCAACCTGCGTACAAGTCCACTGTTGTCCAGGAGCTGGATAACTCCGATGTTGGTGTGGAAAGGGAAATGGAAATTATATCTAACAAATCAGGTATGACATCAATTTGTGGAAAAATTCAGGAGCATTCTCAGGTTTGAAAAATCTTTATTATGAAATGTCCTCAAAGACCATCTATACAACTTGCAGCGATGGAATTATCAAACCGCTGAAGCATTTATAATAGATATGTTAATTATTTCTAAGTTAAACCTGTAACTAAATATATGTGGATTGATCAAGTTCAGTCTTGTGAGTTAATCTCAATTCATCGTTTACAAATAAGTTAGTATAAAGTATAAATACTTGAGTAGGTATAAAAAAGGGGGGCTGAAGTCTAATTATGTTGAACCCTATATTATAGGTATCTACCCAGCAGGACCGTCTGACAGGCTCTTCTACCTGAGAGACAGTTCCAAGTGTACCATCACCAAATGAATACAAAAAAATAAATGTAAATACCACCACCAAATGCATACATTACATATACTTAGAATAAACGTCTGAAAACTACATATACAGGGTAATTCAAAAGTGTCGGATCATCTTGACGGTGCGTAATATGGATTTGTAGTAGAGTGCTGGGAAGTCCTTGAAAAAATTCTGTCTTAATTTTGAATTGTTCCAAAAGATTTCAGTAGGTAAACTGTTTATGGAAAAATAATGAGTACAAAAAATCAACCTCTGAATCTATAATGAATTTCTGTTTCTATACAGGGTCAATCATAAACTACAAAAATTTAGTTCCCCTAAAAAACTAGAAGCAAGAGAATTCTATGAAAATGTATTGTTTTATAGTTTTGTTGTGCTCCACATAGGTTATGGGACCAATATGGCTGTTTGCAGGCACTTTTAGAAAAAAATAACTTTCAGGACTCATGACTCACCCTGTAAACAAAACAGAAATTCTTTGCATGCTCAGAGGTTGATTTTTTGAGCTCATTGTTCAAATTCATAAACTGTTCATTAGAATCTTTTGAAACAGCTAAAATAGAAGCGATCGAAGGACCAACTTTTGTCCCTTCATAACTTTAAAATTAGAAGACATAGAATTTTTCTAACAACTTTCCAGCACCCTACTACACTTCCATATCACGCACCTTCAAGGTGGTCCGACACTTTCGAATCACCTGTATAGATACATGCGTTCACCGGAACCCAAACACAAATGGTCGTGGTGACAATGGAAAAATGGTCGTACTAGTGGTCGTATCAATGCTGGTATTGACTAAATACCTAGAATATATTGAAAAATCCAATCATGTTTCCACAGATTGGACAATCTCATTAGTAGGGGTTTTATTATTATGCGATAATGAAGTTGCCCAACCTGTTTACAAGTCACTGGCATCGTTCACTATTTTCAAATCCCATCGCACGGTTGCGCAAGCACAGGAAAGGCATTGGAGTAGGTAAATGGTTGCATTGAAACCAATTTAATCATTCGCAGCATGTTTCAGCATGTGCGCCTTCAAGTTTGATTTTTGTTTGGCTCGGTACGAACAATTGTTGCAGTGAAACCAGTCGATCTCTTCAGTCGCAGCATGTACCAACATGTGCTTTTTCAAGCCCGATTTTAGTTTGGCTCGGTACGAACAATGCTTGCAGTGAAACCAGTCGATCTCTTCAGTCGCAGCATGTACCAACATGTGCTTTTTCAAGCCCGATTTTAGTTTGGCTCGGTACGAACAATGCTTGCAGTGAAACCAGTCGATCTCTTCAGTCGCAGCATGTACCAACATGTGCTTTTTCAAGCCCGATTTTAGTTTGGCTCGGTACGAACAATGATTGCACTGGAACCAGTTGATCGCTTCGTTCGCTGCATGTGTCAACATGTGAGGTTTCAAGCTAGATTTTTGTTTGGCTCGGTACGAACAATTGTTGCAGTGAAACCAGTCGATCTCTTCAGTCGCAGCATGTACCAACATGTGCTTTTTCAAGCCTGATTTTAGTTCGGCCCGGTAAGAGCATTGGTTGCATTGAAACCGGCCGGTTTTCTTTTTATTCGAAGCATGTTGCGACATGTGCGATTTCAGGCTGGATTTCACTTTGGCTCGGTAGGAACAATGGAAGCACTGGAACCAGGTTATTTCCTCATCGGTGGCATGCTTATTTAACGTGTGGCTTCTCAAATGTGACTTTTGTCTGGTTCGGTACGAGCAATGCTTGCACTGGAACCAGGTGATTTTCTCATTCGTGGCATGTCTGAGGGACATGTGCCTTTTCATGTTTGACGGTGTTTTAGTTCGGTGCGAACAATGGTTGCACTGGTGCCAGTTAATTTCTTCATTCGCAGCATGTGTCACCATGTGTCTTTTCAAATGTGATTTGCATTTGGCTCGATATGAGCAAAGATTGCACTCGAACCAGTTAATTTTGTCTTCCGTAGCATGTATCAACATGTGACTTACCAAGTGCGATTTGTGTTTGGTTCGATATGTACAATTGTAGCACTGAAACCACTTGATTTCTTCATTCGTGGCATGTTTCAACACATTGTGTTTTTTCAAGCTTGATTTCACCTTAGCTCGGTACGAACATTGATTGCACTGGAACCAGTTGATTTTTTCATCGTCAGTATGTTGCAACATGTGCGTTTTCAAGGTCCATTTTACAGTGGCTCGATACGAACAATGGTTGCACTGGAAAAACAGGTTTTCTTCGTTCGGTGCATGTTTCAACATGTGCGTTTTGAAACTTGATTTGTGTTTGGTTCGGTACGAGCAATGGTTGCACTGGAACCATTTGATTTCGTTTGGTGCATGTCTCAACATGTGTGTTTTCAAACTTGATTTGTGTTTGGTTCGGTACGAACAATTGTTGCACTGGAACCAGTTGATTTCGTCGTTATTGGTATGTTTGAACATGTGAGTTTCCAAGCTCCGTTTTATAGTGGTTCGGTACGAACAATGGTTGCACCGAAACCAATTTTCTTCATTCGTTGAATGTTTCAACATATGATTCTTCAAATTGACTTTTTTTCTAGCTCGGTAGGTACAATCATTGCACTTGAACCAGTTTATTTCTTCATTTGCAGTATGTTTGGATATGTTGTGATCTTTCAAACTGGACTTCACTTTAGTTTGGAACGAGCAATGGTTGCATTTGAACCAGTTGATTTTTGCACATGAATCATGCGTCGACATGTTTGATTCCGTCATTTCGACGTCTCTGGTGGGCATTGCAACACCATCCAAGCCTGGCGGTTCCTCGCCTTCGGCCGTGGCTTCTTGTGGCTCCCTCGTCGGCTCATTTCCACACAAATCGTGATGTTTTACCAGAGATAAACTCGAATCAAATCCGTATCTGCGGGAGCCACACGGGTATCTTTCAGCTTCTTCACAGAACGTCCCATTTTCATCGTTTGAGGTCGTCCCCAAATTATGTAGTTGTTTGCAATGTTCGTATAATTCGAACTGATAGTAGCTCTTGTATCCGCAGCAAATGCAAGGAAATTGTTGCGGCTCGACGATAGCGTGGTACAGTTCGGCTGCATAAACATTTTTATGATTCCTCTGAATGTGGTGGTCGAGTTGAAATACGGATTCAGTTTGATGCGAACATTCCAAACAATCGTACGTGTTAACGTCAACCATTTCGGACAAATTGATGTAGCCTAAAATAACAGTGAACGAGGACTTATTGATGGAAACTATTCAATGCATTCACTTTTACTAGCAACTTACATTTTGGGACGATAAAGAGGTAAATACAATAGAATGGGAAGGAACACTAGATGAATTCGATAGACCTATTGCGATCTAGAGCGCTGTAGATCGATATTTAGAAGCACAGCCTGCACAGCCATGTTTGATGTGTCAGCTGACGTCACAACTGTCAGATCCGATATCTCAGTTTTTCGGGTATCATACAGAGTATAATATGGTAGGCATATAACCCTGTATTATACCTACATAAAATTTGAATCTAATTGAAAAAAGAAACAAAAAAGCAATTTTCGGATAGTAAAACCGTAGCCAATTTACATACCAAACTGCAGTAGGTACCTATCCTGTATTACCGACGATAGAAATCTGTATATCAGCTAATACCGAAATGACAGGACCAGCATCTGATAATAATGTCAAATACAAAATGTACATCGCGCACTCTCGTTTATTGAAAGATTAAACAAGCTTTACAAGAGCTTTTGATTTTATCACCACTCAACAACCTCGAAATACCACACAAACGAAACGAATCGATAATTCTAGCAAATCGCGACTGGTAGCCATCAAGTGTCGACAACCTGAACCAATACCATGCACCATGCTAGCTGTGGCGCCATCTCTGAATATAGCAAATAACTGTTCAGTGAGAAATTAGAAGACTATTCAAGCGTTGTCTTGAGCGACAGCATGTTTCGACAACGTGTCTCTTCAAATTTCCCTTCTGGTTGGTTTTATACGAACACTCCGTACAATGAAACCAAATGATGTTTTCAGCGGGCGTGTGTCTCAACATATTGTGCCTTTTCAAATCAGTCTTGCGTTTAGTTTTGAACGAACATTTGGCACATTGAAACCAAACAATGTCTTCAGCGGCGACCGAAGCGGGAGCATGTTGGAACATGTGCGTCTTCAAATGTTTTTTCTGTTTGGTTTTATACGAACACTTCGTACATTGAAACCAAACGATGTTTTCGGCGACAGTATGTTGGAGCATATTGTGACTTTTCAATTTATGCTTGTATTTAGTTTTGAATGGGCACTTGACACATTTAAACCAAACAATGTCTTCAGCGGCAGCATGTTTCAACATGTGTCTTTTCAAATCCCATCTGTGTTTGCTTTTGAATGAACACTTCGCACAATGAAAATACTTCATTTCATGATGGGAAGCACAGATCAACATGCGCTTTTTCGAATCTTCGTGTGGTGATTCTATCCGTTCTATCCGGTGGTAATTCGTATGTTTCACGAGAAGCAAAGCGGAATCAGACCTGAATCGGCAGTAATCGCAAAACTCGTTTTGGAATTGTCCGTTACGAAACGAGTTTTGTTTAATGTTGTTGTCGATGCTGCCGTGATGTTTGTGTTTGCAGTGTTCGTACAAGTCCCACTCTTGAATGTGCAGCAAATGCACGAAAGCTTCTCAGGCTCCACGATGGCATGGAATAGCTCTGCCGCGTTAACATTTTTGTGGATCCTTCGAACGTGGTGTTCTAGTTGAAACGTCAGTTCAAACTCATACGAACATTGTTGACACCGAAGCATCCTGAAACAGGATATTCTTATGTTTATTACAACTTAGTACACCCACTACTGGTAAGCATTGTAATTGCTTGAAGAACAAAGTACGTACGTGTGAAATCGCGTTCTGACTGGCAGCAGTCTGACAGACTAGCAAGACTCATCAAGAAGTGTGTGGAAATGGGAAAGAAATAGAAATGGTGCCACGCACGTAGGTAGGCACTCACTTTCTATGTCAATTATGTCATGCGCACAAAAGTGCGTGGTAGGTTACAAAATGGTGATCTTTTGGTGTGCATCTCGTAGTGTAACATTTAGGCCACCATTACATTGAGCATCAAATGCTGCAGCTTTTTTAGCTGCCGAGCTCTCATTGGTCACATATTGGTCATTGACAGCAATGACAGGCGTCAGTTCCAATCAGAACTCGGCAGCTAAAAAAGCTGCAGCATTGATGCTCAATGTAATGGTGGCCCTACATTGAGCATCAAATGCTGCAGCTTTCTTTGCAGCAGAATTCTGATTGGAACTGACGCCTGTTATTGCTGTCAGTGACCAACATTTGACCAATGAGAGCTCGGCAGCAAAGAAAGCTGCAGCATTTGATGCTCAATGTAATGGTGGCCTTACATTGAGCATCAAATGCTCTAGAGTCTAGATAGTCTAACTCTAGACGGCAACACTACCAACGTTGAATCGAGTTATATGAGCCGGGCTGTTAAAACGGGGAACTATTGAAAAAATCCGGCAGAGTCCTTGGGTGGTAGAGGAATTGCTTAGTTTTGGCCGTGAGAAGTAATAAATGAAGTATGAACAAAGAAGTGTTTATCTAAAATTTCGAAAATTCGGGGAAAGGTCTAACGCCCGGATGTGCGGGGGCATAACAACCGGGGTTTTATGGCATACTGGAATGCCGGGTATAGCGAAAGAAAAGGCCATAGAACATGTGCACAGCACACGGCCGACTTGAGAATTTAGCTTGCGAGAGAATTAAACGCGGTTCATTTTCATTACAAGTTTCAAAATTGAAAACTCGCAGAGATGATTATATGGTGGAAAGAGTAGCTTTACAGATTAGGGTGCGTAATGAGAGTCAAGTAGACACCAAACGAGAAAAGGTTTAATTCAAGCGATTCTGCCCAGTCCAGCCAGGTTGAATTACACTATAAGGGTATTTTTTTTATGTCTAAACGTGAGCCCGGAAATTATAAACGTAAAATAGAATATCTTGTTGATATGTCAGAAGTCAGATGGGAGCGTGGAGGTAGCGATAGTATTGTAATTATCCGAATTAGTGTGGAAAAGGAGACGACTAGCGTCATCTGACGGTGAATGCTAGTAGAAGTGCGGCCATAAAAGCGGTATTTGCAGGATCGAACGTGGTTGACAGAATCCAATACGCGATCGATATCGTGGGGTGGAGATGTTTGTGGTTGGATAAGAAGAGGGTTGGTCAAACCTCATTGGTAGATGTAGAGAAATTTTGGAGGTGGAAATAAGAGAGGGGTTACAAGAGGGGTGACGAGAGATTAAGAACAAAACTAAGCTATTTCATGCTGCTCGAAGCTTGTAAACAGAAAATTAAACTCAACTAGCTTTGTTTCAGCCTTTAAATTGTGTATTACACTTCGTCCATCTTTGAACGGTTTCTTTCACAAGAGATTTAATTGCTTCCCAGATGATTCAGGCCAGAACTAAGCCACTTCATGCTGCCGGAAGCTTTTTCAAACACAAAACTGGCTCATTTAGCCTTGTTTCAGCATTGAAACTGTGGAATTAACCTCGGTCATCGTTGAACTGCTTTGTTCACAAGTGATTTCCACTCTTTACAGATGATTGAGGACAAAACTGAGCTATTTCATGCTGCTCGAAGCTTGTAAAAACGAAATTGAACTTAACTAGCTTTGTTTCAGCCTTTAAACTGTGTAATACACCTCGTTTATCTTTGTACGGCTTCTTTAACAGAAGATTTCAATGCTTCCCAGATGATTCAGGTCAGAACTAAGCCTTTTCATGCTGCCGGGAACTTGTAAACACAAAACTGGCTCAGTAAGCCTTGTTTCAGCATTGGAACTGTGAAATTAACCTCGGTCATCATTGAATTGCTTTATTCACAAGTGAATTTCACTCTCTGCGAATGATTAAGGACAAAACTGAGCGATTTCATGCTGATCGAAGCTTGTAAACACAAAATAAACTCAACTAGCTTTGTTTCAGCATTTCAATACACCTCGTTTATCTTTTTACGGCTTTTTTAACAAGAGATTTGATTGCTTCCCAGATGATTCAGGCCAGAACTGAGCCATTTCATGCTGCCGGGAGCTTGTGAACACAAAATGGCTCATTTAGCTTTGTTTCAGCATTGGAACTGTGAAATTAACCTCGGTCATCTGTGAATTGCTCAATTCTTAAGTGATTTCCACTCTTTGCAAATGATTAAGGACAAAACGGAGCTATTTCATGCTGCTCGAAGCTTGTAAACACGAAATTAAACTCAACTAGCTTTGTTTCAGCCTTCACACTGTGTAATACACCTCGTTTATCTTTGTACGGCTTCTTTTACAAGAGATTTAATTGCTTCCCAGATGATTCAGGCCAGAACTAAGCCATTTCATGCTGCCGGAAGCTTTCGAACAGAAAACTGGCTCATTAAGCCTTGTTTCAGCATTAAAACTGTGGAATTAACTTCGGTCATCATTGAAACTGCTTTCTTCACAAGTGATTTCCACTCATTGCAAATGATTAAGGACAAAACTAAGCTATTTCATGCTGCTCGAAGCTTGTAAACAGGAAATTAAACTCAACAAGCTTTGTTTCAGCCTTTAGACTGTGTAATACACCTCGTTTATCTTTGTACGGCTTCTTTAACAGAAGATTTCAATGCTTCCCAGATGATTCAGGCCAGAACTAAGCCATTTCATGCTGCCGGAAGCTTTCGAACACAAAACTGTCTCATTAAGCCTTGTTTCAGCATTAAAACTGTGAAATTAACTTCGGTCATCATTGAAACTGCTTTCTTCACAAGTGAATTTTACTCTTTGCAAATGATTAAGGACAAAACTGAGCTATTTCATGCTGATCGAAGCTTGTAAACACAATATCATCTCAACTAGCCTTTTTTCAGCCTCGATATTGTGTATTACACTTCGTCCATTTTAGGACGGTTCCCTTCACAAATGATTTTCATACTTCCCAGATGATTCAGGCCAGAACTAAGCCATTTCATGCTGCCGGGAGCTTGTAAACACAAAACTGGCTCAGTAAGCCTTGTTTCAGCATCGAAACTGTGAAATTAACCTCGGTCATCATTGAACTGCTTCATTCACAAGTGAATTTCACTCTCTGCAAATGATGAGGGACAAAACTGAGCTATTTCATGCTGCTCGAAGCTTGTAAACACGAAATTGAACTCAACTAGCTTTGTTTCAGCCTTTGAACTGTGTAACACACCTCGTTTATCTTTGAACGGCTTCTTTCACAAATGATTTTCATACTTCCCAGATGATTCAGGCCAGAACTAAGCCATTTCATGCTGCCGGGAGCTTGTGAACACAAAACTGGCTCAATTAGCCTTGTTTCTGCATTGAAACTGTGGAATTAACCCCGGTCATTATTGAACTGCTTTATTCACTAGTGATTTCCACTCTTTGCAAATGATTAAGGACAAACTGAGCTATTTCATGCTGATCGAAGCTTGTGAACACAAAATTAAACTCAACTAGCCTTGTTTCATTCAGCCCTTAAATTGTGTATTACACTTTGTCCATCTTAGGAAGGTTTCTTCAACAGATGATTTTCATACTTCCCAGATGATTCAGGCCAGAACTAAGCCATTTCTTGCTGCCGGGAGCTTGTTAACACAAAACTGGCTCATTTAGCTTTGTTCCAGCATAGGAACTGTGAAATTAACTTTGGTCATCTGTGAAATGCTTTGTTCACAAGTGATTTCCACCCTTTGCAAATGATTAAGGACAAAACGGAGCTATTTCATGCTGCTCGAAGCTTGTAAACACGAAATTAAACTCAACTAGCTTTGTTTCAGCCTTTAAACTGTGTAATACACCTCGTTTATCTTCGTACGGCTTCTTTTACAAGAGATTTTGATGCTTCCCAGATGATTCAGGCCAGAACTAAGCCATTTCATGCTGCCAGAAACTTCTAAACACAAAAATAAACTCAACTAGCCTTGTGCCAGCCTCTAAACTGTGTAATACACCTCGTCAATCTTTGTACGGTTCCTTTTACAGGAGATTTAATTGCTTCCCAGATGATTCAGGCCAGAACTAAGCCATTTCATGCTGCCGGGAGCTCGTAAACACAAAACTGGCTCGATTAGTCTTGCTTCAGCATTGAAACTGTGAAATTAACCTCGGTCATCATTGAACTGCTTTATTCACAAGTAAATTTCACTCTTTGCAAATGATTAAGGACAAAACTGAGCTATTTCATGCTGATCCAAGCTTGTAAAGACACAATAAACTCAACTAGCCTTGTTTCAGCCTTTAAATTGTGTATTACACTTCGTCCATCTTTGGACGGTTTCCTTTACAAATGATTTTCATACTTTCCAGATGATTCAGGCCAGAACTAAGCCACTTCATGCTGCCGGAAGCTTTCAAACACAAAACTGGCTCATTTAGCCTTGTTTCAGCATTGAAACTGTGGAATTAACCTCGGTCATCGTTGAACTGCTTTGTTCACAAGTGATTTCCACTCTTTACAAATGATTGAGGACAAAACTGAGCTATTTCATGCTGCTCGAAGCTTGTAAACACAAAATTAAACTCAACTAGCCTTATTTTAGCCCTTTAAATTGTGTATTACACTTTGTCCATCTTAGGACGGTTTCTTTCAAAAATGATTTTCATACTTCCCAGATGATTCAGGCCAGAACTAAGCCATTTCATGCTGCTGGGAGCTTGTAAACACAAAACTGGCTCATTAAGCCTTGTTTCAGCATTGAAACTGTGAAATTAACCTCGGTCATCATTGACCGCTTTATTCACAAGTGATTTCCACTCTTTGCAAATGATTTAGGACAAAACTGAGCTATTTCATGCTGCCTGAAGCTTGTAAACACAAAATTAAACTAAATCAGTTTAAGCTTTGTTTCAGCTGTTGAACTGTGTAATACACCTTGTTTATTACCTTCGTATGGCTCCTTTTACAAGAGATTTCAATGCTTCCCAGATGATTCAGGCCAGAACTAAGCCATTTCATGCTGCCGGGAGTTTGTTAACACAAAACTGGCTCAGTAAGCCTTGTTTCAGCAATGAAACTGTGAAATTAACCTCGGTCATCATTGAACTGCTTCATTCACAAGTGAATTTCACTCACTGCAAATGATTAAGGACAAAACTGAGCTATTTCATGCTGATCGAAGCTTGTGAACACAAAATTAAACTCAACTAGCCTTGTTTCAGCCTTTATATTGTGTATTACACTTTGTCCATCTTAGGACGGTTTCTTCCACAGATGAGTTTCATACTTCCCAGATGATTCAGGCTAGAACTAAGCCATTCCATGCTGCCGGGTGCTTGGAAACACAAAACTGGCTCAATTAGCTTTGTTTCTGCATTGAAACTGTGAAATTAACCTCGGTCATCATTGAACTGCTTTATTCACAAGTGAATTTCACTCTCTGCAAATGATTAAGGACAAAACTGAGCTTTTTCATGCTGATCGAAGCTTGTGAACACAAAATTAAACTCAACTAGCCTTGTTTCAGCCTTTATATTGTGTATTACACTTCGTCCATCTTTGGACGGTTTCCTTCACAAATGATTTTCATACTTTCCAGATGATTCAGGCCAGAACTAAGCCATTTCATGCTGCCGGGAGCTTGTTAACACAAAACTGGCTCATTTAGCTTTGTTCCAGCATAGGAACTGTGAAATTAACCTCGGTCATTTGTGAAATGCTTTGCTCACAAGTGATTTCCACTCTTTGCAAATGTTTAGGGACAAAACGGAGCTATTTCATGCTGCTCGAAGCTTGTAAACACGAAATTATACTCAACTAGCTTTTTTTCAGCTTTTAAACTGTGTAATACACCTCGTTTATCTTCGTACGGCTTCTTTCACAAGAGATTTTGATGCTTCCCAGATGATTCAGGCCAGAACTAAGCCATTTCATGCTGCCAGAAACTTCTAAACACAAAAATAAACTCAACTAGCCTTGTGCCAGCCTCTAAACTGTGTAATACACCTCGCTAATCTTTGTACGGTTCCTTTTGCAAGAGATTTTCATGCTTCTCAGATAATTCAGGCCAGAACTAAGCCATTTCATGCTGCCGGGAGCTTGTAAACACAAAACTGGCACATTAAGCCTTGTTTCAGCATTGAAACTGTGAAATTAACCTCGGTCATCATTGAACTGCTTTATTCACAAGTGAATTTCACTCTTTGCGAATGATTAAGGACAAAACTGAGCTATTTCATGCTGATCCAAGCTTGTAAACACAAAATCAACTCAACTAGCCTAGTTTCAGCCTTCAAATTGTGTATTACACTTCGTCCATCTTTGGACGGTTTCCTTCACAAATGATTTTCATACTTCCCTGATGATTCAGGCCAGAACTAAGCCATTTCATGCTGCCGGGAGCTTGTAAACACAAAACTGGCTCAGTAAGCCTTGTTTCAGCATTGAAACTGTGAAATTAACCTCGGTCATCATTGAACTGCTTCATTCACAAGTGAATTTCACTCTTTGCAAATGATTAAGGACCAAAACTGAGCTATTTCATGCTGATCGAAGCTTGTAAACACAAAATTAAACTCAACTAGCCTTGTTTCAGCCTTTAAATTGTGTATTACACTCAGTCCATCTCAGGACGGTTTCTTCCACAGATGATTTTCATACTTCCCAGATGATTCAGGCCAGAACTAAGCCATTTCTTGCTGCCGGGTGCTTGTTAACACAAAACTGGCTCATTTAGCTTTGTTCCAGCATAGGAACTGTGAAATTAACTCTGGTCATCTGTGAAATGCTTTGTTCACAAGTGATTTCCACCCTTTGCAAATGATTAGGGACAAAACGGAGCTATTTCATGCTGCTCGAAGCTTGTAAACACGAAATTAAACTCAACTAGCTTTGTTTCAGCCTTTAAACTGTGTAATACACCTCGTTTATCTTCGTACGGCTTCTTTTACAAGGGATTTCGATGCTTCCCAGATGATTCAGGTCAGAACTAAGCCATTTCATGCTGCCAGAAACTTCTAAACACAAAAATAAACTCAACTAGCCTTGTGCCAGCCTCTAAACTGTGTAATACACCTCGTTTATCTTTGTACGGTTTCTTTTACAAGAGATCTTCATGCTTTACCAGATGATTCAGGCCAGAACTAAGCCATTTCATGCTGCCGGGAGCTTGTAAACACAAAACTGGCCGAGTAAGCCTTGTTTCAGTATTGAAACTGTGAAATTAACCTTGGTCATCATTGAACTGCTTGATTCACAAGTGAATTTCACTCTTTGCAAATGATAAGGGACAAAACTGAGCTATTTCATGCTGATCGAAGCTTGTAAACACAAAATAAACTCAACTAGCCTTGTTTCAGCCTTTAAATTGTGTATTACACTTCGTCCATCTTTGGACGGTTTCCTTCACAAATGATTTTCATACTTTCCAGATGATTCAGGCCAGAACTAAGCCATTTCTTGCTGCCGGGAGCTTGTTAACACAAAACTGGCTCATTTAGCTTTGTTCCAGCATAGGAACTGTGAAATTAACCTCGGTCATCTGTGAAATGCTTTGTTCACAAGTGATTTCCACTCTTTACAGATGATTGAGGACAAAACTGAGCTATTTCATGCTGCTCGAAGCTTGTAAACACGAAATTGAACTTAACTAGCTTTGTTTCAGCCTTTAAACTGTGTAATACACCTCGTTTATCTTTGTACGGCTTCTTTAACAGAAGATTTCAATGCTTCCCAGATGATTCAGGTCAGAACTAAGCCTTTTCATGCTGCCGGGAACTTGTAAACACAGAACTGGCTCAGTAAGCCTTGTTTCAGCATTGGAACTGTGAAATTAACCTCGGTCATCATTGAATTGCTTTATTCACAAGTGAATTTCACTCTCTGCGAATGATTAAGGACAAAACTGAGCGATTTCATGCTGATCGAAGCTTGTAAACACAAAATAAACTCAACTAGCTTTGTTTCAGCATTTCAATACACCTCGTTTATCTTTTTACGGCTTTTTTAACAAGAGATTTGATTGCTTCCCAGATGATTCAGGCCAGAACTGAGCCATTTCATGCTGCCGGGAGCTTGTGAACACAAAATGGCTCATTTAGCTTTGTTTCAGCATTGGAACTGTGAAATTAACCTCGGTCATCTGTGAATTGCTCAATTCTTAAGTGATTTCCACTCTTTGCAAATGATTAAGGACAAAACGGAGCTATTTCATGCTGCTCGAAGCTTGTAAACACGAAATTAAACTCAACTAGCTTTGTTTCAGCCTTCACACTGTGTAATACACCTCGTTTATCTTTGTACGGCTTCTTTTACAAGAGATTTAATTGCTTCCCAGATGATTCAGGCCAGAACTAAGCCATTTCATGCTGCCGGAAGCTTTCGAACAGAAAACTGGCTCATTAAGCCTTGTTTCAGCATTAAAACTGTGGAATTAACTTCGGTCATCATTGAAACTGCTTTCTTCACAAGTGATTTCCACTCATTGCAAATGATTAAGGACAAAACTAAGCTATTTCATGCTGCTCGAAGCTTGTAAACAGGAAATTAAACTCAACAAGCTTTGTTTCAGCCTTTAGACTGTGTAATACACCTCGTTTATCTTTGTACGGCTTCTTTAACAGAAGATTTCAATGCTTCCCAGATGATTCAGGCCAGAACTAAGCCATTTCATGCTGCCGGAAGCTTTCGAACACAAAACTGTCTCATTAAGCCTTGTTTCAGCATTAAAACTGTGAAATTAACTTCGGTCATCATTGAAACTGCTTTCTTCACAAGTGAATTTTACTCTTTGCAAATGATTAAGGACAAAACTGAGCTATTTCATGCTGATCGAAGCTTGTAAACACAATATCATCTCAACTAGCCTTTTTTCAGCCTCGATATTGTGTATTACACTTCGTCCATTTTAGGACGGTTCCCTTCACAAATGATTTTCATACTTCCCAGATGATTCAGGCCAGAACTAAGCCATTTCATGCTGCCGGGAGCTTGTAAACACAAAACTGGCTCAGTAAGCCTTGTTTCAGCATCGAAACTGTGAAATTAACCTCGGTCATCATTGAACTGCTTCATTCACAAGTGAATTTCACTCTCTGCAAATGATGAGGGACAAAACTGAGCTATTTCATGCTGCTCGAAGCTTGTAAACACGAAATTGAACTCAACTAGCTTTGTTTCAGCCTTTGAACTGTGTAACACACCTCGTTTATCTTTGAACGGCTTCTTTCACAAATGATTTTCATACTTCCCAGATGATTCAGGCCAGAACTAAGCCATTTCATGCTGCCGGGAGCTTGTGAACACAAAACTGGATCATTTAGCTTTGTTTCAGCATTGAAACTGTGAAATCACCCTCGGCCATCGGTGAACTGCTGTATTCACAAGTGATTTCCATTCTTTGCAAATGATTAAGGACAAAACTGAGCGATTTCATGCTGATCGAAGCTTGTAAACACAAAATAAACTCAACTAGCTTGGTTTCAGCCTTCACACTGTGTAATACACCTCGTTTATCTTTGTACGGCTTCTTTTACAAGAGATTTTATTGCTTCCCAGATGATTCAGGCCAGAACTAAGCCATTTCATGCTGCCGGAAGCTTTCGAACACAAAACTGGCTCATTAAGCCTTATTTCAGCATTGAAACTGTGGAATTAACTTCGGTCATCATTGAACTGCTTCCTTCACAAGTGATTTCCACTCATTGCAAATGATTAAGGACAAAACTGAGCTATTTCATGCTGCCCGAAGCTTCTAAACACAAAAATAAACTGAACTAGCCTTGTGCCAGTCTTTAAACTGTGTAATACACCTCGTTTATCTTTGTACGGTTTCTTTTATGAAAGATTTTCATGCTTTCCAGATGACTCACGCCAGAACTCAGCCATTTCATGCTGCCGGGAGCTTGGAAACACAAAACTGGCTAAATTAGCCTTGTTTCTGCATTGAAACTGTGGAATTAACCCCGGTCATTATTGAACTGCTTTATTCACTAGTGATTTCCACTCTTTGCAAATGATTAAGGACAAAACTGAGCTATTTCATGCTGCCTGAAGCTTGTAAACACAAAATTAAACTAAATCAGTTTAAGCATTGTTCAAGCTGTTGAACTGTGTGATACACCTTGTTTATTACCTTCGTATGGCTCCTTTCACAAGAGATTTCAATGCTTCCCAGATGATTCAGGCCAGAACTAAGCCATTTCATGCTGCCGGGAGCTTGTTAACACAAAACTGGCTAATTTAGCTTTGTTCCAGCATAGGAACTGTGAAATTAACCTCGGTCATCTGTGAAATGCTTTGTTCACAAGTGATTTCCACTCTTTGCAAATGATTTAGGACAAAACGGAGCTATTTCATGCTGCTCGAAGCTTGTAAACACGAAATTGAACTCAACTAGCTTTGTTTCAGCCTTTAAACTGTGTAATACACCTCGTTTATCTTCGTACGGCTTCTTTTACAAGAGATTTTGATGCTTCCCAGATGATTCAGGCCAGAACTAAGCCATTTCATGCAGCCAGAAACTTCTAAACACAAAAATAAACTCAACTAGCCTTGTGCCAGCCTCTAAACTGTGTAATACACCTCGTCAATCTTTGTACGGTTCTTTTTACAAGAGATTTAATTGCTTCCCAGATGATTCAGGCCAGAACTAAGCCATTTCATGCTGCCGGGAGCTCGTAAACACAAAACTGGCTCGATTAGCCTTGTTTCAGCATTGAAACTGTGAAATTAGCCTCGGTCATCATTGAACTGCTTCATTCACAAGTAAATTTCACTCTTTGCAAATGATTTAGGACAAAACTGAGCTATTTCATGCTGATCCAAGCTTGTAAACACAAAATAAACTCAACTAGCCTTGTTTCAGCCTTTAAATTGTGTATTACACTTCGTCCATCTTTGGACGGTTTCCTTCACAAATGATTTTCATACTTTCCAGATGATTCAGGCCAGAACTAAGCCACTTCATGCTGCCGGAAGCTTTCAAACACAAAACTGGCTCATTTAGCCTTGTTTCAGCATTGAAACTGTGGAATTAACCTCGGTCATCGTTGAACTGCTTTGTTCACAAGTGATTTCCACTCTTTACAAATGATTGAGGACAAAATTGAGCTATTTCATGCTGCTCGAAGCTTGTAAACACAAAATTAAACTCAACTAGCCTTGTTTTAGCCCTTTAAATTGTGTATTACACTTTGTCCATTTTAGGACGGTTTCTTTCAAAAATGATTTTCATACTTCCCAGATGATTCAGGCCAGAACTAAGCCATTTCATGCTGCCGGGAGCTTGTGAAAACAAAACTGGCTCATTTAGCTTTGTTCCAGCATAGGAACTGTGAAATTAACCTTGGTCATCTGTGAAGTGCTATGTTCACAAGTGATTTCCACTCTTTGCAAATGATTAAGGACAAAACGGAGCTATTTCATGCTGATCGAAGCTTGTTAACACAAAATCAACTCAACTAGCCTTGTTTCAGCCTTGATATTGTGTATTACACTTCGTCCATCTTTGGACGGTCCCCTCCACAAATGATTTTCATACTTCCCAGATGATTCAGGCTAGAACTAAGCCATTTCATGCTGCCGGGAGCTTGGAAACACAAAACTGGCTCAATTAGCTTTGTTTCTGCATTGAAACTGTGAAATTAACCTCGGTCATCATTGAACTGCTTTATTCACAAGTGAATTTCACTCTCTGCAAATGATTAAGGACAAAACTGAGCTTTTTCATGCTGATCGAAGCTTGTGAACACAAAATTAAACTCAACTAGCCTTGTTTCAGCCTTTAAATTGTGTATTACACTTCGTCCATCTTTGGACGGTTTCCTTCACAAATGATTTTCATACTTTCCAGAT
This sequence comes from Anaspis maculata, assembly GCA_949128115.1. Taxonomy (NCBI): domain Eukaryota; kingdom Metazoa; phylum Arthropoda; class Insecta; order Coleoptera; family Scraptiidae; genus Anaspis; species Anaspis maculata. The sequence goes on from OX421962.1 coordinate 2,395,300, forward strand.
GATTCAGGCCAGAACTAAGCCATTTCATGCTGCCGGGAGCTTGTTAACACAAAACTGGCTCATTTAGCTTTGTTCCAGCATAGGAACTGTGAAATTAACCTCGGTCATTTGTGAAATGCTTTGCTCACAAGTGATTTCCACTCTTTGCAAATGATTAGGGACAAAACGGAGCTATTTCATGCTGCTCGAAGCTTGTAAACACGAAATTATACTCAACTAGCTTTTTTTCAGCTTTTAAACTGTGTAATACACCTCGTTTATCTTCGTACGGCTTCTTTCACAAGAGATTTTGATGCTTCCCAGATGATTCAGGCCAGAACTAAGCCATTTCATGCTGCCAGAAACTTCTAAACACAAAAATAAACTCAACTAGCCTTGTGCCAACCTCTAAACTGTGTAATACACCTCGCTAATCTTTGTACGGTTCCTTTTGCAAGAGATTTTCATGCTTCTCAGATAATTCAGGCCAGAACTAAGCCATTTCATGCTGCCGGGAGCTTGTAAACACAAAACTGGCCCATTAAGCCTTGTTTCAGCATTGAAACTGTGAAATTAACCTCGGTCATCATTGAACTGCTTTATTCACAAGTGAATTTCACTCTTTGCAAATGATTAAGGACAAAACTGAGCCATTTCATGCTGATCCAAGCTTGTAAACACAAAATCAACTCAACTAGCCTTGTTTCAGCCTTAAAATTGTGTATTACACTTCGTTTATCTTCGTACGGCTTCTTTTACAAGAGATTTTGATGCTTCCCAGATGATTCAGGCCAGAACTAAGCCATTTCATGCTGCCAGAAACTTCTAAACACAAAAATAAACTCAACTAGCCTTGTGCCAGCCTCTAAACTGTGTAATACACCTCGTCAATCTTTGTACGGTTCCTTTTACAAGAGATTTAATTGCTTTTCAGATGATTCAGGCCAGAACTAAGCCCTTTCATGCTGCCGGGAGCTCGTAAACACAAAACTGGCTCGATTAGCCTTGTTTCAGCATTGAAACTGTGAAATTAACCTCGGTCATCATTGAACTGCTTCATTCACAAGTGAATTCCACTCTTTGCAAATGATTAAGGACCAAAACTGAGCTATTTCATGCTGATCAAAGCTTGTGAACACAAAATTAAACTCAACTAGCCTTGTTTCAGCCTTTAAACTGTGTAATACACCTCGTTTATCTTCGTACGGCTTCTTTTACAAGAGATTTTGATGCTTCCCAGATGATTCAGGCCAGAACTAAGCCATTTCATGCTGCCAGAAACTTCTAAACACAAAATAAACTCAACTAGCCTTGTTTCAGCCTTTAAATTGTGTATTACACTTCGTCCATCTTTGGACGGTTTCCTTCACAAATGATTTTCATACTTTCCAGATGATTCAGGCCAGAACTAAGCCACTTCATGCTGCCGGAAGCTTTCAAACACAAACTGGCTCATTTAGCCTTGTTTCAGCATTGAAACTGTGGAATTAACCTCGGTCATCGTTGAACTGCTTTGTTCACAAGTGATTTCCACTCTTTACAAATGATTGAGGACAAAACTGAGCTATTTCATGCTGCTCGTAGCTTGTAAACACAAAATTAAACTCAATTAGCCTTGTTTTAGCCCTTTAAATTGTGTATTACACTTTGTCCATCTTAGGACGGTTTCTTTCAAAAATGATTTTCATACTTCCCAGATGATTCAGGCCAGAACTAAGCCATTTCATGCTGCCGGGAGCTTGTAAACACAAAACTGGCTCATTAAGCCTTGTTTCAGCATTGAAACTGTGAAATTAACCTCGGTCATCGTTGAACTGCTTTATCCACAAGTGAATTTCACTCTTTGCAAATGATTAAGGACAAAACTGAGCTATTTCATGCTGATCGAAGCTTGTGAACACAAAATTAAACTCAACTAGCCTTGTTTCAGCCTTTAAATTGTGTATTACACTTCGTCCATCTTTGGACGGTTTCCTTCACAAATGATTTTCATACTTTCCAGATGATTCAGGCCAGAACTAAGCCATTTCATGCTGCCGGGAGCTTGTTAACACAAAACTGGCTCATTTAGCTTTGTTCCAGGAGCGCGATTCTGTACTTTCCTACCGACAGCTATCGGATCGGTAGCTAGGGTGAGAACCAATCAAATTCGCTCCTGCCTAGCTACCGACACCGACAGGAGGTCTGTAGGAGAGTACAGAATCGCGGCCCAGCATAGGAACTGTGAAATTAACCTTGGTCATCTGTGAAATGCTTCGTTCACAAGTGATTTCCACTCTTTGCAAATGATTAAGGACAAAACTGAGCTTTTCCATGCTGCCTGAAGCTTGTAAACACAAAATTAAACTCAACCAGTTTAAGCTTTGTTTCAGCCGTTGAACTGTGTAATACACCTCGTTCATTACCTTCGTACGGCTTCTTTTACAAGTGATTTTGATGCTTCCCAGATGATTCAGGCCAGAACAAAGCCATTTCATGCTGCCGGGAGCTTGTAAATACAAAACTGGCCTTGTTTCATCATTGAACTGCTTTATTCACAAGTGATTTCCACTCTTTGCAAATGATTAAAGACAAAACTGAGCTATTTCATGCTGCCTGAAGCTTGTAAACACTAAATTAAACTCAATCAGTTTAAGCTTTGTTTCAGCCGTTGAACTGTGTAATACACCTTGTTTATTACCTTCGTACGGCTCCTTTTACAAGAGATTTCAATGCTTCTCAGATGATTCAGGCCAGAACTAAGCCATTTCATGCTGCCGGGAGCTTGTAAACACAAAACTGGCTCATTAAGCCTTGTTTCAGCATTGAAACTGTGAAATTAACCTCGGTCATCATTGAACTGCTTTATTCACAAGTGATTTCCACTCTTTGCAAATGATTAGGGACAAAACTGAGCTATTTCATGCTGCCTGAAGCTTGTAAACACAAATTTAAACTCAACCAGTTTAAGCTTTGTTCCAGCCGTTGAACTGTGTAATACACCTTGTTTATTACCTTCGTACGGCTTCTTTTACAAGAGATTTTAATGCTTCCCAGATGATTCAGGCCAGAACTAAGCCATTTCATGGTGCCCAAAGCTTCTAAACACAAAAATAAACTCAACTAGCCTTGTGCCAGCCTTGAACTGTGTAATACACCTCGTTTATCTTTGTACGGTTTCTTTTACAAGAGATCTTCATGCTTTACCAGATGACTCAGGCCAGAACTAAGCCATTTAATGCTGCCGGGAGCTTGTAAACACAAAACTGGCTCATTGAGCCTTGTTTCAGCATTGAAGCTTTGGAATTAACCTCGGTCATTATTGAACTGCTTTATTCACAAGTGATTTCCACTCTTTGCAAATGATTAAGGACAAAACTGAGCTATTTCATGCTGCTCGAAGCTTGTAAACAAAAAATTTATCTCAACTAGCTTTGTTTCAGCCTTTAAACTGTGTATTACACCTCGTTTATCCTTTTACGGCTTCTTTTACAAAAGATTCTAATGCTCCCCAGATGATTCAGGCCAGAACTAAGTCATTTCATGCTGCCGGGAGCTTGTTAACACAAAACTGGCTCATTTAGCCTTGTTTCAGCATTGGAACTGTGAAATTAACCTCGGTCATCATTGAACTGCTTTATTCACAAGTTATTTTCACTCTTTGCAAATGAATAAGGACAAAACTGAGCTATTTCATGCTGATCGAAGGTTGTAAACACAAAATTAAACTCAACTAGCTTTGTTTCAGCCTTTAAACTGTGTAATACACCTCGTTTATTTTTGTTGCAGCGTATTGTAGATTTCCAGGGCCCGGTCACCGATAATGTTTAATAGTATGTATAGTTTCTCAGTTTCACTGTCACTATCGCGTTTGCTGGCCTTCAAATAAATTTCGAATTTCTGTCTGAAGAACATCCAATTTTCTGGCATGTTCCCCTCGAATTCCAAGGGACCTGGCGGCTTAGCGTGGGATCCGGCGGTGTTCTGCATTGTTTTGTACTAACACTACTAGCCGTTATACTTTTCACTATCACAATCACTTTTACTACTGCGCCATGTTGTATGTTTGTGAGGATATGATGAATACACGAGTGTATGCTGAAGTGCTCAGGCATCGACTGCCGGTTTATTGGTAGCGTACAAGCAAGCATGCTTAGATATGCGTGCGCACATCTCAACAGGGGGAGGTGTAATATACCAGAATTATGCACTCAATATTAACCCAATGACCTAATTGTGATGGGCAGATGTGACAAGGAAAGCACACACTTCCTAACTCAGCAAAACATACCTTTGTATCATCATTTATTGTTATTATCTCAATCAGTTGTATATATAGCGAGTTGATGAATACATTAGATTGGATTCAAATGAACCTATGAAACGTATAACACTTGTCCGTCATTTGTGCATGTGCCCAAAGGGCCTTACCACACCGAGATACCAATAGTGAGCGTTGAAAAACGGGACACTTGTATAGTATCATTCGTGTACGTAAGTGGAAATGGGGTGGCAGGTGTAACCTTGAATAAATAAAACCAACTATACTAATTGGATCGGAATAATTGAGAGTGACTCATTCACATCCACAGTGGATGTCTGAGTGAGTGAGTGAGCACTTGGAGCGTGGATAACTGAGGGTGACTCATACTTCCCATCCTAGCTCCACATTCTTCGCCGCAACGCTCCAAGTCTTCACTCACTCACACTAACTGTGGATGTGAATAACTCACTCTCGATTATTTCGATCCATGAGTATATGCTGCAGCCAAAAAATAATGTATGTTACAACACAAAACCTTACTTACAGTCCACTAACACAACGAAAGTATGTACAAGGTACTCGGAAGATAACAAAAAGCATAATACAAAGCACAATTATCCCGGTTGTTTAGTTCAGAGGCTTTTGAAACTCCCCATAACCGATTCAGTATTTGCAAAAACAGACGACGCCGACCTTTTAATACCGGGATTTGAACCTTGAGCTTGGTCGGAAGCCATGAGTTTATTCGTCGACTGCAGTCTCTCCAAAGCCGATGTCCGAATCTTGGCGCGCAGCTTGGGGTAGGGTTCGATGGCCTCCTGGAAGTCCTTGCGGCTCAGACGGAACACTTCGCAGTTCATTATCGCCACCACGGTGGCTATGCGCGGCTGGTTCATCACCAGAGCCACCTCGCCAAAGTGGCTGCCGTCTTGCAGGTGGCAAATCTGGAAACCACAATTCACAATAACTGGCGTGGGTATTTTTCCTCTGAATCATCTGGACCAATCGATCATTTGTCATGGAAAGCAAAATTCCCAACCTCAAACCCTTGCTTCGTGTACACGGCGACTTTTCCAATGTAAAGGAAAAACATTGCATTTCCCACGTTTCCAGCTTGAACTATGGTGTCCCCGGGCAGATAGATTTCCGTTTTCAAGCGATCCAGGATTCTCATAATCAAGGGGGTAGGTAGCTCTTTGAAAAAGTCCACCTTTTCGATCATTATCTTGCAGTTGTGCATCAAAATGTCCTGCGAAAAATAGAAAAGGTGACATGCTTTCGTTACAAATAAATTATATCCCAATTTTCCTCCGGATTTAGCTTATATCGCTTATTTATATATTATGCCTAGCTCAGCTTTTTCAACATTATATAGACTCCGGCGCTCTAAACGCGCGCCAGTTACGACATTGCACGCTTAGAGCTCGCATGTATTCATTATTGTATTTTTGCGAATAAAAACTTTTTTTTTTGAAGATTCTCGTGAACGAACATTTAATTGGCGCAGTCGGTAGGATGACTCTGTCAAAAACGTGTTCTAAAATAGTGCGTCCAAGTCCAAAAAAACGCGCTAAGACACGGAGCATTTTAATGCCTTAAACCGACAGACGAACCTCAACCTATAAAGAAATAGTGACGAACTTCCGAGTGTGGATCCAATCGTAGTAATTGAGGCCTTCCACACCAAAGTTCCGAACAACAAGTCCGAGATCAACACGACTACAAACCAAATCGAACCGATGTCCACAGCAGCGATATACCTGATCACGCTGTAAGTACACTTTATGTCTCTAAGCGGGCGTAACTCCGATTCAGATTCAGATTCAGAGGAGAATTTAGACGCGAAGGTCGAAGACGCTATCTTGTCTTTCCGCTTGTTAGGATTAGGCAAAAGCAGAAGGTTTAGATCGCGTTCCCCTGATAGAAATAACGAAATAGAATTACGCACAGCCGAAATTCTAGCAAACATGGCAACAGGAGCAGCTCCCACGGTACAACAAGTAATGCAGCAAGTACCCCTTGGGAACCCTCCGAATGTAGTGCCACAAATTTTTAAAGATGCCTACCTTAATATGGTGCCTGAGTTTACAGGAGACCAGGCTTTATTAGGCGATTATTTACGCCTCGCAGAAGATATAATTGTAAGTTTTTATAACAATCAAAATCCGGATGATTTTCAGAACAAATACATCCTAAATTGTTTGAAAAACAAAGTTACAGTTAAAGCGAAAAGCGATATCTCAACCTAGACAATAGATTGTTGGCTGGATTTAAAATCCGCTTTGTTAGCAACTTATGCAGATAAGCGCGACCTGCAGTCCTTAACGTTGGAGTTATGCAAACTCAGACAAGCTCGTATGTCGGCTATTGAATTCTTTAACGCTATACAGAAAAACTTAAATTCACAAATAGCCTATTGCACAAATCATTTTCCAAACGACAAAAAAGTTCACCTGATAGAAAATGCCACAGATTTAGGGCTTAGGGTGTTCCTCAAATATTTAAATAAACCGGTCGGTGACTACATCACCACGCGCAATCCGGCGACGCTTCAAGAAGCGCTAAGTATTTCAGCCAATGATTTTCAAATAAATCAAAAAACAAACCTCGTCGTGCCAGCGGCTCCCTATCAAGCACGATACCTGCCAAGGTTCGGAAAAATCCCCAATTTCAGTACCCAAATAAACAATTTCAAAATTATCAGACAACGCAAAGGCAACAATATCAAAATCCGAAACCATATAACGCGTTTCAACCAAACCCAAATTACGTACCAGCAAACAAACCGGTACCCATGTCAACCTCAACGATAAATAATAACAGTTTTCAAAAATATAAAAATAAGCCATTTATAACTCACCACAATATAGAAGAAGGAAATCCTCCAGAGAATGTAATCGAGCCCTCTGCCGAAAATACAGTGCAGGACGGACGAAACCATTTTTTAGAGGAACAAGCCTCGAATCACCAATCGTTGAATTATTGACATTGGACCACGAAAAATCTTCCTTACCCTATATCCTTATACCCTATAAAAATTTTACTTCGCGATGTCTAGTCGATACTGGGGCCACGAAGAGCTTCGTAAGCCCCGAAATTGCGGAAAAACACTTCCCCAGAAACATTAAAAAGGACCCACTAAAAATAAAAACTGCCCATGGCACGACGCAGGAAAATTTCAGCATGATAATCAAAACTCCTGAAATATTTAAATCGGACACAACCGTCAAATTTTATTTATTTAAATTTCATCAATATTTCGACTGTCTCCTAGGATGGGACATCCTCAAAGCATTAGGAGCAGTTGTTGACGCGGGCAAAGGGAAGCTCACGACTCCCAAAACAAAAATTAAATTGCATCACGAAAATATTGTGAACGAGTGTAATAATTTTCATACGATTGAACCACGTACACAGAAAATTGTTGAACTCAACATAAAAAATATCTTAATGGTATTGGAATTTTGCCATACCAAAAATTTTCAAATCTAGAAATCCCTGAGAGCTTGGTTAAAATCATTGATTACGAAACCATCTGTTTCGTTTTGAATGCGACAGAAAGCGAAATTTCTTTCAACCAATCACAAGCTTTTGAAGCCATTGAGGTCTCGGAATCTGAAACCGATGATTTCGAAAATCTAAACAGCTTTGATTGCGAGAAGTTTAGCTTCGACTTGTCCAAAGTCAGAACCGAACACATGAATGAAGAAGAGAAAAGAGAGATAACCAAACTCTTAGTGGAATATAAAGACATTTTTCATTCCCCAGATCAGAAATTGACTTTCACAAATTCCGCCAAGCATACAATAAAACTGAAAGACGATAAACCCATATGCACGAAGAGTTATCGCTACCCTTACGTGCATAAGGAGGAAGTTAATGAACAAATTTCAGACATGCTTGACCAAGGAATTATTGAACATTCAAATTCACCCTTCAATGCACCAATTTGGGTCGTTCCAAAAAAATTGGATGCTACGAACAAACGAAAATGGCGTTTAGTCATGGATTACAGGAAATTAAATGAGGATACTGTAGACGATCGGTACCCTTTGCCAAATATTTCTGATATACTGGACAAATTGGGCCGAAGTCAATATTTTTCATGTATCGACCTGGCTAGTGGATTTCACCAGCTCGAAATGGACCCTAGCGACGTCGAAAAAACTGCTTTTAGCGTGTACAACGGCCATTACCAATTTAGACGCATGCCCTTCGGGTTAAAAAACGCGCCCTCATCGTTCCAGCGCGCTATGGACAACATTTTGAGAGGTATTCAGAATGAAACCTGCTTTGTTTATCTGGACGACATAATAATATTCAGTACTTCACTCTCAGAGCATATTGTCAGACTCCGGGAAGTCTTCGAAAGGCTCAGAAGGGCCCATTTGAAAATCCAGCTGGACAAATCAGAGTTTCTCAAAAAAGAGGTCCAATACCTAGGACATGTCGTCACTCCACAAGGTATTAAACCAAATCCAGACAAAATTTCGGCAATTGAAAATTTTCAAATTCCAACAACCAAAAAACAACTAAAGGGATTTTTGGGACTAGTTGGATATTACCGGAAATTTATCAAAGGCTTTGCAAAAATTACAAAACCACTTACGTCACGATTAAAGGAAGATACAGAAATCAACGTCAAGGACGAAGATTACTCCAAATGTTTCAACCTATGTAAAACACTTTTAACGAATGAACCATTGCTCCAATACCCAAATTTTGAATCCCCATTCTTACTTTCCTGCGATGCAAGCAACTACGCTATAGGCGCAGTTTTATCCCAAGGTCCAATAGGGTCGGACCTACCAATTGCATACGCATCAAGAACCCTTAATGCCCACGAAATCAATTATTCGACCATAGAAGAAGAGCTACTTGCCGTAGTCTATGGAACCAAAATGTTCAGGCATTACTTATTTGGTCGAAAATTTAAGGTCATCAGCGACCACAAGCCCCTTCAGTGGATAATGTCACTCAAAGAGCCTAATTCAAAATTAGTGCGTTGGCGACTGAAGCTGGAGGAATACGACTACGAAGTAGTCTATAAAAAATGGAAATTGAATTCCAACGCTGATGCCCTTTCGCGGGTTCCCAACCTAAATCTGTTGACGGAAACAGAATTCGGCAATGTCCACATACTAAATGCCGATTTATTTAAAGCCCCAGAGGACTTCTCCCTGGCGCACTGTGTCCCAAAAGACTTAATCATGAATTCTGGCATAGCCAGGACTTTTAAAGAAAAATCCGGCAACGTCCTAACACTTGTCAGTCAGCATAAAACAATAGAAGATGTGGCTTCCCTGAAATTATTGGACAGATACATCTACTATTTGATAACAAAGAAAAACTTTTATGACAAGCCCACATACGAAAACCTAAAAAATTCTTTAATTGCTTTAAAACAAATTTGTTTGAGACATAGTGTCAGAAATTAAGCCATACTAAAGTTAGGATGCGGTTTGGATGGACTAAATTGGGAAGAAGTGTTCCCAATGATTATATCAGTTTTCAAAGGCGCAAAAATAGACGTCTTTATTTACATTTTGAAAAATGAGATTCCCGGAGAAACCGAAGAAAATAACCCTTTCTTCGAGTTTATGGAAGATTTAAACACAAAACCACCAATCGACAGTCAGTCAATGATTGTCGAGCTCGGTGACGACAGGACCGATATTCCTGACGATCCCATTGATGATCCCCCTGACGACACTCCAGACATAATCCCTGACGACGTAACCGTGCACTCCAATTTTGAAAACCCAGTCGCTGAAATTCCGATTTCAGAAGACCCCATAAATTTTGGAAAAAACCAAATCGAATTCATTTCAGTTAAAATGAACCCATTACTCCCGACAGTGATCAGATTATTTGAGAATTCAAAAATCAGATACACAGTCCAAATTTCAGAAAAGGATCACGAAGAGGAAATCAAAGAATTCCTAAAAGAATATATTGTCCCCAATGTCAATTACAGTGTCACCTTTTCAAACGATAAAATGTACGAACAATTTAGTAATGTCGTACAGCTTCATTTCAATGATTCCTTCAAATTCAAGAAATGCACTAAAACTTTGATAGACATCGAAACCCTCGATGAACAGATAACCATTGTAAAAGGCTACCACGAAGGTAGAACCAATCATCGTGGCATGACCGAGACCCATTCAAAACTATCCAAAAAATACTATTGGCCAAATCAAATGAAAACTATTCAAAATTTCATTAATCAATGTGAAATCTGTAAAGTCGTCAAGTATGACAGAAAACCCTTGAAAATAAAATACAACATTACTCCCACGCCGGTGAAACCATTCGAGATTATTCACATCGACGTTCTAACTTATAATACTTCCAAATTTTTGACAATCATTGACGTCTTCAGCAAATACGCTCAGGCATACATGCTATCTAGCACCCAAGCTTCAGAAATTGCCGAAAATCTGTTGCAATACTTTTCACACCACTCGGTACCCGAAATATTGATCACCGATAACGGTTCAGAATTTGACAACGGTCTAGTGAAAGATTTCCTAAATCTTCACAAAATCAAAGTCCATTTTTGTTCACCCCATCACTCGGAAAGTAACGGAATAATTGAGAGATTTAATTCCACTATTTTAGAACACGTCAACTTGATAAATAATCAACCTGATTTCAAAAGGGATGATATCAACACTAAATTCAAATATGCCCTGATAGCATATAATAACTCTACTCATTCAGTCACTAAGATGACCCCATTCGAAATTTTAAACGGTTACCCGGATCCAAAGCAAACCATTGATCTAGACATAGAAAAACAAATGGCAAACAACTACGTTCAAAACCACAAAAACAAATTGTCAGTTTTGTATAAAATCGTCAATGCTATTTTATATTTCAAATAAAAAAGAGAAAGTCATTTCTAAAGCAAACAAAAATAGAGAAGAAATTCCTACTTTACCAAAAGAAGTTTTCGTAGAAAGCAATTTCAGATCGAAACTTCGTAATCGATTTAAACCAGAAAAAATCATCAGTGTAAATCCCATTAGGAAAACCATAAAACCCAGAGTTTTGTCCAATAAAACTGAACGTAAATTTCACAAACTACATATTTCCAATATCAAACGCCCTACTAAAACAACACCTCCTATTCCAGGTCCATCCACTTCGGACTAGGACAATGTCACAAAGATTTGACAAACAACCCCGGAATACTACCAATAAAAACGGGACCCGCAGGACTTCAAACCTCTACTCACACGTTCATACATTATTACGACTTAACTAACCTAATCAACGAATACAAAAGACTAAAAAATCAATACCTCACGGTATCAAACTTGACTAAAACAAATCAAGTGTACGAACGCGACTTAGGAAATCACAATAATATTGTCCAATATTACAAAAATCTAATAGACGAAAAATTGAGACCATTTCAAAAACTACCAAGAAAGAAACGAGGACTAATCGATGGATTAGGTTCTATCATTAAGCAAATTTCAGGCAATTTAGATGCCGAAGATGGCAAACATTTTGATGCAGTCATTAATGACTTACAACAAAATCAAAATTCGATTATAAACCAAATCAACCAACAATATTCTATCAACAAGGAAATTATAGAAAATTTCAATAAAACTATACAGGACATCGAACATAACGAACTACTTATGGTCTCTCGAATAAAACAATTAGAATCACTAATGACGACAACCATAACCCATACTGACATACTGTTCGCAAAAGACATAATCAATCAATTAATAAACCTTTTCAATATAATTCTACATATCCTTCAAGATACAGAGAATTCAATAACATTTTGCAAGTTGAATATTTTACACCCCAGCATAGTAACAAGTGAAGAACTTTTAAAAGAACTCAATAGAATTACCGAATTTTATGGAAACCAATTACCTTTTCCAGTAACTTTGTCTCAAATTCATAACTACGAAACCCTAATAAAGCCTAGGTGTGCCATTAAAGGAAAACAAATAATTTTCTTTATGCCAATCCCCTTGCCGAATCCAAATTATTACGAATTATACTACTTTCTGCCTTTGCCTAACGAACACTCGTATACGATTATACCTTCTTCGAAATTCGGTCTAAAAAAGGGATCAGAGTTATTGCCCTTAGTAGACAACTGTGTCTTGCTGAACGGTATCTATCAATGCCAACGGAGCCTGATATCGCTCGCCAACAACACTCGCGAACGCAACATTCTACTCGAAAACGACTTTTCGACTTGTTCCTACCAAAAACTACACCTCGAAGAAAACGCCTTAGAGTCCATACCCGAACTACAAAGCTACCTCGGGACCTTCGTCAAAGAAGAGCTCGTCAAAGAACATTGTGCCGAGTCTTGGAATACCCGCAAGAAGACCGGAACATTCCTGTTCGAGAATTCGTCTTGTACCATCTTCATTCAAGGGAGACCCTTGATTTTCAACGATGAAAGCAGTGGCCAACCACTCCACCTACAAGACTTCGACTTCGACTTCAAGAAACAAGAACAGTCAAAACTACCCGAGCTGAAGATCAAGCATTTGACCCTCAAGAAACTGGAGACCAACATCCAGCCGCTGACCCCCGTCCAGGCTGTACCCACGACATCACATTTCCACACGTCATCTATTATCATAGTCCATCTGATAATAATAACTGCAGCCTGCATAATCACATATCGTGTGATTAAGAAGAGACAGAAGAAGATGACAACGTCAGATGCACTGACAGCAGAACAAGAACGCGTCCCTGAAGACCAGCATTTCCCGAATATGGCGAAATTCTGAAAAGTTCGTCGGAGCCTCACACTCGCCCTGGAGGAATTATATCCCAATTTTCCTCCGGATTTCAGCTTACATCGCTTATTATATATTATGCTCAGATTAGCTTTTTAACATTATATAGACTCCAGCGCCCTAAACGCGCGCCAGTTACGACATTGCACGCTTAGAGCTCGCATGTATTTATTATTGTATTTTTGCGAATAAAAACATTTTTTTTGAAGATTCTCGTGAACGAACATTCAATTAATATGAAATCACGTACCTCTTTCAAAATGGAGGAAACAGTATTGAGCACTTGAGACTCTTTGAAAATGTGCTTCTGGAACCTGAACTCGAGATAGCGAAACACCTTCCTCCGCAGGGCCTCCGGAAGCTCTTTGTACATCATGTATTCGGAAATTTGCTGCACCAAGTTGATGTATTTGTTCTTCGCTTTGGAACGCATGTAGTAGATCTGCATGATCTTGGCTTGAGTGATGAAAGAGGTCTTGGAAATAAAATTATAAAACCGATTTTTTTCTTCAAGTATCTACCCAAAATGATCATGTTGATGATGCTGCCCAACATCAGACAGATGGACTGGTATATCATTTCCTTGGTGTCCTCTACGATTATGACTGGGCCGATGAGCATGAAAATCATGATGACCTGGTGGCACGACTCCAGCAAAATGGGAAACACGTCGCTTATCTCGCGCATGTCGTTCACGTCCAGCGGTGTCCTCATCACGACCAGGAACGTCTGTATGACGGTCGCCCACAGTATGACTATGGCGAAGCTCAGTACCAAAGTCATGATCCTCACCGTCTCACCCCAAATTCTCATTCTCTAAAGAGATGGAAAACAGATTTAATATGAGAAAAGCTTAGGTGAAGAAATTTTTGATGAGGCGCCGGCATACTGACCTCGCAAACCTTCCTGATGTACTTCAGCATGGTTGGAATTCGGGCCAGCCTCGCCAGCAGCAGCAGTCTGAAGCAGTAAAACACCACCGCTTGTCTCTCGTCGCTCCAGTCCATGTTCAGCGCCACCATTCTGACCGGAAAAAAGCCGAGCAGATCGATGATGAAGTAACCCAGCATGTAGTGCTTGACGATCTTGGGAAAGTACAGGATGATCTTCTGGGTCCTTTTTGCCAAATAGCCGGTGCACAGAGAGAACACCACGTCGATGACTATGACGGCCGAGCAGGCCGTTTCCATGTAGGTCAGCAAATGCGACGGCAGCCTGGTGGCGGAAGCCAGGGGCGTCACGGTCATTTGAAGAAAGTAGATGAAGATCATGAAGGATTCCCAGAAGAACCTACAAGCGACAACTGGATGTTATCACCGATGGAACTTTCTATTTGCTTCTGACATTACAAGAAGCAATCTAGGTACATAGAGCCGTAAGAAGTAGCAAGCAACAGAGACCAATAACGTTCACGATCTGCCACTATAACGATCTACATGAACCACTCATCTTGAAGGCTTTGAAATTATGAAGGGAGGATCCGCGAGGACTCACCTTCCCTCGCTAAAGGGATGGATGATGTAGTAATAGTGATCCAGATGTCGAATCTCTTCCAGTCTGATTTTGGTGGTGGACTTGAGGATCTGCTTTGCTTGCGGATCCGAAGCGCTGACCATGAAGAATTTCCTGAAGATCCTCCGGCTCCGGACGAAAAGTCCGCTGTGGATGTACTTGATGATGACGTTTTCATCTTCGGGCAGCTGGCAGTCGTGGTTCGGCACGCCACGGTTGTGGCTGAACATGTCGTCCATCTTCGCTTTTCGAAGATCTACCTACTGAGTACCTGTAGATGTACAACAGTACAAGTACCTGATCTGGTTGGAAGGTCGGTACCGAGTTCTATGGGCCTTCACTTTTGTACAGTTATTGTGTCAGTTTTGACAATTCGCTTTCAAAAAGTCCGACATCGGCCCACTTGTACGGAGCACAGGTGGTCAGGAAGTGCGATAGCCGCCCAGTAGGTAAATCTAAGCTTCTACTAGCCCAGGCATATCAGGTTTTAACCCGCAACAAATTCCCACAAAGCTGAAATTTGGTATACTGGCCTTGTAAGACCTAAGGAATAACATATCAGAATACTCGGTGGCACACTCTTGTGCGTCATTGATTGTGGGGGAGGGGGCTGAATATTGTCATTTTAAATGCGTGAATGACACCCTGTAGCTTATATGAATGGAAAAAATCATATTTAGATGCCTCAAGGCTTCATATTATTTGATTGACGTTTAAATTGTTGATAAGTAGTTGCCTGGAAAAAAAGAAGATCGGCAAAATTTATTTTGTTTCTCTCTCAAAAACCTCGAATTGTTATCGGCAAGTGTGGTATCGTTTCCAACTAAATCTTGGCCTCTGATATCAAATATGGTGTTCAAAATTGAATTGAAACACAATTAAACAAGTTTTACTGAAAAAACGACGATTTTTACCATCTGAAATTGTCGTTTTGTAATTTCGGTTTTCGTATGGTTAGAATCATCCAATTGAGTATTTCCAACAATATTCATGGTTGTCGACTATTTTATACCTGAAATCGATGACAACAATGTGCCTGTATTCATTACAAGATCAGAAAATTGATCTGTTGTGAAAGTGATTATATGCCCAATTTTCACCCAAAAATGCATACAATTTTTGCATTTCTTTTTTTACTGATGAATGATGGAGTGGTTTCACTGTTTTTGTGTGTAATACTAAGTGAAGTTCTTTCTTTATCAGAAAATACCAAAAGCTTTTGTATCTATCGGGCAATAGAAACATAAAATCATCTTTTCTGTAGCCGTTATTCCATTTTCAGAAAAAAAAGTAGGTGTAAAACTTGTTTGATAAAAAATTGATGCTCTGACTTTGTAATATAAATAGGCGTAAGCAATTGGAGCTGTTTTTGTCCAAGATAAACATAAACATAGGATTTTTCGGCAATTTTTATTTTTGACAGCTTCAGACAATGATGCCCCTAAATGAAGAAACCACAATTTTTTTGTAGAGAATTTATTATTTTCGGGATGAGCACTGTAAATATCAACTGTTCACTCATCAGTCTCATCACTTGGGTCTGTTTCGAAGATGGGAAGAAGAACCTATTAACAATGCTAAGCTTTATTGGCCATAACAAAATATTCTCACATGTTTCTCATTCAAAGATCCAGGAGAGAAATTCCACCTTGCGCGTACTAACGTATGGTCCGAAAGTTTTGGGAATTTTTTTAAATGCTAATAACTTTTTTTTTATAGTTTCAATTTCGTAACTTAATGTTGCAAAGACTAGTATCATCTTTAAAAATACCAAATTCATATTCAACATATTGAAGATGGGCCATTATTTTTGATGGCTCTCAGTTTTCCTTTGCCATGTTCGATCATTCTCTGGACAACAGCAGGATTAATTTTTCTGAGCTCCTGCCTCCCAATGTACCGCAAGCTCGACCAATATAAGATTTTTGGTAAGTATTGAGAAGGATTGTATACGACAAGAGATGAGAAGCTGCGAATGAAGACCAATTACGGCGTCACATTTTTCAATAACATTAGAGAATTTCGCATTTGACAAATTGATACAGAAAATCATGGAACATGGCAGAAGATAATTGAGATCCATCGAAGATAATGGTCCATTATCAATATGTTGAATATGAATTTGTTATTGTGATATATGATGTTAGTTTATGCAATATCAAGTACGAAAATAAAGACTATTCAGAAAAAGTTATTAGCTAAAAACTATTTCCCAAAACTTTCGGACCATACGTTATTCACGCCACTACCAAGCAGAAATGTTTCATAGCTACCGGAGCCCACTTCATAGGCAACAACATACCGTGTTTCCTTTGAGACCCACCTTATATTGTTAGAATGATTGGTTCGTCCACAGGAACAGTTCCAGAGAAAAGTGTCTGGGTGAATTTTTTGACTAGATATTCAAAGTCCCAAAATCGTAGGAGGCACAGAGGTGTAAGTCCAAATATTTTGATATGTTCTTCCTCAGGGATCATACCAGTTATACCGTCCGTTTTTTATTTTAGGCCCCAGCCCGTAGCATCTTTATTATGGATTTCACACCCGATATATTATATATTTTTGAATTCAGAAAAACAAGATCTTTCTAGTGAAGATATGTTAAATTATTTTTGACAGATGTCATTTTTTGACAAATGACAGAATAGTACTTGTGATACATCATTTTGAAGCCTATTAAATTTTGAGGAGAACTGTGTTTTTATTTTTGAAATAGGGTGTCTTTTACAGCTTCTAGGGGTCTTTCAATAGGAAAAAAATGTTGAAATTCAAAAATACATAATAAAGTAAATAGGTAAAGCAAGTACCTATTTTTAGTGTAAGCTAATGATAATAATGATAAATTAATCACACTGAAACAAAAAATGTCCTAAAGAAGTTGCTCGAATGACCGCCTCCTTGTTCCTTGAATGAAAGATTCGACGATCAGTGAATTGGAACTACCACCGGCCCAACGCGATGACATCCGAGCTTGCCAGAAATGACCCCCCTCGAGTTTTTATGAGCCTACCCGAAAGATAAGGTGTTTATAAAGTTTCCCAATAATTTGGACAATTCAAAAATCAGATCATCGCCATTAGTTAATTTAAAAATACTCATCACTTATTGAGTGGCTATTTCTGAAATTGACATTTTTTCCTATTGAAAGACCCCTAGAAGCTGTAAAAGACACCCTATTTTAAAAATAAAAACACAGTTCTCCTCAAAATTCAATAGGCTTCAAAATGATGTATCACAAGTACTATTCTGTCATTTGTCAAAAAATGACATCTGTCAAAAATAATTTGACATATCTTCACTAGAAAGATCTTGTTTTTCTGATTTCAAAAATATATAATACATCGGGTGTGAAATCCATAATAAAGATGCTACAGGCTGGGGCCTAAAATAAAAAACGGACGGTATATCAATATTCAACTTTGTGCGAAATTGCTTGAGGCTTTAAATTCTCACATGGTTTTTCCTGAAATATCCGGGCGACAAATTAACACTCAACCGCCTTTCTCGCAGAACTCACTAATCGGAAGAGTTACAAAACTCCCTCATACACTTCAGCACTAACAACAGATCACTCTCGTTCATTTGAAACATATCTTATATCGATCGGATACTTCGTTCACTTGCAGGAACAGCTTGGAGATAGGTATCTCTCTAATTCTTAGAAAATGTTGACCCCGGAAATTTTTAGGTGAAGAAACCTCACAGCTCCCTCTAACAGTTACCTGGTTTACCACTGGTAGCTCACCATTTCCCGAGCCATTTCCCCAAGTCGACAGAAATATGTTATTTGATCTTGAAAGCATATGGTTTGATGTAAGAAATCAAAGAAATTATAATATATCGACTATTCTGGAAATGGCGACCACTTTTTTGATATTTCGTCGCGACGTCATCTGTCGAAACGCGTGGTGCTCCCCGCATATTTGGGAAGTAAGTATTATTGAATAGCCGTACTAAGTTCAATGTATTCTTCACAAAAAAAACAAGTTTCTACAGAGTTCATTAAATGACCACTTGATCCCATTTTTATCTCTCATTATACCAATTATCTCTGTCAAATGATTGCGCAACTCATTTCTCACGTCAAAATCGACATCAGCGAATGAAAATCATTCGAAAATGGCTACTCACTTGCCTCTGTGGGTCTTCATTGGACCATACTAGTGTAATACCCGATAGGGGTAGTTAGCCCCCTTTATTAACTCATCAAAAATATATCAAAATTCAACACTAGTAAAGATCCCACTGCTACCCACAATTGTAATACCCGATAGAGGTAGTTAGCCCCCTTTATTAACTTCATCAAAATATATCAAAATTTAACACTAGGAAAGATCCGAGCGCTGATACCATGTGTAAAATTCAAAGGGTTGGGGGATGTATTCAAATATAAAGATTTAGTATTAGGGAGGAATCTCCACCCCTGTGTAACATTTGTAACAAGTGAGGTTTAGGGGCGGTTGATTGAAATATAATATGAGCGAAAACGCAAGACGCAATGGAAATAAGTCAAAGGACATTTCCAAGATATTGAATGATATAAAAATGCCACTATTTGTAATACTGGGGGTGGTTGATATTCAAATAGACGAAAACAATTCAAACACAATAAAATAGGTATAAATGATAATCGGTATTGCAAGTTCCTGTACCTTATGTACTGCTTGGGGGAGCTATAGCAGGTCGATGACCCTGTATGGTCGTTCAGAATTGAGGGTGCTTAATCCCAAGGGTAGTAACGTGACTGCCACCACTCACTCAGTTATTTCATATGGGAAGGCAGATCCATAGGGAGAGGGGAACATACCATCTGGGTGCATCTTATAGCTGTATTACACTACACAACTTCTTGTACAATCTGTCAGTTGAACAATCAAGTTTATTGTTTTTTGACACTATTTTGGCAGATTGTACAAGAAATTTCACAAGAAATTGTGTAGTGTAATACAGCTATTAGAGTCTCAATCTTGGTTAGGGTAGCGTTCATTTTAGCTTATCTATTTCTAGCTTTTACTCTACGGGTAGGCGTTTATGTGAGTCCGGCAGACGAGGCATTTGAATCGAGTAGAAACCTCCAGTTTATCACCTGTCTACGTAAGGGGTGGTCAGGTAAACAAGAGATTTTCAAAAACAAACAATATATATTCAAGCAAAATTAATAAGTACAATACTGCATAGGTTTACTATCAAAAGCGAGTATCGAAAATATTTTCAATTATAGCCACTTCGTGGCATAGCAATAATAATAATTTAAGAAAACAAATACAAACTCAGCTGTTGCTGTGACGTTTGATGACGTAAGAGAGTAGTGCAACAACTGTCACAACGCCATTTTGGCGTCCATCCGTCATGGCTCGTGCACATGACGTAGGTGGGGATATGAGAGAGAGAGATTCAGAGTGAGAGAAAGCGTTATGGCAGATGACTCATCCTTCATCCGCGAGAGCGCTTCGCAGCGTGTTATATCCTTGGGTGGACCTTACCTTATACGGTGACATCGCACTGATAAGAACTTTATTATTTACGTTCCACCCTGGGTAGGTATGTATCAACAGGGTAACACTCGCGTAAAACACAGGGGTAATATTTTTAGGACGATTGGTTTCTGCGTTGACTAAGTGATTCTCAGTTAATTGGCTGTGAATAAATTATTGATAGAATGACCGCGTCGGGCCACGGTTCGCGACGCCAGTCGCGGCCGAGCCGCCGGTTGAATCTTGAATCTGCAAGTCTGCAAGTCCCAGTCCCGTTATCTTCTGTTCCGTTCTTATTTATAGACTCGTCCAATCTCAGAACCTCGTGGTCTAATGGACCAATAAGAGCGGCCCTTGACCGTTCTCACGTCAGGTGAAATTTAATGCGTAGCCACTCTGAATTGTCAAGTTTGGCGAGCCGATCACGCCATGGATTTCACAGGAAATTAATTTCGCAACCCGGTTGATTCATACTTCCCGGCCTCTATAAATATTTAAAATCAGGCTAATTTTTGAGGAAAAAGTCTCTCTCTCTCTCTCTCTCTCTCTCTCGTTCCTTATTTTGGAATATAATAGCAACAGTCACATCGACACTAATCCTTAGGCGGTAGTTTAGCGTGAGACTAATGAGTAAAATATAAGACACAGGGCTGGACTAGCCCGGTTTGCTACAATATAAAGAATTACCGAAGTGGGTCGTTCGACATTCACCAAATTGTGACCACAGATCCTGGCGCCCTTTTTACTCTACTCTCCCCCAATCAGGTCCTAAATTGGGAGGGTAGACTCGAACCACCCCCGAGTTGGCCGGTCACCTTTTGTCCGAGTTACCTAGGACCAACTCCGACCTAGAACACGATGTGTTTTTTTTGTTTCTTCGGTAGGAAATCTTGTGACAACGTATTATCTACAATTATACGTATTGTATATAATTGTCTGCTCATTAGTACCTACCTGCCCACCTATCTTGAGCACACTAGAATTATCTAAAAAAAAACTTCCAGAATTTTTTATGCAACAGTAATGGGGGGTCTCATTAACTTCTCTCCCCCCCGCGGAAGTATTTTTGCCTGCGGCGCTGGCTCGCTTCGCTCGCATCGAGGGTCCAAGCGTTCCAGTTCGTGAAAATTGCCATTTCGACCACTGCATTTAGGTAATATCGAGGGGCTTCTCACTGTTGGCAATACTGTACAAATCACTGGCAATACGTCGGGAATAAAGAGCAATAGGCGGCAATAAGTGGCAATAATGGCAATAAAGTGGCAATACAGCGGAAATAAGGGCAATAGGTGGCAATAGTGGGCAATAAGTGGCAATAAACTGGCAATAAACTGGCAATAAGTGGCAATAAACTGGCAATAGACTGGCAATAATCAGTTCGTGTATCATCGGAATACTTCGTTTTTGCAGCAAATCTCGTCTTTGCGACCTCACGTCTTTTCTTTCCTTGCAAATCGCAAAATAAGAGCGTCGCGTCGTGTTGGAGTCGCATATGGCTTGCCAAGCTCTATATAGATGTGTTTTTGTTTTTTCATTTAATGACAGTGTGCTACCAACTAAAAATGAAGAATTGAACATTTTAGTACCTATCTAATTTTAAGGTTTACTTTAAAAAATCCAAAGAGACCTTGTTTTTTTGAACTTGGATTCAGGAAAAAATTCTGCCATTACAATGGACCTTTTCAGAAAAGAGAGACAGATGCATGCGCGTTCGTACCGCGCAGTTGGTGGTGTCTAGCTATAACGGCGCCTAATATCTCCAAAGGAAACTCCGTTCGTTATGAAGTGCGTGGTACCACACTGCGGCTATGTGGGGCTGTGACGTAAATCGTGCGAGAGAGACCGCCTTTATTGAAAAGGTCCATTGTTGAATAGATGATGAATAACTTCATGACTACATCGTGCTTTATGACAAGAGAATTGAGGTTTTGTGTACAGCGTGTCAGCGTGTTTGTAATCACTATCGATAACTGTCGAACAGTTGACCTGATCAACTTGAAATTTAATATGCAGACATGGTTTGGCTCTGGAATGAGCTGATTAGTTTTTGGCTGTCATCTGTCAAACAGAGGTGTCACTATCAACAAATGTCATGGTCTGGCAAAAAATTTTAGGTGATCCAATGAACGGCACAGAAATGGGTGAGAACACGTAGATGAAAAGCCGAGTGGAAAGCACTGTTTGGCACCCGCACATGCGTAAATGGCAGGTGTGCCAGACTTGAGGCTAGGTGGAAAGCACCCTATATCTCACGGAACTTGACTTGCAATATGTCATTTGAAAGTCCTTGAAAAACTCTATTCAGAACAGTAGAATAGGTGGACCCGTGGGCTACGCCCTACGCTTCTTCCGGTAGCATCTAATAAGTAGTACCTATATAAGCAGGCACGTTGCTCCTTTGTCTCGGTGATTATTTCTGCGAAAGACAAATGCGATAGAGGATTATACTATATTGGTTTGGCGAGACATGTTTTTACGGGGATTGCTCAAGTAAAAGGACGTCTTCGGTCTCTGTCGCTTAAAGGTATCTTCTCCGGCTCTCGAGATACTGGTCGTTTTTTAAAGTACTGGTAACTAATTCACATTCGGTTCTCGACACTTGTCGGGGGCGGCATGCCAGAGCGGCGGCGGCTTAAGGACACCCCAGTGTCAAAATAATTCGGGGGCGGCGGCGGTTTATAAATACCAGCAATACCCCAGTATTGAAGTGAACAACACAGAACATTTACATATTCAAATCCTCGTTCAAATCGGTCGAAACCCCCTCAAGATATTCATCGGAGGCGGCACGCGGAGGCGCCGGCGGTTTAGAAACACCCAAGTTTTGAAACGAACAACACCAAAAACTTCATTCAAATCGGTCGAGTTACTTTCAAGATCCTCGTCGGACGCGGCACGCAGAGGCGGCGGCGGTGGACGCCTCAGCAATGATTCGGAGGCAGCGGCGGTTTAAAAACATCTCAGTTTTGAGGCGAACAACACAATTTTTTTTTTATTAAAATCGGTCGAGCCACTCTCAAGATCCTCGTCGGGGGCGGCACGTGGCGGTGTTTTTTCTTTGAAACCACCCCAGTGTTGAAGCAAACACAACAACAAAAAATTATTCAAATCGGTCGCGCCACTGTCAAGATCCTCGTCGGGGGTGGCACGTGGAGGCGGTGGCGGCGTTTTTTTCTAATTACCCCAGTTTTGAGGCGAGCACAACAAAAAAAATCAAATCGGTCAAGCCACTCTCAAGATCCTCGTCGGGGGCGGGACGCAAAGGCGATGGCGGCGGTTTTTTCATTTCTTTAACTACCCCAGTGCACAGTGGGCCAAATCATCATTCTAGCTGGACAAAAGTCAAGAAATGCAAGACACTGGGATTTGATGTATATTCTTTTGGTTCTATTCCCAATACCTGTAGTGTCTTAAAAATCATGATAGACAGGTACTGAAACAAATGCAACGACTTTAACAGATCAGTAAACATTGATATACCATTTATTCAGAAATTGGGTTCATCGAAATTTTGACGATCTCAGCTCAAAAACTGTAATACATTTTTGAAAAGTGGCTTCATTATATGAAATGGACGTCCATAACAGAGGTAATTTGGTCTTATTTATCAGGAGCTCATGTATATTTCACTCTTTCTGGTCCACATTAACTTTATGACCCACGTTCAGAAAATGTCTGTCAAACTTTGGAAGCTTGTTATAAAAAACTTCCACGAGTTTCCAATGATTTTCTTGTTTTACTGAACAGATTGATCCTTCCTGATCATGTGTACAAAGAATTGGCTGCCAGTTACTGCCTAAACTATTTTTTCATGGCCATGCGTGTTGAAATCGAAACACGAGATAATTTCTACAAAACTGATCATAATTAAATGAAACTTCGTAGTATTGTAGCTCATAAAAACTACTTTGAAAAAAAAGTATAACACTTGAGCAAGCTTCTTCGAAAAAATTTTGAAAAAAAAAATTCCGACGCCAGGATTCGAACCCGCTCTGAATTTGAAAATTGGATCGGAATACTTTTGTCCAGTCAATGTAGCCATTCGTCCCACTGTGCAGTGTTGGAACAAATCAATTAAAATTTTTTTATTCAAATCGGTCGAGCCATCCCCAAGTTTTTGCGAGACATAGAAAACGGACTCATTTTTATGATATAGGTCGCGGGAACATAAACGTCACCTTGGCACCCGCTATGGCAACGTTGCAAGTATGCCTGACGTGGCAACAGTAGCGCATCGCGTATTTCCGCGCTTCAGCCACTTTCGCTTTGCACCAGGAGCGTGGTAGATCCATCACGGCCCAGCTGGATCTACTTTCTTTGTCTAGTGATCTACCCTGAGCAGCTCCTGCCGGCACAACAAAAGCGCCTCTTGCCAGCTTCTTACTCGCGCTTGCGCCTGGTGGGGTGCCAAAGTACTGCTGTAGAGATTCGCTTGTTTTTGACATTACTTATAGCCCAGGCATTTTAGGTCAAAAATCGACAAAACCTAGAAATAATTCGCCCAAGGCTGAATTTTTGCACATTGACAGCTTGGACCTTGTACAACAACATATCAAAATACCCAAACTTTCCCGTGTCCGCGTCCTTGATTTTTAGGTCCTCCAGCTCTTGAAGTTGCATCGCTGAGCTGCAACTCGTGCCGTAATAATAATTTTGGACCGATCAAGCTCAGACTGGGATCGAATTGAAAAGGATAGATCAAACAATGATTTTTCTGGAGCGAGTGGCCCACATCCGGTGCGCGGCGAACCGGCAAAGCCGCGAAATTAGAAATTAACGCTGTTATTCGCGACGACTCTTCACAGAATTTTTGCTTTGTATCGTCCATCAAAAATAAGCAGTGGCAAACCATAGATCAATGCATTCAGAGAATGTTCAGCTCTCCAAGTGTATATCTATAGTGCCTATGGAAGCACCGGTTCAAATACACAGCCCCCAGACTAAACGCAAGTTAGGGTGAGGCAAGCTCTGAGTTGCACTATACCTAATAATGCGAGCGCAATAATTGTGATCGTGGGTGACTACTAGGTGTCCACATCAATATTACTGTGATTATAAGCTATCTTGAGGATACCTATTATGAAGCCTATATAGGATTATACCGCAGTGACAGTATCACAAGCAGAATTTTTGAGCAATGTCCACAATAGGTAAGGTTTGTGTCATAAGAATGCTGAAAACACAATTTCGAACAGCCCAGCGTGGCCGTACATTGATGCAGACTTCCTCATTGTCACTATTGCAGTGGAGGAACCAATATGTGGGCAGTAGGTTGTTGTCATCGAAAAGACACTGACGTATTAGAGATGATGATGGCCCGGATATGAAAAGCAAGCAGTGCATACATGTTGCACCCCAGTACCAGCAAGAATTCTGGCAAGTTGTATGATATTTAGGGGATTGAGAAAGAAGAGCTATGTGATCTTTAAGATGCCTTGTTGTTTGCTTATACTGTGACCGGTGAGGGGGGGAGGACTCACGCGATGTTTGGAAAAGGCAAAAATAACGCCTAAGTAAAAATTGCCCCAAGAAGACGAACCACTTCAGTTTGGAGTCGTGAGTGTTTCCAACTCTGCATCTTCCACCCACAAGTGAATTTCGAGTGCTACAGAAAAGTTTGTATGCATACCTACTGTATTTAAGCCAAAAAGTTGAAAATATTGACGATTTACGCCTTCATTTGTACAACCAAGCGATTGCCAAGCAGACTGTGACATCATTTTTTGACCTGTTGACGCTTCCGCCAACTAAAGCTGCCCTTCATCAGCACTCTGGGGACTTATCTCCAGGTTAGCTCTAGTTATGACTTCACTGTGCAGTGATTTTTTCAAGTCAGTATTTTGATCGTACTTCGACATTTCTGATCTGCAGTCTGCACCGTTCACGTTTCCCATGTCCAAGAATAGTTGGGAAACGATCTTCTTCCAACAAATAGGATGGGAACGCGTGGAGGACATACTGACGCCAGCTCGCCAGCACCCACACATCTTCCTGCAGCACCTGATTTCTTAATGCATCTAATACCGTGTTACTGCAGGGGAGGTTGCAGAACTTGATGCACTTGCAAACAATAAGCTGGGCAAATCTGCTCAGACATGTGCTCGAACTGCAAAGATACGAATTGTTCCAATCGCTATTATTTTTTGGGGTCAGTGCTGACAACCTGATCGTGTTGATGACAACGCTGACACCATGTAACACTGAACAATATGTATAGGACCATCTATTAGAATAGTATAACTAATCACCAGCTAGAACAATCAAAACCTTCAGTCATGATGCGGAAAAAACATTATGGTACCCACCACCTATATCAGTCTTGAGTCGTTTCCAGAGACGCCATCCGAAATTTATGAAACGTAGCAGCTACCTACTTGCTTCATATCATGATTACAGAGCTCTGAGCTGAACATTTCCAGTTAGTTATTGCGTTCCACTTTTCCATTACATTTTCATGGTCTACTTTAACTTACTTTACTTTAAGTTTATAAATGACACGAACATCCATAGCGTAGACTTCTTAATAATATGAATATAGAGTTGTCGCATTGGATATGCTAGTATGTAATCAATTCGCCAATAACTCAAAATGAAAAAAATCAGGCTCATAAAAAACAATTAAGTCAATACAGACAGAGATCGCGTTACTCTGACTCGAGTGAAGTCTGGGCTGGGGGCTGTGTATTTGAAATCGGTGCTTCCACAGACACCATAGATACTTGGGAAGCTGAAGAATCGCTGAATGCATTGAGCTCTGGTTCACCTTTCTTTTTTTGATGAACGATACAAAGCAAGAGTTCTGTGGAAAATCGTCGTGAATAAGTGTTAATTTTGAATTTAGCGGGTTTGTCAGAGTGCTGCGGACCAGATGTGGACCATGCGCACCAGAAATCATTGTTCGATTCTTTTCCTTCAATTCAAGTTAAGTCTAGCTTGATCGGTTCAAGATTAATACTACGGCATGAGTTGCAGCTCAGCGTTGCAACTCCAAGAACTTGATGACCTGAAAACCAAAGACGCGGACAGGGTATTATAGGTTTGGGTATTTTGATAATGTTATTGTACCAGGTCCACTGTCAATTAGAAAAAATTCAGCTTTAGGCGAATCATTTCTATTGGTTTTGTCGATTTTCTCGTCGATTTTTGATCTAAATTCCCGAGCTATAACCCACTATATTGTCAAATGGAAAAAGCAACATACCTTTCAAACATACAACTGATACTATAACCCTAAGATAGCTTATATTAATCACAACAGTAATATTAATGTGGACACTCAGTAGTCACCAAGGATTACAATCGTGCTCACAGATCGCAAAACAAAGAGCTCATGTCACCCTGACTATCGTTTAGTCTGGGGCTGTATATTTGTGATTGGTGCTTCCATAGATACATATTTGGGGAACTGAAGAATCACTTAATGCATTGAGCTATGGTTCACCGTTGTTATTTTTCTGATAAACGATACAAAGCTAAAGTTCCGTGAGAAGACGTCGCGAATAACAGCGTTACTTTTGAATTTCGCGGGTCTACCGGCTTGCCGCGCACCGGATGTGAGACAGTCGCACCGGAAAATAATTTTTGTATCTTTTCTCTTCAATTCAAGCTCAGTCTGAGTTGATTCGGTTCAAGATTGATACTTCGGCATGAGTTGCAGCTCAGCGATGCACATTCAAGAACCTGAGGACCTGAAAATCGAAGACGCGGACATGGGAAAGTTTGGGTATTTTGATATGTTGTTATACTAGGTCCAAACTATCAATGTGCAAAAATTCAGCCTTGGGCGAATTATTTCTAGGTCAAAACCTAATTTGACTGGGCTATTAGTGAAATCTTGAGTTTAGCACATTAATTTTTTTCGATAAAGCGACAATTGTTTAATAAATTATCTATATGTTTATTACAACTTCACAACTGAAGAAAATTGTATTGACAAGTATAGGTACCTACTAGTGAAAATAATATTATACCATATACCCATCTTTAGGCCTCCATTTTTGTTTCCACGACCTATATTATATACCGTTCACTTTTTATTTTCAGTAGAATGACTTTTTGGACCAAAAATTAAGTGACAAGCTGAAGCGCTGGGAGGATTCCACTGATGGTAGCTGATAATTTCGCTCCGAAACTTTGCAGGTGCCATCAGCCGTAGTCGTAGCCCCCCAGCTTGTCACTTTAATTTTTGCTCCAAAAAGTCATTCTACTGAATTTAAAACGTGAACGGCATATACCGGGTCATCATTTGAAAACTACCCACCTGTAATATCTCTCGATTCCTAGTGCAAATGTCTTTGAGCAGAAACAGGTCGATTTTTATATCGAGGGGGACATCTAAAACATACATTGGAGAATTTATATCGTAAGCCCCCTCGCCCCCACTCACCCCAACTCTGAAATTTCAAATGACACCACATATCTTGCGATACATCAAATTGAAGAGAATTGAATTATCTTTCTAAAAAAAATATTTTGAAATTTTTCAACCCCACCCCCCGTTCTTCCTAAAATTCTTTGAGTGTCCAAGTTAATATTCTTGACCTCCATTTCCCTTCAATACACTCAACGTCATTCTGCACAGCATCGAAAGAGAAAATCTTCTATAAAAAAAGTGCCACCCAAATTCACCCCTTCGCTCCCCCCACCTGACTTTAAAAATCTAGAATGTCAATACCCACTTTGTAATACATCAAATTGAAGGAAACTGAATTCTCTTTATGAAAAAGATTTTTTCATAATTTTTAAAGCCCCCCATTTCCCCCCTGGAATAATCCAAATGGCCAATTTATTGGGGGAAGGGTAGAAAATTACAAAAAAATTCTTTTCGGAAAGAGAACTTAATTTCCTTCAATTTGATGTATTACAAAGTAGGTGGTGTTTTGTTAAATTTGGGAGTTGAGGTGGGGGAGAGCAAAGGGGTGAATTTAGGTAGCACTTTTTCCACCGAAAATTTTATTCTCCGATGCTATCTAGGATGACGCTGACTAAATTGAGAAAAAATTAGAGGTCCAGAATATAAAATGGGACAGTCAGAGATTTTTTAGGGAAAAGGGGGTGGGGTTAAAAATTTTGTAAATATTTTTTCAGAAATAAAATTCAATTCTCTTCAATTTGATGTATCGCAAGGTAGGTAGTGTCATTCGAAATTTCAAAGTTGGGGTGAGTGGGGGCGAGGGGGGTGAATATAGAAATTCGCCAATGTATGTTTTAGATGTCCCTCCCGATATAAAAATCGACCTGTTTTTGCTTGAAAAAATATTCACTAGGAATCGGGAGTTATTGCAGGTGGATAATTTTCAAATGATCACCCGGTATGTATAGATCTCGGTATAGATTATAAATCCACGTTAATCTGAGTGTACCTATACGTGGCAATACCGCGGCAATATTGGCAATAGAGTGGCAATAAGTCGGCAATAAGAGGAATAGGTAGACAATAAGGGCAATAAGTCGGCAATAAGGGCAATAAGTCGGCAATAAGGGCAATAAGTCGGCAATAAGGGCAATAAGTCGGCAATAAGAAGGGAATAGTAATGTTATTGCCGGCAATTGGCAATACTGTACAAATTTTGATGCAGTGAGAGACCCCTCGGGTAATATAGGTATCTTCATATAAAGGCGCCTATCAAACTTCCTACTAGGTAAAGTACAAATTGTTAATGAATAAGGACCAATCGGCAACAAAACAGAATACCCATTACATAACGTTTTCAAATACTCAATCCTCCAGACATAAACTACAGCACAAGAGAAGCAGAGTCAGTAGCTTTCGTGTGGGTACATAGACATGTGGGTTACGAAATATTTGCGACCATATTTATTTGGCATCAAATTCAAGATAGAAACTGATCATGAACCTTCAAAATGTCTATTCTCACTAGAAGAATCAAAATCAAAACTTGCACTAAGTATGAAGATTTGAACTGGAACTGAAAAAAAAAAACGAGTGCAAGCTTTTCTCATTTGATTTGAGAACATCGTTGTTCTGTGGGTCAATGTTTCTGATGCATGTGTCACGTCTTTTTGTTTCATCCAGGTAATGACGGCAAAAGCCGGTCAAGTCGAGGGTCAACCATACCTTTCCTAGGAATAATTTCACTATTTTTCACGGATTCCTCGTAAAGCGTTCCATTGAGGTTGAACAAAGCTATCATCCTCTGCACTGAGAAAGTTCTAGATTTCAAAATTTTATGAGAAAAAGTTGAACAGAAACCTGCAGAAAATGTTCATTCTTACTCCGCAACTAGGTAGGTACCCCAAGAATGATTTCGATCGCTTATTCGTTCACGGATCACTCAGTTCGGACGAACAGTGAACACGTCTCATGTGAACCTTCAAATACCACTTCCGTTTGCATTTAAACGGACACTTGCAGCAGCTGAACCAAACGACGTCTTCAGCAGAAGCATGCTGCAACATGTGCCTCTTCAATCTCACGGCTGTTTTGCCTTTGAACGCACACTCTGCACATTGAAACCAAGCGATGTCTTCGGCAGCGGCATGTATCAACATGTGCTTTTTCAACAGATCTTTCTGATTGCTCCTGTACGAACACTCCGGACAGTGAAGCCAAACGACGTCTTCGGCGGCAGCGTGTTGCAACATGTGCACTTTCAAGCGGCTGCGTGAAGTTGGCGGACGACTTGAAGCACTAATGTTGAAACTTCGCATATGCTTAGTGCTTCATTAGTGCTTCATAGTGCTTCAAATCGCACAACCAGCGGACGTCTACAAAAAAAGTTATGGACCGCGGAAGTTTTTCCGCCAACTTCACACTTGGCGGACAACTTGAAGCACTAATGTTGAAACTTCGCCTGTGCTTAGTGCTTCATTGGTGCTTCATAGTGCTTCATGTGCGGCGACCAGCGGACGTCTCTAAAAAAAGTTACAGGCAAAAAACTGACTAATTCCAGGTGTGAAGTTGGCGGACGACTTGAAGCACTAATGTTGAAACTTCGTATATGTTTAGTGCTTCATTAGTGCTTCATAGTGCTTCATATCCCAAGGTCAGCGGACGTCTACGAAAAAAGTTATGGGCAATTTTAGTCTTTTGCCAAGCGTGAAGTTGGCGGACGACTTGAAGCACTAATGTTGAAACTTCACATACGTTTAGTGCTTCATTAGTGCTTCATAGTGCTTCATATCTCAAGGTCAGCGGACGTCTACAAAGAAAGTTATGGCCAATTTAAGCTTTTTGCCAAGCGTGAAGTTGGCGGACGACTTGAAGCACTAATGTTGAAACTTCGCATATGTTTAGTGCTCCATTAGTGCTTCATAGCGCTTCACATCGCACAACCAGCGGACGTCTATGAAAAAAGTTATGGACTGATAAAGGCCTTGGCAAAACGTGACGTCATGCAGACGTTCTCGAGAGAAAGAGGAAAGCAGGTACACGCCTGGGCGAGAGTGAGGCAGTACGACGGACTGATAAAAGTCCTTGGCAAAACGTAGCAATCAAGTTGCCGAACGACTTAATATTGAATAATAGGTACCAATGTTGAAACTTGGCATGCACTTAGTGTAATTCAATGGAATACTTCCTATTCATAAAATTCTTTTGCGAATGAACCTGATATGAACTAGATTTTTTGGATTTGAGTCGTGCTCGTCATTATCTTGAGAATGAATAAAAATTCAAAACAGGCATCGCGAAATGTTAATTTTATTCCTGTGTCTCTTTTGAAGAGATCACTGAAATCTATACAGAGAAAAATAATTGCATATAAAAATGAATACGAATACCTAACCGTAGTAACTCCACCGTTTATTAAGTCATTTTCTCGGCTATTTCGTTATGGCCCAGTACCTACATACCTACACCTTTGAAGTAGGTACCTAAGTAACCTTTGTATGACCTCTGATGTGTATATGGCTGTCGATCTATAGGTACCTACGGTCCGAAACGGTAAAGTGCCGATGCCCGGCTATTATGCATCTCAGTGAATGCACTACAAAGTCACAACAAGACCCTCGTCGTGAAAAGGAGATTGTTTTGTTCATTCATGCCGATTTCCGATGCAATATTTGCATTTAATTTTTCAACCGCGGGTTCCACCAAAAAACATGAGTGGTATAAGCTGATACGAGATTAAACTCAAATATGAATGGATAGTCCCTAAAAGCGCACGTCCAAATGCACTTTTAGCTTAAAAGCGAGATTTGAATACGGTCCCTAATCTTTTAGATATTGAAACTATTTATTACTTGCAACAAAATAGTTCCCTCATAAACAACCTTTTTCTTTGAAAGTGAGAAACTCTCGTCCCATTCTCTAACGCTTTTACCATCTCCCGCCATAAAAAATAGGTCTCGCATACCTACCTTCCTCTACAATATCCTCTAGGACCTCTCAGTGGGTGGTATGAATTATGAAACGTGACCGAACAACCCCCAAGTCTAGATTTTCATACCTAATACCTACCCATAATAGGTATTTGAAATTTTACTGCATAAGATCGTTTGTTTGATAAGAAAAACATTAGAAAACATTAGGTACGTTCAAGGGTAGGTACGTTACATGTCTGTACCGGGACTTCTCATCGTAGCATCCTTCCAGCAAGCACAATTCAAGATAATTTGGTACCTACCTATTTTATGTAAAAGTGCCTTATTGTTAATGCCATGTAATAATTATGTAAGTAGTACCTGGGTAAATTAAATTGCCCAAAAATGAAAAATATGTTCTTTTTCCTCATCGGCTTTTGCCATAAGAGCCTGTCCATTTATTTATTAAATAGTTTTGTAGGTACATGAAAAAGTGCGATTGCGGACAACAAAACATCCATACTTTTCACCGGTAGGCAATAGCTGACCGGCAATCAGATCCGGCCTAGTTCGGATGTATAACAATTAAATAGCAATAACATACTTATTTGCGGGAGAAAAAAGTGAGAAAAATCTCATAAACAATCAATATTCCATTTTTAGATTGCTTTTGAAAAAGAAAAAAATCTGTTGTGCCACGATACTTTTCCGACTAGTTAGTATCCAGGAACCTATAGACATTTCTTTGAAAATTACAAAAATTTCCAGGAAAATTCAAATTTTCCGGAAAAATCTTACGTAAAGCCTTTATTGTTTATTACAACCATGGATTACAACCACACAAGAGTCATAGGACTATTGAAACAGTGTCGTGGGGTCTCTGGATTACGTTGGGTTTTGCAGTCTCCATATTCTCTGGCTCCAGTCTTCTTTCTTTTTTTATCAAATCAGCTGAGTGTAAAAATCAGCTTAAGTTTCATTTCCGATATATAAATCAGATTTGCATTTTTTTCTGGAAAAACCTTGGAAAAAATGGTTGGAAAACGTTTTTAGAGTACCAGTTAGCTCTTGCTTAAAAAATTGGTGAAATTTTGTTTACGGGAGAAAAAGTTGGAAATCTGCAGTTTTCTCAGGGGGCACTCGAAAACCGTTGGTCGGTTTCAAAATTTTTCAGTGGTTACCTAGGTAGGTATCTGAAACCCACTTACTTGAATCAAAAAGCTAATTCAAATTTAAAAACATAAAACATACTTTTTTCTTTGTGTTTTTGGCCTTGGAAAAAAGGTACTGTTATGTAGGTAGTACATACAACTCGTACAAGAATAAAGTACCAATAAGTATACTTTCAAAAATTGTCGTTAAATTTTTTTCATAGAAACGAAAGTTTACACCAACCGGGGCTACCTTACGCTCGATTCATCGGCTTTTATTAATTCTTTCCCCGTTTGTTTTCGACCCGCTTATGCGGTAGGCTTCAAGCATAATTACTCCATTATGTTCACTAACTAGCAACGGGCATAATAAAAAGCGGAACATTATTAATCTTTGGCAACGTAATTTAAAATATACAGGGTGTCCGTTTTTCAAGGCTAAGCATAGGTATCTCGCTTATCTTCAGAGATACAGAGTCGGTTAAATTAGAAAAAAGTTGCGCATTTTTATGACGATCAATGATCCAAAAAGATATTTGACTTGTCAGTTTTAGTTTCCGAGATATCGAGAAAAAATAGAAATTTGTAATTTTTGTTTTAATTTTTTATTTGAAAAACGGTTGGAGGTAGCGTTTTCTAATGGAGACACTTTTTCAAGGGGAATTCATTGTTGCTAAAATCTTTATTCTAGCTTTCAAAACAACTGAGATATGACATTCAACTTTTTTTTCTCTTATGGGCGCCATATTGGATTTTGACATTTTTGAATACAATATTTTTTCCTGGTTACAACGATGTGTCACATGCCACTGTTGAATTCATGCTTTTGGGCAAAAAAATATTTTTTTATTTTTCAAAGAGTGCTTTGGGAACAAAATCAGCACCGACAATAAAAAAAACGTAAATGTTGAACATTTATTCAACAGTGACATGTGGCACATCGTTGTAACCAGAAAAGAATACCGTATTCAAAAATATCAAAATCCAATATGGCGCCCATTAGAGCAAAAAGGTGAATGTCGTATCTCGGTTGTTTTGAAAGCTAGAATAAAGATTTTGGCAGCTTTGAATTCCCCTTGAAAAAGTGCTCTGACAATGTCTAGATTAGAAAAGGCCACCTTCAACCGTTTTTTGAATAAAAAATAAAAACAAAAATTCAAATTCCTGTTTTCTCACGATATCTCAACAACTGAAATCGATACGTCAAATTTCTTTTTGGATCATTGATTGTCATGAAAATTCGCAACTTTTTCCTAATTTAACCGACTTTGTATCTCTCAAGATAAGCGAGATACCCATGGTTAGCCTCGAAAAACGGACACCCTGTATAGGTAGAGACTCGGACTCCAGGAAGGGTTTGAAATTCTCGAGAAAATTCTTCATTTGCAAAAGGTGAAAAGTCACGTGATGGGCAATTTTATTCTTTCTTGTATTCCATATGTAATAATAATAATAAATGCTTTTATTACACATACCAACAATCAACATACATAATACCTATATAATGAACAATAAACTAATAATAATAAATAAGGGGTATGAGTAAAAGGCAGGGTTCAGACTTTTTGGCTGCTCTACCACCCAACCAAAATACAATTTTGAAATATTAGGTACAGAACAGAATCTGAAACATAACAGGGATAAGTTACAATATGGAGATCTCATTACTGATCAGCTTTTTTTTTATTATCAATTTTAAAGAAGGAATACTTAAGCCTTTGAAACCATGAAGAATAGAGTTATAAATTTCACCAATCCTATATGGAAAAGAGCACTGAAATAATTCCAAATTAAATTTCGAAATTTTGATGAGGTGTTTTTGACGAGTATTAACTTGATGAACATCGTTTATGAAAATGAGTTTGATATTGAAGTAAGATGGTCTCCTGAGTTGCATGATTTTATAATACAGGGTGGCGGTGTGAAGAAATC
Organism: Anaspis maculata; assembly: GCA_949128115.1. Lineage (NCBI taxonomy): Eukaryota > Metazoa > Arthropoda > Insecta > Coleoptera > Scraptiidae > Anaspis > Anaspis maculata. The sequence continues at coordinate 2,430,647 of OX421962.1, forward strand.
TTCTCTCATTCATTCTGAGTACTCCCAATTCTACAAATTTATGCGAAATATGGTCAAATTTTCTAATTCCACAAATCAGCCTGACGCAAGAATTCTGCATCTTCTGTATCCGACCTATTAAATTATATCCTAATAAAACTTGAATACTTACGTCTTTTAATTAAACTTTGGCTATGCCCGTGAAGGATTTATTGTGGTTTTTTTTCTTGTGCGTGCAAGAATTCCTTGGTCTGCCGAGAGAGATCATTCGCATAACTTCGTACTGTCTCACTCTCGCCCAGGCGTGTCTGCTTTTCTCTCTCTCTCTCGAGAATGTCTGCATGACGTCACGTTTTGCCAAGGCCTTTATCAGTCCATAACTTTTTTCATAGACGTCCGCTGGTGACGCGATGTGAAGCACTATGAAGCACTAATGAAGCACTGAACATATGCGAAGTTTCAACATTAGTGCTTCAAGTCGTCCGCCAACTTCACGCTTGGCAAAAAGCTTAAATTGGTCATAACTTTTTTTGTCGACGTCCGCTGACCTTGGGATATGAAGCACTATGAAGCACTAATGAAGCACTAAACGTATGTGAAATTTCAACATTAGTGCTTTAAGTCGTCCGCCAACTTCACGCTTGGCAAAAGACTTAAATTGGCCATAACTTTTTTCGTAGACGTCCGCTGACCTTGGGATATGAAGCACTATGAAGCACTAATGAAGCAACTAAACATATGCGAAGTTTCAACATTAGTGCTTCAAGTCGTCCGCCAACTTCACGCTTGGCAAAAGACTAAAATTGCCCATAACTTTTTTCGTAGACGTCCGCTGACCTTGGGATATGAAGCACTATGAAGCACTAATGAAGCACTAAACATATACGAAGTTTCAACATTAGTGCTTCAAGTCGTCCGCCAACTTCACACCTGGAATTAGTCAGTTTTTTGCCTGTAACTTTTTTGAGAGACGTCCGCTAGTCGCCGCACATGAAGCACTATGAAGCACTAATGAAGCACTAAGCACAGGCGAAGTTTCAACATTAGTGCTTCAAGTTGTCCGCCAAGTGTGAAGTTGGCGGAAAAACTTTCCTGGTCCATAACTTTTTTTGTAGACGTCCGCTGGTTGTGTGATATGAAGCACTATGAAGCACTAATGAAGCACTAAGCATATACGAAGTTTCAACATTAGTGCTTCAAGTCGTCCGCCAACTTCACGGAGCCCTTTCAAGCCGCCTTTCCGGTTCGTTTTATACGAACACTTTGCACATTGGAACCAATCGATGTCTTCGGCGGCAGCGTGCGTCAACATGTGCGTCTTCAAAGGCCCTTTCCGGTTGGTTTTATACGAACACTCCGTACATTCAAACCAAACGATGTCTTCACCGGCGGCGTGTTTAGTTGACATGTGTAGTTTCAAGTTTCTTTTCCGAGTAGTTTCATACGGACACTCCGCACACTGGAACCGAACGATGTCTTCGACGGCGGCATGTTTCAACATGTGCATCTTGTAATTGCTGCTGTACCTGGTTCTATACGGGCACGTTGCACACTGAAACCAAACGGCGTCTTCAGCAGCGGCGTGTTTCAACATGTGCCTTTTCAAGAGCTCTTTCTGGTTGGTTCTGTAGGAACACCCCGGTTGCTGACACCAAACGACCTTTTCAGTGACGGCATGTTTCGACATGTGCGTTCTCAAATTCCCTTTTCGGTTGGATTTGTACGAACACTTTGCACATTGGAACCAGTCGGTGTCTTCAGCGGCTGAATGCCTCAACATGTGCACTTTCAAGCTGTGTTTCAGGTTGGTTTTGAACGAACACTGTCCACATTCAAACCAAATGGTGTCTTCGGCGGCGGTGTGTTTCCTCATGTGCGTCTTCAAATTGTTATTGTACTTGGTTCTGAACGAACACTTCGCACAACGGAACCAAACGACGTCCTCGGCGGCGGCATGTTTCCTCATGTGCGCTTTCAAATCTCCCATTCGCTTGGTTTTATGCGAACACTTTGCGCATTGAAACCATTTCATCTTTTGATAGCATGAATGAGTTGGCATGTCATTGTGCTCTTTCAAATTGTCTTTTCGCTTGAGTTTGGCCAGTTTCGCTGCCAATCGATGGGAATCCGCGTGTTTCACCAAAAGCAAAGCAGAATGGGGTACTTGCCTAATTTTTTTTTATTGGCTTAATCGATAGTATGGTTAAAAATAATGTACCCGTATTTTTTCTTTTTCCTAAATTCCCAAAATTGCGGCCCCAATGCGTGTTTTAAAAATATATTTGTGACGTCACAAATATATTAGATATAGAACATAGAAGGGCTCTTTTTCCTCGTTGGGTTGGCAATGATATAACGTCGTCAAGGTGCCGTTTTCAAACAACAACAAGATCGGAGTCTGACTGACAACGTCAAACCGCCGACCGTAATTTCTTCCTGTGCCCTTTTTTTGCCTTTGACTGCTTTGATCGAGGCTTTGATCTACGCGGTAAGTACCTACTCGTTTTGCTCATTTCTTGTTCAACCCAACTAGTCTCTTTCTTTAGTCTTCAGTGCTGTCCACCTAAAAGCCTTTCGCATGTTTGTCACCCGTGCTCTGACCTGGCTGACCCTCGGCTTCATTTTGGACATCAGTGTTCCTGCTCCCCACATTTCATTTGGAGATCCATCGCGTCCTCCTCACATGGATCTCTTGTAGCTCTAAAGTATTACCTATCCGGAATTGTATGCTAATGATGAACCTATAAAAGCTCACTGTTCATGTTCGGCCTCTTATTTCTGTGCTATTTGGTGATCCTCCAGATTTTCCCCTGGAAATAAATTATATCGACTGAGACAGTGTTATAAGAGGTTTCTGGAGTCAGTTTCTACGAAACATTGTTCGATTTTATTGTCTAAATGCTCACGGTAAGAGAATTCGATATAGGAAACCGGTTTTGCGATAGCATGTTCAAAATGACAGTGTCACAGTGACATCCCTGACATTCTTGATTATTCCATTGTCACACAGTCAGACCAACCCCACTCAAAATCCCTGTCCTGGCGAGAAGCTTTTAGGAGGATTTTTCAAAATCGTTTTTTTCTGTAGAAAACGACGGGATTTTTGTGAAATTCTCAGTAGAGTCCCCTTATCACTTATACTAGCAATCAAAGGTATTTCCAGCTAAATCTATTCCATTGGCAAGTACCCCATTGGACCTGAATTTGCAATAGTCGCATTTGTGTTTGTAGTGTTCGTACAAGTCCCAATTGTAATAATCCCCGAATTCGCAATGAATGCACGAAAACTGCTCGTGTTTTACGAAGGCATGGTACAATTCCTGCGCGTTAACATTTTTGTGGGCCCTTCGAATGTGGTGTTCCAGTTGAAACTTGAGTTCAAACTCATATGAACATTGTTGACACCGATGTATCTCCTCCATGACCGTCGAGCTATGGAAAAGCCGCTATCAGTCCAACTCATAGGTATCTACTTAGGTATTTTCATAGAGGCACCACCTACCAAAAGTACCAAACTTCCTACTAGGTGGAGTACGAATTTTGAATGAATAAATATTAAAGTAGGTACACTACGAGATGCACATCAAGATGATCACCATTTTGTCAACCACCGCGCACCTCCGTGCGCATGACATCATTGACATAAGCATAAGGTACGTCAGTTATCAGTAGGCAAATTTTCACCGAGTGAATGTAATGGGCGTTTTCCATTTACCGACACAAGTACAAATCGACACAAATGCGTTCCATTTGATCTGTGTTCCTTTGTCTCATCGACACAAGCTAACACAAGCTGACACAAACTGACACAAACTGACACAAATGTTTTAAATGGAAAGCGCCCAATGATGAGAGCGGAAATCACGCCATGTTGTTTGAGTGCGTGCTTTCCACCTAGCCCCAAGTTCGGTACACCTGCCATTTACGCATGTGCGGGTTCCAAACGGTGCTTTCCATCTACGTGTTCCTACTCGGTTCTGCGCCGTTCATTGGATCACCTAAAATTTTGTGCCACACCATGAAACATTTGCCGTCTGGTGGTATTTGTACCGTCTAGGTGGAAAGCACCCATTGTCACATCACTAATGGGCGCTTTCCATTTAAAACATTTGTGTCGGTTTGTGTCAACTTGTGTCGATGAAAGAAAGGAACACAGATCAAATGGAACGCATTTGAGTCGATTTGTGTCGACACAAGTCGACTTGTGTCGGTAAATGGAAAACGCCCACTCTCATCAGAGCAACATCATTACAATGTCAAAAGTGTCAATCGTCAAATGTACGTCAAAACTGTTGTAAGTATCCAGTGATGTGATTTACCGGGTAGGTGGGTAAATATGAACTGGGTATTTACCCGGTATTTTCCCGAGCGATATTCAAATACCCTACCCAGTTTGACAGAAAAGTTGACACTGTTGACAGCTCGGTTGACACCGCATGCGTTAAAATTTAAGGTGTTTTCCATCTAGTCCAGAAATTATTTTTGTTCGCTATTTGTTCTACAATTCCTGGACTAGATGGGAAGCACACCTTAAATTTAAACGCATTCGGAATCAATTTTATTATTTAAAATCAATTTTAACGTGTCAGAAATGAAACATGAATGAAACAGAGAGACAGATGACAGCACGTCATTTTTGACGTGGATACGTCTATGTTTGCGATCCATAAGGGGGGGGTCATTTCATGAACAGGAGTATAGGGAACCTGATTATCACGTGACCGGCCGGCCGGCGTAAGGGAAGCGCATTCTGGCGAACCGTTTGTTTACTCACAGGCCTCGCGGAGTCAAGGACTGACAGCTGTCGGCATCGCGGAAGGCCATAGGCGTCCGTCCCAACGGGCTGTAGCTGTCACAAACGTCAGATGTGTTCATTTTGGTACCCAGAGCCTGTCCAGAGCCATTTGTATGTAGAAAATGTACAGAGAAAGTATCCATCACCTGCTGTTGTGTTTGATGGGTACAGCGACCAACCCGCAGCACCAAAGGAGAAGAGCAGAGACGACGTGCTGCTATGAAGTCTTGTCCAAATATGATTTTCGGTGAGCAGGCAACAGCAACCGCCTCAGAGGAGTTTTGAAGCAACGATCTAAACAAATTTGGGTTTATAGACATGCTGAGATTGCTGGGGACGCGCTTCGAGCAGCAAGGAGTAGGAGTTGGGCAGGCACCTAACGTTGCCGACTTCGTAATCGTCAATACAGCCCTAGAAGTGGCATCATCAGGAAACACTGCCATCATCGTCGACAACACCGTCTCCACGTAATGCTCATTGCCCTCGCCCATCTCGGTGACCGTGTCCTCATGCTGCAACCTGACACCAGTAAGATACAGCGCAGAATGCTGATATGGAAGACATAGTTAGCGCATGCTGTATCTTGGTGTGACAAGACAAGGGCGTTGTATGGAAAGGGGAAGAAAAAGACGTACTCCTAAGGCGTAAGGCGAGCACTGCAATCTACAGCAAGTCAAAACATTCGAAGACCTGGAAGACCATGAAGCACACCCGAGAAAGTCCGATAAAATTGACTGGTGGGTTCTCATGGCCCAAGGACTCACTGAACCAAAAATCAGCTTTAGGCGAATTTGTTCCCGGTATTTATGGTATAAAGTCTACATAGATTGACTGGACTAGGTAATGTGAGACAGAATGACAGCAACAGCACCGGACCCCGCAAATTTCCTGCTTGCTCCGCTCATGGTCAACTTTGACAAATAGCTGAATTTTATCCCCTCCCGTCGGCCCCTAGTAACGGATGATTGCGTAACCCTTGTACAGCCAAAGCTGTCGATAATCTAGCAACCCTACAGGAGTATATGGACGACCGCCATCTGTTGGTGCAGTTGTGAACGGAGCCGGTAAGTATGAAGTCTACTAAAATAGAATGGTGTCAAATTGGTTGTATACCTACATACCTTCTTGTCTGTTCTTGTCTGTGTAACGAAAGGTAATCTACCTATCGACAATAATCAATATCAATGTAAGTACCTACCTATATGAAAAAAAAAAATTAAGAAGGTTCCCGGTTTTACCTGAAGAGCGTGTTTTTGAAGCCACAAGGGCTGGAAGTTTCGCCTCCTAGAAATTTCTAGAACAGTCCAGAACATTCCAGCGTACTCGAGATCATTCCGCAACATTTCTGAATGTTCCGATATGTCCTGAAATATTCGGGAATAGCCTGAACATCAGTTCAGAACGTTCGAGAGTATTCGAGATTATTCCAGAACATTTCAGAATGTTCCGGTATGTTCTGGAATGTTCGAGAATGGTCTGGAACGCTCGGAAACAACCTGGAACGTTACAGATTATTGTGTAAAATTTGAGATCATTTCACAGCACTCCAGAATGCTCCGGTGTGCTCTGGAATGTTCGAGAATAGTCTGGAACGTTCGAAAACATCCCGGAACATTCCGGATCATTGTGGAACATGCGAGATCATTCCACAACATTTCATAATGTTCCCATTTGTTCTGGAATATTTGAGAACAGTCTGAACATTTCTCCAAAACCTTTGATAGTATTCAAGAGTATTCCACAACATTCCAGAATGTTCCGGTATGTTGTGTAATGTTCAGGAATAGTCTGGAACGTCCGGACAAATCCCGAAACGTTCCAGATTATTGTGTAACATACGAGATCATTCCACAGCATTCCAGAATGCTCTGGTATGTTCTGGAATGTTCGTGAATAGTCTGGAACATTCAAAAATATCCCAGAACATTCGAGATCATTCCACAGCGTTTCAGAATGTTCTGGAATGTCCGGGAAGTTTGGCCCCCAGAAATTTCTGGGACAGTCCAGAGTATTCAAGAGGATTCGAGATAATTCCACAACATTTCAGAATGTTCCGGTATGTTCTGGAATATTCGGGAATAGTCTGGAACGTTCGAAAACATCCCGGAACATTCAAGACCATTGTGGAACCTTCGAAATTGCCCCAATACCCTCCTACACATAGACGTATCCACGTAAAACTTGCAGCTGTATCTAGCTATAGCTCGAGCTACAGCTGGTACCCGAGCGTAGCGAGAGCGCTCTTTTTCGCATCCGTTTCCTGTGTGTTTTTCGATGGCACAAAATTTTAGATGACCCACGGGAAGGCACAGAACCGGGTTAAAACACGTACTCAGATGAAAAGCACCGTTTGGCACCCGCACATGCGTAAATGGCAGGTGTACCAAACTTGATGGAGCTAGGTGGGAAGCACCCACTAATAACTGACGTACCTACTCTATGTCAATAGGTCATTTCGTTGGGGCTGCGCATATGTGGCGCGAATTTCCTAGTTTCGTACATGATATTGAAAATTAACACTAGAAAATCTTGCAGTGCACCTAAAATTCCCCAAATAATTTGGGGTGAATGTAAAATTGACAGCCAGGAACCAGTAGCTGGTCAGGGGGGTAGACAGAGCATGCATGGCCATTCAATAACTGACTGCTGTGTACGAAAGTTTTCAAAATTTGACGCTTTTACGCATGCGCCCACCCCACCGGCCCAAACGAAATAGCCTATTATATCATGCGCAAGGAGGTACGCGGTGGTTCACAAAATGGTGTTCATTTTGATATGCATCTTGTAGTGTAACATTTTGTAACGGTCCAAAACAGCCGTTGAGAATTTCACTTGTGGCTACACCAAAAATAAACACTAGAAACGTTGCTACTCTCTGCGAGTTCAAGTTGTTTTCGGATCAAAGAACTTGATTGCCTGACTTGATCTGACCGGGTCTTGGAAAAAAAACTGGGACCTGACTTTTGTTCTTTAAGTTCTCTTATCGATGAGTTATCCTGTCGATAAGTTGTCCTGACGGTGAATTGCCTGTCGGCGAGTTGGCCTTGTCGGCGAGTTGTCCTGTTGTCGAGTTGTTTATTTATTTTTTATTCAATCGACTTATTTAACGAGGCGACATTCAGCTACTAGCTGTTCTACCATGCAACCTCGGGGACAGAACAAAATATCCTTGAACGTCGCGGGATTCGAACCCGTACAGTGCAGCGCGAGTGGGTCAGCTTGCCATCACCTATACCACTCGGCCACGAACCACTCCTTTGTCGTGTTGTCTTGTCGTTGATTTGTCTTTTCGTTCAGTTGTCTTTTCAGTCAGTTATCTTGTCGATGAGTTTGGTGTCGATGAGTTATACCAAACCCATTCTTCAAAAATATGAGGGGGTCCACCATAGGCGCATGAAGGGTGCCATCATGGGCGCATATGTGCCGATGATGGCCCGCTTTCCAGTTTGAAGAAAAAACGGCATAATTTCAGCTTATCTGTTTTTTGTTGAAAAAAACAATCATTAGTTGAAAACTACAACTGATAAGGAACATAATACATACCAAGCAGGGTTCAAAAAGTGATCAATTGAGAAAGCTATGGAACAACTCCCTTAGGGGGTCCAACATAGGCACTCTTCCCCTAGGTATTTGAAGGTGACGTGTTCATTGTTCATCCGAACTGAATGATCCGTAAAATATTCGTCTAGTTCCAATCTCCATATAGTACAGGCCAGTTAGAATAAAAACTGGCTCAACCTGGAAATTTCAAATAACAAGCTGAAATTTTGGGGATATGTTCAGAAAGCTACTGTGAACAAACCCTGAAAAGTCCCAAAAAATCCCACTTGGGCAAACGCCGCCATCTTGATTTCTAACATGATCTCAACTTTTTCTCAGTTTTTACAGTTTTATTTCAATTTTTCGTTACAACTGAACTAAGTATACATTTTATAATTAAATAGGGTAAAAAGATTCCTCTATATCCCATACACTTTTCATTTCCAGTAGGTACAATGACTTTTTGGAGCAAAAATAGAGTGATAAGCTGGAGCGCTGGGAACACACGGCCGATGGCCGCTGATGAATAGTTTCACCCCAAAACTTTGCAGGTACCATCAGCTAAAGCTCCTCAGCTTGTCACTTTATTTTTGCTCCAAAAAGTCATTCCACAGAAAATAGAAAGTGTATATGGGATATAGCTGATACGCCGGCGCCTCGCAACGGGAGAATCCGCATAGTGATGCGTATACTCCTCTCCATCTCTATGTCTCTATGTCTTCAGCACATAGCTGAATTTTATCATCCTAGTCTACCTACACCGACCTTTTGCTGCAGCCATGGCCAGTGCAGAAACCACACTCATTATCAAAGACTTATTATGGGTCAATTATGGCCCCGGTTCTTGATTCGATGTTTTAGACTTGTATTCCCCATCCGAGTTGTTACGGGTTTTACATAGTCTCTTTGCTCATGATGGTTAATGCGGTTTTTAAAGGAATGAATTAGATCAGGCATTCTTGTGCCCCACATGTTGTCAAATCAGTCCACCAAAATCATCATCATCAATGAGTAAGAGGTTCGCTCCTGGCAGCTTGCCAAACTAAGTTTGTACCATTTCAAAAATTATAAGGGGTTCTTTGCCATCAAATGCTTGGAAAGAGTATATGGCCACAAGATTCACCTGGAAGTAATTTGATAGGATTTGGTGCTGACACTGTTTTATAGTCTCTGATAGTTCAACGCAGAAAGAACGATAAAGGCTCAAAAAATTTCAGGTTGAAATTTTTGTGGTTGTTCCCTTCTTTCTCCTATATACAGGGGCTACAGGGTTGGCGCCGATGGCTACACTTGTAAATTGGAAGAGTATATTTCAAACATCCACTGTGCCAAGTGTCATGTTACAACCATAAAGTGCAGGGTGCTTTCGCCTACTGCCCTGATCGAGGTCCAAATATAGTTTAAATTCCCCTTTCCTACTCTAGAACGTCTTTCTCGTCATTTATGCCACAAGTGGACACATCTCACCCGTTTTTCTTACCATTCTTAGCATCACTGTTAACATCAAATTTCATCAAATTATTTCCATGCCAATTCCCACCTTCCGTGGTAATAGATTTTTCTCAAAATGCATTCGATAACGATGAAACCGAGGATGAAACTTTATATAAATATTCTTGCAATTTTCACACTGGCATGGACAAACGTTTTCACCGATGATGATAAATTTTTGTTGATGACTTGAAAAAATGTGAGGCAGGCATAAAACTGCCTGACGTAAAAATTCTCCCTTTCGAAAGCCATCTTAGCCATCATGAGCAAAGAAAGTCAAGACAATGTTTACTCTACAATAAGGAAGCAGTTCTCAATGTTGAGATTAAGTACTGTTTTGTGGAAAAATGATTGTACTTCACCAACCTTTCAAGTACCAGTCACTTTCTTAATTATTTTGTGAATAGTGAACGCAAGATGGCTCTCGGGAGGAGAAAAATAGAAAATGTCTTTTTTCAGGGGATAGGCCTAGGCACTGGCTATCGATCATTTTCAATTTGTTACATTACTGAATAAAGAACTATGAAGTTTCAATACGATACTTTGATAATATATATTCAATAGAATATTTCAGGAACGCTTCAGTACATCTGAAATGGTTTGATGGAGCTTCATGGGCATGAACAGCAGGCTATATGTTTACGCGACTCTACCTCTTTCGGTTCATGAGTTACATTTTTTTCTTTTTCCTTTTTCTTTTCCAGCCTGTATTCAGAGCTGCATGTTTGTCGCCGATGGCTACACTTCTGGTCCATGGTTATGGTCTATACAACAACTATATGCCAAGTGGCATGTTTCAACGATAAAATACTGGGTGCTTTCGCCTAACATCTGGACTCTTATAACAAGATCTCCATTTTTTATATTTTGTCATTTTTGTGTGTTGAAATTGTGATTTTGAGTTGAAATTATGATTTATAAATTTTGAGTTACGCTTATCCACTCCTTAAAACCTCTGGAGAAGCAAAAATTTATAAAGAGCGATTCGCTGTGATGTTTTGTTGATGAACAGGCGACTAAAAACAAAAAAAAATTAAAGTAGGATGAAAAATCAAGATATCGGCGTTTGCCCAAATGGGATTTCTGGGGACTTTTGAGGGTTTGTTTCTACTGAGTCTATGAAGATGCCCTCCAAATTTCAGCTCGTTATTTGAAATTTCCGGGTAGATATCTAACTGGCCTGTACTAATAGTGCCAGTTTTGATTTTGATTGTTGTAGTGAGAATAATCGTGAGAACAGTCACTTCAAGGTTCATGATCGGTTACTACCTACCTATCTTGAATTTGGTGCCGAATAACTATGGCCGCAAATTTTTCGTAGCCACACAATATTCAATGAGCCTTATGAATAAAGATAGAGCAATTGCTTTTGCTTGATTTCCTGTTATAAAAAAATTCTTAAAAAATCAGAAACTTCAAGTAATTCCTTGATTCAGGTTTCATTGGACATTTGAGTAACTGATTGAAATAATAACAATGGTTCCAAGTCTCATTTCCAAATGTTCTTCGTTTTTTGCTGCTGGATTTTAAGCAAAAGCAATAGCTTCATCTTTATTCATAAGGCCCAATGATTCTTCTTCTATTGCGCTGTAGTTTTATTCCTAGAGAATTGAACACTTAGTTGGGAACGTTATGCAATTGATAGGTGTCTGTTGCCGATTGGTTATTGAGATAAGACGTTGCCAAACAAGTTTGCTGGAGCATTTTTTTAACAAAATGGTATGCGGGTGTATTGATAATGTCAATTTAGGCTGTTTTCTTGATGCATTCTTCCAGTCCAATGTGAACGCGATCATCTACAACACTGACTTGTCTGGAGATTCGTTCCAATATATTGTATAGGCTACATAAATAATATTATCACCGACTAAGTGCAGTTTGCAATTAAACTGGGGACAAGTAAAAATTTTACGGATAGATACAATAGTAAACAAAGTAATAAACTTATATTGTAGTAGTCTAGAGGGTGCTTTTAGCTTTCAATACAAACGGCGTCCTTGTATTTGTTATCTACAAAGGTACCAGACTGCTCACAGTTTCCACAGTAGAAAAAAGCAGATTTCATTCGAATAAATCGAGTCGAATTTCAACACGTTTATTTCAAACAACAAATATACAGCACCTAATTTCAACAATGTTGGTGTCAAAAGTTAATGATATATATTCAAATCTAGAAACAACTTCAAGCAACATGTTCAACACTCACAGCCTCCTAGTACCTCTACAACTAAAATTTCATAACCTATATTGATGATGCGGGGAGGAATATCGAGAAAATGTGTGATTTTTTGTGCGCTATTTCTTATTCCGATAATTTGGCATTTTTATATTATTACACTGTTGGAATACAGGGTGAAACACTCTGTGAGACATCTAAAGCTAGGTTCACAACCGTTTATTGATTTCAGCAAAGCATTTCATTTAGGCACACATGCTTTGGGGAGGGGGTCCTATAGTATACCATGTGAGCAACACTGATTGCCATTTATTTATATTTTATGTACCTAAAAATGTCGATTGGAAACTGCTTCTGGGGTGGATCCACAACGATCCAGAGCTTTGACAACAAGGGATGATTTCAGATCTAACGCGGCACGTTGAACAGCATTGCTAAAAACAAACATCACTTGCTAAAAATAGGTATGAAATGAGCAAAGACCCACTTGCGTGAGCACAAATCGAAAGCATACTTCCGATACATAATGTTATTTTTATTCCATCTGCCGCTTCTTGAGTGCAGGTAGCAGAGCCTTGCTGCATTCCGTTGAGTGCCCCGAATAATATTTTTACTACTGAATCCACCCTTAATAGTCAAACCGGCATGATAGCCATTTTGAGGTCTAGTACCTACATTTGGGAAGCTCTAAAAGTAGGTCGATGATAGTAAAGAGTACAGATTGTGCAAATATCAAGAGCTTACGTTAAGTATTCATAGTAAAGTGCAAAGATGGTAGATATTAGTAAAACGCTATTACTATACATTCTAGAGCTTGATAAAGAGATGTCTAAGTATGTCTAGAAATAAATAAGTACATAGTTTGGACGAATTGCATAGTAGCATTAGTGGCTCTTGTGTATGTGATTATCGGTTTTTAGATTGTTTTTTATTTGAGCTCTAGGGCTCTAGCTTGAAAACACTAGATTTTTTTTTGATATACCTACACAGCAAGCTGCAGTGATTTCTACAGTTGTTTGATTATTAAAAATCGCTTAATTCGCTACGAAAGGTGTAATAGCAGTCGTGTTTCGATAGATTGATGGATACAAGAGGATAAATATAACAATATCTTAGCAGTCTTCTATTCTTAAGGACATGTTTAGCTTCCAAGCACTTGTTTTATACCCTATTCTTCTTTTCTTTGATCATTCTATTTTGTCTAGCCTAAGGTAAAACTCGATGCCGATGTTACAAAAATCATGGCAACGTTTTCAAAATACTTTTTTTTTTTGGAAATTTTCATAAGCACTGAACAGTCTTCGTGCTGTAAAAAGCTTAAGTTCACAATATACGTATTCATTATATGGGTTTTAAGTCAGGTTGAAACCTCGGTTGAATCATCCATTTCTCAAGTAAAGACACGTATGCCTTTAGCTTGAACTTTATACAGCAACTTTAACAATAATAAAAAATACATAATAAGTATATAAAAGCAATAAGTATAAAAATATTTGCTTGCGCGCTTATAACCAGGTTTTTGCTAAAAACTCGATTTTTATCAACGCCCCAATATACCTAGGTACCTAAAAGTACATAATCGGTATTTTTATTCCAGCCTTTTCTCAAATAAAGTGGGTTTATCCAAATTTAAAGAACTGGAGGGATTGTCAAGAATACCAATACTGTATGTGACTATTTCGGTTTACCTGCTTATTTTTGGGAACCAAGAAAACCTAGCCTGGCCTAAAGTAACAAAAATAAATTCAACACAAGGCACATTGAAAGGTAGGTATGTTCAGATTCTTCGAGTATCCAGTTTGAACTCGCTCAAACACACCTCCAAATTGAGACGGTCTCATATAAAAAATACCGCTCTTCAAAAGTGGGTATACGCAGGAAGTAACAATAATCATGCAACGATAACAATAAGTATGAAGCTTCCGGTATTCTGCATGGAGTCAAGTGCTTCCGGAAACGCTCCTGCTGCAGGACTCTCCGGAAGCGGAGCTTATGCTCGCGGCCATCGAACGGTGGGTTCGCTGCTGCTGGTGCGGATGAAGACTGGCGTAGTACTCGGCCGTGGGTGGAAGCACGTTTTCGAGGTAGGCGCCGGAAACGTTGCCCACCGGCGAGTAGTGGGCCACCACGACGATCTTGCCGGACCTCGAACGCGCCTTGCCCACTCCGAAGCGTCTCGAGGAGACCCAGACCAGCTGCGTAAAGTGACCTGAGAACAGTGGAGGTTTCACATGGTATTCATTTGTATTGAAAAAACACAAAGTCAGCTTTTTAATGGAGAAAAAGGTTAGATTTGGGAAGCTGAAGAAAGCTGATCACAATAAACTGCCGAATAGAGGCATATTGGGAGAATTGGTAGCCTAGAATTGCTTTCAAGTTCAGGTATAGCTGGAACATTCAAGACCTTTTGCATCTGGAACGGAAAATGTGATTTCCGCACGCCGCCATACCATCCACAGTTGAATGGGCAGGCTGAACTTGGGCGGAAGCATGATAGCATAGTTAGCTTTTTAGGGAGAAAGAGGTTAGATCTGTTACATTTGGAAAGCTGAAAATGGCTATTTGGAGTAAACTGCCAAATATAGGCATATTTAAAGAATTGGTAACCTAAGATAGTTCTCGAGCTTAGGTACAGCCGGAACAATCAAGACCATTTGCATCGAGAACAGAAAATGTCATCTCCGCACGCCGCCATATAATCCACATTCAAATGGGCAGGCTGAACTTGGGCAGAAGCATGATAACACAGATAGCTCTTGAAAAGTAAAAGAAGGTGAGATCTATTATATTTGAAAAGCTGAAAATGGCTATTGAGAGTAAACTGCCAAATAAAAGCATATTGGAAGAATTGGCAACCTAACATTGCTAAGTTTGGGTACAGCCGAAACATCCAAGATCTTATGCATCGAGAACAAAAAATGTCATCTCCGCACGCCACCATATCATCCACATTCAAATGTGCAGGCTGAACAGGCAGGAGCATGATAGCATGGATAACTTTTTAAGGGGGAAAAATGTTAGATCTGTTAGATTTGAAAAGCTGAAAATGGCTGTTTAAAGTAAACTGCCGAATAAAGGGTGCTAGGACAATTCTTCGCGGACAATTCTTCGCCGGAGAATTCTTCGCCGGACAATTCTTGGCAAGCATTGCGCCCGCGCATGACCGGGCTTATTGGGGCTCTGAAAGACACTTCAAGACAGAAGGGGGCTCAGCAAGACTTTGAATCCTACAATGTATACACAAGTGAGAATGAGGCCCTGAATATCACAAAAAGACCAGGCAGGGCTCACTAGGGCCCTCAACGATACTTGAAGACACAAGGGGGCTAGAAGGGCTCAAATCGCCACAATGTAGACACAAGACTAGATAGAGCTTCGAATAACACAAAAAGGTATGAGGGGCTCAATGGAGCTCCAAAAGACATTAGAAGACACAAGGGTACTCAGCAGGGCCTAAACTATTACAATGCAAACCAAGAGAAAATAGGGATAGGGCTGTGAATATCGCAAGAAGAATTGATGGAGCTCACTAGAGCTCCGAATGACACTTGAAGGCACAATGGGCCTATAGGGCTCCGATCAACACATGAAGACACACAGTAGCTGACTGGAGCTCCGAAACAAAGACACTGGTTGAAAAGGGGCTCAACAGGACTACAAATGACACATTAAAACACAGGGGGGCCTAAAAGGGCTCTGAGAAACCTAGAAAGGCACAAGGGAGCTTTCTCAGATGCCAGAAATATCGAGAGGTCAGAAGGGGGTCACCGGGGTTCCAAACGATAATTGTAGACACAAGGGAGCTCATTAGGATTCCAAACGATACTTGAAGATACAAGGGGGCTCAGCAGGGTCTGAAACGCTTCAATGAAGATAAAAGCGAGGATAGGATTCTTATAATAGCAAGAAGGCCTGGCGGGGCTTACTAGGGCTTCAAAACTTTGAGACACAAAGGGAGCTCGGCGAGCCCTGTAGAACTTCGACCAACACATAAAGACTCATAGGAGCTAACTAGAGCTTCGAAAACTATCACAATGTAAGGAGGTGTTCAGCAGGGCTACAAGTGAAACATAAAGACACAGGAGGGGCACATAGGGTTCTGAAATACCTAATGAGGCACAAAGGAGCTTTCTAAGATTCCAGAAACTTCGAGAAATCTGAAGGGGGTCACCTGGTCTGCAAACGATAATTGAAGACACAAGGGGGCTTAATAGGGCTCCAAACGATACTTTCTCACATAGGGCGTTGAGAAACTCAACTAGCCACAGAGGAGCTTTCCAAGATTCTAAAAACTTCGAGAAATTGGAAGGGGGTCACCTGGTCTGCAAACGAGGAGTGAAGACACAAGGGAGCTAAATAGGGCTTCAAACGATACTTGATTTTATTTTTATTTATAATGTTTTTTCAACTCATCATTCACTTTATAACTCGTGAGTTACATATTATCATCATTACCTTTATCAGGTGCCTTGGCTTGGTTATACTTGAAGATATAAGAGGGCTCATAGAGCTTGAAACGCTTCAATGTAGACACAAGAGAGAAGAGGCCTCTAAAAATCGGACAAAGGCCCGGAGGGGCTCACTGGGGCTCCAAATGACACTTGGGGACACGAGGGGGCCCCGTAGAACTTTGATCAACACATAAAGTCTAACAGGAGCTAACTACAGGGTGATTCATGAGTGACCTTACATAGGCTAATGGGAGATAGAGGATTTCTAGGCGAGTCAGGATTCCACTGGAGAAATTTTGTTTTCTGCATTGATTACGAAGATACAGGGTGTTTTGTGTGTTTCGTATGAAACTTTGATAAGCGATATTTCTGAAACGGCTAGAGATATCTTCTTGAAATTCACCAGTAATATTTCTCTATTAGAACTTACCCCGAAGCCATACTGGGTAAGTCAAAATCCAGGACCGGGATTGAAAAAATGTGCCCTTTTTCATTTGATCAAAAAGTATATTTTTGTCTGCTTTTCTAGAAAACTGCTATCGGATTCAAAAAGCTAAGGAAAAATGCTTCAAGAATCACTCTTCAATTTAGATGGCACACCTAAACCGTTTCGACATAAAAATTGAAAATGAAATTTATGGGTAGGTTTCCATTTTTGATCGGACATAATGGACTCATTGTTTGATTGAATTCATTCAAATTCATTTTTTAGCTTGTCTCTGTAGAATAAAAGGGCTTGGTAGGAAGAAAAATTCTACAGCCGAAGATTTTTTTGACGACCAAATCGAGTCTAATATTTTGGTTTCACTCTCGATTTTGTCATAAGAAAAAATGGTCGGCTCTGGAATTTTCCTTTCAACTAAGCTATTCTATTCAACGGAGACAAGTCAAAAAATGAGTTTTGATGAATTCAATCGAACAATGAGTCGATCATGTCCGGTCAAAAATGGGAACTCACCCACAAATTTTGCTTTTAATTTTATTGTCGAAACGGTTAAGGTGTGCCATCTAAATTGAAGAGTGATTCTTGAACCATTTTTCCTTAGCTTTTCGGGTCCGATAGCAGTTTTTCAGAAAAGCAGTCAGAAAACGTTTTTTCTGATGAATCAATAAAGGGGCACCTTTTTTCTAGCCCGGCCCCGGATTTTGACTTACCCGGTATGGCTTCGGGATGAGTTTCAACGAAGAAATATTACTGGTGAATTTCACCAAAATACCTCTGGCTGTTTAAGAAATATCGCTTATCAAAGTTTCATACGAAACACACAAAACACCCTGTATCTTCGTAACCAGTGGAGAAAATAAAATTTCTTCAGTGGATCCTGACTCGCCTCAGAGTCCTCTAGGTATCTTCCGTTAGCCTATGTACCAAGGTCACTAATAAACCACCCTGTATAGCTTGAAAAACTAGCACATTGTAAGAAGGGGCTCAACAAGGCTACAAATGCAACATGAAGTCACCAGGGGGCCACATAGAGCTCTAAGAAACCTAGGAAGGTACAAATGAGATTTCTAAGATTCCAGAATTATCAAAAAAATCAGAAAGGGGTCACTTGGGCTGCGAACAATAATAATTGACGACACAAGGGGGCTCATCAGGACTCCAAACGATATTTGAAGATACAAAGGGAGCTCAACAGGGCTTGAAATGCTTCAATGTAGACTTAAAGCCTGATAGGGCTCTGAAAATCGCAAGAAGGCCTGCCTGGTTCACTAGGGCTCCAAATGACACTTGGAGACACAAGGAGAGCCAGTAGGATTCCAGCCAACACAAGAAGACACACAGGGGCTAGCTATAGAGCTTTGGAAACTGATGCAAGATACAAAGGAGCTCAGCAGGGCTACAAATGCGACATGAAGACAAGGGGGCCTAATAGGGCTCTGAGAAACCGTCCAAGGCATAAGGGCGAAGCAAATCTCCAGAAAGTTTGAAGATATACCCAAGAGGGTTCATCAAGATCCCAAACGATGCTTGTAGAGACAAGGGGGCTCAGCAAGCCTTGAAACGCTACGTAAAAGCCCAGTGGTGGATAGGGCTCTGAACATCACACTGGGCCTCATTAGAGCTTCAAAGTTTCCGGCGAAGAATTGTCCGGTGGAGAATTGTCCGGTCACCGAATAAAGGCATATTGGGAGAATTGTTAACCTAAGATGGCTCTCAAGTTTGAGTATAGCCGGAAGATTCAAGATCTTTTGCATCGAGAAAAGAAAATGTCATCTCCGCACGCCGCCATACCATCCACATTCGAACGGGTAGGCAGGCTGAATTTGAGTAGAACCATCCACATTCGAACGGGTAGACAGGCTGAATTTGGGTAGAAGCATGACAGCATAGAGCTGATGGCTACCACAGTATGTTGTTGCATACGATGTTAACCATTTGAAATTTTTGCGCCACCTGTTGGCGAACAGGTGAGAAAATTGCACGTGCTGCAGTCGCCTTGATGCGAAACTTCAGGATTCACTCACCAGCATTGACGTTAGCCTGCAGAAGATCCGGTTCCCCTCGAAAATCGTACTGGCGAAAGGCGCTGTACCAGTAGGTTGCCACTTCTTGACCTGCAATTTTTTTTTATCAGATGAAAACTGCACGGAAGCTCCCGGATTTTTTTTCCAAAATTGTGAAAGTACCTGTGACGTCCGTGATCAGGGCGTTCGACGGCCTGCAGAACAAGTTCTGGCCGATGTCCTTGTCGTTCCTGTAGTAGAACTTGTTGGTGTGCGCCAAGTGGTTGGCCCAGGTTTGCGCCAAGTAGCAGAGCTGCAACCAGAGCTTCGAATCAGCACAAGACAGGTTTCGAGCCGAAACTTGAAAAGACGTCTCATCCAACTTTCCGTAAATTATACGGCGTTGTTTCGCGAGCCCAACTTTTTCAATTACAATTCGCGAGGAAAGTTGGATACGTTTTGTTTTTCTTTTCTCCCGAGACCTTTGTAAAACAAAGCAGTGGAAAATTCCTTTGATAAGTTTCCCGCCGTCGTGCGCCGTAAATTACACGGGCGAAATATGAGCCGCGGTGTGTGTCAAGTTTGGCGGAAGAAATATGAATAAATCTTGGGGCTATAAAATGGGGCAGCAGTAGTAGGGCTATAGTGAATGGGGAGCTGTATAAATTTGATACTAGGTACCTAAATGCCACGCGTTGGAAAGTTATTGTTATTGTTCTATAGTAATAAAAGTAGTAAATGTCAAGTTTAGTGGTAGGTATTATGGTGCCTGAATGTAGTGTGTATGAGAATAAAGCATGGCCGTTATAAGTCCTACATAGTGGAAACTAGCTGTTTGTGTATTCAAGCAGGGCCAGGCATGCACCAACCTCAGAAGACATGGACATTGGAGGCGAGCCGTGTCTCTGCCTGTAGACGTTGTGCCAGCACAAACAGTCTGTGATGAAATCGCTGTCCTGCCAAGCCGTGCGTAGATCGGAAATGTCCAGTATCATGCTCACAGGTCTATTGCTGAGAATCTGAAAAAAAAATTTAGTTCAAGCAAACTATGAGAATTAAATGATGAATCAAGCACAAAAAACGTTCACTTGTTGACAGAACATAATTAGGAGGTTCGTGAATCAATGTTAAACCGAAGTAGCAATAAATGTGGGTTTTAAATTGTTGGAATTGTTAACAATTAGTCAAAAAATAGTCAAAAAAATCTATCAGTTTTTCCCTTCTGTGCCCCAATCCCCAGTTATCGTCGCTTGACTGTGGATAAGACGACTTTGTGAGTAAATTGTCTGATATTCATTCGGAATGGTAAAAACCAACGCTGGGACATTTTGGTGGTCACGTAGAGCTGTTTCACCCTTTTTGACCCTTGGCTGTGATCGTCTTTACTCCTTCCCCTTCTTGTGGACCACTTACCTACGTTTTGCTTACGTTGTCGTATCACTCAGGCTGCTACTCTAGACGAGAACGGAACTTTGGGGATGAGGATTGAATTGAACGTTGAACAGAAACACGAATTGATAGCAAACAAAATGAATTTCCATTGAAGTCATCAGCAAAATTCAAATGACTGAGGTTCTTTCCATAAAACACCCGACACAGGACTGACAGAATGGATAAAATGACACACAATGGACAAAATGAACTAAAACAAGTGAAAACACAGCAGCAAAATGCCAAACTGTCAGTCAAAGAAGAGGGAGAGTGACGGATTTGAAAAAAGGCACTCAGTGGAAGAACACGTCAAACAAACACCTGAGTTAAAGCTAGTCCGCACAGGCGATATATTGCTGAAATTTGGCTATATACCGCTTCTTACTACTAGAATTTTCTTTTTTCTAACCTCAAATGTTTTACCACATACCATACAATCACCACGGAGTAACAGTACAGTATCCGGTGAAACGTTGAAAGTTCAACATTTTATCGTGAAAAAGGACACTTATCAATCAATTTAACTTCAAAGAGCACAATTTCAATGTCGGAGCAACCCATTTCTCACTAATTTTTGAGAAATTGAATTATTTACTCTAAATTTCAGAAGTTTTCTGGAACGTCACTGTTCCACGTCAAAAACAGGACTGACGGTCAAAGATTCACGATTGACAGAATATGAGTGGCGCTAAATTTAAACTACCGATCAAGGACGCCGGTAGTAGTACCACCGTTACATAAGGATTTGTATCAACCTAGGCTTCAACCCAAGTTTTCCGCTCCTTATTCTTTTCGGTTCTAGGACAATTATTCTTCGTTGATCAATGCTTTTCGCGGACAACTCTTCGCCAAACATGCTACAATAATGTAAATACAATAAGAATGAGTTTTGCTTCGAATAACACAAGCAGGCATGACGGGGCTCAGTGGGGCTCCAAACAACCCTTGGAGACAAAAGGGAACTTATCAGGGCTCCAAACGACACTTCAAGATACAAAGGGCCTCAGAGAGTTTTAATCAAACGTTGAAGTGTAGTGGAGAGAAGTGATAGGGCGCAGAATAGCACAAGAAAAGAATACAGGGCGTCATAGGGCCCTAGAGGGGCTCCAATCACACTTGAAGACACAATGGAGCTCAGCAGAGCTTGACACACTACAGTGTAGACACAATGGACAATCAAGGTCTGGATATCACAAGAAGGTTTTACTGGGCTCACCAGGGCTCCAAACAGCTTGTGGAGACCACAAAGGGGCTCATCAGGGCTTCAAAGACACTTGCAGACAAGAAGGGGCTCAGCAGGACTTGAAATACTACGATGTAGACGTGGGAATTAGACGGCTTCGCATAACGCCAGCAGGCATAACGCGGCTTGATGGGGCTTCAAACGACACTTCAGACACAAGCAGGGGGCTCAGCAAGGCTTGGAACTTGACATTTTAGACACAACTGAGCATATGGCTCTGAACATCACAAAAAACCTGCCGGGGCTCACTAGGGCTCCAAAAAATACTTCTAAACACAAAGAGGCTCTGTATAGGATTAGTCCGGATGCTAGTTGCATAAAATGGAATGAACCTTGCATTTTCTGATGAGAAGATGCTACTTAGTGGAAATGTTCTTTGCATCATACTCTTCCGATCCAGAAAGGTAGCCATCAGCGCCATCCAAGCCGGCAGCGTATACAGGGTGAAACAGAAAAAAAAAGTTGGAAAATTATATTTGAATAACCGAAGCATGTGGAGCCGTGTAATTTACCACATACATTAACTGTACTATGCTCATGAAGTCACAGCAAACCGTTCTTGATTACCTTGAACCGTCTTCGAAATGTAGGGGAAAAACAGAAAAAAAAGAAAAACACTTTTTTTCTCATGAATAAGTGATTCTCAGAGATATTAACACAATACTTGGTATTTCTACAAAAAATGATGTTAGAAATGATATGAGCTAGGTAGCCAATTCCTAAGCCAACTATTTCTGAAAATACGATTGTCAACTTTTTTTTCCTCTTGAGCACCATCTTGAATCTGCCCTGTGAGGCATCGTTGAAAAAGTGATTGGTTATCATAATAATGGTAATATGTAATCATTGCATCGTAAAAACAACCTCCCCATCATAATTTAGTGACCTCTTCGGCGAGAAAGAATTGCCATTCACGTATTTTCTGGCTCTTCAAAGCTTTAGTGGCCATGATGGCATTTGCAACATCTGGAATGGTAAAATATGTTACGCATTATGAACCTTGATGTACTTTGAGGTAGCCTACCAAGTTTTGCGATCATCAATTGAAAGGTTTGTTCTTAAAAGCTGTTTGAACTAAATTCGTTCAATTTTTTTATGGAGAATGCAAAATATTGGATCTTTCACCCTTATTTGATCCCTCGTTGACGAAAGCATGAAACCGAAAGTCTCCAAAATTTTTATGCTAATGGTTCACTAAGAACTGCTCTTCAATGTGTAGTTGTCAAAATCTGCATAGTTGCGTTCAGATTCCAGACAGAGAGCGACAAAGAAGTTCATGCAGTGAAAAAAGACACAACTTTCAATGCAACGAAAAAATCCCGGAAATGTCCCTTTTAGATAGGTTTCCCGCAATACACAGGTTCTGTAAGACTCTCAAGCGTGGGTGGAAGGCTTGAAACATTACTAACTCAAGGCTCTGACAGTGTACCAAATTGCACACTTATGTTATCAAAAGCAAGGTCTCCAGACAGCTTTCAGTCTAGCTTTGGACTAGTTTTCTCTCGATTGTAATTCATGTCTTTTTTTACTGCATGAACTTCTTTGTCGCTCTCTGTCTGGAATCTGAACGCAACTATGCAATTTTTGACAACTGAACATTGAAAAGCACTTCCCACTGAACCATTATCATAAAAAATTCGGAGAATCTTGGTTTCAGGCTATCTTCAGTGAGGGATCAAGTAAGGGTGAGAGACCCAATATTTTGAATTTTTCATAAAAAAACCACACAAATTTTGGTCGAACAGCTTTTAAGAACAAACCTCTCAATCGATGATGGTGAAACTTGGTA
This sequence comes from Anaspis maculata, assembly GCA_949128115.1. NCBI lineage: Eukaryota > Metazoa > Arthropoda > Insecta > Coleoptera > Scraptiidae > Anaspis > Anaspis maculata. The sequence goes on from OX421962.1 coordinate 2,453,990, forward strand.
GGCTACCTTAAAGTACATCAAGGTTCATAATGCGTAACATATTCCACCATTCCAGATGTTGCAAATGCCATCATGTGCACTAAATCTTTGAAGTGCCAAAAAATACGTGAATGGCAGTTCTTTCCCGCTGAAGAGGTCACTAAATTATGATGAGTAGGTTGTTTTCGCGATGCAATGATTTAATGTTACCAATATTATAATAACCAATCATTTTTTTAACGATGCCTCACAGGGCAGATTCAAGAAGGTGCTCAAGAGGAAAAAAAGTTGACAATCGTATTTCTGGAAATAGTTGGCTTAGAAATTGGCTACCCAGCTCATATCATTTCTAACATTACTTTTTGTAGAAATACCAAGTATTGTGTCAATATCTCGAAGAATTACTTATTTATGGAAAAAAGAGTGTTCTTGTTTTTTTTTCTGGTTTTCCCCTACATTTCAAAGACGGTTCAAGGTAATCAAGAACAGTTTACTGTGACTTCATAAGCATAAAATACTCAATGTATGTGGTGAGTTACACGTCTCCACATGTTTCGGTTAATTAAATATAATTTTTCAACTTTTTTTTTCTGTATCACCCTGTATACGCCGCCGGCATGGATGGCGCTGATGGCTACCTTTCTGGATCGGAAGAGTACGATGCAAAGAACATTTCCACTGAGTGGCATCTTCTCATCAAAAAATACAAGGTACTTTCAACTAGCATCCGGACTAGATGCCGATCAACACATGAAGACACCAAGAGTGGTTGACTAAAACAAAAGGGATCACCAGGGCTTGGAACGCTATACCAAGTAGGTACAAGGGTGGATACGGCTCCCAATGACACAAGAAGGCAAGACGGAGCTTAATGGGGCTTCAAGTGATCTTGAGGACACAACGGGGCTCAACCGGACTCAAAATGCTATATGTAAACACAAAGAGGGATAGGAAGGATAGAGCTCTGGATATATCACAAAAAGACTTGACGTGGTTCACTAGAGCTCCAAACGACCCTTGGAGACACAAGGGGGTATATCGGGGCTCCAAAACGACACTTTAGGATACAAAAGGGCTCATCAGGGCTTAAAACGCTACAATGTAGTGTGATATCCCCTCCTTCTCTACATTAAATTGATTGAGCTGTGATACGTCTAGTCGACCCTACGTTGTGTTTTTCGTTGCCGAATTTTTATTTACCTTTACCTGAGTCATTTGAATCAATTTCACCTACCTTAATTTCACGTCGTGCTAATACCGCAATCAAACTGTAGTAGTGACCTCACGTTCTTTGAAAGGGAATGAATTGAATAAATATTGAAAAATAAACAGTCTTTTAACCACACCTCATCTTTACTACAAATGAATCAATCATCGCCAACTTAATTGAGTTCACCTTAATTGATCATTCTATAATTTCCAGACGTGCTGGCATTCAGCTAGCGTTCGGAATTGTTTTATTCAGTTTAAATTCGGTTTCCGAAAGAAAAGTACATCCTAATTGCGTGCGCAATCCTACGACGAATTTGTTCAACCCTTGCAAGTCAAGTCCGTTCTCAGTCTTCCTAATTTGCCGAGTTATTGGTGAACTTCTTTCCTATAGCGCACTTGAGTTTAATTCCCTGCCTAATTTATTTATTCATCGTCCAGTTTTTTATTTCAACCCTTCTTCATTCTCGCCCATTTACACTGGTACGAAAAGAAATCTTTACTATTTTATTGTACTTAGAGAGAGATTGTTGTTCACTGAGTTTTGTCTTGATCTTTCAAATTTAGAGCCAGTATTTTAATTTTTTGATCTAATAATTTACATAAAACTTGCGTGTGGACATTCCATAAATTTGTTTATATCAGGCTGGGGCTGTAGTTTATTATAACTTACAGACTTATCCGACAACACTATTTCGAGCTGAGTTACATAACTTCACACACACATCTGCAATTAGTTGTACAATTGTCGCGGTGAGCCTCCAAATAATCAGCCTGCAAATTGATGTTCTGTTCATTTCTATCTTGAAGTCTTTTCGAAACGACACTGAATTTTCTTGGCATTGCTAAGGGGTTTTCTCTTTGGAAACTCAACTTTATGCCTTTAAATTCTTTGTCACGGGAAAGGGTTAAATATTTTATTCTATGTGGAAAATTTCACGTGAGAGATTTCGTCCAGACTTGATCCAAATATAGATCGAGAGCGCTGACTTTTCAGCAGAACTGACCCAGTGAAATCAATCTGACGGAAACGAGATCTTTCGAAAGTGTTAATGAAGTTTTCACCATTTTCTGGCGTCTTGAAGGTAGTTGAAACAAGGAGCCGCATTTAAAAGCTCAAAGCAACTACAAGGAACTGAAATCGGCTTGACGCTTCTCATGGCTGTTCGAAAGATCACACAAAACTTACAATCATCTTATAAACCAGAACAATTACTTCAATTTTATTTAAACAATTCGCATTCGATTACAAATGGAAGTCAGACTTGCCTTAATATCTCCTATTCTTCGTAACTGATGCACTACAAATATTAACAGTGTTTTGAACTTTGATTAACTTATTCTTGACGAGTGATGAATTTTTCTTTTCTATACACGTCTGCCGTTCTCGACTGCTACCACGCGAATCCTTTTCACCCCCGAGTTCCTCTCCCAGGCCGTTCCTTTCTTGTCCCCTTCCCACTCTTCTCCCCTCACCCACAATACCGATCTTGGTGTGCCGTGCCACCCCGAGGCCAGTCGGCAACAAATCGATATCCTGCGCATTCCTCAACCAGGACAAATTTTTCCCAAATGATAATTTCCCCTTTGTCTTGATCTTATAATTTTAAGCTACCCCTTGGTCCCATTACAGTAGATACAAGAAAGGATAGGGCTCCGGAAAGCACAGGAGAACAAGACGGGGCGTAATGGGGCTCTAAAAGGGTTCCAAACCGAACGCCACTTAAAGACGCAAGGGGGCTCAGCTGTTGAAACGCAACAATGTAGACACAAGGGAGAATCAAGCTCTGATATCACCAGAGGGCCTGACGGGGCTCAGTAGAGCCCTAAACGACTTTTGGAGACACACGGGGCTTATTGAGGGACCCTTGAAGACACAAAGGGGCTCGGCAGAAGTTGGAATGCTACAACTTAGATACAATGTAGATACAAGAAAAAATAGGGCTTCGAGTAACATAAGAGGCCATGACGTGGTCTAATGGAACTCAGAGGGGCTTCAAACGAAATTTAAAGACTGCTGGTTTTACTGCTGTGTGACTGACGCTGTGCTGTGCGGAAAAAGGAGCCAAAACAACTCAAGGGAAAAGTAACGTATAATAGTTATATAATCTGAATGGAATTACGAACATTGCTAAGGTGAAATGGTAAGTAGATACCTCAGGTTGTTTGTGGGACTGGGGCATATAGTTTCCCAATTTGACAAAAAAAAAACTTATGAATGACTTTGTTTTAAGGAAACGATCTTTTGAATAAAAATTCAGCCAAGTAGCCCACGAAATGGGCTTCTTTTCGTCCATACTTTGGAATGCCTCCTCGAACGTCTTTCCAAGTTCTTTCTACATTTTGGGTATGTACCCGCGGATGTTTGGGGTCGACGTACTCTAAGCTATGATTAATTTTTAGATGTTCGAAGCCCTCATCTTCTACTGTAGGTATCATATGCTTTTCAGCAATCCAAAATTATCACAGATCCGGGAAGAATGTTACGATGTATAACTCTCAGGAGCTCTTCCCGATCACGTTTCGGTACTGGAACAAGAAGGATTTTCTTGGTGCCTCTTCCAAAACCGCCTAAGATCCCCAGTCTCTCAATCCTTCTACCTCTATTATACTCTATTATACAGTTCTTTTTCCGAACTTCGCCTCGTCAATCTCCACGATGACTCCAGGTCCACCTATAGGCTGTGAATTCTGGAGGCACCAGTTCAGGGCGACTTCGCGGCAGAAAGAAGACCAGTCTACCACCATCGAGCGGGAACACTCCAACTCGGACATCATGATTTCCTGCCGAGAAATGCAAAGGAGGCACTACAGCACCGCGAAGTATCCAATGTCTTCTACGCTTAATTTGGATGCCTCAAAAAGGTATCGACCGTTGCTGATCTTTCAAATGTGCATTGTATCTTCTTTTTTTTTCTTTAAAGCCGAGGCGTCTTCATATCTGATCCGTCTGCAGGTGTACGTAAACGACACCACGTTTAAACTCGCTCCGAGGCCGCATTGCCCACATCTGATGGCTTCTGCAAGGACTCCGTGTCTGAACAGAACAACATAATAATATACTGCCTTCTCTTGGAGATCAACATTAGGAACTCCCCAATTGTCCCTGGGCAGTCTTCACACTCCATTTTGAACAGTCTAATATATGGGAGTTTATGTAAAATTTTGGAAAATTTTGAAAGCTAGCTTGATTTAATAATCTACCTACAGAGCTGATTTGATTTTTTGTTTTCATTTTTTATACATTTTGGACACCTGAAGAGACAATGGGGCTCAGCAGGGCTCAAAACGCCTCAATGTAGACACATCCCCGATGTGTTCTGTGTTCTGAACACAGAGGCAGAGGGCATGGCGTTGCATTTTGCTCACCTGAATGGAATTAAGCAAGCGGTAAAGTAGGTAACGCGACCAATCAATCTGAAGACTGGTGTTTACTTCCATTCATGATGATAAAGTACGTACTTTAGCTATTCAAAGCAGTAAATACCCTGCAACAATAAACAGCGAAACGTGCAAGAAAAAGCTTAAACGCACATTATCGTGCGCCCATCAAGTAGCTATCCAATCGAGCAAATGAAAAATGTAAAGGCTAAAGTGCCACAATCGCATGCAAAGGATCTGCTTTCGCGCCCCGCGAAGGTCGGGGTAAAGTACTCGCGGAGCTTTCAGGACGACAATAACACCATCGGCGTAGATTGTGCGGTGGATATAGACCGGCTAAAGCGAGGGTAAAGCTACAATAATGCGATAATCATGCAAATGTGCATCAGCATTCGGAAGGGTTGAGACGACGTGCAGTAATTTGTGTTTACTCTAAATGTCAAGGCCGTACCTATATCCTCTCCCTTTGCTGGCATATACGTAGGTGGAGGTAAAGTAAGTATACGACGACGTTGAGGGTTGATATTCGGGGGAAGATAGCGGTTATTGATGGGTTTTCCGCTGACAGGTGGCGGTGTTATCTGGATCTTTAACATGCCGTTTTTACGGGGAAGGGTGAAAGTATTAGGGACGCGGAAAGGTCGCGTCTGGAACTAGGGGAGTAAATTACGCAGTTAAATAGTTGTTTGCATAAGATCCTAGAGTTTATACGGAGAACGCTTGGGATAATTGAGGTCTGAGGCTGGGCAGTTGGCTAGCTAAGAAGGATCTGCCTTTTTTGGTGTCCAAAAAGGCAAATTGGCTGGTAGCTAAGGAGCACAGGGTGTTTCCTTGGTTATGTCTGGCATCAAAACAGCTATTTCTTATCGGGTTGAAAATTGAGAAAGGAAATTTCGTCTCCGCACGTGACCATACCATCCCAAGTCAAATGGACAAGCTGAACGGTTCGTACCCACTTCCGAATTAACCTTCTAAATGAAAAGTAAATGAAAAAAATTAGAACGATCCTGGAAGTCTATTCACTTGTGTTATGTGCAAATTTTGAAGAAATTTTCTGCAGAAGCCGTATTAACAATTCCAACAATTTAAAACCGTTTTCGAATCGATCGAATAAAATTGATACGACCATCAAAATGTCTCAGCCCAGCGTTGGTTTTCACCATCCCAAATGAATATTTGACAATTCAAGACACAAGAGGTGATATTTAAAATTTAGAAGTAGGGTAGGGTGGGTGCGGAGGGGTTGAAAGAGAAAATTCGGCGATACGTGTCATAGATGTCCCACTTAAAATGAAAATCGACCTGTATCAGCGTTCCTGGAAGCCAATTCACTTGTGTTATGTGCAAATTCTGAAGAAATTTTCCGCAGAAGCCGTATTAACAATTCCAACAATTTAAAACCGTTTTCGAATCGATCGAATAAGATTGATATGACCATCAAAATGTCTCTGGTGTAAGTCACTGTTGAATATAGGACTTTAAAATCGTACCCCGGCTCCTTCACAGCCGTCTGGTACGCCACTGGTACATTTCACTTTCTGGAAACTTATTGCATTATGTTCCTCCACCTTGAAAATATATAGTCCAATAAGAAAAGTACAAAAAAGCAAAGATTCCAAAAATGGTAACTTTTTGGACCTTCGACTATCAATACCAAGGATCTGCTAGGGGTGGCAGGTGGGCTCCATTTCTTAAAATGAACCCTAGGGTATGTACAACATTTCTGTCCAGTGGCATCCCGGCATCACGATTTGCAAGGTTGGACCCACGATATAATATTAGACTGGTATTGTAACCACCACTACCGTTGCCGCTGAGAAGTGGTCCAAGATTGTGGTACGTGACTGCGACCGTCTGCGCGAGAGAGACGGGGTATAGTAGACCAGAGCACACGCCGTACTGCATTGAATAAGCGGGAATCGGGCTATTAAGTCGGGGTAGAAACTCCTAATTACTATCAACCTATCTCAGATTTTTTGTATTTCATCAGTCATCACCCAACAATGCCTAAATCCTTATTAAGTATCAGTAATGACACCCGGCTTGTTCGCAATTACGGGTGAAGTTAGGATTAATCGTAACAATATTTTCCGTTGAACTAGGCTCCTCAACATCTTGTATATTTTCAGTTCTAAATATCACTAACATTATTTTCCTCTGGTCTACCAGCATCGATATCCACAGGTAAATCATAGTTAAGGATGTACAAGTTATTGTTTTACAGGTCTATTTAGGTACATTTTCAGGTCTAGTAACAACGCCCCTTTTAAATGGTAACTCATAATTACGTACAGCTATACTTTTTCAAAAAGTTTTGATTTACCTGTGATTTATTTTACTGATATGACTTCTGTTTCTCATAAACTCCCTACCAGTTGTCTCCGCCTCTACAATATACGAGCTTTTTACCCATTTCTTTAGCAAATTACTAACCCTGCTCTCACCCATTTTTTTCCTCTCCCAAAGTTTTTACTCGAAATTCAATTTTCCTGGAGCCTAGAGAAGGTCACATAGTTTTTTTGTTGTTTCATTATAATGCTGGGCAATTGAAAGTTGGTTGTTTTTGATAGTGGATTTAAATTTATTATAATTGTACAATTTGGTCGGAGCAATATTTTTTGTTGACAGATATGGTCGTTCTTAATCTTCTGTTGAACAAAGTTTGTGCGGGACTGGTGCTGGTTTGTTGCAGCGTTTTAGATTTCCATACCTTACTAGTAAGTACCTACCTATGTCCAAGTAGTTTTTCGGGGTTCCTTTTTGTTAGAGCGCGATAAGATATAACAAAAATGAAAATCCATTGAACCCAAAGCGTTTGACGAAATAAGAGCGTCCGTAATTAGTTCGCAAGAAAAGCCTGTCGATACCTTGAATAATAATAATCGAACCCTATTTTTTCGGCCCTCAAGTAAGTTGGAACTAATTAATAATAAGAATAGCACGACTGTGGCTCATTTTACGAGTTCAAAATCAAAAGCACTGAACCATCTAAGTTTGAAGATTATGTTTAATTTATTTGGAAATTTAGAAAAGATTCTCGCTTATTGATGTGTTCAAGAAAACACTTGCAGATTTTGAATACTTGAAATTAAATTTCTCAGCATTTACCTGCGAGTTGTATCGCAAATACGTACCTATGTCATCATCACACAAAGTTGTTTTTTTTCTATATTTACATGAGAAATAAGCAGTACTACGACAAGAAAACAAAAGAAATTATTAAAAGTTTCTCAAAACAAAATAAAATTTAGAAACATAGTTACAAGATACATAAGCAACAAAAATATGTTAATTAAATAGCGTGGATCGTTCTTCTCACATCAGCGTCGGAAAGAGTACCTACACTTTGATTTTTATCACTTATTGATGATAATAATGATGCTTTATTAAAATTATTCCACGTGAAACAAAGTATTTGTCTTATTTTCCCAATTAGAGGTACATCTTTCAGTCTTCACACCACGCGATTTTCGCGCTCGGCGCTCGCAGTAGTCTACTTATAATCTGTCTCTCTCGCATCTCTCTCGCACACTGACTACCACGTTTCTGGACCGTCCCTTGGCGGTTCGCTAGAATACCAGTCTAATACTATATCGTGGTTGGACCCAATTATAGCGCTTAGCATCCGGACTATTTAGTCATCAGAGGTATGAGAAGAAAGTTTTTACCGTTAGAATACATACATGCATATACAGGGTGTCCCGAAATTGATGCAACAAAATTTACAGGGAGGTAGAAAATTGAAAAATAGGGGGACTTCCTTGGTAAAAATACCCTCGCAAACGTTATAACGGAGATACAGGCCTTCAAAGTTGGTTTTTTAAATCAGTTTTTTTGCATAACTTTTGAACCGTTGAACCGATTTTATTCAAATTTGAACCAACGTTTACTAAAATAGGTTTCTATTAAACAATAATAACGCATTCCATCAAACATTTTAGGGGCAAAAATAATAGAAGGTACCTTCCCCCTTTTCCCCGTAATTTCCACCCCCATGCATAATTTTGGAAATGGTTCCAGTTTTCGGGTTTTACGTTCAATTTAAAGAAAAAAAGTTACTTCTGCAAAATTTTGACTAGATTCTTCATTTCCGAGATATTTGTGTTTGAAACTTTGGAAAACATCTCAAAATCGCCACTTTTCAGGGCCAAAATTTTTTTTCTCTGAAAAGCTTCAAGTTTTTCAGCAAAAAATGGTAGTTTGTCAACTTGAGACACCTAGAAAACTTATTTCAGTTGCAGAATCTTGAGTTTTCTTGAATTTTAATTTTTACAGCCTTGAAAGTGGTGTTTCCGAGATGTTCTGCGAAGTTTCAAACCCAAATATCTCGAAAAGGAAGCCTTCAATCAAAATTTTGCAAGAGTAACTTTTTTCTCAAAATAGAACGTAGAATTCAAAAATTGTTACCATTTCCAAAAATATTCAGGATGTGGAAAACAGGGGAGAAAGGGGAAAGGCTATTATCTTCGCCTCTAAAAATGTTTGATGAAATGCGTTATCATTGTTTGATAGAGACCTGTTTCAGTAAACTTCGATTCAAATTTGAATGAAACCGGCCCAGCGGTTCAAAAGTTATGCAAAAAAAACTGTTTTAAGAAACCAACTTTAAAGGCCTGTATCTTCGTTATTACGTTTGCGAGAGTATTTTCATTAAGGAAGTCTCCGTATTTTTCCATTTTCTACTTCCCCGTAAATTTTGTTGCATTAATTTCGGGACACCTGTAGAGGGTGTTTCAAAAATAAGTGCCATCCTTTTCATCCCAGATTCAGATTTTCAAGATATGAAGATTGTGCTATTTTTTATTTTTCAAAAGTGCCCCTGAAAAAAGTCAGGCCTTCAAAGTTCAATGTTTCAATTCGCTTTTTATTCATAACTTCAATACGGCTGGGCTTATTTTGTCCAAATTTCAACCAGTGTGTCCTAAAATACGTCTCTTCTGAACAATGATGGCGTATTTAAACAAAAGTTCCCAGTGGCGTAGATAGTGGGGGGTAGCTCCCTTTCTTCTCCCCCACTTCCTACGCCCCTGAGAATTTTTTATTTTTTTCAAAATTTTTCAAAAATCTACATTTTTAGATTCCTTGTTCAATTTGCAAAAAAAAGTTACTCTTGCAAAATTTTGATTAGAGGCTTCACCCTCGAGATATTTTGTTTTGAAACTTTGAAAAACTTCTCGGAATCGCCACTTTCCAGGGCCCATTTTTTTTTTAACAATTGTAATTCAAGAAAACTCATGACTTCTCAACTGAATTGAGTTTTTCAGGCGTTTCAAGTTGATAAATCACCATTTTTGCTGTGAGACATGGAGTTTTTCAGGAAAAAACAATTTGGGCCTGGGCCCTTGGAAAGTGGAGATTTCGAGATGTTTTTTTAAGTTTCAAACCCAAATATCTCAAAAATGAAGCCCCTAATTAAAATTTTGCAAAAGTAATTTTTTTTGCAAATCGAACAAGGAATCTAAAAATGTAGTTCAGTTCTGAAAATTCTCAGGGGCGTAGAGAGTTGTAAGGGATCGCACTTTTGCGCCTAGTTTTAAAAAGATTCCTCTTTAAATTCGCGCGAGAAATGATTTGTTGGTTGCCTAAGTAGACGACCAGAAATCGACAAGAAACGTCACCATTGAGATTAGGCGGCGACGGTCGAGGTAGAGAAAGGGGGGAACGAGGGAATTTCCGACAACACGGAGCGGTGTTCCAAGTTCTGGGCCGAAAAGTCGTGAATACAGGTGGGTTCTATTTGGATTTCCTTGCTGATTTTATTCCTCAAGGTGTTGCTTGCCTTGGCACGTGAATTTGTGGCCCGGTCAATGTAGCATGTCCCATTTTTGCGAATTTCAAGTAGGTTTTCCTGGTCTCGGAGGGTGCCATTGCAAATGGCGACGTAAACAAGGAAAATGTAGGATTTGGGATTTTCGCCCTAGTTGAAATTAAGCCGCGTAGAGAACGGGAAAAACATTACTCGTACGATTTGTTTAGTTCGTTTTTGGGAGAAGGGCCTTACCTGTCGGGTAGGTAGCTACAACGTAGGTATAGCGCCGCGCTGTCTGGAATTCTCGCCAGGTCCGGATTCAGAACACATTCAATTTCCTTGATTAGTCAAAGATGTTTACTCATTGGGTTACAATACAAAATAGGTACCTCATTCATTCATTCATGCATTCATTCACTCATTCACCTACTCAGGAGTGTACGTTGTCACGACAGTGTTTGTTGGTACTACGAACTCCGCGAGCGGCAAAGCGAAATCTGAAAGAGCCTGGTTGAACCTGAACATGTGTGTGTGAGCTAGCTTTTAACATTTATTTTTATCATGTCCGATGTGTCCTTGAAAGTCGTGTAGGGGCCAACACTCCCTGGCTGCTCAGGAATTGTTCAAATGTTAGTGACTTTTGTGTGTTTCATGTTTTGGGGTTTTTCTGATTCCTGTTTGGGAATTAAGGAGGGTCGGGAATTGGGGGAGCAGTTTCAGGTTAGTAATAGATCGGTCTCAACTCTAGGGGGACACCTAGCTATTGGGTTTAGGTCTTTTCAGCGGTCCCTTGAGCCTTTACACGCAAAAACCTACTCTGTGGGAACTCAGAGCCTTGATTTAGTTAAGTCGCATGTGTCTACTAATTGCTTTCTGCCTTGAGAGAGATGCGGAGTGGCGAAAGAGTGTGCTTTTGAGCGTAAAGCGTAAAATTGAATCCCGAGCGTAAAGTTTTCACCAAAGCGTAAGCGAGCGAGTTTCCTTTTGTTGTTACGTAACTAAATGGCAAACTAAGCGAACCTCTAAAGACGTTTGAGTACCAATTTGCACTGGCTTGATGAATGCATTACTAGAGTGACTTCTCTGTCATTCCACCATGACTCATTTACACTCAATTTTCATTAGATCATTTGGGAAGGGGTTTTCAGCACTCAATCAGGCAATACGCAGGGGTTTCTTTGACGTGTTCTTCCCATGTGTGCCTGTCAGCGAATACGTCACTATTCTTTTGTGTTTACTGACAGTTTGATGCGTTTTATGATTTCTTGTTGTGCTTTGTTAATCAAATTATGTGTTCATTTTATTGCTGTTGATTCCTGCATTGTCTAAATGATTTGTAATGACTGTCTTGTTTCATTTGTGTTTGTGTTTTGTTTGTTTTGATCCATGTCATGTCCTTTGTCATTCTGTCAGTTTATTGTTGTGAGGTGTTTTGAGAAAAGAAACCGATTCATTAAAAAAACATTGCTAACGATTCAAATAAAAACTTCATTTTGCTTGCCTTCATTCGCGTTTCATTACGAAATTTCAGCACCATCCCCAAATTCACATTCTCATCTAGAGTAAGAAATTCACAACGTAGGGAAAAGGTAGACAACGTAGGAAGGGAAGGGGGTAATGACGATCGAGGCCAAACGTCGAAAAGTGGGTTACATTACAGAGTGGAAGAAAAAAAAGGAGCTACCTTCCATTATCTACGCCACTGGGAACTTTTGTTCACATACGCCATCATTGTTCAATAGAGACGTATTTCAGCACACTTTGATTGGAATTCAAGCAAAATCGGCCAAGCTGTATGAAAGTTATGAATGAAAAACGAATTAAAAAAAATGAACTTTGAACTTTTTTCAAACCTGTAACTTTTTTCAGGGGCACTTTTAAAGAATAAAAAATAGCCCAATCTTCATTATATTTTGTAAATCTGAATCTGGGATGGGAAGGATGGCACAAGAGAAACATCAGTGTCAAAATGGTCTTGATTGTCTAACTTATTAGTAACTCAAATCGGATGATCCGTCGTTGTCTGAAATAATTTTCATTTTGGTACGATCACGATTTTCCTTACATTACCGAGAGGTCGGAAAATTGAAAAACTCAGTTGCAACTGCACTTGCGCTTCATTTTGTTGTTAAACGGGATCGCTCCAGTCCGGCTTGTCTGAAGTCGAGTGAAATCAATCAGACTTTACATTTACTGGAATCAGAGTGGACCTCACCATGCGGGTTGCGAGTCCAGGTATTTCCCAAGTACAGAGGCGACGTGACATCAACTCTGCGACATCTATCGAGCAACTAGGTCGATTTTTTATCTTTATACGAGTATGACACGTTCTACGCCTTTTGGGCAATCATGTACAATGTACAAAAGAACAAATAAAGGAAATTGATTGATTGATTGATTGATCACTGTGAGCTATCAAAACAATTTTTTGAGGTTTCAAGGGCGAGTGAAAAGAATGACTATGAGAAATAGTGAAAGGAAAAACAGCCGAGTACATTAAGGGAAAAGGCTCAGAACCAGAGTATAGAGAACAAGAAAAAGAAAAAAACACCGAAAACAAGAAGCTGAGAAGGTCGTAACCGGAGTATAGAGAAGACGTGACGGTTCAGTTTGGAGGGAAAGAAAATTCGGTGAGGTTTTGAAATCAAGGTGTTATCTGGTTGCATATAGTCAGCTCCAAGATATGGACATCGCGCAAAAAAGGCTTTATCTGAAATTATACTCGATTATTCCACTTGTCGATTTGTCGGAGAACCAAGCTTTGGGATTTTTCTAGAAATTTGTACGATTATTTTGGAACTCGTTGACTTCATAAACGGCTCATTCAGCGCCAAACATAGCCGGTGGTAAACACCTTGTATAAACCAAGCCGATTTTCTCAAGTTTTTCAGTTGATTGCGATGTAATATAGAGCTTACTATGAAAGTGACCTGTTTTCGTGATAGGCAACTTTATTACAGGTTGCATTCTATTATTTACAGCAGCTTTTTCCCAACATTTTGACTCTACCCTAGGAATAGGAAAAACTAAACGATCCAAGCACCATATTTACGACCCTTTTCCTCAATCCATCATATTACGCGGAGCATTATTCATCCCTTCAAGCAGAGCTTCAAGGCGATCGCCGCGCCCGCCCACACGCTCACCTTTTTCTTCTTCGCGAGAAAACGCAGAAAAAAAACAGCTTTTCCCATTCGCTTCCACCGACTTCTATAAAAAGCCGAAAGCTCCGCCGAAAAGCTCATACGTCATTGGCCATAATGCACCGTGCATTCACGGAAATATGGCTTTCGCCTACTGTACAATCACTACCCCTCACTTTTGTGCTGCTGCTGCTACTACTAATCGAAATGTGGCGTGCATTGCACCGTACAACCCGGAGGTCCCGCATTTGCATATCTTTCCATGCAAATTATTTTAATACCGATAAATAAACTAAACGTTTTACATTATTGCAATTTCCTTTCATTGCCGGACTGTTTCGCCATGCACCGGTGGAAATAGTTGCATTGTTGCGGATCGATGAACGGATGCACACGGCACCTAAACGGGCTTCGTAAATTCAACACAAACAAATTACCGGGTGTTTTTCAGAACTGTGAATTGGAGCGAGCCGTGGGAGTGAAAACGTATGTCCGAGACTTGATTCAAATTGCGTTGTTGAGGCGACGCGGGAAGATGAACCAAGACGTAGGGTAGGTTCCCACTTAGCTCCAGTTCATAATTTTCAGAAAACACCCTGTATTTATCAGCAGGAGCCGAGTTTTCGAGACGCAATTAGTTCCTTTTAGCCGTGCGGCGCGCGGCATAATTTCAACGGACACGGCATCATTGAAGAAACTCCGTCGCTTCGTCTCACGGCGGAGAAATTTCGTGATTTATATGCAATAATCACGCAATTTCGATTCGTATTTCGTAGGACTATTGCCAGTTTTACGTATAGAGACAAGACCTGCGTCATGAAACGCAAAAACTTCCCGAGATTCAAGCAGCAGGTACCTGGCTGCCTAAATGAAAGCTCGTTTAATATTCCTGTTCCCTTACCATGAGCCGTATTATTAGTCGAGTCGGTATGTAAACAAAGATAAGGGGTCTTCTCATGAGGAAATGACTCGGAGTCACGGGATCGAAATTTCGGCGGTATAATCGGCACCGGAAAAATGCAGATGGAGATCAAAACAACATTATGGGTACCAATTCCTATTTGATATATATATATATATCTTGATGGATGATGTATTTCGGGCTCGCGGCATATTTTGTGACAAACAATGTAAAAAAAAATATTTTTTTCACAGATTCACATTGTTGGACGTCTCATAACATTTTAGGACGTAATTTTCAGGTAATCCCATCGCCAATGTTGGTTTTCAAATATATATATATTTCTAAATGTACATGATGTATTTTGAGCTCCTGGCATAATTTGAAAAGAAAATGCATTTGTTCACGTATTTATATTATTTGTCACCTTCCAATGTACTTCCTCTTGAGATTTGTCGTCTGGATTATTCCACTCTAGATTTTTTTCTCGAAAATGTTTCGAGAGACTGATTTACGTCATACACGGTCATGATCGAAAAGTTCATAATGTATTTCGGACTCACATGGGCTCATCGAGAATGTGAATTGGGCTCTATACAACAATTTGCGAAATGACGCCCATTGTTTATGAATTCATGTTCTCAGATGTATCTTAACCTCATAGAACGTGATTCCCAAGTTAACTTGTTACGATTTGACTGTTAAAGCACTCGTATCATTTATATTTCGGGTGAACAACTACGAAAATTGTCGAAAAAACGAGTTCCTGTCGTAAAGTGCACAGTAGCTTTTATTTCGAGTTTGGGACGTTTCCATTTTTCTATAGTTGAATAACTTCAAATTTCTGGGTGATTCAGGTCCTACGTCACCATTTCTACAATGTGCGCGTCCGTTCTTGTCCATACTGTCTTTTCAAAAAAATCTCCGGGAGCCCAAACTACGTCATACACGAGCACGACCAAAACGTTCAGAACGTATTTTGGGCTCACATGTTCATCAAAAATGTGAAATGGGCTCGCGACAGCTTTCAATCCAATTCAAATTCCTCTCCTTATTGCATTCTTTCTTTTGTACATGAATGTCAATTTGATCAATTCTTATTTTGTTAGATGCCTCCCAACAAATACCACTTTCTTGATGCTGCCATCCGAGTTTTTCTACCTCATTTTCGCCCACAATTTCTTCGGGAGCCCGGTGTACGTCATGCACGGGCATAATCGAAGAATTTATGATGTATTTTGGGCTCACATGGGCTTATCAAGAATGTGAATGAGCTCTCCGCAATATTTTTTAACGCTGAGTTCTCCCTGTAAAGTGCACAATAGGTTCGATTTCGAAGTTGGGATGTTTTCAGTAATCCATTCTTGAATAATTTTGAGTTTCTGGGTCGAACAGGTCTCACGTTGCTATTTCTAAAATGTTATGTACCGTTTTTGTCCACTTTTGACTTTTTTCCACAAAATCCTTCGGGAGCCCAATCCACATTAAGCACGAACATGATTGAAAAGTTCAAGACGTATTTCGGGCTCACATGCTTATCCAAAATGTGGAATGGGCTCTCCACATATTTTGTACATGAATGCCATTTCTTTGATAATTATTTTGTTAGATGGTCTCCAACAAATACTACATTCTTGAAGTTACCATCCAGGTTTTTTCACCTCATTTCTGCCAAAGAAAAATTTTGGGAGCCTTAATTACGTCATGCGCGGGATGGATGAAAGAATTCATGATGTATTTCGGGCTCACATGGACTCATCGAGAATGTGAATTGAGCTCTCTGCAATATTTTATGGAAAAATGACATTTATTTACATAATTTGTATCCAAACACCTCTCAATTTTCTTTGACGTGATTTGCAACTTATTTTGTCACATTTTCAAAATTTATCATAGATTCGTTTTGAACAGCTGCAAAAATTTTAGAAAAAATAGGTTCCCGTTGCAAAGTACAGAATAGGTTTTATTTCAAGTTTCAGATGTTTTCAGAAATCCATTCTTGAATAATTTTGAGTTTTTGGGTCAGAGAGGTCTCACTGTGCCATTTCTGCAATGATATAGTCCGTTTCTGGCCACTTTTGACTTTCTTCCACGAAAACCCTCGAGAGTCCAATCTACATTCTGCACGAACACGATTGAAAAGTTCAAGACGTATTTTGGACTCTCATGCTAATCCAAAATGTGGAAAGGGCTCTTGACATATTTTGTACGTGAATGTAATTTTTTGATTTATTATTCTGTCAGATGCTTCCCAACAAATATTACATTTTTGAAGGACCATCCGGGTTTTTCCACCTCATTTCTTATTAGTTAGTTAGTTATTCCGTCACATTTCACAAAATTTGTCCTTAATTTGGTTTGAACAGCTGCAAAAAATTTAAAAAAAGATAGGTTCTTATTGTAAAGTGCAGAATGGGTTTTATTTCAAGTTTTGGATGTTTTCAGAAATCCATATTCTTGAATAATTTTAAGTTTTTGTGTCAAACAGGTCTCACGGTGCTATTTTTCCAATGAAATAGTCCGTTTTTATCCCCTCCAGACTTTTGTCATGAAAACTTCCCGCAGTCCAATCTACATCATGCACGAGCACGATTGAAGTGTACAAGACGTATTTCGGGATCACATGCTCATTCAAAATGTGGAATGGACTCTCGACATATTTTGTACATGAATGTCATTTTTTCAATAACTATTTTGTCAGATGCTTCCCAACAAATATCATATTGTTGAAGTTACCATTCAGGTTTTTCCACGTCATTTCCGCCCAAAAAAAATAAAAAATTGGGAGCCCTAATCACGTATTGCGCGGGCTGGATGAAAGAATTCATGATGTATTTCGGGCTCACATCGAGAATGTGAATTGAGCTCTGTGGAAAAATGCCATTGGTTTACATACTTTGTTTTCGAACACCTCTCAATCTTCTATAACGTGATAGGCAAGTTATTTCGTCACATTTTCATAATCTATCATAGATGTGTTTTAAACAGCTGCAAAAATTGTAGAAAAAATAGGTTCCCGTTGTAAAGTGCAGAATAGGGTTTATTTCAAGTTTTGGATGTTTTCAGAAATCCATTTTTGAATAATTTTGAGTTTTTGGGTCAAACAGGTCTCACAGTGCTATTTCTACAATCATATAGTCGGTTTCTGACAGTTTGTGTCCACTTTTGACTTTTTTTTTCACAAAAACCCTCACGAGCCCAATCTACGTTATACACGAGCACGATTGAAGTGTTCAAGACGTATTTCGGGCTCACATGCTCATCCAAAATATGAAATGGGCTCTCGACATATTTTGCACATAACTGCCATTCTGGTGGATTAGAGGGTAAGTTATTATCGTGTTAGACGCCTACCACCAAATACTACTTTCGTGATGTTGTCATTCTGGCTTTTTCACTAATTCTCCGCCCAAAATTTTTTCGGGAGACTGATTTACGTCATGCACGGGCTCGACAAAAAAATTCATGATGTATTTCGGGCTCACATGGACTCGCCGAGAATGTGAATTGGGCTATCTGCAATATTTTGTGGAAAAATGCCATTTGTTTACATAATTTGTTTTCAAACACCTCTCAATCTTCTATGACGTGATAAGCAAGTTATTTCGTCACAGTTTGAAAATTTATCATTGATTAGTTTTGAACAGCTGCAAAAATTGTAGAAAAGTAGGTTCCCCGTTGTAAAGTGCAGAACAGGGTTTATTTCAAGTTTTGGATGTTTTAAAAAATCCATTTTTGAATAATTTTGAGTTTTTGTGTCAAACAGGTCTCACGGTGCTATTTCTACAATGATATAGTGCTTTTCTGGCAACTTTTGACTTTTTTTCACAGAA
The DNA here is from genome assembly GCA_949128115.1 of Anaspis maculata. Classification (NCBI taxonomy): domain Eukaryota; kingdom Metazoa; phylum Arthropoda; class Insecta; order Coleoptera; family Scraptiidae; genus Anaspis; species Anaspis maculata. Next base: position 2,472,185 of record OX421962.1, read on the forward strand.
ACCTTTGGGAGCCCAATCTACGTTATACACGAGCACGATTGAAGTGTTCAAGATGTATTTCATGCTCACATGCTTATCCAAACAATGGAATGGGCTTTCGACATATGCACAAAACAGCCATTCTGGCAAATTATTATTGTGTTAGAGGCCTACCAACAATTACCACTTTCGGGATGTTGTCATTCCGGTTTTGCAACTTGTTCTCCGGCCAACATTTTTTAGGGAGCCTGATTAACGCCATGCACGGGCCCAACAGAAAAATTCATGATGTATTTTGGACTCACTAGGACTCACCGAGAATGTGAATTGGGCTCTCTATAATATTTTGTGGAAAAATGCCATTTGTTCATAAATATTTGGTTTCAAACACCTCTCAATCTTCTAGAACGTGAGTCCCAAGTTATTCTGTCACATTTTTCAAAATTTGTCCTCAATTTGGTTTGAACAACTGCAAAAAATTTGAAAAAGATAGGTTCCCGTTGTAAAGTGCAGAATGGGTTTTATTTCAAGTTTGTGATGTTTTCAGAAATCCATTCTTGAATAATTTTATGTTTTTGATTCAAACAAGTCTCACGGTGCTATTTTTCCAACAAAATAGTCCGTTTTTGTTCTCTTAAGACTTTTTTTCATGAAAACCTTCGGCAGCCGAATCTAAATCATGCACGAGCACGCTTGAAGTGTACAAGACGTATTTCGGGCTCACATGCTCATCCAAAATGAGGAATGGGCTGTCAACATATTTTGCACATACCTGCCATTTTGGTAAATTATGATTGTGTTAGATTTTTCCCAACAAATACCTACTACATTCTTGAAGTTGCCATACAGGCTCTTCCACCTCATTTTCGCCAAAAAAATCTCAGGAGTCTGATTTACGTCACGCATGGGCATGATGTAAAAATTCATGATGTATTTCGGACTCACATGGACTCATCGAGAATTCAATTTGTGATGTTTACAATATTTTTGTGGGAAATGCCATTTGTTTACCTATGTATGTTCTAAGACGTCTTTCAATCTTAAAGAATAAAGCTCCCAAGTTATCCATTTTTGAATGATTTCGAGTTTTTGGGTCGAACAGGTCCCACGGTGCTATTTTTTATAATGATAAAGACCGTTTTTTGTCCACTTCCGACTTTTTTTACAAAAACCTTCGGGAGCCTAATCTACATTATGCACGAGCACGATTGAGATATTCAAGACGTATTTCGGGCTCACATGCTTATGCAAAATGAGGAATGGGCTCTCAACATATTTTGCACATACCTGCCATTTTGTAAATTGATAGTCTGTTAGACACCTACCAATAAAAATACTACTTTCGTGATGTTGTCATTCCAATTTTTTCAACTTATTTTCCGCCCAAATTTTTTTTCGGGAGCCTGATAAACGTCATGCACGGGCTCGACGAAAGAATCCATAATGTATTTCGGGCTCACATGGATTCATCGAGAATGTGAATTTGGCTCTCTACAATATTTTGTAAAAAAATGCCATTTGTTTACAAATATTTGTTTTCAAACACCTCTCAATCTTCTAGAACGTGATTCCCAAGTTATTGAATCACATTTTCAAAAATGTATCCTAGATTTGGTTTGAACAGCTGCAAAAATTTCAGAAAAGATAGGTTATCGTGTGTAAGTGCAGAATAAGTTTTATTTCAAGTTTTGGATGTTTTCAGAAATCCATTCTTGAATAATTCCAAGTTTTTTAGTTGGACAGGTCCCATAGTGCTATTTTTACAATGATATAGTCCGTTTTTGTCCACTTCTGACTTTTCTCACAAGAACCTTCGGGAGCCCAATCTACATTATGTACGAGTACGATTGAAATATTCAAGACGTATTTGGAGCTCACATGCTTATCCAAAATAAGGAATGGGCTCTCAACATATTTTGCACATACCTGCCATTTTGGTAAATTATTATTGTGTTAGACGCCTACCAACAAATACTACTTTCGTGACGTTGTCATTCTGATAATTTCAACTTATTTTTCGCTCAAAATTTTCTAGGGAGCCTAATTTACTTCATGCACGGGCTCGACGAAAGAATTCATGATGTATTTCGGGCTCGCATGGACTTGAAAAGAATGTGAATTGGGCTGTCTACAATATTTTGTAGAAAAATGCCATTTGGTGTCATATTTTGTTTTCAAAGACCTCTCAATCTTATGAAACGTGATTCCAAAGTTATTTAGTCTCTTTTTTCAAAATTTGTCCTAGATTTGATTTGAACAGCTGCGAAAATTCCAGAAAAGATAGGTTCCCATGGTAATAAACAGTGCAGAATAGGTATTATTTCAAGTTTTGGATGTCTTCAGAAATCCATTCTTGAATAATTTCTAGTTTTTGGGTTGAACCGGTCCCACGGTGCCATTTTTACAAATTTATAGGCCGTTTTTTGTCCACTTCTGATTTTTTCTACGAAAATCTTCGGGAGCCCAATCTACATTATGCACGAGCACGTTTAAAATGTTCAAGACGTATTTCGGGCTCACATGCTTATCCAAAGTGAAGAATGGGCTCTCAACATATCATTTTGTACGAAAATGCCATACGCCTCCCAACAAATACCACTTTTTTCGCCCAAACTTTTTTCAAGGGCTTGATTCACGTCATGATTGACTTTTAGATACATAAGTATCAGATTTCAAAAAAGTTCCTGTTAAAAGTGCAAAATAAATCAGACGCATGCGCATGTGAGCAAGTTCTTGGACTAGAGTTGACATTGGTTGTGATGTTGGGCGTCTGCGTAGGGCGTGGCTTCCCGGACTAAGCGATTGTATACAGTTTCTCCTTTCTCCCTTCAACTGGTATAATAAGCAGCGACAGCCTAGTGTTTTGGCTGAAGATTCAAAATAACCGGAATTCACAATTAACAGTTGAAAAGATCCGCCGTTAAATGGTGCCGTCTCCCTTGCACTCAAAGTGTTTAATTGGGAGCTTTGCGTAAGAGGCAGCAGGAGATGAGCTGTTTGCGGTCACATTGCTATCAGAGTACTATTTACTTAAGGTGCGTTCAGTCAGCTTATTTAGCCGCAAGTTTTAATTCTAGTCGCAAGCGCAGCGACGCCCATTGGCTCTTATGAACCAGCCTCTTCGGAACAGCCAATAAGCGATGCAGCGCTTACGGCTAAAACTAAAATTGCGGCTGAATAAGCTGACTGAACGCACCTTTAGGCCGTACGAAACTATTTCATGCATCAGAGACCCACTACAGGTCCTACTTAACAAATCATACCTATCAAAGTACTTGACAATCATGCACAGTGCGAGTGCAGTCACCAATGGTCTTATCTCAAGTGCGCACTTGCGATTAGAGCGTTAGACAGCTATAAGAGCCCGATTCCGGTCAAATATGAGGATGAACAAAAACTCAGGATCAACTAGCCTGATTCCAAAATATCAGACTGTGGTATGTTGTATTTGTGGCAACGGAGCACAATAATTGGTTTTCATTAAAAAGCCAGAGGTGTAACTACTGACGAGCTCAAAATACTATATAAATATGTCCAGTTTTTGGACTCATGAGCCCAATATATAATTTTGAGCTCAAAGTAATATATGGACGTAGAAAAATGAGCCCGAAATACATCATTCATCAAGATATATATATATATATATATATATATATATATATATATATCTTGATGGATGATGTATTTCGGGCTCGCGGCATATTTTGTGACAAACAATGTAAAAAAAAATATTATCTACACAGATTCACATTGTTGGACGTCTCATGACATTTTAGGACGTAATTTTCAGGTAATCCCATCGCCAATGCTGGTTTTCAAATATATATATATTTCTAAATGTACATGATGTATTTTGAGCTCCCGGCATAATTTGGAAAAAAAATGCATTTGTTCACGTATTTATATTATTTGTCACCTTCCAATGTACTTCCTTTTGAGATTTGTCGTCTGGATTATTCCACTCTACATTTTCTCTCGAAAATGTTTCGAGAGACTGATTTACGTCATACACGGTCATGATCGAAAAGTTCATAATGTATTTCGGACTCACATGGGCTCATCGAGAATGTGAATTGGGCTCTATACAACAATTTGCGAAATTACGCCCATTGTTTATGAATTTATGTTCTCAGATGTCTCTTAACCTCATAGAACGTGATTCCCAAGTTAACTTGTTACGATTTGACTGTTAAAGCACTCGTATCATTTATATTTCGGGTGAACAACTACGAAAATTGTCGAAAAAACGAGTTCCTGTCGTAAAGTGCACAGTAGCTTTTATTTCGAGTTTGGGACGTTTCCATTTTTCTATAGTTGAATAACTTCAAATTTCTGGGTGATTCAGGTCCTACGTCACCATTTCTACAATGTGCGCGTCCGTTCTTGTCCATACTGTCTTTTCAAAAAAATCTCCGGGAGCCCAAACTACGTCATACACGAGCACGACCAAAACGTTCAGAACGTATTTTGGGCTCACATGTTCATAAAAAATGTGAAATGGGCTCGCGACAGCTTTCAATCCAATTCAAATTCCTCTCCTTATTACATTCTTTCTTTTGTACATGAATGTCAATTTGATCAATTCTTATTTTGTTAGATGCCTCCCAACAAATACCACTTTCTTGATGCTGCCATCCGAGTTTTTCTACCTCATTTTCGCCCACAATTTCTTCGGGAGCCCGGTGTACGTCATGCACGGGCATAATCGAAGAATTTATGATGTATTTTGGGCTCACATGGGCTTATCAAGAATGTGAATGAGCTCTCCGCAAAATTTTTTTAAGCTGAGTTCTCCCTGTAAAGTGCACAATAGGTTCGATTTCGAAGTTGGGATGTTTTCAGTAATACATTCTTGAATAATTTTGAGTTTCTGGGTCGAACAGGTCTCACGTTGCTATTTCTAAAATGTTATGTACCGTTTTTGTCCACTTTTGACTTTTTTCCACAAAATCCTTCGGGAGCCCAATCCACATTAAGCACGAACATGATTGAAAAGTTCAAGACGTATTTCGGGCTCACATGCTTATCCAAAATGTGGAATGGGCTCTCTACATATTTTGTACATAAATGCCATTTCTTTGATAATTATTTTGTTATATAGTCCCCAACAAATACTACATTCTTGAAGTTACCATTCAGGTTTTTCCACCTCATTTCTGCCAAAGAAAAATTTTGGGAGCCTTAATTACGTCATGCGCGGGATGGATGGAAGAATTCATGATGTATTTCTGGCTCACATGGACTCATCGAGAATGTGAATTGAGCTCTCTGCAATATTTTATGGAAAAATGACATTTATTTACATAATTTGTATCCAAACACCTCTCAATTTTCTTTGACGTGATTTGCAACTTATTTTGTCACATTTTCAAAATTTATCATAGATTCGTTTTGAACAGCTGCAAAAATTTTAGAAAAAATAGGTTCCCGTTGCAAAGTACAGAATAGGTTTTATTTCAAGTTTTAGATGTTTTCAGAAATCCATTCTTGAATAATTTTGAGTTTTTGGGTCAGAGAGGTCTCACTGTGCCATTTCTGCAATGATATAGTCCGTTTCTGGCCACTTTTGACTTTCTTCCACGAAAACCCTCGAGAGTCCAATCTACATTCTGCACGAACACGATTGAAAAGTTCAAGACGTATTTTGGACTCTCATGCTAATCCAAAATGTGGAATGGGCTCTTGACATATTTTGTACGTGAATGTAATTTTTTGATTTATTATTCTGTCAGATGCTTCCCAACAAATATTACATTTTTGAAGGACCATCCGGGTTTTTCCACCTCATTTCTGCCCAAAAAAATTCGGGAGCCCTGATTACATATTGCGCGAGCTGGATGAAAGAGTTCATGATGTATTTCAGGCTCACATGGACTCATCGAGAATGTGAATTGAGCTCTCTACAATGTTTTGTGGAAAAATGCCATTTGTTTACATAATTTGTTTTCAAACACCTCTCAATCTTCTATAACGTGATAAGCAACTTATTTCGTCACAGTCTCAAAATTTATCATAGATGTGTTTTGAACAGCTGCAAAAATTGTAGAAAAAATAGGTTCCCAGTTGTAAAGTGCAAAATAGGGTTTATTTCAAGTTTTGATTGTTTTCAGAAATCCATTTTTGAATAATTTTGAGTTTTGGTGTCAAACAGGTCTCACGGTGCTATTTCTGTAATGATATAGTCGTTTTCTGACCACTCTTGACTTTTTTTCACAAAAACCTTCGGGAGCCCAATTTACGTTATACACGAGCACTATTGAAGTGTTCAAGACCTATTTCGGGCTCACATGATCATCCAAAATATGAAATGGGCGCTCGACATATTTTGCACATAACTGTCATTCTGGTAAATTATTATTGTGTTAGACGCCTACCAACAAATACTACTTTCGTGATGTTGTCATTCCGGTTTTTCAACTTATTCTCCGCCCAAAAATTTGTCGGGAGCCCTAATAACGTCATGCACAGGCTCGACAAAAAAATTCATGATGTATTTTGGGCTCACATGGACTCACCGAGAATGTAAATTGGGCTCTCTATGATATTTTGTGAAAAAATGCCATTTGTTTATAACTATTTGTTTTCGAACACCTCTCAATCTTCTAGAACGTTAGTCCCAAGTTATTCCGTCACATTTCACAAAATTTGTCCTAAATTTGGTTTGAACAGCTGCAAAAATTTTAAAAAAAGATAGGTTCTTATTGTAAAGTGCAAAATGGGTTTTATTTCAAGTTTTGGATGTTTTCAGAAATCCATATTCTTGAATAATTTTAAGTTTTTGTGTCAAACAGGTCTCACGGTGCTATTTTTCCAATGAAATAGTCCGTTTTTATCCCCTCCAGACTTTTGTCATGAAAACTTCCCGCAGTCCAATCTACATCATGCACGAGCACGATTGAAGTGTACAAGACGTATTTCGGGCTCACATGCTCATTCAAAATGTGGAACGGACTCTCGACATATTTTGTACATGAATGTCATTTTTTCAATAACTATTTTGTCAGATGCTTCCCAACAAATATCATATTGTTGAAGCTACCATTCAGGTTTTTCCACGTCATTTCCGCCCAAAAAAAATAAAAATTGGGAGCCCTAATCACGTATTGCGCGGGCTGGATGAAAGAATTCATGATGCATTTCGGGCTCACATCGAGAATGTGAATTGAGCTCTGTGGAAAAATGCCATTGGTTTACATAATTTGTTTTCGAACACCTCTCAATCTTCTATAACGTGATAGGCAAGTTATTTCGTCACATTTTCAAAATCTATCATAGATGTGTTTTAAACAGCTGCAAAAATTGTAGAAAAAATAGGTTCCCGTTGTAAAGTGCAGAATAGGGTTTATTCCAAGTTTTGGATGTTTTCAGAAATCCATTTTTGAATAATTTTGAGTTTTTGGGTCAAACAGGTCTCACGGTGCTATTTCTACAATGATATAGTCGGTTTCTGACAGTTTGTGTCCACTTTTGACTTTTTTTTCACAAAAACCCTCACGAGCCCAATCTACGTTATACACGAGCACAATTGAAGTGTTCAAGACGTATTTCGGGCTCACATGCTCATCCAAAATATGAAATGGGCTCTCGACATATTTTGCACATAACTGCCATTCTGGTGGATTAGAGGGTAAGTTATTATCGTGTTAGACGCCTACCACCAAATACTACTTTCGTGATGTTGTCATTCTGGCTTTTTCACTAATTCTCCGCCCAAAATTTTTTCGGGAGACTGATTTACGTCATGCACGGGCTCGACAAAAAAATTCATGATGTATTTCGGGCTCACATGGACTCGCCGAGAATGTGAATTGGGCTATCTGCAATATTTTGTGGAAAAATGCCATTTGTTTACATAATTGGTTTTCAAACACCTCTCAATCTTCTATGACGTGATAAGCAAGTTATTTCGTCACAGTTTGAAAATTTATCATTGATTAGTTTTGAACAGCTGCAAAAATTGTAGAAAAAATAGGTTCCCCGTTGTAAAGTGCAGAACAGGGTTTATTTCAAGTTTTGGATGTTTTAAAAAATCCATTTTTGAATAATTTTGAGTTTTTGTGTCAAACAGGTCTCACGGTGCTATTTCTACAATGATATAGTGCTTTTCTGGCAACTTTTGACTTTTTTTCACAGAAACCTTTGGGAGCCCAATCTACGTTATACACGAGCACGATTGAAGTGTTCAAGATGTATTTCATGCTCACATGCTTATCCAAACTATGGAATGGGCTTTCGACATATGCACAAAACAGCCATTCTGGCAAATTATTATTGTGTTAGAGGCCTACCAACAAATACCACTTTCGGGATGTTGTCATTCCGGTTTTGCAACTTGTTCTCCGGCCAACATTTTTTCGGGAGCCTGATTAACGCCATGCACGGGCCCAACAGAAAAATTCATGATGTATTTTGGACTCACTAGGACTCACCGAGAATGTGAATTGGGCTCTCTATAATATTTTGTGGAAAAATGCCATTTGTTCATAAATATTTGGTTTCAAACACCTCTCAATCTTCTAGAACGTGAGTCCCAAGTTATTCTGTCACATTTTTCAAAATTTGTCCTCAATTTGGTTTGAACAACTGCAAAAAATTTGAAAAAGATAGGTTCCCGTTGTAAAGTGCAGAATGGGTTTTATTTCAAGTTTCTGTTTTCAGAAATCCATTCTTGAATAATTTTATGTTTTTGATTCAAACAAGTCTCACGGTGCTATTTTTCCAACAAAATAGTCCGTTTTTGTTCTCTTAAGACTTTTTTTCATGAAAACCTTCGGCAGCCGAATCTAAATCATGCACGAGCACGCTTGAAGTGTACAAGACGTATTTCGGGCTCACATGCTCATCCAAAATGAGGAATGGGCTGTCAACATATTTTGCACATACCTGCCATTTTGGTAAATTATGATTGTGTTAGATTTTTCCCAACAAATACCTACTACATTCTTGAAGTTGCTATACAGGCTCTTCCACCTCATTTTCGCCAAAAAAATCTCAGGAGTCTGATTTACGTCACGCATGGGCATGATGTAAAAATTCATGATGTATTTCGGACTCACATGGACTCATCGAGAATTCAATTTGTTATGTTTACAATATTTTTGTGGGAAATGCCATTTGTTTACCTATGTATGTTCTAAGACGTCTTTCAATCTTAGAGAATAAAGTTCCCAAGTTATCCATTTTTAAATGATTTCAAGTTTTTGGGTCGAACAGGTCCCACGGTGCTATTTTTTATAATGATACAGACCGTTTTTTGTCCACTTCCGACTTTTTTTACAAAAACCTTCGGGAGCCTAATCTACATTATGCACGAGCACGATTGAGATATTCAAGACGTATTTCGGGCTCACATGCTTATGCAAAATGAGGAATGGGCTCTCAACATATTTTGCACATACCTGCCATTTTGTAAATTAATAGTTTGTTAGACACCTACCAATAAAAATACTACTTTCGTGATGTTGTCATTCCAATTTTTTCAACTTATTTTCCGCCCAAATTTTTTTTCGGGAGCCTGATAAACGTCATGCACGGGCTCGACGAAAGAATCCATAATGTATTTCGGGCTCACATGGATTCATCGAGAATGTGAATTTGGCTCTCTACAATATTTTGTAAAAAAATGCCATTTGTTTACAAATATTTGTTTTCAAACACCTCTCAATCTTCTAGAACGTGATTCCCAAGTTATTGAGTCACATTTTCAAAAATGTATCCTAGATTTGGTTTGAACAGCTGCAAAAATTTCAGAAAAGATAGGTTATCGTGTGTAAGTGCAGAATAAGTTTTATTTCAAGTTTTGGATGTTTTCAGAAATCCATTCTTGAATAATTCCAAGTTTTTTTAGTTGGACAGGTCCCATGGTGCTATTTTTACAATGATATAGTCCGTTTTTGTCCACTTCTGACTTTTCTCACAAGAACCTTCGGGAGCCCAATCTACATTATGTACGAGTACGATTGAAATATTCAAGACGTATTTGGAGCTCACATGCTTATCCAAAATAAGGAATGGGCTCTCAACATATTTTGCACATACCTGCCATTTTGGTAAATCATTATTGTGTTAGACGCCTACCAACAAATACTACTTTCGTGACGTTGTCATTCTGATAATTTCAACTTATTTTTCGCTCAAAATTTTCTAGGGAGCCTAATTTACGTCATGCACGGGCTCGACGAAAGAATTCATGATGTATTTCGGGCTCGCATGGACTTGAAAAGAATGTGAATTGGGCTGTCTACAATATTTTGTAGAAAAATGCCATTTGATGTCATATTTTGTTTTCAAAGACCTCTCAATCTTATGAAACGTGATTCCAAAGTTATTTAGTCTCTTTTTTCAAAATTTGTCCTAGATTTGATTTGAACAGCTGCGAAAATTCCAGAAAAGATAGGTTCCCATGGTAATAAACAGTGCAGAATAGGTATTATTTCAAGTTTTGGATGTCTTCAGAAATCCATTCTTGAATAATTTCTAGTTTTTGGGTTGAACCGGTCCCACGGTGCCATTTTTACAAATTTATAGGCCGTTTTTTGTCCACTTCTGCTTTTTTCTACGAAAATCTTCGGGAGCCCAATCTACATTATGCACGAGCACGTTTAAAATGTTCAAGACGTATTTCGGGCTCACATGCTTATCCAAAGTGAAGAATGGGCTCTCAACATATCATTTTGTACAAAAATGCCATACGCCTCCCAACAAATACCACTTTTTTCGCCCAAACTTTTTTCAAGGGCTTGATTCACGTCATGATTGACTTTTAGATACATAAGTATCAGATTTCAAAAAAGGTTCCTGTTAAAAGTGCAAAATAATTCAGACGCATGCGCATGTGAGCAAGTTCTTGGACTAGAGTTGACATTGGTTGTGATGTTGGGCGTCTGCGTAGGGCGTGGCTTCCCGCACTAAGCGATTGTATACAGTTTCTCCTTTCTCCCTTCAACTGGTATAATAAGCAGCGACAGCCTAGTGTTTTGGCTGAAGATTCAAAATAACCGGAATTCACAATTAACAGTTGAAAAGATCCGCCGTTAAATGGTGCCGTCTCCCTTGCACTCAAAGTGTTTAATTGGGAGCTTTGCGTAGGTGGCAGCAGGAGATGAGCTGTTTGCGGTCACATTGCTATCAGGGTACTATTTACTTAAGGTGCGTTCAGTCAGCTTATTTAGCCGCAAGTTTTAATTTTAGTCGCAAGCGCAGCGACGCCCATTGGCTCTTATGAACCAGCCTCCTCGGAACAGCCAATAAGCGATGCAGCGCTTACGGCTAAAACTAAAATTGCGGCTGAATAAGATGACTGAACGCACCTTTAGGCCGTACGAAACTATTTCATGCATCAGAGACCCACTACAGGTCCTACTTAACAAATCATACCTATCAAAGTACTTGACAATCATGCACAGTGCGAGTGCAGTCACCAATGGTCTTATCTCAAGTGCGCACTTGCGATTAGAGCGTTAGACAGCTATAAGAGCCCGATATATATATATATATATATATATATATATATATATATATATATATATATATATAGATGTGTAAGATATCCTTTGGCCTCTTTTGTACACATCCAACTTACCCTATAACCTCATTTTCAACCTTTTGGCCTCAAGAGGCTAAAAGGTTGGATTACAACGACACATCCAAAACCTCCATTGGCTTCATTGGCGATTGCAGCGCCACTTGACCATTTTAAGGCGTTTGAGTGGGGGATTGGAGTGGATGGGCCCAGATGGGCATTTCGTCAGTCGAGCAACAACAGAGCAGGGATGCGGCTGCTTGTCGGCCGGCACACACTGTGGTGGTGATCGTAGTGTGATTGTTGGGGGTGCGGTGGCAGTTGAACCCTGCAATGATATTATTTGCAACGCACGGTTACCACCTCGGTGTGTGTGAGCCTTGTTCCAGCGCTCAGTCCTGCATTAGAAATAAATGTTTTGCTGGATACCTGAGTTATGGTCTTGTGTTTGCGCTTAGCAGGTGGGGAGAGTGCGAGTGAAAAATAAATTGCCGTGTTTCAACCTAGGACGTTTGGTTCAGAGTCGGATACAAATGTTCTATTTCGGAATTTTATTGCTAGATGTTTATGAGCCTAATCCTGGAAATCAGTGAACATGACCCGTGGTGCTGAATTTTTTTTCCAATCTACCTACTTAGCTTGGGGAACAAGAGGGTTGAAAAATGCCAGAAATGCATTTTTGAATATACACCTACCTAATTTCTATTGCAACAATTGCAAAATTGAGTGTTTGTGCAGTTCAGTGATTGTCACTGATCCAAATTGGTTGTACACATGCAGTTGATCGTTCGACCTCACTGGTTAGAGTGTGAATGATCATCGGGCTCAGAATACACACGAAAACTGTCCATCGGCCTCTCTCGAAATATATTGTCACATCAAAACTGATGTTTTTTGTGAGTCAACTTCTTTGTACACATGCAGAGATCCATCCGGCCTCACCGGTAAGAGTGTAAACGATCTTTCCGGCTCATAATACACATCTAAACAATCTATCGGCCTCATTTTTGGAACAAGTTCTTGTATTTGTGGAAATTTGATGAAAATTTTCGAGTTGCTTGAAGTGGAAGAGCACGAGGAGGCTTGAAGACATAATTTTAATCAGTTTAGCGGGATGAATTGGAAAAAAAACATCTCCAAGCACGGAGACATCGTCTTTCAGCCTGTCGGTTGGCTGACTGCATTTTTTTGACCAGAAATAGCAACATTTTTTGTTCAAAATCTTTTTTTTTTCTTGACATGCAATCAGAGGCGGCACCACGGTAAACCTATGGCTAAAACGGCATAGAAAATGATTTGTTCATGGAAAACGGCAAATTTTGTTGTACACATTTAGCAAACCATTCGGCCTCACCAGTAAGAGTGTTAACAATCTTTCGGGCTCATTATACGCAGTCAGGCGCAGACATTCAGGATCAAAATCCAATTGTTTTTCCAAAATTATTGAAAACCACGCGCAAAGTTGATGTACAGCGTAAAAATATATATATAAACTGTATTGCTTTGCAAAAGGCATCCCTCGAGGCATCCAACTTGGTTATAGACATGTAGCGGGTAATTAAGCCTCATTGGTGAGAGCATAACTGATTAATCGGCCTCGTTTCGCTCCTAACACCCCCTGCTCACCTGATATCGTTTCTTCTTTATTTCCAAGTATTCGCTAATTGTCTAGTCGTTGCATGTGGGAGGCTTCTCGACATAATCACAGACCGCAGTGTGATGGTTGAAATATGGCAAAAAATATTAAAACTGATGTTTTTTGTGAGTCAACTTCTTTGTACACATGCAGAGATCCATCCGGCCTCACCGGTAAGAGTGTAAACGATCTTTCGAGCTCATAAAACACACCTAAACAATCTATCGGCCCAATTTTTGAAACAAAGTCTTGTATTTGTGGAAATATGATGGAAATTTTCGAGTTGCTTGAAGTGGAAGAGCACGAGGAGGCTTGAAGACATAATTTCGATCACGTTAGCGGAATGAATTGGGAAAAACATCTTCAAGCACGGAGACATCGTCTTTCAGCCTGTCGGTAGGCTCACTGTATTTTTTTTTTGGTCAGAAATAGCAACATTTTCCGTTCAAAATCGTTTTTTTTCCTCAACATGCAATCAAAGGCGGCACCACAATTAACCTATGGCTAAAACGGCATAGAAGATTATTTCTACATGGAAAACGGCCAACTTTGTTGTACACATGCAGAGATCTATCCGGCCTCACCAGTAAGTGTGTAAACGATCTTTCGGGCTCATAATACACATCTGAACAATCTATCGGCCTCATTTTCGGAACAAGTTCTTGTATTTGTGGAAATTTGATGGAAATTTTCGAGTTGCTTGAAGTGGAAGAGCACGAGGAGGCTTGAAGACATAATTTCAATCACTTTAGCGGACTGAATTGGGAAGAAACATCTCCAAGCACGGGGACATCGTCTTTTAGCCTGTCGGTAGGCTCACTGCATTTTTTTGGTCAGAAATAGCAACATTTTTTGATCAAAATTGTTTTTTTTCTCAACGTGCAATCGAAGGCGGCACCACGGTTAACCTATGGCTAAAACGGCATAGGGAATGATTTTTTTAATAAAAAACGGCCAACTTTGTTGTACACATGCAGCGACCCATTCGGCCTCACCGGTAAGTGTGTAAACGATCTTTTGGGCTCATAATACACATCTGAACAATCTATTGGCCTCATTTTCGGAGCAACTTCTTGTATTTGTAGAAATTTGATGGAAATTTTCGAGTTGCTTGAAGTGGAAGAGCACGAGGAGGCTTGAAGACATAATTTCAATCACTTTAGCGGACTGAATTGGGAAGAAACATCTCCAAGCACGGGGACATCGTCTTTTAGCCTGTCGGTAGGCTCACTGCATTTTTTTTTGGTCAGAAATAGCCACATTTTTCGTTCACAATTGTTTTTTTCCTCAACGTGCAATCAAAGGCGGCACCACGGTTAACCTATGGCTAAAACGGCATAGGGAATAATTTTTTTAATAAAAAACGGCCAACTTTGTTGTACACATGCAGCGACCCATTCGGCCTCACCGTTAAGTGTGTAAACGATCTTTTGGGCTCATAATACACATCTGAACAATCTATTGGCCTCATTTTCGGAGCAAGTTCTTGTATTTGTGGAAATTTGATGGAAATTTTCGAGTTGCTTGAAGTGGAAGAGCACGAGGAGGCTTGAAGACATAATTTCAATCACTTTAGCGGACTGAATTGGGAAGAAACATCTCCAAGCACGGGGACATCGTCTTTTAGCCTGTCGGTAGGCTCACTGCATTTTTTTGATCAGAAATAGCAACATTTTTTGATCAAAATTGTTTTTTTTCTCAACGTGCAATCAAAGGCGGCACCACGGTTAACCTATGGCTAAAACGGCATAGGGAATGATTTTTTTAATAAAAAACGGCCAACTTTGTTGTACACATGCAGCGACCCATTCGGCCTCACCGGTAAGTGTGTAAACGATCTTTTGGGCTCATAATACACATCTGAACAATCTATTGGCCTCATTTTCGGAGCAACTTCTTGTATTTGTAGAAATTTGATGGAAATTTTCGAGTTGCTTGAAGTGGAAGAGCACGAGGAGGCTTGAAGACATAATTTCAATCACTTTAGCGGACTGAATTGGGAAGAAACATCTCCAAGCACGGGGACATCGTCTTTTAGCCTGTCGGTAGGCTCACTGCATTTTTTTGGTCAGAAATAGCCACATTTTTCGTTCACAATTGTTTTTTTCCTCAACGTGCAATCAAAGGCGGCACCACGGTTAACCTATGGCTAAAACGGCATAGGGAATAATTTTTTTAATAAAAAACGGCCAACTTTGTTGTACACATGCAGCGACCCATTCGGCCTCACCGTTAAGTGTGTAAACGATCTTTTGGGCTCATAATACACATCTGAACAATCTATTGGCCTCATTTTCGGAGCAAGTTCTTATATTTGTGGAAATTTGATGGAAATTTTCGAGTTGCTTGAAGTGGAAGAGCACGAGGAGGCTTGAAGACATAATTTCAATCACTTTAGCGGACTGAATTGGGAAGAAACATCTCCAAGCACGGGGACATCGTCTTTTAGCCTGTCGGTAGGCTCACTGCATTTTTTTGGTCAGAAATAGCAACATTTTTTGTTCAAAATTGTTTTTTTTCTCAACGTGCAACAAAGGCGGCACCACGGTTAACCTATGGCTAAAACGGCATAGGGAATGATTTTTTTAATAAAAAACGGCCAACTTTGTTGTACACATGCAGCGACCCATTCGGCCTCACCGGTAAGTGTGTAAACGATCTTTCGGGCTCATAATACACATCTGAACAATCTATCGGCCTCATTTTCGGAGCAAGTTCTTGTATTTGTGAAAATTTGATGGAAACTTTCGAGTTGCTTGAAGTGGAAGAACACGAGGAGGCTTCAAGACATAATTTCAATCACTTAAGCGGACTGAATTGGGAAGAAACATTTCCAAGCACGGAGACATCGTCTTCAAGCCTGTCGGTTGGCTCACTGCATTTTTTTTGTCAGAAATAGCGACATTTTTCGTTCAAAATTGTTTTTTTTTTCTCAACGTGCAATCAAAGGCGGCACCACGGTTAACCTATGGCTAAAACGGCATAGGGAATGATTTTTTTAATAAAAAACGGCCAACTTTGTTGTACACATCCAGCGACCCATTCGGCCTCACCGGTAAGTGTGTAAACGATCTTTTGGGCTCATAATACACATCTGAACAATCTATTGGCCTCATTTTCGGAGCAACTTCTTGTATTTGTAGAAATTTGATGGAAATTTTCGAGTTGCTTGAAGTGGAAGAGCACGAGGAGGCTTGAAGACATAATTTCAATCACTTTAGCGGACTGAATTGGGAAGAAACATCTCCAAGCACGGGGACATCGTCTTTTAGCCTGTCGGTAGGCTCACTGCATTTTTTTGGTCAGAAATAGCAACATTTTTTGTTCAAAATTGTTTTTTTTCTCAACGTGCAACAAAGGCGGCACCACGGTTAACCTATGGCTAAAACGGCATAGGGAATGATTTTTTTAATAAAAAACGGCCAACTTTGTTGTACACATGCAGCGACCCATTCGGCCTCACCGGTAAGTGTGTAAACGATCTTTCGGGCTCATAATACACATCTGAACAATCTATCGGCCTCATTTTCGGAGCAAGTTCTTGTATTTGTGGAAATTTGATGGAAATTTTCGAGTTGCTTGAAGTGGAAGAACACGAGGAGGCTTCAAGACATAATTTCAATCACTTAAGCGGACTGAATTGGGAAGAAACATTTCCAAGCACGGAGACATCGTCTTCAAGCCTGTCGGTTGGCTCACTGCATTTTTTTTGTCAGAAATAGCGACATTTTTCGTTCAAAATTGTTTTTTTTTTCTCAACGTGCAATCAAAGGCGGCACCACGGTTAACCTATGGCTAAAACGGCATAGGGAATGATTTTTTTAATAAAAAACGGCCAACTTTGTTGTACACATCCAGCGACCCATTCGGCCTCACCGGTAAGTGTGTAAACGATCTTTTGGGCTCATAATACACATCTGAACAATCTATTGGCCTCATTTTCGGAGCAACTTCTTGTATTTGTAGAAATTTGATGGAAATTTTCGAGTTGCTTGAAGTGGAAGAACACGAGGAGGCTTCAAGACATAATTTCAATCACTTAAGCGGACTGAATTGGGAAGAAACATTTCCAAGCACGGAGACATCGTCTTCAAGCCTGTCGGTTGGCTCACTGCATTTTTTTTGTCAGAAATAGCGACATTTTTCGTTCAAAATTGTTTTTTTTTTCTCAACGTGCAATCAAAGGCGGCACCACGGTTAACCTATGGCTAAAACGGCATAGGGAATGATTTTTTTAATAAAAAACGGCCAACTTTGTTGTACACATGCAGCGACCCATTCGGCCTCACCGGTAAGTGTGTAAACGATCTTTCGGGCTCATAATACACATCTGAACAATCTATCGGCCTCATTTTCGGAGCAAGTTCTTGTATTTGTGGAAATTTGATGGAAATTTTCGAGTTGCTTGAAGTGGAAGAACACGAGGAGGCTTCAAGACATAATTTCAATCACTTTAGCGGACTGAATTGGGAAGAAACATCTCCAAGCACGGGGTCATCGTCTTTTAGCCTGTCGGTAGGCTCACTGCATTTTTTTGGTCAGAAATAGCAACATTTTTCGTTCAAATTTTTTTTTTTTTCTCAACGTGCAATCAAAGGCGGCACCACGGTTAGCCTATGGCTAAAACGGCATAGGGAATGATTTTTTTTATAAAAAACGGCCAACTTTGTTGTACACATGCAGCGACCCATTCGGCCTCACCGGTAAGTGTGTAAACGATCTTTTGGGCTTAATACACACCCAAGTGCAGACTTTGAGGTTCACAATCAAATTGTCTTTCCAAAATCGTGAAAAAATTAGGCGCACAGTAATTATGTATATAACATAAAATTTAATAGAAACTGTATTGCTCCGCAAAAGGCGACCAACTTGGCTGTACACATGTAGCAGATGGTTTGGACTCATTGGTAAGAGCATAACCAATCAATCGGGCTCGTTGTGTTCCTAACACCTCCTGCACTCCTGATACCGTTTCTTCTTTATTTTCAAGGAGTCGTATCTGTCAAGTTGTTGCAGTGCAGATGAGAGAACGCGGGGAGGCTTCTAGACATAATCTCAGACCATATTCATCTTCCAATATGGGATTTAAAAAGAAAAAAGTTCAATACATATATGGATATCTCCCTTCAGATTGTCGGTGGGCTCTCCTTTTTTTTTGTCAAATAATACCAGCGTTTCAAGTTTAGAATCGATTTTTTCCATCAAACAGAGGCCGCGGTGCCTCGGTTTAAAACTGACAAAAAAGAAATGAGAATTGATTTTTCTTGTGGGTAACGGCCAACTTCGTCGTACACATGCAGCGATCCATTTTGCCTCACCAGGAAGAGTGTAAACGATCTTTCGGTCTCATAGTACACATCTAAACAATCTATCGGCCTAATTTTTGGAACAAAGTCTTGTATTTGTGGAAATTTGATGGAAATTTTCAAGTTGCTCGAAGTGGAAGAGCACGAGGAGGCTTGAAGTGATAATTTCAATCACTTTAGCGGAATGAATTGAGAAAGAAACATCTTAAAGCACGGAGACATCGTCTTTTAGCCTGTCGATAGGCTCACTGCTTTTTTTTGGTCAGAAATAGCAACATTTTTCGTTGAAAATCGTTTTTTTTTCTCAACATGCAATCAGAAGCGGCACCACGGTTAAACTATTGCTAAAACAGCGTAGAAAATGATTTTTTTGCAAAAACGGCCAACTTTGTTGTACACATGCAGAGATCCATCCGGCCTCACCGATAAGAGTGTAAACGATCTTTCGGGCTCATAATACACATCTAAACAATCTATTGGCTTCATTTTCGGAACAAGTTCTTGTATTTTTGGAAATTTTATGGAAATCTTCGAGTTGCTTGAAGTGGAAGAGCACGAAGAGGCTTGGAGACATAATTCCAATCACTTTAGCGGAATGAATTGGGAAAAAACATCTTCGAAGACGGAGACATCGTCTTTTAGCCTGTCGGTAGGCTCACTGCATTTTTTTGGTCAGAAATAGCAACATTTTTCGTTCAAAATCGTTTTTTTTTTCTCAACATGCAACCAGAGGGGCACCACGGTTAGCCTATTGCTAAAACAGCGTAGAAAATGATTTTTTTATGAAAAACGACCAACTTTGTTGTACACATGCAGAGATCCATCCAGCCTCACCGGTAAGATTGTAAACGATCTTTCGGGCTCATAATACACATCTAAACAATCTATTGTCCTCATTTTCGGAACAAGTTCTTGTATTTGTGGAAATTTGATGGAAATTTTCGAGTTGCTTGAAGTGGAAGAGCACGAGGAGGCTTGAAGACATAATTTCAATCACTTAAGCGGAATGAATTGGGAAAAATCCTCTCCAAGCACGGAGACATCGTCTTTTAGCCTGTCGGTAGGCTCACTGTATTTTTTTGGTCAGAAATAGCAACATTTGTCACTCAAATTCGGTTTTTTCTCAACATGCAATCAGAGGCGGCACAACGGCTAACCTATGGCTAAAACGGCATAGAAAATGATTTTTTTTTTATAAAAAACGGCCAACTTTGTTGTACAGAGGCAGCGACCCATTCGGCCTCACCGATAACAGTGTAAACAATCTTTTGGGCTTATATACACACCCAGGTGCAGAATTTGAGGTTCACGATCAAATTGTTTTTTCAAAATCGTAAAAAAACTAGGCGCACAGCTAAAATGTATATAGCATAAAATTTGATAGAAACTGTATTGCACCGCAAACGGCGACCAACTTGGCTGTACACATGTAGCAGATCGTTTGGACTCATTGGTAAGAGCGTAACGAATCAATCGGGCTCGTTGTGTTCCTAGCACCTCCTGCACTCCTGATACCGTTTCTTCTTAATTTTCGAGGAGTCGTATTTTTCAAGTTGTTGCAGTGCAGGTGGAAGAACGCGGGGAGGCTTCTAGACATAATCTCAGACCATCTTCATTTTCCAAAGTGGGATTTAGAAAAAAAAAAGTTCAATACGTATATATCACCCTTTAGATTGTCGGTGGGCTCTCCATTTTTTTTGTCAAATAATACCCGCGTTTCAGGTTTAGAATCGATTTTTTTTTATCAATCAGAGGCCGCGGTGCCTCTGTTCAAAACTGACAAAGAAGAAATGAAAACTGATTTTCCTTGTGGGTAACGGCCAACTTCGTCGTACACGTGCAGCGATCCATTTTGCCTCACCGGTAAAAGTTTAGACGATCTTTCGGGCTCATAATACACATCTTGAAGATCTATCGGCCTCATTTCCGGAACAAGTTTTTGTATTTGTGGAAATTTGATGGAAATGTTCGAGCTGCTTGAAGTGGAAGAGCACGAAGAGGCTTGAAGACATAATTCCAATCACTTTAGCGGAATGAATCGTGGAAAATACATCTCCAAGCACGGAGACATCGTCTTTTAGCCAGTCGGTAGGGTCACTGCATTTTTTTTGTCAGAAATAGCAACATTTTTCGTTCAAAATCGTTTTTTTTTCTCAACATGCAATCAGAGACGTCACCACGGTTAACCTGTGGCTAAAACGGCATATAGAATGTTTTTTTTATGAAAAACGGCCAACTTTGTTGTACACATGCAGAGATCCATGCGGCCTCACCGGTAAGAGTGTAAACGATCTTTCCGGCTCATAATACACATCTAAACAATCTATCGGCCTCATTTTTGGAACAAGTTCTTGTATTTGTGGAAATTTGATGAAAATTTTCGAGTTGCTTGAAGTGGAAGAGCACGAGGAGGCTTGAAGACATAATTTCAATCAGTTTAGCGGAATGAATTGGAAAAAAACATCTCCAAGCACGGAGACATCGTCTTTCAGCCTGTCGGTTGGCTGACTGCATTTTTTTGACCAGAAATAGCAACATTTTCTGTTCAAAATCGTTTTTTTTTCTCAACATGCAATCAAAGGCGGCACCACGGTTAACCTATGGCTAAAACGGCATAGAAAATGATTTTTTTTATGAAAAACGGCCAACTTTGTTGTACACATGCAGAGATCCATCCGGCCTCACCGGTAAGAGTGTAAACGATCTTTTGGGCTTATATACACACCCAGTTGCAGACTTTGGGGTTCACAATCAAATTGTTTTTCCAAAATCGTGAAAAAACTAGGCGCACAGTTAATATGTATATAACATAAGATTTGATAGCAACTGTATTGCTCCGCAAAAGGCGACCGACTTGGCTGTACACATGCAGCAGATCGTTTGGACTCATTGGTAAGAGTATAACCAATCAATCGGGCTCGTTGTGCTCCTAACACCTCCTGCACTCCTGATACCGTTTCTTCTCCATTTTCGAGGAGTCGTATCTTTCACGTTGTCGCAGTGCAAGTGAGAGAACGCGGGGAGGCTTCTAGACATAATCTCAGACCATTTTCATCTTCCAATATGGGATTTAGAAAAAAAAAGTTTAATACGTATTTATCTCCCTTTAGGTTGTCGGTGGGCTCTCCAATTTTTTTTTTTGTCGAATTATATCAGCGTTTCAGGTTTAGAATCGATTTTTTTTATCAATCAGGTGCCTCGGTTTAAAACTGAAAAAAAAATAAACTGATTTTTTTTTGGGTAACGGCCAACTTCATCGTACACATGCAGCGATCTATTTTGCCTCACCGGGCCTCACCGGTAAGAGTGTAAACGATCTTCCGGGCTAATAATACACATCTAAACAATCTATCGGCCTCATTTTTGGAACAAGTTCTTGTATTTGTGGAAATATGATGGAAATTTTCGAGTTGCTTGAAGTGGAAGAGCACGAAGAGGCTTGAAGACATAATTCCAATCACTTGAGCGAAATGAATTGTGGAAAAAACATCTCCAAGCACGGAGACATCGTCTTTTAGCCTGTCGGTAGGCTCACTGCATTTTTTTTGTCAGAAATAGCAACATTTTTCGTTCAAAATCGTTTTTTTTCTCAACATGCAATCAGAGACGGCACCACGGTTAATCTATGGCTAAAACGGCATATAGAATGATTTTTTTTATGAAAAACAGCCAACTTTGTTGTACACATGCAGAGATCCATGCGGCCTCACCGGTAAGAGTGTAAACGATCTTTCCGGCTCATAATACACATCTAAACAATCTATTGGCCTAATTTTTGGAACAAGTTATTGTATTTGTGGAAATTTGATGGAAGTTTTCGAGTTGCTTGAAGTGGAAGAGCACGAGGAGGCTTGAAGACATAATTTCAATCACTTTAGCGGACTGAATTGGGAAGAAACATCTCCAAGCACGGGGACATCGTCTTTTAGCCTGTCGGTAGGCTCACTGCATTTTTTTGGTCAGAAATAGCAACATTTTTCGTTCAAAATTGTTTTTTTGCTCAACGTGCAATCAGAGGCGGCACCACGGGTAACCTATGGCTAAAACGGCATAGAAAATGATTTTTTAATGAAAAGCGGCCAACTTTGTTGTATACATGCAGTGATCCACTCGGCCTCACCGTTAAGAATGTAAACGATCTTTCGGGCTCATAATACACACTCAAACAATCCATCGGCCTCATTTTCAAAACAAGTTGCCGTATTTGTGGGAGTTTATCGGAAACAACTTCTGCTGCTGGAAGTGGAAAAGCAAGAGGTTGCTTCTAGACATACTCAATAACCCTTGCGAAATAAATCAAAGAAAAAGCATTACCTAATTCGAATATATCGCTCTTCAGCCTTGCAGTATGTTCACTGCATTTTTTTTTTATCAAAAGTTGCAGTCTCTTTTTGTTTAAATCAATTTTTTCTCAAGAATCAATCAGAGGCGGTGCCACAGTTGAAGTAAGGCAAAATCCACAAAAAAAAATTTGATATTTTTCAATTGAAAACCGCCAACTTTGTTATATACACATGTATCCATCCATTCAGCCTCACCAGTAAGTGTGTTCACGATATTTTGGGCTCATAATACACACCTAGACAATCCATCGGCCTCAATTTTGAAACAAGTTGTCATATTTGTGATATTTTTCTTGATAATTTTTGAGTTGCTGGGAGCACGAGGATGCTTCTAGGCATAATCACAATCACTCTTGGGGAATAAATTGAAGGAAAAGCATATCAGGCGTCGCGGTGCCACGATTGAGAACTGACAAAAAAGGAATGAAAACAGATTTTTCTTGTTAGTAACAGCCAATTTCGTTGTACACATGCAGCGATCCATTTGGCCTCACCGGTAAGAGTGTAACCAATCAATCGGGCTCATTCTACTCCTAACACCTCTTGCTCTCCTGATGTCATTTTTCCTTTATTTTCCATTTTCTTGCGTTTTATGAGAGCCCTGTGCCTTTTCGGCACTCAAATTATGTTGTCGGACCAGCAACTCATTCTCCTCCACCCTCTAATAATCTCATCTCGTCAAGTTGTGATAATAAAAATGGGAAATAATCGTTATTCCCAAAATATGCGCCAGAATGTCGGCAACCAGATATACTTGAGGTGCATTTTGAATGGTGTCAGTTCCAGATTTGGCCGCGAAGCCAAAAGATACATAAGCTGATGATCAAGTCCTGAGGCCAATTGATGTGATAGATATCTATATATATATATGCATTTTTTGAGGATCTGAAGATCCGGATATTCATTGTCACATGTATGTATATGTGGTTGCATGAAAATGTATAACGTCAGACGTCGGATTGACATTGACAAATTAAAGAGACCAACTCTCACTTCTCTCCCGATCCCATCATGTAACACATGTACACTGTGTCTTGTTAAATAAAATCTAAAAGTACAAAAGTCGTTTAAAGCCATCCCGTAAAGAAACTTATCAATACAACATGGCGCAGTTGGTTTGAAACGGAACAAAGCCGTATAATTGGAAGAAATTAAGAAGAAATTAAGAAGAAATTAAGAAGAAAGAAGCATTGGTGATCCACGTGGAATACCGCTGATGTCCATGGTAGGTAATCTGGCCGAAATGGACCCTATGGAGAGCGAGGTTGAACTATCTGCAAGCAACAGAACTTACGAAAAAGGAAGAAGTAACGCAGTGCGCCCAACTTTTGCACTACATTGGAAAGGCCGGCTACAGGATCTACACTACTTTCGTCATCCCAGAAGCCGACAAGAATAAACTGAAGAAGCTGCTGGACAGGTTTGAGGCACATTTTCAACCTAAAGAAAATTTATCATTCGAAAGGTATAATTTCTTCACCTATAAGCAGCAGCAGGGACAGACCTTCGAGGGGTACCTTGTCGAACTGCGTAAGCGAGCCATGAAGAGTAGGCTTGGCACCTTGGAGGCAGAATTGATAAAATGCATGGTAATCTGTGGGATTACTGATCGTGGATTAAGGGAAAGGCTTTTGCAGAACGACGACAAGTCCTTGGATGAAACTATCAATCTCTGCATGGTGGTGGAGCAGTCTCAGGAGCAGAGTTCTCTGATGACAGCAAGCACAAGCTGAGCATATCGTGTGGAGGAGCAAGAAGTCAGCCTAATTGATAAGGCACGACAGCAGCCACAACGCAGAAACTACCCTGACCAGCAGAGGAATTTAGGATACGCACAGAGGTGGACGCAGAAGAACAGAATGATCCGGTCCTGCACGCGCTGTGGTAAAAGTCATGAAATCAATAAGTGTGCGGCATATGGGCGCGAATGCAATTTTTGCAAGGGCAAGAATCATTTTTCAAACGTGTGCTTGAAGCGAAAGCAGAATGTGAACCTCATAAACGAAAATTTTGTAGAGGCTATAAATCAAGAAAATGATTTGGGTATGTTTGTAAATAGTGTAAATAAAAAAAGGCAGTGCAATTTTGAAGCGTGGAAGATCAAATTGATGATAAATAATGTAGAAATAGATTTTCAAATTGATACGGGGGCAATGTGCAATGTTTTGCCATTGAAATGCTTCAACAATCTCAAATTGTCAGAGAGAGTCATGAGAAAAACTGAAAATAAATTGAAATCTTACACAGGAGATTGTTTGCGAGTTGTTGGAGTAGTTTCGCTAAAATGTTTCAAGGATTGTGATTACAAATTTTTAGATTTTTATGTCGTGAAGTCGGGAGCACAGGCTATTTTGGGTCTACCTGCAATTGAAAATTTTTATTTGGTTCGGAGAGTTCATCCATTGAAAGTAACGGTTTTTATGAAAAACTAGTCAAAGAAAACGGCGAGCTGTTTTCTGGCATAGGCTGTGTAAAGAAACCTTATCATATTGAACTAAAAAAGAATGCCGTTCCGTATATTCCGTATATTCTTGTATCCATCCAACAAGAAGAGTCGCCGTACCGTTGTTAGAGCCAATAACTGCGTTCCTTTTATCATCTGAACTGAGAATTCTCACTTTAATTGCTAGTTGTGTCTCTCTCCCTCTCATGCAATTCTCGCTCTTTCTCTCTCTAACTGAGGTGAGATTATCTGAGATTTTGTGTGAAAGGAATGCAGCTATTGAGAAAAAACTTGTGTGAACTTGAGAAAATGAAAATAATCAAGAGAGTTGAGGGCGCCTCGGACTGGGTGAATCCTCTAGTAATTGTAAGAAAGCCCAACGGATCATTGCGCATTTGTTTGGATCCGAGGAATTTGAATGTCGCGATCAAACGTGAATTATGTCAAATACCCACACTTGATGAAATCACGGCGAAAATGGCAGGGGCTCAGTGGTTCAGTACACTGGATGCGTCAAGCGGATTCTACCAAATACCGCTCGATGAGGCCAGTCAGGGGTTGTGCACCTTCGGAACACCTTTTGGTCGTTACAAATTTCTAAGATTACCGTATGGAATTAGGTCAGCACCGAAGGTTTTCCAACAGAGATTCAGGGAACTGTTTGAAAATGAGGGAACAGAAATTAATATAGACGATGTGATTGTTTACGGTCGGAGTAAAAAAGAACATGATGAGGGACTGAAACGGGTTTTGAAAGTTGCTAGAGAAAGTGGGGTGAGATTTAACTTGAGCAAATGTAAATTTGGACAGCCGGAAGTTAGGTACATGGGTCATTCGATTAGCAAATTTGGTATTAGACCGGACGATTCTAAGATCGAAGCCATAAAAATTTTCACAAAACCGCAAAATAAATCGCATGTACAACGTTTGCTAGGCATGTTGACTTATGTGAGTGAGTTTGTTCCTAATTTCACTAATAACACTGGACCGTTGAGACAACTGCTGAAAAGACAATGAATCCATTTGGGGGCGTGAACAGGAGGACGCGTTTGAAGAATTGAGAAATAAATTAATGAATAGTCCAGTACTGCAGTTTTACGATGTAAATAGACCTGTTAAAATTTCAGTAGACAGTTCTAAGTCTGGAATGGGTGCAGTTCTATTGCAAAATAATCTACCGTGTGCTTATATACCGAAAGCTTCAACCGAAACTCAAGTACAATATGCCCAAATAGAAAAAGAGTTGTTAGCGGTCTGTTTTGGTTTACAGCGATTTCATGATTATATTTTTGGCAAGCATGTCATTGTAGAAACTGATCATCAACCTTTGATAACTATAGTGAAAAAACCGTTAAATAAATGTCCCGCACGACTTCAGCGTATGTTAATCCAAATTCAAAAATACAGTTTCGAATTAATTCATAAACCCAGCAAAGAAATATTGCTAGCGGATGCGTTATCAAGAGCGTATTCAACAAATGGAATTAATAATCATTTTGAAGACGAAATTCAGGCTCAGGTTTGTCTAATAAAGCTGGAAAGTGGTATGAGTCCAGAAAAATTATTCAAAATTAAAGATGAAACGCGGAAAGATAAAACGCTAACAGAATTGAAACAAATAATAATTAATGGCTGGCCAAACAATGTAAAAAATATGAAACCGGAATCGAGAATTTATGCAAGAAGTAGGGATCAATTAACAGTAGCAGAGGACGTGATATATAAGGGTCAGGCGTTGGTTATACCGAGTGTTTTGCGAAAGGAAATGCTTCAATGTGTTCACTAATGGTCATTTAGGTATATCAATAATTGTCAAAGAAATGCGAGAGACTCAATGTATCGGCCGACCATGGCCAATGAAATAAGACAAATGATAGAGAACTGCCACATTTGTTTGAAGTATCCAAGATCTAACCAGCAGCAGCCATTAATCAGTCACGAAATTAGTCTCATTCCTTGGAATAAAGTTGGCTGCGACTTGTTCGAATTTAGAAAAGAAACGTACCTGCTAGTAGTGAACTACTATTCCAAATTTGTAGAGGTAGAAAAATTGGGTAAAGCGGCAACCAGTTCTAAAGTGATATTGGCTCTTGAAACAATTTTCTCAAGACATGGGATTCCTGAAATTGTAGTCTCAGATGGGGGATCTCAATTCTCATCACAGTTTTTCAAGTTCTTCGCATCAGAGTGGGATTTTTCTCACCTAATCTCGTCACCAACTCATGCTCAAAGCAACGGTATGGCAAAAAGACACATTCAAACAGTCAAAAACTCACTCAGAAAGACCTTGGAGGACGGACGCAATCTAAATCTAGCTCTACTCCAATATCGAAACACGCCTATGACAGGAACATACTCGCCGGCTCAAATTTTAGTGTCTAGGGGTCTCAGAATCAATCTTCCATCCGTAAATGCTAGTTTGAAGCCCAAAACAGTCAATGTTCAATTTTATAATAGAAGCTTAGCAGATAAGAAAATAAAAACCGAGCATTATTTCAATAAAAAGGCAAGGGTACAGCCTGCTTTCAACGTAAATGTCTATGTTCAGAAGCAGCCTAACTCTACCTGGCAGCTAGGAAAGATAATACATAGGTTCAATGATAGAAGATACCGTGTTGAGCTAAATGATGGATCTGTGCTGGTTCGAAATAGATTATATTTGAAACGAGGTGTAACGGAAGAAAAGAACGTCGAGCCAGTACCGATTTATTCAAAATCGAAAGCCAGAACCTGTGAAACCGAATTCAGATACTATGTTGAAATCGATGATAATGTTAATGATTATGATGCGGATTTTGATGGAGGTGGTGTTGGTGGTGCCGTAGGTCATGAATCTAAAGGCTCCGAAACTGAAAGTTCAGAGGAGGAATTCAGAAGCTCAAATGAGGGAAGCAAATCTGATCTTAGCAATAATGATTCTGATGTAGAAATTGATAAACCTGCTCAATTTGTGTCTTCTAAAGGGAGAGTTATCAGAGCTCCCAGCAGGCTTGATTTGTTATCAATTTTAACTGTAATGTATATATGAAAATTCTATATTGTATACTATACTATACCATATTATGTACTTGTACTATTATTGTATTTATTTGTGTGCGGAAAAGGAGGATGTCACATGTATGTATATGTGGTTGCATAAAGATGTATAACGTCAGACGTCGGATTGACATTGACAGATTAAAGAGACGAACTCTCACTTCTCTCCCGACGCCATCATGTAACACATGTAGGTACACTGTGCCTTGTTAAATAAAATCCGAGATAAAATCTAAAAGTACAAAAGTCGTTCAAAGCCATCCCGTAAAGAAACTAATAAATATAACATTCATTGATTTTTTTTTCATAATTTCATATCAAATCTCAAAAAACTGTATCAAGAATAACTGGTTGCCGCTTTAGTACTGGAGGCCATTAAACCACGTATATCAAAGCCATTTTATCATCCCTCTTGGATGTAGGATACGTGACGTGAAGGATTGACAAAGATACATAATAAAAAGCTGGAGTCAAACAATCGAGTCTGGTCATACATCGGGAAACTTGAGGACGAGCGGATGAGATGGGTACTTGAAGGATAAAAATAGAATCCAGTAAAAAAGGAGAGGTTTATCAAAGAGATAAAACATGGTCTTGTTTGATCTGGTGCCTCTCGTCGAGCAGAGTCCACAAGAATCGCAATTCAATCGAGTGTGTGTGAGGGACGTTATGAAAGCAGAAAGCTATAAAAAATTTAATGGAAACGAGAAAAGCTATCACTTTTGTTTATTATGAAAGCGATAACTGCGTGGGCATGGGCATATGTAGGGGAAGAGATGCCTGTATGGGATCGGCTACAAACTTTTCTTCAATGCTGGCAGTAATAGAAGCTACAGGGATCTACACTGATGACAAAATGAATTTGCACCAGTAAGTTTTTCACTCAATTTGCAAATCAATGCATTTCAGAAAGATTCATCTGATATGATCTTTTTCCCTGAGCTATATAGGATGATTCTCCAGGGATCAGTAGGAAGCATCAGTAGTTTTTGAAAAAAAAAATTGTTGAAATTACTTGGGCACAATGATTTCATTAATTTAATCCTCGCTTTAATCGATAATTATTCGGATGGATAACTCGTTCATTTCGAAACTCATTTAGATGAGAACTCTTCCAAAGATTAATTTGTCAAGACTGATGTGTCTCTGTTGTTCCTGATGTATGTAAACGAGTTGCGGAAGACGGGGGTGTTTCCTTACAGAAATTCAATGGCATCGGACTCTTAACAAATCTGAATTGAACTTGTACTAATAGCAATTATTTTAGTACAATAAGAATTGAGAGTCAAGCACTTTCATTAATGAGTGTTTTACTTACAAAAACCACTACAGTAATTGAATTCATTCCATTGCATGACATCGTTTCTTTTTTAACCGCCTGCCTTCTTTAATTATCATGCGTATAGTACAGGCGTCAGGGATAAAAAATCGAGGCAATATTCAATTCCCAACAGGCTGGAAATCGGCTTAAAATGATCTTCATGATTCAGGCTATAGCGTACTAGGTCTCCACTGGTGGAGATGACGGCTTTATGCTGCCATCATCAAGAAACAGTACGAGAAATTAGTTTGTGTAGAATATCTCAATCTCTTATTGTCTAATAGAGAGTCGTAGATACCAATTTTATTTGCATCGTTGATTTGTTGATTTATTATGCACTGTTCATTGATGTGTTCACATTTGTTAACTGATGTTTCTGCGATTTTTGTTTTACTAATTCCACTTACACTGAATACTGGAATTTCTCAGTGAGTTTTTGTATTCATTTGTCGCATACTTGAGAGTCTTCTTCTTTGGGCATAACCCAGGGGTTTGTTGAACAGGGTTCTTCCACTGTGTGCCTTTTCTCCGAATCCGTCACTCTTCTTCTTTTCTTTGACTGACATTTTTGCAATATTTTGTTGTTGTGTTTTTAATGGTTTTTGTTCATCTTGTCCATTATTGGGTATCATTTTTTCGCTATTCTGTCAGTCTTGTGCTAAGTGTTTTATGATAAGACCCTAAGTAATTTGAATTTTGCTGATGATTTTGATTAAAAATTCATCTTGTTTGCTGTTAATTCGTATTTCTGTTCAATTTTTCACTACAATCCTACAATCCACTACAAAGTTTCGTTTTCGTCTAGAGAAGAGCCTGAGCGAAACGACAACGTATGCGAAACGTAGGTGAGAGGTCCAAGGTGAAAAAGGGAGGGGGGTAGCGACAATCATAGCCGAGGGTCAAAATGAGGGGAACAGTTCAGAATCTATTCAAGAAATTAGATTTCAACCATTTTTTACAATTTTTGCAGTAACATAACAAGGCAGGTATCTATACGACTGTAGCAGGTTAAGTGCATTCTAGCGCAACAATAATATAACCCGACATAAAATTCCACATATTTCTCCAAAAATTCAAAGAAAACATTCAAAATTTCAAAAAAATAATGATCGTTGCAATGCCCTCAAATGATTCTGTTCCACAATCAAATGATAAAGCACCAAATGGTACTCTGAAACTATCTTGACAGGTGGAACTGAAACACAGAGGAATTTTTTGACGAAAGTGGACTCAGGTATATTACGAAATATACAAATACTTCCCATCATCAGTCAATCGCAAGTAGATTTGAGTTTCGCAATTCTGTTTGAACGAACTGAAAGTTGAATTAAAAAAAGCAAGCATTCACAACACCCAGTGGAATTCCATCAAACAAACGCTATAGGCCCCCAACTGCTCGATGAATTCATCGAAGGACTCGAACTTGTCCCCGACTTCCATTATTGAATACTTATTGAAAGTCCTACCAAGAGTACCGCGATCTGTCATGAATACCAGACGGATCTCGGCTGACGGGACTTTAATATCTAGTCTGAGGATCCCGACTGTTGGGACCCGAGCTGAAAACCGGAGGGATCCCGGCTGCCGGGACTTTTAAACTGAGTTTAAAAATCCCGGCTCCCAGAGCCCGATCCACTGCCAAAAAATAATTTGTTTCCCTGTGAAAACCGGTTTATACATGTCTTTATCAAAATTTCATACTTATTTTTGGAATCAGAAAGTGCGATTTGATTTGAAATGACACCAATCAATTCTAGAAGTTGTCAGTCACGGTTTACCATAAGATTTTGAGAAAAATCGCACCTCGGCGCAAAAAAAGTAGAAAAAGCTACGATTTTATGATTTTAAATGATGATTTCTTATCGAACATTCGATCTCCAACAGAAAAAGCTGTCAAGCCTCGGACAGAATGGGAGTTTCGATATGTTATCCATCGAATTCTGAAGGGATCCTCAAATTTTGAGCTTTTTCCAAATATTCATTCTAGGTTGAAACATGTTTTGCCTGGGCTATTTGAGATAATTTGGAAGGAAAAATGCCCATAAGAACCGCAGAATTGCACAAAACACATGAGCATGACTAACTTATGCAAAAATTACAATTTTCTATTGTATAGAATCAATTTTAACGTGCTTTGTTGAAGTTTAAGCGATATTGGTTGGAAAATTAAGTATTTGTGCCAAGGAAAAGTTCTTACATTATTGAATATCTCGAAATTAGCCCTTCGTCCCTGCACATTTCAAGAAATCTAACAATAAAACAAAATGAAAGGCGATATGTGTGAACCTTAATTCATGACAATTTACTGGAAAATGTCACAGAGAAACTCATGATAGTACTTGGGGCTTATAGAGTGGTTATAGGTATGGACTGAAGAATAAGCTAATTCTTCTTGTAATAAGTCGGCCCCGTAGCACAGTCGGTCGTCTGCCGTCTGTGGTGCGGATGGCGCGGGTTCGAATCCCGGTTAGTCATGGATGTTTTGTGTTTGTTCAAAAATTTGCGCATATTGTAATTCATTATGTAATGATTTACTGATATCAATAAATAGGCGCAAAAACTCCTATGGCGCTGATAAGCCAAAAAGGAGGAGAACATTTAAAAACAAAGTCATGTGCTATGACAAAATCAAATACCTACCAACTCGTACCTGCTGCCAGGTTTACACAGGTAAAAGAGTTTCAAGCGATTCAATCAATATCCTATTCTTTTTTTTTTTGAGATTTTCGACAATCGACGTCCAGTCTAATTGTCAACGTTCGACAGTTGTTTTTGCGCTTTTGTGAGTTTGTCCCTGTTCTATGTGTTTCATTCCTTCTTTTCACGCTTCCAAATATTTTTTCGTGCGTGATTGAGCAATTTTGTTTTGGTTTCCTGTTTTTCATTTCTTCTTTTCACGCGTGAACTATATTTTTTGCGTTTTTTTGAGAGTTTCTAACCGTTTTGTGTGTTTGATTCCTTCTATTCAAGCGGACGTGACCCTCTTCCAATGATGTAGCGCAATTAGTTTTTACATTCTCATCAGGTAACACCCCATTTTTGCTCCCCTGTCTCGTTTGTGTCATTTAATTGGTTTCAAGCATTTCTGAGTATTCAGTCACTATATAGCCCCCTGTCACGGAATATGTCTTCTTTTCACGCTTCCCGTAGTACCTAAGTACTCGAGGGGCCAACCACTCCGGGAATACCTGAACAAAATGTTCAGAATACTAAGAGAATACTAGAGAATACTTGGAGAATACTAGGAAACACACGGAAATACCAGGAATATTCGGGAATACTTGGAAATACCTGAGAATACCTGGGAGAACTCAAGAATATGCGAGAATATCATGAAATATCTAGGAATACCTAGGAAACACTTGTATCAGAAAATCTCACCAGAGATCGGGAGACGAGCCGTTTCCGATTGTTAGGGGAAAAATATTGCTGAGAGAACAACACAGTTCGAGGGTGAAGGAAACGGTGCTATGAATTTCTGGGAAATAGCGTTAATAAAGGGAAGTGTAGACCAAATTGTTATACATTTAAACATTGCTTCTCCTCGAGCTTCTCCTGCATGCTTGAAATACCGTATGATCAAAAACTTTCATGCTCTAAGCAGGCTGTGGCCTGGCCAAAATCAGCCTCGTTTGCCTGCCAATGACCAGACCACAGCCTGCCTAGAGGCCTAGAGGAGGAAAGTTTGTGATCATACGGTAGTAGTAATATACGAGAATTTTTATAGAATCAACAGCTTATTTAGATCTTGTTTATCCTCATATTTACCAAAGCTGAAAAAGTTTGTAGATTCGCTGAAAATTCTAGCGGAAATATTACCAGGTGCCTGTGTGGCGAGGTTCATGGCATAATAAACAAGTGAATATCCTCTCACGTGCATGAGTCGAAATAGCGCATATTTTTTTAGGGCAGATCTGTCATCGATGAAAGTCAAAGTTGAAAATAAGAATGTTCATACGAGATAAGGACAAGAGTAAGTTTCAT
The DNA here is from genome assembly GCA_949128115.1 of Anaspis maculata. NCBI lineage: Eukaryota > Metazoa > Arthropoda > Insecta > Coleoptera > Scraptiidae > Anaspis > Anaspis maculata. Next base: position 2,505,754 of record OX421962.1, read on the forward strand.
GTCAATCGTTCCACTGAATGATTAAAGAGATTTCAAGATGGCGGCGGAATCATGGAGTTCAGCTTGAAAATACAAATGACCATCCGCGATAAGGGTAAGTTCCAAGTTGCGTGACAATCGTTTCGCTAACAAGTTTGTCAATATGGCGGCCAAGTTGGCAACTGAATCATGAAATTCAGCTTGAAAATAAGAATGGTCATATGAGACGACGGTAAGTTTCAAATTCCATGAGAATCGTTTCACTAATAAGAACTTTTAATATGGCGGCCGAGGTGGCGGCGGAATCATGAGATGCAGTGGAACGATTAGTGAACTTATCCTTGTCTCGTACATAAGTTCAGTCCCATTTTCAAACTGAATTTCATGATTCCGCCGCCATATTGAAATTTCTTATTTCAACGATTTCCATGAAACGTAGAACTTACCCTTGTCTCGTATGTTCAATCTTATTCTTATCGCATTGTAGTGAGGAAATGACGCTTATATGGCCGGTTTGTCTGTCTGTCTATTTTTTCGGCTGTCAGCTAATTTTCAATTTCCTGCAAACTATTTTCAATCTTATTCCATAATTTCAACTTCCACCCGAAGGGACGTTTCGAACAAAAATTTACATAGGTTCCTGAATACAAGTCGGGAAAGTTTTGGAGTGACACAACCGATTTTTCTATTCATACTCACTTAGTTATCAATGATCATTATCAAAAACCAAAGTTTTCCTGTGCACTTGGAATAAAGTGAACTCCTCGAGGAATGAAGCTAGGAGCCCTGGAACTTTTTCCGATGGATATCTTATAGGCCAGTCAAATTAGAACAAATTTTTCCGTTTGAGGGAAAAAACTGTTGGAGTTTTGGAAATTTGACAGTAATGTCCGATAAGGTGTACTGTTGAACATACTAAAAGTCCCCAACTCTACCTATTGAGCTCGAGCCGCCATCTTGGAAAAATGGTCCTTCGATCCAGTTTTCTGCTTATATTCCGCTAATCATCAGAGATATTCAATTAAGTTTAATAAAAAATCAAGGCTATGAAATTGTCTACAAAAATTGTTTCATACCGATTTTTTCTCGTATCTGTTGAAATTAATTAAATTAAATTAACAAAAAAAAAATCACAAAATAAGCGATTTCTTGCCTATGGCTAGAGATATTGTCTTCAAAATTTGTGAAGATGTTGGCAGTCTACATCAAAGCTAAACGTGACAGTTGAGATAGAGAATAAAATTGCGAAAATATTTTTTTATTTTTTTTTAAATTAAGCAAAAATTTGGTTTTTGAGTTTGACATTTCCAACACGGCGGAGTGAAGGTTTCAATCGAACATCAATCAGTTTTGATATTTACATATTGCAAGACAAGATTTCATCAGTATTGTGCCTTCACGAGCTTCTGGAATGCTCGATATGAATTAAACTGAAAGAATAATAGCTAAGTCCAAAAAGTGTACTATACCTATAATATACTAAAAGTCCCCGCCTCTACCTGTTGTGCTCGAGCCGCCATCTTGGAAAAATGGTAATAAACTTGATCGAAGGACCATTTTTCCAAGATGGCGGCTCAAGCGCAATAAGTAGAGGTGGGGACTTTTAGTATGTTTATAAGTATACCTTAGCGCACATTCCTGTCAAATTTCTGAAACTCCGACCCTTACTTCTCTCTACTTTTCCCTATTTGACTGGCTGAAATTTGTGAAGTCAAGTTTGAGGACTAATAACTTTCAAATAAATCAAATAATTTTGTTCTTTTTTTCAGCAATGTAAAAGCTGTATTTTTGGCACCAGGAATGATCTACTACTTCCATTTTGTATCGTTACTTTTTGTTATACAGGGTGGATTTTCACATATTGATTAATTCTTTTGTACTATTTTGGATAAGGCACATCAATATGGGGCTCATATACAGTTGAATAACTTTTGGACCTCCTGTATATCCTTTGCTGATGTCTTTTGTTTCGAAATGTTTCCTTCAGAACCAATCGACAACACTTTTTGGACTTAGCTATTATTCTTTCAGTTTAATTCATATCGAGCATTCCAGAAGCTCGTAAAGGCACAATACCTATGAAATCTTGTCTTACAATATGTAAATATCAAAACTGATTGATGTTCGATTGAAACCTTTACTCCGCCCTGTTGGAAATGTGAAACTCGAAAACCAAATTTTTGCTTAATTTAAAAAAAATTAAAAAAATATTTTCGCAATTTTTTTTTCTATCTCAACTGTCACGTTTAGCTTTGATGTAGACTGCCAACATCTTCACAAATTTTGAAGACCATATCTCTAGCCATAGGCAAAAATCGCTTATTTTTTGATTTTTTTTTGTTAATTTAATTTAATTAATTTCAACAGATTCGAGAAAAAAATCGGTATGGAACAATTTTTGTAGACATTTTTATAGCCTTGATTTTTTATTAAACTGAATTGAATATCTCTGATGATAAGCGGAATATAAACAGAAAACTGGATCGAAGGACAAATTTTCCAAGATGGCGGCTCGAGCTCAATAGGTAGTGTTGGGGACTTTTAGTATGTTAAACAGTACACCTTACCGGACATTACTGTCAAATTTCCAAAACTCCAACAGTTTTTTCCCTCCAGCTTTCCTTATTTGACTGGCCTATTAGGTTATCAAGGGTGGCCACTAGGCAGATTGGATTTCATGGTTGCGGCGCCGTATTGGTCGTCATATTGAAATCTCTTATGAATCAAACGATTTTCATGAATTTTGGAACCGAGCTTGGAACTTAGGCTTGTCTTGTGTGATAATTTTCACTTTCAAGCCGAGTTTCATAATTCCGCCGCCATCTTAGCCGTCATATTGAATTTTTTTTTATTAGTGGAACAATTGTCAAGGAACGTGGAACTTCGGGAGTCATCTGTCAAAATTTGTTACAACTAGTACCTAACACCCTGTATATTAGGTACAGGGTAAGTCAATAGTAAGGGATCGCAACATTACGTTTCACCCGTTCAAGATTGAAATATGATTCAAACGCCTATGCACATCGTTTTTCATTCCGCATCTCTCAAAAAATATCAATTATACAGGGTGAGGTGAGTCATGGTACGTACCATTTAGGTACGTATGTCTACTTCTATTTCAAGTGGAACATCCCATATTCTATCACACTTCTTATTTTAAAAAACATTTTGGAAATCGGTTATTTCCGAGGTTATTTCAGAAATTCATAACTTCATTTATTATTATGACCACCCCCTGTATTTTTTGACATAATTGGATATGTCTGTGATCTGGCTACATTTTTCATAAGGTATGTCCCGAGGTATGTCTTATACTTAAAATGCATATTTTTTTAATATCGGACATTTTTTGTGGAAAATAGTTTTTTACACCCTGTACTGTATCTAAAGCCAAACCTTCCCAGGCAACACACGTTAGTTTAATAAACGTTTATTCAACGTATAATCGGTATATTTTTTGTTTAAGTCTGGTAAAGGTATATCGCATGAACGTTTATATTAAACGAATTTATAACTAAACGTTTGAAAATCGTTTTATAAACGTATGCAAAAACCCATTTTTGTAAAAGTAATTCATTATCTATTGAATTTAAACGAATGATATCATAGTTTATTCAACGATTTTAACAAATCAAACGTGAACCATTCTTATCCATGATTTAAATGGGTATATTTCACGAACTGCAAAAACGTTTTTTCCCGGTAGAATAAAAAACGTATATTACACATTCAAAGTAAATGTTCAAACTATTTTCTTGAAAAATAATTTAATTTATATGGATTTTAAACGAATGACATCCCAGCCATCCGGGCCGGTTTAGCAAAGCCGCTCGCTCGGTTTTTCCTCCTGCATCAGCCTCCGCATCCAATACGCGCGGGTTAGTTCCGCGAGCCACCGAGCGGCCGCGGTAAAATCCCTCTCACTAGCGCGGAGTACGCCGCTTTAGTATAGGTGATTTGACGGCCACCGCCTTCAGCAACAGTTACCAAGCCTGTTCATACGTACTATACGTGCAAAGTGCAGTCATGGTACATGGCATGTTTATACGACATTTGCAATCTACTAGTCGTCGCACCAGTGGTAGCAGGGTTGCCAACTTAGTGTAGAATTTCTACTAGATCTGGTAGATTGGAGTACTTATCTAGTGAGCATATTTTCAATCTAGTGGGTAGTAGAAAATCTGGAGGTTTTGAACAAAAATTGTAGAAAATCTAGTAAATTTTGTTCTTTTTTACTCAAGATAATACTTGATTCTTACATTTTTAGTTTGAATTATGATGAATATTATCTTTCCTGAATTGTCACGTTGCGCCACCTATGCTCGCAAGAAACAATTTCCACACCAAATGACGTTTGGTGTCAAACGAGATGCAATGTCAAATAGCCATAGCCAACCAGAAATGTCAGCCCTGCTCTCTTCAAGTTAAACGCGGCAACGGGAACCAACCAAAAAAAAAAAAAGTTTTGTGCAGAGCTTTGAACTTACCATCTTCATCTCTTGTTGATATTTTGGAGTCTCTCTAATTGTCCATCACTGATTCTGTGTTATTATTGATATTGTTCTAGTTAATTTGTTCAATTTTTTTCGAAAATGTAATTTATTTTCTGTTTGTACCTGGGGTTCCCAAACAGAAGGGGCAACTAAATGGTATTTTCAGAGTTTTTTTTTCTAATTAAGAATTTTTCTTATTTTGTTTTTTTTAATTATAAAATTTTGATTCGATACAATTGTTCATTTTGAATTATGCTTAAATTACATATCAATTCCATCCCGCTGAACTGATTCAGAAATCCACAGGTAGTAGTAGTATGTATATCAGAAAAGTTAGCTTAAAAACTGAAATCGCAAAACGCCTGAGTTTTTTTTCGCTCAAAAACCAAGAGTTCTGTGAGGAAAATGCCTTTTATTATTATCATCATTATGATTATTATTTAAAAAAAATCGTCTGTGACACTACTCGCTTTACTCGCTTTACTTTACTGGCGAAATTTCTATTTCTAGTAGATTCTGGTAGATTTATGTTCAGCTGTTGGTAGATTTATTTTCTCTACTGTTGGCAACCCTGAGTGGTAGAGCCCGGGTTGCTCCGGCAACTCATAGAGCTCACAATTGGTAGCGAGAAGCCAGAGGCAAATGCTTCGCTGCACCCATTCAAACTGTCTCTCTCAAGGCTAAGGGGTCCTAAATATCTACTTCTAATCATTCGTGGATACCTTCTGGTGTCTTGGTGGTATCCTCTACCTCCCCAAATAAATCACACAAATAATTTTGGTATAAGTTGGCAACGTTCTGACATTGAATAAAGGTTGAATTTATACGTTTATTGTTGGTAGTTTACATAGATGATAAAAACGTATAAATGACACTGAACAATTGGCCAATATATTGGTTTAAGTCGCGGACATTCTAACATTGATTATACGTTTACCATCTACCGTATATATCTTCAGTTTCTGACAAAAAAAAAAAGTTTATTAAACGAGAGTGTGTTGCCTGGGTTATCAAGTCAGGAAGGTAAACCTGTCATTTTTCCTTATTATGGTAGGTATACATTTTTTTGACGTTTTCATTTTTTTTTTAGATTTCAACGCATGGGTATTATTATTCACTAAAAAAAATTTCACTGCTTAGTTTTATACTTATAACGTTATTTGATAACATTATAAACTGCGAGGGTGCGTCAATTTAAGGTTTTCAGGGGTTTGACTTCGATATATTATTTGAATTTGGGGACATAGAAAAAACTTTGGGAATACCTGAGAATACTTGGAATTTTAAGGAAATATTGGGAAATACAAGGAAATACTGGGGAATACAAGGGCATACTTGGGAATATCGAGAAATAGGGGGAATACCAAAGAATACTTCGAAAATAATTGGGAATGCGTCGAAATGCAAGAATAGATCGGAAATATATGGTATTCTCGGAATATCTGTACAGATTTTCATGAGTGGTTGGCCCCTCGTAAGTACTATTCTGGTGCGCCATTTTTGAGACAGCCTGAATGGGCGGTTCTCCCCTATCTAGTTTTTGCAATAACCTGCTAATCAAGGTACCTATAGAAAAGTGTTGAATTCAAAAACATACCTTTTGGAAGAGATGCGGTCTGTTGTCCAAGTCGCCGCTGGTGAAGGGATTGTTGTTGGCACACGTCCTCGCCTCGATCGGCTCCGGCCTGTTGGCCTCCAGCACCCGGACCGCCTGCAGCCGCCTCCGGAGGTTCTGAAGCGCCAGCGCTTCCTCCCGCCTCCGGCTCGGCTGGTACGACGGAATCGGCAGCACGGCAAACTGCGGCTCAGCTGACTGATACTGGGCATTGCCGTTGCCGTTGCCGCTTCCGCCGGAACTCGCTCCTCCGCCAGCTGCACCTCCGCCGCCGCTTCCTGTCGAAGAGGCGCTCAGCAGCCGGCGGCTCACCGGAGTCCGCGGTTCCGATCTGGCCGCGTCCAGCCTCGGTTTTTCCGTCAGCAGCAGCATCTGGATGCTGGGCGGGCAGATGGAGGTCTGCGAGGCGATTCTTGGCAGGTCCATCGCTGACGACGACGGGGCGCCGCCGGCGGGGTGGCTCTTCGAAGGGGAAACGAGAGAGGGTCGGTGAGAACAACGGCGGCAGGAGCATCCCGCCGCCGCCGATCACGGGCAGAAGAGAAAAAACAGCGGGAAGCGCGCCAGAAAAGTGACGTAGTGCGGGACTGCGGGAAGAGAGAAATGGGCGGGAGGAAGGGACGGCGGCCGAAGACACACTGACGCAGCACACCGGCGTGTGTGTGTGTGTGTGGCGGCGGAGACTGCATGCGCCAGGTCGATAGCGCCGCGGCGCCGGCCGCCACGAGGGCCGTAGCGCGGGCCGGATCCAGGCGGAGGATGCTGTTTATTGTTTTGTATCTGCGTTCTACGTGAACCGAACTTCACTCCGTAACTTTATTTTATGTAGGTAGGTACTGTATAATGATCCATACCACAACCACCCTACCTAATTAAATGACTCGTTATGGTTGAAAAAGAGTTCATACTTAATAGCTTACCGTTTTTTACAACTTGGGCTCTTATTGGATGCTTTTGATGAAGTCTTCTGTGGATATTACGCTTAACCCACAAACAACAAGTAATTGACACGTTAACTGTCATTTACCTACGAAGGCGCAGAGCAAACATGGAAGATATTTATTTGTAATAGCGACTTTTTTCTGTCAATTGTCACTTTAATCTGGCAATTGCGACTTTTTTCTGTCAATTGCGACTTTTTTCTGTCAATTGTCACTTTATTCTGGCAATTGCCACTTTATTCTGGCAATTGCGACTTTTTTCTGTCAATTGCGACTTTTTTGTCAATTGCCACTTTAATCTGGCAATTGCGACTTTTTTTCTGTCAATTGCCACTTTATTCTGGCAATTGCGACTTTTTTCTGTCGATTGATACTTTATTCTGGCAATTGCGACTTTTTTCTGTCAATTGACACTTTATTCTGGCAATTGCGACTTTTTTCTTTCAATTGTCACTTTATTCTGGCAATTGCGACTTTTTTCTGTCAATTGCAACTTTTTAGCACATTTCGATAGAAAATGATGTTTATATGGCCGGTTTGTCCGTCTGTCTGTCCGTCCGTTATTTGTCAGTTCGTCCGTCTGTCTGTCTGTCCGTGTAAAAGTTGAGAAGTTGTACTCCTTCTCGGGAAATGAAGCTAGAGCCTTAGAACTTTTTCCGATTAATAGCTCAGGCCCTCAAGGGTGGCCTATGGGCAGACTGTATTTCATGGTGGCGCTGCCATCTTGGTAGCCATATTAGAATTTCTCATCAGTGGAACGGAACCTCGAACGGAACTTACTCTGATCTCGTATGATCATTCTTAATTTCAAGCTCAGTTTCATGATTACGCCGCCATCTTGGCCGCCACATCGAAATTTCTTATTATTGGAACGATTGTCATGAAACATGAAACGTAGGTACTCTTGTCTCGTATGAATCCGCTTCAGATTCATTCGCTCTGAATCCGCTCTAGCGGATCATGAAACTCAGCTTGAAAATAAGATTGATCATACGAACCAAAGGTAAGTTCCAAGTTTCAGGAAAATCGTTCCACTAATAAGAGATTTGAATATGGCTACCAAGATGACGGCGTGATCATGAAACTGAGCTTGAAAGTAAGAGTGTTCATACGAGATCAGAGTAAGTTCCGTTCGAGGTTCCGTTCCACTGATGAGAAATTTCAATATGGCCACCAAGATGGCAGCGCCACCATGAAATACAGTCTGCCCATAGGCCACCCTTGAGGGCCTAAGCTAATAATCGGAAAAAGTTCTAAGGCTCTAGCTTCATTTCCCGAGAAGGAGTACAACTTCTCAACTTTTACACAGACAGACAGACAGACGGACGAACAGACAAATAACGGACGGACAGACAGACGGACAAACCGGCCATATAAACATCATTTTCCATCGAAATGTGCTAAAAAGTTGCAATTGACAGAAAAAGTCGCAATTGCCAGAATAAAGTGGCAATTGACAGAAAAAAGTCGCAATTGCCAGAATAAAGTGGCAATTGCGAAAACAAGCTTCTTGGTTTAGTTGGAATGCTTGCTAAATGCAAGACGCGCCGTGTGCCGCACAGCACGTAAAATACGAACGATGGTGCCGACCCCATGCGATGTTGGTGGTCGGTCAAAATCCCTACCCTGTGTTGGAACACACAGGGGCTCGGCAAAATTTCCGGTATAGTGGAGGAAAGCTTTCACCGGCGTCGGTGTTAGGCCTCGTTGCGGAAATAGGCCGACGTTAAATTAACGAATTAAAAAAAAACTAGCAATTGACAGAAAAAAGTCGCAATTGTCAGAATAAAGTATCAATTGACAGAAAAAAGTCGCAATTGCCAGAATAAAGTGGCAATTGACAGAAAAAAGTCGCAATTGCCAGAATAAAGTGTCAATTGACAGAAAAAAAGTCGCAATTGCCAAATTAAAGTGACAATTGACAAAAAAAAAAGTCGCAATTGACAGAAAAAAGTCGCAATTGCCAGAATAAAGTGGCAATTGACAGAAAAAAGTCGCAATTACAAATAAATATCTCCCATGTTCGCTCTGCGCCTTCGTATCTACCCGGTATGTAATGATTAACTTCCCGTGCATATAATACGCGAAGAAAGTGACAGGTGTGCCCAGCTTGTAGATTGGAGGTGGTCGTTTGGTCTCGGAGGATCCTTTCTGCGCTGCGACTTATAAGATGTTTTGTGGTGCGCCCAGCTTTCTTTGATTGCTATCGTTGACACTTG